>PUFA01000034.1:9532500-11932500 GCA_003508835.1 Eonycteris spelaea
TTTCTCTGTATTCCATTTAGAAGGAAACCTTTTTTTTTCACTCAAAAGTGGAAAATTGACCTTTCGATCCTATTGTTTCAGGAAGATATAAGATAGGATGGGACTTTTTGTTCCCCTTTTTGGTGGGGCAAAAAGCTCACAGATGATTTCTTGTAACTTTCACTTGTCACTATAAAAGAAAAAAAATGGGTTTATTAATGAATAATATGTTATTTTTTTCAATCAGATACTAATGAGGATCATAAGAAAGTGTTAATACTTTTTTAAATAATAAAAATCATAGATTCCAGTATCATAAGAGCATTGATAATAACTTATGTAGTACGCACATCTATACAAACACTTGCATTTAAAAAAAAATGTCAGTTGACCCTCTCAAAACAGAGTGTTATCTTTTCCATTTGATAGATGAGAAAATCGAAGCTGAGTTATGAGGAGTACAACCAAATCACAATTTTTGTCTTCCGTTTTTTAATTCAGTTTGCTTTACATCATACCATGCTGCCTCCATAATCTCATAGCAGGGTAATATAAACCATGAATTATTGAGTGCCTCCAACAATATTTTGGGATACTAAGATGATACTTACTCTTTATAATAAAGTGTGCATTTGGAAAAGAGCCACTGGGAGAGGACAATATTAACACTGGAGGGATAATTGTGATAATAAAGAACATCATATATTTATATAGGAATCTATCATTTGGAGGGATCCTTGAAACAGCAATCCAACATGGTCTCTATTATCCTTTGGTTACAGATGTGGAAACCGTAACAAGAGGCTGAATGTGAGCCTAACACAACAAGCACATAGCAAAGGCCAGGCCAGTCTATGATATTTACAGCACCCAACACTTCAGAGGTTCAGACAACATTGGGAGACACATTTTGGCTGTCCTTAATGATTGGGACTTTTCAAAGCATGACATAATTAGCTCTTTGCCAGTAATCACTCTTCCATGGAGCAAAGGGAGGTGCATCAGACGTAGACGATATAAAATACTGGTTAAAAATATGGGCTCTGGAGTAAAATAAACCTCTACTTTTTGCTGACCTAACAGCCCTCATCAGTGTCCTCAAGGAGGAGACATTTCTCTAGAATGGGCTTCCTTTCTCATCTCCTCTCCGACTGCAATGGCATTAAATTCTAATCCTAACACTTAATCTATTCCCTCACTTTCTGATGTAATGGATATCCCTTTATAGTTGTCAGAACAAAAATAACAACCATTTGTCACTTAAGCAAGTACCTTTTCTTTTTAAATATTTGGATTACATTTATATAAGAAATGATACAGTATCAGCTTTGGAGCCTGTCCCCTCTTCAGTCATAATTTTTGTGAATCAGCCAAAATTAGTCCAGAACCTGACCTCCAGAGTGCAGCTAAGGACTGTGATGGGTTGAATAGACTTTTATCATTTTGAGTCATTTTTATGTGTGCTATGTAATTAAAAGGCTCCCATTCGAAATGGCAAATGACTTACTGACTTGTCATTCAAAATGGATGACACCCTTGTTCCTCCTATTTCTAGCAGGTAACAAGAGAGGTATGTAGAAAACAGAGAAGGTCCAGGATTGGCTACTCCATTTGCAATGTCGAGGCATCATGAGAAAATAAGGCAAGATGGAAGTTAGGTGTGTCCAGAAGAACAGAATGGGTTTAGAAGAATATGTGTTTCCTGCTTGTCCCTTTCTAAGGCACTCTTCAGTATCTCTTGGCTGAAATCTTAAATCACTTCATTGCTTTAAGTACCAATGTACTAGGGTAAAGGGCAGGAAGTCGGTGGTGACAGTCCTAGGTTTTGCGTAGATGGACGTGCATGCACCCGCAGTCCTTTTCACAGGGTGTGCAAGAGTTAAATGAGACATCACCTTAACGCACTAAATATTGCATGCAGTGTTGGGCACTGCTCCTTCTAACAATGATGATAACAATAAAAGCATAACAACAATAATTATTGTTCAGAAACTGAGACCCATAGGGTGGAACTAGGAAAATGCAATGCTTTGGGATGGAATTAAGTAAAGAGAAAGAAGCATTGTTTTGTCTGCTTTGAATTCTGGCCCCAGTTAGTCTGAGATCTGGATTCTCTCCTTGCCTGCCACCTGTAGGCTCCATGTGAAAACCAGAATAATTTCTCCCCCCTAAATGCCAGGAGGATCTTTTGATGAGACGTGTGCAGCTGGAGCCCAGCGATACACATTGTGTTTGCTGCCATTATGAAGACTGAAAATACAGAACTGAAAAATCAGATTGTTTCTGGAGAGTGGAATCAAAGGCAATAGCCTTACCATTGACTCCCAAGACCTTAGCCAAGCCTAAGTTTCATATATCAGTGGTCTAGAGACAAACATCTTGGTCCTTGAAACCAATGATCCATCTCTAATGGGCCATTAATACAAAGGAATGCTTGTCATTTTGGGTCAGCAGTGAAGGTTCATTGGTAAATGCTTGTAAGTATTCTACAAAGAGAGTTACAGAAGTGGAACATATTCATGAAAATGTCCTCCTTCTCTCAAATAACAGGTCCTACCCCAGCTCATTTGTCTTAAGTGCAATAGGTCATGAGCTACCTATACAATTAACTTAGGTGAGATCAGAATTCATTCCCCGCTATTGCCTGCGCCCAAAGGGAAAATGCTTTTTAAATTGCCATATGCTCCTATGTCTCTCTGTGCTTGCTATTCTTCAATATGATCTTGGCCAAAACCAACAGGAGGACAGAGGGCTCAGAGGTAGGTAGGTGTCTGACATGTGTCACAGAACCAGGACAAATGAAGGTGCTTTCCAATGCTTAGAGCCAACGTGTTCCCACTGGTTCAATATGCACCGTTTGCCAAGGTAGCACTGGTTATTCGCTACCCAAGGATATATATCTAAAAGATTATTTTTCTTGCCACACATATAAGCACGTTTGAGAGGGAAACTCTATTTTTCTTCCTTTTCTCCTAAATACAACGTAATGAGTGGGGTGAATTTCAGAACTGCCGAGGAAAACAAATCAATTCTTTCTGGTTTTTAAAAACTAACAAGAAATGCTGAGTGAGTAAAAGGCAATGAAGCAGCATTCAGTAAATGCACCAGCATCAAGAGAGAGGTCAAGTTAAAAATTGTGTTTGACTGCTGAAGTTTACTAAAAAAATTTAAGTACCATTACTGAAGATAAAATATTATATGTGTGCATTAGCTCTTGGCTAGATAGCCAATACTCATGTACATGGTATAATTTTTATATATAAATGGACACATCACAAATCAATGCTTTCTAATCTCGGCTGCACCCTCAATGCTGCTCAGAAACCCTGTTATTCATCTGACTTCCTATCACACTCCCCCTTAGGGCCAGTACAAGCCTTTTGTAACTCCAATAAGTTCCAATCCCCAACACACTCTAGCTGATGGCTTCTTCCCCAGAGGCTCTGTTTATTTTCCTCCTTTTCCAAGCAAGACCCTTCATGTATAGCCTTGGTTTTACCCCTTTCTGTCTTTTTGATGTCAAGATCTAAAATCTTCTTGTTGAATCCTCCAGCATTATGTTTCTGAGCTTGCAAGGTCCCTGATATCCTTTGCTTCTCTGTTGCGGGAATTTAGCTAAAGTTCTTTTGTTTACTGCGCTGCATAGAATTCTTTGCGAATGGGACCAATGAGTTTGATGACCCTCATGATAGTGCAGGAACATTCCAGGATGTATCGTAGCTCTTTGCTTCTCTTTCTTGCACCTTCCGTAACATCTTCTTTATGGAATTCTTCTCCTATTTCAAAAACACCTTCCTACATACCTGATATTCCTTCCAGCTGCTGCTGATCTCTTTCTTTCACTGCTAAACTTCTGAAAATTAAATTTTTATATGGATTCTCTATGCTATCTCACCTCCCAATTGTATCTCAAGCCCTTACACACTGGCAAAAAACATTTTTTTTTTTTTCTGGCGGATCCTTTTCATGTTCTTCATCTCTCTCCCATTCTCTAAAAATTGGTGTTTCATATTATTAAACACTGGGACATCTTGGAGATTTAATTCATTTATACATTTTAACTAATACCCTTATAACAATGATTCCAAAATCTATATCCCTCTCCCATCCTCTCTCCAGAGTGCCAATACTCCCAGTTCTACTGGTAACTTCCACGTAGGTCCATTAATACTCTGCCTTCATGTTTTGTTTTTTATCTCTGCACATTTTCTCCTCTTTAAAACCCTTCTTCCTCTTATCTTCCCCAATTCTGTTAATGATGCCATAACAAAATCATCATCAAAATCTTAGCATTATCTTTACTTTCTGCTGCTTTTCCTTGTGCTACCTCAGGTGGTCTCCATGCTCTGAAGAAACTTCTTCTCCCCATCGCCTGTCTATTCCTGCTTCTCCATTCCTATGCCTGCCACTGAGACCAGGCCCTCTCCTCTTCTTTTCTGTATCACTGGAGTTATCCTCACTGGTTTCTCTGACCACTAGTATCTCTCCTGCTAGCCATCCCCCACATTACTTTTGGAATTTTCTTTCTCCAACTCATACCAAGTTTCTATGCATAAGAATGTTCTGGGTTCTACTGCTTAGACTTGAATTTAAAACACATTTCATGTCATTTCAAGTCTTCTACAATCTGGCCCAACCTCATTTCCTTTCTATCTTCCCATTTATTTCCTTTTATTCATCCTATGATTGGTCTTTCTTCCCCGTTATTTTCTGTTGACGTCAAACCCATAGTTCAAGGACTAGTTCTAGACCCCTTTTTTCTCTGGACACCCTATTAAGAATAGCTGCTTCCTCCTCCTTCTAGCTTCTTTCTTCTGCTGAGTCTTCTGTAGTCCTTGCTTTTGTGTCACTCAAGAGTCTGTTCATCTTAGCCCCTCAAAGTACCTGGCACTTTGAGGCAGCACTCGCTGCCTGATGGATCAAATTGAAATTGGAGCTGACAGCGATGGAAATAAGAACCTGCTGTTTATTATTTTGAAATCATTTAAAATGAGAAACATTTTCAAAAAATTTATTCAGCAATGTCCAAAGAAAGGAACTGTTCATTTTTCATGGTTTATAATTTATTCTACCTGACAGGTGTAAAATAGCTGCGGAAAGGAAGAAATGCAAAATTAATTACCCATTTAACCTCTGACAAAAGAAAATAATCTGACACCTTTTCACGAATCTTCCTTTTTTTCCCTCTCAATCAGAATAATAATGTAAAATTTGACTGATATCTTTCAAGGACAGTGTCACGTTTATGGCCCTCTGTCACACAGTCTCCTGTAGCTGAGCAGACTGTGGGCAGGTGATAAGGGTGGGTAAACAGAGCTCTTCTGAGAGGGAGGCAAGTTCAGATGTGCTGCATGGTAATTAAGGGAAAAGCTGGGTGATATCCTGGGACTTACACGTGCATTTACACAAAGGAGGGAACAGGGTTAATGATTCCGTGTGAAAAGAATGAGTAAACATAGATTAGGATGGCACGTGGAATTGACAACGCAAAATGAACGAGGCTCCAGTGCGCCGTCTGATCCCAGTTCCAGAGAACTTCCTTGCTGAATTGCAGAATTTTCCCTTCGATGGATTCACAGGCAGAGAACTTAGAAGAGGTTTCCTCTTTAGATTCTTCGCTTGCTTTGCCATGAGCCACTCGGTTTAAGATTGCTTTCACAATATTCAGCATAGAGCATCGTTTGCTTCCTTTCTATCAAGGCCACATTTCTCAGGGCATTTTTTGAAGAAATGACGGGAAAAGAAAAGGTGATTGTCCCTCAAATGCATTTTTGAAGTGTTATAGAAACATGGCCCAGTCAATTATCTGTATAAAATTTCAATCACTTAAAAAAAAAAAAAAAAAAGCTGAGAGTGACTTTAAGTTCAGTATCTTAAGAAATAATTCCTTAAATGACTAAAGTTAATTTAAGCCTAAATTAACTTTAAAATGGTCATTTATTCAGTAGGTAAGCACTTGTAGCTTTCCTTTAAAAATAATTATATGTAAATCATCTCCTTTGTGTGGTACTAATTGGACATTCTTAAAAATGGAAATTCTATTCTATTTTCCTACCCCTGGGTCTGAGAATTGGGAGACCTCGGCCCTGGTTGCCAAGTTGAAAGCTGTGCCTTTCTCCCTTAGTCCTCCACGGTGACCTTCAAAAAAGTCAGGCAGAGAAAGACAAATACCATGTGGTTTTGCTTATATGTAGAATCTAAAAACAAACAAACAAACAAAAACAGACTTATAAAAAACAGAGACCAAAGGAATGAAGGGGTGGGAGACTAATGAAAAAGGCAAGGGAATACAGCCAGTCATACTGTGCTAAGTCTGCACAGTGACCTGACCGCTAGAATTAGTGGGGTGATCACACTGTAGGGCATACAAATGTCAAATAATTGTATATTGTATGCCTGAAATTAATATAACCCGTACAAGATTTTGTACCAACTATTTTTAAATTAAAAAAAAAAAATGCCAGCCCATTGCTTCCTCTTCCTGCCCGATTTTGGAGGACGTTACCTTTCTTTGCTAGTTATAGTTCTTTATGGAATCAAACTTTGGCCCTCACTGGTTTACTGAAACTGTGCTTCAGATTGTCCCGATGTCCTCCCAGTCACCCATGCCACGGTGTGTTTCCCAGTTCTTGTCCCGCTCTCTCTCCCTGCCATATTTGACAAGACTGGGTTAGTAGCTAAATTTGTGTTTTAACCTCTCCTTAATGGTAAAAAGACAAGATTGCTCATTCTAAAAGCAGATCCTCTTTGTATATTTTTAACTTAAAGAATACAGCTACTTTATTTCTTGATTTATTTCCTCTTGATTTATACCGCCTAACTGTTAAAATGAATGTAAACTCATATACATTTAGGTAAACAGGATCACACACAGTTCCACATTCTATACCTTTTTAAATCCTTAATATATTTGAGTGTCTGTCCCTGCTCACGCATGCTTACCTACCTTGGATATGCCAGCTGCTTTCCTGTTCAGCTATCAGGTCTCTTCCCCACCATTCTCCCGCTGTGCCCTGTTCCTGGAGACCAGTCTCTGCAAACTACTCATCCTTTCCCCAAGAGCTTCCGTTTAAGACGGGCCAGTGGGAAACAGTGGGTGCCTGCAGGGGGGGAGAGGGGGCGGCCGAGATATTCAACTTCATCTCTTTCTGCTTTGGGTAGAGTCTCAGGCAGGACAGGCTGCATAATTTCTGAGGCCCAGTGCAAAATGGAAATGGAGGCCTTTTGTTCCAAATTATTAAAATTTCAAGATGACAGCAGGGCATTAAACCAAGTGTGCCCCAGGGCCCTTATGAGTGTGGTGTTCTGTGAGACTGCACTGATTACACACCCTGAGGTCTCAGGCTGGCCTCCCTCTCCTTTAGGATTTTGATGCACATCTTGGCCTTAGGCACATAGCTCTTTGGGCGGACTCTGTGGATGACATCTCTACTATCGCCCTTTAGTTCAGTGGGTGGCAGTAGCTTCCTGTGGTTGTAAATCTTCATGTCATTCCAGTTTTCCTGTCTCTTTCAGCTTTTCCAGCACTTTGTAACTAATTCTCCCTGGTAAATTCCTTCTACTGAGATATCTGTTTTAATCCTGACTGCTAGTTCCATTAGGGGTGGCAAAGATCTGGGCCTTGTATTGCTACTTTCTTCATTCTACTAATTTGCAGGCATCATTGATTAACAACAACTTTCTTCTGAGAGACTAGACTCAGTCTCAGAATCCTTAACACAGTGTTTGATTGAAGTTAACACATGACATCAAAACCGTGTGGCCTCTCAGCTCTCTCCCCCAACTTTTAAACAATGTCATGCTTTCTATTGTGGTATCATGGATTTTATTTAACTCATCCTTAATTGGTGACAGTTAGTGTGTTTTTAATTGTTCACTCATTCAATATTGAATACTTTTGCCTAGGGATTTTTGTTTACTTCTCTGTCTTTAGGATTATGTCTTTGAAAGGAATTGCTAGGCTAGAGGGCACACATATTTCATACTTTGGTACATATTGCCACTTCAAATGGTTGTATGAATATTTAGAATGTTAAATATGATATGTCTATAATATGCTGAGGTCGATTTTTCTCTTCAAAGTAGTTGGGAGTCATTACTTTTATTTCAATAAATTATTTTTCTAATTCTTGAAAATTTCCTCCAGATCCATTTCCAAAGGTGCATAGAAGCCCTCTCTTGATAGTCAACTTAAAACTTATTTCTAAATTAAAACTCAGCTTAGTCACCTCTCAGTCTCCAGACTTGCTTTCAATGGACTTTTGATTATTTTTCAAAAATGAAAATCTATTTTCATGTGTTGAAGTTTTCTTATTTTTGAAGATAGTCAAAATGATACATTGCTGTCCCTGAAGGCTTGAACAGAAGATTTAGAAACTCTTTTAAGAAATTGCTGGAGTGTTATTTAAACTTACAGCTTCCTAAGACAGACCCTTTGTGGGGAAGGCAACACTCACTAAACTGTATAAGTTTTGGTATATTTGTTTTAAAACTCAGTTGCTTGGTGTTCTTGTGGGATCTCATCTTCATTAGTGGCAAGTTACCTCCACTATAATTCCTTTAATCAAAATCTTTTGTCAAAAGGGCTGTAAAATATTTATTTAGCTTGGTTTCATCAATATAGCAATGGAAGTATCTCATCTATAAGTACGTCATTTTTCACCTGGAATTGTTCTGAGTGAGAACAATGTTTTTTTCCTAAGTACACAGTACATCATGCTGCTCGGTTTTAAAAGATAGGCCCCCCTTCAAAAAGCTTTGGGTCATTCCATTTTGTATACTCTGTCCAAGGCAATTTCTAATTTGCCTTTTTTTTCCAAAGAGAACATGGAAAAGCGTTCTTGGAAGATTTAATGTTTTCTCTTTCTTTTCTTCCCAAGAATGTCATACAGCTTTCAAATTATCACAGAAAAAAACAAAAACATGTTTCCTCCTCCCTTCTGGTTAAAATCTATGGGTTTAAAGGCAATGTCTGGTTTCAGTAATATGAAATTACTTGTTAGCCTTAGAAATAGAAGATCAATGACTTGTTCTTATAATCCCTTAACTCTTAAACAGTCTACCAGAAATGTGGTTTCAAAAAATAAGACCAGGCTTTGCATTTAGATAGAAACTCAAACGAGTCACTGGGAATATGTGTGCTCTTTTTGGCACTGTGTTTTTTTCCCATCAGGCCAATAAATTCCTACAGGTCTCAACTCTTTAATTCCCTTTAGGGAGGACTGGGATAAAGAATATCAACCCACTCTAAAAAAATCCCGCTGTTTTTATGACACACAGAAATAGCTACAAGAAATACCTTAATCATTTTTACTTGCAGAGCCATGTAACATTTTTTTTCTCTCAAAAGTTAATGATCACCAAGGGCCTGCACACATGCCCACAGAACCCTGGCCCTTGGGTCTACCTAAGTCATCTTTATGGTACAGCCCCAAAATAAAACTATACTCAGTTCTCTGAATTTGCGTTTCTGTTCCACACTTCAGGGTTTATAGGCTTCCATTTCATTTCCTCTGGTGGCCATGTCATGGCTATAATATTTCAGTTCCTAAACAAGGTACTTAGCAGGGCCAGACTAATCCGGCTTAAATTTGCACTCATGGTGTAAAATCGATTGAGGCCTGTCTCCATTAATCAGAGTCCCTTGGACGATTTGGACCCTTCCTTAGATCTATACTTTTGGGAATTCTTTGTGCCCAGAATGACCTTCCTTTCCATACCATCTAATGGAATTCTTTCTTCCACCAAAGCTCAGAGAAGTCCTACCTCCTGCCACCAGCCTTCTCTAATTTTTAGTGTTATTAGAGCTTTACAATTCTCTTTCCTCTTTGAATTCTTATAAGACAACATATAATGTTTTGAACTTATTTTATTTTATTATTATTATTTTGGGTAGTCTTTTTCTAGAAGGAACTATAGACCACATAAGGGCAGAGAACATATCTCCTGGCAGAGTTCCTTCCCCAAGGCTTCCCAATACAGGGCCAGGGCAAGAATTAAACTGAGGTGCTCGCACATGCTCATTATCTTGTTTAATAATTCGATCTTTGTGCAGTAAAAGATGTGAAAATACAGGGATTTTATTGGATCTGTTCAAGTTGAAGGCTTAACGACAAGAACCATTTTGCTCATTTTCATTGTTTTGATGAGGAATAACACATCAAATGTATAATATTCTCTTCATGACTTTTATGTGTGTTATGTTTAATACGATTCACTCTCATTGTTTCTAATTTTCAAAAACTTATGCAATCCATTTCTTTGGAAAATTTATATTTCTGTTTTTCTTTTCAACATTTTGTTTTTTTCTGAACTTCTCTTTTGTATTTTCCAAATCTATCATGCTCTCGATTTGTACTCATTCTTAAGAATTTAAAGGATTAAAAAAGGATGTGTACGTACTCACAGCTTATAAAACTTTAAAATATTTTCATTGATAATGTAAATTCAAGTAAATGTAACTTTTAGTTATTAAAATTATTTAACTTTCCAAAACAGTTAATTTTTCTCTAAATTATTCAAAATTATCCACTAAGATCAAAAAGAAACATTATTAATAAATATAAACATTCTAAATAAAGTTAAAATAAATTGCAAAATTTTATTTAAAAATATTTTTCTTAAAAAAATAAAACCTTTTTATTGTGGAGAATTTCAAACATACAAAAGTAAGCAGAATAGTATAATGAATCCCCATACATTTATTATCTAGCGTCAGTGATTGATCTGGTTATGGCCAATCTTATTTCATCTGACCCTACTATTTCTTCCCCCTTATTGTTTAAAGTAAATCACACATGTCATGTAATTTGATCTGTAAGTATGTCAGTAATATCTCTAAAAAGAGATGTTTAACATAATCACATGATTGTTATTGAGCCTAAAGCATTACAATAATTTTTTAATATCAGTGAATAGCTAGCAAATGTTTAATATTCCAATTATGTCAAATGTTGCATATATTTTTAATAATTTGAATCAAAATATAAGGAAAGGTCATGCATTGTGATTTGTTGAAATGTCTTTTAAGTCTCTTTTAATCTTTGGGTTTTTCTTTCCTTCTCTTTGTCTCTTTTTCTCTAATTCTCTCTCTCCCCCCCACCCCTTTCTTCCCTCCCTTCCTCGCATCCTTCCTGCCTCTCTTCTTTTCATTTTATTTGTTGAGGGAACCACCTTGTTTGTCCTATAGAAATTTTCCCAGTCTGAATTTTGTTGACTGCTTTCCTGTTGTTATTGAACAGTTTTGATATTAATATTTAATTAAAGCTTATTTAATATTTTGTAAAATTAAGTATTTGCAGTTTTAGTTTCCAACATCCGATTTGTGTATGTGTGCATGAGTAAAATGAACTGTTTTATACTGCAAATTTTTCCTTAACCACTGTGTAACTTTTGTACTTACCCTGCAAATTTGCTAGTACTCCCCAGAGCTACAAATTGGAACCTGGAGAGAAGCAAGAAATGAGATACTTGACACTACTGGGAAGCTATACTTCCTTGTGCAAGAGGCCATGTTGTTCATCCTAAGAGGAGGATTTACAGGTCATTTGATTTGTGTCTTACCCAGGTTTCTGCCATTCCATTCTCTTTGCAAAACAACACACGCAACTTAGGTTTGGTTTACCTCACTAAGGCCATTGGATGAGAAGTGGGTAGAAGCACTACCTTGAGGCCAGAATGGTATCAGCCATGAGAGCAGATGTTCAGACCTACTAGACTTATAGATGTACCTGGCCAGCACTGCGTGCTGAACCCCATTGAGACAGGAGCCCATGTATGTGCTCATTTTGTGTGTATTTATGATACCTGATGCTTCTGCTATACAAAAGCCAAGGCAGGAGCTCTTCTCCTTTGTGTCTGAGAGTAGTTCTTTCTCGCTGTTTGGGCAAAGTTTCAAATGTCAGTCATTTGAGCCACCACCTTCATGGTTTTCACCATTGATCCATACCACATGTTCTATTCTTGAACATATTAGTTTTCTATTAGAGTGACAAAGTGCCACATGCTTAGTGGGCTCAGCTGAGCTGGAGTTTCTGCTCAGTGTCTCACAAGGCTGAAATCAAGGTGCTAGAGGTATCAGTGTCTCATCTGGAGGTCGGCATCCTCTTCCAAGCTCTTTCAGGTCATTGGAGAATTTAGTTTTTTGAGATTGTAAGACTAAGGTCCCTGCTTTCTTGGTGGCTGTCAATGGATCTCATTTTAGCTTCTAAAGGCTGCTGCCATTCCCTGTTTACATGGGCAGTCACTTCTTCCAGACCAACCAGAGAGTCCCTCTAATCAACTATATGACTTTGCAGATATTTGATAAAATAATATGTTTACAGGAGTGACTATCCTATCATATTCATATTTCTTCCCATACTCAAGGATCACGCAGGGCATGCATAACAGGGGTGAGGATCTTAGAGATCATCTGATTCTTGGAGCATTCTGATTACTATAGTTATTTAATGTTTTATTTTTTTTTAAGTCAACTCATTTGTTAAACTTAAATACATTTGTTAAAAATTTATATCATATATTTGATGTGCTAAGTGTGTACGTATGTATGTATGTGTGTGTTGATATATATCTTTCTATATATATTCATACATACACTAACATAAATATATACCAACCAATAAAAAATATTTATCAGAATATCCTCTAAAACGATCCCACGTTCCCAATGCTCATGTACCACCCTCAGAAACAGTGTCCCTGGGAATAACACTCAACAACTACTTGGTGAATATATGATAATTAAAATAGTTACAGATTGGAGAGCTTTTGTTTCAGTGACAGCAAATACATATATTTCTACAGCTACACTAATTTTATTTATAGCTAAAATTATACAAACTTTATATCTGTATACATCAAAAGATATCATTTTCTTGACTATGAAAGAGAGTGTGACTTGTCGGTAACTAGGTGCCCACCAGTATGTGGCCTGTTCTGTCTTGTATGACTTTGGGACTATAGTGAAAGAGTTTGAGAGACCAGAGATTTCCTTATGTGTTTTCAATATTTACTGTGGTGCCATTTATTTCAAAAAGACATAAGCCAGTTAAGTTTCACATTATCATAGGGAGATAAAAATAAGAGAGACACGTCCACATGTTTCTCCTGAAGAGAAAGTGAAACTAGTGATGACAGACATATCTCTGAGGACTTGGCTAATTTCCTGTATAATAGTACTGAAACACGTCCTATCACAGAGAACAATCTACTGGCCTGATCATTTTCATAATCCAACCCTTAGACACTGCCCAAAGCCTTTGCTTCACATAAAATCAGCAGCTAAACATGTTGGAAAGAAGCCTCATCTCTCTGTTTGGGCTGCTCTGTAGATTTATTATAGCCCTGTGACTCACTTATCTGATGGTTGATAGGAAACTCGCTTATTCTTATAATATCGTATTCTTATTATTTTAAATGATTACCTGAATTTCCCTCTTGTCCACAATAACCAAAAATCCGCACCTTTTTCGGAGTGGTGGGTGTTAGTCCTCAGTCTCAAACTGGTCTGTTACGTCTTTTTATTTTTTTGGCTTTGAAAGTTTTCCTACCCAGATATAAATCCTCATGGCCATGTGTTTCCACTGCTCTACCATTTAGAGGGTCACCTTTGACCTCAACTCGTTACTACTATGCATTCAACAGAGATGGTAGGAAGGAGGTCAGTGTATCCCAGGTTTAAGGGGTCCGAAGCCGTACGTGAGGTTATAATTTCTCTGGTGATCTGCTCCCCATGAATGGCGTAACTAATCCCTCCAATCCACAACAATCTCTATGTTTTCTGAATTTATAGAGTGTATATCACCTGAAGTACTCTTTCTGAGATTTTGGCTTATTCTTTATTACTTAACTATTTCCTACAACCATTTCTTATTGCTGCATATGCATTTTTAGTTCTTAGAATAAAATGACTGTTTTTTGCATTTCTTTCCTCTTTTCTCAGTATCCAGGTCAGAACAAATCATGAAATACTTTTCTGGGTGAACAGTTTTTTTTAGTAGATGGTTATGATGGGGAGAAAAAGCAGTTTCAAACAAAATGTTGCTTACGGAATAAAGCTTTGAAAGCGGCTAATTTTAAAGGGAAGTTTAGCTTCTTAGACCATTGTTTCATCTTTTCAGTCTTCAAATTCATGATGCTTTGTGTACATATATGTATTTATCAGCACCATCTACACTATACCATGTATACTGTGAAATGCAGTAAGTTTAAAGACTAAAATATATATAGCATATACATTATACATATAATTATATATAATAAATAATAAAGTTACTCACAGGGTCCTGGCATCAGGCACATTATCCTTCAACCTTACAGCTCTTCCGTATGGTAAATATTATTATACTCATTCTAGCAGTTAGGATGTTTTTAGCAGCAAGTAAGAAAAAAAGGGGATGCAGCTGGCTTTAACAATAAGTAAATGTATCGTTTCACATGATAGAGTCCAGAGATAGGGCACAATACCATCTTTGGCTCAAGAATGTTATCAAGTGCCTGAAGTCGTGGTACCCAGCAACTCCCCGCCTTCCATGCTGTGCCAGCTTTGCCCTCACCTCCGCCTGATTCCCCAGAAGTCTCAGGGTGACTGCCACAGTTCCAGTTCCAGATATTACGTTTAGATATGACAAAGCCCAGAAGAGAAAAGACCATTGTTTGCTATGTGCCTCTAAGTGGGCACCCCCCCAGTCTCATCGGCCAGCATTCTGTCCCATGCCACGTCTAAAGCAAACTCTGGAGAAGGAAGGTTATGATTGCTATGGCTTAACCTATTTAGACACTGTAGCTAGAGCTAGGATGGCGTCACTTTCCTTAACTCTCCAGGGAAAGGAAAGATAAGTGAGCAAAACCGTATTTCTGCTGGAGAAGGTAGGAGTGAAAAAGTAATAAAGTATCTGCCACAACCATTTTGTTAAGCAAGAAAGTTAGACGTAAAAGGCGAGATAATTTGCTTAAGGTCACCAGGCTGAACAGTGGGATCCAAATCCAGAACACACAACTGCCAAAACATATCTTAGAGACCATATGGTACAGGAGTCTCAGTTTACAACTCAGGAACCTGCAGGTTCGAATGTTTAATCGCTTTATATCACAGAGATCTAATTAGTACCAGAGGTGTGAACAAAACTCAGTGCGGCTGCTTCCCAGCTCCCTGTTTATTCCATTCCTGACACTGGTCCCGTTTGTGCTAATTCATATCTGGTGATAGTATGTATGGATTAGCCAAGGGAAAAAGGAAACTGTATTATGTATGGGGAAGCACATTATAAGGATGATATTTAAGTAACACAGACATCAATTATTATGCAAACCAGCATGCAAATTCAATTAAAAGGAGCATCACAATGGTAGTTTTTCTAAGCTTTCACTTGCATTGAAAAAAGTTGGGAAGTGCTGTGTTAATCTCATATTGGGCTGCACATGCTTTTTGAGAATAAAAATACAGTAGCTATTAAGCCATCAAGATGTTGTTTACAGAAGTAAATAAAGCAGCCGCATGTCACCTGTTTCCCATTAATAGAGATTTAATAATTATAGAAATATTTTGGTAAAATTATTTGAGTCTTCTGTATTAAAATAAATATATTTTATCCTGTTCATATTTCACTACATTCTACAAAGCCATCATTCTCTTGGCTTTTGTTTCCTGGATAATATGACATCTATTTTCATTAATACATTTATCTGGTCATATTAGCTTTTTTTAAAGTAACTCATTTTTCACTGAAGTGTGACAGAATGGAGTACAAATCATGGTGTGTAGCTCAATGAATTTTTACAAAGTGAACACATGTGTGACCACAGCCCAGACCATCATGTGCAAACCACAGCAGCCTACTGAATGCTGAGTGTTGTTAGGTGCTTGGTCAAAGGGCATTGTTATTTTGACATCTACCACCATTGATTGTTTTTGATTGTTTTGAGCTCTATATACATGAAATCATGCAGTATGTGTTTTTTTGGGGGGAGGGGATCTGGGTTCATTAGCTAGACGTGGTGTTTGTAAGATCTTTCCACATTGTTGCACGGTATTCTGTAGCAGTCTTAAGTGTATGGGTTTTATGGTGTTCCATATGGCAGCCATGGGGAGGTGAGCATCATCCTGAAGGAATGCTGTTAGTCCACAGCCTCCAGCTCTAGTGCCTTTAAGATCTGCTGCAGTGTTCAATCCTAGGATGTGCTCTCTCTGGGCAGCATCCAGCCCATGACTGAGCATGGCAGGAGAGGGCTGGCGTTAAGGCCTGAGTATTTCTGTTCAATGTGGAACTCCTTCATGGGCAATATTTGCATGGAAGAACCTCACTGGAGTGATGGAGATGTTCTCAGAGCCATAACTAGTCTAAAGCGCCTTCCTTCCTAATTTTTCTTCCTTCTTCCTCTCTTCTATGAGTGTTAGACCCACATTACCTTCTGAAGCTTAACTAGCTTATTCTTGCTACAACTATTTCACAGATATTACTCTCAGTAAATGTCTTGCACTCTCATTCTCTCTGATTGTTTCCCAAAGGATGTAAACTGACACACATTGTACAATTATACCGCAATTCATTTATCCATTCTACTGTTGATAAACATTTTGATTATTTTGATCTTAGAACACTATGAATAATGTTGGTCTGAACATTCTTGCATGTGCATTTTGATGCACATTTGTATTTGGTGCACATTTGTATGCAAATCAATTGAATTGGTGTAGAATTGGTGGTCACACATTATGTAAATATTTCTGTAGGTTCACTTATGTAGATCCTATTAGAGTTTCAACAAGTGATTGTACTGGTCCACATTGCCACAAGTAGGGTAAAAGACTTCTAATTATTCCTCATACTTTCCCACATCTGGTATTGTGAGTTTTAAATTTTTTCTCAACTTATTCTTTGATGTCTAATTATGTTGAGCACATTTTCATATATATTTATTGATCATTTTTCTATCCTTTTATGTGAAGTGTCTATTCATATGTGACTTTTCCTATTAGTTATCAAGATTTTTCTTAATGAGTTGTAGGACTTTCTATCTTCTGTATACAACTACTGAATATCTTTTCCTACTCTATGTCATGCTTTCATGCTTTCTTAGAGATGATTTTGATACACGGAAGTTCTTAATTGTAACATGGCATGATTCATCAATTTTTTAATTCTTTTTTAGAGCTTTTATGACCGTTTAAGAAATCTTTGTCTTTCTAAAGGTCATGGACACGGACAGTGGATTAGTGGTAACCAGAGGGAAGGGGATATGGGGGAGGTAGATAGAGGTAAAAGAGGTCAAATATTTAGTGACAAAGGAAATCTAACTTTGGGCGATGAACACATAACGTGCGTGCGCGCGCGCGCTCTCTCTCTCTCTCTCTCCACACACACACACACACACACACACACACACACACACACACACACACACACGACATACTGTTAAATTGTACACTTAAAACTTAATGTCACTTCAATAATTTTTAATAAAAAATTAAAAAATAAAGGTCATGAGAGTACTTGCCAATATTTTCTTCTAAAAGCTTTTACTTACATTTACTTTTACTTTTTATTTCTTGAATCTGTAGCATGATTACTTTTGTCAGTTTAAAAATATTCTTCATCAATATCTCTAAATATTGCATATGCCATTTTCTCTTTCCTAGTCTCATGAGACTCCAATTATACATACACTGGTATTTCCTCCATGGTTTATATGTCTCAAATTCTTCTTAGTATTTTCCATTAAATATTTCTTTCTATGTTTCAGTCTAGATATTTTGTACAGAACTATCTTTCAGTTCACTGATTTCCTCTTCTGTTTTCCTTCACTGTTTAATCTGCTATTAATAACATTTCATTAATGAGTCCTCGATTTCAGTTGTTATATATTTCAGTTCTAGCATTAACTCTTATTTTTTAAAAAATGATTCTATTCTACTTCTCTAGTGGAAATATCTATCACACCATCTATATTTTTTACTTTTTCTCTACTTTCTGAAATACATCAATTATAGTTATTTTAAGGTTTCAGGTTCATACCTCTAATATTTGGATTTTTTATGCATTACATTTTATTTTGATAATTTGAATTTTCAGTCATTTGACTTTGCTTCCTTGCATAATTGGTAATTTTCAGTTGAATACTGGACACTGCATGTGAAAAATTTTTAGAGGCTTGGACATTTTCATTCATCCAGAGAAGATTTATTTTGATTCTTGCAGGAAGTCAGCATACAGGTAGATCATCTTGATGCAATTACGTATTGAGATATTTTGTGACCGAGGTTCAAGTTTTGTGAGGGATTGTCTATTTTTAGATTTCCCTGACTCTAAGGATATTGCTATTCAAAAATCTCAACAAAACACCTTGAGTGTTAACCAGAGTCCCTTCTTCTTGGCAGGTTCCGAATGCCAGTTTATTTCTCCATAGGACAGTTGAAAGCTCTTTCTAGCTTTTTAAATTGTTATTATTATTAATAGGTTTGGGTTTTTGGAGACGTTTTAGGTTCATAGCAAAATTGAGTGGAAAGTATAGAGTCCCCACATACTCCATGTCCTCCCGCAAAAATCATCCTCTTTCTGTGAAACTGAACCAGAGTGGTACATTTGTTACAATGGACACATCATTGACACTTACACATCTTTATCCCAAAGTCCATGTTCGCGTTAGGGTTCACTCTTGATGTTGTGCATTCTGTGGGTTTTGATAATGCATAATGAATGACACGTATCCACCATTGCAGTATCACACATAGTAGTTTCACTGTCCTAAAAGTCACTGTGCTCTGCCTATTCTTTTTCGCTTCTTCGTAGCTGCATTTGTCTTAATTTATTGGTCTCTTGCTTCCCAAATCTTAGGATTCATCAAACGCCAAAGTGCAGAAGCTGCATGCTGTGTTAAGCTCCCTTCTCTGACATTGTTTTCTTTTATGTCTCTGTTCTTAATCCTAGATAGCTTGGGTGTTTTCCAAAACCTCCCATAGCTGCTGTTTTATTTTGTTTTGCTTTATATTGTATCCAGCTTTGATATTTTTTTTTTAGTGAGAGATTTTTATCTATCGAAGCTAGTCTTCCAGCCATGTCAACTATATAGAACCAATAATATATATTTTTTATTTCAGCTAATTATTCTGCTGACATGGAGAGACTACAAAGTTGTTAGGATTGAGAAAAACTTCACCCATGGTGAATGCATCTTTTAGCCCTCAATAGACTCTATCTACTCATTCATTCATTAATTTATTCATTTTTCAAAATATATAAATTGAGCATATTTAATATGCTTTATGACATGTAAAATATGCTACACTTGGGGACAGAGAAATAAATTTAGCAATGATTACTGGATGTGAGGAGTTTTCAGCCTGGTAGGATGTATAAGTGGAAAGATTAGAGAGTAGAAAGATATCAAGTTTTGGACTCAGATAGATTAAGGTAATTTATTAGTTGTGACCTTGAACAAGTTATTCAGCTATTTCCAGGCTTTAACTGGGGAAAACATTGAGTGTTATAAGATTATACAAAAAGTGTGTGATATGCCTAGCACTATGCCTGCAACTTAGTAAGATGTAAATAATTTGTATTTCTTATTGCTATTCCAAGGGAGAGATATATAAAGTGTAAAGTCCCTGGGCATGTTTGTGGAGGATAAGGGAACATTTTATAGAGGTTAAAATATACAAGAAATATAGATCGCCATCTGAAGTAAGTAGTAATGATAGGGATGTGTGTGTGGGGGCATCTAAATGGGTTTGGGAGATAGAAGAAAGAAAGCTATCGACATGGAGTGAATTGTGCAGATGTTTCTTTTATATCACAGTTAAGCATTTTAAGGTGTCTGGCACAGTTTCAATAGATACAAGGGTGAGTAAGATAGACATAGTAGATTAACCTACTTTTTATAAAGCCTACCGATTGATGTTCAGGGATACAGACAGCAAGGAGGCAATTACAAATAGTATGATACTCTACGTCTTTAGGGCAATAGCTTATCTTATAGTCATTGTTCTTGAAAATGGGCCCTCTGTTAGATGCCTAACTTAATTAAGAGCCAATACAATTATGACAAAAATTTGGGATTGTCATTTAGGTACATTTAGTTTTCTGCATGTCGCTAGAGCTGTTACCTGCCATATGACTAGACTGGAGAGAAAGCTGGTTTGGAGAAACTAATAAGAAGGAAGTAAATATGCAGAAGTTAGCCAAAACATAAGGGAAAGAGAATCCTATCAACTTTCAATTTCTGATTCTAGTCTTTTCCTATGACCTGATTTCAATCTTGCCCTTGGATCATGTAAGATAACACCGCATCTAAACATTGCTTACATTCCCTCAAGCTGATTTCCATGTCTTGCAATGAAAGTTTTAACTAACAGATTTATGATAGATGCTAAGATAGAGGATGCATACTTTGCCAGAGAATTGCATATGAAAGGCACATCATGCCACTTAATTGGTAGGACAGGAAGAATCTTGGAGGAAGAAACATCTAAGCTGAGATTAGAAGGAACAGCAGGAATTACCCAGGTAAAGAGAAGGAACAAGGTGGTTCTAAGCAGAAGAAAAGGCATGTATCAACTGGAAAAGAGAGCAGGGGGTAGAGGAGTAATGACAGAAGTTCTATGTGTTGTGGCACGGTGCTGGGCCCTGGGAAGGTGGAGCACACAGGTATCGAGCTGGAATGGTGAATAGGAAGGAGTGTGCTGTGGACCCCCATCTCGATAATTCCATGTGGACAGATTTCCCTACAGTCTCAGTCTAGATCTCTTTCCCCATCCCTACTCACTTCTCCACAGAGGAGAACTAAGCCATCTGGAGGGCGAGTGACAATAATTGTTCCATACAGCATGATAGGATGGAGTTCTAGACAAAGAAAAGAAGTGGGCATTTGGTTTCATTCTTTCCCTCTCTGCTTCCTTTCTGACTTTCTCCTCAGAAAATACAGTTTATGCCAATAGAACGGAGGGGTGACCAATCCTAAAATGGCTAATGAAAGGACATTCAGATTCTTCATTAATGAGGTGTGAAATCTAAACATGTTAAATTGGTTTGGACTTTGATAAAGGATTCTCTGGGGCTGCAATGACATCTAGCATTGATTTATTCTAGAGGCTGCTAGTCTGAGCGAGTTAAAACTTAGCGGTAAAACACTTGGGGTTTTATTAGAGTAAAATGCTTCTTAGTATTTTGGTCTTTTAGCCTTTTTATGAACAACTTGAGTTATTTAGAGAAGTGTGTGAAATAATTATGCAGTTTTTGAAATAAGTAATTATTCATTTTTATAATTAACACTTCTCTTAGGTTGGTATTAAAGAGTATGATTTTTAGTTAAGTAATTTGGACGTGGGAGAAAGCAGAGTTGCATAGCACCTTGCTCATTCCCCTAGGCTCGCTGGCAATACTCTTTCTGGAACGGGACCTCAACTTCAATGGGCATTGGAGACCGTGTCCCCATGTCCTCCTCCTCTTCTGACAGGAGGCACTGCATTGCTCCCTCAATTTCAGACCTTCCCCTTTGTGCTGCTTATTGAGAGACACGCTAAGGCTGGATCTGGTGCGTGTCCACCTTATCTTGAAACTCTGCAAATTTGACCAGACTCAAACCCAGACGTTATAGATAGTCTTCATTGCTTATTCCAGGCTAATGCCAGTTGATCTGGAACAGCTACTTCCTCCCCAGTCAACGTCTAATATCAAGTGACAGCTAGACTGAGAAGGCTTTGGAAGATGATAAATTAAACAGAAAAATGAATGAAGATAGCGAAGAAGGAATCTCTGTAATCATTCCAGGCGCATGGAAATGCTAACAGGTATGTTCAAAACATGTCAGACGTGTGAGAATGGGGGCTTATGGAAAGCCCTGCATGTGGGGGTGGTGGCGGTGCTGGCCCGCCTTCCGCACACACACAAAGTGATAGATACAATTTTTTAAGGACTGTAATGTGATAGGCACTGGGTTAGGAACATTTCGTGGATCATCTTATTTTATATATTTAGGTGACCTTATGAGATAGATGCTACTGTTGGCTTCATTTAATAGAGAAATGACTCACTGAAGGTCACACAGAATAGCAGATGGCGGGGGAAGACTGTGACCCCTAAGCTGCATGGTTCCAGGGCCCATGTCCTTAATGGTATACCGCCACATGCCTTAGGCTGACCGCGTCGTCTGCCTTTTTCCTTTCTCAGTTTGACTTTTGACCTCCTGTTTGTTGGGGCTGGGTGGACATTTTTACCTCACGACGTTCTCAAAGTCCAGCGTGGTCGCACTTGCTGCCTTTTTATTCGCTAGTATTATCAAGATGTGGATGCTGGATATTACTGTGCAGGGTCCACAGGGATGAACAGTTACACCCTCGGAGGCAAGCCGGCAGAGCGCCTGGGCTCGCTTATGTGTGATCATTACACTACTGCTGCTCCTTACACTTCCTTTGCTTAAGAAAACAGTGTGAACATTCCCCATGTTTGTTCTTGGCTCCTGCTGCCAAGCTGCCTGGCACCACCCCCCAGCCACACACAGCAGACTCTCAGCCAGGCTGTTTCTAATGTCAGCTCTCCCTGCCCCTGTGACTCCTTCCCACATCCGCCCCTTGGTGGGCCTTTAGCAATTCAACCAACTGTCCATCTGAAGGGCCTGGTGGGGCGGGCGGGGGAGCAGGAGGGGCTGTGATGAATGGGTGAACTGTCAGTCTTTTGTCCATTCCTCTGGTTACCATTTCAACATCTTTGCTGAAATGGAATTTGAATTTCAAAAGGTTTAAAGAACATTTTCGCAAACCCACAATTTCCCAGCAGCTTGTAAACCTCTTAAAACATTACCTTCAATCTGCTGCTAGTGATGAGTGGATGGTGGGTGCTTCTGTGAGCGGTGTCACGCTGGTTAGTCATGAGCTGCCTTCCCGTCTCCTTGGCTCACCCACAAGAGAGCATTCAAACCAACGAGGCTCCCTTTGGTTTCTGGGAAAAACAATTCAATTCTCAGAAAGTTGCTACCTATGGTGTCTCTGCAGAGGAGTAAGTCCCTATGGTATAAGGGACGCTTATCTAAATGAGGGAGGGGAGAGTTGGATTAGAGATGCAGGGATGAAGAGGGGATTTGTATGAAAGCATAGGGAGGGGTTTTTTCTTTCCCTTCTCCCTCCCTCGGAATAGCCTCCTAGGCGGATATCGTGGCTGTGACCTGTCTCTGGTAAGGTAGTCATTTTTATTTAGGGTGAACGAGGCCACTGCGAAGGCTTCAGTGGGAATTCCGTTGTCAATTTCGCATTAAAGGACCATTAAAATAAAGTGTTACTGTAAGAAGCTCTGTCTGCTGGACATTTCTCAGAAGAGCTTTGTGCCTCTTCCGAGGGCCGCTTGCTTCTTCTTTCCATTTTTACGAGGGGGAAAAAAAAATGCCCCTAATGAACCGCACCTTTTTAATTGATTATAAAAACAGAAGAGAACATAGCAGTGGGAACCGTTGGCAGCGTTTTACAGCAAGTGGCGAATCACTGCATATTCATTTGTTTCTCATTGGCCAAGATGAATCCTCTTTTGGTATTAAAGCAAATGTGCTGTGAAGTTGCAGAGGACAGGGTTTAACAACTTTTTCTGGCTGGGGGCCTGGGTAATTTTTTTTTTTTTTTCGGTGGAATGGTAGGAGGGCCAGGAAGTGGTGGGAGGAGGGAGCTGAGCTGAGGGGAGTGAAGTGGGGAGTGTTTTAGAGAAGGCAGGAGCTGTGCAGCACTGCGGTGGTCTCCGAAGTAGCTGGAAAGTGTGGTCTTATTTGCGTGGGTGTAAGGTGGGAGGGTGGTATCACGCCAAGCGGACTACAGGAATAATCTGACTGCAGAGTAGCTATACGCTTGGCATATGACACAATTATTTTGGTAATCCAGAAAATAGGACTGAATCAAATTATGTTAAGACAAAAACGAGGAAGTAGTTCACGGACCTCAGTTCTTTTCACTCCATGACTATCTGTGCTCTCAAGTGGTTGGAGGAGAGCCTGGCTACATCCTGTGTGAACCAAGGAGAAGGTCCTGCTTTCTCACCCTCTTTATCGCCCTCTGTATTAGTCTCTTATGACCACAGATTGTTCTTCCTTTTCACTGCATTGTCTTACCTGTCAGTGCCCTCCTTCTGCTCCAGTAAGCCTGGAATCACCCGGACTAGTCGGTTTCTTTAAAGGGACAGTTTCTTTCTGCCTCAGGACCTTTGCACATGCTATTCTTTTCGCCTGAGCTTCTTTTCTCCATCCCCTGCTCCTTCCCACGTGCCTGGGCTGGCTCCCACTCATTTCCAGTCACAGCATAACACTGCCTCCTCAAGGAAGCCATCCATAGACACCCTGATAGGTGTAAGCCGTCTTGCTAGGGGCGCCTTGCATTGTACTTCTTCTCCTTTATAGCTACCATAACTTTAATTAAATAATTGTTAGCTGTACCCAGCATAGTATGCATATATTTTTTAAATCAGATTTCAGTAATTGTTAATAAAACAGTCACAAATTGTATGTTTCCCTTTATATATGTTATCATGAAAAATTAACACTTTTTAGAGATAACACTTAGTGATCTTAGGGATGCCTGATTCCAGAAAATATTAGAAAATTTGGTCAGAGGTCTGTAACAATTCAAATGCTCATAAATTTCTTTAAACTTTTTCCTGCATTGCATTAAGTTCCAAATAGGTGATGCATCTGGCAAAAAAAAAAAAAAAAAAAGTACATGTTGTAAATATTTAAAGAAAAAAGAAAAATACCAAAAGGTTTAAGAAAATGTGTGCTTAAAATTTTAGGTAATTTTTATAATTAGTTTGTCACTTGTTTCTCATAAATCTACAGGCACATTCTCCCCTAATCATTGAATGTCTCCTTGTTCTTCGGCTGGAGTGGCCAGAGAAAAACAATATTCAATCAAACCTCAGGGACATGTACCATAAGCACGTGATGCTCAGAGGAAGCACTTTCTTCTGAATTGTCCAGGACTGGTAGTTGGTTAATCAAGTCTTTTAAGACAGTGAATTAAGGGGAAAAATAAAACATGTATTTAAATATTCTAAGTTAAAACATAAATATACAGCTATTTTCCTGTCTTGTGATGTAGAATCAGGCCTTTTGTTTGAGTTTGGGTCTGCTGACCGAAGTCCTCCGTTATCTTTCTTGTATCATCACAAACAAAATGCAGTAACTACATTTTCTAGTCTTTTTTCTTAAATAAAATAAACTAAGACATTTGAGAGGCAATCTGAAAACAGAATCTTTTATATATTTTATGATTTTCTCCCTAGTCTTTTACAGTTGCTTCACCCACACTTAATTGAATAAACATTTTTAGTAGTTTGACTTTATTGCATCTTTCTACAGCATTTACATAGTTTTCACAGAAACAACTCTTGACATTCTTATTTCATAGAGTTGTATAATATGTCTCTAAGTTATTTAATTACAATAAATTATACAAGTGGTATCAACAGGTTTGGAAGCAAACACAATGGAGTCTTGGAAAGCATATAGTGTAAAGCGATGGGACAGAGAAGCCGAGCATTCAGGCAAAGAGTGATCAGCATTCTGTAAGCATCAGTCAGGAAGTTTTATTGAGCAAATGGAATGGGTGGGTTGATCCCTCAAACTGTTAAGCTGTGAGTAGTTAAAAAATTTCTTCAATATCTAAATGTATTTAACGTCATTCTCTCTTGACGGGAAGTTCCACAGAGACAAAAGCAGTTTCTGTATGCAATAGGTGCTCAGTCATAACTGGTGGAAAGAATGCATGATTCCTAAAGTCAGAATTCACTTTTTAGCCCATGCTTTTGCTGATTGTTTTCTTTAGGTCACTTTCCTACCCTAATAAAACCTACTTTATAGTTTGATTGGCTGATTCACTGATAAGATCAAGAACCACAGTAGGAGCTATAGTAGCTTTAAGGAAGGCAAGAAATTTTTACTTTACTTTTTCTACCAAATAAACTAAGAGTAAAGATGGACAACAAGAATTTTCATTTTTTAAAATTTGCCAAATAGTCCCTAGTACTAACAACTAATATCATAAATAAACATGACAAATAAAAATATAATCACACTTTAAGCCACAAACATATTGGCATGAGAAGTGGATGTTTACAGCATAGCTAGAAATACATGAACAAAGCTAAAGGAATTTTATAAAGCTTGATTATCTCTAAGTATTTTGTAGCTCTAAATAATGATTTCAGAGAGATGATTCCTGTTGCATGTTTCTGAAAATATGAGCAGATATTTAATGTGAACTTACCAATTGTCAAATGCTTAAGCTATCTGGGAGGCTCTGATGGCTTCAGTGGTCTCTGTCTTTAGGGAAGTTATCATCCAGTAGACCAGACTGGTTGGAATATAATCATTTTATAAGGCTGAGCAAAACAAAAACTGCTGTGATGAGGAAGCATGGAGAAATGAGAGATTCTATCCAATTGTAGAGATTAAAAAAGATTTCTGAAGCTATGCAAAGGTTAGCAACAGAAAAAAATCACACTTAACCTGCTTGGGAATATTACCCAGAGATGCTGGCTTGAGTGAATACACAAGTGTCTGGAACCCAATAATCTCAAAGCTGTGTTCCTCTCTCACCCTTGCCCTGTGTAAAATTAATAAAATAATAATAATAATAATAATAATAATAATAATAATAATAAAATCATACTCTGTGCCCAAGGTCAACAGTTTCTCCTGATTAGTAGCAAAGGCTGAAATGTGGACAGATGGGTGGTGGGAGGCTTCCACACAGAAGCAGCAAATAAAAAACTAGAAGCTTTGAAATCTGCCATAACTTCAAGAGTACCATCATTAGTCAAGGCTCGTGGGTTTTTCCAAGCCATCTGTGGAAATGACATTCACTGCGTCTCCTTCTCCATGGTCTGAGGGCGTGTGCTGAGGACAGATAATACCAGCTTTCTCCCTTCTGTGAGGTGACAAGCGTATCCCCCCAAAACTTATGAGAAATGTCAGAGAGGTTTGTGGTGAAAGAAAATGGATATAATATGAGGTCTTATTGACAACAAGAAAGGAAAAATTTGTGCTGTAGGGCAAATAGCAAATGCTCTTTTCTTAAATCCAGAATGAATGCTGGTGGTGATGGAAAAGTTGGCTTGTGTAATTAAAACCAGGAGCCCAATGTACTATGATGTTGATTTCAATCCAAGATTATCAGAGCGTGTCTTCCATGTTGCTCTCCAAAGATTCCTTCAGTGTAGTAAAGGAACAAATTAAGAGACTTTCCATTGACTTACTGTTTTCAACTCCCTTTTGGTCGTGTGCCACTCAGTTACTTATAGAGTTTTGTTGGAGAACAAAACAAGCAACTTAACTCTTAGAGAAAATAAGTATTTTTTCTTTTGAGCTGCTGATATGGACTCTATCTCTGGCTGTAAGAATTTTTTTTAAAGAATATCTTCTAAGATCATGGAAGAATCTTCAATAATATAAGTGATATGACATGGACAATGTGAATAATCTATTTTTCTGATAGGTAATGGTTTTCTATAGGAACTGTGCTGTTTGGACACTGATAGTTAATTTTTCTGGACCTACAAATATTGGCCAAAGACCAACACTGAAGTAGATATATCTAGCAATATTCTTAAAATGAAGCCCTCATTTACCATAGGTTGGTAAATTGCCAGTCCGGACAAATTTATTTTTACTTTGAAGAGTGATTCAATTTTTATGAAATACCTAGAGGAAAATTTTAAGGAACCACAAACCTCAGGTTTATTAATATTTCAATTCTAGAAAACTCTGCTTGTACTTCTGATTAACTAATGGCCATGTCATAGTGATTAAAAAGGCCTTAGAGAAATAGCATCTTTGTGGTTAATCGTCCAACCAATTATACATACATTTTAATATGTTGGGATAGTATAAAGCAGGTAAGATTCTTCTTGGTGCCTTGCTTTCTCCCATACACTTTTCTTTCTAGTGTGGCACCCCCTTATCTCACTTATTCAGTCACTCAGAATTCTCAGGACTTGTAATTTCTGTTCCTTCTACCTTTATTTCCTCCTCTCAAAGACTGCTCTTAAGACTATCTGATGTTATATGCGTCTTGATGCAAATTTAAGTCAGTGTGTTACCTGGGACAAGGAGACAGAAAATAAAGATGGGGGTGGGGGAAGTGTTTTACCTTTTCAACAATTGTAGAATGAGATGGTATTTTTAGTTCAATTTTTTGAATAGGTAATGCATTCATATGATTTAAAGACTTTTCTTGCTTGTTTTGTATCATTTTGTATTCAGAGTTTTTTATGCATATAAAAATAAGTATAAACAGAATTTCTGGTCCCCCTTTTATTCAAAAGGTCACATATTATGTACACCATTGACATTTTACTTCCTTAACTTTATGCATCTTGGAGAGCTTTGTCCAATACATAGAAAGTATACTCATCCTTTTTTATTTTTACACCCATGCAGAATTCCATTTTATGGATATATCATAAATTATTTAATTGGTTTGTTATTTAGGAACAGTGAGTTGTTTCAGTCTTTTGCTGTTAAAAGTAGGCTGCAAGGAAGAACTCTTTTATAAACCATTTCAACATGTACAAATATATCTGTAGGAAAATTTCCCAGAAATGGACTCTCTGGGTCCAAGGGTATATGCGTTTGTAATTCTAATAGATATTACCAAGTCCCCAGCTGGATTTGTGTCTGTTCATACCCCCACTGATGGTGTTCGTGAATGCCCAACTGTCCAGAGCCTCAGCAATAAAGTGCGTTATAATGAAAGGTTTTTAATCCTTCTTAAATATATTTCCAGAATTAGCTTATAAAAATTATATCTAAAAACCTTCTCAATCTTCTGAAACCACTTCCTTGGGCAGAAACAAACAAAACAAACAAACAATCAAAACCAAGATAATTCTTGCTATGTTCCAGACATCATGCCAACAATTAGGGAAACAAAGGTAAATGTGTTAGGTTTTACGGTCCCTTTTCTTCTCTGTCTTCTCCCTTCCCTTCAATGTTACCAAGGCCTATTGATTTTATGTTTCAAAGTAGAAGGTTTATTTATTGTATTTATCTCCTTTCCATCCTTATGTGTGCGATTGCCATAGCCTCCTAAGTGCTCGCTTTGTCCCTGCCAGCTCTAATCCATAGTCTCTCTTTGCTTAAATCATCTTTCTAAGATGTGAATTGAACCTTGTCACTCTTGCTCATTTCTTTACGGCTCCTGTGGGCTTATGGGACAAAGTCAAAATTCCTTAGTCCAGCATCTGAGGCCTCTCACGATAATCCGCCCTTCAGCTGCACCCTTGGAGCTCAGCCCTGATGTGCTTTGTGCTCTTCACCTTCTGTAATTCTCTTCTTTTTCTCCTCTACCTGAAGAATTCTCTCTCATCTTCTACCTTTCATGTCTTTCTTTCTGTTTTCCAAGAACTCTGCCCCAAACTCTGCTATGCCAACTGGAATTAGTTTTCACACCTTCCTCTGATACCTATGATACTATTCCGCATGTGTGTTTTCTCTACTCAACTCAGCTCATTGAAGACAGGGGCTATTGCTTATTCATCTTTGGATATTTAGTGCTCAGAACTGTGTCTAGTCAGAGAGGCTCAATAATCTTGTTTAATTTTTCAATAATAATTGGTTGATAAAGGTACTGGACCAGTTCCGTGGTCATATGCTAAAGAGAAATTATTTCAGTCTTAAGGCTGGTAGAAATGGAAATGAATAGCCTTGAATTCAATGAGTCATTTGTCTGAGTCTGTTTTGTCACAAATCTAGGTTGAATTTATAAATTCAGTCATCAGTCAACCCAAAATCTGGGTTAGACAGCAGATAATAAGGCTGCCTTTCACACGGTGGCAGAGAAGGTTAGATTCTCACCCGACCCATTTTTCTTCTTGCACACAGGTGTCTTCAGGCTGTGCATAAAGTTAGATGTGGCTATGGACATAGTTCGGGTCAATGGAATATGAATGGAAGCAATAAATACTGCTTCCAGGTCTAACACCTTAAAAACTCCTATAAAATTTCTATATTCATTCTCTTCTCTCTTTCCTTGCCTGGATGCAGAAGTCTTAGTGAAAAGTATGAGGCCCTTGAAAATGGTGGAGTTGTATGTAAGAACCATCCATGGAAGGCCGTTCACCAAATATCTAATCGGACTGTGTGATAGAATTAAAAAATAAACCTTTTATTGTGTTCAGTTATTAAGATCATGAGGCTGTTTGTTAGAGCAATTGCAAACACACAGCATATTTATGTTATTTATGTTATTTAATCTACATGTGCAAATAGAACAAGGTCAGATGGACATATTACTGGTTCTCCTCCAGAAGTAGCCCTAGAAAAATCCCTGCTGGTCCTTCTTGCCACTTTGCTATATGACCAGCACATGACAAAGTGGGTGACAGTACTGAGTCAGAATTCAAGTGCCAAGATGCCGGACTCTCAAGGATGGTGTCTTTTTAATATGTGTTTTCCCTTCCAATGAGTAGTGGCTGCTTCTTAGGTGCAGACACCACTTTCATTCTTTTCTCCACACGGATGCTTTAGCCCAGTATGAGCGTTTTTTGTTACCTTCCTTTTTAGACCGGTCCTAATTCACAGATGAAAAACTGTTGCATGGAGTTCACTGTCACCATAAATCCTGCTTCCTAGCTTCAGAATACCAAAGTGAAAAGGGGTTGTCAATGTCTTTTTTCAGCGTAGTGTGGTCTAGATGACATTTACTAACATAAATTGATCTAGGAGTCATTTTTAATCTCAGTATTCTTATTCACTAAATACCATAATTATAGGTTTCTTTTTTCTACTGTAATAAATACATTCCCTAGGGAATCTTATCCAGTCTCATGACTAAAATAATCTATGTGCTGGTGACTCTCAAATATATACCACAAGCTGTTTCTCAGATTCTTATATCCAACTTCCTACTCCATGTCCTTAGTTTGAATGTATAATAGTCATTTCTGACTTAAAATTGAGGTCCTGGTCTTTCCTTCTGTCCCAGGCTTCCCCATCTCAGTCAGTGGAAACTTCATCCTCCCACTTGCTCAGATCAACACCTCTGCATCTCTTCTCTCTCTCACGCCTCACTTTCAGTTTATCAGCAGCATACCTGGAATCCAACCATGTCTCACCACCTTCACTGAGACAGGTCTTGCCCAAACACCACTATTTCCACCTGGATCAGTGCAGGAGACTCCTACTTCATCCCTCTCCTTCTCCATTTGCTCTTCCAACCTCATAGACTATTAACATGGCATCTGGAGTCATCTTATTAAAATGTAAGGCAGATAATTTCAGTCCTCTGTCCAAACTCTTCTAGTAGCACCACATCTAAATTAGTCACATTAAAATACATGTGTAATTGGTTGGACTATTAACCACGAAGATGCTATTTCTTTACGACCTTTTTAAGGAAATCAGAGGATGTGCCTTGTTAATGATGTAAGTAATGAGATGCTGTAGACAACATCATATTTAATTAGTTATGTCTAACTCTGTGCCTATTTCTGTTGAAATGTAAAAACATCCAGCGATAGTCTTTTCATCATATATTTAACCTAAATCTGATTTAAATGTTTTTCTAGTTTGCTCCCGTGCAGAAGAGCACCACCCCCCAACACTATGGTCTAAGTATTTGAAGAATAAGAAAATCAGAAATCCCTTAATCTTATAGCTCTATATTGTTATACAACTCCTCTGATCTTCCTCATAGGTACAATTTCATATCCCTCAAATTAATTTTAATAATTTCTGATGCTTATTATTAGAGAATAAGAGCATACATGTGGACAAAGCCAGTTGGAATTAGGAAGTAAATTCATGGTCTAGATTCTTCCATAAAAAGAATTATTCTGCTGGGAGCTGCCCTCATTTAGTGAGGGATGGCTAACACCTACCGATGGTTTCCTAGCAACACAAAGCTTTCCTGCAGCTAGGACAGAGGGTCATTTTTACATCTTCTCTTCATTTTCTCTTGGACTCTATGAGAAGATATTAGTCTGGAAAACTTCCAGAACGTAGGATGTATTGAAAAGGGAGTGTGTGGGGAGCCAAGGGAGAACACTATGTATCTAGAGAGGTAGATAAGGAAAAAGAGGAAGGCGTTTGTCTCCTCACTGTAACCTAAACAGCATGTATTCTAACAGAGTCCAAGGTAAGTGACACTTATTCGCCAATTTAGAGATTATTTTGTGGGATAAATAAATTGAACAAACAAGCACTTTGACCTCTGCTTTTCTTTCCTTTTATGGGCTAAATCTACAGGTTTTTCCCTGTCTAGATTATATAGGTCTTTTACAAAATAGCTAAAGTTTAATGCTTTTCCTTGGTTTTCTCTCTTCTTCTCCCAGAGAAGCTGCTTTCTGAAGGATGATACATCAGTTCTGAGACCTTACATAGGTCTGGTTTCATTCTTTGATATTCACACTATTAGCTATAGGACATTGGCCAGCTATGTAACTTAATGAAATCTCAGTCTCCTCATATAAAAATAGAAGTGATACTACCTGTATGCGCAGACTCAGCCAGTCCCCTTATCACTAGCCCTTTGTCCTTTCCCCTTATTAACACTGTCCTTATTTGATTTGAAACAACAAATCTGACTTTTAAAGAAAAGGAAATCCAACTTAATTTTCCAGGGTTTCTTGCAATGAAGATTTTGGGATAGTTCTGGACAATTAGATTTAAACCAAAATCTACTTGATGGAGCTTGCAGGAAAGGTACTATTTTCCCAATTAAAAAAAAAAAAAGAACTAACTAGGCGGGAATGAATCTTTGACTCTGTCTCAGCTTCCTTCTGGAACTCAGACAAAATGCCTAGAGGAACGACAGTGGCGAATGACCATGAACATGAGAACCACCCACTTAGCCTGGAAGAGCCCAAATCTTTATTGATTTCCTCCAATGGCTGTACCCACTGTCTACCTTCAGGTGGGTTTTAACATGATTTTTAAAAACCCTCTATTTTTAAGCTACTATATGTTTTCCGGTGGGTTGAATTCTCTGCTCTTTGCCATCAAACTGATACTCTTCCTCTTAGAGGGGTTGTGGAGATTAGTACAACATGATAATTAGAGTACTTACCACACAGAAGGAACACACTAATAGTTCTGTGCCTGTAGTTTCTCTAATTCTGTATTGTTGATAAATTATTTTCTGTTTTCTTTTTTTGTTACAAAAATATTTTACACTAACATCAAAATGAAAGTAGATTATCTTTGACTTCTTCGCCATTATATGCATAATTCACCTCCTGATATAATGTATGATCTTCTATAGCACAAATATGTATTGATTTAGTAAAATATGGTTTGAATATGTTAGGATTTCTTTAAATATCCAAGTCTACATTTAGTTATGTGAAACAAATCTTGTTATACTAATAATTATTTTTAGATGCTCTATTTTAGAAATTATTAGCCAGAAGTCTGAATTATTACTAACATATTTTCTTTTTTAAAAAATTTAGATTTTTTAAAATAAATGTATTGCCACTGTATCATTTACTGTTGTCTATATTCTAAATTTTAACTTTAATACCTCTATAATTTTTGAGTTTTTTCCTTCCTTTAGCCCACATTAAAACAAATAGCAATAATTTAGGATGGCTGTGAGTTTCTATAAGAGCCAGAGAAACGAGTCTCAAGGCAGAATGGTTTATTGTAAAATATGTTGAGGCAAACTCTCTGGAAAAAGCAACTTTTCAACTCAGAGCATTTTGCTCTGTCAATCCTTCACTGCTGTTCTTTTACAGCTTGAGGGTACTGTTGAAAAAATTTTAAATAATATTTCTTTATTTATGCTTTATTATAACTTATTTTGAGGACTATTCATATTTCATCAGAAAAGTTTTTCTTTACCAGTACTGTTTTAGGGCTTTATTACTTCCTTATTTTGTTTTATTTAATTCTGTCAATGTCACATGCATGCGACTATCTCTTATAATTAGTTGGTAGTTAGTAGAAAATTGGACCCATATGAAATTGTTTTGTCTGTTTCTTGACATCGACTTTGTTTTTTGGTACCAACCAATTCTCCAGTTCTTTGATTCTCTGACATCAGCTAGGTGTCCTACAGTTCAGTTCAATTCTGGCACTAACTACGCAGAGTTATCACAGACCCCACAGGTCAAGGGCTCATTCTCACAGGACTGCCCCTCTCTTCTGATGCCAGCCGCAAACGAGGGGGCCAGCTACCATTTACTTCTGCTTGGCTTACTACAGACTGGAGGTTCTCATGACACTCATGGCAGGAGATTTGGAAATTTGCTAAACAATTCATAGAACTCGGGAAAACACTTTGCTTATTTTTTACCTGTTTATAGTAACGAATACAACTCAGAAACAATCAAATGGAAGAGATGAAAAGGCAGGATGGAGGAGGCAGGTGGCACTTCCACATCTAGAGTGTGCCACCTCCCAGCACTCGCATATGTTCATCGACCCCGGAAGTTCTCCAAAATCTGTAGTTAAGTGTTTTTAGTGGAGATTTCTTATGTAAACACAATTGATTAAATCATCTACCAGTTTTGGGGCCTTGATCTAAAAGTGTCAATTCTCTAATCCTGGTTTAGTCTTTCTGGTGACTTTCTCCCATCCTCCAGCCACCAGCCATCTCATTAGCATACAAAAGGCATTCTTATCGCTCCAAAGATTTTATGGGTTTTAGGAACGCTGTGCCAGGAATCAGACACATGTATATATTTTATTATACCGCAGGAGTAATTCTCTTTTTAGGCAATTTATAGGAAAAGTACACTCATTTAAAATGAGATGCACTGTTACTTCCAAATTAACAGTCATAAACATAACAAAGAATTAGATTTAAGAAAATATGTTTTAAAAAATATAAAAAATATGTTTAATAAAAATAAGACATATATCAACAGGTGACTCAAACTACATGAAGGAAAATTATTTTTTAAAAATCTAAACCTTTACAGACTGTTTTGTAAAATACAATAAAAATGAATTTCCATAAAAACAAAGTAGAAAAAAATGTACAAAATATGTCCCAATATTTTTATTACTAGATCCAATAGATAGGAAATTACTATGTTAAATTGCTAAAATCTTTTCTAAATGTTTACTCTTACTGTCTGTATTTACCTAATTAAGGACTGGTAACAAACAGTTTGCTGAGTATCACAGTCTGTGCACCATACTTTGAAATGCATTGATATTGACCATCAGATAATCTCATGCCAATTTAATTGAAGAGAAAAAATTTAATGTGTTATTATTAATTATATTATTAATCATGCAAGAGTTTATTAATATGTTAATATATGAATCATGCAAGAGTTTATTAATTTCTTGTTCAATTCATCTTTGAACATTTTCTTAGCCTGAAGAGTTGAACACCATTATATTGTCTTCTGCTCTCAGCCAGAAGTAGTCTTTCTATTAAATGAACTCTCAGAACACTTAGTAAATCTTTGCCTGGACACATTCTCTCTGTTAACCATTATCCATGCAGCCTTCTTTCACTTACTAAACTGTAAGTTTTCTAGAGCTTAGTACCATGTTCAGTTTTATTTTTTTAGTCATTCCTTACTCAGGCTGTGGTAGACATGGAGATACCCTTCAGAGACCATAGTGAGTGATAGTAATGAGGATATAAAGACCCAGCCATTTTGTCCCAACAAAGGACACTCTAATAGACACTATTAGCTGCACGGCATCCCCTGGGGGTTAAGAATTTGCTGGACCTGAGTTGCAGTTCAGCTTTTCTCTTTGCCCAGTCCTGCTTCCGCCTTCTTGCTTTCACAGGTATAGATCCTAATAAACATCTTGAATCACAGACTCCATCTCAGCATTTACTTCTAGTGAACCCAACATCAGATAAGTTCCTTACACATTCAATGAGCAAGTAAATAAAACTCACATGCTCAGCTTCATCCATCTGGTTTGAGAGAGCATTTGGGTGACCTTTGGATGAGAGAGGTTTAACTGTAGTGATTGACCTCAGAGTCAGAGGGGACGACGATCTGGCTGAAGAGTCACATGATGATGATGATGATGATGATGATGATGATGATGATGACAGTGGTGTGTACTATGTGAAAGTTACACTTCTGTGAGAACACGGAGATGGGTACTATTATCATTCTCATTTTAAAAGTGAGAACACTTAATGGAGAGATTAAAAAATGAATCTATCACCTAATAAGTAGTAGAGTCAATATTTGATCCCATCTCTTAACCATTACCTACTTTGCTTCTCTAATAATGAATGAAACATGGGGGCAGGAATTTTTGTCACTTATGTTCACTACTGAACATCTCAGAACCACCACCATGCCTGGAATATGGGATGAGCTCAGTGAATATTGGAAGAAAGAAAGACAGACAGACAGAAGAAGACAGAAGAAAGAAAGAAGAAAGAAAGAAAGAAAGAAAGAAAGAAAGAAAGAAAGAGAAAGAAAGAAAGAAAGAAAGAAAGAAAAGAAAAGAGAGAGAGAGAGAGAGAGAGAGAGAGAGAGAGAAAGAAAGAAAGAAAGAAAGAAAGAAAGAAAGAAAGAAAGAAAGAAAGAAAAAGAAAGAAAGAAAGAAAGAAAGAAAGAGTAACCATTAATTAAGACTTCCAGGTCACTTTTAGAAAATGCTGGATTTGATGGCATGCACCTGTTCTTTTTTCCTTTTCAGTATGCCCATGTTATGTAACATGGTGTTTTGTACATAGTACATGTACTATTGATGTTTGCAAATTAAACCAAGTAAAAATAGATATTTCTATTGACTTATGTTATATATGCTAATTTTGTATTTCCTAACTTAGTCTTTGCAAATTAAAATTGAAGTGTCTCCTAGACTGCCACCCTTCTGGATAGCCTCAGAAGATTTAGTGGCATTATACATTGGCATGGAGCCTGCATCTGTGAGATGCCTTTTAGGGAAAGCTCTCGGTGCACCAAATTTCCTTTCTAGGGCAAGATCTGACTCTTGCTGGCTATGTGCACACTCAGGGACACTGAGAGTAGTAACCTGGCCCAAGCTGGACTAATGAGATATTCTATCCTGAGAATCAAACCAAGAAACAAAGAGACACCAAATCTGAGAGTCTTTGAATCTGAGTCACGTTAAGTGTAGAACAATGGTTATAATATCCATGAACTCTTGCAGCTGATGTCTCTGGCGTCTCCCTGATTTTTTTCCCTTGCTGAAGCTTGCTTGTGACTAGGAGGTACTGCAATGTCCTGCTCACAAGTATCCTCTTTAATTGAATCACAAGTGTTGGTTTCTGTGATTAGCAACACAAAGAACCAACAGAAGCACCCCGTGGGTCAGAGGTATCCATGTTCATTTAGTGGTGAGAATCGATATGTTCACCTGGTCAGGTAAAATGAGAAGAGCCTCCATTTAATGGACATACACACAGGACCTGGCATAAAAGTAAGAAAAGTTTGTGATTCTTTGGGGTATTTTATTAATAACTTCAACAGGTTGGTTCCAATTCCTGTTATAAAACAGAGAAACTAACAAAGGGGAATAGACAGAAGGATCGTTGCTTTCCATTTTAGATTCAGGAAAGAACCAAGTTTCTTATGTTACCATGACGTTATAGGGTTTGCCGAATAGTATTTTTAAAGTCCCATTTTTTCTTTTGCATTTTGTTTTCTACTCTAGAAAGATCATTAAAGTGAGCTCTCTCTCTCTCTCTCATGCCATGTTGGCATTCCCAAGGAAGAATCATGATTGGATTATGTTCCCAGGCAATATAAATCAAACTGATGGCAGGGATGTGTTGATGGCTTGAAGTAAGTGAAAAATAAATTAGGAAACAAGGAGGCCCTGGGGTAGTAAAGACATAAATTTAAAATTTAAATCTCCAAAGATGAAAAACTACAAAAACTGTTTTGAAAATCTGGCTTCAACTCTTGCAAATGAGTGGAAATAGGGAGCAAAGGGAATAAGTTAGGAACATGTGAATGAATTTGGTTTATATATAAGTCCTTACAAGTCTGAAGGAGAAAGTCTACATGTTTTAAGCAATACCAGAAGGTCCTTTCAAAATGTATGATAGCCTTAAGAGAAATCGTTTAGAATGTTTTAAGATATTTAAATAATAAAACGAATTACTCCTGGCATTTGAAAAGAACTTTATTTTGAGTGTATACAGTCTTCAGACTAGGCAAAGCTACTATGATGGCTTTATTATGTTCATTGGTCTTATTAATCTTGTATTTTCTTCCTTCCTTTTTTCGTAAAGCTAAATGCATATGATTCAGAATTCCAGTTACATTTCTTATGAGAAATAATGGAAACAAATATCGTTAAGAGTTGTATAGGAGGAAGGGGTTGTTGGCTTTGGACTCAAATAGATCTTGAATTGGAGCCTGCTTCTTAAGCAGCTGTATGATCTTGGGCAAGTGGCGTGGTTTCTGAACCTCAGTGTTCCCACCAAGAGGATTTGACCAAAATGAACTGCGATACGATTCTAAACTAAAACCACACTTCCAGCTGACAGTGATACCTAATAATTGTAGATTATTAATAGATCCTTCTTTCCTTCTCTCTGAAACTTGAAACTTAATAAGGTAAGATATTAATTTATGTAAATTTGTCCTAGTTTAGAGAGAAATAGCTCCTTTGTGGCAAGAGATAAGAAGGATGATTATAAAGTTCTACTACATTAATAAAAGGGTGTATTTCTAATCTACAGAGCTTTCATCCTACTAAAACTTACTCAAAGTTTCCATATCTAATGGTTTACTCACCAGTGTGGACATCTGCTGCTCCTTCTCACATCCTTTTCGTAGGGATAGAGGGGGATGGCATCAGGCTGTATCAGAATGAAAAGTGAATTACATTCAGAGTGCTTTAGATTTAGGAAGTTTGAATACATTTTGAATGAATGCTTTTTTTTTTTTTACTTTAAATATTTGACTCTTTAAACTTTATTTCTACTTCCTTTTCATCTCTTCTTCCTCAAACCATAATACAAAGATAAAAATGTTTTCTTTACTGAGTTGTAGATATACGAATCAAGACTTTATACATAAATGGCATAAACTGATAAAAGGCAAAACTGGTTCCTGAATGCTCGAGTCTGGATGCTGGAGTTGTGTTTGCTAGCCAGTGAGCAAGGACAGTTTGGGTGAAAGTGGAGTAGGGAGAAGACTTGGATTTAATTTAGTTTACATACAAGGTTTTATCTTCTTTAAAAGGCAAGATGTCTAAATATTTTAAATGATAGTATAAAAATTTCTTTAAAGGTGTTAGTGCTAATAGTGTTAGGTGCCCTTTTGTGTTAATCTCCTGTGCTGAGAACATTCCAGCTTTCACTGAGTGGCTCCTCTGTGGGGGCCACTACTTCAATAAAATCTGGAGCTATTGCAGGAATTCTGCTCCCATTGGCCAGATATCCTCTGTCAGGAGTTTCTAAAAGCGTTTTCAAGTTTGCTATGCCCTATGGATAAAATGATGGAAGAACCTAGTTTGAAGGTAAGAGGAACAAAGTTTAAATAAGTTTGTATGTATTTTATAATATACATGCTTATTAGAGAAAAAATAGAAAATTTAAAAAACAAAAGAAAGAATACCAGTACCCTATAAGTTGACCACCCAAAGATAGCTACTGATAAAATAGTTATAAATTTCTTCCCAGGAAATTTCTTAGGTGTCCCAGTAATGCAGGAATGAAGGGCCCTGAGCTATTGAAAGCTTATCCTCCTAATCAGGCTATGTAGAAATGATCATCTGTGATGCGTGAGGTGATCCCATGAAGATGTCGGGGACTAGTCGTAGGTTGTCAGAGACTTGGCTCGTTTCTTTCCACATTATCCTGGGTCTAACTGATTTGTCATATTGGCTCAGAGTGATGAGTAATGCTCACCTCCTTAGCTCTTACCTTATGGCTCTTGTCTCTTGAACACATGTGCCTCTTGCTTGTTAGTTATTTCTCATCAGCTTTGTGTGTGGCTGCAGGGGCTTGCCAGTCCCCTAAGGGCTCACTAGCTCACACATGGTCTTTATGGATTCTTGGATAAGTCTCCAAAAAGAGGATACAATGGAGCAAGGCAGAGCATTTGTTGTGCTAGCACTTTGGAAGACATTTGCCAAGCTCTTTCATTTAGAATGTCATTTAGAAATGACATTCCTTTAAGGACATGAGATTTCTTAAGCAGCCAGCCATGGTTCTATGAGAACTGAGATTTGGTAGGGCAAGTCCCTTTTTCTCTATGTTAGGGAGTGTACAGAGAGAGTTCCTTGCCTTTATGGGATGGACAAACCACTAGAATTACTGAGAGGGCTGTGGCTAATGACATAGACTTTTAAGTAAATAAGGCATGCTGGGCTGGGCACAGAAAAATCTTCAAAGTGCGCTTTTTTTTTTTTTTTTTTTTACTAATTTCTTGCTATGGAGGACTTTGAATCCAGGCAGAGAAAAAAAACAAACAAACAAATTGTAATAAAATTGTGAATAAAAACCTTATAGCCCTCATATCCTTCTACCTTAATTCAGAATTCTCCCAAGTGACAAGCTCAGGAATAAAATATTTGGAAGTAAGAATATGTTGTGAATAAACAATGGGCTTCTCTTATCTTCTCCCTAAATTGAAGTGCTAAAAAAATGAGACTCTTTGGGATCACAGAAACCCTACTGCAAGCACTTTGTCTCTGATAATTTCACGTTAGCTTTTCTAAGTAAGCCACAAAGACAAAGGACAAGTCTGTGGGATGACTTTCAGTAAGGGGCATGGCCAGATAGAGTGTGAATAAGCTCAAGGCTTGACCTATTCAAAAACTTTCACTTGCCCAGATTCCAGCAGCGTTTTAAAGTTCTTTAACATCCACATGAACATCAGATTTAAGTCCGGATTCTCAAGTTATGGAACCCTTTCTATTTGACCATCATCTCCATTTATCTTCGGATTTCCACACATAGGGCCCAAAACTTGCAGCTTATTATCTCTCCAAGTTCTCACCATCTCCTGTCTTATAAGCTCTCTCACTTAGCTATACTGACAGCCCCTGGTCTTGAATTTTATCAAGACCTCAGAAATTCCAAGTCCTTCGTCATCACTATTCAACCACCTCCTTCTTGTCCTTTCAATTGAAATACTTCGGTATGTTTTACTCCAGCAGTACAGCCTATAAATCACCTTTAAATTTTACTACTGTCCAAATGATTTACAATCATGTAAAACGTCAACTCTAAGAAATATGACAAAATATATGTAGATGAGTCACTCACTGTTTTATGAGCTACAATGTAAAAAAAAAAAAAGTTTCTTGGTGAATTCTCTTCTCTATCCCAGCTATTTTTGTGATATAAAAGGGGAAACTCTGGGTAACATCAGTAGAAATGGTGGAGTTGTGAACTCCAAGGCCTGTCTTTCTATAAAAACGGCGAATAAACTGGCAAGGCATGGTCATGCCAAAATCAACTTTGACAGAACTCTGAAAAGTAGCCAAAGATTTATATCAATCAGACAATCAAGGAAATGATGGCTGAATCTCAGTAGGATAAGTGCGTGGTGTTTTAATTTACCTGTCTGCCCCCCCTGCCCCCCCATCCCCGCTCCCCACCACCACACACCCCGCCTTTCCAGCTCAGGAGTGATCTTGAAGATGCAGTCTGTGTTCTTCATGCAGGTTTCTGGCTGAAGCAAAGCAGATCTGTTCTCAAAGAATTCCAGTTGTGGGTTTTGACCTGTCTTATGCCCCTTTGACTTGGTCAAAGGGCTTGCCTTTATTTCACCTAACTCAGAACTCTCCCAGGGTATAAAGATGGCTCTAAGGGGACATGTTTTTTTTTTTTCAGAAACATTTAAAGGTAGTTGTATTAGCTGCTGCCACTTGGAGCAAGAGATTATAGTTGGAACAAATAATAGACACGCTGAGAAGCATGTGGGAAAAAAGCTGGAAAGTGATATGTTTTGGAGGATAAGGATTTTGAAAAACTTCCAAATATTCTGGGGAATATACAAGGCCAGATGCATGCAGAGCAGGACAGAAAAAAATCTGAGAAAGCCTTAAGCTCTATTCTTGGCTGAGCTTCAGGCTCTGTGAAGGCAGAAAGTGAAAATTAAGATAGAGTTATAAATACCCAGCTGAGTATTGAAGGTGTACCCCAACATGCACAATTTATCTGCAAAAACAGAAAGATTTTTTGGGGGTGAGGTGGGTCCTAGGCAATTAAGGAAATCTCTGTCAAACCACTAGTTTACCACTAAGCTAACCAAATGGAGACATCAGTGGCTATACATGACCTGAAAATGCAGATTATATAAAATTAGTGTAGAAAACAAACAATATCATCCATAATAAGCAGCAGTAACAAACCTTAGGGAGGTTGGAGAATTTGATTTTAAGAGTCACCACATTATAATACCCAAAATGCCCAGTTTTCAGAAAAAAAAATTAGGAGGCATTCAAAGAAACAGGAATGTATGGTCTATATACTGGAAAAATAAAAATTCACAGAAACTGTCCCTGAGGAAGCCTATACATTGTACTTAACAGGTAAAGACTTTAAATCAACAAATTTAAAAATATTTAAAGAGCTAAAGAAAACCATATACAAAGCATTAAAGGAGAATTGAGAATGATGTGCCACCAAGTAAACAATGTCAATAAACAGATAGAAATTATAAAAAGGAACCAAGTAGACCGTCTGGAGTTTGAAAAGATAATCAAAATAATAATAATAATAAAAAAAACTCATTAGAGATTTCTAATAGCAGATCTAAACAAGCAGAAGAAAGGATCCACAAACTTTAACCTAGGTCAATTGAAATTATACAATCTGAAGAAAAGAAAGAAAAATATGAAGGAAAATGAACAGAGAGCCTAAGATACCTATTAAGCATACTAACAAAGGCATAAAATCAGTCCTACAAGGAGAAAAGAAAGAGAAAGGACCTAAGAGAAAAAAAATAATATTTGAAGAAATAATAGCCAGAAATCTCCAGAATTTAATAAAAGACCAAGACCTATACATTCAAGAAACTCAACGAACCCTAAATATGATAAGCTCAAAAGAAAACCACATTGAAACACATTATAATCAAGCTGCTGTGTGCCAAAGACACAGGAAATTTTTCAGAGAATCCTGAAAACAGCAAGAGAGAAGTGACTTGTCATGTACAATTGATCCTTAATAAGAGCAACAGCTGATTTCTCATAAGAAATCACTGAAACCAGAAGGCAATGAGATGACATATTCAAAATGATGAAAAAAAAAAACTCTTAAGCAATAATTCTTTATCTGGCAAAATTATCCCTCAAAAATGGAGATAGTAAAGCATTCTCTGATGAATAAAGGTAGAGCGTTCATTTCTAAGAGACCCTCTCTGCAAGAAATGCTAAAGGGAGTCCTTCAAGCTAAAATCATAGAACATCAGAGAGTAACTCAAATCCATATTAAGAACTTTTTAAAAATCAGTTTACTAGGTAAATAAAAAGTGAGTATTAATGTGTGTCTGCTTAGTAACATTTTTTCCTATATGATTAAAAAAAACAGCTACATAAAACAACAATTATAAAGCTATATCGATGGCAGCATGGGTATAAAGATGTAATTTGTGACAATAATAACGTCAAAAGAGGGTCATAGAGATACAGGAGCATGGGTTTTACATACCGTTGGAACTAAGTTGGAATTAATTCAAACTAAATTGTTATAAATTAAGATATTAATTGCAATCCCTAGAGTACCACTAAAAAATAACTAAAAATACATACAATATAAAAAAAGAAAAGAATTAAAATGTTATACTAGAAAATATTTATCTAATACAAAAGAAGGCAGTAATGAAGGAATTCAGGAAATAAAATCTATAACACATAGACAACATGCGCTTAACAAAATGATGGAAGTCCTTTCTTATCAGTAATTATCTTACATGTAACTAGATTAAACTCTCCAATTAAAAGGCAAAAATTGACAGGTGAATTATAAAAACAACCTGACCTATTGTTTACAACTGACTTACTTTAGGAGAGTTAAAAGTGAAAGGATGGAAAGTTACTTTATGCAAATAGTAATCAAAAGAGAGCTAGAATCACTATATTAATATCAGATAAGAGACTTTGAAACAAAAATTATTATGAGACAAAGGACATTATATAATGACAAAAAGTCAATCCATCGAGAAGATATAACAATTATAAATACATCCACATCTAACAACACAATCCCCAAAATATACGAAGCCAAAACTGACAGAATTTAAAGGTAAAATAAATAGTTGAATAATAATAGTTTCAGACTTCAACATCCCACTTTCAATAATAAATAGAACGACTAGACAAAAGATAAACAAGTAGAAAAAAAGACCTGAGAAACATTATAAACTTAGTAACACTAACAGACATACATAAAACATTCCACCTAATAATAAAAGAATTCCACCTAATAACAATGGAATACACATTCTGTGCATGGAACATTCTCCCAGAGAGATCATATATTAGGCCACAAAACAATTATAAATAAATTTTTAAATCATACAAAACATTGTCTCTAACCACAATAGAACAAAATTAGAAATTAATAACAGAAGGAAAATCTACAAATATTTGGAAATTAAATGACATACTTATAGCGAGTGGATCAAAGAAGAAAGCACAAGAGAAATTAGAAAATATTTTGAGTTGAATGAAGACAAAAACACAACATATCAACATTTATAGAAGCAGCTCTCAGAACTTTATAACGGTAAATTTCTTTGTTAAAAAAAAGAAAGTTCTCAAATCAGTAACCAAACCTACCTTAAATTAGAAAAAAAAAAATCAAACTAAACCTAAAGCAAACAGAAGGAAGGACATAATAAAGATTAAAGCAAGCATAAATAAAATACAGACTATATAAAAAGGAAAGAGAGAATCAATGAAACCAAAAGTTGGTTCTTCGTAAAGGCCAACAAAAGTGGCAAGCTTTTAGATTAACCCCCATCCAAAGAAGTCTCAAATTACTAAAGTTAGGAATGAAAATAGACATTATTGCAAACCTTGCACAAGTACAAAGAATTATAAGACAACACCATAAATAGTCCATGCCATCAAATTAGATAACATCGAGAAAAGGAAAAATTCCTATAAACATGCAAACTACCAAAACTGATAAGGGTCTAGTATCCAGAATATTACAACTGAACAATAAAAAGATCAAAACAAAATTAATTTAAAAATAGACAATGGACCTAAATAGATATTTAAAAAAATAACAAGTGTTAGAAAGGATGCAGAGAAACTGAAACCCTCATACATTACTGATAAAAAATGTAAAATGGTATACCACTGAGGGGAACAGTTTGCTATTTCCTCAAAGTGTCATATAGGCCCACTATATGGCCACCAATTCTAGTCTTAAGTAATCATCAAAGAGAATTGAAAACAGTGTTCAAACAAAAATGTTCACATGAATGTTTATAGCAGCATAATTCATAATAGGCAGAAAATGGAAACAACCCAAATATCTGTCAACTGAAGGATAGATAAATAAATGTGTTCCATCAATACAATGAAATATTATTCAGCCATATAAAGAGATGAAGCATTGATACATGTTACATACAACATGGATAAACCTTGAAAACAGTATAAAAATGAATGTTAGACATAACAAAGTCACTTATTTTTATGATTTCTTTTACGAAGAAAGACTGCTTAATGAGTATAGAGTATATTTTTGAGGTGATGAAAATATCCTGTAATTGGATAGGGTGATGGTTGCACAAGATTGTGGATATACTAGAAGCCACTGAATTGTACATTTTAAATGATTAAAATAATGAATTTTATGTAATTTTTACCTCAGTGAAAAACAACAAGGGACACATTAACAAAAGAAATGCTTCAAATGGACAAAAATACCATAATGGTTTAAAGATGACCTCAAATCATCTAAACTCTTTCTTCCCGAGTTATAGTTTCAAGCAAAAAACTTATACGTTTCCTCGGTAATGCAGCCTTTGCAGTAGAGGCATGCATCATGTTGCTATAATTAATACAATTTCCCTGCGGAATTACATTTACAAAACTATAGATGTATTTTCAGTTGTCTTGTCTTTCTTCCAGATAGCACGCCATCATCATGTATTATGCCAGGAACTGCAATAATTTAATCAATAGTATAATTAAGCAGTCCCCACTATAAGAATATATTTATATACTATGGCGTTGACAACTGGCTTTTTAAAAGCCTAGAGTTTAATAGTTTTGCGCATCATTTACAGTTCCCTTGGACCACTGACATGATTGATTAGCGCCACAATAAGAAATTGTCTTGTGCAGAATCCATTCTATATTGGGAGAATTGATTATATTTCTCTGGGGAGGTCAGGTCTCATAATGCAAATGTTAATTAATTTTTTGTATTAAAAGCTAAATACAAAGATTGAATCACTTTTATTAGGAACTTCTTTAAACGAATTCACTGCCCTTTGAACCAAAACAGTTTATCTTTTGGCACATGCATCCTATTAATGAACAAAACCAATTGATTGTGCGACCATCCATGTGGAGTCTCCTTACTAGGTTATAGAGATATGCTGCTATGGGCTCTCAGTTGCTGTTAAATTTAATCTCAGACACTTAGCACGTTTCTTTCCCTTCATTTTTTTCTTTTTTCTCTCTTTCTCTTAGAAAAATAAATTGAAGAATAAGTCAGGAAGTTAAAATGAGTAGCATCATTTTATCTTTTAATGTTAGGATTTAGAGTGGAATGGGATTACATATGCTGTTTATTTCAAATATATTGTACTAGAAAAGTATCATGTCCCAAATCACCATGGCTGTGTAGATGATGGAACAGTCTATAATTAAACTAGAGAACTGCTAGGATATATTTCACAGGCTTTTCTGCATTCTAAAAATTCATGACTCTAATGGAGATCACCTCATATTTATTTTACTAGAAATTTCACTGGAAATTGAAGTTAAAATGTAGCAATGGTGGTTTGTAGTTGATTGGTCTTTGCAATGGCCAAGTCCACTTCCAAGACATGCAGAATTTTGAAACTCTCTTTTGATTTAGCATTTCTGTATTAGAACTATTTTTAAAATTAATCTGATGAAAGGTACTTTGGTTACCATCTTATCTGAGACCAGATTTCTGGGACCAATGGTACCATATTTAATTCTCCCCAGTCTGGTATCTTTTCTTCATGTTGTTCTTGTCTTCCTTCAAAAAGTTTTGTAAGCCTGCAATTCATTTGGAAAATCTCATTAGCTATCAAATGAGAAAATCATTAAATGTGCTCACTGCAGAAAGCATGGCATACTTTGAAATCTGTATTACTTGGAGTGTTTTATTTCAAAGCTCAGTGCTGCCTAGGCCATTAGGGGAGACTTCATCAAAGTGCCATTTTTTCATTTCTGAAGATATGTGACTCATCTGTGTGCATTGCTGGTGATAAATATTTTGGACCCCCAATTTTGGATTAATTATCCCCAGACAATTCATTGTTGATGTTCATAGGGCTTCCTCTCTCATACCTCTATGCCAGTCCTGGATGAAACGAAATGACAACTTGAGTGGGTTGTCATAATACATAAATATATTCTACCCATCCATCTCCTTTCTCTTGGTATCTTCTCTGACTTATGTTAGTGCCTAATTCCCTTCATTGCTTTCTTGCCCTTTTAGAGTTCTTCAACATAATATTCCACTCAGACACATTTCATCTAACAGTCTATGGTTCAAGGGCATCAGGAAAGGTCGGCACCCCACCTTTCTTCCAGTGCCCCAAACTGAGGACAAATCATAGTTTTCCAAAGCATAATAGTGCATGAAGTCTACCTCATAAATTATAAAGTGGAAATCAGGATTCGTTTTGCTGTAGTATAAAATGACACATTTTTCAACATTAGGGGAGAAATAACAGCATTTTAACAATATATAATGAATTATAAATATTTTCAGTCTCTCTCTCTTGCCCTTTTACTTGAAGGAAGTGGGATTTCTGTCGGCTGGGCCAGGTTCTAGTGTTTGAAGGAGCTGAAGGTGGGTATACAGCAGCCAGAGATCTCAGGTAAATTTATCCACATAATAAGAAGCTGAGCCAGAGAGGAGAAAGGTTAAGAGGCAAGAGTGGCCCCCCAACCAAAGCTGTGTTTATGAGAATGTGAGGGAGCTTGGAGTTGTGGGAGTGGGGTACTGGAGCAACTGTGGCAAGTGAGTGAAATGGAAAGTGAGAAAGATGAGAATACAATTTTTGACAAGTTTTGTTTTGCATTATCGAGTGTGCTTTTTCTTTAATGGTTTAAGAAGATACTGGGGTATGTTAAATGGTTTTTAATTATTTAGGACGCTGAACTCATATATCTTTCAATGGCGCCCAAGACAGAGCTGGGACCACAGATAAGTCAATGTTACACTTTACACAGCCGTGATTGTGAGCGCCCTTTTGTGGGGAGCTTGTCTACTACCTATCTGGGCACGTTTTAGAAGATACTTTCACCTTACACAAGTACACCGTCTCAACCTTTGACACATCCAGTGGGTTTCAAACTCTTCCTCTTTGACAAAAATTGCCTCTCTTTTGATCAGTTTTCTTGAGAATCATTTGTCTGCTGTCTATCTGTTAGATTCATCTGGATTCATATTCCACCTGATTTGAATATACAGTTTTTCCTGTTCTTCTATTCAATTAAAAAGCCAGAGCATGGATGAAACCTATGATCAAACATTTGCTAAACATGGCATTTTGTTAAGTTCTGGAGTTAGGGTGGAGTGCAAAAAGATGTTTCACACCGAAAGGAATTTATAATCAAATGAGAGTAACAAATGTATATAAATGAATATTCATGAATGCAAATGTGTAGTCATGAATTATCCTAAGTGCTATGGAGAAAAGAGGTAAGATGCTATGAAAAGCATATAACAGGGGACCTGTCCTAAGGTAGAATCAAGAAAGGCTTCTCTGAGGAAGTATATTAACTAGGCAAAAGGGTTGGAGGAAGAGTGGTTCAGTCAGTCATTGCGAACAGCATGTGCAAAGGTCCTGAGGCAGGTCAGAACATGGGGCATTTGTTCAAGAAGCAGAAGGAAATTCATGTGGCTGAAGGACTGAGAAGAGATTGAGAGGATGTGATAGCCCGCACAATGCCTGAAGAGACAGAAAGGCATTGTGCGGGCTGATTAAAATTTTTTGTTTGTTTGCTTGTTTTTTTTTTTCTTCATAAGAGCTACAGAAATCTGTAGATGTGTTTTAAACAGAGAAGTAGCATGATCAGATTTGCTTTCAGAACATCAAGTGGAGAAGGACGAATCCCGGAAGATCAGATGGAGACAGTTGCCACAGTATAGAAGAGATATAACAGCTGCTTGTTCTAGTTTTGTAATGTAAGTGACAGAATTAAGGGAAAGACTCGAAAGACATTTAGGACATAAAAATCTCTAGGACAAAATAATGTATTGAATATCGGGATAAAGAAGAAGGAGTTGAGAATAACTCTCAGGTTTCTGGCTTCTGCAGCTGAACAGAGAGGGGTCATTCACCAAGGTTAAAAACAATGGGAAAAACTAGTTTGGGGGAAGCAGGGGTGATGATGAGGCAAGAACATAAAGGAGTTCCGTTTGGTCATGCTAGAGTCGGAATTGTTTTTGAGTTATCCAAGTTGAGGTTATACCTTCTCTAAAGTGAGCCTCGTAATACTCATATTACAAGATGCTTCTATGTTTTACAGGATATAGTGCACGTAAAGCATAGTTCCTGTCACTTAAAAGGGCCCTCTGTAAAGGTGAAGAGACTGCTGGAGTATGACATTATGTGTATGTGTGCATATTTAAGTTTGTATGCCTGTATGTAAATAATTCAATTAATGCTCTCCAGTTATATTTAAATTCAGCCAACATAAAGCTACTATTATATAGAGAATAGCTCTTGTGTTTTTTATTAACCTCTGAACTTCTGAGTAATTTAATTCCAAATACAAGATAGACAAGATAATATATAGCCAACTTGCGTTATGCCATTTTATCTCTGCATTCATTGGAGCCTATAAGTTCACAAAGTCAGTAAGAAAATGGCATCCTGGTTCTAAATAATTACTGTATTTTAACTTTAATTTAATTACAGTACATGGAGCCGTAGACCTTTAAAACTATGTAGTGATTTGCCTCAGTGAGTTAGACTAATCAGTAAGCCTCATTATGCTCAGCACATAGGATATATGTCTCCCACTTTATAACACATTCCTTAATGTGTTCCCACAGTGCTATCAAAACTGATGCCTGAGCATTTGCATAGCTTATATTTTTCCTTTTAAATAAAAATCCTCAAGTATAAGGGAAGAGCTATGGAGAAAGAGAGTTGGTAAATTGAAAAACAAGCTTTGCCCTAGCAGCATTTAGACTCTGAAGGAGCCACAAAGCATTGGTGAGTTAATTTTTTCCTGACGGATGATATAAAGATGATCTATGGAGTCATCACTATCTATACGTGGATGGAAAAAGAATATTACAAAACTGCAAATGAAAATAACACGACAGTGGACATTCAGGGGATGTTCCTCTGCTTTCTACATGAAAGATTTCTATGTGGAGGGATATGAGCTTTGAAAAGCTCTGCTTTCAAAAGACCAGGACTAAACTAGTGTTATGGGAAGTCTGACAAAATGCTCATCATCTAAAATAAAGATTTTTTTTAATAGAATGACCAAATATATTTCAAAGGAAAATGGTTACCCAAACCAAACACAGTTCTTGAACTATTCTTCAAATGCTCTAACTAACTAATTGTACAGAGGTCAAGAGTGGAGGTTGAGATGGGCAGAGGCAGAAGAGTTGGACCCCAGTTATAAAGTGAAATTTAAAGAAGTTAAACGGGGTTAAGTAATTGGACAGTGAAAATGACTGGTCAAATGACTTTCATCTTCATTGACTTGACTATGAGAACAAAAGATGAAATAGTCTCAGCAGAGAAAATTCAGATGTGCAAACTAAGAAGACTTTGGGCCTCAATGGTCCCAAACCACCTATAAGATGGTGTGAAATAAACCTGTCCCAGAGTGAATGGGCCACGGGTATCAAATAACACGCCTCTAATCCCTGGATTATGAGACATTTACTAATGAATTGCAGGAGATGCTCAGGCACCAATGGTTTGGATAAAAAAATGTACCACTTCTTTTTCTTACCCTGCCTCTATATCCTCACATCTATCAGACTTTGTTTCAGACTCGCAGTGGTCAGGGCCTTCCAAAGTTGCTGTAGTGGAAGAAAAAATGTTTTCCTTACAAAAGCACAGAAATAGGGTGGTGGTGAAACGTGCTAAGAGCACCCAACAGAGAAGGCCCCTCACTTTCTGCAGCTATGCATTTTCCACGGCCAGCCCTTGAGGGTTCAGGAGTTTCACCTCCAATAACCCAATCTTGAAACATTTTTCAGAATTATGAGAATTTGGCCTGGGAATTGACTTTATCTCTTCTCTCTTATTATTATTTTTTGGCCCCTTACAAGCCTAGTGAGTTTTCAGAATAACACACAATGTTAAGGATAACTTAGTGGGAAGAATCCCATTTTTCCAGGATTTGATAAAGTTAGGCACCTGTATTGGTAGGTGTATATTTTAGTATGGGTGGCATTCTAAACCTGCCTCAATTTCCAGGGTTTTACTTCCTGACTTATTCCTTGCTATGTTTTCAACCCAGGTAGAGATGTTTCCAAAATCTCTTCTCTGTCTCCATGATCTTGTTCTCTGTCTTTCAGCTTTCTGGGATTTCTTTTCATTCTCCTGGGCAGAAAACAAAACAGATTTCATTCTCTTGGTTCAGTCTGTTTTATCCTGTAAGTAGGTTCTGACTTTCATTGGGACCTTATTCCCCTACGAAAGTAAACATCTCTCTGAATTTCTTGCTTTCTTTGGACATTTTCTCTCAGCCTGAAACATTTTTTTTCTCTATTTAATCCTTTCCTAGCTGACTCTTGCTGACTCTAGTGACCCATTAATAGACCCTTCTGGTTGTTCTTGAACTCTTTCAAATGAGATCAGATCTTATTTCTGTTTCTGCAAACAGTTTTCCTTTTGCTTTCAGCCCCCTTCCTTCTGTCTCTCTATCTGTCTCTCTGTCACACACACACACACACACACACACACACACGAGCCGGCATCAGCAGAAACATGGCCTGCCCTTAGCTGATACATTTGAATTCCCCGTTAAGGCTTTAATCCTCTGGCCTCTTCCTCTTTCTGCCCTGGGATTTCTCCAACTATTTGGCATTCGTAATTTGTTACACGTACAATGGAACAAAAAGAATGTATGAATGAGGGTGTGGGAGTGGGCTCTTACTGCCACGGATCCGGGGTGACCTGCAGTCTATGGTGGGAGGCTTGAGAATTTAGCACAAGTGCTGTTTGAACCAGGTACTGTTAGAGGCATAGACAGCACATACAAGATCTCATTCGAAGTAACAAGGCATCTGTCAGGGATATAAATATTGCAACAACATCATTTCTTGATTTTTATGATTACTCTGAGTTTTTGGTGGCTGCCTCTATCAAGTCAGAGTAGCAATGACTTGTTAACACTATGTGAATATATGACTAGATAAGGAAGCTAAAATGAAATTTTTCATCCTGCACAGATAGAGTGACACTTTCATATCAGGGTGATGACTGTTTTTTAAAAAACACATACAAATAGAGATATAAGTCATTTTCTTTTTTTCTATTTCTCACCTTAAAAATGTCCCAGTTTATGTGACATAGAGATAGTTACTCCTATTTTAAATTTTTAAACTGAGGCTTGGAGGATGAGTTTATGTAACTGGAAAGGGAATTCTCCTTTTTAAACTTCTGCTAAAGAAATAACGATGCATTTTTATGCCCCCAAAGTGAAAATGTTTGAACATCATTTAGTTGTGTTACATGCTTTAAGTGTTTACTCTGGTGGGAGACTTTATTTTCTACACTAGGCACATTAAAAAAAAAAATTTCTCCAGTGTTGATACAGAAACACCTAATTAAAAAAGAAAGGTAGCTTTAAGGTCTAAGTGAACATCTCTTTGGAAAACACAGGCTCTGATCTGAAGAGATGAACCCAGGGCAGGGTGGCTTCCTCTGCACCCACTGGGAACAGAACACAGGTGCTGAGGGGCAGAAGGGGGCATAAAGCCAGGCACTGACCCAGGGTGGGTGGGTAGAGGAGACAGTGAGATCGGCTTTTCCCAAATGGTACTTCATCAAAGACAAGGGGGGCTGCCCCTCAACCACGGAGTGCCACACGGTCAGCGCCATTTTCGGAAAGATCATAGTCCTATCACCCTGTTGTGAACACAGAGTCCAAAGGAGTAACCACGACTGCCCCCACACCCCTATATATCCGGTCTTCCTTCACTCCAGATGGAGCTGGCTTTCACTCAGGGGAGCCGTGAAGTCCCCTCTATCTTAGTCTCCCTCCTGCTTCTTTTTTCCGTTTCTCAGCCCCCCAACAACCATCCCACCCCCTCACATCCTGTCACTTTAGGCATCAACTTTCATTCCAATAGCCACGAGTTTGGGAATATTATTTTTAGATTTTAAAGTAGTAATAAGTTGATCCTTTTGAACATTCTCGAGATCTTGGTTTTCATGAAAAGGACCTTCTGAGATTTTGTCTTATTTTTACTTTTTGACGTCTACTTTTTCGCCAGAAAACTACATATGTTCCTTTGCTCATAAAGAAGGAGCAGACAGAGTTAAGAGAAGCTACATCATTTGTTAAAATCCCCATCATGAGTAATTTGCAGCATAAGAGTTAGAATTCAGAATCCCCAATGTGTACGAGGCATTAATCCGGGTAACCCTAATTTCAGACAGATCTCTTCAAGAATAGCTAAATTGTATGCTACTTCTCATGGCATCTGTTTTCTGAACAACTCAAGAATATATATTTAAAACAATCTTTGGCCCATTTAACAAGCTAAAAGAACCGATACAAGTAGTGTTTGATGTCCGATGTAGAACTGAACATTTGTAAGGCCAGTAATGAAATTCAATTGAATGCTGAGTCTTAACTACAACTGAAAAGAGCAAATCTGGTCCAGTGCTTGAACACCTGAATTTAGTCAAGATGAGACCAGAGCCTTCACCTGGGGAATCACACAGAAGCAGCACTGGGTAGTACAATTATATCTCGGACTGTGCTCTACAGGTTTCCATGGTTGCAACAGTCCATCTCATGGTGTGCAGGAGGTTTGAAGGTTCAAGAGGAAACGCAAAGAAGTGATTTATTCACAGACATTGCTGAATTTGAAAGGTACACTTAAGAATTACATTCCGAAAGGGTCTGCTTAGTCTGAGCGGACCGCAGCTACCCCCTTCTCCCCTCCAGTTCAGTAAAAAGGGTGTAGTTTATCTTAGCCAACTCATTCTCACCTCCTTTACATATTTTTGTTTACATTTGTTAGATTTCCACATTTCATTCTTACTTTTCTGAGGTGTTATATTCTTGATTCACAGAAATGGATCAGTGGCTCAAAAGTTGTTAACTGAAGCATGAAAGTAGTGATGAAAATAGTAAAGCAAGTACCACAACTTCAAATAAGATCATAGATATAAATAGTGAATGGGGCTCAGATGCGAATATAGCATGTGATTCTGTATGTGTCGAGATAACTGAATTTCTAAATGTGCTGAATTTTCACAAGCTGTAAAAGAAAAGTACAAATAAGAACAATGGATGTCCGAAAATCTGATTTTGTTGGACCAAGCTTACATTTTCCCTTAAGATTTTAGTGTTCTGTCTGATAGGAAATTTTATCAAATACTTTCATGGAACTACCAGATTTTCAGATCATGCTGAAGTACAGTCAACACACCAGAAAGTTCATCAATATTTTTTTCAGAACAACGATAAAGTAATGCTTTCTGCCAATCAATGGACACATTTTATTTCTGAAGGTTGTGAAAAAGTCATTCAGGATTTCCTTCCTTGTAGGGGAAGAAAGCAAAACAAAACAAAGAAAACCTTATTCCAGTCACAATATGGTAGATAAGCTTATAAAATTTAATGACAAATATTAATCCTGGAAAGGAACTTGTACGAGCTACCAAAAAATCTTTTTATCAAAGGCTGTTATTGGATGTCATGTCATTTCAATGGCGTGGTAGAGATATTTTACTTTATAGTAACTGAGACCACTGGTGGGCAGAATGTGTGAATCAGCTCTTGCCAAGTAGGAAGAATAGCTGAGAAAATAGAGCAAACCTTTACGGAGAACTTCCCTGTGCTCTTTTGCTTGAGGCGTTCTATCTCATTTCATCAGCCCCTCAAACCTATGAAGTAGACACTGCTCTTACATCCTCCTTCACAGCCTGGAAAATCATAGCCCGGAGAAGGTACGAGGTACACAAGAGGCACGACCACAACGGAGTCAACTTCAGAGCTTACATCATCACAGTCCTCTGCTTATGGGGGAGAAAAACTTGATGACATTTTGTTTCATTGATCACTAAAAAATATACTACAGGGACACAATTTTTTATTTTATCAGAATGACTTGCAAAGGTGCATTGACATCGGTACTGATGAAAATAACAACAGAAGAACCTCAATTTCCAAGTGTGCTTTTTTCTAAGTGTGCTTTTCCAGCTTACGTTTCCAAGGAAGCAATCTCTGAGAGGGAAATTGGCACTGAAGATATTCCTATAAAATGGAAAGGAAGGAAGCAGGATCACACAATGGCAGAAGTTGAACTGTATCATTGGAGACCTCAGCTGACTTCTTGAATGACAGGAGCGGCAGTGGCCCTTCAGAACCATCTTAGTCTGAGCAAAGGGGCTGGGTTTCTACAACTGTGTAGATTAGGCACTGGATGTGGGCTGCTCTTGGAGGGAGTTGTTACATTGAGGCAGGCAGAGGGCTGATGGCCGAAGGTTATCTTTTAATACTGTTTCAACAGGTGGATGACTAAATCCTTTATTCCCAAAGAGGCCTCTCCTTAGAGCATTCACTACTCACTAGGCTCTAAGGAGAAATAAACAGTGGGGCCAATCCTTAGCTTTTCCACCCTAGAATGTTCTTGTTGTTGAGAAAGAGATGAACAATTAAAAAATTATAATACAAATTGAGTCATTCAAGATTCTAATTAGTTTCCTGTGAGGTGTGTACATTGTATATCTCAGCCATATTGAATATCTAGAGTAGCTCAATTGTCAGGGTTGGTATACCATCCATTTTAGTTGAGTTATAAATATCGGGATTCTCAAAAAGCCAGTGTTGTGGTGGAAAGGGCTTAATCACTAATAGTTTGTCTCTTTTTTAGCACTTTTTTTAAGTCAGCGTCGAAACACCTATTGAGGTGCAATTGGTACATTGGGATGGAAGGGGAGAATAAAACAAAACCGTACACTCCATACAAACAATAAGGCATGAAAAATGCTGCAAAGAGAGGATTCGAAATTCATTTGTCATTTTTTTCCAAGTTGAAATATGTAACCTTGTAGCATTTGAAAATAATATGCTTTGGTGAGAAGTAGACTGTGGTTAAAAAAAAAAAGAGCCTTATAATTTTCAGATCTATGTTTCATCTGAACATATACAACTGCTGGACATTCCAAATCCCCCATGATTGTGAATGTGGATATTCTAGCTTGGTAAAAATAAAGTGTAAGGAAGAAGCTGACTGGGAATGTAAAAGTAAATGAGAGTTTAAGAATGTAAAATGATCTCGGTCATCAAACTGAATGCACACACATTGGAAGACAAATTCTAGGAGTGCTGTTCACTCACTGATGAGAAATAATTACCATCATTATTCTTAATTTTGAAATATTGTATTTTTAATCGGTTTCCTAATTATGAAAAAAGATTTTTTAAATGTGGTTAAAATGAGTGGCTTGCCTATGTGGCAAATGTTGAATAAAGGATCTATAGATATAAAATTAAGAAGCACAGTGTAGTGGAAAAAAAGACCAGATATTAGGTTATAATTCTGACTCTGCTTTGGTAGAGCTTTGTGACTTGGGCTTTTTGCCTCTCTGGGACTTTCGAGGGACTTTTATCTTTAAAATAATGTGGTTTGAAATTAGACGCATTACAATTAGAAAGAATTACACTTTTGAAATTGCATAACTTGAAAACTCAACTCATAATAATAGTGCAAAAGCTATTACAAACAAAAGAATGTAGTAAAAAAACCCAGAATATAAAGTTAATACACAGAAATTAGCACAACTTTGCAAATATAAAAGTTAGATGATGTAGCAAAGGACACATAAAATTGCAACAAAGAAAATGGGATACCTTGTCATAAACTTAAGAAAAGTTAAACAAGAAAAGCTTTCAAATATCCCTGAATGACTCCAAATTGATATGAAAAGGGGAAAAACCTGCAATGTTCTTAGATATGAAGACTCAGTCTCATAAAGATACTAATCCTTCCTGAGTTGTTTAATGAATTTAACACAGTGTCAATAGAAGTAGTAAGAAAAAATTCAGTGATGTCACCAAAGTTAATTTAAAATTATAGGTGGAAAAATAAACAGGCAAAGATAGGCAGCAGAATTGTGAAAAATAAGAGTATAGTGATGGGGCTGGTGACTCGCCCTGCCAAACTGTCTTATGCATTACAAACCCTTCATGTGAGTATGACATTGGGCATGCATAGACAAATGGAATATTATACAGAATTGATCCCAATACACATGGAATTTTGGTATATGATAAAAATGGTATTTTCATATCTGTAGAGAAAAGTTGGACTTCTTAATTAATGATCTTGAGACACTTGAAAAAAGATACAATTAGATCTGTACTTTGCTCCATACACCAAGGTAAACTCCAAAATGATTGGGAAAGTAAAAACCCACAGCATACCACTCCTGAAAGCAGGCATGAATGAATCGTTTGGAATTAGGGATGTTTAGCAACTGTCATTCAAAATACACAAGCAATTTAAAATTGGTTCAATTACATTAAAAAAAAAAACTTTGAATAGTTAAAAGTATCATAACCAAAGTAATAAAGTAAATTAAAAATATTTTCAATTTACACAAAGGACTATTATCACTAAAATATAAACAGCCACTAAACTTAAAGGGGAAAAGACCAATAACCCAATTTAAAATGTGCAAAACATATGAACAAGTAATTCACAGAAAAAAATAATTGTAAATGGCCTTTAAACATATGAAAAGATTATTAATCTTACCTGCATTAAGAGAAACACAAATTAGATTATATAGACATTTCTTATGTGTCAGTTTCATGAAAATCTAAAAATTTGAAAATGTAGAATTTTGGCAAGACTATGAGGAAACAGTCATTCTCATATTTTGTGAGAACACAGTGTTGTACACCCCCTAGGAAGGGACATTTGGTAATATCTAGAAATAAATACACATGCATTTATTCTTTTCTTAGCAATCTCACTTCTAGGAATCTAGCCTAAAAATACAGCAGTAAAGCATGCAATGACTTATGCTCAAGATTATTCACTGTGGCATTTTTTTTTTATAATAGCAAAAGATTAAAATCAACCCCAATGTTCATCAATTAGAGAGTGGTTGAAAGAGCTATGGTGAATTCATACAATGTAATATTGTGTGGCTATAAAAAAAGAATGAGGAAGTCTTTATACATTCATGTGTCTTGAAGACCAGGATATAATTTATGGGAAAAGAGCTAAATGCAGAAAAAATACAAATGAAATGTAACTTTTTGTTTAAGAAAAGGGGTTAAATGTATAAATGCCAATGTTAATATGTATATTTGAAAAAGAAATACTAGAGAATTAACCAAAAATGAATAAAAATGATTACCTCTGGGGAAGGAAGCAACAGAGCACAGTGACAGAAATGTCACTTCTCTGAATGTAATCAGTTATAGTTTTGACTTCAGAATCATGTAAATGTTTTACATATTCAAAATTTAAATAGAGTTGAAAAGAGAAGAAAGCAATTCCTAAATTCCTAAAGATTCAAAAAATTTCAAACATCTGTTACTGACAGAGATTAAAAAAAAAGTGTTTTCTGACACATCGGTGGTGTGAATTAAAACACTTTTTGAAAGCAACCTGCCTGGCAATATCTATTAAAATGGTGTGCATTTGTGTGTGTGCACACATGTGCTCTGACCTAACAATTTCACTCCTGGGAATCTATACCAGAGAAATAAAAGCATCCAAGTATATTTAGACACCATATTTATTGCAGTAAAAATCTGGAGACAAAGTTCTTGATCTTATGGCAATGATTGACAAAAATCATGATGGATCTACACTATGGAATATTAAAAAAATGAAATGAGACTCCACTAGGAAACAGAGGAATTCATATGAGACCTTTCGAATGAGAAAGACAAAGTACAAAAAAGTATGTATAATATGATCTTATTGTAAAACAATCCATAAAAAAAAAATATATATATATATATGCATATGTGTGTGTGTCTATGTGATTATATGATCATGAGGAAAATATGTAGTACTGATAATTCCTATAGGAATTATCTGTGGGGTTGGGTAACTGGGAGGGCCAAGCAAAATAATGAGGACAGCAATACTGCTTTAAAATAGATTTTTTAAAAAAGTTTATGTTTGGATGTTTGATTGCATTTTGCTTTTCTGTAAAATTACATACATGTGAATATGTGACGAAATAGGCCAACATGTAGGAAAAGGCATACAATTGTAATCTTAGAGATGGTACGCATAATTAATGCTGACCCAAACCTTTGAAGAGAAAGAAGGAATATAAGGGATAAAAAAACAAGAAGAAGAAGGATCAGGACTGGAAGACTGTGGAGGAAAGAGAGATATGGAAGAGTGTGAGAGGTGGGAGGCTTAAAGGCCAGGTTTTCCAGAGGTCACATGTAAGCTTCAGGCTACACTGCTCGGCCTAGTGAGAGTGTTGCCAGCATCCTCACTCCCTGTATCTTCTTCAGCAAAGCCTTTTCTCTTGACTCAAGCAGAAATGGTTTCTCTCTTCTTTATGTCACCTGTGATCTAGTGTGTACCTGCAAATATTTATTGTGCTGTAATTTTTCCATGCGCTGCCTCTCCTTTAAACTCTTTGATCTTTGTTACTAACATTTTTGTGAGCTTGGCCTTTATGTCAATGTCTTGCATGTAGAAGGCATTGTGCAAATATTTATCAAATAAATGTTTAAGTTAAATGGGTAGGTCAAACTTAGGTCTTCTTTCTCTAAGGCTACTCTGCTGCCCAGAAAATAACATATTAGGGAGTGGAGATTCCAGTCAGAGTTTCTGAAGCACTTATTTGCAGTATCCCAAAAGAGCAGGGGATCTTTCCAGGGAAGTAAAGAATGGAAATAAGCAGGAAGTAGAAAAAGAATAAGACCAGTTTCATTCCTGTCCGTTAGTCTGTGTGGCTGTGACTCTCTATACGTAAATTAACAAAGCAACAGAATAACTGAATCATTTGTTCTCCTACTTGGGCAACTAAGATTGGGAGAAGAACTGGAGTGCGCTCTCTTTGCTAACCATTTGAAATCAGAAATAGCCAGTTTAGGTAACTGAGACAAAAAGCCGTCTCTTCTACCTTAGGGTACCAAGAAGTAAACCATACTGAGGACCACCTCCACTTTAAGAAAGACCTAGGGTCTAAGAAGCTGAAAGCTCCCGTTCTGCTTTTCATCTTTTCACTTGCTTTCTTTCCTCATTCTTAGTTGAAACCGTACTTCTGTGTTACACATCCTCTCTCTTTCAGAGTAAGAGAACACAACTAGCACTGTGCAAAAGCTTTGCCATCATCACCATTTTATTCTCCTCACTCCTTATTAAAACTACAAGCTTTGGGGCTTAAATGGCCTATGTGGTCTTAATTCATTCTAAAAATACTAAATCTATTTAACACTTTTGAGTTATAGGAACAGGGTGATAAAATGTGTGCCTATTCATTTCAGGGACTACACACATAAATATCTCTAAGTGATAAAATATTATAGCTTTGTACTTTTCAATGGTAAGTTGAAAGTCTAAGAAAAAGGTTATGTTTTTATAATACAATATTACTTAACCATTTCAGTCACTTCATCCACATATTATTAAAGCATATATATTTCTTTTCCTATGTATGTGGTTTTGAAAACAGGAAGAAATTTCCAATTCTAAAAATAGAATAATGATGAAAGTCACCCTATGTAAGCACTGTCTTGGAATAAACCATATGTAGAGAAATTGAACCAACACGACACACACACACATAACCACATATATGTGTATATATATATCCATATATGTATGTATATATAAAAGTATCATATTTTTACATATACATATCTCAATAGGATTTGATGATATCTATCTTGCTATAGAGTGGTTTTATATACATAAATTATATATATTACATTATATACATTTAATATATAGATAGATCTCTATACTTTCATGTTTATCTATAGATCTACATCTACAGAGCTCTATCTCTCTATCATCTATATCGATCGATCGATCATCTATCTATCATCATCATCTATTGAAAGAATGAATAAGGAATTGGCTCACACAATTATGGAGGCTGAGAAGTCCTAAGATTTGCAGTCTGCAGGCCGAAGACCCAGGAAGACAGTGTTGCAATTCCAGTGTGTCCAAGGGCCTGAAAACTTTGAGGGCCTCTGATGTAAGTTACAGTTGAGGGCAGGAGAAGACTGATGTCCAGCTCAGTTAGTCAGGTAGATAAAGTTCCCTCTTACTTGGTCTTATTGTTCTATTCAGGCCTTCTTCAGTGATTGCATGAAGCCAATTCACATAAGGTGGGGCCATTGGTTTACAGATGCAAGTATTACTGATCTCAAAACACCCTCTCAAACACACCTAGAATAATATTCACAAAACGTCTGGACACGCTGTCAAGTAGCCCAGTTAAGTCGCCACATAAAATTAATCATCACGTCATATGAAGCACAGTACACTCATTCAAAAAATATTCTTTGCTTCATGGCTAGGCATTAAAGGTATTGCCTTCCCTTGAATAACACTATCTTATTCTAATATCTTATTATTAGAGTTGCAAATTGAGCTGCTAAGTCATTCTTATGACTTGAGTTTACTGTGAGCAATAAGTTGTATATTATAGGTACAATGTATTTCATCTATTGTTTAGGTTGGAGCTTGACATAAACCTTACATATTTCTGATAATTCTATTTGGCATGGGTTTAGGATAGTTCCAATTTCTATTATTAGGTAGGTCAATTGCTCTTATTTAGAAATGTTTTATGTAACAATTTTCCAAAATAGTTTTTAATAAATTATCTCTCTGACAGTTTTTTTTTCTCGCTAAGATAATTAATGTTATATTTTCTCTCCATCATTAAATATTTTAAATATGCAAGTCTGCTGGCATTTAGTACTGTCTATCATAGCAGTGCCAAAAAAGCCTGCAGAATCTTGTTTTCAGAGATTTTTGTTCACAAGCTTCCTTAATAGGGCATAATTTGCATAAAATAAGCTGAAATTGATTACATATTTCTGGTAAGATTTTCTATTTCACAAGCTGGAGTTGGGAGAAGGCATCGATGTCACCACTGGCTGGTTTTTCTCCCTCTGGTAAAATGGCTGTCTGCCACCCTGAGCACAGAACAATTCTCTGAAGTCATGAAATAATTTGTCAATGTTCCTTTTAACATTATGGTTATGCATTCCATGATTATCAAACTTGTACATAGCTAGTTAGCAAGCTTTAGCCAAATAAAGATAAGCAAAGAGAGCAACAAAAAAGGAAAAACCTTTTAAAGTAAAATTCCAAACTCTGAGCTTTATTCTAGTGGCACTATCGATGCACAAGATATGAGTTTGGGAAATGTTTGTGTGAAGTTTGGGTGGGGGTGGGGGGTGGCAAATCACAAAGGAAGTTATTCATTCAGCACTCAAGAGTCAGTTCAAAGTTCTAAAGCCCATGAAAACTTAAAGGTATTTTTCCTGCCTGCTCAGAAAATTATAAATATGCCTTCTTCAACAATTCAATCAACAAATATTTATTTACTGTTTATTAGTAGCAGTGTTAGTTGCTTGACTAGAGAGGTCAAAGAGAGAAAAAAATAAAACCTGTTTCTGCCTTTTGGAGCCTAGAGTATAATAAGAGAGGCACATATTAACTAAATAATCGCATAGTGAACGTAGGAGTATAAACAGAGGCAGAATGGAAAAAGAGCTACAGACTGACCCAAGCCAATTTGATAATTCTCAATGATAAGCTTATTTAGGGTAGATAAAGGTGGGTTCCAAAAATGAATGTTGGCCAAGTCTCCAGTTCTCAAAACTCACTTCCTCACAACCAGGTGTCAGTTACAGTGACAATAAGCCTCAGATGGAATTCTGTTACACAAACGGTTATCAGTAAGCTGGCATCCAAGAAGAAAAAAAAATGTAATTATACAACTTGGTCTGTAAGCTTGATGAAGTTCCAACTTTCAGTCCTCAAATGTACACATGCCTCTCAAATGCCAAAGTGCCTAGAAATCACAGGGAATCTTGAAAGGCAGTAGACCTGGGGTGGGATCTGACAATGCATTTTCAACCAGCTCTCAGGATGGCTGATGTTGCTGTCCCTAGACCACACTTTGAACAGCAAGGCTTTTAGACTCTCTGTTAAAAGTTCACTTGAAATTAATGTGACAACATTCCAGCAGGATTCATGTTAAGAGCCTCTGGAAGCATCTGGATCCAGAACCAGATGGAATCCTAAGCTAAGGCACCCTTTTGAAGAATTTATGCCACTAGACTAGCTCAATTTTTTACACTGTTTCTGCAGAAGCAAGAGAAAGTATATGAGATTTCTAGCCAAATTACATTTTTAAAATGCCACTCATTAAACCAATTAAAATTTATTTTAAAAAATGCAATTTGCTGGTTATCAAACTCTCTGATTGATTAGAGTTGGAGATTTGCATAGCTGCTTCTTAAATGTAGATTTTAAGTAGAGCTTTTAAGTGCTAACCATACTTTGAGTGTGTTTATTTATTTGTTTATTTATTTATTTATTTACTTCATTTCTTTTTTCTTTCCAATTATAGTTGACATGCGATTAACTTATATCACTTTCAGGTGTACAGCGTAGTGGTTAGACATTCGTGTAATTCATGAAGTGATGTGTGTACTTTAGATTAAGGTCCTTCAACTATGAGTTAAATGCCCTCATGGTGCACATTTCTACTGAAACGTTTATAAGTAATTTATGGAGGACAAAAATCGTCTATAACCCAGGTTCTACGCATGACCAGATTAAAGAACCATAGCCCAGAGTGGGAGTGGCTTCCTAAGGAAGGAACTGAAATCTACGGGATGAGGAGGGGTTGCCTTGGGGGGTGAGGGCATTCCAGAACGACCTGTGCCTTAGGTGGTGCCTTACGGTGAACTGCTGTCAGATGATCGTGTAGGTCACAACAAGTCTCCTAGGATGGACAGAGAGACACAGCCCTGGGGTCTTATTTCCCTTAGGGAGTAGAGTCTCAGCCCTAGATCTTACCTGGCAGCTTCAGAGTCATGGTTCCTTCTGTGATTAAGTGGTAAAAGTGACCTTCCTGGTTACTCATTTTGTCTTCTTCCTAACCAATTTGACTTAGTCAGCAATTGGGCAGACAATCCATGCTCTTTTGGTTGCTAAGGAATCTCCTCAGGCTCTTGGGATAGAAACTCAGTGTGTCAGCTAAGAAAACCAAGTACTATTCAAGGAAAAGCATCTCTCACCAATACAAAACTTTGCATTTGATTCAAGGGATTACTTCCATATCTTCCTGAAACTCGCATAACTCAAGATTAAACTTGATGTCAGATGACAGTTAATCTGATGTATCTACACAAAGCAGTACCGTTAAGTGGCAATACCATAAACACAGATTATAATGAATGAATTTTTGATTTGGAAAAAATTTGTGGTATATAGAATTATCCTTAAAGTGAGACTTTATTAGAATTTTTATACCATACTTTTTCTAACTAACATAATTCAAGTTAACACAAACTGTGATTATACAGAATACTCAAATATTTGTCTTTTATATTTGATGGTCCTTGGAACTCTGTCAATATGGTATGCTTCTTGTATTTTTTCCCCTTGGATTCAGATTTTACTGAACAAGCCTTATAGTCACCCAGTTTTATCTTCTGAGAGCAATTTTCTCCTCCGCCCTATCCTATTAAGGATGAGTTCATGATACATTAGGAAGAGGAAGGGGCTGGGAAAGGAATTCAGCTCAGTGTCTTGGCAGACTTAAAGGTTTTTTTTTGAAAAACTAATGAGCGTGTTTGGAGATGAAAATTTGTCATCTTCAGAATTATAGTTTAACCTCAAGAGGCAACACAACCCGGCAAGTAAGATGGATTTGTATGTATATACACATATACACTAATATTCATTTCTAACTTAATAAAGATAAATGTTCAAACTAAGGTTATTGGTGCTACATATGTGCGTATACCTTATGTCCACCAGTCTAGATGGTGAAGTGGATTATGAAATACCTCACAGTAACTTAAGTTTTTAAAAGATGTACTTACTTTGGACTCTGTGAGAACTTATTGGTTTAAGCGATAAGTTCTTTAGTAATAAGGAGAAAGCCATAGTGGTTGAACTAATCCCACTGCCTGGCTTTGAATTCCGTTTGAGCCCAGCTGTGTCTCGTGGGGTAAAAGGCGTGTACATGTGCTTTGCTCCTCCTGGTTCTGCTCTGTTATCTCCATGGCCTCTACCAGGCTTCCTCAGAACTGATACAGGCTAGAAATAGAAACAGCTTCAAAAAAATGTTTAGATGAACTTCATGGATGGGCCGTGTAATGAATTATTAAGGGAGGCTGGCATGGTTTGTGTTACCTCCCTGGTCTTTTCACGGTTGAGATCAGAGGCAATAATTGCTCTCCTGCCAAATTGCTATCTTAAACAGAAAGAATAACTGCCTGGACTGACTTAGTGAATGTAATGAACATTTTTATGATCTTTTAAATCACCTTCTATTTTTAAGAAAGGGAGCAAACACATCATGTCTTGGGTAGATTTGCTTAAACAGTTCAGACTAAGTCTGCTAGGAGGAATGGTTCATTATAACTGAGCAAGGAGGGCTCTGATCTTGAAAGGCAGGCCTGCCAACACTGCTGAGTTGCAAATATGGCTTTAGTCAGAATGTAATTGTGAAGTATGGAAATGATTTGATAGTTATGCAACTATTTTTATAGTCACAAACTTGAAAAAGTAATTGTGAAGCTGTCTGATGGGTGCATAGGAGTTCATTATCCCATTCTACTTTTACATATATTTGACATTTTCCATAATAAAACTTTTAAAGTAATTGTTAATGCCATCATTGAATAAAGGGACTATAGAAGTAAGTGTTTGGCCCTTACTGATTTGTAGTTAAATCTGATATCTGATTTATAGTTAAATCTGATATCATTTAGTCATATTTAGCACTTGACTGCTCAATGGGGCAATGGACCAACACAGACTTGAAAGTAGACATCACAGTTTCCAGAACAATCATAGGTAGCAAAAGTGGGTGGCCCAGGCAGCACAGAATGGGCTATTGCCAAGGTCAAGAAAAACTTGAGGGGCAAGAAAAGTTACCTGGCCACCCCGGGTGGACCTGGCCGTGTCTCTGCTAGTGCTCTCACTTTGGAGATTGGGAGATTGATTGGTATCAAGGAAGAAACAGAGGGAAAGAACTGAAAGTAACCAGGGAGATGAGAGATTCAGTCAAATTAAGCAGGAACTGCAAGGCGATGCCAGGCCCTGTCTCCGGTACTGGAACTTAGTACCTTGTACTAAAGTGTCTTGTTGTGTGAGAAGCACTAAAAACTACATGCAAACAAGACCAAGGGGTTTGACCCGACCTAGTCTTAAAGGAACGTCTTCCCTTTAGAATCACAAATTTGAATATACTCCAAGGGTGGTGTTGACCCAGTCTGAACATTACCTAAGGATTTCACAGAGATGATAGTTAGTAATCAAAACACATATTTTGACTATATAAGTGAAGAAATCCTGGTTCTAAAAGCTCAGCGTAAATCCAACGCGTTAGATGCATCTAATTTCCAACTTTAGCCTGTCTCTCTGGTGTAGGAAATAGAGATTTATTTCAGATTTTGGCAGGTCTTACTGACAAGAGCTGAAAACGCCTGCTTCTGGTCAATTCCGGAGGCTGCTTAGAATATTACTCTTTTATCATAGTTATGTCTTCATTCAAGTGTCCATTCAGTCTATATTCACTGAGCGTTTCTTGTTTCTGGGCAGAGTAATAGGCCTGGGGATAAAATTCTGAATGACATGTAATTCTGGCTCCCCAGTACTTATAGATTTCTTCTAACGATGTCCTTTGGGCAGTTTCAATGTTGTGAAAACAGAGGAATGTTCTTTGTTAAAAGGGTGCCTCTGTCAGGGATATCCTACTGCCCCTCTCAGATTGTGAGAGTGTGTGTGTGTGTGTGTGTGTGTGTGTGTGCACGCGCGCGTGCGCTTCAGGTGGGTGAGTAAATTTTCAGAACTTAATCTGGCTGAGACCAGAGATGATACATATTTATCTCCACGGGACAGCACGGGATTTGCAATGAGGAAAAGAGCCTCACGCACCTCTCCAGACTGTCTGGATCTTTCCCTAACCACATGTCTTCTGGTTCCAGAAACCTCACAATGGGGATGTATGAAATGCATGCATTCCATTGCTTTAGACTGCTCTGAGCCATTCTTACACAATCCCCTTCTAGAGTGAAATGTATCCTTCAAAGGAGCAACATGTTTGGCAAGCCACAAATTGAGACAGAGCAATTGTATCTAGAGCAGTGAATATACTCCAAGGGTGGTGTTGACCCAGAATTGTCTTCCTTTTTCACTGCCAATCTTCTTCCAGCTGCAGTAGCAGTAGTGGCTGCTTGATCTTCAGTAGAACCACTGTTGTCATGTCATTAGATGTGAGATTTAGAAGGCTAGAACCCTTCATTGGGACAACTTTCCTCTTTAAGGCAATTTTATTGGCTTCCCTTTCAAGCAAGAACCAGAAATAGAAATGATATCTACTCTAATTTGACAAAACCACTCAAACATTTTACTTTCTAGATCAGTGAGTTTTTAAGCTTTTCATTTTTTTGTTTCCTTTTTAGTAACCTCATTATCTTCAGCTTAACTTTCAGTAAGTTTCTGGGTCTGGAGTTGAGTACTCAATTAATGTGGGAAATAATAAAAGCCTTTGTATTTTTTGGATCTTACCTTTCAAGAAATAATAAAGGCAAGTGTTTCTATTTCACAGTCAAAGCAATTCATCACAACTGGTGACCCTGGCTTTTTTTTTTTTTTTTTTTTTTTGCTTTTGATAATCATCTCTTTATATTCATTTGGAGCACTACCCTATAGTAATAATACTGATGATTGCAACTATTTACTTAGTTTACACTATAAGCCAGGCACTGTGTGAGACAATTTACATATATTTCTTTTCTCAGTCCTTGCAGCCAAACTGGATATTATTATTATAACTTTACACAACAGAAAACTGAGGCACAGAGAAGTTAATAAAATTGTTCATGGTCATCTAGCTTTATATTGTCTAAGATTCATGGCAATTAAAATCACTTGCAGTTTCATTCTTAAAGTGTTCTCTTTACTCAATGTATGCTGACCATGCACTTTAAAACACATAACTCAGAAATAGCATGAGTAAGGATGGAAATAGGGGTATAATAAAAGAGTCAAAGGGTGGGAAACCTGCCTAACTTTTCCGAGCTTTCCTTCTTTCATTCAAAAATACACACGATCAAAATTTTGAGACATTTTTAGTTTATATAAATTATGATACTTCTATCACATACTAAAACCTCAATAAATGTCAGGTCATTCTTATAATGGCTGTGGTGTTTGTGCCCCCTTCCTTTCTTCTTAATCCCAGTGGAGGATGGGTGGGTGTGGCCAAAGCTGCATCAATCAAAGTATTCCATTTCCTTGACCTCAGTGATTTGTTCAGGTAAAAGCGCATGATTTAAACTGGACTATTCAGAATATTCCACAGGGTTTCTAACTGAAATTGGCAGGGATGGCTGTCTCTTTCCTTGAGAATCATAGGCTTATTAGGGGATACAACTCCTGCAATCATTGCCTGCTTTGTATGGGGGGAATGTCAATATTTTGAGGATAGTCTAAGCCAATACAGAGAGAAATGCAAGCATAGGAAGTAGAAAGAGTAAAGAGCAAAACAAAAAGTTCAGCCTTCTTTATGGTCCCCAGATCCTGCCATTCCTAGGGCTATATTTATCCATTTCCCTCTCATTTCTTCAGGTTATCCAACTGTAAGTCAATAATTTTTAAAAATTACTTTACATTCCCCTCCCTCTCTCCTTCCCTCCCTCCCTCAGAAATTTGACATTTTTCCATCTAATCTTTCTGTCATTAAGTGTAGGGGGTAACTGAAAATATAGGATTCTGGGGATTTGCTTCCAAATAATATTAGGATGTGGTAGTGGATGAATGTGTAGATGGGGTGGTATTGGCTTCGGGTTGATGTTTTTTGGGGGATGTGTCATGGGTACATGAAGGTTTGTTTAGTTTTTTTTATATTCTAAACTTTTCATGATATAGATTTAAACTAACAAACAACCAGACAGCAAGAACAATAATAAAAAACACAGACCAGCCTATAAAAGTGAGTTTTATGACCCTAAAAAAGATGAATATGACATAAGAACAGTTCCTAGTAGATGAAAAAGAAACGCTCTTTCGGTGCCTGAACGAGGTGACTGAAAGAGAAAAGGAGAAAAGGCTAGGGCATAGTTGAAGATAGCCTGGCTTTCTTTCTGGGTTGAGATCTGGGTAGGGTAGAGAATGTGAAGGGTAAATAAGTTTTCCTAAGTGACTTTTTTGTACTTTTCAATTTCCCCTTCACATACATCTCCCTCCGTGGGTAGTGGAGGAGTGCTGTAATGTGGCTTTGGGAGGCATCTCATCAATCATTCATTCAGGTAATATTCTCTCATTCAGGAAACAGAGAAACCTTGCTAATGTGGAATCTGGCTTGTAGGCGGTGCTCAATAAATATTTGTTGAATTAATAAATGGGTAAAGGAATATGCTATAAAGAAACACCTGTAATTATGGAACTCTTTTGACATTACATCAATATTCAATCTTCCACATTTAGAACCTGCCAGAGTCTCAGCTGAAAATTCTATTTTGAAGGCCACAATAACTTGGCCAGGAAAACATTACCTCTGAAATTTTGCATAGACATCCACAGCTTGAAATTTGTTCTAAGTGGAAGAGTTTTAAACCCCTAAATCAAGTTTTCTGGCTTTGAGTGACAAGGATGTCAAAAAGATGGAAATTAATCTTTCAAAATATGGATTTTGCTTGCTGAATTGAAAACTTTATTTTTTTCTGGATAGAGCAGCTCTTTCAATATGATGAATTCATGATGTAGATTTAATTGCCTTAGTAATATTAATAGCAGTTAATTTTTAGAAGATGTAACAAGCATTTGTTATATTTAATTGATGAGAATCTAAATTGACTATTATATATTTTCTTATATTAGATGTTAGACTACCCTATTTTCATCAATGTCTCTATAGTATTTATTCAAACCACAGATATTTATTGAGTACAAGGGATGACATGTTGCAAAAAAAAAAAAAAATGAAAGGCATGGCTTATACCTTCAAGGGATTAATAAACTAATAGGGGAGAGAAACTACATAATTTTTGGTTTTTCCGTAGGCAAGTCAGTTGCTTTAAAAATAAACAAGAAAATTGTTATAAATGATGTGCTGCTGTCTGGCATGTACCATGCTGCTCCATCCCATTCTTCTCTCCAAGCTGCATCCCTGCAGGGCAATACACAGTGATAATTCTTCATCTCACTGTTTCTATTTGTCTTTAAACATGTGAAAGGAAACATAACTGGAGCTAAGAAAAATTGAGAAATCAGTCAAGTTTATGTAACCCAGGTGTCCCAGACATGTCCAGTTCTTCAGAAAGCATTGTTTCTTTTTTAAAACATAAATTAAATTCTATTTTTAGAACAGTTTTAAATTTACAGAAAAATTGTTAAGATTCTATGGTATGTTTATATAATTAATGAACCAATATAGATTATTATTGTTAGCTAAAGTCTATACTTTACTCTGATTTTTTTTTTAGTTCTGGTACTGTTCTTTTTTATCCAAATAAGGATAATATGAAATTGAGAGAAAATAGAAGGCGATAATATGGGAAAAAATAGGTTGAATTGGAACTCAACGACCAAGACCTTTCAAGGGAACTATTAGGGATTGTTTTGTCCTTGGCTCCTGTCCCCACCTCCATTTTGAGATGGCCGGTTGACTACTTTTCCAACTTTAGCTTGAAATGATCGAAAGGGCTTATTAAGATGGTTTAGGTTTTCCTAAAATAGAGGAGAAATTTATCATCAAAATTGAATTCATGTCTATCCTCCAAGAGAAAGAGAAACATTATTTTTAAATGGTTTAACTGACCTACCCCATATCTAGCCATCAATTAAAACAAATACAGATTATATTTACCCTCATTATTCTGGACCTCTCTTTGATATCTTTTCCCACTATGTGGTGACTCATAGAAATGAGCCTCACATATCTGGTTTGGACATTCCAGAGTCCTAAAGCTCTCTTCTAACCCCAAGAACATAAGAAGTGTACCAAGAAAGAGAAAATAACCTTCATGGAAGATACACTCCACACCAGGTATCAACTAAGCCTTGGCTGGCAAAGTTCTGTGGGCCCTGCTTGAAGTTCTCAATTAACTAGAGATTGCTTCCTTCACTTGTTGTGGTAGAACCATGCAAAGATGGGAGGTGGCCACCAGAGGATACTAGAATTGGCACTTGAGATAAATTGGCATGGAAATACCCATTCTGACTCCGCCTCTGAGTGCGCTGTAAGTAGCCACATGTCCTTAGGTCCCTGGTGGAATATTTGCCCTCTGAATCACTTTTCTTAACTGAGGCCATGGATCCTAAATTGGGACACTTGTTGCCAATCTTGATCCCTGAACCAGATGTGATCTCTATTTTACTTATTTTGCTTGTTTGTTTGTTTGCTGAGACACTTGAAAACATTTATGGTTTGCTGGATCATTTATTCTTGATTTAGTTAGAATTTAGTAACATGCTACTCTTTTTATCTGACAGCTCATTCCTATATGATCTGAATTATGTCTAAATCTAAAATAAGCTGTCAGATAGACTGGGTTCTGTTGATACAGGAGATTTTACTGAACAAAAAGGAAAGAAAATGCCACTATGGAGTGGAGTTGGTTAGGAAAAGCTTATTAGAAGAGGATGGTTTTGAGTTTGGCCTTGAAAACTGGGTAAGGCCTTGGAGGGAGGGAAAGAAAGGTCAAAGTCAGGGGAGAAAAGCAGCCAAAGTCATAGTAATGTGTGCTATGGCAAACATCCTGCCTGAACACAAAGGCTGTATAGAGGATGGTAGGTAGTATGATAAAGTTAATAAAAGTAAAGTGGAACCCTAACTTACACCATATACAAAAGATTACATGAAATGGGTTATGGAAGTAAATATAAAAACAAAAGCTATAAAGTTTTTAGAAAATGCATAGGGGCATTTCTTTGTGTCTTGGATTAGGCAAATTTCTTATATAGGATACAAAAACATGAACTATAAAAGAAAAAAGTTAATAAATTGAACTTTATCAAAATTAAAAACCTTTATTTTTCAAAAGACATTGTTAAGGAAATGTAAATGCAAAACACATACAAGGAGAAAATTCGTGTGCCAAATATATATCTGACAGAATCTAGACTACATCTAGAATCCAAATATATGTAGATTATAGAATATATAGAATTCTTACTCTAAAATAAAAGGGATACAACTTGATAAAAACTGTGCAAAAATTTGAGCAAACATTTTACCAAAATTATATGAATGGCAAATTAGCCTATGAAAAGTTGCTCAATATCATTAGTCATTGAGGAAATGCAAGTTAAAACCACAGAGATAGCACTTTGCATCCACTAGAATAGCTAAGATAAAAAGCCTGGCAATACCAAGCTTTTCAAGGATATAGAACAACTCTTAGATATTTACCCAAGAGAAATGAAAGCATATGTTCACATAATTACTTGTAAGTGAAAATTGATATTGGCTTAATTGATAATAGCCAAAAATTAAAAAATATATACATCAACTATTAAATGATACACAAATTGTGACTTACCCCACATAATGCTCAGAAGCATTATATTAAGTGAAAGAAACCAGACATAAGGACTATATATTGTATGATTTCATTTATACAAAATTATAGAAAATGCAAAAATATAGTAACAAAAAGCAAGCAGTTTCCAGAACCAAAGATTAGGGGAGGAAATTGATGGCAAAGAGGCAGAGGAGACTTTTTGGATGGATGGAAACTTCTATGGACCGTGGTAATGATTACATACATGATGAATTACATATATTTGTCAAAGTGTATATTTTAAATAGGTAAATTTGTTGCACATAAAGAATATCTCAATAAAACTGATTTTAAAATAGTTTATACCTTCATGAATTGCTAGATATTTTTCTTGAAATAATGAGAAATATGTAACACACCTTATGTCCATGTTTATATTGGCTTGGAAGAAGTTTACAGCTAAATTTAATGCTCAATCATAGTAACAGTGGATGCCCTTTAGATTAGCATGCACTTTCTTTAGGTATAGCGAAGCCCAAGAATCTGAATTTCTACTTGTTCCCTACGAAATTCTAATGCAAGTAATCCTTTTATTGAACATTGAGAAACTACTCTGAGAAGCAGGTCTAATATAGTTGATGAACTTGAAATCTTGAGAGACCAAAGATCGAATCACAGGATTTGGTTCTTGGTATGTGAGCTTACTGGTATAGGGTAATATTGATATCCAAGGTGTTGATTAAAAGATACAGATTACTGTGCTCCCTCCACACCTCGGGAACCTGCATTCGTATAAACATGCCCAGTGATGCTTAGGCAAGTAAAAGTTTGAAGACCGCAGAAGGAGAGATCTTGTATTCAGCCAAATTCACACTCATTTACCAAGAGAACCCACTGAAGGCAGGCTGACTAGTAAAGGACCCTGGATAATATAAGAGCTTCTAGGAAAATTTGGTAGAAGCTGAAATAGCTTAATTAAAATTCAATCTCATCTCTATTCCTAAAATTCAATTCCACTGCCATGGCAAAAATGACCTGCCTAATGAAAGGGACTGATGGGACTAGCTTAAGTTTTAGAGTTGGCTTGTGTTTTTTTCCTTCACTGTCTTGAGCAGGGTAAATAATGCTGTGTAGTCACCTCACCGATCGCTCTTTTGGTAACAGCCCAGAGCCAAGAATGCACTGTTTTCTTTTTCCACTTCGATATCTTAATGGAATGAATGCGATATTATTTATCAACTGTAAGCTTGATGGAATACATCATATAAATCATCTCAAATGTTATTTGCCACCTGCCTGCCTGTTCTGAAATGCATGCCGGCTTAATTAATCTAATTAGTCAATGCACAGATCAGGAGCACATTTACAGCTTCTCTGTCATCATAAATAAAGTAGTTTTGTTTTCATAGGCTAAATAATTCATTTTAAAGATGGATACTCGGAAGGATCGAGAGAGCTGACCTCTATTACAGTAAAACATGGAATAACGATGACAGGGTTTTCTTTTTGTTCTGCGTGCCCTCCATTAACCTTCTATTAAAATACTCCTTTATGGGGGAGGCTAGTGGGGAGGAGGCGGCACACGGCAGAAATGTCATGCCCTCCCACCTGGAGAGGCATACCTGCCATTTGCTAAGAATGAGCTTACCCATTTTAAACCTCATGATTGAAAGACACATGGATTCTCAAGTGCACGCATGTGCACTAGAGAGCTAAGGACCACAGATGCTATAAATTCAGGAGCCCACGCTGCTGGTGAGGACAAATCCAAAAGGAGAAAAGGGTCAGAGGAGCAGGTGAGAAATGAGGCTAAGCACAGTGAACGGGTGGGTTGTTGTGAACGAGCAATTGTTTATTTTTGCAGCCAGAGCTACCTGGCGCAGCCATGCTGGCTGTGCGGTCTCCACTCCAGGATGCACATCTGACAGCTGCATGAATGGAATCATGCAACATGGCAGCCCTCAAAGGACAGTATCTCGTTTTCTGCTGTTTATGTACTATGTTCCCTTAGACAATTTATCTAACCTCTCTGTGTTCTATTTCTCCTCAGTGTAGTGTGAATAACTCACAGGATTAAGGGAAATAACTCAAGCACTTAGCACGTGACTTGCTCTTAATATATTTGTGGAGCAAATGTGAGGGGGTCTCCCTATCCTCAGCACATTGCTCATTGCCATTTTCCCACTACCTCTCCCAGCCCCCATCACTACCCAGAAAACAGCCTCCTAATGGTGTCCCCTCAGTTTTAGGAAGAGGAATTCAGGAAAAAGGCCATGCTGGACTTGGCAGTGGGTTTAGCTCATTCAGGCAGAGAATTCCTGTGTCCTGGTATATGGAGGATGAATGAGAAGGCAGGAATGTGGTGGTGCAGAATTAGGCAGTAGGTTCAGGCTCTTCCTCTCATCCCTTGCACTGGCTCATTTTAGAAGCTTGGATCTGTTAAAGAAAAACTGTCTCAAAGCAATAGAAATGCAAATCACAAAGAGCAAACTTTAATGTATGCAAGTAAAAAAAAAAACCCACCACCACTAACCACCAGAATGATGTACAGACTATGACATATGAATCTTTTTTATATTGCAAATGTAATATAACTTTACAGAAGAGGAAAAAGGGTGCAAGACTTAAATATCTCTAGAAAACAGTATTTTGACTAGAAACCATAAGGATAACAATGGTCTCTAGATGATAAATTTATTTCTTCTGGTGAGAGTCTGGGACATCAGCATGATCTCATGTTTTACAGTATATACACAAGTGAATTGATACAGGAAAAATGTTAGGTATGGGTATATACTAGTCTTGGTATACATGTGTATGTTACCTAGTTCTGTTAGCTGAGCAATAACACTCCAAAAATAATGGGCACATATAGCACCCAACTCTTAATTTCAAAATTTTATTTTCCACTCAATGGAACTAAGTTTCCTTGTAGACATGGCTGATTCTGGGGCTTGGGCATGAAAAATGTAAGAGAAACCTGGAGCATCATGTGGGATCAGAAAATAAGGAAGTACTAAAACAATTAAATGATGGGATGCTGTCAAAGGGACGCAGGAACTGATTGATAGAGCTCCCAAGGGTCAAAGGTGGAATTTGAGCAACAATATAAATAACATAGTATTGCATTATAACCCAAAGTATAAAATAAATATACGAGTCAAAATATAAACCATTGAATAAAATAAATATGCATAAGTTCATAATGATATAAATAAAGAAATGAAGGAGAAAAGACAAACTTTCCTTAGAGAAGAATTCAAAATAATATGCATGGATGGTCCCCACTCTGGGAGGTGTAGCTTAGTCACCTCCCTCTGACCCCCTCACTCTGAGCTGGGTTTAGAGACTAGCTTCCAATGAATAGATATGGAGAGAAGAGAATGGTCACGGACCAGAGGAGATGAAGGAGACATGACTAATAAATGCAATGGAAGGTCTTCGATGGGAGCTTGGAACAGAAAATGGACATTAGTGGAAAATTCAAATAAATCTAGAATGTAGTTAATAATAATAAAAACCAGCATTGTTTCTTTTGACAAATGCACCATGGTGATGTAAGTTGAACTAGCTGAGGCGTATACAGGAGCCCTGTGCTATCTTTGAAACTTTTCTGTAAATAGGCAATTTTTCAAAAATAAAAAAGCTCGTTTAGAAAAAAAGATTATTCGAGTGGGATTATTTGGTGCAGCTTACACACTACTGTCACATTTCATCCATTTCCCAATTGGATGGGAACCTAACTAATGAATGACTTTAGAACCCTGAGTTAAATGATAGGGCAGGCCCAGTTTGGTCTACCCTTGTTTCACACCTGTCCCAAACCAGGCTTTTACTTTAAGGACTGGAACAAGATTTCCTGAGAACTTGAGAGGTTCAGTCCAATATTGTAAATGGTGGACCAGGCTTAAACCCTCTCAGCCTATTGCCCGTTAGCATTCACTGCATCTGCCACACTTAGATGGTGAAAGCTATTAAATTTTCCTTTTAGTATGAGAATCATCATTACCTGCAGTACAGAACAAAGACCTCTGAGTTCTAGAAAGTCCTTTGAGTTCGTTATGATAGAACTGTGCCACAAAATCTGCCAAAATTATTCCAGCTAGCTGGTAGCCACCTATATTTCTTATAGTTAACCCCCAAATCTTTAAATAGAAACAATGATCATTTTTCACACACAAAAAAGCTTAAATATGATTTTTGATCTTTGTAAGATTGAATAATGTCAAGCAACTACTGAATCTGGTCCAAGGATGGCATCACTCCTCTTGATGGACATCATCTAGTCTTCAGACGTGGCAGTTCCCGGAAATCTAATCTTGGAATAAAGTCAGCTCCGTTGAGTTTCTAGACCTTTCCTCCTCAGCCCTGAGGTAATGCTGCATCTGGAAGGTCTGCGGGTCCCTGCTCCTCTTTCAACTTAACACAGCGTGGGCAGTGAATTGGACTATTTCGAGCAGTAATTAATCTGGGCCTTGGATATTTTGCTTCAATTGGCATCTTTCATTTGACTTCCAGGCAACGCAATGACATATTTACATTCTGTGTTAAGCAAAGAGTAAACTCTGGGGGATGCAGCTAAGAAACAGCTTCCCTCCATCCCAGGACGCAGACTTACGACAGCGCTGTCTGCCAGATTAAGGTTGAGGCAGAGACAAACTGTTTAATTGGCACATCGGAGTCACAGGAGCCACTTACTGTGAATAGCTTCAGGGACAACAGGAGTCCTCTGGTTATGTTCCAAGGATATCAGCTGTATTCAAACATTTCCCTGGTAGAGTAACACTGATAATTTTGTATGCTACATTTATTTTTGGTTTAACCTGTTTCTTATTCTCAATTATTTATAAGGACCCTCACAGCATCCAGAAAAAGGCCTTTCTCTCACCCCCACTGCTGCTATTGTCTTTTCTATTTCATCCTCTGAATTTCTTCCGGTCATAATAATCACAGCAGGGCTCCTCTTGGTTCCTTGTTTGTGCAGCCATCCCAATGGTGAGGCCAGAGAGAAGGTTAAATTTAAAAAAAGATTAATAGCAGCTTGGCAGCTGGCCACTTGCCCTGGTGGCACCGAGCAAGAGACAGAGGCTCTGCATTCTTTCGAGGTACTTTGATGCAGCAGGAGTTATAAAGCGATATTCCTCTTGTCATCTCCTTCAGTGTCTGTCATGGTGATCCTTCTGGCAGCTTTGTATCCTTCCAGGTGATTCTAGCAAACAATCGAGATATCAAACAGGGACAGAGTTTTGTTCTTGGCAGCTTTGCTAGAATGATTGGTGCAATGTCCAGACCTTACTGTAAAGATGCATATTCTTTCACTCATTTAATTCTTTATCCATTCATTTTATCTAGATGCAATTTTTGTATTTACCCACAGTAGAAGAAAGCCACTGCATCTCAAATGAGTTAAGTTTGGGTTTCAGTCAGGGCTCCACCCTCTTCTGTGTTGCTTTGGGCAAGTGATGTAACCTTGAGGAATCTCAGTTTTCCCCTCTGTGAAATGGGGACTCCACCACTAATGAGCCCGTAAAGATTAAATAAAGGATTTACTTCCAGAAACTAATACAACATCAGGATTTTTTGTACCAGATGCCAAGGACGAAACTTTATCATCACACTCTATTCAGAAGTGGGAAGAGCAGAATGTGGAAGTGTCTCAGACATAACTCTTTCACTATGCTTTATGGATTAAAATAACTGAGAAGAAGCAAAAGATGCAGAAGTTAATGAGGCTCTGTTGTTATTATCCCTTGAGGGAAGAAAAAAGTATGGTGATGTGAAAATGATTTATTTTGACCATGTAGGTAAAAAACAACAAAAAAACATCTGAATGGTTTGACAATAAGGGGCTAGAGTGATTATGCTAATGTTCCAACTATAAAAGGAAATCTTTAGTTTGTTAACATATATTTTTCTTATTATATAATCTGAACATCTGGGCTCAAGTACTAATTAAGGAGTTTTGGAATCTTAGACAAATCCCTGACTCCCTCCATGAGCCACCATTTCCTCCTCATGAAACGCCGTGATTGAAACAGTTTACCTCTTAGGTCTTCTCTAGTGTTAATGCTATAGGTTTAGGATCTTGATTCTTCTTTCCAATGGAAATCATGAGAACAATAACAACATAACAACCCAACATTGAACATAGTGTCTAAATCCTCCTTACTTACTTGTGTATCCCTCTCTTCAGACCAAACTGAAATTACCACTGTGATCACATTAACCTCGAAATCAGTTGAGATAAAATGCAATCAAAAGTTTGGGATAAACAGCCTTACACTGACTAAAATCACAAACTGTAACGGAAATGAGATTTTGGAAACACACTCTAATTCTCTGTGTCATAAAATGTACACACTTAAAGTATTTGAAATTTCATTTCCTTCTGTTATGTAATTGTGTATTAGAGCTACTAGGGACATTTTTTATGTCAAGTAAACAAGGACAAGTAGACCATGTTGGAAAAGATCAATTCAGAAGGCAAGGAGGATAAAATGTGTAGTCAAAATGTGGGAAGATTGTAATTTAAAAAACAATTTTCCTTCTATTCTTCCTATTTTTCCTCCTTTCTCTCCCTTCCTTTATTCTCTCTTCTATCCTCCTTTCCTTCCTTCCTCTCTATTGTTTTTTCTGTACAGTAGAAGTATTCTTTGCTTATCTACTTGGTTGTAAGGACTGATTTTATTGCTTGCTAATTTTGTCAACTTAGGAAAATTGATTTACCTCTTCCAGTGTTTATTTTTTTCATCTGTTAAATGGTGCAATCAATAAAAATATCTACCATGAGGTTTCTGTATGAATAAGATGAGATTAAGTACATGCAAGGTTTTCTAAACCACACAGTGCTGGCATGTATTAATATCATCTTGCTTAGTCTGTGGAGAGAAAACATGGCCCCACTTTTGACCTTCCCACCATCATCCATTCTGTAAAACCCTTTTCCCTCTTTACCCACCCCAGAAAACATACACCAGTCTGGGAAAATTATAGACACCTGCCACTTCCTATTTTATGGGACTCATTTTGTTATGTAATACGTAACAGGTGTTTCAGAAAAATGTTTCAAGACCGTGTAAGAATGGATGGTCACATGCATTGATGCTACCATATAAAATCATCCTCCTGGCTTCCTGGGGGAAGGGGGAAGGTGATGAGTTTCAGTTCTGTTGGTCAACTTGCATTCGTAATACAAATGGTTCAGATCACCTTTAGTGGACTGATGCACGCAGGGTTGTCATTCTGTTAACCTGCTCACTGTTTCATTGATAGTTAGTGGGCCAAATTACTCATGACTTATAGACCAATAATTTTTTGTCTACCACACTCTTCGGTTTGAAGAGGGATAGATGCCGATGTTTCTTTCTGTCCCTTATAGACTATGGTTGATGAAGTATGTTTGCATCTTTCCCCACCCTATTGCTGGGAGTTATGCCTACCCAATAAGACTTCAGTTATTCCTTTAAGGTTCAAAAGCGATGTTTCTCAAACCTTGATGTAGTATATATGAATCATCTAGGGTTTTTATCAAAATGAAGATTCTGATTCAGTAAATTTGGTGTGGATCCTGGGTAGGAGTTGCCCGTGGTTCTAGTCTGCAGAAGACACCTTGAGTAGCAGGACCTATGGGAGATGAGGAACAGGGATGAGGTGGCTCTAAAGCAATTTGTTTCTATTTCATTTGCTAGCTGAATGATGTGGGCAATGTGAGAGAATGTATGTTTTCCCAATAGCATGTCTGGGGAAGTGAAGACTGAACTGGTGTCCTTAGTGGGAGTGCCCAGTGGGCCCGCTCATGAAGGTGCCTGCTCACCTTGTTCTTCAGGCATGTTTCTAGCTGCATGGTCAAAGACATCAAGAAACAACTCAAAGGATTTCATGTCTCCTTAAAATCACCAACTTCTTTTAGCTCCAGATTCAATTAAATATTCCTTAAACACGAATGGGCCAAGGGGTCCCTCTCAATGTGTATATGAGGAATAGAGAGAAATAGAGGTGTGATTTAGTGCTCTATTTTTCTTTGTGGTTGTTATTTGGGAAGTGGAGAGAATAGAGAAGGAAAGGCAGTGAGTGAAGCTGTGAGGGAGAGTCACCATCAGAAGGCTCCTGCCTGGGGTTTATGATGGTGGCTCCCACCAGTGAGGCAGATTCAGGGGCTGTGTTTTGTATTCCAATTCTTATTTATTTAAAGGCACATAGTGGAGAAGGCCGTTCTCTTCTTGTTAACTGAAGAAGGACGTTTCTTGTTCTCTTTGCATGTAATTCTCATTCTTTCCCCACTCAATACGTGAAACATGGATTTTGAAACAAACAAAAATATGACTCTTTGACTTACTAGCACAAGATCTGAGGCAAGTTACTTAACTTTTCTGACCCTAGTTTCCTCATATTTAATACAGGAGTGCAAATATATCCTGTTGGGCCATTACTTGAATTAAATTACATTAAATGAGGCCAGTATGTGCATTGTACATGTAGGTTCTTGATGGATTTTACTATCATTCTAAGTAATTTATTTTCAAAATCAGAACAGATGTCTAAAGACTAAGAGTTCTCAGACCACTTAAGAGCTTCTGTCTTTTGCTTTCTCCTATTTGGATGTCTATCTTCCGCTCCCTAGAATGAAAGCTCTTCCTGGGAAAAGACTCTATTCTATCTTGTTCACTGTTTTAATCCAATGCCTAGAAGCATACCTACCACCTGGAAATTTTCCCCAAATATGATTAATTAATCTGTTCTAAGAAAACAGTACAGCTGGATCTGAAAACCTAAGCGGTGAACTACATTGTGTGATGTAGGAAGCTCAATGAAATCCAATCTTTTAAAAAATATCTCCCTCCTAAACCATCCCAACAACATTCTTGTCTCCTGCTCCAAATCTATGCCCTTTGAGTCACTTCTGGTTAGATAACATCGGCTGGGACATTTCGTCCCAATGATCTTTAACAAGTAAGTGTACGTGCCACCTGAAGCCGTCTCCTCCGTTCCTGTTACATAATTTTATCGATTCCGTTTAATTTGCCAGGGGGTCCCTTGGCCTGCCATCTTGAAAGACCCTGAGACCCTGACCTTTAAGGATGATTCAGAGAATGTTAGAGTTGAAAAGCACTTTCGCAGGTCACCAGACCCCACTCTTCTTGTTACAGATGATAAAACTGAGGCCCACAGAGGGGGACTGCCTTGTACAAAGCCAGATAACCAGTTAATGAAAGCACTCAGTCTAGAAGTTGTCTCTTTAGTTTAGGGATCTACTTAACAAAACATATAAATTTCAGTGAAAGAAATTTTTACGCACCAGTTCTGAGCGACAGCTCTGAGCAAAGCTACGTTTTAAGGGTTTGCAAAAGGGGAATGTGTGTAGAGTATGCATCTGTATATGGGGTGGGGAATCGATGGGGTTTGGGAAGGCAAAAGTAATAACCTTTACCTTATCAAGTCCAAAATAGTTCATGAGTACATTATATATATCAAGAAATGGACATTAAAAGCATTTTATTAATTACTGGTACCACTAACTGGAAGATATTCTTACATATGTATAGTCACACGGCTTACTAACACTTCTATTTTTCAACACAAAAAAGGTTCACTCAAAGGTGACTTCAGCCTGAAGAGCAGAAATAAATATCCAAAGTTACCACTTACTAACAGTTCAGCGCAGACATGGAACAAAGAGAGTGAATCTCCACCCACTGCCTTTGGATAAATTAATTCCACGCAGGCCCCAAATATGGACCAATGTTTGCCAGATCCTCACAACCTGCCATGCCAATGAGTTGCTTTTTTTTCCCTGTGGGTAGGAAAAGGAAAGGGGGTTTAGGAATCCAGAAGAAGTGACACTTACAATCACCCAAATCTTTCTAGAAGGAGGGAAACAGGCAGGAGGACTGGCGTAGACAGTGCACCTTTGCCAAGCTGGAGAGCAGGTTTGGGTTACAGGACGCATTGATGGGAGGGACTCTTGATCTTCCTTCAATAGCAGAATTGTTACCAGACTAAATTCATTACTGAGTGATTGAGATACCATCCTCCTGCCAGATCTTCCTCTATTTTATTGCATATGCCTAAAAGGCAGGTGCTCGTCTTATTTTTCTTTGACTCCCTAGGACTTCACATGCTCTGATTTAATGCATATAAAGTAGCTACTTGCTAAAACTTTGAGGAGAGTGATGGTCTCAGATGCTCACATTTTTCTCTCTGTCTTTTCCCCTTTTCCTAGTTTCCTATAGAGAAGGGCTGTGGCATAAGTATGAATTGTAATCCCACAACTCTATTACTATGCGTGTGACTTTAGAAAATTCTCTCTCTCCAATAAGCCTCATGTTCTTATTCACAAAATTAGGATGATAATACTGTAGGGAGAATTAAATGAGATAATGCATGTTAAATAGCTTTCCCAATGCCTAGAAAAAAAGAAGGCACTCAACAAATTTAACTATTTGTGGGTCTGGCTTCATGGGTGTGCAACCTGTGCAACAGAAGGGTCCATGTTTGATTTAATGCTCTGTTGCCACCATCTTGAAATTCTTAATCATTTTTTTAACAAGGGGCCCTGCATTTTCATTTTACACCAAGCACTGCAAATTATGTAGCTGGTCCTGGAAGAATTTGGTCATAAGTTTCAGGGAAAGAGAAAAGTACAATGAAAGAGAGACGAGAGAAAAGAAACAAGAGGAAAATGAAGGAAGCATTGCTGGTATTAACCAATTTCCCTAAAAAATTAAAATATTAAAAAGATAAATAAATTCTCCCTTTTGTTACAAAAATATTTCTATGAGGATTGGGATAGCATGGCAGGGAAAGTGAGGTTCGTATATAGATTATAAGATGGATGGGCTTCTAAAGGAAAATTTAGCCTGTTTCATCATTGTACTAAAGAATTTCCCAGAATAAGAGGCAAATAAAGAAACTATTCTGAATAGACAAATCAAGAACACACCAGTGTAATGCCAGAGAAGCCCCTGACCAAAATACTTTTGTAACTTTTTTAAAAATGGAGAATAATATATAACTTATCCATGCCAGTGAAAAAGCAATCTTTATCTTAACATAGGTAATTTTTTTTCTAGAACTTCAGAGATCAATTTAAAAATAAACTCAGACCTCATTGAAAAGATAGGCAATCTAAAATCTTGAGATAGTAGGCTCTTTATAAAGGCTTGTTGCTTAGTTAATTAATCACTCCTCTCTCTGGCTGAAGGGAATCTTGTACAAAGCCCACACCTGCCTGATAGTAGCTTCTTCCTGTTTCACATTCTACCTAGTGGAATAAAACAAAACAGCCCACACCTGATGTCAGCCCCCCATAATCAAGCATAGTTGTCCTTCATCTCTAAGCCTCCTTGCCCCAGATTAAACCTCCCCAGCCATTGGCCATGTGGCATAGTTTCTAAGTGCTGCACTATTCTAGCCAGTTCTATAAGTTCTAGTTTTTTAATATGTCTCTTAAAATATGGCACCTGACCTTTCTGGTCCTCTAGATATTAGAATAAAGTGAGTGACAAATTCCTACTTCTGCAGCCTCTGATCACATTTATTTCACCTGGCGGCTATCCTGCAGTGTTGGCAAATATTAGCCTACCCGAGATGGGAGGTTTTTCATGGAACTCAATCAAAAATGAGCTATGTAAGATCTGTGAGCTGTGGCATTGTGTGTGTGTGTGTACTCTAGGGGAGGAAGGGAGCTTCCACTGGATTCTCAAAGGATTTCTTGGCCCCTCCAAACTCTAGAAGGTTTGAACAAGAACTATAGATGTGTTTTAGTACAAAAGAGATTTTTTTAAAAAAGTTGATGTTAAGAGGGAAATTGTGGAAGAAATACTTTTAATATTTCATTTGACTTCAAACATATACATATGCAAATTTCATCTTTTTTATAAGGAGTCAAAGACTTTTTCTGTTTGGATAAGTGATTGGAATTCTGCATTCGTCCTTTAAAAAGCACACCATTAAAAGCATTACTCAAGAGTTTCAGTTTCAGTTTGTTCAAATAAAGGGAGAATTTTAGGACACTGGAGAAGTAATATGAATAAAGAATTTAGATTTTTATAATTTTTAACAAACATTTACAGTTGTCACGCTCACACTTAAATCATTAGTATTTATTAAATGACTTGTCTTTGTCAAGTCTTTCCAAAGTATCCGACTTAGTTGAAATGATTCTAATCATACGTCTGCAATTTAAGTACTATTAAATTAGATAACGTAATTAAAATTAATGATGTTGGCAAAATGGGACTCAATAATTAGTACCCCTTTTTTTCTACCCAGGATCTGAACAAGTTGAAAATAAAACAAAGAGCGAATATTGAGGTCAGAATACCACTTTTATGACAGAAGCCAAGGGTGAAGGTCCGGACTTTAGGTTTATTAGCCAAGGAAACAGTGCAAGTGAGAATCAGACCAAGACTTATCACCCAGTCCCAAGCGGCTCTGGACTTGGGATGAACTTCCCTCTCAGGACCCAAAGTCCAGATAGAACTTTGCACATTTATCAGGAGAGAAAAGCAAAGCTGAGCCAACCAGCCAAGTTCTTCTTTTCAACTTTGCCATTTATAAATTACTTCACCTCCCAGGGGTAGAATAAATGAAGAGGAGAGAGGTTTGGAGAGTGCTTGGGGAAAATCTCTCATTATACAATCAAGGAGTGGGGACCAGAAGGAGGAATTCCCCTCTAACAGTAACTCCAGGTGAAACTGGCCCCGAAGAGCAAACCTACCTGTCGTTGGGAAAGTACAGGACTAACTTCTGAGAACAGAAGTGCTTGGCTTCACTGGACAAAGCCTCCTGGCTAGGTACGATCGTCTGGCATGTTTTTCAGAAGCACTGATAAGTGTCAGTTAATCCTTCCATTTTGTAGGAGTCAGTTAAGAAAGTTTTATTATGTATCGAGCCCATGCCTGCCCTGTCCTGTCTGGGAAGAATTTATGCAGAACTTAGGTGTTTAATCTTTTATGTATCATCTCATTTATTGCAAGATTCGATTTTAGGCTCTCACTCAATTCTGAAGAACATTAGGAAACAACTTTCCGGAAGGCGAAACTGAAAACTAACTTTTCTAAAAACTCTAGAACTTTCAGTGTGCTTTATGACAAAGCAAATATATTTTATAAATAATAAAGTTTTAATAAAGTAGTTTGAAGGTATTAATAAAAATTTACACCCATCAAGTTCTGTAGTCAGATGACAATAATTTATTTTGTCAGGAATAAAAAATAAGAAAATATGTTGACCCGGTACTCTTCGATAAAACTTTATCTCAAATAAACATAATGAAAAATAGATATTTGCTTAAGATATTTTTCCTACATAGAGCATCTAGAAGGTTTTAAATATGACCTGGATATGCAACAGCATAAAAAAGATCTAATTATCTTTGTAAAATGCTTAGTAGGGAGGTAAGTAATTATTTTTTAAATGTAGCTTTTATTTTAAACATTTCAACCTTTAAGGTAGAAAACGTGCATATGCATCAAAAAATTTTTATTAAATGTGTTCTGATTCTTACTGTAGGTGAATCAGTTTGGGAGTATTCCTTAACTTCTATTTCTTTCCAAGACAGAGGAAAACCACTCAAGATCTTCTTAAGAATGTGGAGATTAATATTTTTTCATTATCTAAAGTGAAGTCTTCCAGTTTAGACACCCTACTCCCCTTCCCCTCCCCTCCACCTCCAGAATCCTGCAAAATATTTGTGACTGGGTATTGCTTCTATACTTTCAAAGACAGGAAGTTTCATGAAACAATTTTACAACTACCAGTATGAGTGGTTTTCAAAACACTCTCCTAGAAAAGATCTGGGAGTCTGAAGTGGTGACTAGACTAAGTAGAATTCTTACTTTAACTTATATACATACATATGCAAGTGTTATCGTGTTGGCTTTGCAAGGTCAAATCTAGCTCACAGGCTATATAAAAATACGCACACACGACAGAGGAAATTACTATCCTTGCTTGCAGGAGAACCGTTCTGGGTGCCATATCATTCATTCTAATGTAGTTGCACTGTGTTCTAATGTAGTCATTTTCAAGTTTCTGGTCACCAGCCATTACTTCTGTGGATCTCAACTAGCATTTTAAAAATAGATAGAAAGGAAAAGAAAAGAAAAAAAAATGACAGAGTGCCTTGCACATGATAACAGTAAAAATTGTTTCATGGAAAGTGTGTTTCCGTGCTATATGCATGCCTGCTCACCATGTGAAATATAAGATCTTGGTGCCCTCCCCACAAAAAATAAGAAACAATTGAGCTTTTACTGCCAAATATGACTTTCATGGTTTTTATTATTTTTGCATTTGACCACAGTGAGGCGTTTAACACTACTGGCTACGACAACCTCAACCCTCTGTTTAAAAGTCAATCTTCCCTTGACTTCTGTGATGTTTCTTCCCTATATTCCCACTCTTCTGGTCACTCCATATTAGCTTTCCCTCAGCCATTTTGCTTAATATTCCTTCAACATAAACTACAAATTCCTGAGCTGAGCAGAACACCTTTAGTAGTTGTCACCTGCATGCCTCTCCAGTCTCAGTTCCAGCTGCTCACCCTGGGGCACCCTATCCTGGAGCCAGACAAAATTACTTGCATTTCTTCATATTCTTGGGCCATTCCTTCCTCCTTGTCTTTGCCTGAACTGTCTCCTCTTTCTTAACCAACCCTCGAGCTTTATTCTAGAGAAATACTGTGCAAAATCTGTTGGCCATTACCAACATTGCAATACATTGTATATATATTTCTACATATCATGTGATAGAAATAAAAGTTTAGAGAAAGAAGACTTATGCTTTCTACATAAGATGCACTCATACTCCCTGCTCTTCTCTTCTCTTCCTTTCCATTCTAATGGCATTCCCTTTTCCAATAATGAATTTTAATCCAGAATGGGTTAATCTCTTAATGGAAAAACACAATGGAGTGAACTGAAAGCCCCTCCTTTAACCAAATCTCCCACTTTTGAGTGACTTTTCCTGGGCACTTCCATCATGTGAAATGTTCTCTTCGTGGTACCTGTAGAATCAACCACTGTGAACTCTTTTTAGCACTTCTCATTCACCAGCTGTATAACTTGGGCAGGTTCATTCATGCAACAACCATTTCAGAAACACTGTGCTTGTGCTGGGCACTGAAAATACTGACCCCAGGAAGTGGGCACACTCCGTCTCTGGTTTCACAAAGCTCAGAATCTCATCAATCCTCTGGAATGCAGACCTTCCTATTTAAGTTGTTTAAAGTGAATCATGTTAGGTTTAGCCCATTATGACAACCTATTAGAATCTTTTTGCAACTTAATTTTGCCATTACTTTCAAATGAAAAATCAAGTCATGTTTAAAAACAGAATGTTCCCAGAAGTATGGGGAGTTTTAGTCTCTGTAGTTATTGGTGATTGATGAGCATATTCTCAACTCTCAGTGGGAATCAAGGGTAAAAATTATTGCACAGACAAAACCAAAATTAGAGTCAATTCCATAGTTTCCTCAGTAACTCATTAAAATTTGCACACGTGTGCACACACACACACACACACACACACATGCAACATATACAGATTGTAATCTTCTCAAGGGAGAACTATGATAATATCTTGTCTTTTTTGTGTATGGTCCACAGCTTGAAGATTATAGTTCTTCAATAAATATTTTATTGATTAATAAATTGGAGGATAGAGTTAATAAAACATGTTCCACATTTTAGAAAGTACATTTTGGAACAAAGGAAGAGTAACTGCCACCTAGGGCATATAGGAAGTTCCAATAAACATCATTTTAACACCCAATTTTAACATGGAACATGAATGACCAAGTCAACAGTTAAAAATATTTCTTTACCATACTTACCTCTGTTTAGTTTAAATAATATACTTGCAACTAACAACCCGCTATTGCCTTTGAGATTGCCTTTATCAGCACTTAATACCCATCTTATATTAAGTTACTTACATGAGATAGTCGCAGCTAATTAACAGTGTTCCTTAAATAAAGATTAAGTGGAAAGAATTTATTAGGGACTTGAAAATCAGATCATTTTCTCAGCTGGGTGATTCCTGGACACATTCACGGTGTCACAAGCATTGGCTGTTCCTTACCTGAGGTGCCTTTAGCTTGCACTGACTTGATGTCTCCAACGCTACTGTTTAACTGTAACACTTTTTTGCAACATAGCGGAGCTCAGTGGCAGAACAAAACACCGTGCTGGCATTGCTTCTCCCACAGATCCTCCCTGTCACCGTGGTTACCCCCCATGTTGGAGAAAGATGAGAGAACATGGAGGCAGCCCCGCTGGAGCCCATTCCTTGGGTGGCTGGATGTAAGGTTCACAGAGCAGAAGAAGGATCCCAGGACTAAGTGAGCCTTCAGGCCCCATCCCAGCCCCCAAGAGGACTCAGCCAGACAAAGGGATTGTTCTTAGGGAATTCAACTTGCAAATTTTGTACCCTTCAGGGTTGGCATTGTAATTTAAGCTTCCTGTCACTGGAAGTTAATAGTTTACTACTCCTCACAACCTACATTGACAGAGATGGGGGAAGGCAGCCAATTGATAACATGGCACAATCAAAGGGCAAATGAGTCTGTGCTTCCACACAGCACCGAGAAAATGCATACTTTTGAGCTGTTTCACTAAAGTAAAAAAACCAAAGAAGTTTTCTTCATGTATTCAGTAAGTGTTAAATTATCATCAAATAATATTTCTCAATAGCTTACAGAAAGTTCTCAAACATACACAGACATACATAACATACTTGCCCAGAAAGTATGGTGTCTATCTCTTTGTGAAGGAGATGGCAACTCTAGTTTTATCCTCATAAGCTGGTTCAAATGAAGTAACTGTGTATATAAATTAACCTGACAATAATGTTGTTGTTGTTGTTTTCTCAGAAAAAAAAAAAAGCGTTTGGGAATATGAGATGTCTCTCAATCTCTCTTTCCATCTCTTTTTCATTTTAATATATAGATAGAACCACCCTAAGAAATTTAACTTTTATTCAAAAATAAGGAGAAAAGAAAAGAGGTAGCTAAGATAATAGAAGAAACATAACTTTGGCACTTAGCACACTACCAAGACCAGAGCAGGCACTGAATTAATTCTTGTTGGATGGAAACAAAAACAAATCAGGTGGACCTTAATGTAAATCAGGATTCTAACCCTCACTTGTGCAACTTGCCCAGGTTAGTTAGCATCTCTGGGACTCACTGTTCTCATCTGAAAAGTGAGGATGGTGCCCACGCCATAGGGCTGTGATGAAGATGAAATACTATGAGATAATGGGAAGTGCCAGGTCCTTACACAAGACTTGGCCCACTCAATAAACGATTGTTTTTATTGTTGTTGTTGTTACCCTGTTCTTGGCTTGGCTATAGAGGCTTCTCTGTGAGTGCATGAAGCCAAGGCTCTGTTTACTTCATTCATTTCTGTACCCAGAGGAGTTTAGAGGCACAGAGGTGCCCAATTAATGCTCTTCTGGACAACATTTCCCATTGTCTGGTTTTCTTTTACTCCAAGGAGGACAGACTTTGCCTCTGCTTCAGGGTGATCGTCATAAATTACTTCATGAGCTGAGTTCCTCTGTGACTCACTGATCTGGGGAGTCATTGGTTAGGTATCCATCACAAAATGGTGCTCAATGTTGGGAGAGCTATAGCTCAGGGGTTCCTAGCTCTGGGCCAGGTGCCAGAAACTTCTTTCCTGCTGCCTCTGTGATGCTCACAGTTAAGTTTGAAGATTGCTTGTCTATTGAGTCTTACATATTTGTTTTGCTTGCCTGTGCTTCTCTGGAACTTGTCATTTGGCAAATGTTTGTGTTCCAGATACCATGTAAGGTTGGGGACATAGAGGTGAGCAAAACATAGTCTCTGCCTTAGAGGAGCTTAGACTCTTGGAAGAAAGGGAAGTAAACTGATGCCATTAACACAAAGTTTCTGGTTCTGGCAACAGAAAATAAGCAAACAGATCAGCTTGATTCCAGAAGCTTTGGACTCAGGCAGACCGACTAAGTTTTGCTCTCTACTTTCTAGTTTTGTGACACCCTACTCTGTTTATATGCTGCTTAACCTACTGATGCCCAGTTATCAACCTTATGGCTACTCTCAGTGGGATCACTTAATCAGCACCCCTGGAAGCTTGTTAGAAAATGCAGAATCTCAGACCCCCTACTCTAGCCCATTGAATTGGAATCTGCACTTTAACAAGACCCTCAGCTATCTGTGTGCACCTTAGTGTTTGTTATGCCTTGATCTCTGTCCGGGTTTTGGGTTTGGGGTAAGATAAAAGAGGTGATGTAGACACAGAAGTAGGCACAATAAGTAGGCACAAAAAAGTTTCCTTCTTTTCTAAAGATGCATTTTAAATAAGTGATACCTTAAGGGCTGGTAAAGTCATACCAGAGCCTACAAGGCACTAGTAAGAGAAGGGGCTGTAAGTAAGTAACGCCTTAGAGCTACTGCTTCCAGGAGCATCCATACCGATACTAGTCAGAAAGGAACATGTATTTAGATGGGACATCGACCAGAAAGCCATGCCAAAGGGAATAAACTCCTCAGCTTTGCTCATGGGCACCAGAAAGAAGGCCAATGTCAATAGGCAGAAAGCACAAGTGTGTAAACAAATAAAGAGCATTTCCACTGGGAAAATATGTCCACTATGGAAGTGAACAGCATGGTCAGCTGGACACAAATATCAGAAAGGGAACCACAATCCTAACAAGGTCTACTAGCAAAAAGCCAGTGGGTTAGAAAGTCCAGGTGTTTTCCCACATGGCCAACCAACATAGGAAATATATTCAAGTTCAGTAGTTATTAGGAATGTACCAATTAGAGTAACATTGAGGTTTCACTTTACCTTCCAACTAGCAAGACTTAGAAAGACTATAACACCTATTTCTGGGACTGAATGAAGGAAAAGGGGTACTCATGCATTTTATTTATGTGAACAGTTATAACCTTGTGGAAAGCAATGAAAATAAAATATATTTTTAGAAGTACCAGAATACATACGTAAGTATATGTATGTATCATACATACACGACATACTTATCTACGTGCAAACGTGAATACTTACACACATAACTCCAATGATGTTTGAAATAGCAAAAACAAAACAAAACAAAACTAAACTAAAGAATGCATTTTGGAACTTCCCACCCCATGGACTCTTATGCTGTCATTAAAAATATTAGATAAAAGCTATGCCTGTTCATTTGGAAGGATATCTACCAAGTGTTGTGGAGAAAAATGAATATAGCCAAGTATAAGTAATATAATCTCATTTTTAGAAAACAAATAACAACCACAAACACAATCCTAAGGCAATGTCTTCATTCCTCTTGTACATACCCACTTCAACCTTCTCTGAGACCAATGACTTCCTGTCAGGCTCGGCCAGTCAGAAGTGCTGGCAGGAGAGGGAGGTCAGAGCTGCCTGAGTCTCTGAATATCACAACTTCTCTTAAGACAGCCCTTTATGTAGGACTGTCCTTCCATTTCTGGCAAGCACCTCCTCCCCTCCTTCCTTTAGTTTTAGGAATGTTAACAGCCCTGGGGTACAGCTTTGATCCTATTTTTTTTGATACCCTATTTGTATTTTTATTGATAATCCCATTATTAGAGTCTCCTTGAATGGTCTTAATTGGAAGTTGCCATTTGTTTCCAGCTGAGACCCTGGCTAATGCAACTCTTATTTCTGCATGTTTATATATGCATATTCGTGTTTGTGTACAATTACACGAGCACAGAGAAATATAGAAAGATCTATGTTAGGTGGTTAAAATGAGATACAGAAGTTGCGTGGAGGAGAATGATGTAGTAGGGACAATGGTGGGAAGAGAGGAAAGCTGACAGAAAAGAAAGAACACAAAAATCTACTAAATTAACCCAAAATACAAAAAACCCCATGATATCACATAACATTTTACACACACACACACACACACACACACACACACACACACATTTAATTAAAAAATCCAATGGGCAATATGGCAAAAGGGAATAAATAACAGATTTTCTGGCTCATGGGGTTATGGGGACAGCACAATGAGATGTTGATTGTAACACAGGCTGGAATATTCCCAATAAGAAGCAGAACGTCCTAGAGGAAGATGAGGTTCTTAAACAAATTGATGGGCTTATACCAAATAAGAATTCTTCTCTTAGTGATCGAATATGTTCAATTGGAATAAAGATCCACACATCTCATGAAAACTTTCTGAGAACCTTCCTTAGCTGTAGGAAAGTGAGAAGAAACAAACTCATAGTTGATAAAATGGTTCAGTCTTATGTTGGAAGAGGTTTGTCTTTGTTGGACAGAACAACAAAAAAACATACACAAAGTGAGTCAAACAGTACTGTACTTTATTCAGTGATAAAAGGAAGACATGATGAGATGGGGCACCCAGGATTTGAGAGAATGGTTGACTTGGCATAAGACCAATTTTATTAGCCAAGAATGACAAGATGGATTGAACAGAGGTGTCAGAGCTATGAGAAGTGTATGAAGCGGAACTTCAGAGCAGAGAGGGCAGACAAGCTAACGCAGGCAGTGGCTCGTGCTCCAGAACAGCGCTTGTGCACTTAGATTCTGTGCCTGCAATCAGTCTCAGTGGGAATCAGAAACCCTCTCCGATAAGACAGAGTAATCACAACATGATGACCAGGAAAGAGGCGAGCCCATTATGGAATGGTTTTGTAAGCCATTATAGTTTTTGCTAAAGGTCTCTAGTGATCAGAGGGTCAACTTTGAATTAATGGAGAGTGTTGAATTTTAGAAGAACACTGGCCCATTGGCAGGGGAAGCCTTGGAGAGAGACCCAACCGTGCACTGCCCAATGAATGTGTCATGTGGTCCAGTGGATGAACATGCCCAGGCTGGAGGAAGTGCATCAGACCCTTAGTCCATGACTTCGGTTTCCCTTTAACAGAAGAGATGCCTTATTACCTTATGCATGACCAGCATCCTTTACCTCCAGTTGATTTGGTGTTAGGTCTTCGCCAAAGAAACAGATCAGCAACCATCCATCTGCTAATAGTATGATACATCCTTTCTTTCTTCCCCTGGAGAGTGTTATTTCTAAACAAATTAATCTTTGGATGTCAAATGTATTGCAAATGAAAGGCATTTATAACACAGCAACAGGAATTTATTGATCATTTCAAATAGAACTAGAACTGTAAAGCTAGAAGAGAGCATGTAGATGATTTGCCTCAAAACCTTTATTTAATGGATGAAGTAGCTGACAGACTAAAAAGGATAAAATATTTGCCCAAGATCACTCTGGAAGTTTTATAAGCAACATACTCTTAAAATCAACCCCCAACTAGTAAGCATAAAGGAATCTCTAAGATCAAGAAGGGAGAATTATTGTAAATATACTTGCAGATACCAGTTTAAAACATTTATTAATTACAGAAAACTGCACAACCTCCTTCAATAGCATAAGGGCACGTGCACGCATGCATGCACACACACACATACACACACACGACATTCATCACCCTAACGACTTACAGAGGCACACCTACCCCGTATTTGTAATCAGGGAAATGGCCTTGCTTCTCAAACTAAAGAGAAGGTAGGGACACATGCCAGCCTATGATTAAAACAAGAAGGCATTGTTCCCCAAGCTCTCTCTTCATTTTCTATAATCTTAATTCCCAGCCTCACATGTCAGTTCATGGTGCCAACTGATGTCACAAGTGCAGGGACTTACTCCAGAGAGTCCCTGCTGCAAGAAATCCAGCCAAGAGTTACTTTACTCTTCCCATCTTACTCGCTAACAATTGTGTCACCAGCTTGGACTGACCACTGAAAGAGTGATCAGTTGGAGTGACAGGCTTTCAATTCTACAGAAACTACAAAACTGACTCAAACAAAGAAACAGACAGGAGTGCCTAGAGTCAGGAAACATGGATTCATTCACTCCCTGACATTCCATCTTAGCTTGACCCTGGGGGGAAGATGTAGAACCTCTAGTAACTGCAGCAATGGCATGACAAGATAAGTGTTTGGGGAGATCCTGATGTCAGCCAAGGGCACCACAGGCTAGAGGCTGATCTTTGCCGATGTAATAGTGTTCCAGTTTAAACTGATTCACTTGGTTAAACATAATATAGATCTTCTTGTTTAGGTGAGAGTGGTTGGATTTTTAATCATGCTTTTGGCAAAACCTTTAGAAGACAGCTACTCAACACAGGCTGTTGTGAATGGACCTGATCAAATATTAAGACTTGGACTTCATCAACTGGCTGGGTACTCTAACCAAATGGAATATGTTCATTCTAGTAAGACCACAGAGAGCAAAATAATATTCGTAAACACTATCATGCAAAAGTCATCACTTAGAAGCATCTTCTTTTCCTGAATTTCTCATCCATTCTTTCTATTCTGTCATCTTCATTTCTTGGTTTGTTTTATCTGGTTCCATCTCATGATGGACCACTGAGTGTTCAAACAGGTAGGCTGCATATGTTTAGAGGGACGAAAAAGTTATATACCTCTCTGTTTCTTAGATTCCTCCTCTTTAAAAGGAGGAAAATAGTAGGACTTATCTCTTTGGGTCTTCACAAGGAGTAAATTAACTGATACATGGTGATTAACTAATTCCTGACACATAATAAGCATTATTTAAGAATTTGCTATTATTATTATTATTTAGGAGAGATTTAAAAGGCCTTGAATAATGCCTCACATTTGCCTGTGCTGGTTCTGTGGTCATTCATTGATTTAACTATGGTTCCTAAATTCTCTCTCTCTTTCTCTCACTTTCTTTTTCTCTCCTTCCATCCCAACAGAGTCATGAGCTTTCATTGTGTACTATAAAATATATTAATCATTCCCACATTTCACAGTTATGTTAGTTCCAGAGGCCTCAAAAAGGAGGTCTCTCCTGAGATTGCCTGTATGCCAGGTGTTGGGGAAGGTGTTGGGGCTATAAAGAACAATAAGACAGAAACCTTCGGTTAAGGAACTGATGCCGGTCTAATTAGCAAGTGAATATGCTGACAAATAATCTCCCCACATTGTGATGAGTGTAACAGAGCACAGAATTGCTCTGGGGCCTCAGAAGAGGGCACGATTCAAAGGGAGAGAGGAGTTTGGTAAGCAAAAGATGCAGGAAAAAGCATTTTTTGAACTGGCTTATACCCAAAAAAAAAAGGTATAAAAAGTCATGGCATATTTACAGTATTGAAAATCAGTAAATTATGGCTGATAGGATAAACCGTATCTGTCAGAATGATCAAAAGATAAGAAATGGCAAAAATGTCAGGAAATGAGGCTGAAGAGAAACCCAGTAGGTGTATCCACAGAGGCCTTGTGCAGGAATGGGTCTTGGTCATGGTCTACGAGTGTAGATGACGAAGGTCCATAGAAGGGTTTCAAGAGGCACATACATGGCCAGATTTACACCTGAGGAAAGTCACCTTGGCTGCAGTGCAGAAGGCGGGTTGGGAAAGGTGAGTGGGGTGGGTGGAAGGGAAACCATTGCTGGTAACTGCTTTTGGTTTTCTAAGCAATGACTCTATTGCTTCTTTCTTCTCTCCCTACCCTTTCTGCGGACCAATGAACAAAAGGTACAGAATTAGATACTTAGCTCAAATCTGGTGCAAACCGGTGAAGGAAGTTACAACTGAATTAGGTAAATATTTAGTTCTTCTCAGGAGTCTCACTTTAGCCAAACGGGTCACATTTGTGGGACATGGGCTCAGCAGCCCCTGATGATTGACTGCTATAGGAAAACTTTATCATGCCTTTCAGTAAAGGGAGAACTTTCAAGTTCAAGTTCTCTACCTCCTGAACTCATGTCTGGGCCTAAATCTCTCGTTAATGAAAAATGCCATCCAGTGACAAGGTAGCTCCAATTTGCTGCAAATTACAAAACTGTTCCCTTATCAAGTACATGTTTTCCACCCTTAAAAGGTTTTAAAATTAACTACAGAGGGATGAAGTAAACAAAACCCACACTTTTAATGTTTTTGTGTGAATTTAAGACAATCCTATATATCTGCTAAATTAAATTGTTCGTAATGTTTGTAATGTGTTTTTAATGTTTAAGAGATTCTGGCATAGCTTTACCTTATAATTAGCCATGTGATTCTGTTTAAACGACTAATTAAGTGCTTGACTTCAGACTAAAGCTTTAAAGTTGAAAGTTTCAAGAGAGGTTGGCTAAGTTTGTAAACAGTATTGAAAGATTTAAGAGAACTTTAGGGTCATGGTATTTAAAAGTTTAATTTATTAGATTTATAAGAACTGCTTAGGTACTTGGGAAAGCTTTGCTTGTTAGTCAAGCATTTGAAGTACTTAAAAAGAAAATCGTATATATACATTTATAAATGCGGTTTAGTCTATTTAAGGGAACGTAATTGCCAAAATTGTAAAGTAACCCTTAAAATTTTATTAGATTTATAGATAGAAAAATAAGATTTGTAGGTTGAACTTAAAAGCTTAAAGGGAGGGGGGACTTCATTACTTCGGTATATTGAATATTTATCTTAGAAACCAAGTAGCTGCAAACAGTCTTTTATGTGCACAAAGGCTGGCCTCGAGCACCCCAGAAAACTCCTGACTTCTTCTGGGATTTGTCTGAGCTGAGACAGGAGCAAGACTTATTTTCTTCTCCTGGTTTGAGCTGAGAAGCTGGTGGCCATGGTCTGAAAAAGCAGCCTCATTGCCCTCAGAGAATAAAGCTGACAGGCGGAGTGCGTTTGAAGATCCTTTGATCACAGGTTCATCGGCCCCACGGCCAGCTCTGCTACCACCTTTATCATGGCAGTTTGGGGAACCAAAGCATTGCCTTTATTTGTTTTAGTTGGTTAGAGCTGGGTCTCAGCCACTTCCGACTCAAAAGTCCTAACTATTGCTGAGGACGTGATGGTAGAATTAAGCAGTGTAATTTGAAAACAAACAAAAATCTATAATAACAGGTATTCAATATTTTGGTCCTCACATAGCTTCTTCCTGAGAGGAGTCTTTCTATTGTCTCTCGTCTTCGCACAAGTCTGGATGCTTCACCCTGCCTTCCTCTCTCCAGAGACTCCTTTCCTCCCTGAAGCCAGGGTGGGGTGACACCAGGACGTGGCCCCGTCTCCCCTTTCCCTTCTTTTTTTGTCCTTGGGTCTAAAGAAATGGGAGCAAGAGGAAAAGCAGTAACGTGAGAGAACCTCATGTCACCGTGAATTTTTTTCTCAGTTCATGGCGTGGCTAGTCTCCAGATTTAAAGAAGATAATACTCTGGAATCCGTTATGGATCTCCAATGAAGACTGTGAAACTCTGCTCAAGCCTAACAGAGTATGGCCGAGCAGGTGCCTGCACCCTGACTTCCACAGTTTGAGGACTACGGACTGAAATTAGAAACCCAGAGGAGCAGAGTTAGGGATAAAAAGAGGGGCTCGGTTTGGTCCGAGAAGAGTTTGAGGTGCTGTGTGATAGCTTGTTGGGAGTGAGCTTTAGGTGATGGGTACATGGTTCTAAAATTCAGGAAGCAAACTGGGACTGGCAGAGCAGATTTTGGAGTGATTGCTGTTGAGGTGATTGAAGCCCACTCCCCTCTGTTCTCGAGAACTCCGTGATGGCGGTCAGGCATTTTGCTAAGCACAAGGTAGGGCACTGTGTCTGGTCAGCAGTGTGTTTGGCTCAAGTAACAAAAAACACATCATAAAGTGGTTCGAATAAAGACAGACTTTAAATATCTATATTTATATTTTTATTATTTGTTTGTTTATTTATTTACAAATAACATTGTATTAGCTTAGATGCACATCGTAATGATTTGATATATATATACACACACATATATATGTATATGTATATGTATACAAATACATATATAGCCTAAAATAATTACCATGAGTTTAGTTAACATCTGTCATCACACATAGTTACAAATATATATTTTTTCCTTTTAATAAAAGGGAGTCTTTTCATTAGCACCTTAATTAAGTACCTATCGGAAAGGACACAGCTGCCGGTGCTGGTTTCATGGCTCGATGATGGCAAAACAGGTCTCTGCCATTGTCTTGTCCTTTCCCTTATGGGCTCTAGATGTAAAAGTGGGAAGAACGTTTGCCTGGCAGAGAATCAGTCACCTATGTAAAATGGCAGAGAACTTGTGGCTTTTGATTAGGATTTTTGCAAATCTTGGCCAGGAAAGTCGTTTGGAGGATTACTTCAGGAAATTTGTAAGCAGGTCGGACACCTGGATGTGGAATGCTTGTCTGGGCAAGGTGATGCCCAAGGCTGGAACACTGACTGCACAATTTTGAATTTGCCAGAAACCTTCAGGCTCTGTCTTGTGCTGCTTGGACCAGAGAGGTTTCTTCCTAAAATGGCAATTTTGCAGCAATTAAATGTCTTATCACAGTCAAAAGGAATTAAAGAAAAGCCCCACGAGAAAAGAAACTCTTCTATGGTTTCTTCAATGCTCAGAGTTGCTATTTTTAACATAACAAGTCACTGCAAGACACTAGAGTATATAAGTTGAATCTACCTTTATTTTTGAGGAATGCATAAAATCAGAACCTCTGTCAGAGGAGCTTTGGTTTTGTGTTCAAACCTCCATTGTTTTGCAAGCTTCGGGGTGGGGGGTGTACTCACAGAAAGAGCTGTGCTCATAGAAAGATACTTGATTCCACCAAGTTCTCAGCTGGAAGGCGAGTGCTATTTATACTATCTACTGCCTATCAGATACTATAAGGAAATACCAACACTAAATATTAACTTTACAACTTATTTCTTGACTTCCAACCCAATTTCATTTTGTTCTGTATAACCAACATATGCCATGTATTTCCTAGTAGGGAGCTTACATATGTATGTTCAGTTTTAAATCATCTTCCTTTAAGCGGCAATAAGTGTTCTCCCCCAACTTTTTATCCTGTACCAGAGACATTTAGAAGTCAAATCTTTTCCCATGGATATTTATTGCTTTGTTTAATTTAATGCTTTGTTTTAATTTCTGAATGATGTTTAATTGGCGAAGGCTCTAATGCTCCAAGTAGAAGATATTCTCAGCCTACAACCTCTGTGTCATGTCGTTAATATTTCATAGGATCTGAACATGCTCTAAGAGCTTATTAACCTATATAATGAGGTGGAGAGTTTTATTCACTAAAATTCCAGGACCTGTTCTGCGAGATTAAATGCAGTCACAAGACTTCCCTGGGGGCTCTTTGTGAAGCAGGGGGTCATGAGTGGGGAGTGAAATACATGAGAGGAATGACTAGATGGGGAAGAGGGGGGCAGGCAGTTGGCACTGTGGTATTAGGGGAAAAAATAGAAAGTCAGACAGATACACAGAGGGAAATCCACACAGAAAAAACGAGACAGAGAAGCACACACAAAAAGAGTGTGTGAGGGAGAGCAGCTAGGGTGGAGTCTTTTGGCAGAAAGATGTGTCATCGGATATTTTAGGATGTTTTTCTGTGTAATGCATTATTTAAACTCATATACAACTTTTAATATATATATATGTGTGTGTATACACACACATATGTATGTATTTAGATTATTCATCAAGACTTCTGAGGTCAGATGTGTGTTGTTCTGGTGAAGCATTGGTGGCCAAAGAATTGGCCTCGAGGTCTCATTGGGTCTCATTGACGATGTAAGCCCCTTTCCCTCATGACCATCCCTTCCTGTCTGTTCTTCCTCAAATGAATGGCTACTTGTCCTACGTAGCATGTGTGTAGTGGAAAGGGTAACTTGAACTTGGAATCAGAAGTCTTTACTTCCAATCCAGCTGTGCCATTTACTAAGTCCTTACCTGAGCTTTCTTACCTATAAATGAGACTATAGCACAAGGTTGTGAGAATTAAGTGAAATAATGTCTGTACACCTTCCTTCCTTTGTGTCTGGCACATAATGAGTTAAAGTGAATCTCACATCTAGATCAGTGCAGAATACCTAAACTATACCCTCAGACTATTTTTACCCCAATCTACCATATGAGGTAGAAATAGTCATTTCTATTACTAATATGATTTTCTCATTGAGAGCTATCTCTGAGGTCATCGATAAAAAGGTCAAAATTAGTATCAACAGACCTATTATCCCCACTTTAAAAAAATACAAGAGGTAGTTAAATATTGCTGAATGTTGCACCAAGAGGAAAGTCAGGATAAAAATTGGGAGATAAAATCCCTGTGCTTTCTGCTCTGTGTATATCTCCAGCAGGCCCACTGTGGAATAATATTTTTTCCATCAATTGGGCCAAAGGAAACATTTGTTCCTTGGGATACCGGAGCTTTGATCGCAAGATGCTCAGTGTACATTATATACCCAGTGGTTGTATTCAAGAGAAAGTGACCTCTGACCCACGGAGAGAGAGAGGGGAAAGAGCAAGAGGGAGAGGGAGAGATATGAAGATGAAAGGGGCCTGTTGCAGCGTCTTGGGCTTGGTCTGCAGAGCAGGGCACATACCCTGGCTCTCACAGCTAAGAGTCCTTGTGAAAAGGCTGATTTCTGAGGAGAGCCATCACCTCACTGCTGGGCGCACTTCAGCTCAGCATCGCTTTCTTGCCTAAGCAATGTCAGAGATGGCTACCTCTGCAATAAATGCCAAAATGGTACACCAAGGGCTCTATCTTGGTCTCCATCCAACACAATGACATCTCACTGTTAATTAAAACTGCAGAACACTTTAAGATTTCCACCAGGGAGAGAAGCAATTCAAATCATCTCTGGTATATCTCTTAAATTGATGGTGATTCCAGAAATAAGCTTCAACACTCAAAATTAACACCGTTAGGTAAGAATGGTGCGCAGAAGGATTAAATGTAGCTGAAAAGACATATTTATTGTAATCCTTACTCTGTCAACCCACAGATCTGAATGGGGCTTCGTTTTTCTTTGTCGACTGAGGACCGCAGGACCTCAGCCCCACCTTTGCATCAGGAAACTGAGACCACATTGGTTCTAGGTAAAACTAAGGTCTCCAAATTATTACCCTTATGCTCTTCTACCCCATTTAATGGGACTCTGTGGGGCATTGTAAGGACAAAGGTAAACAAAGACAGAAAACATTTTGACCCAAACCTTCTGAAATCTTTAGCAAAAAGTATTGAAATTGCAACATTTAGCATTTACAACTTTCTTAGAATTACCACATTAAAAATGTCTGAGACTGGGTTGCATAGATATCTCATTTAAAAGGGGACTAGAGACTGAACATTGCTAGGTTTCAAATTTTGCTTTGGAATCAGGGACCTCTGATTGTCCGGGCTGCCTGATGGTGGTCCAGGGCTTCAAACAAAAAGCACTTTTCCTTCCTTTTCTTAGAAGGAGTGCTTGTTGCCAGTGGTTACTCATACAAAGCCCAGCCGATTTTTGTGTATCTGTCAAATAAGAGGTACAGTCTAGCAAATACTACATGTTTGCATTTCTCTTTAATGATGTCTGTGGCTTGCATTAATATGGAAATAGATGCAGCCCTAAGGCACTTTTGAAGTTGTCAGGGCTGTTCTCATGTGACAAAGTTTTCATGTCTTCGTTCATTGTACAGTGCTCCCTTGATTTTAAAATCTGTGCTTACCTGATGTATTGTAATTATGGGATCAAAAATGACAGGATGATGCTATTCCAAAGTTAAAATGAATGATAATAATACCTTAGGTTTATATAGTGCCTTTCTTCTAAAAAAGTGAAAGAGTTTTTGCATATATTATCTCATGTATCCTCTCAATACCCCTGTGAGGTATTATTAGCCCCATTTTACAGATGGAGGACCAGAAGCAGGTAGGTTACCTGACATCCAAGGTCAGCCATATGCTCTGGCCACTGAACCACCCAATAGGAAGCATTAAAGGCCATCTTCACTGCTGAATTGCCTCAGAGGTCGATGTGCTTCATATAGAGCACGTATCACTTCGTCCTTTCAGTCAATGGATAATGCTATGATATTTAATGTTTTCTACTAGATCGATCATTTTATTCTTCTTCCCTATCCCACCTTCCCTTCCTTTCCCTGACGAACATTATCCACTAGCTTGGTATTCTGTTAGAGTCTACAGAGTGAAGGAGGGCAATCATTCTTCTACCCTCCTGAAACTTACAAGCTGCTAAGAGCCAGAGAATAAAGCAGGTAGTTATCACATGACAGGATGAGTGTGCTCAGGGTGTTTCCCAAGGCAGGAGGCTTAACTATGTCCAATGGGACAAAGGACTAATCCAGGAACACTTTTAAAGGCAAAGATCCTAAGTTAATTATACTTTAAGTTTCTTAGGCCTACCTAGAGACATGCATATGCAGTAAAATATCAAAATGTAGATTCTAAATCAAGCTCATGAACTGTTAGGAAAATTAGCTCTGTCTCTTACTTTGGCAAATACACTTATATAAAATGACTGGAAGGCCAGCTCCTTAGAGTTCTGAACTGGCAGCATGGGGAGAGTGACCCCTGTCCCAGCCCGTGGCACTTAGTTTGCTTTCCTCCTGTTTCTTCTCATCCCAGGCTCTGGCTGCACCTTGAGGGTCTCATGGCTATTTGTATGACGACCCCAGCCCGCATGTACAAGCTCCATGCAAACAGCTTGCAAACATCAACCATCGTTGCAGAAGGGCACATACTGGGGTGTGGTCTGCCTCAGGAGGGTGGACCCACAGCAGCCCTGAAAGTAGGCTTAGAGTCATTGGGTAGGGAATTGTGGAGTTCTAGATCATGTTCTAGAAGGATGAGCTCTGAAATCCCTTAGCCTCAGAGACTCCTTCTCCAAGGCAAGAGGTAGACCTGAAGGAGGGCCAGCGCCTTGAGCAGAAACCTCTCTTGTCAGAGTCTAAGAACAATACTATCAAATGTATATTTCACAGAGCAATCCAATATTTCCCACCAAAGGCCAGAAATGCCTTTGAAGTCTTTAACTACATTTTTAAAAAGTCACACAAAATTTGTTTCTACCCAACCCAACTTAATACATGGCAGATCCAATTTCTTAATTGCTTAGGCCAAGACCCCTATAGTCACTCTTTCTCTAATGCTCACTTCCATCTGTAAATCCTGACAAATATATCAACGCTGAACTCTTCTTACTCCTCTCACTGCTACAGCTGGTGTAGTCTAAGCTACCATCTTGTCTTATCCAGAATTTTACAAGAGCCTCCTAATTGGTTTCCCTACTGCAATCTTTGTCTCTTTCCTTGCACTCCTTACTGTATATCCACGGCATAACAGCCAGAGGGAGCCTCTTAAAATCCTAGTCAGATCAAATTATTTTTCTGCTGCCTATCCACCAATGACTTCCCAACTCATTCAGTGTGAAAGCTGAATTCTGTACTCCTTGCCTCCTACATGATCTTCTACTGTTTTTCCCCTCAGTAACCCAACTCCTGCCACATTGGCTTCCTTATTGTTCCTGGAACCCATGGAGCACACCCTCATCTCAGGTACCACTCTCGCTATTTCTCCTGCTTCAAATACTCTTCTCTAAGATATCTGGTCACCTCCTCACTCATTTCCATCAAGTCTCTACTTAAAATTACTTTTCCATACAATCATATACCTGTTCCCACCATGACCACATCCTCCCAATGCTACTTCATTTTTTTCATTGCATTTATCACAACAAGCACATATAATAAACACATCTTCACTTTTCTATGTACCTCACCACACAAACATGCCAGAATGTAAGCTCCATGTGGATAGCTGCCTAGAACTATGTGAGTACATAGTAGTCACTCAAAAAAAATATTATTGTATGAGTGAATTAATTACAGAATTTGGCTCTAAAATTTATTCATTATTGTTTTAGGGTTAATTGTTTTTTTAGTTACTTATATCAAAATAGAAGTGTTAAGGAAATGAGTCTGTGATATTGGTATTAGCTGGCATATTTTCTAAAATCTCTAGAATGAAAGCAATGAAAGCTAATGCTCAATGAATGTTGACTTTGTAGAGGAAAAAATTATATTCACATTAATGTGGATCTGAGCATATTGTCTATGATTGTGAACCTAACCACGTGCCAGCCCCTGTTCTCCTGGGTGATGGGTTAAGCCAGCTAAAGTTGATCAACCCTCATAGGACAGATTTAATAATACAGTGAACTTCCTCAATGGGTAACATACAACCTTTATGATGCCCCTCCCTTTCTGACTCTCATCGGTGCTGTATTTATATGCCCCTGTTTATTTTTTACTGTGAATGCCATCTAATTATGTCCTTCTAATATAACCAATTTCCATAAACCACACATACAACCCTAATCATTATTGTAGTCAAAGCTTGCCTCAGCATAGTGTAACCTCCTCAAGGTCAAGAGGTTTTTTTTTTTTGTTTTGTTTTCATCTCACATACCCATATCTGTTCTTCTCCCAACATAATAGCAAATGAGTCATTGGTATGTGAGCCATCTCTCTAGAAGTTAAAGTCATGCATAAAAGAAAATATCTTTTGTAATTTGAGATTTCAGTGAAGGCTTAGCTCCAATGCAAGTGGTCAAAGTTTTCTTCATATCGTCACTGATACCCTCTAAGCGCAGTCCTTGTAAGATCTTACAGTTAACCCTTACTATTTTTATAATTACCATGGATTGCTAAACTTAGGTCATTTAAAGTGGAAGCATGCAGACTATCCACAACATTTTTTTCTCTTAAACTGATATATATTTATTATGGAAAACTTTGACAACATAAACAAGCGAAAGGAAAAATGGAATTATTTATGATCCATCCCCAAAGAATTTGCCAGCATTTTAGTTTATGTCTTTACTTTGTTCAATCATAATGCTTTGTTCCTGATTTACATTTTTAAAATTATTTACACAAGTAATAAATTATCCTCATTTTAGAAAATATAAATACACAGAATAAAAAAGGAGATGGTAAATCACTTATAATCTCATTATCCAGAGATTTCCACTGTAATATTTTAGGAAATATCCCTTTACAATTGCACCTATGCAGATACTCATGTATAAATATTTTAGAGTAGATATTATGTTTGTACCAAAATGCTAAAATGTTATATATTACCCTACAAACTTATTTTTACCATTTAATAAGTCATAACATTAAATATTTTATATTATTTTCATGATTTTTATGACTACATTTTATCCCATTATATGGACATACCAAAACATTTTTTCATTCTCTAGTGCTGAACATATTTGCTATTTCCTCTTTTTGTCCCTGAAGTGAACATCCACGCAAGAAAGCATTTTTCCACATTCATGAAATTTGGGAATGTGGAATTGCTGAGGTAAGAGGCATCAGTATTATTAGAGCTTTGCTTTAAGGTAGAATTTTCTATGGAATTTTCTTTAACTTTTTCATAATATTTTCTTGATCATGTGTCCACATAGAACATGGACATCTCCTATTTAATCTCGTTCCTTAGAGAATATTCACTACATAGGGGGCACTTATACTTGATTGACATCTGATATTTACCTGGCAAACATAACATCACATTGAATATACTTTCAATTTGATGCATACTTTGGTTGTTCAACACACAAGAGCAGTCTTGCTAAATCAAACAATGTGTCCAACTTCCCCCATCACAGGAACACTGACATGTATTCACGTTAACTCTAAGACTGTTTGGAAATCAAATTGAATTTATAAGAACTACTTTGTACTGGTCTTACATGCTACTGGTTTAGTTCAATCAACATTAGTTCAATACTACAACCATTATTATCAGGTAATAACTGCTAACCCATAGTGTTGCTAATTTGCCAAGTCTCATCTGTGCATAAGTAAATATACTTATTGTAATTTTGACCTTTCATCTCTCTTTGCTCCTTGAGACAAGCCAACAGGAGTGTCAAGCAAAGAAGCACGCGCACACACACACACACACACACACACACACACACACACACACAAAAGGTTTCTTCCAAACTTGTTAGGGGGAAAAAAAAGGGAGAGAAATCAGTGAGTCCACACTGCCTTATACCTGAGCGCAGGTGAGATATGTTTAGATTGATATATGTGGTGTCATTTTCTGGACCATTAAAAATCCTGTCACCTCTGGAATGAAATGCTGCAGTGATTTACCAGCAGGTGACATAACATTGCACCATCATTTAAAAAGAGAAATGAGAAGCACAAGTATTGAACTGAACATATTTTTAAGTTTATCACCTAAAAAAAAAAAAAAGATTCTGTGCAGAGAAAACCTGTAAATTTATTCTCATCGATCAAGTTCTTCATCTAAATCATTTTGATTTAAATGACAAACTAAGCTTTGGGGGAATAAACAAGTGAATGAGAGAAAAGCTTTTTTTTACCAACAGGGCCAAAAGAATGGCTGGTAACAAATTGCAAGCTCTTTGAGGTAGGTTTTCAAGGCCATTTAAGTGATTTATTCATTTTTTTCTGTTCTGAAGGCTTCATTCACCTCTAGACTGAACCAGAGTAAGATGACACCGAAATGATCAACTTTTTTTTTTTCGATTTCACATAAGCTCTTTATGGCCCAGGAGTAGCAAAACCTCAGAAATAACAGGCACCTGTGGTACCTGAACAAGTTAAAGCAAACTGTATGTAAATCCTGAATCTTTCTCTTGTGATCTTTTTGTGGCAATATAGATGTGGTCTAAGCAAGACAGACTAAAATAAACTTCAAATTTTTTTTATCATAAAATAGTTTATATTTTTGTCATAACAAATCAGAAATATTATTTAAAAAATAAATATATATGAAAAATTTTGTAAAGATCATCAATAAGTGTCTACAAATGGAGTCAATATCTATCCAGAAAACTTGTAGAATCTGAATCTTTTCATGATTAGAAAATATAGTCGGAATATTTTGTCATAACTGCAGATGCTCCATTTAGGGTTAAAAATAGATTTTAAAGTTTTTATTAATTCTTTCTGCATCACTGGCAAATCAGAGGTAACTAGTAGAGAACATGTAATATGAAAGATATTTCAGTTTCCCAGTTCTAATAACACCTATGATAGTTGACGATATTTTAGGTGAAAGAAGGTTGATGTTGTTCCAGAAAAAAAAAATGTGCTAAAGAAGATAAAGTCCCCAGAAGAAATCCTGGCACAAACACTGAAAATGTATTTTTAAGGTGCTATCTAGCTCCTACTTTGTAAGTGCCTCTTCTTCCATAAGCACATAAACCAGAGATGGACACCTGCTGAATGATGCTAAGTTGGAGGCCACGTTTATATAAAATGACCCAGCTCTCTTGGCTCCAGCTCATTGGGCCAGGGGCCACATGTTTTTGATCCCCTTTCTCATAAACTCCAAAGAAGAAACCATAGTCAGATGGCTGGAGACAGAACTGGCTATAAGATCAGAGTTGCTTAATGGCAAGTCAGTGTTACTAGAGCCTGCCAGATGAATCCAGTCTATAAGAATTAGAGAGAAACAGATGCTCAGAGAAGAAAAGATAAGATATTTTAAAAGCTCAGAGAAAGTGATGAAGAAAAAAATAACCGATGACGTTCCAGATTCTGAAAGTCCAGAATTCGGTTAGCTGAGATGATCTGGTATCCTCTTAAAAACTCCTGCTCACCGTTACACTTTTGTAAGCTATTTTGAGTGGTTCTCTATTCCTTGAAATAAAAAATTCTGAAGAAACCCTAATTCGGTGTCTCCTTTTTCCTTCTCACTATCCTCCAGATGCTAAAATCAGGACACATGGTATAAATTACAGGGAAATGGACCTCACTGAATGATTGAAACTGTCCATACCCAGAATGTCATCGAGAGTGTTCAGGTGGGCTCTGTAATCCCTCCCTTGCTATAACAAATCATATCATTATTTTTGCTTACCCTTGTTCTCTTCCATTTATAACCTTTGGTTATAATCAAAGCAGTGGTTAAGGTTTGGGAAACAAAAGTAATTCCTTAACTTTGTCCACACATAATTGTAGCTCTCACGAAATTGCCCCTAAATCCCACTAATGATCACTTGATCCATATAAAGTATGTTTGGGGAAATAACTTTATACATAAAAGCTGTTCAAACTTGGAAAATTTTATAAACCTTACAAAGCCTCAATTTTGTCATCTATAAATTGGGTCCACAAACCCTTCATTGAAATCTTTGGGTGAGATGTATTTCAGATTTCAGAATTTTAAGATGTTTAGTAGCTCAAGTGATTCATATTTTATGTAAATGCAGCACTGAGATTTCTGCAAACACTCAATGATCACACCATGTCTGCAGTGAGCACTTTATTCACCCCAATTAGAATAAGGGTCATAAGTAGGCCTTTATCACGTCAATTTAGGTCAGCTTTTGCTATCAAAGGGGCTGGCCAAGACCCAATAAAACCATTTTGTGTTTCAGAACTTTTTGTATTTTGGGACTTTGGATGGGGGTTGTGACCTGCAGTACTAACCTCTTAGAGGCGCTCTAAAGGTAAAATGCCACCAGGTCTATAAAGCAGTGGAAACAGGCTCTTGGTATCTGTTTTTCCACTCCTGCCTTGATTCATCCTTGATGTCAGGACTCAGCCTATGCATCTGTTGCCACCATTTGATCCTAGTGATTTCCTTTTGTTCCCTCTTCCCTCCCCAACTTGAGTGACAGCTTTAGTCCAACCAAGCCCATACTGACTATATGCCAAAGGCAGCTTCATAACCAGCAGACTGCTTGCTCAGAAGGGTGCTTGGCATGCAGTGAGCGCTCCGTGTTGACCACCATCACAACTATTTCCAGTACTACTGGTTGGTATCATTATCGTCTTTCTGCCCCAGATGCCAATGCCTAGCCACGATCTTTTCTTCAAGGAGATTTTGCATCCCCAGTGACATTTCACTATCAACACAAAAGCCTAGGAAAAACATAAGATCTGGAAACAGTAAACAAATAGCTTCTTTTATAGGTGAAAATCTGGGTAAAAGGAAACATACATCCAAGTTTGTACTGGTGGTCATCCTTATCTTGGCTGTCATCATCCCACAGGGTTCTAATGAAGCACAGAAGCAGCACCGAAAATTGGCCATATGGGTCACAGTCTTTTGGCTGTTAAACTGAACCACACACATGCAGACTGTCCAAAGAACCTATTTGAGCCATTTTAACTTGTATGGCATTACTTTTAAGATGTTTTAAGACTGAAGAACAATCAGAAATCTTGCAGTGAGGGGCTTTCCTTTTCTTTCTTATCCTACTAGTTTCTTATAACTTGGAAAATGCTGCATTAAAAAGTCCCCGAACCTCTCAAGGCATCAAAGAAGGTAAGAAGTGCTGTCAGCATTGAAGCCAACACAGCTTCAGTCTTTTCATCTCACTCGAGGTAACCTAGAAAGCTGGGAGTTTCTATGCACTGTCCTTTCAACCATTTTGAATTGTTGGAATTCGGATAGAAATTTCACTTTTCCACGCGTCCCATTCTCTAAAACCAACTGCTAACTTCTCTTTGGCAATCACGACTGAATCAAAATCTAAACTTCGTAAGCAGGGGGTGGGCCAGCGGAGGATAGTTAGGGAATTAAAAAAAAGAGAGAGAGAGATCATTCCAAATGTTTCATAAATACTAACAGGATTTACTGAGAACACTCAAGATCAGCAGAAAATTTCAGGAACATGGTCACAAATGACAATCCATGTATGCGAGGCCAAATCTCCCTGTGCCAAAAAGGCCTAATTTGTTTCATACCAACCAGAAAAGTATCTAAAAGCCAATTGATTTAATTTCATTAATGGTTAACCCCCACGAAAAGCACTGAGGTGATAAGTTTTCCACAAATTTGCTTCTAAATAAAAATAAAAATAATTAGATTTAGAATTAAGCAAATTGTATTAGCCTGCCATTAAAAAAAAAAAGAAACACATAATCTAATTAGCTAAATTTATGAGGAGTAAATGTGAATGAACCCAGAAATTGAATTTAGGGACTAATACTGATGCATTCCCTACATCAACATGTCAGGGAGTAAAGCTAGATAAAAATTATTTTTCTATCCAAAGCCTGAAGATACAAAAAATGAAACAGAGGATGGTAAACAAATAGAAGAAACTAAGTTCCCACAGCATTTACAATAAAGAGTCACTAGTATCTACTGAAATCAACAAACCCATTTTATAGTGCTTAAGTATCTACTTATGTCCTACAATTATTGATAAAGTTGGGCTTCTCAGTCCAGTTAATAGATCTGATTAGTATTTGGAAAGCATATTGAACTTATTATTATTATTATTTTTTATACCCTAACTTTCCTCTGCTGGTTCACCCCTGTGGTTTACTTTTTGGTTCAGCTGTGATTGCCCAGGATAAGAAGTTAGCATTTGGTTTTGGGGAGGGACAAGCGGAAGAAGGCAAATGACATTTCAGAGGCTGGAGGGGGAGAATTCTGGCTGCTCCTTTCAGTTTACAAGATGATTGTTCTTTCTTTACATTACTGTCATGGTCCTATGTGCCCACTCCAGTGTTATTTAGGTAAAAAGCAAAGGGAACTGGTTTTAGGCCAGATGATTGATACATGTATTGCTCTTGAACCCCCACAGCCCTTGGAGGAGCCACTATTATTGCTCCACTTTGCAGATGAGGAGGACAAGACCACAGATACTAGATCACTTACCTAGTATCATTTAGCTAGTAAATAATGAAATTTAGATTCATACTCTTATTTCTCTGAGCTCATAGACTATTATTAAAAATTGCTCAATCAATCCTTATTTGAATGGTTACATTTTACTTAAACAATCCGATTTTCACTTCTAATAACAATGACGACCAATAACTCTAGTTTTTCTACATTACTTTCATCTTAACAACAGTCTCGAATGTTGGTAGTAAGCACAGTCATCATCTCATTTTATAAACAAAGAGACTCAGTGGGTTTAAGTAATATACCCACAATCACACATTTATAAGTAAACATGGATCTCAAACCCACACGTGTGAGCTCAGATCCCAAGCTTTACACTCCACTCCACTGCCTCCTCTATTTAAGAAAAATAAAAACAGATACAGAGCCAAATTCTACCTTCTGATATCTGACATCTAACTACTACCAGATCTCCAAGACAATGTTTATTTAGAGAAGAAAAATAACTATATGGAAAATGGTTGATTGCATAATTCAAATTAATAAGAGGAGTTTAATCACTTGGTAGTCTAATTGTTGATTGGAAAAGAAATAGGTTATAATTTGGGCAGCACGATGGCCATTCCTGCGGAACAGATAAGCATAATCCTAGAATTGAACACCATTGCTATTGTAAATTACCTTTCTGGTTTATTCCAGAAAACCTCTGGGTTACAATTTAATCACACCTTTGCTCGGCCCCTGAGGGGTACTGGGCCTCTTGCCTGATTTACAGGGAGAGTGTTAAGTCTCATTTTTCTTAAACTAAAAGACCAAAGCAGTCAGAAGCAGAGACAACAGGGATGTGACAAGGCCATGAGGCAATTATGTGTCCCTCTCCTGTGTACCAGTCGGAATGTTTATGTGGGATGGGAAAAAGACGAGATGCCCTTCCTATTGTGAAGCCTCTACTGATCACAGAAGCACACTTCAAATAATCTTTTCCTTTTCGCTCCTCTGGGCTGCTTGGCTTTATAAACCATCAGCGAAGCCGTCAAAGTGGGAAGCTAAACATTGCAATCTTTACGGTAGGATGCTGCCCGAATCATTCTGTGTAATGGCAGACGCAGAGGCAGGAGCAAACAAGAGTGAACCATGTCGTTGCAAACTTCCTGAATTCCCCAGGCTAATTAGGCCTTCACATTCTTTTATAATGGCAAAAAGCAAATAGCTACTTGGAGAGTTCATTAGTATATGCACACTTTCAAGGCACATGAAATGGTCCAGGTATTGCTGTGAGTAAAATGAAACCTTCTCTCGATGTGAGATCATTAGTGTTCTGTTTTATAGCAGATCATCTGTGGTTCTTATCTTCAACCAGAGATGTAAAGGAAGTCCTTTCCTCACTTCCTGGGACAGCACTGTCTGCCACAATTGATCATGCTGCATCAGGAAAGTGAGTGAGCACCCCGCAGGTAGTAGTAGGAGAGAGAAACAAAATAATAACTGCTTTGTGGGGAGACTCATGATGTGCCTGACCCAGGCAGAAAGAACCAGATGCTCGACTTGACTCTATCTTTCCAACAACCCTGTGGAATAGACTCGATTATTATAGCCATTTCACAGATTAAGGAAACTGAGACTTGCCCATATCAAAGTGGTAAAAAAGTATTTTGAATGTTTTATGAAGAGTTTGGTAAAAGGTACTCTGGCCAGGCACATTTTCTTATTTAACACGAAGGCTCCTTGTTTGAAATATAAATTCCCCACCAAGGAAACCCACTCTTTTGCTTTCACAATATTTTAGGTAGAATCATTTTATTTCCTACATTAGTCTTCATTAATCTTAAAAGCCATATTCAATAGACAAAATGCAACGTATAAATGTTTTAAAAAAAACTGGCACTGATTATCTTAACTGGTATGATGCCATAAGCAAACTATAACAGGCCAAAATTGTTATAAAATAGCAAATCTGTATGCATTCCATCAAATGTCATTTAGCAAGTATTTGAGTGGCTATTAAGTGCTAGACCCGTGTTAGGTGGTAGGAATTGATTGATAAAAAGATAATGTCTGTTTTCTTTTAATGGAGCATATGGAAAAAATACATTAGAAAATGTATCATTTCTATAAATAATTTGGTATTTCTAAAGCTGAAATATAACCTGAAAAACAAACCCCGGTAGTCCATTTTTGTATTACAAATTTTCAGTTAAGAGTACAAATGTGAATTATACAAAAGAATCATATAAGAACAATTTTATGAGATTAAAAAAAAAAAGAATGGTCACTATGACCCTTAATTAATAGTTATTAAAAAATTAATGGAAAAGTTAAAAAATAAAGCTATAATATGATGAGCAATAGTAAATATGTAAAATCCAACAATTCTTTTGGCATGCTTCATAACCATATGCCAGGCTTAGCTCTTGCTCCTTGTGAGAATCTAAAACAGAATTCAGAACAAACATTTTGTTTGGCATATGCTGGGTGTACACTTGACTACTTCTGTAGAAAATATCCTTTACCAGATGATGTCTTCCTGATATAATTTGAGCTCTACCATGAAAACGTAGTTCAGTTATTTTCTAACTCTGAAGAAAAAGAGTTGAGGAAAAGAAATATAAGCAGTTTCTGTTACCCACAGAGATAAACCAAAAGCATAAATACGACATTCTTTAACTGCTTAGTGAATTTTGAATCATTTTACAAAGGCTTCACTGAGCATACCTCAATTTAGGAGAGAGCCCTGAGACTTCCAATTAGAACTATAATTAAATGTCATTTGGGGGCTAATAACCGAGGCTCACAACATTACCTGAGTTGATGGCAGTGGGGACAGGATGAGGTTGCACGGTTCCGCTTCTGGTCAGAAATGCCAGCTGGTCATTATGCTCTAGTAAATTTCATGCACCAATGTATTTATTGCTACTATACACTAAAAATGTAAAAGGAAGACAAAATAGAGATAGATGAATTGACTGCATGATGGGCCTTTGAGGTTCAGTCTGATATCCATCATTTCTCAACAACAAATGTGCCTTTTGGTTTTACCCAATCAAATTTGTTTCTCTCTCTTTCCAATTTTTTTTTTTTTTGGTGTGTGTGAAGATGAGCATAAAATAAAAATGTGTACAAAAAATTAATATTGGCTTACAAAAGTGTGACTTTTTCTCTGGGAAGTGATCAGGCCCCAAACCTCTCTCTTGGTGGAGACCTGAGGGCATTTAGAATTTGGGGTCTAAATTTTGAGAGGTGTGGGCCTGTCTACTGTTTTGATTTCCTTGAAAAAGATGAGATTGCTCAACTAGCTCTTAATATAATAAATGGCATGACCATAGTAGGTCTAGAAACGATCCTCTTGGGGACAAATTTTTGAGATAGATTTATCATTTCTTTGTTTTACTTTTTGATTTTTAGAAACACACACACAGGAAATCAAAACTTGCTTTTAGTACATATTCTCTTAGGCTACAATCTTTATTGGTACACATTGGGCTCAAGTGCTTACGCCATTGCTTCTCCTCCATTGCTCTACTGCTTCTCCATTGGTCTATTCAGCAGTCAGAAACAGGAACTCATGGCAAGAAACTGAAATTGAAATAAACTGGAGGTTGGAAAAGCATTTGAGAATATCGTGTAAAAGAAGCAAAAAAAAAAATCACTATGCTTATTTATAAATAAATGAAGTAAGCAAGCATGGATTTAGGATACTGTGAGGCCAGAGAAAGACTTTTATATAAATAGGAAGAAGTTAAGGAAGCTAGAACATAAAGGAAGTGGGTGGATTGGAGCAGCTCAGTGGCTGTCTCGTGGTTTCACAGGACCTATTTCGGCAAATCTGGCATATGTGGTCATGCGTCAGGGTGGACTTTGTGAGGAGTCCTATATTTACCTGGTAAGTGACCAGATGTCTTTGCCAATGTGTAATAATTACTGGGGAAAGGATTTTAAAAATTAGGCCGTATCACCCAAAATAGGAAACCATCTCTTCTTGCTTTAAAGGAAATTTATGGATAATTTGAGATAAGCCATCTGTGCAATAAGAAACACACACTCTACAGATGGTGAGAATTATAGGACATATAATATTGTTAATAATAGCATCATTTTCAAATGTATTATATGATAAATATATGTACATGTGTTCGTCGATTATGTTAGGGTGGCATTTTATATTTACGCACCACAATCAGAGATTACATCTCTGATACAGCACTAGCCACATAGTAGTAGGCTATCAATAAATCTGGAAGGAGGAAGGGTCGGGGAGAGAGAAGAGAAGGGAAGAGAGAGGAAGGGAAGAAGGAATGAAGGAGAGAGCTTTAGGGTTTTCTTGTTGCGAAGTAACTATTATGTGTATTAATTGAAATTAAATAATATACCATGTAACTGAGTGACTTTGGGGCTGACTGTAGAAAGGAAGTAGAGGGAGATTTTATTCTGTAACCAGATTCCCTCCTCCCTTCATGGTGTGACTGGTATTTCCTTTCATTGCAAGTACCTCGGGGGCCAAAATGGGTGGAGATGAGGTTGTAGATCCAGACTCTTCCAGGAGGGGCATAGGCAGGGACCGGAGCCATCATGCATCCCGAGACTGCAGTTACCTAAACTCCTTTGGAGAAGAGGCGCCAGTTCCTTCCCTGGATTGTGTCTGCCTCTGTGTGTGTGTGTGTGTGTGTGTGTGTGTGTGTGTGTGTGTGTGTTGTGGTCATTTTGATTAATTTTATATCATATTATAACTAGTTTTGTTTTAATCCTGCCTGGTTCAGCTTGTACAGCCACTTGTTACATTTTTAGGAAGCCTATGAGCCAGTTGTTGAACCCAACAATTATTACAAATGAAGTTATATACACTTGTAATTAAACAAATTATATTAAAAACAAAAGTAATAAATATTCAAACTCATTATCTCCAATTACTTTACTGCATTTTACTAGAATCAGTGTCCCCGTGGCTATTTACTTCTATTGTATCTATACAGAAAAAAAATTTATACACACGCACACACACACGCATATATAAAATGGTATGTTGCTGAGCTTATCTTCCCAGTTCTTCATTCACTGATGCCACATGATAGCCATATGCACTGTACAGAAATTGGCAAATGCTACAAGTCAAGGCAGTTTTTTGGTTTTTTTGTTTGTTTGTTTGTTGGTTTTGGGGGTTGGGTAGGGAGAAGGATGATGTTTAAACTTCTACCAGCACACCACTTAGTAGACATCATGTTTTTCATTGGATTAGTGTCTCTTACTCCCTATCCTCTGGGACTGCATTGTGCTTCTTTTAGATAAAAACGCTTTCTGTCCTTTAGGTCATTTTAGTGAGGCTTCCAATTACACTACCCCATTTCTTGATCACAGATATAAAAACATGACCCAGGTTTGGCCAATCAGTTACCCTCCCTTTGATCATAATGATAAGCTCAGGTAGAACATGTGACCTCGGCCAACCAATCAGTCCTTTCCTGAGGATTTTCTAATCAAATGCTGGGAAAATTAAGGTTTCTCTTCTTTTCTCTGGGTAGCTAAGCTGGGATGATGTAAATCTAAGACTGCCTGTAGCCACGCTTCCCCCAATATCCACATCACACATAAGAAGCCAGTCCCCTTTATGAGGGCCTGAAGCCAGTCACAGCAAGCAGCAAAAGCCTGAGACATAGGACAACCTGGGAGTATCATCTGAGTCCCAGGGTACAGACATGCCTGTTTATCCATGTTCTTTCCAGTTATGTAAGTCAATAAACTCCAGTTTTTGCTTAACCCGTTTAGAGATGGGTTTACATCATTTGCAGCTGAAAAGCTCTGACTAATACAGTTGATTTGGAATTACTCACTTCTCTTTCATTGCCTCTCTGTTTCCCTGTTTCATAAATTGCATGTATGTATAAATTGTTATGCTGATACTTTAAAATTTCTCTAGAGAAAAAAAGTCATTCTGGAAAACCAGATGCAGTCATTCAGGAAATGCATAAATCTCTCTTAACGGGTACTTCCAAGGTTCTGCTGTCACCATGGGGATTTGGGTAATAAAATGGAGAGGTTTATCACCTTCAAACTCAAACTCTGCCAAGAAGAAACAAGAATCCAACACTATAATTCATTAGTGTTGCTTCAGCAGAAGAGCTGTATAATGGTGGGAATATCTCTTGAAATGAAATCCTAATGAAAGGACTGGTTGGTTTTCTGTCTTTATTAAATTATAGGAGCTGAAGCCTGCTGCTTCACTTATCAGCAGAACTGTGATTAATTCATATAAGAAAGGAAGGGGAACAGAATAAAGGAAAAGAGGAACTGAGAGAAAATAGAAAATAAAAATGGAAAACGAAACATCAGAAACTAGCTTAACTCCTTGTGCCTCAGTCCTGTCCAAATGTCCCTTCCAGGAATAGCATCATTCTGGGACTCAGCGTTGGCTTTTTCTATTGATAGGTTGGGTGCTTAGTAGAAGGTGTAGCCATATTAGCTTTGAGGAAATCCCAAAGTTAAGTGGTCAAGATGTCCTATGTTTTTCAGAAACCTTTTTACCCAGCAACCCTGACACTTCCTGAATAGGTGATGTGACATGGCTTTGGTGGCAGTGATGGGAATTATGCATAAGCTCAATCAAAGAGACCTCTAACAGAAATATCCTGTGTCCAGAGGCAGTGGTGTTGCTAGTGCAAGCAGTGACACCCACAGCCTAATGGGAACAGCAGACTTATCATCACCAGATTAGTTTTGCACCATGCTTTTATGGTGTTCGTCTTTGTCACATAATCTTGGGGCCTTCAGACTTCCCAGAGATTCTGTGAGCTAGCCAACAGACCTTTAATATTTATTTCTCTACTGAAATGAGCCAGAGTCATTTCTGTTTCATATACTTAAATATCTTGATTGACTCAGTGAGGTAACATAACACCAAGGTCATGGTTAGGAAGGCAATGATAAGCCTTAAGTCCAATGTAAGGGGTGAAGTTTGAAGTGGAGGAGTAGGGAAATCATCAGAAATCAGGCTGGGATACATGTGTGAACTGTTTCTTGGTACGCAGCTCAAGCATCAGGCCATGAACAGCCACCTGAAAACTTGGCTGACTTAGAGAATGAATCCAATGGCTCAAAACTCTGGGCCATGCAAGAAACACAGCATGCTCAAAGCTTCTCAGACAATAGAAATTAGAAAGCGGGAAGAAGGTTCATAATTTTTCCCAGAATTGGTATTTTAAATGGAAATATTTAATTGTGGTAATACATCTATTGAATTTCAAATGAGGTGGATAATCGGGTATTAAAGGTCATTTTACTCATCATATACCATCTCCATTTCAAAACACACTGCTCAGAGAAAAACTGTTCTGGAAGATATTACTGTATATCTTTGATCTTAGAATAAGGTAAACATATAAATAATTTGCATTTCTGTGAAATGAACATTTCCTTGGAAAACATCCTTTCATTTTCATCTCTCCTTGGATTATTTAAATTTGAGCGAATTACCCTCATGAAATAGTTAAAAATCATGTATCTATTTTTCCCTTATTCATATTTAGTATTCGGTATCACTTTCTCATCAGATAATGCTTTTTCTGGCTTTTTATTTCTGATGACTTTTTTTTTTTTTTCAGTTTTCCATATTCTTGCATCAGATTCTTCTCCATTTTTTTTTTTTTTTAATGAATGCTATTTTTCCTGGGTGATCATTGGGAAGCACTACTATTTTGCCTGTGGTTAGAGGATTTTTCCGCTTACTCCTAATGAACTATGGCTATCTGTTTAAATTTTTCAGAGCAGGAGGTGATGAAGGTGATACAAATGGAACTGAGTTGTCGGGCCTTAGGTGCCCTGAGGTCAGTGTGCTCTGACGGAGGCACTGTCTCTAGAAAAGGGAGGAGAGTTTGCCTTAATGGCTTTGAGTCTGTCCTGGGATTGTATGAGAGAATATGCATTGGAAAGACTGTCATGAGTAAGGTTTGGCAACTTTTGTACATATTAGGTCCTCTGAAGTCAACTGATCTGCCTTTTCTACTCAAGCCTTATTCACCTTAGACCCTGGTCACTTTTGCTACTTTCTTGTCAGAAAGGCAAGTTTAAGTTTACACTGGCTCTAGAATACCCACAGGTCAAAATCTACGCAAGAAAAAAGTGACTCGGGGTGGTGGCAGTGAGGACAAGAACTTGACTGAATAGGAATTAGGGATTCTTTGAAAATAATCTAGAAAAGTAAATTATTCAGTAAGGTTTACTTGATTTAATGTTAGCATAGGAATATTTCTCTTTCTGTCTTTCTGTTTTGCACACTCCTTTTTTTTTTTTTTTAGAATATTAGGGTGCCAAAATAAAATAATGATCTAGCCATACTGTGATTCATCTGAATGAAATTCCAGCCCATCAAATCCCATGTTTCACCCTGTAGGTGACATCAGACCCGCACAGCTATGAGCATGTACAAAGTATCACTTTCAACAATCAACTCACAGTAAAGTTGTAAACCAAGTGTTTGTTCCTTAACATTAGCATTTGAATGAGGCTGATCATAATGAAATATTGTCAGATACATGAGCTCAAGGATTTTTTTTCCTACTTCTCATGTTCCAGGTCCATTAAATAATTGATGTTCACAACTGAATGCACAAAGGACCTATGGATATTTATGCAGTTGAACTGAAAGGCTAGGAACAGGCTGTCCAAGGATATGACAATATATAATTTTGAGCCATTTGACATGAACTTAACATTGGAAAAGCAAGTGAAGTTTTGCTAAGAATGCGAAATTCAGATATGCTGGTGTACTTCTAAATATAGGCAGAGTATTGAAACAGCCTTAGATCTCTGCTTTCTTTGACTGCATCTCCAGCACCACTTATTCTAGAATCACCTGCAAAGGCTACCCTACCTACATCTACTTCCAGCTTTAAGACAGTAATCACATAGCTGGGGCAGTAGTAGGGGATTGAAGTAACCATTGAAGTTCTTTTTCAGTCTACATATTACTTATGTGAATGTAAAAAAAAAAAACCATCTGCTTTTACTCTCTTTTATTCAAATTGCATTACCAGACACTACTGGGAAAAGAGATAGAAATATGGATCATCAATGGTCACTCCAGGGTAGGTAGGTAGGCAGATAGATAATAAAGAGTTAAGTGGACGAGACAGACAAGAGCATCATTGACTTCTCTGAGGTCAGTGTAACATGACATGGAAGGAAGCACAGCCTGTCATAAACACAATACAGCATAGTGGTCGAGGGTTTGGATTTAAGCTCAAATCCTGACTCTTACGAACTGCAGTAACTTGAGGCAACTTCCCTGACCACTCTGGGCATTAATTTCCTCTTTGGTGAAAGAGAAAGAGTAATATTATTCACCTTACAGAGTCTTTTGAGGATTAAGTTGGAGCAGCTAGTCCCAAAATGGGATCTTCTCAAAGTGTGGTCTGGGGACTCTTGGGGTCATGGAGATTCTTTCAGGGGTTCTGCAAAATCAAAACTATTTTCATACTAATGTAAAAAATATTTACCTTTTTTACTCTCTTTTTATTTTTTATAATAACACTAAGATGTTATATATTTTTTGTTATTCTTTCATGTAATTTTCAAGAGGCCACCTGATATGTTGAATACAGAAGAAAGTGGGAACATTCGGAAGTCTTCTACTAAGCCATTAAAGAAGTTTACAAAAATGTAGTTTTTTGTTATTAAAAATACATCATTTCATTAAAAAGTCTATTAACATTTGGATCGTTTTTAACTGAATCATTATTTTTAACTAGATTAATGAATATTTTGAAATTTTCTCTGCTTTAATTTCAATATTGCAAATAGGGATAGATAAATAACTCACATAAACAAAAACTCTTTGGTGTCCTCAAGGAAGCCTATATATAGAGGGATGAAACCAAAAAGTTTGAGAACAACTAAATTAAAACATTGTCCAATATGTACAAGAACTATCTAAATGTTAACTGTTCTTATTATTGTTAAAACGAGACCTGAAAGCTAGATTGTTTGTGATGGGGATTCTGTCAACTGAGGCAGGTAGGGACGGTTAAGAAAGCCTGAGGATTGGCTGCCTAAGCTGAGCTTAAAAGAGCTGGTCAGTTCTCTATGTTTGGATTGAAGAGATGGTTAATAAGTTAGCCAGACATTGGACATGTTTACCACATTGCATTTATCATAGTGGGGTTACACAGACAGGTGTGAAGTGACACCGGCATCGAAAGTCTACATGGAAGGACAAAACTTTCACATAGAAAAGATAGCTGTGGTACAGGATTAAAAACAGGAGCTGGTATCAGGAGAAGAATAAGAAGAGGCAAAAAAGCCCAATAAGTGTTAAAAGATTCATAGAATATTATCAGAAGGACATGTGGTTACCCTTTAGGGCAAGCATTTTATTTTTATGTTTTAAAATTACATAGATATTGCACAATCACACATTCTGTTTAAATGGTGTGACAGTCCTAAGTTTTGGGATGGGGGGCAAAAAGTGAAATTGAGTATTTAGCTCTCTACCCAATCATTCTGAGAGAATTGCCATAAACAGTCTGGTAAATATGTTTCTAGGCCTTTTTCTATTCTTATAGAGAAGATAGTAATATCAAATCTTAGAACACTTACTGAATGCCAGATGTGACTCTAAAACATTGACCTAGTACAACTTATATAATCTTGACAAACTCTCATAAATATTTATGATTGTTATTTTATTTATTTATTTTTTTACAGATATGGGTAGAGGGAGAATCAGAGGCACAGAGAGGCTAAACAACTTGCTCAATGCCACAGAGCTAGTGTGTAACATGATATGCTTTACTTAGATAAATATACAGATGAACAGACATAGGTAGAAAAGAATATAAATAAATAATTTTAAACGTCTTTTTATGTACTTGGGAATGTATCCTCCATATTTCTGTATGACCTGCTCTTTTTTTATTTAAATGTGAAAATAGAACCTCACTTTATTTAAGTGTTCCACAACCTCTTCAATAGCTGTGTTATTAGCTTGATGAGATTAACTAGAATATAAACATGAAAGTGTTTAATTTTCTCCAACCATATGCCATCTAATCCTTTTTTCGAGCCCCTTACTGACTTCTAGACCCCGTCTTTTGGTAATTTAAATGACAGCAAACTTACCATAGTCCCATCAACTCCATCTCCATTGCAGGCCTGTCCTGTAGAGGCCCCTGTCCCCTGCTGAGGAGGACTGTGGTGCGGGGGCTGTGGGGTCAAAGGTGTAAATGTCACCTCACTTACCCGGGAGTGCAGCCGCATGAGGTGGTGATGGAAGCCTCTCGGGTGGCAGGTGTTCAAATGCTGCCTTACTTTGGGGACACATGGGAGTTCTTCTGGGCTCTCAGGACCTCTGTGGGAAGCAGATGGCTCTCACTGAGCACTTTTCATTAAACTAGAATCCCTAAAGGCCTTCTGATGTGAAGGGGAGGAAGTATACTGTATTCCATGGGCTTTCAGTGGACAGGAAAATGTCCCCTGTGAGACGAAGCCCCTCTGCCATGCAGGTTTATGGGGTATAAACTTATACTCTGCGTGTGGTATGGGATCCTGGACCAAGAATTCATGAATATGGCTAGGAGTTCAGAACCCCTGGGATTGCTTTATATATTTAACTCTTTAATCCACCTACTATTTATTTATTTATTCAGATCATGCAGAAATCTAATTTATTTTTCCAAACGATGTCTATTTCCCCCAAATTACTCTTTAAATGGTTCCTCTCTCTTTCACTGATTTTGAAATGCCAAGGTGATCATAATAAATTTCCAAATATTTCATACATATGTGAATCTATTTTGATATGCTGTTCTCTTGTTTCTTGCTATATTAATGTGTTCTTTTAATTAATTTAACTTTCAGTGTGCTTTGATATTAGGATGGGAAAATGATCTTTCATAATTCTTTTTGTTCTGTATTATTTTCTACATTATTTTCTACCTTTCAAATTCTAGATGTGCATTCTCAATGGGAGTATCACCCCACAAGAAGGCAGAAATTTGTTCTTGAGAGGTGAAAAATATTTCTCTTTTTATGTTTAAGTGCCGAGAAATGTATATACAGTACTGAAACAGATATGACCCATATCTGTGGTATTCATATTTCATAGGGGGTATGATTAGAAAAAGCTATTAAAAATCTCCGTAGGGTGATAATAATATTACTAATAACAATGATTATAAAAGAATTTGAAAGACACTGTTCCAGATGAACTTTGGAATTAGCTTGTCAATTCTTCCTGCTGATTTTTGCAAAGGAAGGCCCTAGAGATCAGAAAGATGTTTTGACCTAGGTCATGTTGCAAATCAGGAGCAGCTCTGGGATGAACGCCCACACCTGACTTTTACTTATAGATTCTTTCCACTGTACAGATTATTTTGATCTTTCTTGGCACCTTGAATATGAAATCTCTCCCAGGCTTTCGAGTGGCTTCTGTGCACTGGACAGTCCTCAGTATAAGTTGCTCATAACCATCCTATTTAGTCCGGAGAGGCTGCCTCTGCATCTGCCCATGGATGTCCACCTTCTGACCTGTCCTTTCCTTTCCCCTCTTCCTTGGCCTTTCTTAGAGCCCGAACAGTCAATAATGGCATCAATCAGGACACTCAAGAAAAGAGCAGAGGGCAGCATTCCACCGTGAGGCCTTAGGGTTTGGCTCCAGGCTCTGTGGAAACCTATTAGGACTTTGGAAGAGAGGAAGGACTCAGCTATGTTGATCAGGGAAGGCTTAGAAATCGTAGGGAATGAGAAAAGATGAAGATGGCAAGGGAAGGAGAACAGGTCCATGAGGGGAAGGAAAATGCTGAAATTGCTGAAGCTAGTTACCTTTTTCTCTACTTTTGCATAATGCAGTGTTTTCGCCTATCAGCAGTGAAATAAAGATCATTAGTAGTCTTTTTTCTTCTTTCTTTGATCCATCTTCTCTCCAATTGCCTCTGCTGCTTCTGACTCCTTCAGAGAGGGGGATAGCAGGATGAAAAAATAAGGGAGAAGTGGAAAAAAGCTCTTTCACTTAGCAGGTGCTATCTGTAATTCTCTGTTAGCTATTGGTTACATTAATCCCCAATAGCTACAGACCACTCTCTAAGCTAGTCTCTTACAACTCACCCTGCGATAACCAGCCAGATGTTCCCTACATCCTGGTATTCCCCCTTTGTAGTCCCCTCTCACAATGTACCATGACTGGTATTGAACAGAAGAGAAATGATAGTACATAGCTTCTGATGGTAGGTTATAAAATACACTGTCATTTTATCTTTGTCTCTTCCTTTCTCTCATTGCTTGCTCCAGGGAAAGTCAGCCACCATGTTGTAAGCAACCCTGTGAAGAAGCCAACATACTGAGGAACTGAAACTGCCTTATTGCAGCCATGTGAATGAGGTTGAATACAGAACCTAATGCCCAATCAAACTTTCAGATGACTGCAGCCCCAGCTGACAGCTTGACTATAACCTCATAAGGGACCCTGAGCCAGAATCAACCAGCCAAGCTGCTCTCAGGTTCAAGACCCTTAGAAATTGTGTGAGATATTAAATATTGGCTGTATTATGCTGCCAAATTTGGGGATAATTTGTTAAACAGCTGTAGATAACTAACACACTTTCTTAGCTCTGGCCCTAGCAGTACCTGCCTGGTTGTGCTTTATCCCTGAAAGCAGTATTCTTGGGAATGGTCCTTTCATTACAAGCCAAACTTGATTTTCCTCAGAAGTGTTCACTTAGTCCAAAGAAAGCATGCATCCTTGCCTGCCCTCTGTGAAGGGCAGTTGGCTCTGATTGCAGCCTTCTCCTTCACCAGGCTCTGTGCTCCGAACTTCAAGGAACGATAATCTTCCAAGAATTCTCTTGTGCTCTACTTTGAAATGAGCCTGCGTGTTAGTTTTCAAGGGTTATTGCAACAAATTTCAACACACTCGATGGCTTAAAAAACCAGAAACTTATTTTCATACAGTTCTAGGGGCAGAATTCTAAAATCAGCAGGGCCATGCTCCCTCCAAAGACTCTAGGGGAGAATCTTTCCTTTCCTCTTCCATCTTTTAGCAGCTCTAGGCATTCCTTGGTCTGTGGTTGCATACCTCCCGTATTTGCCTCCATCTTCATATGGACTTTCCTATCAATGTCTTTCTCTTCTGTTTCTTGTAAGAACACTTGTCATTAGACTTAGGGCCCACTGAGTAATCTAGGGTGATTTCATCTCAAGAACCTTAATTACATCTGCAAAGACCCTTTTCCAAATAAGGCAACATTCTGGGAGCAGGGAAAAGACATATGATTTTAGGGGCTCCCATTCAATTCTATAGCCTGCGAGATCTTTTATCTCAACAGTCACCAGGTGGTAAGGAAAAAAGTGCTGATTACTCATGAATTTCTCCTCATTTAGTTTGAGAAGGTTAATAACGCCCTTCCCTTCCTCTCTCCTTTTTGGTTAGAGGTAGATGTTGGGTTAAGGACAAAGCCACCATGTATTCTGATATATACCTTTTGACCAGTATTACTATTAATAGTGCCCCTTTTCTCAAAATTGTTTCAGTTGGAATAAGTTCCATAAACATCCCAATTAAGGTTTTGGCACTATTTTAACAAATCTCACAGGTAGATGACTGGAATTTTTCTTGAGAATCTTTGAACTCTTGGTACCCAATAGTCTAAGTGGTTTGAGGGTAATCACTTAGTATATGTCATGAAGAAGAAAAAAGGGATAGTTTTTCAATAACTACCTTTTTGAAAAGCAGAGCTGAAAAGACCTGATCTGGAAATATATCATGAAGATATATCTCACCCCAGAAGTCTTTTAGAATTGGGGGTTATACAAAAAAATGTGTTACCAGTGTCTAACTGTATAGGGAAAAAACAGAGTATTTCAGTCTCTGGAGATGAGGACCACTAAGTTCCACACCCCTTGCCAAAATTTATGATAAATTAAGAAAAGTCCTGCAGTAAGGACAGGGACAATTTCAACAAGCAAAGAATACGCCCTGGTCAACTAAAGGCACACCTATGGAAAAACTAGCCTCATTGGGCATGATGCCCTTCATGACATTGGGTCATTTCATTTCCAACCACCAGTATGGATGGATTCACCTAGGTGAGAGGAAAATGAGCATGACAGTGTTCTTGGTTTTCATTATTGGTTTACTCATTTGTATTTGTATATCACATTTTTTTTATTTTATTTTTTATTTTTTTACCATCTGCATTATTCCAGTCATTGGAAAAATTTACTGGATCTTTAGGTCTTAGTCTCTTCCTATGTTTAGAGAAAATACTATATATAGTCTGTGGTTCTTAATTATTTTGGGAGACAATCACTTCTTCAATTGGCCAGTGCTACTCACCCTCCATATGGTAACTTAAATGTCACTACTTCCAATACTCCATTCTCACATCACCTCGCCGCACACCTCCCAAGCTAGAGTAGTTAGTGAGTTGTCTACTTCATTTACCACATGATAACCATGTTTTAGCTTAGCATAGTATTTGGCACCTAAATGCTCAATAAGTGAAAATAATAGCGATAATAATTGCTACTGTTACTGTTATCATTATTTGCTAAAATTCCTGACCTCTAAAGAGATCATGATCATAATATGATAATACCTCTAATTTTATTTTTAGGTCAGATAAATTATTTGATTACGTGTGCCATGAGTCACTTAAAAATAATGCAAGGTAAGTAATTGTGAGCATGCTAAAACATATAGCTATCAGAATATTTTTGCAGCATTGTTTATAAAAGCAAAATACAAGCAACACAAAACCTGGAAACAATCTAAATGATCCCCAAAAAGGAATGCTTAAATAAGTTATGGCATATACATACAAGAATGCCATGCATTATACACCTAAATGTTAACAGTAATTTTTCTTAAGTGTTAAGATGATTCTTTTTACATTGTCTACAATAATTTTTTTAAACAAGACTATCTTCATGAAATCTAGAGGATTTGGTGTACTGTTTGAGGAAATATGTGATGGAATCCAAGATTCGCAGATGTAAATAAAGCCATTAGCTACATCCACATGTGCATTACCGATTTAAGTGTTTAAATTATTACCGTTGGTAAGATAACAAATTGCTCAGTTCCTGTTATGCTAACATGTTAGAGGCTCCATGGAGTAAAAATGGTCAGATAATTGCATTAGCCATGACCTCAGACTATGAGGTGTGCTAAAATGAGCAAAACCTGAACCTTCTGCAAAAACATGTTCACCTTAAAGCAAGGTGGGATGTGGACCTTGGATAGAACTGGATACATGCAGAGGTTCCCATAGTGGAGAAGCATTTGCTAGAATCAGATCCAATGCAGAAGGCAAGTCTTACAAAGTGAATTGGATATGTATTATTGGACTTCCAAAGGGATAGAATCTATTAAATATGCAATGATTTTTACTGACTCTTGTGAAAGCAATAAAAATGCCAACTCTTATTTTGGTCTATTAGCTAGGCCATGTACAGATAATGTGAGATAAATAGTCCAGAGCCTTCCTAAAATGAGATTCAATTTTTTATTTGCATATATTGTAATAAAGGGTAAGAGAATGTTCACTTTTATTTTAAGAAAAAAAACCCAAATCATTAAAAAAACTAAGAATTCAAGGCTTGTTAACTAATTATTTTCATGTTGTATGACTATTTCGTTTATCATATATTTTATATATTTTCAGCTAGAAGAAAATCGTGAGAAGATAAATCCAGGGTTTAGAACTCATGGAATTCTAACTTTGATTTTATCATCAATGCTCCCTGGCTTGAGCATATATAGTGGCCAAACTGGACCTTAGTTTTCCCACTGGCAAGAAAATGACAGTATGTACTTACAATATATTTTTCAGTCAGTCATAGAAAAGTTGTTACAATTGCACACACAAAGAAGATATTACTTGCAGTATTGGCACTATTAAATACTTTTTCTATATAAATTAAGAACATTTAACTAAATGAGTTTCATGGTTCTGGAACTGAGGCTTACCTGTTTATTACTATTTATTCATTCATTTATTCATATTTATATCAATATGGCTGACACCAAATCCTGTTCTTGACACTGGAGATCAAAGATGCATAAAAAGACAAGGTCACTGTTCAACAGAAGTACATTTTAATAGTAGAGACAGGAAATAAACAAACAACTGAGTTAATTTCAGATAGTTGATAAGTGCTGTGAAGAAAATCATAACTGCGATCAGGACGGTGTCTGGACAAACTCGAATAGAGAGTGGTCAGAAAGAATATCTCTGCAGAAGAGTCTCTGGGACTATACCATGAAAAGAAATCAGTCACACAGGATTTGTGGAAGAGCTTTTCAGACAGATGCAAGAAGCCAGTGCCAGGACCCCAAGACCAGAAGTAGCCTGGTAGAATATCAGAAAGTTAAGTCACTATGGCTGAAGTCTAATTGGTAGGGAGAGTTCAGGTAGGTGTGGAATGAGAAGGCTGGAAATTGGATTTCTGAGCACAACAGATGACAACTGAAGGCTTTTAAATAACAGTGATCAAAGATCAAATGAGTCCCATAACACAATTGTCCATTGAAAAGTTTTGCATTTATTTCAGAAAGAAATAGGAGATGTTTTCCCCATCGTTTGATAATATCGAGTTGCGAGAATAGTGTTTGTGAATTAATTAATCTTTAAAACACATCCAAATGGTCTCAATGTATTCCAGAAAATTCTCATCTCTTAAAGGTCTCTCTACATTCCAGAAAATCATGCTTGTACTTGTTAAAATGTGCTTTATGATCTCAAAATGCCGGGTTAAAGCATTTCCTTAAATGAGCTGCCATAAATTAGACTGTCTGAATACTGCAGATTACTCCGTAATTTGTTTTCTGCCAAATAGATAATGCATTCAGCACATCATATTTATTAGAGCTGCTAAACTTCTACCCTTTGCTCCCTAATTAGGCTTTTCTTGTTACTATGTGTTTCAGCAAATATGACTGTTCCAGTCCTTAAACCTAATGAGCCCAGCTGAGGGAGGATTAGAGTTGCATCAAGCAGAAGTGGGCTTAACCTTAGTTCAGTTGTGTTCATTCAGATTATTCAGTTTTAGGGGAGGGTCCTGCCAAGATGAGCTTGGCTACCTTTGTGTCACATGCCTGCCATTCACTTCATTCTGCCTATCCGTCATGGTGGTTGAAGGATGTTTCAATCAGCAACATCTGGAAAGTTACTTAAACTCCTTGTCGATTAGTTATTCATTGTGTAATACATGCAGGATTGGTTACTGGCAAGGCTTTCTGTTTTTTAAGACACAATGACAGTTTTACTTTGTCTGTGCTTTAAGCCCCCTTCTAATTCAGAACAACACCAAACTGCCAGAAATATTATTGTTGGGCCTTTATTTATAGTTTTCTCTTCATATAATAAAAGTTCATCAAATATACTTCATCGGAGTTTGGATTGGGAAGAACACATAGGGAGATTCTGGGAACTAGTTATGTTTGATTTCATTACCTGAGAGTAAAATATATTGTGTTCACTTTATATTTATCATCAGGCCAAACATATATGTTTTGGATACTTTTAGGGATATATGTTTATTTCACATTTTTTAAAAATGTGATTCATTTGTACATGCAAATCTAAAGTGCATCTCTATTAAGAGAAAGCATATAACAGAGATGCTCTCTTTTCCCCAGACTGAGGTCAAGTCTTATCTACTCTGAATAGGCTGGTCACTTCATCTGTCTATGGTCCCATCATCATCTCAGAGATTTGGAGTCTGTACCATATACTTATCTTTCTCCCATTAGTTCATTCTTATTCTGTTTGTTATTTTATGTAAGTTCTTTTTTTCTTCCAAGATTGTAAACTTCTTAAGGCAGAGATCATCTCTTATGCTTTTTCTTTGCTAAATACTTTCTAGATGTTCAAGAAATACTTGTTGATTAACCTTACCAGATTTTAAGTTGTTTTCTTTTCTCAGTTATGGGACAAATCATATTGGAGATAGTTTTTTTTTTTTTTTCTGGTTTTGTTGTTAAGAAAAAAGGAGCAATATCAAATAGTCAAGAACATGGCTCTAGAGTCTCATAGGCTTGGACTGGAATTCCTATTTGAATACTCGATAATTGTATACCTTGGGAGAGTAAAGATTTAGTTTCTTATCTTAAAATTAAAAAAGCACTTATTTGATGTTTTTTGTAAGGATGAATTAAAGGTAATGCACCTGGAGCATTTAGAAAGCCACCTGGAACATTGTAAGCATTCCACAAATGTAAGCTATTATTTTTATTGTGATTGTTATTTCTACAACTTAAATAACTTCAGCATTAACCTGTAGTCAATTACTTATCTCAACTACATAAACTTTGACTCTAAAATTTGGAAGATCACCAGTGCTGCTTAAAGTTTTAATATGTCAAGTTTTGGCATATACTGGAAAAATAAATAGAATCAAAGGTAGAGCTATATATTTACACACTTCAATGGAATTTAACAACATTGATGGACACCATTAAAATACACCATATTCACAGATGACTACTTAGCACATGGAATTCAGTGTCATATGGTCTGAATGGACCTCATCCAAGAGGACTTAGTTACCTAATCCACCAGAAGGATCTCATTATATTGCAGTTTCACCTATAACGAAATCCGTGTCACTGATTCCAAGGGCAACAAAATATCAAGGCTCCAGGATGGTGATTTGTGTTGGCATCTCTTTCCTCTTCGTGTGCCATATGAGAATAATTATACTCATCTATTTGCATTATGTATACTGTTTTACCATTTATACACTATAAGACAGAGCACTTTCAGTAATAGAAGCTACCACTTACTGAATTGGGGGTGGAGGTGGTGTAACGCAGCCAAGCCCTAGGAATTTTGCTCTAGGACAGTAAAATTCAGCGGTCTGCACCATCTGCCCACAGTCACCACGTGAATCACCCACCACTCCAACGTTCTAGCAAGAAACTGGAGTTTTTTCTTCTCAACTCTTGATTCTTTTCCAGATGCTACACTCTGACCATTCAACAATTGTCTGCTTCTGAACACTTACATGCGCCTTCAGCCAACCTCTCAATGTCCTACTTCCTTTGTCTCTGTCCAGCCTTGCGCTTTCTATGTACATAGTATTATTCTCACCCAGCTTTGTTCTTCACCTTCTCTATTTAACCTTGTCTCTGAGACCTGCTATGCAGACTAGTTAGGGTTCAAGCTGTATTCTCTGCTGGGATCTTGATGTGTGGGAATATTTCTGAGACCGTAGGGAAACTTTTTCTCGCTAAAGTTCGTTTATATGAAGAGCTCATACTAAGGAATGAGTTAGTACCTAGTCAGTCCCAATCATCAGAAGGGAGAAGTAATCCTGAATCAAAGCACATCATTATTCACTCATTCATTCATTCATTCATTCATTCAGATGCTGAAAGAACTTAGATCATACCTCATCCAGTAGCATTGAAAGTATCTTGATAGGTGATGAGTGATCATCTAATTTCTGCTAAGTATCTGCAATGTTAAGCAACTAACTAAATGTGTTTTCCGCTCCTGTTGCTTTACTGGTAGTTGAGGAAGTATGTGGTGGAGAGAAAGGTGGTAATAATAGCTGTCACCTGATGAGAGATTGGATTCCTAAAGTAGGTTCCTGTGTCCCAGAGCCCATCCTCCCGCTTTAAAGCCTGTTTGACTGTTAAGAGGCTATGGGGATCTCTTGAGAATGAGGTCCAAGATGCTGTTTGAATGAAGCTAATTTTAATGCTTTAGAGCCTCGAGCAGAAACCAGAACATCAGCTTAATCTGCAGGGACACCCTTAAAAGGCCCAGGAAACAAAATATCTATTGGCATCGCTCTTCCCATTGTCATCTGCATGTGAAGCCAAATCATAATCAGAAGTTACTTTATTAATTAACCAAAAGAAACCATTATTAGAAATCAGAAATAACTCAAAGTGCACATGATCAATGCATACTTTCTCTGTAGTCAGACCCACACAGGAAGCCAAATTATAATCAGAAATTTGGCAGGGATTCAGAATAGGGGATGTTAGGTGAATTGAAAGTCTAATAGCTGAAGTTAAGACTTAATGGAAGCGGGTAAGGGAGCTGGCTAGTCATGATAACGAGAATCTTGTCCAGGAAACTGTGCATCCACAGCCGCTCTCGTGATGGCTTTGCTAACAATCAAAGCCTGGACGCTGAAACTTCTCTCTGTCACTCGTCACCTCTTTGCTTCCATGGCCGAGCACACCCATCTTCATTTGTTAGCTGTGCTGATATTTTCAATCAGGTTGTAGTTAGTTCTGCAGATCTCAGCTTTAATGTCACTTCCTCAGGAAACTTCCCTGACATTAACCTAAACTTAGGCTTTTATTGCACTGTGTCATATTAATCTGCACATTTTCCTTGAGAACAGTTGTCACAATTTGTAATCATATTTTTACCTGTGTTTTTATTTATCAATTGTTTGTCTCTCACTTAAAATTCTTAATTTGCATATGTTCGATATGATCTATTATGTATTGATCTTAAAATTTAACTGCCAGAAAGCAATGTTTTACCATTTCCAAGTTGAGCATGGGGCAGGGTGATAGGCATAAGCTCATCAGTGGCACTTCTAAGTCCCCCCAAAGTAATACTCATGTTCATTATTGTTGTTATTTTTCTTTAATTCCCCCTAAAATCTCTGTGTATTTGTCACCATTTCTTATTGGAATTTTTTTTATCTGGCATCTGTGGCTTTACGCTAGGATGGTTTCTTCATAACTTTCTCTTCGTTTTTTCTTTCTTCCAACCACCTTCCAATGTGGGTATTCCCAAAGGTTTTATTGCTGCTGTATTCCTGTTTTGAAGAAAATATATTGACTATATTGATTTATGTTATTCCTATGAATTCATTTAATATATAGTTATTAAGAACCTACTATGTGCCAAAACACTGAATTATAGCTACCTTCTAAAGATGACTGTGACATGTGCCTACAATTAAGTTGCTCACCATGCCGTTGGTGAAAATAGTCACTCTGTGTTTTAACAGATAACATAGTAATAGAAAATTTGAGGTATAGTGAAGCCAACAGATGAGAAAATGATTGCCATTGAAAAGATGTTTGTTATTCACAGTTCCTGAGAAGAGGGGGCATAGCACTCCATGAAGCACACCAGGAAGCACTGGGTTTGTTTGGGAAGCAGAGGGAGGAGAGAGCTGTGAGCAAAAGCCTTTACTGTGGTTTCTGAGAGAAGGAACTGCCGAAGCCAAGTCTGCAAGTTTAGGACTGGCTAGGTTTAATATAGTCACCAGGGTCTGGGGCGTAGGGACTGTCTTGGCCCTGGGTGATTAGGGCAGGTGAATAGTGGCCCAGAGTATGAAAGTAGATAAGGAGGTAGTTGGAATGTGGATCCTGAATTGGTCGTATTCGCAAGATGTTTACATCTCTAAGAATTGTCTAGTCCTGGAAGAGACAGTCTCTCCAGGGTCAGCAAGGCTGCAGATGTTAGAACATCGAAATACAGAAAACAAAAGACTTGGCTCATACACTGTATAAATCAGGACAGGCTAAGTTAGGCTGCAGTAACAAAAATGCAAAAGCTCTTTATTTTCCACTCACAAAAGTTTGCTGGGGGTCAGTTTAGTTCTTTACACCACCTTGTCCCCAAGTTGTAACTAAAGGATCCATACTCCATCCCTCTCGATACTCTGCTATGTTAACTCAAATTCTCTGTGCTCATGATGGCAGAGAAGACTTAGCCCTGCCCGTGTACATGGAGTTGGGTTGTTTGACTCCCATTTTCCTGGGGAGTCATGGTGGGATGTTGTTGCAGAGGTGGGTAATGGGCAGTCTAAAGTTACATGCCGAATGAAGAACATGGCTAAGTTTAAGAAGATCAGCAGCATCGTCAAGCACCTTTGAGTCAAGAAGACACCAGAGAAAGACATGTGCTACCAGAGATGATCGCTAGGTCACTGACAACAGGATTGTTGTGTAAAGGCCAGAAGAGGTGAAGGATGCCTCACCTAGAGGTCAGTGGGAGCCGGAGAGAACTGGATGACAGAACTAGGATGAGACAATTCTGGCTCTGGACCTTCTCTTATGGCCAAGGTGCCAGTTAGGGAGAAGAATGAAAGAGAATAAGCAATTGACAAAACAGCACTTACCCAGAGAGACTGGATGTCAAATCAGAAATGAACCTATAACTCTGAATAAGAAAAGCTACTTTTTCTACTCTCAAGCAGAAATATAGGCTCTAAAACCAAGCTGGATTTTTTTGATAAAGTGAAAGTTATATTTAGCACACCCCAATTTGTAACTATTACATTTAAAACCCCCTACATGTGTCTAGTTCAACTTTCATTTTTTATGAATAAAATTTCCACCTTTTGCCCAGTACCAAAATTAGGTTGTAAGTGAGGGTCACCGTGTTTGTGCATATTAAGGCTACATTTCAGCCATTCACAAGTACTTAACCATTTTCTTTTGACAAATACGTATTGAGCATCAATTATCTTTCAGAAACTGTGTGAGAATCTAAGGATACAGTAGTAAACGGAACAGACATGTTCCCTGCAATTAGAAAGCTTATGTCTACAAAGGGTATTTTTTAAAAAAATTGCTCAAATAATAAATTAAGTACAGTTGTAATAAATGCTGTGAAGGAGAAGGTCACAGTGCTATGAGATGTATGACAAAGGAGTGCGTTGCACGTACCTGATTCTGATTTCTTTCTCCTGCCCTCTTCCTATCATGCCCTTCTCTTATTTCTGTATATTAAAATTCCTAAGCAGTCTCCTACAAAAACTAAAATCACCCTCCTAGGTGAAGTCTTCCCTTCTCCACTCAACAAGCACCCTTCCTTCCCTATGTATCTAGTGGCACATCAGGTACCACTTTCTTTATCCAACATTGAACTTGAGTTGCTTTCAAAATGATCTCTTCATGGCTTAATCCCTGAGGGCAGGGACCAGTCTCTTGCATACCTTTACATACCTCTAAACCAATTGTAATGCCTTGCAAATAAAGATTTAAAATATATATATTTGCCAAATAAATAAATCACCATCGAATTGAAATTAGATAATTTTGTCTCTTATGTTTCAAAAGTCTGTTTCGGTTATGTTAATGTTGTTTACTGTTGAATTAATAATATAATCCCAATGTAGGATATTTAAATAAAGTGGGGAAAAAGATCAAAGATCACTTTTTATTTCTTTAAAAAAGTAATATTCAATGTAGGTATAGCATTGTAAAATTAAGAATATTTTTTCTTGCTTTTTCATGTTTGTATTTAAAAATTAATGCATAGGTATAAAGAATGTCAACAGGGCATTAGGCTAAATAAGACTTCTCCATTCCCTAAACCCTCATTCATGTTCTTTGCATTCACGGGATCTCATTAAATCCTCAAAAACACCTTGCGAGGGGCATTATCATCTTAATATCATGGATAAGAGGCCCTCAGGGCTTGCAGACTTTAGTGAATGGAGCAAGATGGGGCAGTCGAATTATAAAGAGTTGTTCCCTACCCAGGGTCTCTTTCCTAACTGACCTCTTCTTACAAGAAAAGTCCCTCCTTTGTCAGTTTTCATTTCCTTCACTAATGTGCTGGAGGCAATCTGATTAGTTTTGAAAAGAGAAATTTTTGTTTTTTCATTCATGTCTCTGAACCAGCACTGTGCTTGATACTGGGGTAACAGTGGTGAGCCAAACACAGATTCAGCCTCCCCCATGATTATGGCTTTGTGGTTTGAGAGGTATGTGGAAATAAATAAAGACCATCCAAATGAGAACATGCAAAGACGATCTATTTAGAGCTTACTTTGAGAAGATAGTCAGCTATCATCACTTGTGTTTTATCAGACACTCAAAAGCAGGTGGAGATACGGGAAACTTTATAGTGGAGAAAAGGAAAGGCTTCAGGTGTGCTCTAGATGATTCGAGGATGCTAGCCTGGGGAAGCTGTAGGCAAGCTAACTAGAGCTGGGGTGTCCTATGTGATTGATTAGGGATGTATATTTGGCTTGCTCCATTTGGTCCTAAGTTGAAAGCTGGAGCAAATGTTAGAGAAGCTGTTAGTTACTAATCAAATTCTTGCTGTTTGGGGCTGATCATCACAGCTGGGAAGTTTGACTTTGCAAACTAGCTCCTTCAGATAGTAGTTTGACTTTTTGAATCACTTGCTGTAGATAGGTTGGCTTCCTGGGCTGGTTGTAGGTCAGAGTTCTATTTTATATAGATAATCCGGCTACTGTCTATTGTATATTCATTCTCTCTATGTATTTCTGACAGGTTTTCCTGCTCCTTAACCCAAAATAGGCTGTTTCCCATAAGTTCATTTTTTAAGTCAATAAATGAGCCTTCCAAACACATTTTTTTCTAAAGAGCCAGTGAACAACTAACAGCTATCCTTTAATGATCAATATATGGCAAGCTAAGCATGATCGATGTAGTCTCTCATTCAGTCCTCACAATGACCTATTGTTCTTATCTTATTCATATGAGAAGACGGAGACACAGAGGGGTTAAGAAACTTGCCCCAGGTCTGGAAAGGGAGGAGCAGGGATTTTCACTAAGTCAGTCTGACTCTAAACCTTTTGATTTGAACCAATGTACATTTTCTCTTTACTGCTGTTTTCCTTGATGGCCCTCAGTTAATAATTTTCCCTTCTTATAAAGTCAGAGTATGAACATGGCCATCCACACTATTGCAGGGGTGAAGGACAGGACCAGGATCATTTGGAACTCTGAGGAAAGAATGAATGGAGGGCTCCCTCAGAAGTACATGTCAAGTACAAATAGAAAGGGGCTTTGGTGGAGGGCAGAACCCTTCTGCAGAACAGATTATGTTTAAGGTCAGTTGTTCACGGTCAAGGACAGCTTATGTTTTTTGTTTGTTTGCTTTGTTTTTCTGTCCCTGACACATCTGTGGTCCAAAGTAGAGTGTGCGTGTAACAGTTTTAGGTGCCATATAGATGGCAGTAATATGCCATGGACTTCCCATCACTGCCTTCCCTGTGTCTAGGACGCCCTGTGTACTACTTACCACCATTTTTACACCTTTTCTGTGTATGATCATGCCTTTGCTTTCGAGGCATGGGGAGGGGTTGCCTGAGCACAAGTCTGCACAGAGCGTGGGTGCTCAGTCCATTTAGCAAATGTACTAAGGGAGGAAATTTTTAAAAAATTGTCGTTTTTCTTACCCTGGAGTCCTAGACAATTAAATGATAAATTAAGCCAATAGTTTCCCCTCAGAGGGTATTTTCCATACATTTTTAGCACGTGAAGTGAAATAACTTATAAATTTCTTTAGATATTATTAACAGTATTGTTTCCCAATTATTTGTTATCTTATTTTTTCTTATAATGAAAATTCTAACACTGTTGAGATGATATAAATGAGTTGGTTCTTTAGAGTGATCTCAAAAATGGCCAATAATGTTTCTCAAGAATTTTATCACCCTCCATTTATCTTAAAGTGACGCTAATGCAGAAGTATAACTATTATCAGAGCGTGATTATACAGTAGGATTTTTATGTCCTTGTTACATCACAGTCTTAACATCACACATGTAAGAAAGGACAGGCAGTCTTTTTACTTCAGTGGAACTAGCAAGGCTCTTGGGAAGCTTCATTAGCTCTTACAAGGCACTGATGTTCTATGTAGGAGATCACCGTGTACTAAGTAATGTTTTCCTTAAAGTTCTCGTTGAGACCAAACTCTTAGCTCAGGTCTAGAAATATCACCAACCAGTTGGGGTCCTGACAAAAAGTGACGGAAGATTGGCCAGATCACAGGTGTTTCTCTGAACAGGAAGTGCCACCACATCTTAGTCACAGTGAGAAAGTAGTAAGCGTGTTTTCCTCAATGTACAATTGACCATCATGACCCATCTTCAGTGGGTGATGGAGTCTTACTCATTTATCTGTTAATTCTCTCACTTATCTCTCCCACGACCAAGAACCAACTTTTTTTGTGACAATTTTTCAAGGATCAACCTATAGAGAAGTGCTCATTTACCATCTGAGGAATTACTTCTGAGCCTGTCTACGGTGACCCTCACCAACACAACTAGCTGAGCTTCTACTTCATGCTGGACCCTGTGCTGGCTGTTTTGTTCCAAGGCATCCAAGCCAGCTCAGGACACCTGCACATCCATTCTCATTTTAATCCTATATCCATCCAGCTTCAGGTTATTGGTTCTGTTTCCCAAACCATCATTTTTGGTTCTGCTTCCTAACTCATCCTCAATTCCTGGCTCTATATCCGGATTTGGCATTTGGACTTTCTCCAACAGGCTTGACTGTTTTTCTTCCTCACATTGTGTTAGAAAATATAATAGAACAGCCATCTTTCACTCTGTAACCATAGAAACCAGTCCTAATGCTAGCCATTTAACAGTTATGTCAACAGGAGCAGCCACTTCTGGGAGGAGAGTACATAGAGCCTGTGGGTCAAATCGAAGTATAAAGGTCAAAGACAGTATGGAATTTCTATGCATGGCTCTGTGTGGAATATTAAAATATAATAATAAGAGTTCGATACTTATTTCCTTTAATGTTGTGTTGCAGCTGCGAAGTTTTAAAACCAGTCACTAGCATTTTAACCAATATGCAAAATGAGATGTAACCATTCGATACTAGTCTGAAACTCCTCTAGTTTTAGAAAGAATACTCATCCTGCAAAAAGCTTTTTGAAGTCTTTTCCCAACACTTAACTCATGAAATTGACAATTTGCAAAGTGTTACCTTATCCTAGCATTTCGGCCAGTGACAGGAGAAGTTTCATGTTGATAAAAGATGGAGGAACCCATTTCTAATTGTTGACTCAGCACTTTGGTAATCTAACACCAGTTTAATATGCAATTAGCACAATTAAGCTCCATTCCATTGATTAAACCTACTGCATGTAGAAGATGGCTGCCTCATTAGAATGACAAAGTTGAGCCGAGGGACCCTGGGCTGCACTGAGCAATGCCAATCCCTTCTCCTTCCCCCACTTGTGCCCTACTTCTTGAGAATTTAATTTTCACCTTAATAGAGGGAGCCAGCATTCAAAAGAATTTTCTCTAGAATGGGTAATGCTTAGAGATTACACTGGCTCTCTTAACCCCAAGAGAACATTCATTTAAAGGGTCAGGATCTCGAAAGGATTAAGTGGAGTAAAAACTGTAAGAAGGCTTTATGAAGTGTAGATTTCATATGAAAAGGAGAGTGAATGCACATGTTCAATTTTGCTTCACTGTTATGTAAGTCCTACTTTGTTTCTCCTCCATGCAGGGCTTACAGTGAGTTCCAGCACCTCTCTCTCACTTCTACTGACCTGCAGAGCCATGATTTGACATTTCACATATGCAAGTTGTCACGTGACATGCCTATTTCTCTCAAATCCTTGCAGGCTGGTACCATGTGTCCCCACAAAATAGGCACCTGATGTGTTTGTTGATCAAGAGGTCCTGAAAAGGTACATTTGTGAAGACAAGAATTTCTAGACAGCCACATTGATGCTTCCACATTCCTCTAGCCCACCTCATTTCTGCTTTCAGACTTGCCGATATCAATATCCCAGGGTAGTTGTGAGATTCACATTAATAAGGTATGTGGAAATTTTTGTAAACTATAAACTACAAACTGACGGCACATGGCTAATGTTTCATGGTTACAATGATAGTGCAAAACAGAAAATGTGTTTAAGTCAAATTTCGATGAGTCATAAACATTGGTTAGGTAGAATAGTATTTCTTTCCCCTGATGAGAAGCTGTAAGGTGAAACATGATATGCTCTGAGATTCAAATCTTTCAAATTCTGTACTTGGCATTGGCTTTCTGTCTAGTCTGAGCTTCCTTTTTTTTCTGTGAAATTAATGTTGGATGGGTTGATTTCTAAATTCTCTTCTGTGTCTATAAGTAACAAAATGTAAAATTTAGCTGTCGATCCTTTCATTTCTATAGAGGGTGGCAGGGCAAAAAGAAGAATATCCTATAGGAAATCCACCATTTTTTAAAGGTCTATTAGAATGGAGAAGAAATGCTATTCATGAATAAGATCACTTTGATTCCAACCTTGTTACGAAAGAGGACCATTCTGTGAGAAACCACCACAGCAAAATAAAAGTAAATATGAGGTAAAAAGATGCTAGTTCCTTCACTTATTTATGGTCTTGGGTTCTGACATTCTTCTGATGTTGAGTTGTATTTATTAACATTGATAATTCCAAAATTATTTTTATCGGAGCCCTTACTGGGTGTGTGGCACCAGGGAACGTACTTAGCAATGGGACAGGAATGAACACTTCAGTGCAAGGAATCTCAGTCTAATCTAAGGAGATTTTTCATGAGTAAACTACACAAACTCTACTTGTTAGTGTGAGGGAAGGATAACATTCCAGACCCGGATGCTCAGCAAAGGCTTTGCAGAAGAGTTTGATATGAGTTAATATGTATGAAGGACTGTAAACAGTATGCCCGGTAGTTGTTGCCAAGAGTAACAGTGCAAAGGTGGAACCATGCAAAGGATGTAAGGATGGTTTTTTTTGTTTTGTTTTTGATGGTGAGTAAAGCAGCCAGATTGCAGAAAAGGTCAGATGTGGTGGAAGATAAGGCTTGAAAAACAAGTTAGCCCTAACTGGGAATGCCATTGAATGGATAATCTTAAAGGATTTTATTCTTTAGGCAATAGGAACACATTCGAAACTTTTTTTTAAAAAAGATAGTAACTAATAAAGTGTTTTGTTTCTTAAATTTCTTATTATTCATCAGGATGAGTTTAAAGAGAGAGTGACAACAAGCAGAAAAATTAACACTTTATGCACAAAATCCAGGTCTACACTGACAAAATCCTGAACCAGGTGGGTGGCCATAGGAATTGAAAATAAGGCAGAGAAGCAAAACATTGGGAAGAGAAAATGGCCTAGGTAAGAACAACAAGAAAAAGGAGCCAGACAGAAATGCCTGTGAGGTTTTGGGTCTGGGAAACTGAGCAAATTAGTGGTATTCTTACAAAGAAGAGGAAGTACAGGAAAGCAAACATATTTTGGGGATCCTAACAGGGTCTTCAGGGTTTTAGCTTTTAGAATTTTTTATATTGTAAATAGAGTTCAGGAAGAAGTAAGTGTTGGTAAAAGCACCAGGAGGTGATCATCTGACTGCGAGTAGATGTCAGTCTCAGAGAGTAAGGGCATTGTGGGAACTGAGAGCAGGGATGCTAGCCAGAAGGGCTTGGCGTTCAGTAATGTGTGACCCCGGCACGGAGGAAGATCTGGGGTCAGACTCTCCTGTCTTTATCTCTCAGTCCTGCCTCTGGCTGACTGCAAGACCTCGGGTAAGTTACTTACCCACCTGTTCCTCAATTACCTCTCCTGTAAAAATAGACAATAGCAGCGCCCACCTCTTAGAATTAAGTAAACAAATGTTTGAGACACACCAAGCTTCTAAAATGAACTTTTCCAAGACTTGATTTTTCTCCTGTGTATAATTAGGATTTAATAGTATTATAGACACACCATGACAGATACGAAAAAAGTGCACAGAGTTCTCTGCAAAATGATATTAGTCTATAGCAGGTGCTCAGTTTGAATAAACTTAATTCAATCACTCAGTAAATATTTAGCATGTGGCCACTACTCGCCAGGCACTTTCTTGGGGACTGAGAGCGTGCTGGTGAAGGAAATAGACAAGGCACCAACCTCCTGGTGGAGCGAGACAAGCAATATGATGACACGTGGAAAAAACAAAGCAGGCCCCGGCACAGGGAAGGACAGGAGTGGCTTAGGTATGGTGGTAAGAAAATACCTTTCTGAAGAAGTGATACTGGAGCAGAGTTTGAGCTGAATGAAATTGAGGGAGAGAGTCAAGCCATTATCTGGGGTCGAGGAGAGAGCTTGTGGACAAGCCAACACGCACGCGCTGTGCCATTGTGGGTCGCCGCTTGGTAGCCCGAGGACCCTAAAACTTGGCGAGGCTGGGACACTGCGGGGGGTCAGGCGGAGGCGAGGTCTAGCAAGGGAGGTTCCTGGAGTGCAGTGTGGTCCAACAGAAGTAAATGCGAGAAATATACGTAATTTTAACTTTTCTAAGCAGCTAATTTTTCAAAAAGTAAAAAGAAACAGGTGAAATTAACCGAACATATCTAACACATAATTTCAACACATATTCAGTATGAAAAAATTAACCAGAAATGTGTGTGTTCTTTTTCTTCTTTCTTTCTCCTCCCTCTCTTCCTTCTTCTCTCTTTTTCATGCTAAATCTTTGAAGTCTGGCAGGCACTGTCTACTTACAGCACGTTCTCAGTTCAGATCAGCTTCTTTTCAAGCGCTCAGTGCCACACGTAGCTCTTGGTGGCCATCCTTGGTGGCTGCACAGTGCTGGAATTTGTGGAAAGAAATTTAGATTTCATTCTAAGTGGACTAGGAAGCCTTTGTAGGGTTAAGAGCTGGGGAAGATATGTGTGTGGGTGGGCGAGGTGACATGATTTGATTTCATCTTTAAATCTTCACTTAATAGATATTTCATCAAGTATGAATCTTCCTTCATGCACTCGGATAAACAAGAAATAGCTCCTTGATTTATTTCTTTAAAGTCAAACTAAACTCTGTTCCAAACTCCACCAGCTAGGTTGAAAGGAAATTCCTTTTGAGACATTATTGTGATTGCTCTTCCTTTTATTTTCTCTTTTATATCTTTAAGTAATTCCTGAATTTGGTGTTTGGGGGGTGGGGGGAGGTGATGAGGGGGCGTTACATAGTGCCAAAGCACTGGGGATGTTTCCAAGCATCAGTTCACCCAGGCTGTTATTGAGGTGCCTATTTCTGGAGCCCAGATAGTCCCGGAAATCTGTGACTTGCGTGACATTCACAGCACAGGCACAAGCGGAGTGTAAGTCCAGTACCAGCTGCCTAACTTCCCAGTACGCCTTGAAGGTCTCCCGCACGCTTCTCAAGTAGTTCTTAAATTTATGGTATTCACCGATTTCCCTCTCCTTCCAGTCTGGAGACAATTTTTCTTCATTTCTCTCTCTCTTTCCCCCTCTTCTCTTCTCAAAATGTCTAGTATGATCTTTTCAATCATTCAGATTTCAAAAGAGACAGGAAAAAGAGTTGTCTTCAGCGGTTCCTGTTCTCCCACCGCCTCTGCCTCTTGAGACTTTGAAGCAAAGAATTTGAATGGGCTTGACTACCTGCTCTGAACAAGTGAATGAGAAATAAAGGGGAACAAATACAAATGAGTACTGCAGTGAATTCCCCTGCCACATTAGCTGTTATTATTGTATAGAAGATCACTAATTGGTTATTGAATATTTCTAAAAGTTAAACTGGGTAGATTTACATCAACCAGACGTGTGATCTATAAAAGCATAAAAAGCAAAGAAATAATTTCTCAATGATTTATTCATGTCTAAGATTCGCTGCTCGAAGTGAGATCTCTGAAACGATGGCATTGGCATTCCCTGGCAGTTATAAATGCAGAATCCCAGGCACTGCCACAGTCCCAGTTATCAGAAGCTACATTTTAACAAGATCCCCAGGGGAGTGGGGTGCACATTCAAGTGTGAGAAGCACTGGTCTAAGACAGAGTGGCTCTAATTTGGAGCTGAGATTTGTTGTCAGCCAGTGGCTCTTCCTGATAAATTAAGACTTCAAAAGTAATAGCCAGGTGCCTATGATATGTTTGGTGCTGAGCTTAGGGACAGCACGGATGCCTGACTGCATAAGACAGTCTTTGCCTTCAAGTTGCTCATGGTCTAGTTGGAAAGATAAAGTGCAAACACTTGGAAAGTGAATAAGGATCAAACAGAGTACAAACAACACCAGATCAATAGGAGTTTATAATAGTCAGGAGCTTAGGGGATAGAGAGGGGATTGCAGTCAAGTCTGAAAGATGGGAAAGATTTATTGTTCCAAATTATAGAACTTGATTCTTTTTGAATCTAAGGTCATAGGAAGACTACAAGAGAGAAAAAGAAAGTTTCCTCTAATGAAAAGAACAAGCCAAAGGCAGACCACACTTCTGAGAAAAGCAATAAAACCCAAGCATAGCATTAGACAGACTCCAGAATGTGACAGTTCGTTGCCATATTTCTCTTCTCTTCGAGGCATGTTTGGTGGCAGAGTGCTGGAAAGAAATAGCTTGCAAGATATCCTCATAAGAAGCAGCCATGTGTCCCTGTAAATGGAAGGCACATCTCAAATTTCAGACCACACATTGTTCCCAACCAATGTGGGCAGATTGCAGAGGTGTGAAATTGAAAAGGTCATGGATATGCATAAGCTGAAATCTTCTACTGACTTCAACAGAAAAATTCAGAGAGGAATGCATGACACCTCTTTCCCTAATGAGATTGTTCAGATGTGCAAGGGATTATAGGCGTTTGGTCATCACAGCAAGTAGGGGTCATAAGGTTGGAGCCACACGGCAGACTGGAAGAAGATGCTTTGGTTTGTTCTCATTTATACTCTTCATTCTCCTTCAAAATTAATAAAATGTAATGAACAGTCCCTACCTTTCGTTGAACTCCTAATCTTGTTTTAGCATTTTAATGATTATTTTGTATGATTTGTAGGGTCCACATTTCCCATAATACACAATTAGAGGTAAGATGCTCTTTCCAAGGTCACTGGCTCTACACAACTTTTGTAAATAAGACTCGTGTATTACACTTTTATTATTTGATTAGCTCTGGCAATCAGGAATTTAAGATATAATTGAATAATGTCAAGTACATTTATATTGCACATGAATCTGAGAAAAAATGTGATGAGTACACATAGTTTTAATTCAGGATTATCTAATTGTTTTATCCTAAAATACAGCTCCTCTCATCTCACTGGAAGCCACATACTAAATTAAAGACTTCTGGCTGCCAGAACTCATTTGTGCTTTTGTATTTTCACTGTGAAATCTTCCAAAGGAGACCAGGAATCCTGCTGATAGCAGAGTAAGTTTAGCTATGAAAGTCAGACTGGTGATAAATAGGAAGAAAACCTTAATCAGTCTTAATGAATACAAATAGCATAATGACTGGATCAGGGATGTCCAGAGTTATGTTCAGCATGGTTCATGGGTGGAATTCAACAATTTTTAAAAGAGAGACTTTTGGGGTAAAAAGGGTCCTGGTTATAGTAAACGGTAATGGTGGCAGAGAGCATGTGGAACAATTATTCACACTTGTTTAATAATTAGATTTTTTAAAAAATACTTTTTCTATTTAAGGTAGCATGAATTTTCACTGAGCAGCTAGCAAATGAAGTGGATAACTGTCAACTGGAAAGAATGACAAAATGAAGTTTGTACTAGAAGTTAGTCCAACCACATGTGAGAAGCTGAGTGCATACTGGTTAGGCAAGTTCTTGAATCATATTTTCTAGGCTTGGATCCTGGTTTTTTGAGTTTATTCCAACACTAGAAGAAAGACTGGTTGTGCTGGATTTACTGAAAAGCACTACATATGTTTCTCTGTCTTTGCCAAGCAAGTTAATTTGTCTCTCTGTGACCCAGGTTTCACATCCATTAAAAAAGAAGGTAATAGCAATTCTGTGCATATTAAAATGCATATGTATATAAATATATTTATTATATATAAATACAAATATAAGAATGCCTGGCATATATATGTTGAACAGTAGTATTCTTATTACTGTTGTTATAATAATAATAATAGTAATTATTGTTAGTGTTGACTTGTAAAATTAGCTGGTATTACAGGAAAAAAAAATCAGTAGCATGGCCCCATGGAACAAAAATGTTTCTAAGTCTCTCACTTTCCTAAAAGTGCTAAAAATATGGAGTAGTTGCTTTAACTGGGGACTTTGAGCCACCAGCTTAAAAAATTGGATTAAAAATGTAAAGGCTTAGCCAGCAGGAGAGGTGGCAGTGCTACAGATATGCAGAGAAGGTTTCAGAGGAGATGATGTCTAAACTGAGATCTTAAGGACAAAGAGAAGTTAGCCAGGTAAGGTGAAAATAAAGGGCGTATACCAAGGCCCAGGGACAAAGACAAAGTCCTTTTAGAGAGTGCACGTAGTTCAGTCTCACTGGAAGTGGTCACAGGATAGATTTAAGGTTGGTGAGAGACGAGGCCTGCAAAGAACGGGAAGAAGACTGTGATGGGCTGCTCTGTCAAACCAAGGGCTTTAAATTAATCCCAAGAATGATGGGAAGTAGTTGAATGATTTTACACAAGGAAGTAAGGACAAGAGTCATGATCAAATCTGTGCTTTTGAGTTATCATGCTGCTATGATGTAATGAATGGATTGGAGAAGATTGATCCTGGAAGATGAGAGTCTTTTCAGAAGACTAGCATTGTAATTCAGACGAGAGATGTTGGTACCTTAAAATAAACACAGTGGAGTCCTGTCATATGTTTATTGAATTTCAATTATATGCTCTAGGCGACAAAGTAAGAGGAGGGAATTGAAAGAAGAAAAAGACACAGAGAAATAGCATTTTAAATAATGTTAGCAGCTCCACTCCACCATTCGATAAAAGGACTATGTGTCCCAGAGAAAGCACAAAATGGGACTTTTGACACTCGTTCTGTCAATTTCTGTGCATCCCATGGTACAGGTGTTGTATCACGCTGAATGTTATAGTAGGGTTCAAATACATATATATTTTCATTCAATATGGCCCCTAAATACAAATCAATTTCTTCATCTAGTGTTCAACTGAAGACACAGAAAGTTGTTCCAACACTGGAGAGAAAATTAACTGATGTATTTGCTAGGAAGCAGTATGCTGTCTTTACAAAGGCAACTTCCTGAGGAATTCTCAAGAGTAATGATAACTATATATGACTTACTTTATGTGTCTCAAGTGTTTAGAACCTAATCCTTAAGTGAGGTATGATTTCCCTGCAGTGATACTGGGAATAGAGAAAGGAAGGGGATTGGAGAGACATTTGGTAGGTGAAACTTACAACACCTTGTGATGACCTGAATGTGGGGTGTAAAAAATAGGGAAGAATCAAAATTGATGCCCAGAGTTCTGGCTTGACCACAGGATTCAATCCTCAACTTTCAATCCCCCATATCACCAAAAAGGTGGGAAATTATCCCTTTACATCTCTAGGTGCTGGACTTTATAGCACCAATCTGGATTCGTCCTTAGAGAGAGATATTGGGAAAGTTATGCTATGGACTCATATCTTCTCTCCTTATGTTTACTCAGTTATAGGTTCAAATTTAAAGAAACATGAAAAACAGACAAAATTGAAAAGCTGTGATCAGATTCCTCCAATAGTTAAAAGAAGTCTCTGGAATTTCCAGAAATTAAGATACTCAGACCATATAATCTACCCAGTAGGTTCAAAGCAAATAGACTCCTTGAGCTAAAAGAAATATAGTTACCATCTGACAGGTGAATAAGCAGTGTGGCAATGAAAGGAAGAATCCTAGACTAGAGATTAGTCTAAACTTTGGGGAGGTAAATAATTTTCAGGGTTGACAGGCAGTCAAAGACAATCCAGGAAGATAGATGAGCCAAGTTCAGTAAATTGTAGTGTAATCCTCATGCCAGAGGCTGCTCTAACATGAAGGACTGGTATATAGTCTAGGAATTTATCGCATTTCTTTGGCTAGAGCCTCCATCCAGAAATCTGCCTAAATGCACTTACACTGGAGAGGATAAATGGGGGAGGAAATTGGGAGGAAGATTAGGGGGATTTATTCGTCTGGGTTCTCCAGAGGAAAAAAACCCAATATGATAATGATTTATTATAAGGAATTAGCTCACATGTTTATGGGGACTGAGAAGCCCCAAGAGCTGCAGTCAGCTCCTAGAGATCCAGGAAAGCCAATGGTATAGTTTCAACTTGGGTCTGAAACTATGGAGAGCTCCAGAAGAATGCCGATGGTTTAAGTTCCAGTCTGAGTCTGAGACTGAAGGCAATAGAAGACAGTCAGGCAGAAAGAGCGAAAATTCTTTTTTATTTCACGTTTTTGGTTCTATTTATGCTTCAGTGGATTAGATGTGACCCATCCACATTTAGGAGAGCAATGTACTTTATTTAGTCTAGCGATTCAAATGGTACTCTCATCCAGAAACACCTTCACAGATGCACCCAGAAAAAATGCTTAACCAAATATCTGAGCACTCTATGGTCAAGTTGACATAAAGGTCACATTGAAACATAAAATTAAGCATCACAGGGGATTCAGGTCTCCTCATTCTCCATTCAAATAGAAAAGCTCTGGTTGCACCTTTCTCTGGGATTTGACCTGAAGAAAGGGCTCTACCTATAATGAAAAGTTTTCAGGATGCTTCTAGAGCTCGAATCACTGAAGCATTTGCAGTGTTTATTGACAAGAGTCCACTTGCCACCTTGCTTGTATTTACAATCCCTTAGACACATTAGCGGTGGTCTTGCTCTCTTGTAGAGCACCTATCCCATGTAGCTCACTTGGTTGGACAATTCCTGCCTTGCACATTTCTCTGGATTTCTCTGGGTATTCAATGCGTCAATACTGTATGACCGCAGGCTTCTTAAGACAAGCAACCCCTCACCCCAAAGGCACCAGTTTAGCTCTTAAAGTTTTTGCAGAATTCACCCTTCAATTTGCACTGTGTTCTGACATTATCACTTCTAATGATTGCCTGGTTATGAAGAAGGCCATCAAAACTAGGATCAGACAGTTGAGTGTAGAAGTCTACATCAGGAGAATGCCTGTTCCTCGCTAGATCTTTTCCTAGAGCTCCTGCTGAAGGCAACACAAGAAAACAGAATAAGATTCAAACTCTTGGCCAGATTCTAATTATCCCATCGTTTTGATTCCCACTTAGTATTGGGATAATTCTTGTCAAACACTCACATAGATATTTAGGAAGCTAAATTAATGAGCCATGGCTAAAATATGCTCTATGAGGATAGTGTTTTAAACAATTGCAGGTGGCATAGCCACAACAAGGGTATTTTTGAAGAACATCGTAAGGTAATCAAGTTTATATTACAAAATAAATATATGACATGACTAAGTCAGATACCATGGTAGACTATATTCTAGTAGGAACCTATGAGACCAGGTGCCAAGGTTCAAGCTAAAGTTGTGGGAGAAGCACTTAAAATGGAAAAGATGGTATCTATAAATTTAATTTTCCGTAGGACATGGGAAATGGACTGCCATCGATCAATTTTGATAGTAATTTTTGTGGCTTTTCCGAGCACTCCTGAATTAGGTTATCAAGGCTTGCCAGAAAGGGGGAGGTAATTAGTAAAAGAATAGAACTTTCTAAGCCCATAAACATAGGTAGTCTCATGAAAATATAATAATAATAACTCTACTGACCTATACAAAAAGATTCACCTAGACAGAACGTAAAGCCAAAGGCCGGTTTATTCCGTGACTGCTGTGGATTGCTTCCTATTAATGTCATGTGTTAAACCACAGAATCCCTTTTGGGACAGGCAGGAACATACACGCCATCTTTCTAACCCCTGTGGGCTTGCATAAGAACGTGCCCGGGACATTTGCTTATAAAGATAAAGAACCCTCACAGCCTGTGCTAGATATATGTCTTTGGAAATATTTTTCCTGTTCTGGGCTTGATGTGTACTTCTTTGTTCTGCTTAAGTGTGTGCATTTTATGGCACCCGGCCAACACCACTTATATCAATTCTCAGAGTGGGAAGAATGGGGTTCTTCTCCTGTGGCACAAGGATGGTGGTGTGTGCAGACCATTTCTCTGCATTGGTTGTGAGGCCATGGGGACCAACACTCTGTTGAAGCCCATCTTGCTCTGTCTCTTTGCAATGTGAATAGAGTGTTGTACCTTCCAGTTCTTGTGTGAATCGTGCCTTTATAGGTGACTTCAGCACCTGCAAACTATGCTGTGGGATGACATCTTGGGCCTATAGCTTCAGGCGGTGGGACTCTTCCTCTGGATGGTGCTTTTCTATTTGGAAATGAGGTGTGGCATATGCACGATAATCTCTACACCATTTCTACCAGCAGTGCAGATCTATTTCCTACACAATCTAAGGATTCGTTTGAAAATAGTTAAGGGAAAAACATTGTGTAGCACTGAGCTTGCCTAATAGGCAGCCAAGAGTTCCCGGTGGCACAGAAGAAAAACAATCCCACGCACACAAGGAAAAAAGCTCTGATGCTGGTGGCATTGTCATCCATGTGTTTTAGAACTTTGAGCCTTTCGTTATTTGTATGATATCGAATGCTATTAGTAGTATCATATTTTATTGTGATAAAATTAACACACACATGCCTTAGCTTCAGTGCCTCCAAAAGCAAAGTCTGAGATGAGGTTTATTTGTGTGCAAACAGTTTATTTGGGAGGATGAGGGAGGCATTGGGAAGAGCAAAACAAAAAGGAGAAGAGGCTGATATAAAAGCTGATTACCGTGCTGGTGTTCTGAGCATGGACAGTCACCACTGCGGAGAGCAGGCGTCAGTTGCTGGCACCTGCCGAGGCACCCTAAAAATGCATCACAGTATTTGTCCACCTGAAGGAGAGAGTGTTAGAGGATTTATCTAATGACTTCACCCCCACTGGTTATGGGTTCCCTCTTGGGGTGTTGATGCTCCGTATCACCTGCTGTGGTGGAGTTTCACTTGCAGGAAGTTGAGTTCCAAGGCAAAGGTTTGAGTAAAGGAGGATTTAAAGTGGGTGCAAAGAGGTGTCTGGATTAATGCTTAATGTAGAAAATTTGTAAAACACAAAACGACAAAGATTTTGTTTTCATCACAAATTAATCACCCATTATCATACCACCCAGAGAAAACCCATTGGCCAAAGACCTGACATCAGTCTATCAATGCATGTCTTTTTTTCTTGTCTACATTTCATGGCTTTTTATTTTTACTAAATGTTTTTCTATCTCCAATATATTTTTATGTTGAGAAATATTCTTGGTGCATTTTAGAATGGTTGACCAGTATTACATTATACAGATGCACTAAATAATATCTCTAATCTTCATCTTTTCTTATGGTTGGTTGTTAATTTTCTGCCATTAAAAAAGCACTGTATCATTGTACGCTTGTTCAACTACTTCTTTAGCATTAACTAATAGAATTAAATTCCTACATGAAAAAATATAAAGTATGCACATGTTTAAGGCTTTTAGTGCCCAATTAGCCTCCAGAAAGGTTGTAACTACCCCCACCAATGTGTAAGAATTCCTATTCTCTCCTTTTAAAATATTATTATTGTTTTTTTTTAACTTCTGGCAATCTAAGACTATCTTTTATAATGAGTTATTGTGAAATATGTATTTTTAATTCTTAACCTACATAACTCTATTTTTAGTATATTTGATATTTTTTCAAAGGTTTGTTAATAATTTGTATATTCATTTTTGTGAGTTGTTTGTTCATGTTTTTTGCCCAATTTTCTATCTAGGACTTCATCTTTTTTCTTATTACCTTGTAATTAGTTTTTTAAAGTATTAATGCAATTAAAAACAAAATATATAACTAAATCTGATACTATATGCAAACTCCAAATCTCCCTTATTTGTTCATTATTGGGGCTTTTTAATACTCACATTTAAGTTTTTGTGTATTCAAGTTTATCTAAGCTACATAACCTATACTAAGTACTTAAGACCGCATTTCAGGACTAAATTCATTTATGAAGATGCATGATCAGTTGTATGAGGTCATGCAACTAGTAAGTGAAATAATGAATCTGAACTCAGTTCTGTCTGGTACCTAAGTGTCTTTCACTCTCAAAGTACCAACAAGTCTTTCTGAATTATATTTTTGGTTCCCTCGCCCAGGATTTATGATCGATCTTCATAAATAACTTTATTATAATGAGATTATTGTATCTTTATTGATTGCAAACTGCTCTATTGATTGCAAACTGCTCTATTGAGTTAATATTTGGATATTGTATAAATTTATCTCTTCACTTAACCTCTCACTCTCAGCTTGCATGGCATAAAATACAAAGTACAAAGGAATAGAACTTAATACAAGTACAAAAGAATCCATATACTGATTTACATATATCTATGCTGAAATAAATATGTCAAAGTTGATCATATTTAAAAAAACACACTTTGAAGAGTGTAAATGGAAGGTCTGATAATAACAAGAGAAGCAAGAATTGAGGGGAAATTGCATTGTTACTTTAGTAAATGGAGCATACGGCTCTAAGATAAAACATTTTCATAACGAAAAAAATTGACCAATACAAGTGAAGAGTTAAGACACACCAGCAAAATAGGGCATTAATACAGAGAATGGAGACATTGCCAGTTGCAGAAACAAATATCACAAGAGAGAAGACAGTCACCCTGCAGCTTTAAAGAGACACCAATGACAAATCTTTTAAAGAGACCCACTTATCTGAATTACTCACTCCACAAACCTTTATTAAACCCAACTAAGTGCTATGACTGAGGTACTAAGGTTAAACATTAGAAATGATGTTGGCCTTTCCACACAAAAATAAAATCTAGTGACAGAAACAGGTGGCAAAGAACCATAATACAGAACTGAATGAAAAAAAGCAATAAAGAAATGCACAGCATGAGGATATGCTAGAGACGTGTGATTGGGTGGATAAAACAGAACAGGTTTCAGTTGAGTAGGTGTATATAACTAGAGGCTGGAGAAATAAAAGGGTTTTGATAGAAAGGAAAATAATTTTGCAATAAAAGAGCAGCTTAGAAGAAGGAAAAGGCCTGTGAAAATGCATAAATCATTTTTCTAGAATATGTTTAGAATGAGTAAAGCAGAAGGTGCATAGAAGCATACATAGAGCCAAATAGATGAAGTTTAATTATGATTCTTTTAAGTATAAGAGATAGAAATCTGAATTAAACTAACACAAGCAAAAAGAGGTCATGGAAGGATACTTTATCTCATGAACTGCCCGTGTAAGAGAGAGTTTATGGAAACATCTGAGCCTCATTAACCATGAGAAACTGTTCTTTGAAGAACATTGTCACCTTATCTCCTCTGTTTCCTCCCCAAATGGTGTCCTTACACTTCTCTGGTCTTCATGAATACGATCATGAATACAGTCCCAGAGTCATGAGTTTTATATGCTACAGCTTTGGGCTCATTGACTGAGCTGGGGTCAAGCACCCACCTCAAACCACTCAACTTCATCAGGAACAGAGAAAAACATTTATTTTCTGGAAGAAGAAAGAGGGTGGGGGACTCTGCTGTACAAACAGCTCCCCAGATTCCTACCGCAAATAGGAAAAGACAACACTATAATTAGCAACTTTCAAGAGTCTAATTTACCATCCAGTTATCCTCTTTCTTCTTGTCCTCCCTGCCCCAACTTGTGAATCTCCATGCCCTGTCTCTTTTCTTTGATCATCCTCTCTTCCTCTTCTTTCAGCCTTTCTTTGTTCAGTGACTCCTCTCTGGGATGCTCTTCCCAGGTATTTTTTCAAAGCACAATAGCACCAGCTGAACTGTTCAGATCAAAAGAAATCAACCCTAAATTATGATGTTACTATTTTTTCATTCATGCTTTTATCCATTGATTACTCATTCACCTCTCGTCAGGAACTCTGGGATTAAAGATATTTTAAAAATGATAGAAATAATAACAGCTTAAATGTGTTGACTGATTATCAAGTGCCAACTGCTATACCTGTACTATCTCATTTAATCACACACGGTAACTCAATTTTTTAAAAGTAGCCAAATGGCGTGTTTGGGATATGAACCTAAGCTCTTTGACTCCAAAATCCTTGTGTGCAGCCACAGTGTTGTCTGAAATGAGGGATACTGTCCCTGTCTCAAAAATGATCATTGAGTAGTAGACAAATGCTGTATAAAGTAATAAGCCCTGTGACATTGGTAAGCATTGGCTTATGGATGAGAAGGAAACCTGGAGTGGAGAGGCACCTGATCCGGCACGGGAGGAAGGGCAGCTTTCCAGAAGACTCAGCCTTAGGTAAATCCTCAGGCTGAGCTGTAGTCGACCAGGTGAGTAAGGGCTGGAAGGGCTTCTGGGTTTGACAGAACAGCAGTGCAAGACAGGTGAGAAGGTGGTGGTAGTATGCACTCAGTGGTTGGCAGGAGGTTCAGCAGAGGTGGTACTTTGCTTGAGTTAGAAAACAGTGGCCAGAGAGATAACTAGAGAAGCAAATATGGGTTGCATGAGAAGAGTGTTGGATATCATACTAAGGACTCTGCACTTTATCCAGAGGCAATAGCTAACCTCTGAAGGATTTTAAACATGATCAAAATAACAATTTAGAAAGGTCACACCCAGAAGCAGTGTAGGAGACAGAGGCTCGAAGACTTAATTAAGAAGCAATGTCTAGAACATAGATAGACTAAGCAATTTGGGGCATGTACTAATTTTTCATTTGTATATCTCCAGGGCCTAACCATTTTTTTTGCTGAACACAATTATGAATAAAGAGACTGTTACAGTAATCTAGGCAAGACATAAGAAGGACTGATTTAAGAAAGTCACGGCGGGGGTGGGAATTACAGGGTGAATTCTCTTGACGATAGGACTTTAGAAGCTTGCATCTGCTTCTTAGTTCATTAGCTATTCTTTTCTCTTTTTTTTATACTGAACTACATTAAACATTTAGTAGCATAAAAAATAATTTAATGTTTACTACCTAATATTAATACATCTTAACTAGCTATATTTGCATCATCTTAAATATTTTTCATTGTTCTTAGAATTTATAATTTTTATTTATAGTTTTTGTATAGTGTAAAAGTTGATGCACCGTAATTTACTTGAACATTTCTGTATCGTTAGATTTATAAGCTGCTAGTCATGTACATCTCACTCTTAGAGAAGAATGCTGCAGTCAATAACTGCAGACATAGCTGTGTTCCTGAGAAAGATCACTTCCTCTCCTTTGCTGTCCTTTTTGCTAGTGTTTGTGGAGATCAGCATCTGAGAAAAGATTTTTGAAGTATAGTTGATGTAGACATATAGGTTATTACATAGCTGAAGGCTATGCAAGGATCATGTGATTAAACAGCTGGGGAACCATTCCTGGAACAGTGGCATTTTTTCGACAAAATATATATATATTTTTAATCTTACTTAAAAAATTATTTTAAAATTGTATCAATATCACGTATATCTAGAGCAGTGCTTGGCACATAGAAGCTGCTCAAAAATATTTGTTGAATGAATGAATGAAAGAGAAATGCAAAACATCAGCTAAAAATCCCCAAACCCAATCCACGTGCATTTATTTGTGCTCAGTACCCTCAGACACAATTTTCTTAAAGAGCTCATACTTCTGCCAGGATCAGAAACATAATGGGAAGGTTTAGAAAGAACTCAAATTAACTTTAGACGATAACAGGATATTCAATTTAGAAAAGAGCTGTTTTGTTTCAAAGAGAATAAAGTCTGTTAGAATCCCATTGTGTGCACTCATGGGAATTAGGCTCACAAACTGTTGCGTGTATAGGGATGACTGTGGGAGTGGGGTAGGGATCAGGCACAAAGAAACTGCTTTTTAATGTCTATTCTGCCTCTAACGGAAATCTCAAATAAGTCAATTAAAAAAAAAAAAGCGACTCTGTGGTGGGAGTAAGTGCCAATGTTCTTGTATTTTAGAATTTAGTTTCTGGAAACCAACAGACTTGGTTTCAAACTCTGTCATCAAGTTCTACTTTCTTAACCTTTTCCAGTCTTTATTTCCTCACATAGGATGGAAATAGTACCTACTTCATAACGTCGTTATGAAGAGTAAATGAATTAGTGTAAAGTCCTGACGTGTAACTTCTCGATGAAGTCTATCTATAACAAGTATTATTATCTGATCTGAAAATCTGTCATTTATAATTATGATATAGCTTAATCCATATAGTAGTTAAAAAGGGGACAGATCTACTCCTATAGAGACGCACTCCCTGTATCTCTGTTCCAAGCCGACTATGGCCAACACTGTTTCCTGACTTCCTGCTCCTCAAATTACAGTCCATAGACCTGCATCAGACTCATACAGGAGCTTTTAAGAAATGTAGAAGCTCAGGCTACATGCCAAACATATTGAATTAGAATCTGCATTTTAATAAAGTCCCAGGGGAGGTCTGTGTGCGTGTTAACATGTGGGTAGGCTCTTCTACCCAACAGTCGTTCTCATTCCCCCTCCGAACTACTGATATGGCAATGAGTGCACTGAGTTTAGCTCTGGGAGAGGGACCATAGTCAAACTAGGCCAGTCATAAATCTCCTGCTTCCCTGAGAAACAGCATCAGAAGCATCAGAAGTTTATTTCATTTTCTCAGCTATACTCTGAAGTTAGAGTGACATTGTTCTGGCCATTGTTGGGAGGCTTCTGGGAATGTTTTGTCTCTCCCACTACCTTCCCACACAGCTTGGTTCCTCTCTTTAAATGCCGTGAGAGAATAAAATCCCTGGATCTGGGCTGCCTTTTAGCATCCAGGTGACAAGAATGAGAAAAAAAAGTCAACACAATGGAGATGGTGAAGTATGTCATTAGAGCCTGGGTCCATGAGAATATCACTGCCATGCTGAATCAGTCCTGCTTCCACGTACCTCATATTATTCAGATAATAGGTAGTGAAGAATTAACCTGACCCAAACAGTAACCTGGCCTTTGCCCTTGACTGCTGGGCAGTGATTTCCAAGTCCTTCGATCACCGTGTCTGATAAGAGTGTCTTTGTTTGCCTGGGGGCTTTGGCTCCCCAGGCAGTTTAATAATGTGATTTACAAGGGGGGCTTTGGTAGAGGTGATGGTATCAGTTCTGCCCCTGAGTGGATGGGAGACCAAATAGATCAACCTGACCTCTGGAAGGGTTAGAGACTACAGATCAACTATAAGGCAGTGTGTGATCAGGTCTTAATAAACATTCTGAAGCTGAGGTTTGGGTGAGCTTTACCTGGTGGGAAATAGTCCCTGGGTTTTCACACACAGTAGGAAGACTTACCACTGTCCTTGACTTCATGGAGAGAGGAAGCTCCACATCGGGCCCCTTCTGGACATTGCCCTTGGCTGATTGTAATCTGTATGCTTTCCCTGTAATTAGTGAGTTCTTCTAGTGAATTATTGAAACTGAGGGTCATTTTGGGAACCCCTCAAATTTACAGTGGATATTAGAAGTAGGGGGACAGTCTTGTGTGAAAGACTTTTCCATCTAACTCTCACAGTTGTTTAGGCCTCTTCACAGAGAATAGCATGTTCTTCCCATTTGACTACTGTCAGTGGGATAGTCTGTTGTAAGAAGCCAAATTCATCCTAAAGGGTACTCCGGTGGTTCTCAAACTTTTGGTCTCTGGACCCCTTTACGTTCTAAAAAATATTGAAGACTTCAAATAACTTTTATATAAATTATATCTGTTGATATGTATGATGTTCAAAATAAAAACAAGAAGTTAAAATATTTGTTAATTCATTTAAAATAATAATAATAAACCAATTACATGTAAACAATAATTTTTAACTATATAGATATAAAATTTATAACTTTATTTTTCCATCAAATTAGGGAAAAAAGCATTGTTTTATATTTTGAAAACATTCTTAAATGTCTGGGTTAATAGATGACAGCTGGGTTCTTGCATCTGCTTCTGTGATATGTTGTGATATGTTGTTTTGGTTGAAGTGTATGAAGAAAACAGCCTCATGCTGAAATGTAGTTGGAAAAGGTAAGAGCATTTTAAAAGTTTTTTTTTCACATATTTGTGAATTTCTTTTTCTGATACATTAGTCAAATCCAACAGGTGATGATTTCTTAAAGGTGAGTTGTAGCCTAGAATTTAAAATCATATCAATAATTTGAATTCCCTGTTACTGTGCATGATTCTGTAACAACATTCATATAACATTATACGCTGATCACCGGGAAAAAATTGGTTCACTGAGTTATGTGGATCTTTTAATTGTTGACATGTTTTTCTATATAATACTAAAAGTCATGTTTGTTAATATCACTACTGAGCTCATCAGCAAAGTCTTCAAGTTTTAGGACGCTGAGAAGCTCACGATGGCCCATACAAGTTTCCTAACATTCTAATTTTCTCTTAAACTCATTAATGCTATCATTAGCGTCAAATCTTGTCACTTGGCTTTCCTGGGAGGGCTGGACTTATATTAGATAACATATGTATCTAACAAATACCTAAGTTTGTCTGTCAATCATCTGTCAAGTAAAAAATAGCATTACATGAAATCATGGCCAGTTTAACTTGTAACAAATAATTGCATGAGGATTTTTCCCTGAAGCAACTATTGTGCTGTGGTATTCAGTAGGAGTACTTTATGCATATTCTCTATTTTATTACAGAAAATATTTAAAAATCACATGTATTTAGGGCCAACATTTAATAAAATTAATACTTTTTACTGCTTCACTAAGGTCATTCTAAAGTGAAACTGGCATAATATTAACAAAAGTGTGTGTCAGAGAAGAACATGGTGTTTGGTGCCTTTGCTTTAATTCATGCTGAATTGCCAGCCATTTAACCCACCATTTGCTTTTCTCCCATCATTGCGAATGTCAAAAAAGTGAAAAATGGCAAGTAATATATATTATTATGAAAATAATTTTGACCTTGACATCGTTCTGTGACACACTAATGGCATAAATGATATGGCACTGGCTTTAAGAAGAACTTGGGGACATCGGGGTCTCCAACAGCAGACCACTCCCACTGTTAGTCCTAGGCTGAGCTGTGAGTCCTGGAGGGAGGCCCTGCGCAGTGCGAACTTATCTCTCCCAACCCTTTAGTTCACCTTGTGTATCTTCCCACTAATGGATCTGATAAACTAATTCACACTAATAGAGTGGTTAGACTAAGGGCTTCGATGTCAGACAATCTGGGCTGTGCCTTATAGTAACTGTAACCTTGGGCAAATTAACTTCTCTGTCTTCGCTTTCACTTTTTTGCACTTGTAAAATGGAAACAATTAGTAGGTTGTTTTGAGGACTAAACAATTTAAATAATATAAAGTGCTTAGGAGTCTCCTGAATGTTGAAGCTATCAGTAAGAGTCACTTGTTGTTATTACTAATATTTAATAATTAACACCTTCTGGTGAGATTTGCATGTTAGCCAGTGATGTCTTGTGCAATAGGATTGAATGTCCAGTGATGGAATTTCAGGCACAGTCAGCAAGCAAGTTATTCATTTTTAAATTTTAGGTCTAGTTGTTGTGAAAGATAAAGATTTCAGAGTCCCTGAAACTGTTCATGCAGTCCTAATTAGTCATATTAAATGGCTGTGTTAATAAGCTCATTCTTAACGTTCGACCAACACTACCCTCCCAGAGAATTCCATGAGGAGGTAGTTACGGCTTTGTTCAGTCTTTCTGCTTTGCTAACATCCTCACACAGCAATCTGCACATGGTTGAGGCCCGATAAATGCATGTAAACAACATATCCTCAAAAGAAAAAAATCATTTGCAAGTGAACTGCTTCTTGTAAAAAGGAATTCTCTAAAAGCAATATTTTCTGAGTTTTGCTGATCAAACCCAATAAAAGAAAATAAAGAAAAAGAAAAGAAAACTTGAAATGACATGTGTCTTCTGGCTATAGCTCCCAGCAGTACAGTGTGAGAACGCTATCACGTCCTAGCCCCTTTGGAGATTAAAAAGCAGCTGCTTGTTGCAACAGACAAATAAAGGTTTAAAAATTACTTCCCCATAAAAAGAAGCACAGGTTATTGCATAGATTCATATTAGTTTCTGCTACAACAGAGAACGGCTCATATAATTGTATTTGGAAACTCTTCTTGTAGAGAGAGATTTATAGTTTTTTGCTTATAAAAACCTAATTCTATTTTAAAATATAGACTCTCAGCAAGTGTCACCCTGAAGAATTAGACTACTAGACTATTTTGTTACATTTTAGGGGATAAAAAAAAGCATGTGGCAGTTACACTATTAAGCCACAGCAATGGAGCTGCCACTCTCGATCTCATTACTCAAGACTCTCTTTAGTTCAATTATACACCTCTCCAGCTAAGGAAGATAGATGGAGGTCATTTAGGAGCCGTAAACCACAATGCCTTGAATGCAGAACTATGTTCTTAAACTGATTTACACCTTGTTCTCCAATGTTCTACAATAAGGGCTTGGATTGAAATGCATAGACATGATTGAAAAGGCTTTTTCTTGGTTTTAACATCAGCGCCCATGCTGGTTGGCAATTATGACCTCCAATGAATGTCGCCTTCATTACTTCAGTGGTGGCAGAAAAACCAAACCAAACCAAAAGGGAAATGGGGGTTCTTGGTCAGAATATCCTTTGGGGAAGGAGTGATGACATTTACGTGTCCTGTAAGTTTTAATTTGATTGTGTGCATTGGTCCAGCGAGAGAGGAATTGGGTAATAATAGAAAGGAACAATTTGCTCTTTTAGAGTTGATAAAAAAATACTGTCACGTTGCTCTGATTTAATTCACATATATTTCTCAGTGTGGAAGACGTGAAGTGTGCTAAAGAAAGTTAAGTAAACAGGGCAAATCCACATGAAACTTCACAGAGAAATGAGAGCTCTTCATAAATTTAAGGTAAGTGTTTTTATTGTCCTATAGCTGCTACTCTCTTTTAATGTCCTAGATTCAACTTTTGTAACTTCTCCCATAGCTGTTTCTTTAGTGTCACTTCAGAAGGTGTCACCACTGGAGATTGAAAAAACACATTCAAAAAATAATTAGCAACAACAACAACAAATGTGCTTGTAAGAACATCCTGTTCTTTCTCTTCACCTGCTTAACATTGAATGAAGGAATGCATTGAGAAATATCGTTTCTACTGCCCCAAATTTGTTCTAATGGATCACCAGGAACAAAACAATCTAGATCTTTCAGTTATATGTGATTCCACTGGATATATGTCCACAATGCCAAAGGGTTTCATAAAAGTTCACCTCTGAAGTACAGACTATAAAAAATTTTATTCCTATTGATATATTTTCCTTTAGAAAGAAATAGATCTTTTCAAGAACCTACTTGAGGCCTGTACAGAACCAATCCTATTTTCTTCTCAGAAGAAAATAATTATTGAATTTCAGTCATATATCAGGTCTTCTGTGGAATATTTTTTTCTAGTAAGTTAATCTTAAGTTAGATTCTTTTATTTTATGAGATAGTATTTAAGAAGTTCCTTAAACTCCTAACAGCCTTAAAAACAATGGACTTATAAAACATTTCATTAACATTTAAAGTTATCTCAGACATACTGTCGAACTTTAGAAAGTATTTTTAAGGGCTAAACATTTTATGGCCATTCTACTGGTGCCTTATAAAAGAGCCGAAACATTCTAGGGTTTTACTCAGCCTTTAGATTCCATATATCTAATGGAATGCTATAAGTCGAGACTGAAATGGGGCATTTTTCTCATTCTGCATAGGGAGAGTTAGTTTTGCCTTTGAAGTTTTATTTGCCACTGTTAACAAAGAATCCATCAGTTAATTTTTGAACACCTACTATGTACTACACGTGTTCAGAACCTTCTTCGTTGACGTCATTCTGTATCATGCTACTTCTCACAGACTCCCTCCACCCCTCTCTAGTTGCACTGGCCTTCCTGTTCCCCAGACATGGCAAGCTTGCCCATAAGTACCTTCTGCTTAGAACTGTCTTCACCCCAATATATGCAGAGCTAGTTCTGGTTTACCTTTGGGCCAAGCTCAAAAGATTCTTCAGGAGAAGTCTTCTGTGACCTCGTCTGACCTGGTCGTTCTCTATCGCATTACCATGTTTATTTTTATTTTCTTGGCTACACTTATGATGATCTGAAATATTTTGGTTTACTTGTGCTAATTTTCTTTCTCTTACAACTTTAGGGTAAAATCCTTGGATGTAGGAACGCTGTCTTCTTGCTTACTGCCAAATCTCCAAACCCTGGGATGGCAGGTGGGTAGCAAACATTAGTTGGAATGAATGAATAAAAGATTTCAGAAAGTTTGAGAAACTCATTAAGAAGGGAATTCTACTGAGTTGTTAAAAAAAAGTGAGAATTCTTTAAATGGTGACATTGAAACCATCCATGAATAATTGTTACATGGGAAAATAAGGTGCAGAATAATTTATTTAGAAGAGCATATTACAGTTTGCAAAAAAAAAAAAAGAGAAATTACTTACACATGAGTTAGCATATAGATAAAATACAATTTAGAAAAATTTTGTAAATACTAATAATTTGTCTACCCTGAAAAGCCCGATCCTGTCTGATCTCAGAAGCTAAGCAGGGTCAGGCCTAATTGGATGGGAGACCACCTACGAAGAACCGGTACTGTAGGCATAAAAAAATTTAAAAAATAAGGGATTGCAAGCTGACAAGGTCCTTGCAATCCATGAGGTCAACCAAAGTTCACCTTGTCTAAAAATAAATAAGTAAGTAAGTAAGTAAGTAATAAATAAATAAATAAATAAATAAATGATTATTTCTGGGAGAAGTAACTACATGGGACTTTAATTTTTTAAAATTATACTTATTTATAATATTTCAGTTTTTACAATGAATATTCATTTATCTATCAATTAGCTCTTGATCATTTACTATGTCCCAGGGACTATTCTTGATGTTAATTAGTATATGAATGAACATATCAAAGTCCCTACTTTCACAGAGCTTCCATTATATTGAGGAAAATAGATCTGACAAAGAAAAATAAAACCAAGTTAAGACAGAGAGAGAAATAGAGATTCAATGGTCAGAGACCTCTTTGATGAGATGACATTTGAGCAAAAATTTATACAGGTACATCAATCATTAAAGTCTTGGGTATGTTGGAGTAACCAATAAGCACAAACTGCCAGTGGCTTAAAATAACAATTTGTTTCTCACTCACAATGATGTTTAACTTGGGTTGGTGAGGACTCTGAAGTCCTAATGCAGTAATGCCATCTGAAACATGCGACCCTCCTGATCACGACAGGAGGACAGAGGGCCAGAGAGTCGAACAGCACAACTAAATTTGGCACAACGAAATACTTCACTGAGAAGCGACGTGTCTTTTCTGTTCACATGACATTGGCCTATCATTAAAGTGAGCTTCTGTGTACCCAGAAGTAAAAGAGAACCACAGATTAGTGAGCATTTGTGATGTTTGCTGTAAAGAGTAAGACATATCGATATCTGGAGGAAGAGTCCAAGTAAAGCGGACATAAATTGCAAAGGCCCTGAGGTGTGTTTACGCCCGCTGTGTTCCAAGGAGGTAGGCAAAGTGGCTAGAGTGCAGTAAGTTAGAAGGAAAAGTGAGTTGAAGAGATAATCAAGGATCAGATCATGTGCATCAGTCCGCAACCTTTTTGGCATCAGGGACTGAGGCTCCTAAGAGAATCTAGTGCCTAATGATCCGAGGTGGAGCTGAGATGGTGATGCTAGTGCTGGGGAGTGGCTGCAAACATAGATGAAGCTTCTCTAGCTCCTAGCCCCCTGCTCACCTCCTGCTGTACAGCCCGATTCCTAACAGGTCACTGGACTGGTACCAGTCTGTGGCCTGGAGGTTGGCGACCCCAGATATAGAGTCTTGTAGCCCCATCATTATTATTCTAAGTATGATGAGAACCCACTGGGAAAGATTTGAGCCTGAGGGTGATATTATCTCATTAATGAATCACTCTTATTATCGCAAAAAGACAGCAACACAGAGGCAGGTAGAATAAACAAAAAATAATAGACTATTGAATTAAATAAGAACAAGAGGGAAAAGAAGAGACACTAATCAGTAGGATAAATAGAAAGAAACCCACATGGTTTTAAGATACAGACAGTTCCAGGGTTTTGATTGCACATAAATAAATCCCTCAGCTCTTTTTTTTTTTTTTTTGATACCAGCTGAAGCCCTAAAATATCCAAAAAAAAAAAAAAAAAACACACACAAAAAGAATGAGCTCCTTTAATATGGGTAAACAAATTAATTGAATATGCACAGATGGCTACTGCACGGAGCAGGTGATAGGGCAGCTTTCAATCAAAGCTTCCAATTTTCTACCACTTAGGAACCCACAGGTCCTTTGAGAAGTTATTTGCCATGTTAACAGGGGTTTTATAGCTTCTAGTACCTTCTCAGTGTTTCTTAAGACTCTGGGTGTATGTGTGCCTTCTTGCTAGTCCCAAGTAACTAGAAACAACCCCGCTGTTTGGTCTATTTCTGAGTGTTTAAGGTGCACCAAAACCCAGTTTCCCATGAGCAGATCTTCATGTCTGCTTGGGTTTATTTCCACAATAATTAAGTGAAATTATAAAGGGCAGATAGTGCTGTATGAATCTAAATTATCATAAGTGGAAAATAATCAGATGTCCTCTGGGCCTCTGTGGTATATTTAAAATAAAAGCAAGAAGTTCAGCATTCCAAAACAAAGCCCAAAGGCATGAAAGAATTCAACCTGTTTGTGGAACGTGACACCTGGCTCTTTCTTCTTCCATTCATTTCAACAAATTAGTCTCCCTGCTCTCCTTTTTACCCCACAGCTATGACATCACTGCCTTCTATAAATAGCTCCTAAAATCTCTCTCATTAATCCACTTACTTTCCATCTCCATCATCCCTCCTCCCCCCATCCTGGTCCAAACCCCTGCCATCTCCTGCCTGAACTTCAGCTTTGCTTCCTAACTGATCTTGACTTTTCCTCTTGTCTGATTCCGTCCAAACCCTATGCAGCAGATAGGTGCATGGTTCCCTCACCCAAATCTAATCATGTCTGCCACTTTATTTAAACCTTCTAGTGCCTTTCTATTGTTTCCAGCTCAAAACAAAAATCTTGGTCCTTAAAAAAACATAATCCATCAACAGCTTCTAGGTCTAGCTTCTGATTATCTTTTCGACTGCACGCTACTCTTCCTCTCCTCCTCCACTAGGGAATTCCAGTCACACTGTTCTTTAGATCAAACATTCCAGTCCCCCTCCCCATTTTAAGAAGACCTGCTGAAGGCCTACCATAGGTCCAGTGTAGTGTCCCCTGTCTTCCAAGCCAACCTTACTTCTGGTTAACTTCTATTCAAGGGTTGGTCTATTTCTCTCTTCTCTCCAGTACAATGTGTGTTCCTATTTAGATATGTTCTTTATTCTCCAATCATTCAGTGCAATATTTATAAATACATTGTCAGGCTTATAAGTTATATTAAATAATACCAATATTTAATTTAGCTTTACCTGTTGCTCTCAATTTTTTCCTGCAATTCTTAGTTTTTGCTTCACTTTTTAGAGCCTGTGTTGTTAGACGTATATGAGTTGGAAATTTTCTTTAAAAAATTTCCTTTTAACGTTGTATGTTGCTCTCCTGTATTTCTTATAATACTTTTTAAAAATGATAATTTTTTTTCTTTAAAGCCTTTTTGATTTGAAGATGTTCATTTGCAGGTCATCTATCTTGGTTATGATTATTTCTAACATTGACCTTTGCCTCGGGTATTTGGAGTGTTATCACAAGTCTAGATATGGATTACTATTTATTTGTGATTCAAGGGAATCTGAGAGTTAATATCTTTGGTCAATTTTGGAAATATTTTATTCTTATCTTTAAAAAAATGACATTCTTCCATCTCTCTAAGTTCTTTTTTTCAGCAACTCTACTCATGGATACTAGATTTCCTTATTCTGTCCTACATAGATCTTATTTTTAAAATAATTTCCACTATTTTATGTCTCTGAACTGTACTCTGTCTAATTATTGTATCAGTCCTTTTATTGGCTGTATCTAATATTATGTTTAACCTCTTTACTAAGTTTTTTATTTTTTATTCTACAGACTTTTTTTTTAGAAGTTCTTTCTCTACAAGTCTTTTATTTATAGTGCCCCAACCATTCTGAGACTTTTGATTGTTCTTTCTGTTTTAACCACTTTGAACATTATTTCATATATGACTGTTCTATTATCTCAAGTTCATGAGATTCTAGTCTTGCTATTTCTTGAGTCAGCATTGTAATTATTTTTATCACAGCACACATAGCCTTTCCTCTGAAAATATCCTTTGTGACCTTTTTAAAAAGAGTTTTATATTGTTTTTTTCCAGGACTCACCTTGGCTATCACAGCTCAAGGATCAATTTTAATGTTAAATTTTTAATTTAAAGCTTACCAGACCACAAGGGTGTATAATATCAAGGCAAACATAAAGTTTTTTGTTGTCTACCTTAGCCAATAGGCAATTTTTTCCAGTCTATTTTTTCATGAAGTTCTTTAAGGATCTTGGCCTTATGTGGGGAATTTAAGTTCCAACTCTCTGCCTCAGACAGACCCAAGAATTATAGTAATAAAAAATCATGACCTAGGCCACAAATCCTGTACTTTACCCCTGCTTATTCCCAATACAGCTGCAATGTAACTCCACCTGCTAAGCACCTGTTATTTAATTTTCTCTTCCTTTCTAGTACTTAAAGATTTCTCTTTACTTGAATTCATATATGTGCAATGTTTGTTATCTATGGTGTATCTACATGGTATTGTGAAAATGAAGAAAACCATCGTGAACCGATATGAAATGATTTCTAGAATATATTGTTAAATGAAAGAACAAGGTACATATACAAAAAAGAAAATACATGTTATGTTTTAATAAGAAAGAACAGAAAAGAAAAATGCACCAATAAATCTGTACATGTGCATTTAGGCACTTATTTTTGCAAGAAGAAACATAGGAAGGATAATTCAGATTCTAATTAAAAGTTATTGTTAACTAAGAGAGTTAGGCAATTATGTGGAGGAAAGGTTAGAGACTATAGTAAGATATCTCCAGCATATGTTTTTATATAGTTTTGACCTTCAAAATATGCAAATGTTTTTTACATCAAAAATCATAATAAATAAAAAAGATAAAAGGACTAACTCAAAAGGACTAACTCTCAAATGTAATAGATACAGAAACAAATGAAATTAACTGTATCAAATTGATAATGTAATCACACAGATAAAATAATTAATTCAATAATTTTTACACGCGCTAATCTAACTGAATACCGTTAATGGGTTATAGTCTAAAGTTAAAAGAAACTGCAAAGAAACCTTGAACTTTAGTTAGACAGTTTGTTTTTGAAAATAGTATTGGTATAAATATAAAACAATTTTGCATGGATTATAGGACAAAACAAATGAGTAAATACATTGATGTTCGAAATTAACGTTCGAACCATGAGAGAAGAGAGATATAAATATGGAGAAAGACGAGAAAGAGTTCGATAATGCTTCATTTGAAGGTTTTAGTATGAGTTTCATGATTTATAAGTCTTAGTTCTTAGATCTGTCCATTGAAAAGACCCAAGAAGTGGTGACATCAATAGTAATAAACACACTAAGTGCCTGGATCAAACTTTCCAAATGCCTTTCTCCCACTATGTTCTATATTTGTATGGATGCAGAGAAAGTTGAAAAATATCAACAAAAGAGTTTACAGTGGTAATGCAGTCAGAGGTGGGCAGTGCACAGACTGAGAAAAGGAAGAGGAGGACATGGTTATGTAGATGGCTTGTTACCATGACCAAGCACTACCTCTGTAATGTACAAATTCTAATGCAGTGAATAAAATCAATACACATAAAATAAAAAGAGAACCAGGTATGTGTTTTTTAAGCAAGAAGGCAAGACAAACCTTGCTCTATTTTTCATTTTAAAATTTTATTAAATGCATTTCAAGCTGAAATTTGAAATATACTTATTTGAAAGTGTTATTTCATGCCATTCAATGAGATACATACAAAGGCAAAAACTCCTCTACTTTACCTCCTCTGTTTTTGCCTCTTTGAAGTTAAAAATAACACCATGGTGTGTACCTCTATGCTGTTTTCTGTGATATACAAATATCTAGAATTTATTGTTTTATGGTGGCTGATTGGGGTCCGGTTTTGTTTTCTATATATGCAGATAAAAAGTGGTTCTGGTATCATTCATTAAATAATTTTTTCTCCAAATACATTCTTTAATAAACAAATTCCAGAAACTTTTTTCTTATGGCCAGCCCAGCCCACTGCAGAGAAAGCACTCAATAAAAGGCCTTCTCTGATATTCTGCTAGCTCCTTATTTGATGTAGAGTTATTGCTGATACCAATACTCATATATTGGCTGGGAATAGTGTACCTGAGTGTAGCTGGACTCCAGTGTGGCCTTTACAGAGTCTAATGCCAATTTAAGCCTGTATCTTTTTAAGTAACTTGTTCTTTCTCCAAATTCAGTAATTGTATAAGAGTATGTCTATGAAAGCATGTTATAAATCTTGCTTGGCAAAGCCTTTAAAATTACAGCCTCCATTCTTTAGCTCAGGGGAATTTTATTCTGTTACTAGTTTATATTTTCCCTCGCCTTCATTTATTTCTTATTTCTATCCTACAATGTTATTATTATATGTACACGAGGCCTCACCTGTCCATCCCCGAAGTCTCTTATGTTTTCTTTTTCGATTTTGCTCACTTTGTATTTTAGTTCTAGAGTCTGAAAGATTTCTTCTTAGGTCAAGTGTGCCTGTGCTTTTTTAATTCATTATATATATATATATATATATATATATTATATATATATATATATATATATTAGTTTAAAATAATTTTTTTTCATCCCAGAAAGATTTTATGTGTTGGGCTTAAATCCACTAATTGTTTTAATTGTTTTAATCTGTCTCCTTAAATAGCTCAGTTTCATTGGGAGACTATTTATATTTCTTCCCCCAGTGCTTGAGTATGTGTGTGTACACAGACACACAGACACACACACTTTTTCTTTCATTCTTTCTTCTTCTTTCTTCATTGTGTTCTTAAAGTATGAGATCACCATCTACAAGGGGGTTTTAAGAGGCAGTGGTCTCTATGGGCTAATGGTGCAGCAGCAGGTTTAGAATTCTTGATGTAATATATCTGTTTTCCTTGCATGTTGGGTTCTCCTAGTCTCATGGGTGGAGAAGACTCTGCCCTCTTTCTCAATTTTCCTAAGCCTTTGTAGGCAGGGATGGCTCCATATACTCCCATGGACAGAAGGCAAACTTCACTGGGAGTTCTGGGATTCCCCACAGGCCAGGTGCTTCTCAGGTATCTGATATTCTCCTCAGCTTGTCCTCAGGACCAGAGCAGGATAAAACCTCAATGGCTCTTTACCAAAGTTCTCCAAGCTCATCTGACTTCTGATCTCAGAAATTGCTTGCTGAGAAGAGGCAGATGAGTTGGAATGAAATTAAAAAGAAGAAATGTGAAGATCTCCATTTTCCCAGAATTCCCTGCCTCCTCTTGAATTAAATAATTTGTCTTCTCTGGAACCATTAATTTAACTAATTAATAATTACTTAAGAATATCGGTCTGGGGGCAGTTGTCTTGTATAAAGGTGACCATAACTAAAATATTATTAGCATTATAAAAGCAGAGTAAAGCAAATGAAATATGCTTGAAAGTCAATTGAACCTCTGTTTTGGAGATCATTTACCAAAGTAATTGGGTTTTGGAGAGAGGAAGCGGAAGAGGAAGAAGGGGAAAGAGAAGGAGGGACATTCTAATGATTCTTTCTGAAATACAAATAATAAAGAGCTTTGTAAATTTTAAAATTATATAACAACCAAAGGCCAGTTATGCCATGTTCTCTTACAGCACAAAATTCTTAAAACTGTGTTAAGTGAGGAGTGGGGAATCTCAGATTTCTTTTCATAATTACTCATGAATTAATGTTGTTTTAAAAATATTTTTCAAGTGGGAAAGTTTGGCTTCCCCACAGTGAAAATAGAATAGACCGAAACCAAATTTTCTGCTTGCATCTGATTGGTTAAAAGGAGGCTATTTGCTGGCTATTGGCTGGGGATTGCCCTCAGTTTCTAGAGGCCACCCATAGCCCCGGCCACGTGACCCTCTCCATAGGCAGTTTACAACATGACAGCTTGCTCCTTCCCAAAAGAGAATCTGTTAGAACAAATCTGTTAATAAATGTAAGCGTGAGGGTACGACCCCTCATTTTTAGCATATTTATTAAAAACAAGTCATAGGTTCTACCCATACTCAAGGGGAGAGGATCAAGGAACATCAGGAACCAAGGATCATGGGGGGGGGCAGTATCTTAGCGTCTGTCTGCCACACTTCCTATATTATAAGGATTAATTTATTAGTGTGTTTACTTATTTTAGATTTTATAACTATACTAATATTGAATAATGAATAGTGACAATGTTAAACTCGTGACTGGGTTTAAGCCCAAGGTCGAACATTTTCAACTTTGTATGATCTCAGGCAATTTTCATAATGTCTGTGTCTCAATTTCCTCATTGGTAAAATCAGTATGGTAAGAGTATCTCCCTCATAGAGTTGCTTTAAGGCTTAGATAGTAAGAAGAATGTTAAAGCATTTAGAATAGTGCCTGACACATATTAAATGATCATGAATCTTAGGGAATACAAAACATAAACATGTAATAAAAAATTTTTTAAGTAACTTTAGAATAAATATAAATAACATTCTAATGAATTCTTTCCATATTCCTGGAAGTGGTTTTATTTGCTTCCTATGGTCCACAGACTCCACTTTCTAGACCACTGTATAAGCTATCATGCAGGTTATGGAATCCTGGCAAAAATCCTATTCATGAAGTGGAATAGGCATTCATTTACATAAAATCACAGAATTCTAAAGCTGGATGACAGCTTCTGAATGATTTTCCCCAACCTCTACTGTTTTATGGATGAAATATCAGCAATCCAGAGATAGTAAATGCTGTGCCAGAGGTTACATGGCTCCAGAGTACTGGAAGAAGCAGACAAAGGAATCTTCTCTGGAGCTTAAAGAAAGGAATCACTAGGCCACAGACAGTCCTACTTTACCCAGCCAGCAGGGAAACAATCTATACCCAATTCAACACTCTTTTTATGGACCAGGAGGTTCCTGAAAATATCTTACCAGTTTGGGTGAGGGGCATTTTAGAGATTCTGATGTCTGACTTCCATACTAGATAAAAAAGCGTCCTTTCTAGAAGACTCAGAAATGAGTTGTGTTGAGTTGATAGGTACAAGACATATTTATCAGGGGTAATCTTCATAGGAAGAATAATTAAATACTACTTAATCATAGTGGCATGAGAGATGATAGATAATATTACATGAGTCCAACGGGCATTGTCTGATGATTGGAGTCCTCGTTTAGGGTCCTACATAATTATACTTCCTATCATGGCAGAGGCTTTGGTGTCTTTTGTTAATCAGTATCACTCTAAACCACTCTGGGACATTCAGCCAATCAGACTGCTCAGTTATTGTGGTTGAATAGTCTTGACCTCATGAATATGAATAGAGGATGTACACAATAGAACAGTACTTCTAATGACAATGAAATTGCCATGAGGGAGGAAAGTGTGGATTTAAAAAAATAATTAAAATTGCAATGAGAAAAATCATAATTAGCTGTGAGGATTACATATGTTTATAAAAATGTTTCTCACTTGTCTTTTGGACAAAGAGCCAGAGTGCCATTTTATACTTCATTTTTTTTTTTTTTTTTTTTTTTTTTTAGATATGGGTGTCCCAATTGCTGACAGCTGGACCTATGAAGATCCATGGAAATGTTTGGAAAACAGAAGCAGAAGATGAGAGTTCAGACAGGATCTTAAACTCAGTGTCACGAGATTTAACTAAAGATTTAAGACTTAAATGGTGCCAATCAATATGGCATGGATCAAAGGCAGTGTAGTGTGAAGGGTGTCAGTCAAGATCCTCGGACACTGTGTCACTACGCAGCAGTGTGAAGGAAGAGACTATAAAATATGTCATATTTACTTACTTAGTCCTCTTATTCCACTTTCACGCCTACCAAAAAGTCCTATGCTTGCTTTTGCTTACAAAGATGCATAAAATAGAGCAAAATGACATAAATTATAATCATTTGAGAAAGATGAAAAAAAGAAATACAAGAGTCAGGTCATAAATAAAAATGTGGATGAAGTCAGTATACAAACATGCATACCATGAAATTTTACATAGAGAGGCCTTAGTATTATCTGAATTGATTTGCCAAGTCCCAGACATTCCGAGGCTTGCATAAGAAAAACAAAGTCATCCGGTGTTGTTCACTAATTAGTGGCCACTCTAAAAAAGGCCTCCTTGCTTAACCCTAGAATCAATCCTCACCAGTTGTGTCCTCGATCAATCTCTCCCTTATTGTCACCATTATACCATGCAAACATACTGCACTCTAGTGAACTTGAAATTTTTGAAAAATATACAGGGCTTCTTGTAGTAGGTAAAAGTCAGCTGCTTGAATCACAAGTCAGTGGCAAATGAGGATCAGGCAGAGTTAGATTAGTTAACTAAATAAGGGAAAATGCATGCATGAGGAAGACATCACTGGTGTGTGCTTCAAAAGCAAAAGATTTGAATATCAAAGGATTAAGTAATGCCCTTGGGAAAATGGATGAGCTCTTGAATATTTCTGCAGAAATGACCTTCTGTATCTTACTATGAAAGTCAAATGTAAAAGATGTCTTACTAAGCTATCAAACAATTTTATCAGAGAAAACATCAAATATATAATCAACATAAGATTTGTTTTTTGTTTGATAAGTTTAATGTATAATTTCTAAGCATGTTAAATATTAAATAAATCCATTTTTATCATTTTAATTTTGGATTTTTTTTTTGAGATGAAATTTCTAGCAACCTCTCTAACCCTACCATATCCCACTTTATACTCGATCACCATGATCACTTACTAGAAAATTTGGTCTCTGATTTAAAAGGCCCTTTTTTCAGTATTAAATATTGCTAATCTAATTGCCTTACTTGTGAGAATGGAGCCCCATTTTCCAGTAGAAAGCCAGGAACAAAACACAGTCAGTTATATGATTCACATGTCCCTGGATAAAAACAAGTTCATTGCTCAGGTCTGAAAAGTTACATTTATTCCTGGGACCAAGCCTGGACTCATGTCACCAGGACACTGTGAGAGGTAAAAAGCATCCTTTAACAACAACGGCAATCGTGATTTTTATGGGGTCATGTTTTTATTGTAGCTCATAATGTAACCTAAAGGCTTCTCACCAGAGCCTAATTATTAGGTAAATACATTTTATACAAGGCTGATGTGTTTTTGCCTGAATGACCAGCAGTTAGGCAATAGAGTTTGTAAAGCAGTGTTTATCAGGATGTGTTCCAGGAACACAGCTCTCAAAGCTCCTCCGGAACCAAAAAAGAAAAAAAAAAAAAAAAAAAAAGGGTTACGGGAAACGGTCCGTAATCAAACAAGTTTAGAAAAGACTGTGTGTTATTCATGGAGATTCCCAGGGCACACTGCTCTGCTAAGGGCTTGGGTAAATCGGTATAGCATGGAGGCAAGAGTCCAGACTCTGGACCCAAGGGCCTGGATTTTATCCTGGCTTTTCCATGTAATAGCTTTGTGACCTGGGGTGTGTTATTAACCTCTCCGGGCCTCAGTATCTTCATCTGCAAAACGGGAATAAAAGTAACAGTACGTTTTTCATAGGTTGCTGTTCTGGTTAATTCATCATGCGAAATGACTGATGCCATTGACTGCTACATAGGTATCAACTGTAGATTTGTCCTGCCTAGGAGCCAGCTTCACATCATCAAATTTTGTATTTCATACCATACTTGATCGCTGAAGTCTCCTTTCTTCCTGAGAACTGCTATTAACATGCTAGAAATAAGCTGTGTGAAAATTCCCAAAAGGTAGTTTTTAAATGGATATGCATAAGCATCATAACCATTTGTAAAACTTTTTCAAAAAGAAAATACCCACCCTCCACTCCAAACCAAGATGCTGATTCAATGATGTGGAGTGGATGTGACTTTCTGAGTTTTAGAAAGTTCTCTATGTGATCCCAACGTGGTTCCGACCATCACCGGGAGCAGAGGTTTTCAAGGTGGTGCTATATGCAAATTCTTGGACCATGCTTCATGCCTACAGATTAGAAACTCCGTTGTGGGTCCAGCAATCACCTCAAGGTGATTGTTTGAGAACCTCTAATTTGGGGGAATGAGAGGAGCTGATTGCTCTTCCATCGTCCTCCACCGAATTTCTCTTTGCTCAGATTTCAGAAAAATGGGATACATTTCATGGAGATTTCAGTGACTCTGCAATTATTACCCTGAAAAGAAGAAAAGCAGCTTTTCTATCTTACCAATTAAATTTAGAGACAACAATTTTAGAAATCAGCTGAGCTTGGATCAGAAGGCATTAAACCTATAAGGACCAGCATCTAAATAGAAGGCCTCCGGGGGGATTTTGTACACTGTCAGTTTAGCTCATCTGGAACCATGGATCTAAGAATCCCATTGCCAGCATGGTCCTGGGTGGGAGCAGGTCGCAAGAGAAATGTGCACAAGGTTAGGAGTGCTGATGGGACGCCTTCACTCTCTGAAGGTCAGTGTAAGGCGTCGGGTGTACTTGAAGCCCTTGCACGTTGTGGCATGTCGTGATTGTGTCTCCTCCACAAAGTCCCGTGGCTGTGCTCGCAGCTGCTCCACCTCCCTCCAGTTCTCCAGTGCTGGACCAGATGTGTGTGTGGCTCCCTGGTGAAGGTTTTTTGTTTTTCCTGGTAAAGATTTTGAGCACCTTTTGTATTCATTCACATCATTCGGTTTAAAAGATATAGGTCCCAGTTCGTCTCTATTCTCCTCTGCTTCACAATCTCTTTTCTTCCTCATTGCTTGCCCTGATGACCTGTAGTTACCTGAGGACCCACCCAGTGCACCGGCATCTGTCATTCATATACTCTTTGACCAGCCACCTTGGTGGTTGCTGGCTGGTTACCTCCTGTCTTTGATCCCCCAACTGCCTGCTTCCGGACTTGTACTTACCACATGCAATTACTGAATTTATTATGCAGAAGTGTATGTTGTGTGTGTACTGGTGTGCATGTGTTTTCTTATAAGGCAGGTCTATACAACTCTAAGCAAATAATTTTATATCTTAAAAAAAAATAGATTGCCTGTCTATAAACTTCCCCTTAAGACAGAAAGTTTTCTAAGCCAGAGTAGAAAGAATAAACAGGTTTTAGCTTACCCTTACTGGTGAAATTACTAATAGTAACTGAGCTATAGTGGATGTTCACTACATGCCAGGCCTTGTGTGAAATGTTTTTCACACATCATCATTCAAGTCTCACAAACCTATCAGATTGGTACTCTCATTTACCTCCATTTACATATGAGGAAACTGAGGCTCAGAAAGTTTCCATAGCTGACCAGTTTCTAAGTGTTTTAGGGATGTTTTTGTTAGACTTCCTCTCAAGCAGATGAGAATGGAATCTAACTCATATAGTAAACCCATTCCTTCAACTCCATGTTCATTAGATAAACTTATCATGATCTACCCATTCTTAGACAGCCTTTCTTATTGTGAAAGTAAAATATTTATTGGAGGGAAATTGGATGATTCAGATAGATGCAAAGTAGTGAATAAAATCACCCAGAATCACATCAATTAGGTAATTCCTTTAAAAATGGCTTTCTGCCGCATCTACTTCCCATAAAAATAAAATCCATTTTTATAGGTTTTCTACTCCCACTAAGTCTCATTTTAAATACACGTCTGTTTCTGTTAAAAATAAGATGGTTTCCATTTAAATTTATGTAAAAATGGACCCTTTGGTGTGAATACAGTTGTCTAATATTTGCAATACATTCATTTAGTTAATGGCTAACATGCCAAGAAAAGAGCTTCAGACACAATAAAAAACTGGTGGGGGTGGAATTTGCCTTTAATGATTTCTGATCAGTTTTTACTTGCGTTCCGAAAAAATCTTTTACACTCTTTTTTTATTGAGATGCCACAAAGTCACTGGGGGAAAGACTTACTGTTGTTAACATGCCCTTCAGTAAAGCTAAATTCAAGTACGAAAGGCTCCTGAGGCTCCCTCTGGCATAAAAGTCCCCTTGTTCTCTGGGCTCACCTTCATAAATGGCTCCTTTACAGGAGGCCCTAACTAACAGGCCAGCGAATGGCAACGACACATGAAAAGATTTTTTTTTTTTTTGCACTTTGTGTTTTCAAGTGATATAAAGATAAGTGGGTTCTAAGTGTATATAGATCATCGTTCATTGTGAGTTTCCACCCCTTAATATATAGTCTTAAGAATGATGAACTCCGCAGTGTCATTGTGGCCCTGTGCAATTATCTAAGAGGAAAGTGAGAGTCATCCTGTTTTCTAACTAGCACTCAGAGAGTCAACCAATTAAACAAGCCTTTAAGTGCGAGATTCAGGCCCAAGCCTGGCTCTCTCATGATATCCAAATAAAAGAAGCTAAAAAAATGAAAGGAGACCAAGAGAAACAAAAGGAAGGGAATTTTAAAGAAAACACAAGTACGACTCCATTTACATAAAGTATCTAAAATAGTTAAATTCATAGAAGCAGAGAATACAGTGATGATTGCTAGGGTATAGGAGGAGAGAGAAATGGGGGTTGTTCTATAGTTATAGTTAAAGTTATACAGGATGAATAAGTTCTAGAAATCTGTTCCCCAAGATAGAGCTATAATTAACAAAAAGTGTTCGGTACTTAAAAACTTGTTAAGAGGGTAGATTTCATACAAAGTGTTCTTACTGCATGTGCACACATACACACACACACACACACACACAAATACACACACACCAAACACACACACAAAGCAAGCAGAAACAAAATATCTCTTGGAGGTGATGGATATGTCTATTGCCTTTTTTGTGTTGATGATATTACAGGTTTATGCATATATCCAAACTCATTCAAATGTATATATTAAATACATGTAACTTTTTATCAATAAAGTTGAAAAAAACACACAAAGAATTTTACCTTCTGCATCCAGAGACAAGAGTCATGTGAAATCCATATTGGTTTGCGAATACGAATTGTTGGGGTCCCTTCCATCACTATTGTTTAAATATTTACTTTGTTGAACATCTCTCCATCCAAGGGTCATAGAATACAGCCTAAAAATGGGAGTTGTGTAGTTTATATACTATCAACGTGTTGATCTGAACCTAGTGACATTAATAGAGATATCTATTTTGTTTCTAGGTATTTAGGTTTTTAGTCAGTACAAGCTTCTTGCTAATGGAAAGCTCAGATTTGGCCATAAAAGTTGCTGGTATAACAGGGGATTAACTTAGAAAGTTTAATATATGATTTTTCCAAGAAGAAGAAGGAGGGGGAAGAGAATGAGAAGAAGGAGAAGGAGAAGTTGGTGGTAGAAAGGTTCAGGAGGAAGAGGAAGATGAGGAAGAAGACCACGGAAAAGAAGAAGAAAAACTCTTTTAAAGCAATTGAGCAAAACCCTTGAAGAGCATAATTCGAGACCACAGAAAAAGTATGATTCTAAAAAAATTAGAAAGGCTAGGTGCAATTAGGCAACACACATTCATCCATGTTCCCTCGTGGAGGCCTCCAGCCTCCTGAGAATGAGCTGAAATTGCTTTGGCCTATTGATTGCACAGCCCCTAGATGTCTGAACCCTGTACTAGTTCTACATCTATGTGCCCCCCACCTTCTCTGCCTCTGGGACTCCACTTTCCCCTTCAGCCGTTTCCTCTCCTCATTACAGCTTCCTCAAAGTGCAACCTAGACCCACCTTTGATTTCTACAGTAACAATAACAAAATCCCTTGCAAAGATTTTTTTTTGTTCAGTAAATTTTACTAAAACATTAAGGGATACCAGAAAGACATTATATTTTCAGCCCTTAAACATTGCTCCTTGCTCTGTATCTCCTCTTCTCTTCCTCTTTCCTGGATGCTCACTCTATTATATGGAAATTTTAATCCCTTTCTGAAGCCTGGGCACAGTACACTGACGCCTCACACAGGGCAGGAAGTGAAAGGTGGAGTGAGAGGGAAAGAAAGGTTCAGTTTCCACATTGAGCTCTAATCAATGCTTTTCCCCAGATAAGCCAGTTTTCTCTTGAATATAATTTTTATTTTGGTGTTTTTTATAGTCTATAAACTACCTAGATCTTAAGTACACAGTTTAATGAATTCTGATAAACTTATCTAATGGCTACCTATGTAACCATCACGTGGTTACTCAGCATGAATCAGTAGTTCCTTTCTTTTTTTTTTTTTTAAGTAAAATTCCATGATATGGATGTGTTATCCATTCTGCAGTTGATGGACATTTGGATTGTTTCCAGGTTTTTATGAAAAAGCTGATCTGAACACTCTTGAACAATTGCTCTTATAGACATATGGTTTTATTTCTCTTTGGTAAATATCTAAAAATGCAATTGCTGGGCTATAGGGTAGGTGTATACTCAATTTCATAAGAAACTGCTAAACAGGTTTCAAGATTGTTTTATCATTTTACACTCATACCAGCAATCTAAGAGAGGTCTAATTGTTCCATATCCTCACCAGCACTTGGCATTGCAATCTTGTTAATTTTGGTCATTCTGGTAGGTATGCAGTGGTGTCTTACTGTGGTTTGAGGTAGCTATTTTGATACTATTTATTAAAATAGTTATATTTTCTCTACCTTGTTACAAAACCAGATTTCAGGTATTATTAATCACTGCTTAGAATGATCCCATTATTCCCAAATTTTGTGAGCAAGTAATTCACCCTGAAATTTTTCTTTTATCTGGATTATATTCGTAGTTTTGTTTATGCTCTGAAAATCACTTGCTAGTGTTGGAACAAAAGCTCCAGCTGTAATTTTCCCTATATCCAATAATATTCAACTGACTTTAAAAATTATTTTTCAAAAATTCTTCTCTTTTAGAGGTGCAAGTGAAGACAGCTCCAAATAAAGTGGTATGATAAATAGATTTGTTTCAAAATAACACAGAGTTGGAAATGTGACAGAATAGCTAGAGTATAGATAAAAGAAAATTAGACATGGATTCCTAATTGTCGAATGTGGATTTGAGCATGTGAGGTTTCTACTTTCACATATATTTGAAATTTTCCTTCAGGAAAAGTTAAAATACATTTTAATGCAAATGTGCCTCAGGAGAAAGCCCCAAACCCATACAGATACTTCTGCACTTGCAAAAACACAGATTTAATATGGCCTTGTGAACACATCTTCACACACAAAAGAAAGGTATTTAATTATGTATGAGTTCACCTGTAAAGAACAGTCAATGACTTCATGAAAGACCAATAAGGAACTGGAATTTAAGACCTTAGGACCTGCAGCAAATGAGTCAAATTAGATACACTTTGAAACAAACGAAAACTCTAAGTTTAGCAAGACACCAAACCCTAGTAGTGTCATAATTAAGAAGTTAATATTCACTCAAGACTCTCCGAGTTTCCTGCTTTCCAATGTCATAGGAAAAACAGTAAATTCTTTTTTGTAGCTGTCATTTAAAAGACGCTTCTTCTGCCTGGCTAGGTAATTACTGTTATCATGTTTGTGTATTCTTTCCGAGTTTCTAGGTGTATATAACCAAGTACAAATACACAGTTTTATTTCTGCTTGTTTGTACGCAAAAGACATCTTACTATGCAAATTATGCTTCACATTGCTTTTTTAGCTCTTATCTATTTTGAAGTTTGATTTCATTCTTTACTTCTTTCCATTGTTTTTTTCACAGCTATATAATAGTCCATTATATGAATCTACCATAATTTATTTTACCAGTATTCTTTTGATGGACATTAATATTGTTTCTGGTATTTGACTATAATTGTGATGCAACTGATGCAATGAATTACCTTGAAAATATGTATTACTCATGTCTGAGTATGCCTATAGTATAAACTTTGCAAGGGTTAGGCACGTTCTACTTTTTTTAGATATCTCTGTTTTCGCACAACTTTCTAACAAAGCATGCTCTGAAATTTTTGGATTTTTATCACTGTGATGTGTGAAAATAAAAAACGGTGTATTTTTACTTTGTTTTTATTTTATCTTTAATTAATTTGAACATCTATCTCTTGGTATGTCTAAGGACTATTTATGATTTTTTTCTGCCTGGTCATAGACCATTCCCATTTTGAATTAAATCACTGGTTCTTCCTAATCAATGTTTTGTTTTGTAACATCTGCAAAATTAAAAATCTATACATATATATTTTTTAATCCTGCAATAGCTCTAAGTAACTGGGCTAACTTGCCTGAGCAAAGTTGCTTAAAATAACTCAAACTAAAAACAAGAGCATTATGGAAATGAAGATAAACAATTCTTCAATTTGACATAAAATTCTTTCCAAGTTTTAAATCTATTTGAAATGTCCCTCTTCTTTTGTGGTCATAGGCTTTTTTAAAGCACAGCCTGAAGACAGAAAAATGTATTTAATTATTTTATATATAAAAGAAAACTAGAAAAAAAGAGAGGCTCTGTTTTACTCAGTCCTTATTACGTGACTTGAAGTAACAATTGATAAGTTTAATAAACATGTCACCTCCATCCCAGAGCTATTCAAAGAAAGATTTGTGAAAGGGTTATTAAGTGTAAATAGTATTGAGTGACTAATTTTTAAGGGGATGATTAATTTATGTAATTATCTGAACATCTGCCTATGTATTTTCTTGACCTGAGACTAGCCAGGATTATGGATTCTTAAAGTAAATGCACAATAAAAGGCAGTGTTAGTTCTCATTCAGTAAGTGATAAAAAGTACAAACAGATTTGTTCTTTTTTATTTTATTTTATTTTTTTTTTACTGCATGCCCACCCTTTTTCTGTGATACATAAGACTTTGTTAGTGGTTAAGATTCTCGATGGCAGGGCTCAGCATCTCTGCAAAAAAATATTTTTATTATCTCATAATAGATTCTTCATTTGGCCATCATAACTCTCCTAGGAATCTAATACAAGTGCTTTCAGCCTAGCTTGGAAGACACTTAATAGACAGATATGTCTGTGGGAAAGTTTGGGAAAGTTCATTCTCTGCCACAGACATTGCTCTCAGCACAATCCCGTGTATACACTTTAAGTCACTGTGGCTTTGCTTATCAGATGAATCAACAGCTGATCCATCTTGAATCTTGGTGTTTGTGTCTTTTCAGTTGTTTTCGAGAGCGGGTTCCAAGGCTATGGAAATTCTAGAGAAAGTTATTTTAAAAACTGCTACTACATCTGCCCTTTACCACTCTTTAGGATTTTCATCAGCCATCTATGAATTCTCAGAGATAATGATCCATGGTTCTGTACATTCAATCCCTTAAGTGCCCCATGACGTATCATCAAGGCTCATAGAGATGATGGCTACATCCAATTTACTTACAGAATCTCCCTAGTTTATGGTGGCTTTTGATTCTCCAATCGCAAGTGCCTCTTACTATGGATCATATGTGACTCTCTTTATTTAAAAAAAATCTATTAAAAAGTTCATCTAAATTATTGAAAATATTCTATCTTCTCAATGTCATGATTTAGGAACATTTAAAATGGATAAACCACACAGTTATAAATATACTCTTATATGTCATAGAATGATAATAGAGGCATTAAAGAGTTCAATTGAAGTCAGGAAGCTCATTAATATGTGCTGATAATAATGTCTATTTCTATGAAGAGATTGCAGATGTTGAAAGTATAATGACCACCAGGAAAAAGCCTTCTGCCCTCTCTCACTCCCTGCATACCTTTTCTTTCTTTCCTGTCTCTTTTGCACCCTACACACAAAGAGAGCTCACTGCTCTTTTATTTTGCACAGAGGCCACTATAATTTTTCTTGACATGGCAATTACTTTTTAATCTGGTTAGCATAGACTGTAATGGAGTCAAGTTGTAAAACATCCCTTCTTGTTTACTCTTTTAGTTTGCTTTTAATTTATTGCCATGATTTCAATCCCTTTTATAAACCCATTAAAGCTCAATTACTCACTTTGAAGTCAATCACTAATCAATTCCATTTATTTTTGTCTTATGGGGAGTAGGGAGAATAGTTACACAGAATGTCTGTATTTCATTAAGTTTTGTGATAAAGATTAGATTATTCTAGTTTTTATTGTCTAAGGAAAAGGAGAACTCTATGCAAATAAAGGGAAAATCTCTGGCAGACAAGGTAACATCCATAACCTGGTTGATGTTGTAGCAGGAAAGAAACAAGTAGAACATGTGGCAGTTAAAACATGCACTGACTTCACGAATCTAAATCAAATGGTGAAGACAAATGAAGGACTATCACTACTATTGGCTGGGATTTCCTTTATAAAACTGAATCAAGGAACTCGAAGGTAGAAAGAAGAACACATTTTGATAGCAGTTTACAACCTGAAAAATGCTTCTACATGTACGGCTTTTCTCATGTTTTCTTCAATGTGACCCTGGAAATAGGTAGGAGAAAACATTAATTTTTCTACTGTGAGGGTGATGATACTAAGAACCAGAAGAGATTCAAGTCATTTGCCTAATGTCTCATAATTTCTAAATGAAAGATCTGGGAAAATCCTAGATCTTGGTGCTTTAGGATACTCTATTCCATGCTATTCTGGACAAAAAGAACTTTCCAGGATTTTGTTCTATGTGTAGCTCTTTTTAGTTTCAAATGGTGGCTAAATGAGTTTTTCCTATAAGATTGTTCTATGAAGGCACATGGGAATTCTATGACACTTTTGGTTATTGACAGCAGTGTACTGGTAAATCATTCTCAAAAAGAGACAAAATCAAAAACCTGATTTGTAGTATTTGTCAATTCTGTGCTATAAATTCTATCACCATGACTGATTTTAAGCTTACCAAAAGATACTGCTGAACTCAGAACTGGGAAGAAGGGTACACAAATGGTTCTTCCAAGACAGGATGAGCAGCTCCAGCACAATAGACAGACTCCTCCAGACTCCTCTATTCCAAATGGGGATCTTCTGGACCATAACTGTGAGATCTGCTGTCCTGAGGACACAGATGCACTGTTCCAAGGAACGTGGCACATTTGAAAAACAGCAAATGTGATCATTCAGCAAACATTTGAAGAATATCTACAACATATGAGGCTCTGTTTTGCATGTTGTAATAGCATAAGGACTAAGTAGGATCTGGTCTGCCTTTAAGAACTGCTTAATCTGGTGAAGGTAAAAGGCGTGCACGCAATTAACAATGATTCAAAGGAAAGTCCGTCATGTGCTGTAATGGCAGTGAATTGGAACATTCTTATTAGGGAAACTGATGAAGAAAAAAATCCATTGAAGTGTTAGCAGTTGTACTGAGCAATAAAAAAATAAGTAGTTTTTCAACAAAGTTGTGAGATAAAGGGAATTTCCTACATTGAAGGACAAATTAAAGCAAAGGAAGAGTTCTAAAAGCATTGTTTGTGAAAGTACAAAGGCTAGGTTAAACAAAAGGACGAGTGAGAAAATTAGCCTTGAGCGATTATCTCAGGATAGTGTTCTTCAGAGTGTAACCTGGGCCTGATAGTGTCTGAATCACCTAGGAAACTCTTAAAAAGTCTATAAATCTCAGGAACCTACCCGAGGTCTACATTTAGAATCTTTCCAGATCACCATACACAGGAAAGAGGATCACTGTGTATCAAGAATAGGAAGTTTCAAGAGAATTTGAGTAAGGAAATGTTATTTTAGAGGGGGAAAAAAAATTCTGAGAGAAGCATGGAGCCTAGGTAGAAGAAAGGACTTACTGGAATAGGAGATCAAGTTGGATTTGTGCAAGAGATGATGAGGGTTGAAACTAGGGTGGAGGCCAGAGAAATGAAAAGGATTATCTAGACTGGAAAAGTATTTTGGGGCTGGGGTTCTCAACCTGGAGAATCTGGACACCTGGAGCATAACTCTGTGGATTTGCAGGGGTCTGTTTATCCTAAAAAGGCCTATAAAGTTATATATATTTAAGTGCATATTCTATGGAGAAGTTTTATGGTTTTACAGATTCTCAAAATCATCTATAAACCACAAAAAAAATTGAAAAAATTTGTTCTAAAGGAAAAATTGGCTGTGGTGGAGAATTGATTAACTGGTTTGGAGGAAGGGAGTGTTAAGTATGGAAAAGAGAAAAACAATAAAAAGTCCAATAGTTCTCAACCTGAAATCAGTAGGAGATTGATGATATTATTAGTCTATATAAGAACAGTGAGAAGAGAATCTTTGTAAGAAAATAAAACAAGTTCTCTTTATACAGAACAAACTTAAGATATTTGCGCTACATAATTATAAAAATGTCCTGGGCTCATAGGACACAATGACAAATAATAATATTTTATTCAGTGCTCAATATTTATTGGGTGCTAAATATTTCATCAGGCACTTGCTAAGCCTGTTACATAATCCTTATTTAATTTTCACAACAACCAAGTAGTTATTATTATTCTAATTTCACAGAAAAATTAAGAATGAGCTTAGAATATTAAGTGATTTTTCTAATGTCAAAAACCTGGTCAAATATATACAATGGCATATTACTCAGCCATAAGAAGAGATGAAATACTGCCATTTGCGACAACCTAGACGGACCTTGAGATAATCATGCTAAGTGAAATAAGCCAGACTGAAAAAGTTGAAAATCACATGATATCACTTATATGTGGGATATAAACCTAAAAGCAACAAATGAACAGGACAAACAAGCAGAAGCTCATGGACATGGACAATAGACTAGTGGTTACCAGAGGGTAGGGGGAAGCGAGGAGGTAGGTAGGGTAAAAGGGGTCAAATATATGGTGGCAGAAAGAAATCTAACTATGGAAGGTGAACACACAATGTAAATATATATGCCTTACCATTAAATGTACAGCTGAAACTTACTAGATTTCATTAACCATTTTATGTCACCATAAAATAGACAAACAAACAACAACAACAACTACAACAATAACAAAAACCTGGTCAATGGCAAAGACAGAATTCATATCATGGGGTCTTCCCAGTTTTCCTGGGATCATATTCTGAACTTCCTGCTATAGCTTATACCTTAATATTCAGCAGTTGAAAATAAGATCTATTTGACTAAAGAGATAATGCTGTTTTCATGGGGAAGAAGCTTAGCTACAGCATCTACAGATTGGATTTTGTTCGTACACTTAAAAACAGTTTTTTCTTGGACTAAATCAGAAAAAGAGACAATTACTAACGCAAAAGATGATGGTGAGAACGTCATCCCTGAAAATCAGAATTATCCTAAGTATTCCAGCTTCCCTTGAGATCAATCTCTGCACCAAACCCAATGCTCTTACTCTGTGCTATTCACTTCTACTCATCTTCTCCTCTTATTAAAAAATTAATTTGATTTGAAAGCCCATATATTAAACTCACTGCAGTCAAAGTATTCCTTTACAAGGTCCTGTATGAGATTGTTTGAACAGGGTGACGGACATGTGGTTTCAGCATAACATTAAAATTTGTACTTAGTAGAAACATGTAAATATGTAAATATGACCTGTTACATGTGTAAAGTTATATTTATTTCCAAGGTTGTTTTCCACTGCTTTATACTGTCTGAGAGGCCAGAGTAACATGGGATACAAGCATTTTATTTCTTCTATTCCTTTAGATAGATGGTTGCCTTGGCTTAGGGTGAAAAGAATTGAGATAAAGCACAGCAAGACTCTGACTGTATGTTCACTTACTTTTTTGTTAACTAGATTATCCTGGTGGGATTGAGAAGAGAGGGGAAGCATTTTCGGTAGTCATGTAGAGAGCTGAGAGTGATCATTGTAAAGGAAGTAGAAGTCTGTTTGTTTCTCAGTATACTATGTGGACGAGGATTTTGTATTACTAATCAAGAATTATACAAATGTAACAGGTAGGAGAAGGCTACGTCAACATAGATCAAGAAAGATGTTTAGCTCCCCAATGCAGTCAAGAGCCTTTATTATAAGAACACAAAACCACGAGGATGGAACGCTATGTTTTTCCTCTCTATTGATTTTATTTCTCAAAAAATGTATATACTGACATTGCTTTAATAGAATAAAAAATGGACTAAATCGAGAACTCCTTCAAATCAATAATGTTTCATATTTGAAAGGACTTATTCTTCAGAAATACCATTTAGTCCTACACCAGCTTTGAGAGAACAATAGCTAGGTTTTCTTTTGTTTTGTTTTGTTTCCATTCCAGATTCTTTAGGGAAAGCTTAAAGGGAACCTCTTCTGGGGAAAGAGACAGGGGCTCCTTGCTAAGTCTGTGGGAGACTTCCTCCCGTGGATTACAGCAATCCCACGTCTAGTCTTGGATCCTCTTCAGTGGTGTCCCCTCCTACAACCCTCGATCAGTTACCTGGCCTCAGATTTATCCCCACCCTCCTCCTTTCCCTTTAATGAATGAAAGCTCAAGTCCTCATTGTTGCATACTCACATTTCTTTAACTTATCCCCCAAACTATATCTTGCTTAATCAATTTTTTACATCAGTGCTGCTTTCACTATGGGTGTCTATTCCAAGAATCTACAATGACTCTATTCCATGTGGCATCAAGTCCTCTGTTAGTTTCCAAGGTCCTTTCATTTGTTCCCATGACACTTCTCCAATCTTATTTTCTACTCCCTGTTAAAAAGAAGCAACAAGCCCAAAATGGAGTCATGTGGGCTAAGCCTACAACACCAAGCCAAAACTTAATACCTGACTCAATTACAGTTTCAGTCTTACCCAGGAAGGCAATCCTAACTGGTCATTCTAGAATTCTCCAGTCAGCACCAACAAAGTAATTCTCCTAAAAGACCTCATTGTCCCTCAAAGGATGGCGACCTTGCCCAAAATTATCCTTTGTTTGGTTGGTTTTTTAATGATTCCTTGTCTTACCCCTTCTCTGCCTTTAAAAACTATCCCCTCAGTCTGGAGCTCCTTTTTATTTGTTAGGTGAGATGCTGCCCAATTCATGAATCAAATATAAAGCCAATTTGGTCTTACATTTTACTCAGTAAAATTTAAAAGATCTCCTACACGTAAAATCTAAGTTTTGCCAGTAAGACCTCCTGTCTACACTGCCATTTTCTTATCCTCTAATCCTACTGTGTCATGCCAACTTTTTATTTATTTATGCAGCTCTTTGGACTTGACATTCCATTTCCTCATTGTGATATATTCAAATGCTAAGACTTAAAATCCAGTGCAAGTGTTGCCTCCTCAACAAAGTATTCTCTGAGCATGCAAACCTTCATTCATCTCCTTCTCTGAAAAAAAGAGCACACTTAACATCCACGCCAAATGATTCTTCTCCCTGATCAGACACTATTGTTTATCTCTCTACAGTAGCTTTGAGTAAATTAGCATTGTCATCCAACCATGTGTTAAACTACTCAACGACAGTATAAATTCATGTCATGCTTCAATATAACCTTCACAGGAAAAGGCACTTAATAGGAACTCAGTAAATTCTTAATGTTTGACACATAATCTACAGATCCATAATTTGGACTAATGCAATTGATTCTGTTCAGTATGCCAGGTACTTTGTGATAGATAGAGGGTTTTCAGAAGACTTTTTGTTGGAGCAGAAGAATGCTTTTCTGGAGAGAAGAACTCATATGGCGGTCCAATGTTCTGAAACATTCTCTGACTCGTCTACAAAGGCATGTCTTGCCTAGGGAAATTTTCTCCCCTCCAGGCCAACACCAAAGAACAAGTATAAGAGAGTTGAGATCCTCTGTAACACAAAAGAGAGAGGCACACTTATTCATGAATATCAGTCTAAGAGTGTTTCCAGTTCTATACTGGATACCACTGAACCAGAGTCATGATGCATGGGGTAAATACTTGCTCAATTAGTAAAAGATTCAGGAAGAAAATTCCTCGCCATCACTAAATATGCCATGCTATGAAAGGGGCTGGAAGGTCAGAGTGGTTGTAACCTGCAGACAAGTCTTCTGGACACTTCAGCATAGGCCCTTTCTCTAATGAGGCTTTTACAGAATATTTGTGCTTCCACAGCTCTCAAAATGGTGATTCCCAGAGGCAAAATGAATATTTGGTTGCAAATGAGAAGCTAAACCTCTTCTTAGCTTTTCTGCTTCCTTTTGGAAACTCTTTTTTCATTTAAATAAACAAATTAGGCATTCTGAAATTCAAAGGCCTATACAATGAAAGCCGTCTCTGTTCATGATGGATTAGTCTGATGCTTAAAAAGAAGGCAAAAAAAAAAAAATGCAAAAGAACTGCCACCATTAGTTATGTGAGAAATAGATCACAGGTGACACTGGCTTCTGTTTCATCTGTGGGAGGTTAAGAAGAAATACATTTGCAGAAGAATGCGTTTCACTCCAGGTATAACTGGTGGGAGGTTTCCGGGCTGTGTTTGTATATTTTTCTTTTGAGAACAGTATACACTCCCTGAAATTCTGGCTGCCTAGAATATTTTTTACTTCAAAACTCAAAATCAGGCTCAAATGTATTGAGAACCCCTCTCATAGACTTCATTTTAATTTCTTTTCTGAATCATCATACCCTAGAAGACAATGGTGGGTCACTTTGTTAATAAAGGCCCAAGTGGTTTAAGTGGAAGGAAGTCTTGCAATGCTGCCTGCAGATTCTGAAAAGAAGTTAATTGTTAATTTACCAGGTATGAGGAATATTCACTTCTATAGGTTATGCATGTCTAGTAATTGGTCTGCAATGTGAGGTCTAAGGATTTGTGGATTTAATTCAGGGTGTGGTAGCACAGACAGAAAATGTATACAAAGACCTCTCTACAGGGTAATTATTACCCTCCCAAATACTTTGATATCATCTGGAGTGGACTATGACAGCTCCCAGCAACTTCCAAGGTCTGATGTATTCTGCTGTCCGCCATCCACTTCTAGTGGTTAGAAGTAGGACCTGGAGAACTACAGCCATCTTTTCAATGATCTTCCCTTCTTCGAGCTGCCCACCTACTGCCCGAGCACTTCCTCTAAAGACAATGTCTAACCAGCTGCTCTGCAATCTACCCAGCCTTCCACTTCTATGAAGTTCAGATTGTCTAAAAAGGTATTTAGGGGCAGCGACCGTCTGACCCCTAAACTAACAGCTTTATTTAGCTTGATGGGGCGATTTCACCTTAATCCGCCCTAGGAGCTAGCAGCACATTGCCACCACTGGCTGGTCTCTTAGCCATGCCCTGATTTGTATGCCTTCTTGTCTTTACTTTCTTTTTTTCCCTGTTGACCGTGGAACCAGAAGTTCTAGATTCAAGTTCTGCTGCCACTCGCATAGGTATGAAACTTGCACAGATGATTGATTTAGCTCTTCTCAGTCTTAATTTCCTTAACACGAGAAAAATAAAATTGACCTAGTAGATTTCACAAAAGGTTTTGAAGATTAAATGAGCTAATGCTGGGGAAAGAAGACATTATGTGCCAGGAACGTTGTTAGTTAGGTTAAGATACTACTCCTGACAGATGTGGTCAGTTCTGCCTAAAGAAAAAACAGAAACAAAACAACAGCCCATTTGGAGAGAGACAATGGAGTGATATGGAGATGGTAGCTTGTCGCATTAGTGTTTTCAGCCTCAGTACTATTGATGTTTTGGCCTGGATCCTTTTCTGTTGTGGGGGGCATTCTGGGCATTGCAGGACATATAGCAGGATCCCTGGCCTCTACACACTAGATGCTTGCAGCAATATCCCCCAAAATTATGACAACAAATAATGTTTCCACACATGGCCAAATACCTCACCTCACTTCTTATCTCTAGGGCAGGGGACAGAATCACCCTGTTAAGGACCATTGTTAGAGATTTCAGAGATATATATATACCCACATCACTGTCTTAATATATTGGACACAATTTTCTAAAAAAGACGCAGTCCCTATCTCAGGGATATTATGAATGAGGGGGTCAGATGGGCATGTAAGCACCTCCCTGTAATATTTGTTAAAAGTGTGAATGCTATGAAAGAAGCATGAATTCAAGGCCTCGGAGGCACAGAAGGCTCCATCTAGATGTGGAGAGTGGAGGTTGCATTCAGTGAACAGCACAAAGAGAAATTTGCTTCAGCATCATTCTGGAGCTCAGAAAGACAGCCTTTGGCTCTTGGCTGGCTCATTATCGAAGGTGAATTTCAATACAGTTGTTGCTAAGGGAAGGTTTCGGGGAGACTGAATATTTGAGAGTTTTGCACAGAAATTAAACTTTAAAATAAGGAAGGGCAGAGAGAAAGAATCAGAATGAAAGGAAGGACCCAAGGGAAATGTCAGACTTTATAGGACTGTCTTTTTTTTTTTTTAACTTGTGCTGAACAAATTACCTCTGCCCATTCTGGCAGTTTCTTTCGCTTTCCTTTCTTTTTCACTGTTCCTCTTTCCTAAGTAATGGCTTTCATAATGCTTGCAGTCTGGGTTCCACACAACATGGTGGTATCAGAGTGAATCCAAATTACTGGGAAATTCTGGTGAGCCATATAGTGGCTCTGTTTTATTCCAGACAAGTAGATAGATGATCAACACTGAATGTGCAGAATAAAGACAATTTGGAAACTCAGTTTTGGTGTGAGACCGTCACCCTTGTCTACAAGAAATTAGAGAGGTAGTTAGTTTAACATCGGGACCAGATTACACAAGCAAGTGCATAGCAATCCATCTGGTTGTTTGGGGCAAGGATCCAAAGAACTGGCAGCTGGAGAACATGCCATATCCACAGTGCCCAGCCTGGGGCTTTTGAGGTCATTGCTACGTGATACCAGCCTTTTATTCCCCCTGTTCAGAGAATGCTGAGGACGCAAAGGAGGATGGCGATGGCGTGATGTAAAACGCGATCACTGTAAATATCTCAGCATGCATCTTGCTGACAGTGGGAAGTCCAGCTCTGGAAGAAACACTGTCAGCAGTAGCATCTATTTATGTGAAGGATTAAACTAGAAAATGCTTATTCTTGTTGATAATTTTAGTCCTTCTTCCAGAATTTTAAAACTGTTTCCAATATGCTTTTTTGCTTGCTTGGAATTTCATACTTATAACCGATGCTATTGATTGAATCCAGAAGGTTTGGATTGACAGACAGTTAACCCCTAAATCAAATAGCAAATGAGTGGTTAGAGATATTGGAAAAACAACAACACAACAACAACAACAACAACAACAACAACAACAATCCTGCATCAGGTGTTAAGAAACCCGAGCTTGAATCCCAGATGTATCAACTATCAGTTAGTTGACCTTTAAAAAGTAATTAGTCCTATTCGTGACGCCCTAATATCATTCTATTGGTCCTATTTCTTAAACTCTCTCTAAAGATAAGGTAGTTTACTATGTATAAAAGCATTTGGTGACTCTGTAGCTAGGTAGAAAGAGAAAAAAAAAGAAAAAAGGAAAAAGCCTATGGCATTCAATACTCTATTTTAAAGTCTTGACCAAGTTAAAACACTCCTTTTTCAGTTTTATTGAAGTATTATTGACAAATAAAATTTAATATGTACATTTAAAGTGTACAATATGATGATTTGATATACACATACATTGTGAAAAGATCGCCCCCATCTAGTTAATTAGTTAATTAACACATTGTCACCTTACATATTTATCTTTTATTTTCTTTTGGTGAGAACAGTTAGGTTTTATTCTCTTATCGAATTTCAGTTGCACAATACAGTGTTATCAACTATAGTCACAATGTGATACATTAACTCCTTGGATGTTATTCATCTTATAACTGAAATTTGGGACCTTTTACCAACCTCTCCTGATCTAACCTATTTCTTCTATGCTCTAGTCCCTAGCAACCCCTCTCCATTCTCTGTTTGTGGGTTCAATTTTATTTTTTTTTTTAGATTTCCCATATAAGTGATACCAGGCACTCTTTATCTTTTTCTGGTTTATTTCACTTAGCATAATGTTAATCATGGTCATTCACGTTGTCACAAATGACGGGATTTCTTTTTTTTTAAGGCTGAATAATGACGTGTGTGTATATACACATATGTAACATTTTCTCGATCCGTTCATTCGTCAACAAACATTTAGGTCGTTTTCACACTTTGGCTATTGTGAATAATGCTGCAGTGAACATGAGCATACAGGTATCTCTTCGAGATAAATGGCTACAGCAAATTAAGAGCTTCTGCTCAGTAAAGAAAACTATCAATAAAATAAAAAGGTGACCTGTGGAATGGGGGAAAATAATTGCAAACCCCATAACAAATAGGGTCAATATCCAACACATAGGAGGAACTCATATAACTTAATAGAATAAATAAATAAATAAACGGCAAAGGACCTCCTAAATAGAAGTTTCCCCCCCCCCCAAAGAAGATATATAAATGGCCAGCAGGTACATGAAAAGGTACTCAACATCACTAATAATCAGGAAAATGCAAATCAAAAGCACAGTGAGATATCACCTAACACCTGTTAGAATACCTCATCCAAAAGACAAGAGGTGACAAGTATTGATGAGGGTGTGGATTAAAGGAAACACTTGTGAAATTTGTGAACTATTGATGGGAATGTAAACTGTGTGGCCACTTTGAAAAACAGTGTGGAGACTCTTCAAGAAATTAAAAATAATCCAGCAGTTCCACTTCTGAAGATATAGCTAAATTGATCAAAACACTCTTTAAAGCGAGGTGAGAAAGATTTCTGACAGAGCTACTATATCCTGGCTAATGGCCATCCTAAGTTAAATAGTGTTAAATACTTTCTCATTCTATGGTCTTTACATTTGGTGGGGAGGATGGGGGCGGGGGTGGGTACAGGTGGGGGAGGGAGGGTCAGTAACATTTCTTTCATGTTCTAAAAGCTTGGTTAATAACAAAAGTATCAAGCTGACCTAAATCTACAACTTGGCTGATGGATCTTCACTGATGGATGAAGGGGCTTTACCTTACTTACTAAGACTATCTGGGGAGACATTGTTAGGAAATGCTAATGTTTTATGTGTTTGTTTTAAAGGGTAGACAATAGCAACAGAGCTAGGGTGGTAACCTCATTGAATATGACTGAATGAGTCACTTCTGACTGACACAGGCTTGTTAAGGTGGTCACAAAAACCACAGGACGGGACAGTTTGAGCACCAACTGTTTTTGAAAGTAATCACCTAGAAAGAGCATTTAAATTTTATACAAGCAAATCTAATAATTACATCTTGTTCGTTCATATTTTATCAGAAGGGGAACACAGAGCGATACAATTGGTTTGCAACAGTCTAACAACTGAGGGATTTTTTTTCATTGCTTGCTTGCTTGATTGATTGAGTGTTGCGGTTGTTTACATTTTTTTATGATAAGTGACAGAGGACATATTTTTTCATTTTAGTTTCCCATTAGAAGGATTTTCTGCCATCAAGCCAACAAGATCCAGATGTAATTTCACTGATGAGGAAGACATCTCTGCCAACTGAATTCTTATTGATTAGCATCTGATTTTGTTTGTCAGCAAAAAGAAAAACTTATTCTTTAATGGCATGTTTTGGTATATAACCAGTGGGTGTGTATGTATGTGCGTGGGGGTGGGGGTGGGGGTGTGGACAGAAGGGTCTCTTTCAAAAGCTGATGAAAATATATTACTGTGTATGGTCATTTCTGCTCTCAACCATAAAAATAACATCCATAATCTTAAAGCCGCCAACATCTTGCCCTGGATATGAAAGAAATAGTTGGCCTGAGGTTCTTTGTAGTTGGAAGCTATCGTGGCCTGGGATGGGGGACATGATGTGCTGACAATGGGGCCAATGTCACTCACTGTCCACACAACTCCCTGGGTCCTGCTCCCGAGGACTTCGAGGAGTCATACACAAGCCAGTCATTCTCACCAGGCCGGGAGAATGACAACTCCTAATGACCAATAACAGCTATTTTAGGAGACGTGGTGGCATGAAGGCAGTTTTCTCACCAGGAGAGTCTAAATAGGATTTTGGGGACAATCAGAGCAACCTGGAGTTTTACAAACAGCCACACACTGCAGATTATACTTACAGAACACTCCAACATTTACCAAGAACATTTTTACATATTATTTTATTTGATCATGACTGTAATCTCATGAGGTAATTATTACTATTATCTCTGTTTTAAAGCTGGAGACATCATGACCCAGAGATATTCAATGACTCATCCAATATTATGCACTTGTAAGTTACAGACCTAAGTTTTGAGCCCACATCCTGGCCCTAAGTTCAGTATTCTGTCCAATATACCAGCCTTTCTATCTTACTTTACTAAAGAAATATATTTTCCATGCTTTTCAAGTGAAATCCTTGTTTCCCAAAGTAAGTTTTTTTTTTTCTAATAAGGACCCTTTATTACTAATCATAAAAATTTCAATAATTGATGACTGTAAATAATGTAATACTTAAATGTCATAAGGAAAAGGAATAGGAATACTTATCACTAAAAAAGCTTGATTTTCTTTTAGCAACTGGATATGCTTCTTTCACATTAAACCATGTGTGTTTTACATCATGAGGGAAGCAAAAAAGGTGTATAACATGATTAAATAATACACAAAAATGTCCAGGAATGACTTAAATGAAACAGATTTTCTTAAGCAATTAACCAAACTGATCTATCAGAGTGGTGCCCACTCAGTCCTCAATGGAGTCAAGAGTGTTTCTTGTCAATTGTAGCTCTCAAGGAATTAAGAGGTCAGAAAGCCCTCACAGTACAAAGATGAAATATTGAGTAACGAGAGATAAAATAGGGAAATTGGCATGAAAATATGGACCCATCCAGTCTGTATAAGCCTAAGATTTTCTGAAAGAGCCCACCTGCTCTCAAGTGGTAATAGGAATTTAGTTAGCTGAAAATGGGCAAACTATCTCCATTAAGCAAATGAGATGCTATTTCATAAAGCAAGGTCATGAGACCGTGTTACTGATTTGCACTTCAATATCATGCTTTGAATTCTTTTCCATATAAATTTCTCTTCAGCATTTCTATGGAACTCTTATTGAGAATACTATGATACATCTCAAATTTCGTCTCCTATTAATGCAACATAAAAAAAAATGTTTTTGGCATTTAGTTTTGAGAAAAAAACAAACAAAACAAAATAAAACACTTTTTAAAACCTACCAGTTTATATAAGCTATAATATTTCTACCTTTAACCTGACTGTTAAGATGCACAGACCTAAATATTGTGCTTAATTACAAGACATATTTAAACTATAGTTAGCATATTGCATCTGCATTTTTTCTCAACTGAATTTTCCTCTTTCAAAACAGCTTAAAATCTGTTTCGAAGGAAGCAGAGTATAACTAAATTAAATAAATGTATTTAAAGTATTACTTTCAGTGGTAAATCTTAATTAAGAGATAGTATTTATCATAGAATGACTATATGTTCAGAAAATGTAAATATAGTAGAGTTATAAAATATGAGAACAAAGAAACAAGTAACAAGGTTTTGTTACCTCTAATTATATTATGAATATTACAATCTAGGTAGCAGGAGTATTATTATTACATCATTTAGTACGTAATAGAGAAAAAAGTTAATAAGTAATATGGAATATTCCAATTATATCATCTAATTATATCACCAAGTGTCCTAGAGAACCAGGACATTTGGTATGGAAGAAAGGAAGCACCTACGTAACAGACAAGAGGATAAGTGAAAAACTGTGTAGTTCTCAATTTTAACTGGAAGTATTTATATATATTTATGAAGGTTATTTATCTTTAAATAATAATAATGATGATGATGATGCAGAAATTCAATATAAATCCAATGAGAGATCTCAGCAGGATTTTGTGTGTACCATGTGGAAATAAACAAGCCGATTCTAAATTGCATATGGTAAGGCGAAGGAACTAAAACAGCCAAAACAATCTTGAAAAAGAACAACATCGAAGGACTCACATTATTTGATTTCAAGACTTACATAAAACTATAAAGCTATAGCAATCAAGCCAATGTGGTAATGGCAAAAGAATAGTGGAATGAAATAAAGTCCAGAAATAGACACACACATGTATGGGTTAATTGATTCTTTTCAAAGTGGCAAAGGCAAATCAGTAGGGAATCATTTTTTCAGCAAATGATACTGGAAAAATTAGATATCCATATGCAAATTCAAATCTTGATCTATATCTTATACTATACACAAAAAGTAAAAGCACGATTAAAGGCTTAACGTGAAACCTAAAACTATACAATTTCTAGAAGAGAGCGTAGAAGAAAATCTTGGCTCTGCAGTATTTCTATTTCTAGTTCACCTCTAGAAACAAGGGAGACATCAGTCTATTGACACAGCCCCCTGAAATTTGCTAGATGTCTGATCCATAAGTAATAGAAAATGGTGTTTCTATGAGTAGTACCCTCTGACTCTGGGGACTGTCCACAATGGTTCCAAACTTGCCTCTGCTTTTACGATCCAGTTGCGGAAGGTGTAGTCTAGCTATTGATTTGGCAGAGTGGAGAAAATCATATCTTCTAGCTTTTTCCATTCTTGCAAATGGCCCTACTGGCCTAAAGACCGTTTGGAACCAGCCTACTTTTCATCCTGTGAGTTAGAGGAGAGAGCTCTTTCTGCCCAAGAAAAGGAGAAATGTGTGCCATTCCTCGTCCCCTTTCTCACTGATGATTTGTTTTGCAGCCTCTCCCTTGGTAGTGCTCTGTAGCAGCTGTTCCTTTTCTTCGCTGTGTATATGTCTCCTTTGTATCTTGGCGGACAGGGCAATTTCTTTGAAATAAAGCCCCCTTCTCTGTTGCAAGTGACCTTGAGACATTCAGAGCTATCATTTCCCAGCTGTATTAGTGACTCCAAATTCAATTTCAAGGTTCTTGAAAGCTTTCCCTTGTCCACCTTGTGTTCATTTGCCTCCGTTTAAGTACCCTACAAGGCAATTGCTTTGGGATCCTTGTATCCATTTTCGCATGTGTCTGACTTAGCCAAACAGAATTGTAGCAAGTGTGGCTTCGATGCCTGGGGCCTGGCGGTAATCCAGGGCATCACGGTTGGGGCCTCTGTCATTTCTTTGGATGCCCTGAAGAACCAGTAATGGGAAAAGAAGGAAATATCATGCTAGGACCCTAGAGTCCAGGTTATGCAAATTACTTAACCATGTATAGTGGAGACTCAATTACTTACAATGTATAGGACCAAGAATACTTTTTTTCAACAGCATTTGAATAATAAGCAATTATAAACATATTTTAAAATGCAGATGCATGCTTCTGATTGATGGGCGGAATGGTGTACATAGTGATGCCATTGAAACATACTATTTATGGTTGTCATCAATTATATTGGTGATTCTCAAAGAACAGCCTTCTGAAACTTAGCTTCCTCATTTGGAAAATTTATGCGCAGCTTTTTTTCAGCTAAGACCTTCTAGGCCATCTGCTAAGTGAGTATTCAAAAATATATTTGATTTAGTTGTCCATAATTTCTTGTCTTTTATCCCACAAATCCTATCCAAAAAAAAAAAATGATAAAGAGTTTTCAAATCTACTTCCCAGGATAATCAAGTGGCCATGGCTGTCTGGGTGGCAAAGGATTCTGAACTGTGCTTAGGCACTGGATGGAGGAGCAAGTGTGTCTCAGGAACACCATCCTGGCCTGTGGGTTTATTCCAGTGGCATTTTCACACCCCATGTCTGGTCTATCTGATTCCTCTCCTTCACTTTTCTTCCTCTGGGTGGAATTCAGACTGCCAAACAACAATTATCCCACCAATAGAATTTAAAAGAAGTTTACAACCTTCTATCTGTTTGGAATTTTGGCAGACTGTAATTACAAAGGAAACTGGCAGGGATTAAAAATAGAATTAGATTCAAATGAAACAAAAACTCAGACAATAAATTATAGCCAGTCTTTATTGGAAAGTAAACGAGTTAATCCTGTATTCTGATATCGCTAGGAATCCCTTCTTGCACATTCATGGGAGAGCCATAAACTCTCTTTTTGCCCTTTTTATACTGTCTTATTCCACTGAAAAGAAGCCCCCACACTTAGTATCACTATTTCTGAGCATGCTAAAGAACACTAATAAATACTACTCAGGAGTATGTTCAAGAATCTCAGTATTTTTAGGAGATTAATTTGTATCATGAGTGAAACTGTAATGTCAATAAGTTTTTTCTTTAATCTTAACTGCCAGTTTCAATTTCAGGATTGTCTAACCAGCCAAAAGATCAGCCAAGATCCCAAAGAAATAGTCACCATCTTTGGCTGGGAATAATGTTACCACCCTTGTATACTAAGTACCGCAGGCTTTCTTTGTCTATCAAAGCTCTTGGAGTTTGAAATTTCAAATATTTACTCTATTTCATATAGTGAAATTCAGTGTTTCAAGTTCAGAAATGTTACGCCCTTTCTGTAGTGTCTTGTTTTCATGGATTTAGCTAGCTACTTTTGGGAGCTCAGGCCCATCTGTACATGTATGGTGAGTATGCATGTGTGTGTATATTTGTAGATGTGTGTATGTGTGTGTAAATGTGTGTGTGTGTGCATAGGCATTTTGTGGGGTGATTCTCAGTGTCCCTTAGACAGATATGCAGAGTAAATGTTGGGAGGATGGAGGTGAAGACAGGGAGTGAGCCCTGGGTCATCCCAGGTTGCCATAGGCTTGACCCTGTCCTACTCCATCCCTTTGCCTTACCAGGATTTATTCTACCTCATTCTAGTGTCTCTGCTATCAAGAGTGGGGAAGGGGCCTCTTTATACATTTCAAGATGCCTAAGATTATGAGTAAGTACCTAAAATGTTCTTAAAATACAGAGATATTAATAATAATAATAATAATAATGTAGACACCATATGGTTCTTCAAAGTAGTCTGTTTAAGCCTTGGTATTTGTCATGAGAGAGTATCTCTACCTGTTTTCTGACCTGAATTACCAATCTCCTTTGATGGTAGGCCTAGCGTCTGAAGTTGAGCATAATGCAGGGGAGACCATCAGTAAATGTCACTGAATTATGAATAAAGTTATTCAACAGTAGTAGTACCGTTTTTAAATGTTATCTCCTTGGACTCACAGAATTTCAGAGTTTCAAGAGAAATGAGAGTTTATCTTGCCCAAATCCTTTATTTTAAAAAGAATCTCGGACTTAGAGAGAGAACCTTGTTTCTAAGCCTTGACATTATAATGGGGAAATTACTTAACTTCTGTTGACTTTCTTATCCTCTCCTCTCCCCAAATCAGCATCCTGGTAAAAGCAAGAGCTATATTTCCAATTTTCCTGGTGATGTTTCTGTGTATTAAAAAGTAGGAGACTCAAAGGGAATCTTTCACGAAAATGGCCTGTGCCCTAGAAAAAGTGAGAGCTACTATTATAAAAAGACATTATTTCCCTTCCTATTCCTTTAAAATCATTTTTAAAGAAACATCAGACCCAAATGTTCTTATTCTTCGGTCCCCAGATGCCTGACACCTTTGTGGAAAAGGTGCCATAGAAAAATGTTTCCCTATGAGGTCTTTACAGTTAGGCCAACACCATCTGCCATGAAGATAGTGGAAATAGAAAGTTACCTCCTTAAAAATGATGATACCATATCCTAAATATAATCATATCAGTGAATATTCAATATACTAGGTACATAAAATTCAGAAGTACCAGGATGAGGGTAATAGTGAGTTATTTTTGTTTAAACTCTGCATTTTCCCTAGAGATTCTGCCTTCTGACAAGATTAAGTTGTTCAGGCCTTAATGTCTGTCGTGAAGGAAATGGCTGTGATTCACAGATGCCATGGAGAGCCCCATTACTCGGCAAGAAAGCAAGTTGCATGGGCTGCAGGCATCCATTCTGAATGTCAAGCCCGGATACAGGAGTCATTCTCGAAACAGAAATGAAAGGACCTGAGAGAAATGTCCGTTGCCCTAAGAGGCAGTTTGTCATGGAGGGAATGACAGATCATGTCCATGTGGTCAACTCGAGTTTTCCTGATTCAAGGCCATTGCTAGGGATGATCACACATTCATGCACACCACCAAGTGCCTCCTTAGACACATCTCTGTGAGTCCACGAAACAAGACCTTTTAAAGGCCAGGAACAGAGATTCTTTGCCTTTTCTTCACAACCTAGTGCATAGTGAGTGCTCAACAGAAGTGATCAGAACGAACCAATTTTTTGAAAATAGAGCTGGAGTCTAGGCTTTTGGTTGTCAACAGAAGGCAATTTTGCCACCATACCCAAAGGGGTAAATGTCTGGAGGCATTTTTAGTGTCACAACATGGAAAACAAGATGCTATTAGTGACTAGGTCAAGGATGCTGCTAAACATCATAGGCTGTTGTGGGACAGCCCCACAACAAAGAAGCATCTGGTCCAAACTGTCAGTAATGCTGAGGCCGAGAGACCCTGGCAGAGGCTGTTAGAGGGGAAAGGATGTCCGTCACACCTTAGGTTTCCTTTCCACTGGGGGTAGCTCCATCAGCTTAACACCACGGCTCACACTGCTGCCTGACAGAGAAGACAGGGCAGCTTCTCAGAGTGCTGAGACCTGGCTGAAGACTTGGGTATGCAAAAATTGGCCCTTTCCTCACTTCTTTCTTTTCAGGAATGGGCAGCCCACAGACTTTTTGCTCTGCTCTTTCATACCACAAGCTTTACAGCTCAGGCCCCAGGGAGGCCTAAGGGCACCCTGCCCACCGCCAGCCTAAACCTGAGCAGGTATTTCTGTCTAATTTGGCGGTTCAGTATCAGGGAGTCCGTTGTTTCTCTACCGCATGTATTAAACTCTTACTTGGTTCAGAATTCAAGTAGGGAAAAAATGCTATTTATGGGTACCTAAGTTCCCCCAAATAAGCCATGTTTGATCTTTATTAAGACTCGTGAATTTGTTTTATTAGGAACATCCTGCACTATTTCACCCTGAGGTGGGGGTGTGCATTTCTTCTCAGTGGACAGTCACTTCTCGGAGAAGACTATGTCTAGACAGATATGCAGTGACATGGTGTTGTTTATCAGGAAAGGGCCCTAAATGATTAGGAAGCAGGGGGCTTAAAGATATGTTTGAAGTCATTGCCCAGCCAGCACTGCTGTGACAGTGGACTCACAGACATGAGCCACTCTGAAAATGAAGGTTTCTGATTAAAGACTGAACTAGGTTGTATAATGTGCAGGGTGCATCCTCACTGACAGGCTGGGGTGGGTGTGATATTCTCTCATTCTGAACAGGTATGGAAGGTGGCATAGAATCATTCCTTTCTGAGACACGACCCACAGATGTCCTCACTGTACAGAGAACAGAAAGTCGTACATTTTCATTAGATGCTCTAGGTCTCAGAGAAGATTTTTTCATATTATCACTCTTCCATAATGACAAGCCTTGGGAAAAAGCATTTTTTAAAATGCTCTCAGCAAAATGGACAGAGAAAAATGACTCTAGTGGTTATATTTCTCACGGCTCTGCTTAAAGTTATTCCCCCCAGACACATTTGTTTTATGTTTAGAGTTTTCCCTATAACATCATTGATTGTATCTGATTCATAATTGACTTAGAAAATATGAGTAAGACTTGGGATTTCCAATTAATACTTACATTTATGAGAGAATATTGATGATTTTGTTTGCTTAAGTTAGTAAACTTGGAGCAGACATCAGTTTTACTCTTTTTACTAGATGAAATAAAATCGATATTTCAAAAAATTTCTTTTTGAAAATGCCTACCCCATTCATTATTATTCATTTGTTTTATAACCTTCATTATTTCTTCTGGTTATTAAGATTAAGCTAAGATCATCGGCGTCCCCCGTGTCATCATTACTATGGTAAAAGTTTTCATTCCTTGCATCGCAAGTTGTGCTCAGTACTTCACACCATATTTCCTTGAAAACTCTGTAAAATGTCTGTAGATTTTACAGACATGGAAACTGAGCCTCAGAGAAGTTAAGTAGCTTGCTCGAAGTCACATAACAATGAGGGACAGAGTCAGATTCAATCTGAGGTTTGTCTGACTCTTTATCAGGGGTACAGATATAGAATCATCTTAGCAAGACACAAAACAATTTAACCAACGTCAGTTAAATGAGTATTCTGTGGCATGCCCTGTGCTAGCTATTTCCAGGAATAATAAAATGGCAACTGCAGACTCCCTGGCTTTAAGGAATGCCCTGAGCAAGGAGATAGAAAATAGTGGGTACTGAGGTGACTAGCGGAATTTCTCAAAGTTATTACCAGTGTCCCTCTTCATGCAGTAAAGATTATTTTGTGAGTCAGAGTATCTGTACATGTAACCCCAAATGACTACAGTGGGCACCATACCTTTGAAGTCTTGTTTTAGGTTAATATGTATTCTACTCCATAATTTATCCATGCTGTTTTAATGTAAAAATAAATTCTAAAATTACTTAGCATTGACTAGAATAGGTGCTCCCAGTAGATGTAGCACTTTCTTCTTGAAATTTCATGGACCCTTGTCACGTCACACTGCTGTCAACTTTACAACACATGTGTCTTGGTCTGAAAGGCAAGAAAGTGCTTGATAATACATTCCCACAATATACAAGGCAGGATTTGGGGAGAAACTTAAGTAACTAATCACAAAATTGCCTTCTATGTTAAGCATTATTAATCCATTCAAAAAATCTCTGATCTCTGTGGTAATGGAACTACTGCTCTGTGTCTTGACTGTGGTGGTGGAACGTACACACATGTGATAAAATTACATAGAAATGAACACATGCACACACACACAAATGAGTGTGAGAAAAGGATAGAAATCTGAAGATCAATGGATTGTACTAATATCAATATTTTATTTATTATTTAAAAAAAAAAAGTCATTCACACAATCCTGGATGCTGTCAAGTCCCAAGAGAGCCAAGGTGCAGTTCCGATCTGAAGGCTGGTAGGCTCAAGTCCCAGGAGCTGTCAGACAAGTGGAGTTTTTTCTTACTCAGCCTTTTTGTTGTCTCCTGGCCTTCAACTGATTAGATGAAGCTCATCCACATTAAGGAGGGCAATCTGTTTTACTCAGTCTACCGATTTAAATGTTAATCTCATCCAAAAAACACCCTCAAGGCAACACCCAGAATAATGTTTGATCAAATATCCGGACATCCTATCACCCAGTCAAATAAAAACATAAAATTAGCCATCACAGTCTTAAATTTCTAAAAATAAAAGTAAAAGATAAAATAAATAAATATATCTCAAAATAAATGGTTTAATTTTAAAAAGTGGAAAAAAATACAACTTTAGATTAAGAGAGAGTAAATCTGTACATGATAAAGACAATGAGATCCAGGACTTTGAGCGTGATGTCACGATTGGATAAGACTTTGGCAGTCTTAGGATGGGAGTGAGTGTATTTTTCAAGTGTGAGGAACACAAATAATCGTGACCAAGTGTGTGATCAGTGGTAGATTAAATTATTAGCTCCATCTTTTCACTTCTCTCCACATCTATGTTATTTGCCATGCATGTGACTTTGTAGCTCCTTCAACTAGAGTCAAGGATTCCCTTTGCTCCTTGTCTTCAGCTTTCGCCATATGACTTTCATTAGCAGTGGAATATTAGCGAATATAACACAAACAGAGGACTGAAATGTTTTTATGCAGATGATTTGAATGCTGCGGATGCCTTGTTGCCAACCCCAACTGAGCCTAGCCTAATCAATTAACCCCACTGACCTTCGGGAACAAACAAGAATAAAAGGTTGTTGTTAATCATGAATTTTGGTCCAGCTTGTTTCACAGAAAACCTAACTGATCATTCCAACTTAAAATACTATATTTTATTCCATCAATATGAGTACTGACTCAATTTCAGGAACTGTGTTACCTTCCAGGGATATGATCATGAATAAAATGGACATACCACCCTGTCTCACAGAGCTTACAGCCATAAATCTTATGCTCTTTGTGTTAAAAAGAAAAAATAATTCTTTTTGTATGGCAAATCATTATCCTCCACCATCTACTAATAAACCTCAAGTCTTGAAAAATATTCCTGGCCATAACATTTCAGAAACGAATCTGTGGTGTAGAAACTAGACAATGTGCTGTTTTAGTTTCGCTTTGTTTTGTCAAAGCAAAGCAATATATTTTGGAAATATGGTGGCTGAATGCAGTAAATAGTACAGTGGTTTTATGAGCATATGAACATGTGTGTCTATGTGTGCATATAGGAAATCTTAAAGAATGACCTATCATCTACTCTGTTATCCAATTGAAAAATCTTCAAGTTACCTTTGACTCATTTTTCCAAGTTTTCCTAATATTCCTTGACTATGTAAACTTCTTTCCTTCTCTATCATCCTAACCAAGCCATCACCATCTGTCCCATGGATTTTGAAGCAAGAGCATCTTAACAAATCTGTCTTTTCTCAGTTTCTCTCCCTGTCAATTCTACATCAGAAAAATTTATCAGAAATATAAAATTTGCCTTTAACTCCCATGCACGATATCATTCGATATTTTCCTATTCCTGTAGAATGAAGTCTAAGCTTCTTAGTACACAAACAGGAGCTGGCATTACCTCATCCTTGCTACCTCTATGACTTTCTGCCTCAGACCCATATACCAGTAAGTAGACACATCAATAGGTCAGGGATTGAGGTGATGCAAGAAAGTATCGAGGGTAGAAACTTATAATATAGGAAGTTCTAATCCTCAGTGTCATACAAGGACCCCTGGGAATAAGTGCCTCCTTAATTTTTGTTGCTTAAGCCTTTCTCTTGCCTCACTCTGGTCTCCACCTTGCACTTCTTGTTGTTTTATAGCTTCCACTCCTTGTCTCATACTGTTGCCTCTTGGGACACCATTTTCACCTTACTTTTTCTACCGATTCTTGTTCATGTGTTAGATTTGGTTTAACTATATATTTCTTAAGAAATATCCCTGCCTCCCAGGCTGGTATAAGTTTACTCATATCTCTGTGCTCTCGTAAGAGCTCTGAGCTTACTTCTATTTTAGCATTTACTATATTAGTTAGAAACTGTTTATCTCCCTTATCCCTTGACTCTAAACTTTCTTAAGATGAATTCTTTTGTTACTCATCTTTATAGCATAAAGGGATAAGTCAGTTATCCTTGAAACTCTTTCTCTCTCTAGTTCCCCATATCTAATCTTTCACTAAATCATGTGGCCATTACATGTTTCAATGCCACCCACCTCTCTGTCTTCACTCAAACCACAAGGGTATCATCTCTTGCCTGCATTATTACAATACTTTCTCAATGAGCCTTCCTATGTCCACTTCCACATCCCTCAGCCCGCTACCTTCATTCATTCTTTTCATTGCAGCCATGGTAAGCTTTGCAAAATGTACATAGAAATTATGTCCCCAAACTTTAATGGTTTCTTTCTTATTCTTAGGACAGGAATTCACATCCTTGGGTTTCCTAAAACTCTCCTGCATGGTTTGGCCCTATCTCCCCTCTACGGTTTATCTCATTAAACTTGAGCCATTGTTCTTCATATTCCTGCCATCTTTTAGTTCTAGAATGTTCCATGCAGTCCCTCACCTAACGATCCGGACATGGGCTGGTCTCACTGCTTCAGGTGTTTTACCCTCTCCTTTATTTCACCAGACGAACACCTCTTCTTCCTCATGTCGGTCCAGGAATCACTATTTCAAGCCTCCTTGATGTCTTAATCTAGGTCAAGTTGTCCATTAATTTTTCTAGTTCCAGCTTTCTTTTCTTCAAAACTTTCATCTCAGTTTATAATCTTTTATGTTTCTGGGCAATTACTTTTGTTTAATGGCATCTAGTTTTCTTTGTTTCCATAAAAACACACACACACACATTTTATTATGGAAATTTTGAGCTTGCACAAAGTAGAATATAATGAACCCCCATTTCCTTCTCCCTGCATTAACAATTAACATGTGAATCTTTTATCTTTTATATCCTTTATATTGCCCTACTTCCTCCCCAAATACCACATCTTATCCTTAAATATCATAGTCTGTATCTCTAGAGAATAAGACTCTTTCTTAATAAAAAAAAAGTCCAAAAAATATTTTTATATTCAGAATTCCAAAAACTAATGAGTTTCTTAAAATTATTAAATATCTTGTCAGTATTTAAATATGGTATAAGATTTTGATTTAAGTCTGACTTCGCATTGTACAGAGAACAGAGAGTCAAATAGACCAGCACAATGCATGACATGTGACTGGATAAGTGACTGACTAAATGAATGAATGAATGGTTGCTTAATAAATAATTATGAACTAAAAGGATATCTGGGGAGCAAGTCCCAAAGAAGACCAGTTAAATAGGCTGCTACCCCTTTCTTTATTTCATATGGGCCAAACCTCCTCTTTAGGTGGCATTGTTGGGCCTTGAGGCAAGATGACACACTAGGACAGACTCAGAGCCAAGGAAAAGTGTCAAAATGTTGTCTCTCAGACTTACTTCACCGTGCTTTCACTCCTGGGTAAGACTAACGGATAACAGGGTGCTTCCTATCACTAGGAAGTTTAACTTTCTTTCTTCCCATCCTTTTCTCTTTCCCATTCCCAAAGAGTACTGGACATCTACAAGTGGTATCCCCCAGTCGAACATGGTTGACATAGGCATTATAGAAGTTGTCATTTGGTCAGGAGTCTCTGTGTAGACACTGAAACATGGATTGGGTATGTTATTAAGTAGCTCAGAGTTTATCTGATCTCACCACTGGGAAAGAGAACTTAGTCAAATTTTTCATCTAGGGGGAAAGAAAGCTTTGATGCTTATTCTACTTTCTTGCATTATTATTTTTAAATATGTAGTTTATATAATTTTTCATTATAAAATAACACTCCTCATTTTGATTTTCACTCCTTCATAAGCTGTTTCCCTTCTTATTATAAACTTTGGTATTATCTTTTACTCCATAATATTCCATTAAGTTCCATTTCCAAGCTTTGTTTAGTAAATGTTTAGGTTGCTTTCAATTTTGAACTATAATAAATAATGTTTTGATAAACGACTTTATACATAAAGCTTTTCCTGTATCAAAGATAATTTCCTCAGGGTAGATTCCCAGAAGTAGAATGACTGGGTCAAAAAATATGAACAATTGTAAAGCATATATATGCATATTACCAAAGTGCTTAGAAAACATTGTTATTCATTTATAAAATTAACTTACCTTTAAATTAAATTTTATTTTGAAATACTTTTATTGTTTTTCTGTTGCATAAAGAGTACATTTTCGTTATAGAAAAAGTAGACAAAACAGATATGTAAAAGAAGGAAATGTAAATCATGAGCAATTCCAGTACTCAGACTTAACCACACATTTTATTCCATATGCTTCCAGATATTTCTTTAAGCATATAAACAATGGGATTATCTTGTGCATACACATAGATCGAGCTCTATAAGGTCCCAAAGAAGAAACATCATAGAGTACTATGAATAATGAGGATTTACTTCTAAGTACATAGGGGCACACATTAACCAGGAAAGCTGTTTCATCAGGAGTATAACCATTCCACATTCGAGTGCTTCCAAGACAAAGATTTGACCAGGATCCTCTTTGTACATCTAATCGCAGCTCATCAAATGCTTTTAACATTTGGAAAAACTTCTGGAAAGGGAGATTCAATTAGGTTTGTTTTCTACTCTCCATATGGAACATTTCTACATCATCTTTAAATAGAATTCATCTCAAGCTACCTCCAAAGGTTCTCTTTCATACCCAGCCATGTGCTCTTGTACCAAGGCCTTCAATCAACTATGGAATCATATGACCAGTTTCACTCCTACCAGGCAATTTATGAAGTAAATAACTAATTGATGCCCCTTTTACTGCAGTACAAGATTTAAGGAGAATATGTATTTTTAAAATATCATTCGCATTGATATCAGTATAACATTGCTTTATAATCCACTTTATTAAATTAACACTGAATCATCAACGTTAACTTAGGATTCCACCATATGAATGTGCCAGAAATTATTTAGCCAGTCCTTTGTACCTAGATACCAGGTCACTTCCAAACTGGGCCTACAGATTTTTTAATGATAAAAGAAAATGTTTGTAAACTATTCTTTTTGGTTTCTCCTATTTATTCTAACATGGCTTTGCCCATCTATTTATTTTGTAAATCACTTTATTTCATGTGTGCATCTTAAACTAATCTAAATTTTTGTTTTTTATAGAAAAATTTAACTATTTAATATTAGTTTTAATAACTAAATATATATTACTTATTTTATTTTTTTTTTAATAAATCAATTTATTTAAATCTAAAAACAAAAAATCAAAAACAACACTTGTGCCCCTCTTATTTTCTACATACCTGTTTTGTTGTTTTCTATGCATCCTTGATTGGTTTTTACCTTTTAATCTTATTTGTTACATCATTTAAATTTTATCCGGAAAAGATACAGTCTCTGATTTGGAAGAATACATTCTTTTTTCCTGCTATTTATTTTTGGAATAAAATAAAGAACAAAATCATGTATCTTTAACAAATGAGAAAATAGCATCTTCTGATGCTTTTCATAGACAGACATTTAGAAAAAAACAAATTCCTCTATCACCTGATCTTATCAATCAGATTTTATAGGTATACAAAGATTTTATAGGAATAAAGAGATCATTATGCACAGACAAATTTTATTTCTCCTTGTTCAAGAATTTTAAGAAAAGATTCCAAGAAGGTTAATGTCTTTGTTAACTTTTATAATTATTTTTTCCAACCATTATTTATATACAAATTATGATTTACTGATTACAGTTATCATCATCATTTTATACATTTTCCTTATTCTTTAGTGCAATAATATGATTAACTTATTGGTCGGCTGTAGCATTTCTTCATATAATTTAATTAGGGAAATATTTTCAGGGTGCTTATTTGTCTTAGAATGGGAGAATTTCTTGATTTGTCCTAATACCTGAATTGGTTTTCTGTACCAGCTAATCTATTATTCACTGCCTCCACATCATGTATGGAAATCCAGTCTTCTCTAATTTTACTTCTTTCTACTTTTATTACTTAATATTCTAAAGAATTATATTGATAAAATACATTTGATAATTAAATTTTTTGTTTCTTATAAGTTGGTTTTATATAGAGGCACTTAATCTCATGCCTCAGATTGGTCCTAAGAATCAAAAGAGAGAGACCTTCAGAGTCTTTTCAGATGTCTTGGGAGTTTTTTCCTATATATTCTTCATTTATGAATAGTAGAGTATCTGTGAATGTGTATGTATAAGTGTGTGGGAGAGATAGTCTTTATATATCCAATTCTAAGAGCTTAGATGGTTTATTTCATAGATTCTGTAAGACTCTATAAGAACCTAGTTTATGCTCAGTTTTGGGAAAAGGAACATTTACATTCATAGTGCATGTTTTTTTTTTTAATTGCATCTTTTGTTTGTTTATGCGTGCAATCCTCTCCCTGAATCAGAGTTCAAGTTATATGTAGGGATTAAATATCCCTACAATCAGAGATAGACCTGTCAGGATCTATTAACATTTTTTTCTCCTATTTTGCGTTGTATTTGAGGTCATCTAGGGCACTCTTCTGAATATTTTTTCTCACTCTATTTTTATATACACTATTTAGATGCAACTTTATATTACATGGATACAAACCTATTATTCCTTTAATGAAGAAACACTGACATTCTTTTCTTCCTTATGATGGTCCCTTCCACCTCCAAGTTTAACAAATATTTGCCTACATTTTCCTGATACTTCTAATTTACATAAATATTCAATCTTCCTGCAAGTTATTTTTGTATATGAGATAAAAGTCCTTTGTTAGTTTCTCTCAGATAGGTAGCCAGTTGTTCCAAGCTATATTGAATAATCCATCATTTTTCCATTGGCCTATAGCACTACCTTTATCATGCATGTCTCCATATGAAATTGCCTTTATTTCTGCACTTTATATTTCAATGAGATCTAATGACATCTAGATTTCAATGATATATTTTACTAATTATCTGCCAGTATCAATCTCTTTTGATTATAGTTGCTTTTAACTTAGGGTGTTATTAAGTTTTTATTTTTAAAGTATAGCTAGTCTTTTAGTAAAAAGTTCATTTTAACACATAGAACTTATTATCATTATTCACTTAGGTTTTACTCGACATTTTACAAGTCATTATTCATCATTGTTTCTTATATTATCTCCCCGCAACTTGAATTCTTGATCTGAATAAATTTTCATTTGGCTGAAGTCATTCCCAGGTCTTTGCGAGAATTCTTTGATGGTACACTTTGTGAGGTTCCACATATGTGAAAGTGTCTCCTTTCTTTGACAGGTGAAGGATATCATCACTAGTTATAGAAATCTTGGAATTTACAAGTATGCCTGCATCGTTCCACTGTCTTCTTAGCTTCTAGATTTACAAAAGAGAAATATGATATATCTCTGACATATATTTTTTAATTTAAGAAACCACTTTTTTTTTGTCTACAAAGAGGGCCAAATCTGTCCAGCTACTTCTTTCTGTAAATCAAGTTTCAATGGGAGGCAGCTACAGCCATTCATTTATACATTGTTTATGACCGTTTTCACATGCTACAATGTCACAGCTGAATAGCTGAACAGGGACCATATGGCCCTGCAAAACCTAAAATATTTACCACCTGGTCCTCTATAGGAAAAATTTGCAGACCCCTTTTTTAACCTAACACACAAGAACAACTCTCACAAGAACGAGCTTGAAGGAAGAACAGTGGGGAGGGTGTTTTGGAGCTTGGCAATCTTTGGGCGGTGCTCCTGAGATGCACCATGAATCTGGCTCCCACAAAAATATGGAACACCAACCCTGTCAACCCAGCTCTGAAAGGACGAACATAGCAAACATCTGACACCCAGATTGGGCTGTACCAACTCTAATTCCAAACAGCCTACTGGTGCCAGTTTCATTCTCTCTGAGTGAGATAGGAACCGAGGAGAGAGAAGAGGAAATACCTTTTTGAATGACTTTATAAAATCTGTGGCAGATCAGTTGTCATGTCATTGAAGCTGCTTATTGCCTGAGAGTAACACTTCCTGTAGGGCAGTGCAGTATTACTAGTGGAAGAGGTTTAATGTATAAGCAGTCTAATTTAATCTTCTCTGTTTAGACGTGCTGCAATTTGGTGCTAGAAAGAAGCCCTCTGAAGAGCTCTGTTGTCTTAGCTGACAATTACATGGCTTTAAGTTGCCTTACCTCCTCATGCACGTATGCTTGACAGATTTATATTCTTTTTCTCTTTAGGTGCTATTTCAAATCAGCACTTCGGTGATAGCAACTTAGGCAGACAAGGTAGTAGCTGGTCTAATTCTACTTATGCCAAATTACATTTTATAAGAGAGCAGAACATTTTAAATCATGGAATCTAAAAAATACAATTTCTTTTAGAGCTCTTAATTGAAAAACATAATATATTTATTCAGCAATACCCAGGGACTCTGGAAAAGCTAATTCATCTCACCAGAAGAAGCAATTATTACCAAGACCAGTGTGCTTAGCTCACTCCACATAGGACCAGACTCATAGAAAGGAATCGGGCTTTATGGAATACTGCATTTAATCTAAATTTGCTTTGTTTCCATCTACATAAATTTAACTTGCATAAACCACCGAGCAAGCAACATGCGTTTCAAGACCACTCTCTAGCTCACTGTTTCCATATGTGTCTAGAAATAGCCCAACAATCCTAGCAGGAGAAGAAATCGAGCCCGTCTGTTTCGGAGACTCGGTAAAGCTCCCCTCTCCCATCACTGAGTGCTTTGAACAGAACTCTGAAAAAGCAGGTTCATTCAGGTCAAGTCAAGCGCGCTCAGATCCTTACTTATTTTATTTAATAAACCCTGGCATGATACTTACTTGGATGCCAGACACTGTTCTGAGCACTTGAAAAATTAAAATATTTATTCCTCACAACAATGCTATTAGGGTAAGTACTATTATTAAAATTTGTTTTACAGATGAGAAAACAGACACACAGAGAAGTAAAGTAATTTTTTCCAAGATCACAAAAATAGAAAAAGTCAGGTTAGGGATTTCTACTCAGGAAGTCTGGATCCAGAGCCCAGGTGTTAACCACTAAGCTATGCTGCCTTTGTGTTAGGGCCATCAGCATCCCTCACCACCGAGAGAGGTACTTAAGTCTCCTGGCTTCTATGAGGCATCCTTGGCTAACCGTGAGCCCCCATGATGAGCGCTCTTCCCAGAGATCTCCTGAAGCATTCATCTGTCTCTCCAGATCTCCACCGAGGATTCTTGTCTTGTATTATTGAATAGCACTTCAGATATATGTTCTAAATTTCTTTGGGAGGACACTAACCCAACACTATGACCCATAAGTACCTACGTACTGAATTCTACTTTGATCCTTATTGTTCTTTGAGTTATTTAGACTCAATGGATATTTTATTTACTAAAAATGGAAGTGTCTTTTTCAGGTGTATTTTACCTGGGTCAATTTGCTCATGTAGTGTTATAGACGTATTCTAGAAAGATAAGGCGTTCTAAGGCCAAGATGGTTTTGATGGCTTTGGGGCTTCTCATTTCATGGGCTCTTGCCATTTTCAGGTGAACATTTGTAGTTCTGATTACCGATACACCAAATCTTACAGTTTATAATAATCTTATTCCCCCTTAGCAAGAACTAGAATTGCATGTATTCTGAGGCTGGTATATAAGAGAATGTCACTTAGCTAGAAAGAGACTTGCTCATCAGTCCGCTTTCCTCTCAATGCATGCTCATTTTTCATGATATAATTATTATTATGACCCCTTTGATATCATTATTATCACCACCTTGCAGGTGATAAAACTAAGATCACTAATTGTGTAGTTGCTATTTGCAAATAATACTTTGAGAATTGTGAAGGTCTCAGGATATAATCCTAGAGAATATCAAGGTTCTATTATAGTTAACAATTTACTGATTGATTCTACCACAGACTATGAATTTTCAAAACTTTTATAGCAGTGAAACTTTCTATAAAATAAAATGTTACATGGAACCCCCAAATATAATGCAAAAAGACAAAGCTCCTCAACTTGACCTCTATGGACTTTATAGAACACAGTCTAAAAACTACTGTTATAGATCAAGGACAGCAAGTAGTTTTCTGTGTTATTAATTAGGCAGCGGACAGGCAGGAGCTGGGAGTGGGCACACATTCCATTTCTGATGGCTTCATGGGTATGTACTTTTTATTTTCATTGAGCACTTTCATATGCAAAGATACCAAGAGCAGAATTTGTTGAATTTGCTTATGATTCTATTGAGATTGTCATTTAAGCATTTACTTTATTTCTCCTCACATTATATATATAGCATAACATGAATTCATGCTCTCCTTTCATTGGGAGTAGATTCTGAAAAGAATTAATAGCAATCCAAGAACCTCTACTCAAGATGACTCCATAAATCCAACTTAAAATACCCTTCCATGCACTCTGCTCCAGACATTTCATAAGGACTGATGAAAAGCAGAAAGGGGGTTAGGGAGTGACAGGAGGTGGAGCTGAAACCACTGGCTGGATGGGCTCGGTAGTTGGTACATAGTAGTTGTACAGTAAAGATGTATTGGGTTAAACTGAACTGAATTAAATTTACTTGAATTGAACTGAACAGTTGGTAACGGTGCAGGGATTCTTCTTTCAGGGCATCATGGAAGAAATGACGACCATTTCTCCAGGGCTGGTGGAACCTAGGAAGGAACAATTTCAATGTAACTACAGTTTATCCAGCCATAGTAGCTATGCCTGCTGAGGAAAACAGTCTTCTTTCTAATTTCATGTGTGACAATAAAACTCAAGGGGGAAAAAAGGACGTAGGACTCTTTGTCACTTAATAATATTTATTTATTTTATTTAAATATTTCTACATCCGGGAGCACATATTTCAAAGCATTTATTACTATGGGTTTTTTCACTCTTTTCAAAACAAGTTGAGCAAACATTTTCATTCTAGAGAAAGATATTTTCGGTAAGTTTTGAATATGCATCACAAAACTTACTTTTATCAGAATCTTCCAGTATTTTCTGGTTTGCCTTTCACTCCCTATGTACACATTTCCTTTAACATGTCACTTTTCCAGGTGACAACTGCCCTAAAGAGGGCAGTTTCCCACAGCGATGTCAGAAATGATAAGTGTTCTTTGGTTGCACACTGCTAAACGTGGACTTTTAAACACTGGTCTTTTTAGTCTATTACATGCTCACGAACCTTTGTTTGCTGTCACTTGGAGGGGAAAGTGTACAAATCAATAGGGCCAGGATTTTTTTGTTGTTGTCTTTGAATTAATAGTGAAACCTTTCTCTTCTCTATCCATTTCACTTGTACAACTCATAGTCTGTCTTAATTCCCCCTAATGGTACCAGACAGCTGTAGTGCATGGTGCCTCAAGTTGGAGTAGGCATGGCGCTTTGGGCTCAAGTCAATCATAGCTCTACAAATGAGAACAAACCATGGAACTCACGCTAAAATAGCAAAGCAAATTATTCCTACTTTTATTAATGCCACTTTGCACACAAAGCACATAATGGCCTTTAAATTAAAAAATTAGTTACATTTCCTTGATAGCGCACATTCTTATTAGCACAATTGGCATGCTTACTTGGCTTCTTTCTAATTATTCATAAAACAGCATCTCACATGAGGTGTCTCTTTTTCCACTAATTTTTCAGTTTAAAAAAATATTTATTATTATTATTAAATGACATATGCCCAACTATTTATGTGAAAGGAAGAAAAAAGAAAAGGAAAGGAAAGATCTTTGCTAAGGGATGGAAACTGGTAATTATGCTCTGCTAAGCACATCACAGACGCCCAGCTGGCACAATTAAAGAAATAGCTGATCAGTTCCAGTTATTGATTCTGCTAACATGTTTGTTCACGGTTGCTTCTTGTCTAATTAGTTTTTTCTGCTTTCTTAGTCTAAAAGCAGACCTTTCCAGACGGGGCTATTTTCAGACATTAGTGAGCAAGGCTTCCTTGGGTTGCCTTCTAGATTTTTTTTTTATATATAATGCAATAGTTTGCCTATTCATTTAGCCAGGAGATGGCCTGAAAGCTAGACTTTCCTCTGAATTCTTTATGGAATTTAAAATTTGAATTTTACATGCTTCTCTTTTAAATGGATGGCTCCGTGGCATTGATACAGCCACATTTGAAGCTGTTGTCATCAGGGGATGACGTGTGATTAGGGCTGTCTCCACACACTGGGACAACCCGAAAATGCCTAAAAGATGTCGCAAGTCCTATTTGGTGAGGTTTGACAGAAGCATTCATTCTCTCCTCTGCCAGAAAGGAAAAATTGAGCTCAGTGCAATTTTCATTTCCTAAACATAGATTGCACAAGAAGTGAAACTCTTTTGGATATTAACAAAATGAGAGCAAAATGCAGCATCAATTTCCAGGAACAAAAGCTTGTGGTTTCGGTCCTGGAAAATCGATCAAATGCTGCTCTGTTGTAGCAACAAAAGCATACGATATGGAATCTTTGCCTTTGTCAAAGTTTGTGGAGTAAAGCTTTAAAATACAGCAGCAGATGCCTGTGTGAAATGGCGGCAGAGAGTCTGTGGCTCGGCAGAGTAATTTCCCACTAAATCCTTCCCTGGTTCTGTGGCTGTGCTCGATGGCAATGGCAGCTATCACAAAGCTCGGGGACACCGGGACGTGTCAAGATTTTAATCACCCCATGCAGGGAAACAATAAATGTTGCTCTTTTTAAATACTGCTAATATTTTTCCAATGCAAGATGTAGAAGCAGAGGAGTTTGTTTACTTCAGTATTAAAAATGAAACAGAAAGGACCTTGGAGTGTTTTGACAGGGATTTCTATTCTCCTGGTGGAAGAGGTGGGGGCCAATCCATTTTGATCTGGTATTTTTACTGTGATTGCTGATTAGGTTGTTCTGTTGCTGTAAACTTTCAAACCATGGAAGATGAGCCAATTTTTCTTCTTCAACAAAAGAGCATCTTGCGGATTATAATATTCCATTCACTTTACAGTTTTATTTTAACACAATATTGAGGCATTGGGACATTTTGATTCAAATGATAGAAAATTAATTTTCACTTTTTCAAATTACATTTGCAATGGAAAACTACTGGTGACATAACTATTGCATCATAAAAATGACACAAGAAACTATGAATTTTATTTCTTTTGTGGAAAAGAAAGTAGACAATTAAAAGCTTTAATACTGTATCCATCCTAAATGTCCACAGAAAACTGGGATTTGAAAAAAAATAAGAATTAAAAAAAAGACATTAAAAGTGTTTTTAAAAAAAGAATGTAGAATAGGAATGAAAATAAATTACATCAACTCAACAACAAACAGTTCCAAGTAAAGAAATTTTGAACAAAGACAGGTTTTAAAGATGGAAATACAGTGCAGGGATCAGCCAGCTATGGTGCATGGGCCAAATGTGGCACACTGCCTACCTTTGTAAATAAAGTTTTTTGGAACACAGCCATACTTCTTTATTTACATACTGTCTATAGCTGCTTTTGTACTGCAATTGCAGATGTGAGTAGCTGCCACAGAGAAGGTATGGCCTGCAAAGCCTAAAATGTTTACTGCCAGCTCTTTACAGGAACTGTTTTCCAACTCCTGGTAGAAAGCATAAAATATTTAGCTATTGCCTCCCTTAACAACAAATCAACAACAACAAAATGAAAATAAGTGGAAGCTCCCTTTCTCCCTCTTCTCTCTCTCTCTCTCTCTCTCTCTCTCTCTCTCTCTCTCTCTGGCACAAAAACATCCCAATGTGCAGGACAATAATATTGACTTAGGATACCAGGTCATTTCCAAAGGATTCCAAAGGAAATCCCAAAGAGAATCAAAATATAGAGGACGATTGAGACTTTGGAGCATCCCTGAAGAAATAAATGTGCTGGCGAAGTTCATGTACTCAGATATTCAGAAAGAACTATAACAAATAAGAGATCATGGCTTCATACTTTTTTTGGTTTATTATCAATTGGTAATGCTTTAGCTTCCATCCTATTTACGAAGTTCACTCATTTCTCACCAACATCTTCCATAGTTTTTGTTACTACCTGGTTTTCCTCCTTTATACCTGTTTAACTCTGTTACCCCCACTCAGTCACATTGTCCATGTCCTACCATCCTACTCCTCGAGATTAATTTACTTCTGATGTCACCAGCCCCCATAATTATTAGTTTCTGCCTCCTTCTTGTCTCTGCCCCATTCCCATCTCAAGCATTAGTCATTTCAGACTTTCTTCTTTTTTCTCTCTTCAAAAACTCATTCAAGGGAGAGGCCACAAATGCCTTCACCAGGGTACAGTACATAATAAGATTAAAATCCTCCTCCTTCCCTCCTAAAGTCTTTGGTTTTATTACAGGAAATACACTAAATGTACCTGTTGACACTTTAGGCTTCAGAGAGTGGGAAACCCACCTTGAGGGATGCTGTGTTCCAGGGACGTCGGCTGGGGGTCACTGAAGATGAAGCCTCCTAAATGCTTCTTCAAGGACTTAGCCAAGCTACTGCTCACATCTAAGACTTTCCGACAACCTTATACTTTCTCAGCTACTCCCACTCCCAGCCTGCCATGTTCCTTTTTTAGGTGGTGCCAGGGACCAAATTCTCCAATAAACTGTGAATTCCTTGAGGGTGAAGATGATTTTCACCCTCACCACTGTATCTCCAATGCTTGACACAACATTGTGTCTAGAACCCAGGCTCATTGAATATTCGAATGCGTAAGCATGTTCTGCTGCTCGAAGGCCCTAATGATTGCTCTCTGGACTCTGTAAAAGCCAAAGTCCCGACTAGGGTTCAAAAGTCCCCACTGGTCTGGTTCCCATTTCCCATACGATTGTCACCCCTTTGATCTCCACTCTACTCGCTCAGCTCTGGGCACACAGGCCTTCTCACATTGTCCCTGCTGCCACCTCCATACTTTGCAGTTCTTGTTTCTTCTGTCCAGTTTTACCCATGGCTTACTGTCCTTATTTCTTTCAAATCTCTGCTCAAATGTCATTTTTTCCCCATAACCCTCCACTCTCCTAAGCCAGTTTTACTTCTTCCTATAGCATTTGTCACCTTCTAAGATAATGTATAACATATTTCTTTTTCTTGCTTTGTGTCTTTCTCTGTTAGAACATAAAGTCCGCGAAAGTGGCACATTTGTTTGTTTTCTTCATGGTTCTCTTCTCAAGAGGTAGACAGTGCCTAGTCCACATTAGGATCCACTAGGCACTCCATATTCATTCTTTCCTGAATGAATCAAGGAACAGACTTACCATCACTCCAACTCCCCCCCACTTGACTCTATATTGTACATATGTACAAACAATGGCTAATTTGTAAAATATCCTTCTCTTCCGGCCCCTCCCCTGCACTGTGCCTCTCATTCCACAGGTTTCTTCTCACCTTCCCTATGAAGTCTTCTCAGATTAAAGAGAAATGCTTCTCCCATCTCCAACCCAATATGCATTAAAAAACCTTGTTACAATGGACTCCTTCAAGCCCATGAAGCACTGCTTGCCAGCTGCCTGAAAAATCACGGGAACTATAATCGAGTGGTCCTCTTGGCTCATCCCACTAGGTCCCAGAAGGCACAGACCTTTCATACAGCAAATCGAATATATGTAGAGTCTGAAAAGGTCACGGTGTTCTGTGTCTATGGAGGGGAGAACCTCTATAGGGTGATAGTCATTGTGTAGTCATATGACAGTCCTGTCTCCTGACATAAGGGCTGGGAATTGGGATGACTGTCACCCACTTCATTTCTAAATCACCAAAGGGCAAAAGAGTATTTCTCAGGACCAGGTAAAACTTCATGGCAACTAGCATGGTGCTTTTTTCCCAGAAAGTATTCAGTGCAGAGACTGATAGACAATAGAAATGAAGATATAAAACAGAAATCAGGTGATGACTTCCTTATTGTTAGAATTATGTCATCGCCATATGTAGGTAATGGTTCTAGTGGGAATGTGGCCCTATGCAAAGGAGAATTTTTTTTGACATTTGCAATAAGTGTTATACAGAGTGATGCAAATGCAGAGAATGTATGCGTATAGAGAAACTCAAATACTTTTATATGTAAATGATTTCATACTCTTTTCTAGTAATATCCAATATGCCAAAATATTCACAGAAAAGCTTATTTATTCATTTCTATAATTTTTAATTTTTATACCAAATTAAAGTATGTGCTTTTCCGGAATTGAATATAAGGTGCAGAATTTCCCGAAGAAGCTTCATGTCTCATAATTTCTAAATAAATTTAAATTTAATTAAACTAATTCAGTCCTTATTTGTAATGCCATTTATTTCTTTCTCGATTGGAAAAAAAAAAGGACCGCATTACTGTGGTTCTTGGTGAAAAATAAAACATGAAAGTACAAATGATTAAAAGATTATGTGAGTGTACTGTGATGGACCTAGGAACTCACGTACCTAGGGTAGCAACTCCAGCCATACTGCTGTAGAAACTCTCAGCTTTTGCAGGCTTTATAATTCACTTTCTTTCCCAACCCTTATATCTCCTCCACTACTCTAAATACCCTTCTTATCAGTTTGTCAGTAACGGCGGGAGAGGTGAGGCAGAATGACAAAAACAAAGGTTCTGCCCTGTTTTCACCATCATGGCCATGCGCTACTCTCTCCGTCCAGGCCCTTCCTCTTTGCCACTGGCAGCTCCTCCGCATCCCTGCTCCTGCTCCCCTACTATCCCCCTTGCATCTGTCCCAGGGTCTCAGTGTGCCCCTCACATTGCACTCCTTATTCCAGAGTTCCTACCCTGATTTCCACACGCAGAGCATAAGGAGCTCTTATCCCAAGCTCTAAGTCTTTATTGTTGGGTCATAGGAAAGCCCACCAGTAGCTTCAAGTCTACAGGCAGCACAGAAAGGTTAAATGGTGAAAAAAGAAAGCTCTGTTCTCACTTCTAGACCTGCAGTCAGGAGTAGGTGTGTTCCTGGTATCACGTTGGCTCTAGCAACTCACTTCCCCATAGAAACATGGTTATGCTTGATGTTTGAAATCTTCGGTGTCATACAACAAAGGCACCTCAGTAAGTAGGTGAGAATGAGGAAGTGGGTTAATCTCCACAAACACTCATAAGGCAAGTTCACAAGGAAAGGGAGAAACTTTGCAACTGTTAGAAACTTCTTCTATTCTATTGAGATATAATTGACCTTGAACAGTGTGTAAGTTTAAGGTGTACATATGATGATTTGATACACATATCTATTGCAAAATTATTACCAAAGTAGGGTTAGTTAATACCTCCATCACCTCATGTAAGTACCGTGTGTGTGTGTGTGTGTGTGTGTGTGTGTGTGTGTGTGGTGACACTTCAGGTTTTATCTCCTGGCAACTTTCAAGTATATAATACACGATTATTAACTGTAATCACCATGCTGTACATTAGATCCCCAGAACTTATTTATCTTATAACTGGATGTTTGAACCTTTTGACCAACATCTCTCCATTTCCCCTCAAAACCCAGCCTTGCCAACCACTATTCTGCTCTGTGTTTCTGAGTTTGGCTTTTTTAGATTCCAGAAATAAGTGAAATCATATAGAATTTGTCTTTCTCTATTGTCACAAATAGCAGAATTTTCTTATTTTTTATGGCTGAATAATAGTCTTAATTTAGGTGTTTAACAACACAAAACTTCCTCTTAGAACTGCTTTTGCTGCATCCCATTGGTTTTGGAATGTTATGTTTCCATTTTATTTGTTTCAAGATGTTTTTTGATTACCCTTTTGATTTCTTCTTTGACCCATTGGTTGTTCAAGAGTGTTTAATTTCCACATATTGTAAAATTTCCAGGTTTCCTCCTATTACTGATTTCTACTTTTATACCATTGTGGTCAGAAAAAGACACTTGGTGTAATTTTAATCATCTTAAATTTACTAACCCTCGGTTTGTAACCTATTATATAACCTATCTTGGAGAACGTTCTTTGTGCACTTTAGGAGAATGTGTGTTCTGCTGCTCTTTAGTGGGATGTTCTGTATATATCTGTTAGATTTATTTGACATAAGGTACAGTTCCAGTCTGTTTCCCTATTGATTTTCTACCTGTTTTTTTTTTTTTTTTTTTTTTTAGCCATTGTGAAAGGAAAGTATTAAAGTCCCCTACTATTATTGCATTGTTTAATTTTCCCTTCCGTTAGTATTTCTTAATATATTTTGGGTGCCCCCATGTTGGGTACACATATATTTACAATGGTTATATCCTCTTAATGAATTGACTCCTTTTTCATTATGTAATGGTCTTTATCTTTTGTTATAGCTTTTGATTAAAGTATACTTTATCTGCTACAAAAATGGCTACCCTGCTCTCTTTTGGTTTCCACTGTCATATGATACCTTTTTCCCATTTCTTTACTTTGAGCCTATGTGTGTTCTTGAATTTAAAGTGAGTATCCTCTAGGCAGCATGTAGTCAGGTCTTGTTTTTACCCATTCAGCCACTGTATGCCTTTTGATTAGAGAACTTAATCCATTTACATTTAGAGTAATTATTGATGGGTAAAGGTTTACTATCACCACCATATTCATTGTTTTTTGGCCCATGTTTCTTTCTTCTTGCTTTTCTATCTCCCTTTGTGAATTGCTTTAATTCCCATCTTTTTACCTTCTGTGTATCTACTGTAGATTTTGCTTTGTAGTTACTTAAAATTTACATCGAACATCTTATAGATGTAGCAGTCTATTTTATGCTGATAACAGCATTGATCACATACAAAACCTGTAACTTTTTATGTGTTTTATGTCACAATTTATTTTTTATTTTATGTATTCATTTAAAAGTGATTGTAGTTAGAGTTATTTTTTAATACTTTTGCCCCTTAACCTTTATACTAGAGTTATGTGGTTAACATATCATCATATTATAATATCAAAGTAATCTGAATTTGACTATATACTTACCCTCACCATTATGTTGTATATTTTTACATGTCTTCATTTCTAATTAGTATCTTTCATTTCAGCTTGAAGAACTCCTTTCAGTATTTCTTGTAAGGCGGGTCTAGTGATGACAAATCACAGAACTTAGAGATTAGAAAGATTTCTTAAGTAGGTACTTTCATTGAATCTTTTTTGGATTACAAGACTGAGATCTAAAAAGTACTCGATACTCCTTCAAGGTAGTAGTTCCCAATAGGAATAGCATTTTAGAAGTTTTTCCCTAATAGATTAAATGAATAAATTGTGGAAGTTTATGCACTGGAATACCACACAGAAATGACACTGAACAAGCTACCATTACACAAAGCAACATGGATGAATATCAGAAATACAATATTGAGTGACAGAAGCCAGACACGAAAGTAGAGAAACTCCCTAACTTACTGCTTCCAGCTTAAGTGAATTCTGGGTTCTAGTAAATCCTAGCTAGTTCTTCTCTCTTGCTTCCTGATCCTTCATAATATCAACACACAAACACTACTTCAATAAGGACATTCAAGACTTAAACAAAGACAAATCCTTCTTCTTAATCTAGGTTAGCCAAATAAAATAGAAGAAAAACTAAGTGATCCATTATCATAAGGGAAGAAAACTTTACAACTAAAAACATTTTTAAGAGACAAGTTCATGAGTTTTAGATTACAAAACAAAGAAGGTAAGTTCCTGCTGTCCGGATGCATAACTGGAAACCGGGACTCATCAAGGAAGGGCTGCAACTGATTGATAAGAGATCAACTGAGCCAAGAAAAATGTTAGTAATAGGAATAGAGAAGAAAGGTCTTACTAAGAAGTGTCTGAATGCATAGAAAAAAAACACTCTTAGAAAATGAGGCTTTGAGCCAGGTCTGAGGTTCTAATTAAAACAATTTATTATCCGTGTAACTTGGAGCAAGTTACTTTTCCTCTCTAAGCTTCTAGCTGCAAAATGCAAGAATGTTTGTTTCAATCTTGCAGAGGTTTGCAGAGGATTAAAAGAAGCAACATAAGACTTGGCATATACATAATGCACAGTAAATTTAAGGTCTAATTATTCCTCTAATCACTAATAATTTTATTATCATCATCATCATTACATGCACAGCTTAGTAGGGATATTGCCATTAAGTTATATAATTTTTCCTAATTCTCTTTTACATGATGTATACAGTGCCGTATGCTAAATATTACTGAATGTTAGAAAGATAATTTGTGTTTAGAAGATTTATTGACTGAGGTCTTATTGCTCTTCAGTCATTTTAATAGATTATATACTAGGTGTCTTTATCCACACACATGCTATGAGTGACCCTCAGGAGTCTCCTATCGTTGTATGCAAATATAAAACTGAAATATGCCATTTAGCCTTTGTTTACAAGATCAAATAGTTGTTTGGGGTTCCTTATGTCTCTGTGACTATGTCACACAAATCAATTGTAAAGAAAAACAAGGACAATTATCCACATAAAACAAGGAGCAAACACCTTGCTAGAAATAGATTAAAAAGAAAACTTTATTGAATTATATTTTCTACGATGAAGCTCACCACGAAGCTGTTCAATTTAGCGGTTTCTTATATTTCTGCCACCATTCTGTGCCTTTTAATTCTGTTTTTAGTTGCTTTTATAAAAATATATTTAGTGTTTGTATAAATAGGCCTCTAAAATATGGAAATCTTATTTATAGACATGGCTTTATAAATACCTGTGATAATGCTCACAGTCTAAGCTCATTAGGAACAAAGAACCCTCTGGCTTGCTACAAATTAAGATTCCTAATCTTACTCCCCCCACTCCCCCAAGAAGGTGTTTTTGTTTTTTTTTTTTTTTTTCCAGTCTGAATTTATCGACTGTTTTGGATTCTCACATTTCCATAGTCATTTGCATAGTACAGAAAACATATTACATAACAAGTCAGTCAAGCTAAATTATAGGCAGTTCTTTTCAATCAGGCCACTGCAGTTCTGTGTTGCTCAGTTCAGCTCCTGTCTCCTACTGCTCAAATGTTGCCATGGTGACCAATTTTTGTCTTGTACATTCCCAGGTCCCGTGCGGCCCCTTATTCATAGCACTTTACCGTCACTACAGTGATGGCTGGCTGTTACCTTATTACCTAATCTCCCCTTAGTAATACATATCACCTTTAAGTTACCTGGGTGAATTCTTAAAACCCGAGTATAAATGATATGTTACATAAACAAGAAAATAAATTCATATTAAATAAAATGATGATGGTAATAACAAATAAATAAGACTCCTTAAGCCATCCATTAGCAGAAACTCTATGAATTTACTTCCTTATTATTCTCTAGCTATATAACCGTACATATCTTTGGAAAACCAATTTGACTCTTTTATGACAAATGAATAACAATATTGCAAAACTGTTGAGCTGAATTTGATCAACCATGTCACAAGCTATCTGATTGTTGAGCTTTCCACTATTATGACAGCTGAGAAACGCGAATTATTGGGATATTGGAAGAAGGAATTGAGAGGTACCAAGACAGTCTAATTTACCCATATGCCTAAAAAGACGACGTCATATGGATAAACTAAATTTCACCTCCTTTTCTTCTTAAATATTGTAGGCTGAACATCTTTTGAATAAAAACACAACCTTAAAAAAATCACAAGAAACCAGATCAAAGACATAAATAGAACAAAATATGCACAAGAGATCTCATCCAAGATCAAAGATGTGAGTGTAATTGCCATGAATAAGAAGTGCAGAGCTCACCAGAACAGAATGTCTTCAGCACACAGACATTGCTACTCAAAAAAAAAAAAAAAAAAAAAAAAAGAAGAAGAAGAAGAAAAAGAGAGAGAAAAAAGTCTTTGGGAAATCAAATCCACAAAGCAAGTAAAATGCTTTTATTTTCCCCTTCGCAGTAAGCAAAACTTCTATGCCATTCCTTTGAAATAACAAAATATGGGGCAGTGTTCGCTGAGTCTGGAGGAGGCAGGCATGCTAGAACCTTTCCATTTTGGGGGCTGAGCATCTTTTATGTGTGTGGTGTTTTTTTGCCACCAAAATACACCCCCAAAACTCCAGTCTTTAAAAATGTTTCACTGTAAATCAACATGGTACAGGCTAAGTTTGACGAGTGTGAAAGATTGAGGTAGTAGCACTTCAGAGAGCAACTTGACCTGTTAAAATGAAGTAATTAATTTAATGCATATGGGGAAAAGAAAAAAAAAGGTAGGAGGGGTTCCTTTTATTAAATATTTATCACTGGAGCCCTGGACTGATGCCACTCAGAGAAGCAATCATTAGAGATGGGACATTAATTGAAGTGAATATTAAGTAGTACTCTACACTAAATAACAATTGCTGATTTCTTGCAAAAAAAAAAAAAGGTCTTGAGATTCTTAGACACTGCTCTTTTAGAGTGTCTTACTGCATGCACTTAATTTTAAGTTATTCACTCTTTTGAAAACGTCTCTGTCTCTGACCTTATAGAACTTTCATCTTGTTCAAATCAATGAACCTCACTCCTTTCTACCATGCTGCAGTAATAGAGTGTAAGAGAGAAAGGGAGAAAGAGAGGGAGCATGGAACAGAGTGAGAGAGAAATCACTTGAAAGCAGATGAGTATCAGACATGCAAGATCATATCTGCAAAAATGACAAATTAATAATCCATGATTCTATTTAACCTACAGGGCGAAGACAAATTTATGATCTAGGATAAAGCTTGATCAGATATGTTAGCACTGAGTGCAAATTTTCTGAACTTGATTCAAAAAAAAATTAGGAAACAATGCATTTCCTAACTATATTTAGCCTTAATATGTACATTAACATATACATACATTTTTACCCTTAGAATCAGATATAATAATTATAAATACTTTTTTTTTGAAAAATAATACTGATTTGGGGAAATCTATTCATATAGGGTAAATGTCCCCTGAATTTATTTTGAGATTAGTTCTTATATTTGTTGTGTTATTATGGAGAGTGATATTTTCATATCATTCTAGATCTCCAAGTATTATCTGACTTTTATTCTGACCAAGGTCTTCACATGTTTAATAATCTAATTTCCTGGGCTCACTTCACCTGAAAGAAAAATGCAACCTTCGTCTGCATGAAACAAAGCAACATTTAAGGACATGGGATTCCCTACCACAGGGATTTCCATCACAGTGTAAAGTTTAAGAAAACCACTGCTTCGTTTAGTGGAATATGCAAGGGGCTGTGTGTGGTATAAGAATACAAGATGCTATAAATCTAGAAGACACTGGGGCTTATGTCTCCTTAGTCTTAAGTATGATGAAATAAACAACAAAGACTTGTCCACAGAGGGGAAGACACCTCCCAGTAACAAATAGCCCCGCACTATTTTTCAGAATAAGAGTGGACTACTGAAGAAATGAATCCCCTTTCTGCAGCATCTGGAGTTTCTAAGGGGGATGCTCTTTTTCCCAGTCCATCCATTCAGGTCAACATTGCTATAGAAGCTTTGGAGGCTTCTATTGACTCCATTTTCAGGGACTTTAGAAATGTTGGGATTAAAAAAAAATAGACACTGTCCCATAACCAAAAAGAACAGTGTTGTACTATCACTGATCACAAACACCTTTGGAATTATTTTCTTTAGAAGCCAGTAAAATGGTCTTATAAAATGGAGTAGTATTTCTCTCTGAGTGGTACTCACATTGAAGTAGTGGTTCTCAAGGAAACATGCTGCCATGTTTGGAGACATTTTTGGTTGTCACAACTGAGCGAGGAGTGCTACAGGTACATAGTAGATAGAGACCAGGGATGCTCTCAACATCCTGCAATGCACGGGACAGACTCCCCTCCCAAGAAAGAATTATTCTACCCAAATGCAGTAGTGCCCAAGTTGAGAGATCTTGCATTAGACAGTTTCTATACCTTTCCCTCTGTTATTCTTTGAATTCTAGGAATATTTTTACCAAGAGAGAAAGTTTATATTTTTTTCTTTAGGATATCAAATCACAGCTTTTCTTAGGTAACAATCACACAGTTATGATCCATTTACGATGATGCTTATGATGCCTTGAATTCATGTATTGAAAATTTTAAGTTTTATAAATATTCAGCTTGATTTTTAGATTCATAATTTCACAACTGGGCTTAAGCACAAATCTTTTGTTGGGACGAAGTAATCTTCCACACTGTTGTTTCACTTTTGCATCCCTCTTGTGACTATGGGTCTGATGCCCAGAAATGACTTGGCAACTTTCAGACTGTACTTCTACATTTTTCTTTGTGTGGGGACTTCTTGAAAGCCAGGCATACTACAGATAACATTTTACCTTGGAAATTATTTGATTTTTACAAATTATGGTCTTTACAAAAGAGAAGTGATTTTCAAACTCCTTTGTACCCCATTTTCTCCTGTAGCACTAAAGCAAACTTCTGGCTATTTTCTCAGGAAACTCAAATACATTTTTTGAATATGAGTCTTGCTTTGTAGGAATTTCCAAATATATATCCTCTTTTCTAGTCTTTTTGACTCATAGAGTTCTGTTGGTTCAAGGCAGAATTCTAGCGATTTAGAGTTGATGAGAAGACTGAGCTTGCCTTTGCACTTTTAGGTGGCATCCAATTCAAATCCAACTCCCTCTTTTGAGTGTTTTTAGTTCAGTGAAAGACATGCACTAGACACCATTATGGTTTCAAAGACCAGCCTTGATCCACATCCTGTGACAGAATCCAAAGAAGGTCATTTAGTAACATTCAATGGACTCATTACAAGCCATTTATTTCTAAGGATTCTAAATAAAAGAGATCAAGCAAGACTTTAACTTGAAACTTCTTTTTATCCATTGTCAAGTTACCTTTGAAGTTTAGGCTGCATTTTATTTAGTAATATTTTATAATCCAAAGTTTCCATGCAATCATTTTAAAAATATGTATTGAGAGTGCACTGCTTAATAGATAGGTAAAGTACAAATTTTTGCTAGGCTTACTTCTGCAATGCAGGAGTATTATCTTAAAAAGTGGAAAAAAGAAGAAATCTAGGACATTTTTAATTTTTCCTAAACTCAGTGTTTTCTAAAACGTCCTGAGTAAAAGAATTACCCGGTTTATTTATTAAAAGAAGTCTCTTAGCCTAACTAAGTCCTCTGTGGGAGAGTTCTAAAAATTGGTATTTTAAAATAGTTCTCAGAAAGTCATATGATTTGGTAATTTGGTAAATGCTTCCTTAGAAGAATGCACATATGTGGGAGACCACAAAAGACACCCTATTAAATTGTTAACAGATTGGGTAGCTTGATCAAAATCAGAAGATAGTTTGATACACGAAAAGTGCTTAGAAAAGTGTCTGACAGATAACGCGCTCTTAATAAGTGTTAGATATTATTGTTCTTCCTTGTCATCCTCAGTGTATATAAGAAGTATGATTTCACTAGGTCAGCCTTCGAAAACCATTAGGCCTCTCAGCCAAAGGCCCCAAACACTATTTATTACATCTGTGACTGCCTTCCTCCTTTCACTCAGGCATTCTACCAAATTCCTGTCTTTTTTATTAGCTCTCTTATTTTGATTGCTTTGTTATTGGTCTTTTTAGCTAAGTATTCTTCCTGGTACTGACTTTTCCAAGAGTCATTTACTTTTTTATCTGTGCACACAAGGAGCCCTTTCTGAGAACCTGAACATTCCACTGATAACCATCAAAGCATGCACCTTTATCATACCCTCAAAGGCCAATTTACCCAAACCTGGAGTTATTTAAAATAAATTTGAGATGTGTGTAGGGATGTGTGTAGCTTTCCCCCCTCTATAACTAATGTTACTTCGATCCACAAATATTTAAACATTAGCTTGAAATGTTCCATTTGAGTGGTCTAACATACTCACATGTTGCATGGATCACAGAGGACATGCTGAAACTGGGACACCCAGATGACACTTCCATTTTTTTTTAATAATTCAGTAGAAGTGTGCCCATTCACTGACTCATTCCTGATTACAGTTTATATTATATTTTGTATAATGCTTAGAATCAAACCTAAGAAAGGGACAGAAAAGGGTGTGTATAATCAACCCGCTTCTTCCACGTTCCTCATCATTTCATCTTTTCCCAAGGAAAAAATATCTGTTGCATATATCAGAGATGTAAGATCTATGTCACTGAGCTAACAGAGAGAAAAAAATTTATTTCTTTGACCTAGTATCAATTCATCTATATTTAACCTCTGAACTTATATGAATATTTTTAGGCCAAATTTTGCCATTGAGAGATCATCTCACATTTTGTTAGAAACTCATGTATGTGTATACAAATGGCTTTATTCACAATGAGGATTTTTTCTCTCTCTAAAGAGTAATTCAATTCTGAGGGGGACAGAAAAAAATGGTTGCCTTTATTTTATCTACTGGTTGTATCCTTTCACGTTTTAATGAAATAATATCTGTGCTACCTCTAAAAATTCCTAAACAGCCACAAACTACCATTACTCTGTGTTAAAAAGGTTAAATTGCCCAAAGCCATAATTTCAAGTCTTAATTGAATGCTAGCAATTCAACCATGAGCAGGATCCCCAGAAGAATGGCGAAGTTCTCTGTAGGCTTCACACAATGGGAATGCGTGGGTAGATGCCATCTGCAGCTCAGGGGTGGAAGAACAAAAAGGCATTTGAGGAAAAGGGAATTTCTTACAGATATGATATAATGGAAAAGATCTGAAAGCCATCCATCATGACTGTGACATACATCACACCCAACAACAGCCAAAAGCCACGAGATGTCACGTACCGCCTGCAGCGTGTCAGGCCTTCTGGCATCAGCACTTTTGTGCATCCTGCCACCTCCCCTTTGTTGCCCACTTGTTGCGGGGCTTGGGGAGGCCCAGGAATGCTCCTGCTCGCCCCCACCCCAACGTTTGCTAATGCTGGCTTTATTATCGCACCCCCCCCCCCGCCTCAACAGGCACTCAGGGCACATCATCCCGTGACAGAGAATGACAATCGATGCTGAACAAGGACACCAATGCCACCAGATGTTGCTGGATCTCAGAAATTCGGTTAGCACAACCACGTTGTTCCAAGAGGGTCAGAACAATGTGGGCCAGGCGAGGACACATGGCCACTCAGAAGCTCTCCTGTGGACAGCCGCTCAGAGACATAGAGATTAGGCAAAGGCTTCCATTCATTTTTTTTGTAGTTTTCCTTACGGGTCTTAGTTTTAACTAATTATCTCAAAATTTAAAATTCAAATTGGTTAAGATGAGCAAGTAAAATACATAAGCTATGTTTTCATGTTGCTGTGTGATTACAAACTGTCATTCATATCCAAGTGATGTTTGTTTAATTTCAAAGTACTATGTGGCATATAGACACACACACACACACACACACACACACACACACACACACACACACTTAATATTAGAACGAATTATTAAATTCGTATTATATTCTCTTGCTTCGCTTTCTATATAATATTTGTTGTATATCTCATCTTTACAATAAAATTACAAGCTCTCCAAGTGTAGGGTCCCTTTGGCCATTACAGGGTCTAATTCAATATTGAACACATAGTTCCTACTTCATGGCTAGTCAGGTGCTTTTAAATGGGCTTTTGTTTTTCATATTTCCAAAGACTGTATAAGAAAACTGATGACATTATACAGAGGGAGAAAACCGAATTTGGACATTATTCACATGGACCATAGCAAAGAAATCTAAAGCTAAGCAGTTAAATTTTATCACTTGAATTGAGGATATTAGGAGCCTGAAATTCCTATGCTTGTTCAGAATGCTTTCCCAGCTTAATATCTTAAAAATTGTGCCAACGCTTCATGTTCTAGGCTTGTTTATACCATGTGTAAATAGCCCATTTGCAGATGCATCTATCTATGTGTATGTGTTACTAACTCATAGAAATCCATAAAAACTACAAAGAGACGATACATTTCCAGAGCAACAATGCGTCTGAGTAGCAATATCTGGGACTCTGGCTGTCTGAATGAGTTGCAGTGTTTTCAAAAACTCTACGAAAACACCAGCCATATCCGGAAGCTAGCATTTCGCATTTAGCCAAGAAATTCCATGTAGTGCAGCCTTCGTGTACTGTTTTCACCTCTATCCAGTAGCCTTTGTATACGTTCGAATTAATGACTTCTCCTTAGACCTTAATTATTCCCATTTCTTCTGACGTTTTGTGAATCTTAATCAGACACAAAAAGAGTTAATTTATATTCTGGTCAAGTTATTATATCCAGTTGTCAATATATTATTTTGTGTGAGTTCCAGAAGTTGGTACCTTTTCAATATTGTAGCTCATCCCGAGACAAGTTTTATTTTGGGCATTGATGCAATAAAAATATTTCCTATTTAGACATGTATATGAATGATAGAGATGGCCTGGTTGGAAATGACAAACTCTTATTCTGTTTGATGGAAAATTCACATTTCGTTCCAACTTATAAACAGTGGACCAAAATCTGGGTTAGGAGAGGTAGCGAAACAAAATCAAGCACATTAGTAATCATTAAGTAATCATTAAATGGTCATTAGTAATTATTAAGAACAAATTGATGTTATTTAAGACACAATAAAGATAATGGATCCAAAAAAAAAAAAAAGATAATATGTCTAACCTAGTTTTTAAAGTCAAACAAAAAAATATGAAACTAAAGTCAGTAAGAATTTATTTAATATATGTTTCCTATAAACAATGTTTTCTTGTTAGAATTAAACCATAATTTAAATAAACATTAAATGCAAGCAAAAGATTATACTAAAATAAATTAATCAGTATTTTAAGTATGTGTTCATATGTCAGGCACCTGGAGACTGACATTCTACCTTTGATGAGTAAAGATTTATTTTAACTCAGCATAAAGATGTATATAAAATGTAATTTGTACATTACATATATAAACACTGAGGACACAGCAGAGAACATCGTTCGTATACACATGTGTCACCTCATCTGAGTGGCCTTCTCTGACATCTCGTTTCTGTAGCAACAATACTCCATTTTCAGCTGAGATGACCTTTGTCATTTATTATGTTATGTAACTAGCTCAATTGCTTTATCATTCCTCTCTCCCATTAGAAGTTTATGTCTAAGAGGAAAGGGACTCGGCTACTTTGGTCTCTATCATGTTTCTAGCACTTCACATAGTGCCTGACATTCAATATTTATGTTGAACATTTGAATATATATATATATATATATATATATATATATTATATATATATATGGAACACGTGTTCCATATATATGTTTCTAGCACTTCACATAGTGCCTGACATTCAATATTTATGTTGAACATTTGAATATATATATATATATGGAACACGTGTTCTTTCGGAAACAGATAAAAGAACACCAAGAAGGCTTGGCATGTGAGTAATTATGAGATTATAATGTCAGTTGTAATATAAAATATTTCATTCGAATTAAGTGCTTTTACACAAAGTATTTTAGTATGCTTCACACAAATAATCTTTTTCAGTAAATCATTTTCAATAAGTACTTTTTCATCAAGCAGTTGAAAAGGAAATGTTAAAGAAGGTTACAGATAAAACATAATAAAGCTCCATGATTAAAATTTCCGAAATCCTCAAGGTATTAGTCCAAGACTCAAGAAATAAAGGCCCATTAAATCAATTACATGAAACCAAGTTCAACATGTTGTGTTCAATACTTAGATTGTCTGAGTTTTATATAATGTTTATGTTTGCCAAAAAGGATGCGTTATTTATGCCTGCATTAGATTTCCTAACATTGAGCAGGTATGACAAGGAGTGGGGAGATCGTCTTGATTACAGGGCATGGCATGCACACTGCTTTAAAAGTTTCAGTGAATGCCTGTAATTCTAGAATAACTTATAGTACATTGAAAACAATCTGAAATGTTGTATGTAATAAGCACCTCCAATTCCGGTTAGCTCCAAATGCACGGACGGATGGAAACATTGATAAAATGAAAGGTAAATTCCATAATGAGAGATTCTAGTTGGTGAAAATTCTTACATGTAGGGGCTTGAGATCATACCTTAAACAAAGGAAAAGAAAAAAACCTGGATGATTCCAAAAACGTAAAAATCTAGTTTTCTTACCAATCGTCTAAGATATTCCCCTTCAGGTACAATTATTTAGAACTACCATGACTGGCTTCAATATCCAAACAACTGACTCAGACGACTGACAAATTTTGTATAGTCTCGCACCCATGGGTAATGTGTTTTAAAAATTGTGCGCAATGTCATTTTAGAATTCTCTCTTTGAAAGAAGATCAAAAAAGCACGATATTTTATTTTTCAGCTCTTGTCTTTCTTTAAATAAAATTTATTTTCCATGAAAATTCATATCCATTTAGAGTCAAACATCAAAAAGTACGAAAGACATATAGTGAACCGCCTCCTTTTCCTTATAAAGGTGTTTAGGGTTGGCTTCCCAGTGTCCCCATCCTTTTTGTTGTTATTGTTCTACATCTTGGGAATTTCTAGGATGAGGTGTTAATAGAGTGATGTTAATTCTAGATGTTCTGTCTTCTTGTTTGAAGGACCAGACCAGGACTCTTGATCTTCTTCAATACCCTGGTCTCTCCCTGATTTCTACCTGCCTGACTGGCTGAAAACTTTCTCTATAACCTCCTATCCTAAAAAAAGGACATTCTTCCACTGACCTTGCCATTTTCTAAGATGCCCTAGTCCTCCTAGTTGTCAGTGCCAAGGTACTTCACAGAGTAATCTGGGCTCATTGCTACCATCTCTTATCATCATCTGCTGATACCTTAACTTTGTGAAATCTAATTTCTACACCACCACGATCAACCCCTCTCAACACACACACACACACACACACACACACACACACACACACACGACTTGAATATAATTTCTCTTTCTAGGATCACTGAGATATACTCATCATCCTAACCGACAGTTCCTTTCACACTGGCAGCTGAGTCACGTCTGGAACAGCAGATCGTCCCCGCCCTCTGCATCTCTCTCCTTTGGCATGATCACATTTGCCCACCCTGGCTTCCTTCTCGCCTCAGGATGCTGCCTTTCTCCTTTTATTGGTGCTTCTTCTTCTTTCCAGTTTTGTTTATTCCAGAGCTTTTTTATTCCCATCTCAGATATCTCACCCGCACTTGCTTTTTTGCAAGATAAGACCAAATCTTCATACTGAGTTCTCATCTCTTTCTGGAATTTCAGTTCTGCACTTCCCTGGCTTCCTGGTTATCTTCACCTGATTGTGATTGTCACAATACTCCCTCAAGTCTATTACACTCACACTTTATTTCCCTAAACCAGTGTTTTTCAGCTGAGGGTGGTTTTGCTGCTGCCCCGCAAGCCCACCTCCTGGGGATATTTATCGATGTTTGGAGACATTGTCTCACCGGTGAGGGTGCTACCGGCAACAAGTGCTCAGAAGCCAAGGGTGCTGCGGAGCACCCAGCAGCACGCAGGACAGCCCCCACAACAAAGAACAATCCAGCCTAAAATATGAATAGCGTCCAGGCTGAAACCCACCCCTGACCCAAATGCCACTGAAATTTCCCCCATTTCTGTCACTTAGCCGCTTTGTACGAAGGTCCTGGATTTAATCCTGACTTGTTATCCTTATTTTCTACTTTCCTCATGTTTCCTGCTCCAATAAATATCCAGAGTTTCACTTGTTTTTTTCCCTTGGAAACTTCTGGTCACTGATTCTTTTCTTCATTCTGACTACAAACACCATTGCATGCATGCACTTGGGTGAAGAATTAGAATTCCACTCATCTCAATAGCTCTAGCCTCTTTTCCCTCCCATTCTTATACTCTACTGTTTAATTAAATTCCCCCAAATACTGTTTTCCCCACATCAAAAATTTTCAATGACACCTTTCAGGAACCTCCTTATTTTAAGATGCCTTGAAAGTTGAGTCCTTATCACCACCTTTCTTTTATGCCCTATATAAACCCTCCATTCCAGCCAAACTGGCCTACTCTTTATTCCAATTTTTGTTCTAAATATAATAACCAATTAATTCCACTATATTAGTAGCTCTATTAGATCATAAAATAGTTGATTAGTTAATCATTAACAAAAATTGGTTTATTGTTTTAAAGCCTTTTATCCTGGACATTGGAGAATTCTGGAGCCAAGCTAATGGGAATCAGTTCTTGTCTCTACCACTTACTAGCTTAGAGAAGTTATTTCCCCACCTGTAAAATACACTAACAATGATTACTTCATAAGGCTACTGTGTAATTTAGAATAGTCCTCAGCATATAGTATATCTGATAATCACTATTATACCAAAAGAAAAGAGTGCTATATTTTTTTCTTTAAAAACTCTCATTTGAAGACCATTACTAATGTATAGTGTTAATAATATTCTTGTGCCTATTGGTATGGTAGCCAAAGTGATACACTTGCCAATGCACTAATTGTTTGATCAGTTGCTGAGTAATTTCTGAAAATACCATCAAGATTGTGTGTGTGTGTGTGTGTATTTTTTTTTTTTTTTTCTGTGAGGCCCTAAAAGATTCTGGAAACCTAAAAATTCCTACAAGATGTAAAAACCTCAGTATACTCACTATTCTCACATCAGCAAAGTTCTCCTTGTTGCCAGGGTTATCAAGTTTCTGAAGTTCAGTGTTCAACTTGTTCACTATTAATTAATATGTGGCTCTGATCTACTTGAGAAAATTGTAAAAAGCAATTAAGAGCAAACCAGACTCAAGAATAAAGGACAGGGTTTTTTTTCTGCTTTTTATCTTTTCCCAGAGTTTCAATGTTTTTCACAGTAGTTCCCCAGGGGTGGGTTGGGAGGTGGAGCAATTTGTGAGTAATTTATTTTGAAATTTTTGGGGGGTGGAGGAGGGTAGGCATTTCTCCCTAAACCTGCTCCTTTTTTGCAGAGTTGCTGTGCCTCCCTGTTCTCTGCCCTCTTTCCCCTGGGCGGTCCCTCACCCCCTGAGTGATAGTAAAAGCAGGTACAGTCAAAACAGACGGGACAACGTAGATATGTTACTACGTGACTTTATTGCCCAGTGTACAGGCTCCAGATTCGTAACTCAAATCCATTCCTTTTGTGATCTCTTCTGTGCAGCAGTATCAAACTCTCCCAAGCCCTCTCTCAACCACCGCCCCCTTAAATGGAGCTCGTAGACAAGTGAGGATCTGCCAGTAATTACTTCTTAATTCATTTGCATGTGGATGTTCTCATTATAATGTCATTAGCATGGGGGGGGGGGAGTCTGGTTGCTGGAGCAACCAGGAGTGGGGGCAGGTGCAGTTCAGCCTCAAATGGATTCTGTTTGGTCAAACTCCACCTGTATTGCTGGCTCTTACCACCCTTTGGTTGCCGGAATGAAAACATTCCCCAGCTTTACCCTCTTTATTTTGGCTGTGTCTCCGGAATTTCTCGGTAACCTGTACAGTGCTGCCTGGTTTTACTAATAACTCCTTTTATTTTAACTAGCTATGCTGGAGCCTTTAGTTTCCAGGCTGCACTGTCCAACACAGTAGCCTCCCGCCATTTGTGCCTATGGAGCCCTTGAAACCAGATTAGTCAGAATAAGATGTGCTATAAATGTAATAGCATATAACAAAGGCCTTCAAAGGCTAATATGAAAACAAATATTGTAAACTGTTTCTCTCTATATATATATTAATTTTGAGTACATGTTGAAATAGTACTATGTTAAATATATGGTGTTAAATGAAATATATTATTGACGTTAATTTCACTTAGTACTTTTTGTTTTTAATTATGGCTGCTAAAACATTTACAATTAAATATGTATGGCTCATATAAATGTTCCATGTCATATTTTCACAGGCAGCACTTTCCTACATGATAGACTCCTCTTTCAAATCTCAGAACTGCCTTCTTAAGCCTTATAGAATTTACAGTCGATGTCATCCTATGCAGAACTTCCAGCTTAATTCTTTCTGGATTGCCTAGCAATTTGCTTGTTTTAGCCACATCATTTCATAAAAATTCTTAGAGGTTAAGGAATTCAATTTTCCCATCAAGACAGGAAATTCCAATCAAAGCATGGCTGATAGATGCTTAACCAGGTTCTGCGTGAGTCTTTTTATGGGACACTATGGAGCAGCAGATAGAGAAAAACACAAATCATAAGAAAGTTTTTCTTTCCATTGACGGGAAACCTGCTTCCTTCTAAAAGCTACCCCTGATCTTAGTTCCGTCCTTGCAGCAAAGCAGAGAAAGGATGCTCCTCTCCCACATGACAGCCTTCCATTTACTTGAAGACAGCTGTCATGGTCTGCTACACTCAGCGTCTCTTTGTTAAACATTACCCACTCCTCTCAACAATTTCTCATAAGGCATGGCCTCAAGGCTCAACTATTCCTCCTGTTGCCCCCCTCTGGATTTTTGTCATTTGTCAATGTCCCTATAAAAATGTGGCACCCAGAAAAGAACACCCAACCTCAGATGGTGTCCATACTGAGTAGAAGGCGGTAAGTTCATCTCTTCATCTGGACCCTAGAGTCTGGTTTAGTCTGCTTTTGTTTTCTCATCTCCAACAATATCCCATTGTTGACCCATGTGGAGCTTTTCATTCACTAAACCTAACAGATCTATTTTTACATAAACTGGTCTGAAGTCATAGTTCTTAATCTCAGACTTATATAATTAATCTTTTTAAATTGAAACCCAAGACTCAGTGTTTCTCTTGTGGGCTTTATCCTACTGTTCCAGTGTGCGAAGAAAATTTTAAGTCTGGTTCTTGCTCAGTAAATTAGCTATTTTTCTCGGTTGTGTACCAGTCAAAGACACGATTAACTTATTTTTGATGTCATCCTAATCATTGATAGTGTATTGAACTAGACAGAGCCATCTTGTCCATTAAGAAAAGAGAGACTTTGTCAACTTACTTTCTAAGGTCAAAATATTCTGTGATGGTATCTGACTAACAATTCTTCCATAAAAAATAACATTTGGCAACTATTTTTGGTGTGCCTACTACGTGCTAGAAACTTTTTAGGTACGGAGGTATGACTTAAATTTGGTGAAACAAATCTGGTGCTTAGTGATTCCCTCTGTGTGTTCCCAGGCTATATTTTTAATAATCTGTTAGTTCTGTTAGGGTAATTTGTCAGAGATACTTAATAATCTTACCGGTTTATAATATCTATATTCCAACTTTCTTTTCAAAAACCAGAATGCCATTTGTCACTTGCCCATTTTTTCAGAACGCATTAGTTTTCATTGAGAAGGCATTAAGATTATCAACCACAATTTCACAATCATAGAAGTAAGTTATTTTGTTTTCCTGGGAAAGAGTTAAACTGTACTTGGAAATTTACAGTTATTTAGAGTTGCTCTCTATTCTCCTCTTTCCTTTTACCCACCCTGGGGAAAACTGTAGCCTGGCATCTAACACTGGGCCTAATTGTTGACTGCTTATATTTTCAATCCTTTTTTTTTTTCTTTTCCCAGTTTGAAAGCCTCTCTCTTTATATCAGTGGGAAAAAAAGAGATTAAGTTAAATAGGTTTTCTGCCTTCTTTCTTTTATTATTACTATTAAAGCGTATTTCCTCTGTCATGATCAACAAATATGCTCCTTATTTATTTTCTGAAAGCAAAAGGTATACCTAGTTTTATATATAGAAATTTCATCAAAGGAGTGACAGAGATTTCAAGAGGCTCCCTTGGTTTCTACACCGGGGTTTACTAGTAAGTAGATCATTTGGAAGCTTAGAATACTCGTCTTTCCCTTGTATATTTTGTTTTCAACTTATAAAGATATAAAGATGTATAAAGATGTATTTCATTTAAAATGAAAATTTGCACAGATTCTCATCAGATTTTCTATAGAAACAATTGATTAATTTCCAGTTTGGGACTGGTCCTTTTGGTTTGGGTAGCTTCTTCAGAAGCATATGATATCTTGCCATCAACACCTTTTATAAAATGGACTAATAATATATTGTTAATTCATTATTTATTTAATTCTCAGCTCAGTATTTGCCTTGTTACCTAATGCCATATATGTACAAGGCACAGTGATTGGCAATAGTTGTGTAGTTGTTGTGGTCTGGTGTCACACATTGAAATCCTTTGTAGAGCAATGCTGCAGAGTCCCAGAGGCAAAGTTCTAAACAGGTGCTTTTGAAGAAGAGGATGATAAATTGTTACTATGTATGTTGCCAAGAGGTAAGTGATTATATATAATTGAATGACTCTTGAAAAGTACTGTAATCTATGAGTTTGGTGTTCTGCATTTATAAATGTTACATCCACACTTAGATTGTATCTACTCATGTAATGAGAAGGCAAACTGTGAAAGAGTAATTTGTCTAATTCAGTCAAAATTATCATATCAATCATTTGGATATTTCAAAAGAAAGTTTTAAGTGCCTGAATTATAGAAATAATTACTTCATTTCTCCATTCCCTTAACTCTGAGCATATGAAGAGATAATCTGATAGACTATGTTTTTTTCTTCTTTTAAAAGAAAGACAGTCATTTAAAATTGGGAACCACCCAATATAATCTCTGAAAAACCTTTCACATTTTTGCATCTGGCTTCTTTTGATAAATATTATCTTCTTATTCTTACAGCAATTTTTTTCAAAAAAAATCTTTTTTTCAAAGTTGTGTGTCAGAATAATGCAAATTAAAAATTATAGCATAATATTGCGAATTCTTTCCTTATAATGTTGCAAAAACAGCCTGAATTGAATTGGATCATATTGGTTTACTTAACTCAGTTAAAATCAGTAAACATAAATGCAGGTAGATGCTGATCGCAATTTTATTCACGTCTCGGATTTACAATAACTTCAAATTATTTTGATTTGTTTTTCCATCAATAATTTAGTTTAATTTATCACTATACAAAATCTGAATAGGTTATCAAAGCATTGAAATATATAACTCTTTTTGGAAGCCTATGATTCCCAGATAGTCCTTATTTTTGCACTATATGAAAGATTTTGTTATAACATGCAAGAAAATTTCCTAACTAAAAGATAGCAATGGATTGACTAATTAAAAATGCATCCATCTGTTGGTAGTTTGTTGTCTTGCTATTTGAAACATGCAGATCTAAGTGGGTTGTTTTATATATGAAGACCCTCTAACTGTGAGAGTTATGGATTCATAAGCTTGCATTCATAAACACAAAAAGGTTAACATTAGAACAAAAGTTAAATATACAGAGTATTTTATATTTCTTTAATAGGCTTGAGTTTTAACACGTAATTTTGAAAACAGAGCTTTTAAATATAAAATGTAAAATAAATTTTAGCTATTCTCCTTATAGACTTTTACAGAACTCAAGAGGATTTTACATAAAAAAAAGGTGCATATGACCCTTCAATGTTCACTTTGTTTATAAATAGTAGAGACTTACTTTGGAGTGATTGAATATGAAGCTTTATTCTTCCTCCCCCAAAAAGTATGGAGATTGCTAGAACTGTATTATATTAGAGTTGAAAGGAACCATGAAAATGATCTAGATTGGAAACTGAGGCTTAAAGAGATGTGATTACTTGTCCAACATCAAACAATCCATATAATCCAGGACTCCTGCTTTCTTATACGATAGTCCTCTTATTGTTTTAACAAGTTTATGTGGCACCCTGAGCTCAATTATTTAATTTCCTTGCTCTGATCTGTTATATTAAAAACAGAAAATCCACATTTCATTTATCCAGATTTTGTCACTCTTGTTTGAGAAAGAGCAATTTTGACTCATATCTGTATGTCAATGTAAATTCCAGGTATACAAAAAAAAGGTATGGCTCATACTGTGTGATAACCGAACAAAAAAGCACGCGCGCGCGCACACACACACACACATTTTGCCACAGATGAAGCCTAACATATAAAATAATTAAATATAAAAACAGATTTGTCTCTGCAATATGGTACATGGGAAGAAAACAGTTCCCTATGGACTAACCCTGAAGTTAAGACTAATAACAACAGAAACAGTAATCTTTGTCAGAAAAGTACCTGTGAGGCTCTTTAAAAACATCCCAGACAGTATGTTAAATAATAGAAACTTACGGTCCAAATTTTTTTAAAGTGGTTTGTCACAATCATCTAGTTCCTCAATCACTGGACACCAAATCTAGGTCTAATAATATGAACAGCAAACAATGATTTTTGTGTCAGGCACTCTGTTTATGACTATACATAGAGCATGTTATTAATCCCTATAATAATCCTGAGGTGGGCTATTGTTAGCCTCATTTACAGATAAAGAAAACGAAGCCTAAAGAAATTGACTGTATGTAAGATGAAGAGCAGAAAAAGTGAGGGCTGAGATGAGGTAGCATACTGGATGGACAGTTGGGATCCTCTAATTAAGTGATTTCTCTCTTGCTTTGGGCTCGAGTGTGAAGCTCGAATTTGGGTCCCAGTAATGTTATAAATCACATATCATAGGCAGTTGCAGTCACACGCAAATGGTCAAAACTGTCAGTATTAAATCTGTAATCGGATCACTACATGGAAAAATAGATTTTTATATATCGCTTAATTCTGACCATATTTTTGAAAGGTCAGTCAGCTCTAAATTATCTTTGATTCCTGAAAAAAGTGAGACCAAGATAAAAATTTAAAAGCATTAGTTTTTCTACACCACATTTTAATCACCAGTTTGAATCTTCTGAACCACTTAACTTTTAAGCAAAGTTGCTGACAATTAGCTAAGCTATTTGGGTTTACATAAGGTTTTATTCCTCTTTTTGTTGGGAGCAGTTAAATAACCAACCAAAAGAAGCAAAGGTCGGTGGCTTTGAGCAACAATCTTCACGCTCCTGAAATCAAATGTCTACTGCAGAGACAATGAGTGATGTAATTAGATACTCTGTTTACAGAAATGGGCACATTTGCCCATTATGGCACAACACAAGGCCATTCATTTTGGTTTGGCAGCAGGCAAGTAATTGTGTGAAAATCTGCATTTATTCTCCACATGGCTATATAATGGATGGGCCCCGTGAGGACAGTCAATGCAAATCCTATGTGATCACAGAAAAGAAGTAAACCTCTGAAGTTTTGGGAAATTTTTCACCATGAGCTAGTTCGATTTTATTGTGTAGATTACTTACAACCTAATTTGTTTAGAATACATATACAGAAAAACACCCCTCCACATGCATTATGACTACCTACTGAAATATATTGTTTATGGTTATTATTTCCCAAATTAAATACACTGAACATAAATGGAAAAATGTATTTCTCCATGGTGAAGAAAGAATCCAGAAGAAATTCAATAATATGGACTTGAAGCAAAAATCAATAACTTATTTTGAGGTTAAGAGGTAACTTTATACAGATGCAATTTTTAAGTTTATTTTTTCTTTAACAGTCAACCATCCTTCCCCCTGACCTCCTTACAAATTGCTTTTATTCTGAGTTAGAAGGCAAAATGGTATTAGTCTAAGACATATTCTTTAAAAAAAAGAACCTTAGTGGCTTCCCCAAGGGTATTCCTGGATTCGTGTGAATCTGTATCTATGTGTGTGCTTATGTATGTGCAAAATAGGTATAGAAAATCTCCAGGTACACTTTGCATTGAAACACACCAACTCGACCCATACTGAATTCTAAAGACCAGTAATGTTCTTGGCATTATCTTACTAAGAAGACAATTTACTAAAAGCCTATTTTTATCTACAATCAAGTGTAATCTATGGGGGGTTTCCACAATTTTAAAAGATTAATTCGGATACTACTTCATTTGTTCTCACCGATTTTATCATTTTGAAAATTAATCAACTGTCAAAAAAGTTGAACTCTAAGTGATATTAGATTTAAATTATGCATGTGTGTTTTTTCAGAACATGAAGAGCAAAACATATTACAGAATTATAAGGAGGCAAATTATCTTTGAAGAAGAATCTATGTACACTGAGAATAATCAATAATGGCTTTAATTTTAAAAGTTAAAGACTTTACTATCTTTGCTGTTCAGATGAGTGTGTGTGTGTGTGTGTGTGTGTGTGTGTCTATGTGCATGTGTGCGTGTTGACGTGGATATAATTTTCCAGAATCCTTTACATTTAGATTTGTTCTATTTTTTTTTATACTAAGTACCAGAAGAAGCACTTTTTTGAAGATTAACTGTGTTCAGAAGAAAAATAATGCAATTATTTTCTTGATCATTAGCTTTACACTCAACAAGTTGAAGGCACTGGCGACTCAAACATTTGTGGAACATTCCCTGTGGATTTGCCAAGCATCTGCGTTAACATGCCAAACAAACTCCAGGGTTATACAGTTATTTACTCTGGTTTATTGGTTACACTCTTGCCCCTGAACAACTGACGCTTGCCTTTTGCCTGGTAGACAAGAAACCCAATTGTTACAAGCAGCAGCGTTCCCAGACAGAGAGCAAACCAGACTACTTACATAGGATGGCGAACAATAATATTCAAATTTATGTCATTCACTCTTTTTCTTTTATATCTTCTTATCTCCAATACAGCAAAAAAATAGAAACACAATGAAATTAAAATGTGATATAGTTAATGCAAAAAGTAAAATATAATACATTACCATTGTAATGTATTCTATGTGTTAAGTGACATGTACCTTCACTGAAAGAAGCGACTGTATTTCCTGTGAGAAGGTCAAAATTATTCTGTTTATTTTTAGAGACTATAAGGGCTCCTAGTGATATTAGCATAAATTTGGAATATTTTGTTTAAAGATCCCACGACTTTAGTTGATCAGGAATATGGCGTCAAATTTAAGAGACTCATAATGAATTAGAATGTAGATGGCATCAAATAGAAACAAAGTAATTAAAATAAAGTCTAAATCTTAATTCAGGTGCTCTTTCTAGAGGTCCAGATTTTAATTTGTGCCAATGACCTAGCTGACTTTTCAGGGGCATAATCTGCTATACAAATAGAAATGTCTCAATAATGTGGCTTCGTATTACAACCGCCTTTGGATATTAAGACATTAAATTATACAGGATGCAACCTGTGCAAAGTTATAAGCAGAACATTCCTCCAGCTACTCTCCAATTAGCAAGAACAAATATTCTTGAGTAATTTTATGAAGAGATGTTAGTACTTACAGGTCAGCTAAGAGTCAGTCAGTCCAAGAAAGGGGATGCTAGACACATCCGATCACTCTACTAGGAGAGAAACGAAGACTATTTGGGGGCGCCAATCCCTGATAAATTTCAGCAAGGGTGCGTTATTCTTTGCCTCGACAAGCTTTGGAATGCTTGGCCTCCAGGCTAATTCACATTACATTGGTGCTGGGCTACAGATGTAGGGGTTTGGTGTATTCGTTTGCATTTTTGAGTGTGTCTGAGAAAGCAGTTTCTGAAGGGCTGTGGACCAAAACCCTTCCACCAGTCATCTCCCACCCCCAGCTTAGGAAGAATTGGTTAGCCCCTCCCCACCCCCACTCTTTCCATCTAAATGTAGTGCTGAGCTCAGTAGGCCTCGGGACACAAAGCTTCCATCCAAGGCTGTCACTTGACTGACAGCAAAAAGGTTGCAGGGAGATGGACAGCTGTGTGTAGGTGGACACGGAAAAAACAGAGCAGAGCAGATCCCATCAGAATACAGCAAGAGGAAGGATCTAAATCACAGACCTTTCCAGACTTAGAAGGCTTGAGGAGGCTTAAAGCCAGTTAATCTTATTTTTAATCAAAGTCATGTTTTTAAAACAAGCGCTCAAGTTTATACATAGATGGGTATCTATAACGCATAAATACCCATTGTAAAGTGGCGCAAGAAGTGTACTGCTTAAGAAAATCGTAGGCGGAAAGACGCAAAGCATCCCGAATTTCCTCATCACTTTTGCAGTTCAGCCTTTGGAGAGATTTCGGAATTGCAAACGTCATTCTTGAAGTAACTTGACCAGGGCGGTGGGCCAAGCAGTGTGGGCACAAGTAGGCATTTATCAAAGTGTTTTTAATGATAACAATCCAAGTGAAGACTATCAAAGTTTCAGATGCAGACATAATGAGACATACAGAGGTAGTGGGGCCCAGCTTCACTGAGCTGCAGTAAACTGACCGTTTAAAGGAACAGACTCGATTAATCTTCTGCCAGTGTTTAATTACCTTTGATAGGTGTCTAATGTCTTGCACATAAGCAGGTTGGTGTTGGAGCGATGGGACTTAACTCTTGAGGTATGTTGGAATCTCTCTCATAGTCACCTGTGCATGTTTGGCTTCAAATTTGTTGTAATATTCTGCATGTTAATGTTGAATGCCAAAGTGAAGCATCAAATCTCAGGAAATAAAATCTACCTATAATATTTCTAACATATAAATATTCTATATAGAAGAAAAGATTTATCTCACACTGGGATTACTCGGTCTCTAATCCAGATAGATATGGTTAAGTGTGCCCTTCTTCAGAGGCTATTTTCATACACAGTCACATATTTAAAAAATAAATGTCATCAGATACTGTTCTCTGTGTTTTAATGCCTAATTTTTAACACTTTCTCTCACTGTTTAGCAAAAAGAAAACCTGGGATGTGTACATATAGACTTGAATAACAAGAAAAACAAATGATTGATGACATATTTTAAATGTCAGTTTGAGTCAAATGACCTGTTACTAACTGAATTTCTTTTTACTTCCCTACTTCAAATAACTCATTGTTTGCCTGAATTTAAGCCAGTTTATTTGTGCAGAGATAGTCAAGGTCTGAGAAAAAGTGATCCCACATATAACTAAGTAGCAGAGGGCTGCTTAAAGAGCACATGTTGAAGCTGTGTGATGTGTGTACGTGCATAAACTCTTGAGTGAACTTTTATTTTAGATAAATTCTTTATTGTTTTTAAATATCATGTGTCCAGAAAGTCCCCAAATCATGCCAGTTCTAACCAAGCCATGTTTATGAATCTCACTTTTGTATTTCTTTACCTAGGGAGTTTATTTATGTTCAATGGATTTTAATACGATTTCATTAATTTACAGTGGAGTCAAGTAGAACATGATTTTTTTTTTTTTTTTTAAAAAGCCTATACTGTGTTTCTTGGGGGTTTTGACTGAGTTTCCTCTTTAGTTCTTCCAAATAAATGATCGGGCATAACCTTCTGCAGGCAAAAGACTTTTCTTATTTGCTAATTGGCATAAATGATTAGGTTAAAGAAATAAAATATAAATATAACCTTAAAAGTAACGTTTCCTCTATATGTGTGCTTATAAAGTTTCATTACCTAAATAAGCATTTAAAGGATTTATATTTTATATTTTACCCAAAAATATACTATCTGTCATTTTAGACATCTTTAGAATATTCAAAGATCTTTTGAAAATACTAAATAAATGTTTGGGATGTAAGTCTTCTGTACTGAAGTACTCTGCCTATGATGGAGAAAAAAAAAGTTTTCTAAATTTACCTTCTCATTATGTAGTAAATCATAAATTATGTTCATGGTCATATTTTTTTTCTTACAGCATGTCATTGCAATTACAAATTGTTTTCCAGAAAGAAAAATATGTGGCTGTTACAGTATTTTCATAAATTGCTTCTCAGACCAGATAATTATTTCTCTTTTTAAAAAATGGCTAAAAAGATTGTACCCGTTTATGTTATTCACATATATATTATCATTAGTTTTCATCATGAAACAACTGTAATTCCAAAAGTTCTTTTAATGATCATAAATCAACATAACTATTAAATATTAGAACATTTGATAGCTAAAATATTTAAAGGTTGTAACTTGAAGGTTTATGTTGGTATTTGGAGTTTAGAATGAGTGGACACGGTTTCATAGGTGTTGTATTGAAGCCTTCCAAGTAAAAAGCATTTTACATTTCTTTAGGTGCATGGCTTCCACGTTTAAAGAGTAAAATAGTTTTGATATTTAACTCACTTTCCCAATGCAGCCAAAAACATGCACAGGATCTCCTCTTAATTCTCCTGAAGAAAGATTCATTCTCTCTACAAAATATTTTGTTCTTGGGATCTAGAGCTTTTGCAGGACCCAACTGAGTGCCTTCCTCTCCCTCCACCTCCCTCACATTGGCCCCTAGATAACGCAAGTTTCCTGACGGTTTCTACGCAGCACCCACACAACCTCGTGGTGGGTGTCCTGCCTGCTGAGGGCTAAGAAGAAATCTTTGACATCATAAACTCATGGTGTTTGGCACATAATAGGCGCTTGAGAAATGTCTATTAGAATTTAATTAAAATTCAGGTACAATACCAAATAAAGTTTCCGGGAAGTCTTGCCCCCTGAGAACCCCAATCTTTCTTTATAGTCCTTTTCCATCTCAGTGAACCTGAAAGCCTTTTCCTGTCTTACTCTCTCATTCTCCTGACTCACCACAACCTGAGCTCTGTGGCCATCTTTCCCACTCAGGTTAGAAGGACTAAAGAGAGTCCTGCTTCTTCTTTGCTTGAGAAATAGCATCAAAATCTTGAGATCTAAGGATGAAACTTCCAGTAAGGTTTCTCGGAAGCTGTAGGAAACCTATCAAATGTTGTTCCCAGTTACTATATTTCAGAGTAGCTTACAGCCAAGAATGGTTTTCTGACAAAGGTGGATATTTCATCAGGGAGAGTTTTGGTTATTCATTAGCACTGAGATTTTGACTTGATTATGAGACTTTTGATTCCTCACATCTTGTTTCACTTAATTATTTTTGAAACTGCTATATTTGGAGACAGGTACATTCCTTAGGTTGAAGTCCAGCTGAATCACTTAGGAATATGAGTGAGCATGAGCTGTCACAAATGAACAATGAAAGAAGAGAAGAATTTAGAATTTGTTGCCCTCCGCTACTGTATATGTTGGTGAAGTTAAACATTCTCCTCTCATGAAGCTCAAATGGTAAGTCACAGTGCCTGGTTTCCTTGTGGAAAGGACAATTCATGTTAAATAAACGATTTTGCATTTAATAATATTAACTTATTAACTATTAAATGTTTTTATGATATATTATCTGAGAGTAATAATAACTGCCTCCTATATGCTAGATACTACACTACGTGAACCACAAAAGTCATTCAGTTTTAAGAAGAATCACATAAAAACTACAATTCTCAGGTGAGGAAACCATGTCTCAGAGAACTGGGGAGCTTATCGGAAGACACACAGCCAGTAGAAGATTCGCTACAAGTTAAAACGAGGGATGAGTCTCTCTTGAAACCCCGGGTTCTGGCAATGACGGAGTCACTGCATTGCTGTTGGAGGCTCTGTTTTATTGATAAAAAGGCTGACGTCCAGGGGATTCAGCTGAACTAGCTAAAAAATCGGGCAGAATATCTAATAAAAGGCAGAGTGTGTTCATCTGCTCTTTCTCACACTCTCTCATCCTCCATGCTCTCTCTTTATCGTTTCTTATTTGTCCACAGGTCAAAGGCCCTTTGGTGAAACTGGCCCTCCACTTAGAAATGGAAACTCTGGGAGGCTTGGTGCTATTTTAAAATGTCTTTAGAAATTAGAAACACCTTTGAAATTCAACCTTAATTCAACTTACCATTTAAAATATACTTTGCAGCTCAAGTCTTTGTCATTGGTACTATACAAAAAGGAAAAAGTATATTGAAATTTTTAAATTATTTAATTACTATTTTCCTTAAAGCTTATAAGCACTTTTTTTTTGACATATCTCTTAATGGAGTCAAAATACTCTTAAATTCTTACAGCAGTTGGAGGGCTTTTACACAAGTCAAGCTAATTTATCTTAAAAGCAGGTGATTTAGGGAGTTTTTGCAAGTGCTATTCTATGGCAGGCTTTTCATTCCACAGGACGACTGATTTGTGGTAAATGTTCAAGTGCTTGAGAATTCCTGGGCATTTTCCAATAAAGTGGGCGGTTTTGCATTGATGGGCCATGGCCACCATCATTTCTTCCTCATTGCCCCATTTTTAGGAGGAATGGTGTCTGCTAGATTAGAATACTTTTTCCTCTAGGGACTCAGAGTGGACAGAAGAATTTTCAACAGCTTATTTCTGGTCTTCCACTCAGAAATGCTTTCACGAGGAAGTTAGAGTTCAGTTTTTCTGAGTTAGCATTTCCTGTCTCATGGATCTCTAGATTAGGGGGCTGCTCTGAGGCCCCAAAAAGGGAAAATGGGAAGAAAAAAGGGAAGTCACTGAATGTACCCTAGCAGATGAAGCTATGCTTTCAGGCAGCTGTGGCTGGAAAGACTTCGTTTAATATTCAGAGCGAATATCCCGGGGGGGGGGGGGGGGTAGAATGGTACATGTTTTAGAAATTTTACTGTTTTTCAGAAGGCAGGCAGTCAATTTTCCGTTTCAACCACACATATGTGCAAAACTCAAGCTCTTACAGAGAGGCAGCCAGCAACTATTGTTTAAAGTGTTTTAAACAGAATTTAGATGGCTCCTTCTCTTTTGAGTCCGTGCCAAATGACAGAGACCAACATTCATCTTTTTGTCCTATGAAACTCAGGAAGACACAGGAAAGAACCTACACTCGCATTCCTTAAAGAGACTCCGTGCAGTTATTTTCAATAATTTATACACCCACGTACATGTATATCCCCTGTGTGCATTTTTTGTTTGTTTGCTTGGTTTTTGGTTTTTGCCTTTTTACTTATGTGAAATCAGTAGCTGAAAGAACTGAAAGCTACTTCTGCAGACTGGGACATTTCGGCAGCTCTCTCGCTGAGAAGCCAAAATGCCTGAAGCCGCACAAACCGCCCCCCTTGCCACCATCTCACAGCTACTGCCCAGCGCCTTGCCGAGCGCGCTCAAGTAAAAGTTGCCCATCTTTCTAGCCCAGGTTTGATCTGCACGAGTGCAGCCGTCCAGCCACGGAGGAGACAGGCTATCTGTAGCGGGCGCCGAAGACCTGAAACCACGGCCCCGAGCTGCGCTGTCCTCGCATCGCCCTGCACCCGTCCCACTTTATCTAGAATTAAGATTGCGTTTTCAGCGACAGCAGCAACTACTCCAGCAACCCCTGGGATGTTTACTATGAGTTTCTTATCGACCCGCCTTCAGATTCCGTTTTCGGTAATCTAGCTGGCGAGAAGTACGACAGGACTCCCAAGTCCTCTCCTCCGCCACCCGGCACCACACGGCGGGGATGGCCTGGGTGCGCCGTACGTGGGAGGGTGGACGAAAAGATACCCCACCCACACAGCACGTCTCTGCCGGTGGCTGGTCGCGCTTTGCGGTCTTTGTCCGCTCGCCCTTCCGCCGGGGCCGCGCACTCCCGCGTCTGGCCAGCAGGTGGCAGAGTTGGTTCACGTTGAGTCGCTGCCAAAGAGAACGGCGCTTCAACCTCCCCGAGATCGCCCTCCAGTTGGGACCTAGGCTACAGGGGAAAACCCGGCCCAGCCGCGGAGGGAGCAAGAGGGGCGACTCCGGGAGAGGGAAGGAGGGAATGCCCCTCGTCTGGAATCGAAGGCCCCGCAAACTTGACTCCTTCTTTGCTAGAAATGCACCGAGTAACGTCAGGAGTCAATCTCCGGACTGCCGGCTGCGTTCCTCTTGCGGGACGGCGCTCAGATGGCTGCGCCCGCGGCCGGGGGACTGGGGGGCGCACCACGACCCAGTGGTGCCAGCGCTTCAGAGGGTCGGCAACAACACCCACTGCACTTCGGCAGGGGCAGCCGCGCAGATTTCTGTGGGTCCTGCTGCCCATCACCGTCTCCCGAGACAAGGACAGCTGCCGAACCAGCGCTGGGCAGCGGTTGGAGCGCAGAGCCGCAGCAACCTCTCGGGGCAGCTTCCGAGTTCCCATTAGCAATGTCTGGGCAGGCGCAGGTTCCCATATTTCCACTCCAGCCCTTCGCTTTTACCCCACACGCCCCGGACTTGCCAGGTCCGGTCCCAGGGACTCTCTTGGGCCATCCAGGGCCATCTCGGGGCGTCTTGCAGCGGTGGGGAGTCCTCTCCCGGGACCGGGATGAGATCCACCGCGCAAGCGCTGAGATGGGGCCAGAGGGGGCTTCTCCTTTGCTAGAAAGTCATTCTTTCAGCCTCTGGAGACAGTGACTGAGCTTCTGGCCAGGTGCTGCACCCGACCTTGGGGTCTCCTGCTCTCCAGGCAGCTGGGAAGCTTGAGAAGAAAGGAGTAATAGAGCCACAAAACTCCCTCCAAAGAGCATTTCATATGGAGATGCACCATAAAGACAAAACAGAGCAAGGTAGCAGAGGGTGGCTGGGGCCCTGCGCGGGAGTGAGTGTGCAGCCCCAGCTGGGGCTCGCGGGACTCGAACACTTCGACCCTCAGAAAAGAGCAACGGTAAAGAGGTCAACTTTATACTTATCTTATTGCAATAAAATCGCGTTTCCTCTATCTCAAACCACCCGTGGGGGTAACAAGGGTTTGCCAACCTTTCCTCGGCCTCCCCATTTCAATCCATTCAGAGTTTTTTCGAAGCTCCTTCCACCGCCCAGGGGCTGGACCCCAGAAGTGACGTCTGGGGACCCCACCACCTTCCTCCTGCAGGGGTGAGGACCCCAGCAGAGCTCGCCCCCTCAAGCCCGGGAAGACTGCGCGCCCTGCGGAGCCTGGAGGGGCGGGGCTTCAAAGCGGGCTCTGCCCGGTAGGGGCGGGGCCAGGCCGCCCCGTCTGCGCCACCATTGGCCGCAGACCCCGGACTGGCGGGTGCACGTCACGGGCCGGGCCCGCCCCCTTGGCAATGTCTTCAGCCTGCTGCACTCCTAACTTAAGCATTTATTCCACTGGGATAGAAGCGGCAGGAGCAAGCGTTGGCACCGGCGAACCATGGCTTGGGATTTTCTATTTTGTCCTCTTTTCGTTTCTCTTTGGGATATTGCGACGCTGTCACTGGTTTCCAGGGTGTACCCTGCGAATGAAGGTAAGAGCCGGGTGGCCTTTCTGCGGTCGGGGACCGAAAGGGGAAGATCCGCGGGTGAATGTTCTTCGTGAGCGCACGGTTGGCGGGTGCGGGGGGATCTCGGCGTGAGCGGTGCATCCCGACTCTGGAAAAAGGGGGCCGGGTCGAGGGGATCCGCGAAGGGGCTGCGGGGAGCAGCTGAGCAGCCCGCCCTGTGGCGGTGACCCGTGCTGGCGGCGAGGCTGCTCAAGTTTGTAGCGAAAGGACAAAGTTTATCTGCATCCGCCGGCGAGGCCAGCTCGAGGCGCCCCGAGGGAATATACGGGAGCCCACGCCAGGATTAAAATAATTCTGTGGCCCTAATTCTCGCTTCCACCACTCCCCCACCCAGCCTCGGTCCAGGGCTTGGCGTTCCCGGGTTCTTATGAAAGCCTTGCGAGCTCTGCTTTCTGCAAAGTTTCACGAACCCAGCGCTTCCCGCACCCGGCTGCGGCGGTCGAGGTGCGGGTCGCCAGTGACCTGATTTCTAGCACCTGGCGTCAGACATCATTTCCCCCCGCTGGGGTCTGCGCCCCGGGGGTGCGATCGCTGTTTTAAGGGGCCCACGCTCCTCAGATCATCCCGCAGACCTGGGGAATTCGCCCTCAAGTTGAATATACTCGAGTTTTTGCTTTATGCCCCAGAAGTGTTACACGGGTTAGTTCGGAAGGAACGTGCGAGACCGACCGGACCCGTCTGGGTGCGCGGTGTACTGCGCGTCTTTCGGACGTGCTGAAAGGATTGTGTGTGTGTGTGTGTGTGTGTGTGTGTGTGTGTGTGTGTGTGTGTGTGTCTGTGTCGGGAGGTGGGGTTGATCATTTAGTTACTGATGATCTCAGGGAAAGACGAGTTGAGTGTGCGTGTGTCTGTGTGTGTGTGTGTGTGTGTGTGTGCGCGCGCGCAAATGCGTCCGTGTGGTGCGTGGGTGCCCGCGTGGACGCAGACGGTCGCGTGTCTGTGTGCGAGTGCCTAATTGTGCGCGCGTGTGTTCCTGCGAATGCTCGTGCTCGAGCCTGCGTGCATCTAGCCTTGCTTCTGTCTCGCCGACTCTTTCACCCCTCCCCGCTCCCCCATCCATCACATCCATCCATCCATCTATTAATTCGTCCATCTCTCCAGGATCCGTCCCTCCATCCCTGTGCAATCTATCATTTTCCCTTTTCCGAAGGAGGGAGCCAAAATCCAACTTAGCCTTGGCTGCGCGGCGGGTACCCAGAGCTCGCCAGGCGGAGGCTCGGAGAGAGTCACACACCTGCCGGCAGACGCTGCTTGGGAGCGAAGGGGCGCTCTCTCACCGTCTCTGTATCCTCCCTCCTTCCGACGTGGCTCCGGTAGCCTTCTCGGCCGCCCCTGGATTCGCAGGGTTATTTCTCTTAGCCGAGTCGCCCCTCCTGCGATTTCCCGACTACTTGGCACACTTGTTAGGACGTCCCCCGAGACCTCACCGCACCAGGCCCAGAGATTTTCTTTTTACCCCTTTCCTGCCTTTTATTTTGGAAGCAAAACTTGGGAGCCCTGCACACAAAAAGGCGCTGATGGAGCCGTAGGCTGATGCAGAAAGAAGAGGGGGGATGAGTCACCCCCTCTTGGACCCCTCCTCTCCCTTGAAAATTAATTCATTTTGTTGCTTTTTATTCCCATCACGTTTCCTTTTCTCCTTTTTACCCTCCCATTCTACTCCCTCCCTTTTTTTGTAAATTGGGTCTTATTGTTCCCTTTGTGTCCCTAATCCACCTTACATAAATCCAAATGGTTGTAGCGGGCTTTTCTCTAGGGACCGAGAAGAGAGAACGAGGCCGGGGGTGGGGCGCAACTCCAGGCGGAGCGACGACCCGGGGAAGGCTCTACATTTTAAAATAATTAACAGACCCCAGGAATTCAGGCTTCTCGGGAAAATCAGGAGAAAGAGGTTGATTTTAACTCCTTTGACTTCGGGTGAAATGAGAGGGGAATGGGCAGAATTCAGGGGTCTGGGGGCGAGATTGAGAGTCGGCGTGGGCAGGAGCAAGGATGAAGACTGCCCATTCCCACCCCTCCCCCAGCCTGAAGAGCCGGGCTTTGCTGATCAAATTAATAACCCAGTGGTTCCTTTGAGATGGGCCTTTCGACCTCCAGGCCTGCAGATCTCGGTGGGAAAGGGAACTTGGAGGGGTTAGCAATTTACTGAGTCCTTTTCAATGTCCTAGGTGCCTAGGACTGTACCAGCCTGGGCGGGGGACAGCCGCTCGGTAGCCGCCCTCCTGGTTCCCTTAAGCTTTGACGCGCGCTTTTTACGTGTAGCACAAGCATGCTAAGGCTATTAGGCAGCACTCCAGACCTAAAACTCAAACCAGTGATTTCCTCTTGGGTGAAAGAGGAGTCTCCGGACTGTCCTCGAACAGACCTGGGAAAGAGTATACTTCAGTTGATTTGCATTCTAATTCTACACGTCTCCCATTCCCCCTTCTGAAACTTTGATATTCAAAAAAGCAGCGGATACCACATCCAGGGCCGATTTACTTGGTAGGGGAGAGAGCCTTTTCATGACCCTTTGAGCACTCTCAGATAGAATTCACTTGTGTCTCTGTCACGATGATGATGAGTTATGTGGTCATCTGAAACTTACAAAAACAAATAACTCCAGCAGATACGGGACAGAGATGAATGCAGATTTTGCTCTTGCGTGCAACTGCCCTACATAGATATATTTATTTTTTGAATTGTACTTGAGATTCTCTATTCATCCTTTTAAGAAAATGAATCAACTGAGTCCTGGAATGGAATTTTAAATGCTAAGCAAGTAAAATAAATAAGAACTTGCAGATTTAAGGAGGGGGAGAAGATCAAGTGAGTAATGATTATTTACATAAGTGAGACCAAGTTTGGGTTTTGATCAGAGTTGGGATATGCACACCCTCAGCACATATGGAAACGCTCAGGCAAATGGTTTTCGTAGTATTGGCTTTTTGCAATTGGAAATTAATCTATTTTTCTTTCTCTCCTCCTCCCCCGCCCCCACTTTTTTTTTTTTTTTTTTTTTTTTTTTTTTTTTTGCAGTTACCTTATTGGATTCCAAATCCGTCCAGGGCGAACTTGGGTGGATAGCGAGCCCTCTGGAGGGAGGGGTAAGTTCCGAGTCTCTCTCTGCTCTGAAGGGTAAAAAGGAGTGATTAGCAACTTTCCGAGAGTCCTAATGGCTTGATTCTTGTTGATTGTGGTGAGAGGGTCAGATTACTGCCATGGCCTATGAAGTGAATTACGCTTTGTTGCAGAAATCCTATCCTCCCCTTGGATAGGTCTGTCATGGAAGAAGTAGAAACCAAAAGGGCTGAAAGCATTTTCGAAGTTAGAAGACTGGTGGTGGTAGAGGTGTAGCTTAGATGCCTATTTTAGACTAAAATACTGACAAGAAATGCAATCTGGGTACCAAATTAGAAGTTATGCCTATTACTGTGATGGTCATGAAGTCCTGACAGGGTTAACGTTAGAGCAATATTTTGTTGCCCGATGAGGAAAATGAATAAATGAGGATACCAGGCAGAAAACACTTCTAACGGTATCCAGCATATAGTTTTGTGCACAAGCTCCTTACCTTGCTATCACAGTGACCTTAAATCAGCTGCTATTCTCTTGCACACTCGCAGAAAGCCTTATGAACTTGTGCCAGGGGCACAATATATGCAGAAAAAACCACACACTTGAGTATTGTTGTTGCTAGATGTGAAATATTTAAGTGTTTGGACTCAGATCTTGGGGCATGGGAGTCTGGGTTATAAAGTATTAGAGAATGCATCACTGCTCATTACTTCTCAAATTCGCCATCACTGTCTCCAATGGAAGATTCAGAGAATAGAATTAGGTCAATGACCACATTCTCCTACCCCTCCCCGCCCCCCACCCGCCGCCCCTTGTAACAGGTCAGAATGAATCAGCTTTGGAAAGAAATCAGTACAGTATGTATCTCTGGCCTGGCTTCTGCCAAATTGAAATAACTCTCAAAGCCTTTAAAAATGAAGCATATCATCCTACTTTTACATGCTTGATAGTCTATGACTGAGTCAAGTGATTAAAAACAATAAGGATGAAAGAAAGATTAGGAGCCTTTACCAGGCAAAAATTGTTGTTGCCAGCATTTGTATGGTGCTTAACCTGTCCTTTGATAAGCAATAAAAGATTAAAAAATATGTAAAGATTCATAAAAACTGTTGTAGAAGACAGGTTTAAAAAATAAGACAAGGCAAAAATAAGACAAGGCAGGAAACAGTCATGAAAATAGAGACTTTTAAGCTGTCTTTTTCCAAAGCGGATCTTGTAATCATTTGAAATAAAATGGAGATTTCCCTGCCTTCCTGGTTTTCTGCCTGAACTTGACTGCAGTTGGTTGGGTCTCTGCTGAAAAAATTCCAGTCTGCCCTCAAAACCATTTTTTTTAAAGGAAGGGAGAATGATTGGCAGGCCTCTGGCAGTGTAGACAGGCTGTATTCACTGCTGATTGCAGGCAATTGCCCTCATCCTTTGAATGCGAAGAAAGGTACAGCTTTATCTTGTGAGAGTCAGACTCTTGTTAATCCTATACCCTGGAAAGGTCACTGATTCAGGAAGCCTTTCCCATGCTACACCAGGGCTATTGCTCTGTAGGTTGAATGTATTAGAACTGTCTGCAAAATTGAGGATGAAAGGTGTCAGTACTTGCATTAAAATTTTTAATGAGCCTTATTTTTCTTACTGGCTGCTCTCAAGTTTAAAGAGAGAATGCATCAGATATGATTCTGGGTCTGACTTGTTATATTCAATATACATGGACCTGTTTAAAAGCAAGGGGTGATACAGTTTTGAGTGCAGTCTAGGTTCGATCTAGCCTCTGAAAAGCTTTTATTGCAATTTAATATGCTGCAGACTTACTCCACCCCCACCCAACCCCTTCCTCAAACTGCTGAAAAAGCAGCCGGTCACGTTTTCTAGCCAAAAAACTTCTCTCGGTTGTCTCAATATCTCTTTAAAAAAAAATATTATGCATACTGATTGTTGTATACAACCCAGAACTTTTTATGGGCTGAGTGAAGTCAGTTTTTTTCTATCCTTCAATTCCTTAAATATGATGTGTGTAAACATTTTAAGTATTATTATAAAGGGTTAGAAATAAAATTTTATTTGTGCATAAGAGAAATAATTGTTCCAAACTATATAGTAGCCTTTGGGAAATTGTGTGCCAAATTATAAAGTTTAATTCATTTCCAGATTTTGCAATTGAAGAGGACTTTTTCAGGCTTAGAGTGACAGATGAATTAGACATCTACCAAGTAGAGATGGATTAGCTTTCCAAAGTTCTTTCTAGCTGAGGAGAAGAGCGTATTTGAGTTTTTGGATTATTCTGAAATCTCTACTTATTGTTAGAGCAGACTACATCTTTCTTGGCTGGAAATTTGGGATTAGAAATTTGTCCAATATGACATTTATTTGTTATTATTTTTTTAAAAAAAGAGAAAGAAACCTTATTTGACAATACCACCAAGTAAAAAAATGTGTGTGTGTGTATAGATATATATATATAGATATAGTCAAAGGCAATGCTGCTCTCTTGTTTTTCTATCCAACAACTAAGTATAACATGAGAATAATGGAAAGTGATGGTTCCTGATGGCAACATTGTAGCAAAAACCTAATTTCTTGGCAGTATTCATTTAAAGGAGGATATTGAGTTTCTGACATTGATTGTATAACACAAAACCAAGGGGAGATTTGTCATTGTTCTGGTGAATTGATCAGTGTGTTTCGACAATCAAGTTCAGCCTGGAAAATTCACATTAGACCTGAATTTCCCTGTATGAACTCTGTGGCGATATCCCTATGTGCTTTCATTTACATTGATAAATATGTTTTTCCATATTCCTTTTGTTCTGAGATGAGAAGCATGCTGTGTAGTATTTTTCAAGGTGGGGATCTACTTTGGGATTTACATGAATTTCCCCAAATAAGTAAATTACCAGTGATTTATTACTTAGTGGATAAAAGAAATTTTAATCACCACAGGGTACTTATCCCTCCCACTTCCAACTTTCATAATGGCAGCAGGTGAAAGGGACGCAGAAATTTATGCATTATGGCCCTTTACATAGTAACATTTCCATCCATTAATAGTTTTCCAGTGCATAGAAGAAAAACCTGTTAAAAGGTACGTTATGATTCTATGTACTTCACTTTATTGAATGGAGCTTTAAGTGGAAGTACTATAGAATATAATTTTTTAAACTGTATTTTTTCCTTCTAATTATATTCACATGTTAGATACATAAGGTGATTTATACCAAATCTATATAAATGCACTATTGTAGATATTAATGAATAATTGGAGACCGCCTGTCACCCTTGTGGTAGCCCCCAAACAACCTTGCTGCTTTTAGGATTGTTTTTAAAAGCTATGGCGAGAGTGAAATTGTTACTCCAGTCACGACGAATTCAGATGGTCCCACCCCTGGAATCTTTATGTTAGGAAGTAGATTGCAAAAACTACCCCCCTTCTTTAATTTTCTTGAGCTTTCAATGGTAAATACCATTTACTATTTTTCCAGTCTCCTCAGGTATTTAGAAGCAAAGCATGTATGTATTCTTGTTTATTTATGTGTCTATGTTTTAAAAGTAGGAACAATATACTAACACTTAATTGAATACATGCTTCTGGAAAGTGCTCTGGCATTATAAATGGCAGTGCATTTGAGAAGTCAGGCCAGAAAGTTTACTCTCTGTCTTCCCAGGATTACAAAAACCAGAATAGTGAGATTTTCTTTTCCCCTATAGAGTAGTGACAGTGCCAAAAAAAAAAAAAAAAAAGAAAAAGAAAGAAAGAAAAAATCGACTGACATTTTTTTAGGTATTAGAGAGCAAAGTTCTGACAAGAGCACCACTAATTAACTGATAATTGTCTTCCTTTGGCAAGCTCTGCTCTTCCTGCTCTTAATTTTCAGGCTCGCTCTGTTGTTGAAACAATATGCATACTAGTTTTTCATTTATGAGTAAATTTGAACTGTTGCCACTTGAAACTGTAGCTGTTGTAATAGGTGAATTTGAGGTTATTAGACCACCACAAGAAACTGCTGAGAACCCATAAGAATTTTAAATCCGCCATTGCCTCTGGATTAAAGGCAAAAGAATGAAACAATGAAAAAAACACTTCCCCAATAAAATACCATTTTATCTCCTTAAGATACTTTCTTAGTGAGGATTGGCGCTCAGCAGTTTTCTTGTTGGAACAAAAATCACCATTTCTTCTGGGAGTAAAGTAGGATTGACAGATAGCCGCATGATGAAATTTTGTAATTGATACATTTCCTTTGGATCTCTGCAGTGGGAGGAAGTAAGTATTATGGATGAAAAAAATACACCCATCCGAACCTACCAAGTGTGCAACGTGATGGAACCCAGCCAGAACAACTGGCTCCGAACTGATTGGATCACGCGAGAAGGGGCCCAGAGGGTGTACATTGAGATCAAGTTCACCTTGAGGGACTGCAATAGTCTTCCGGGTGTCATGGGGACTTGCAAGGAGACGTTTAACCTGTACTATTACGAATCAGACAACGACAAAGAGCGTTTTATCCGAGAGAGCCAGTTTGCCAAGATTGACACCATTGCCGCCGACGAGAGCTTCACCCAGGTGGACATTGGCGACAGAATCATGAAGCTAAACACCGAGATCAGAGATGTGGGGCCATTGAGCAGAAAGGGGTTCTATCTGGCTTTTCAGGATGTGGGCGCCTGCATTGCCCTGGTATCCGTCCGCGTGTTCTATAAGAAGTGTCCGCTCACAGTTCGCAACCTGGCCCAGTTCCCAGACACCATCACAGGGGCTGATACGTCTTCACTGGTGGAAGTCCGAGGCTCCTGTGTCAACAACTCAGAAGAGAAGGATGTGCCAAAAATGTACTGTGGGGCAGATGGCGAGTGGCTGGTACCCATTGGCAACTGCTTATGCAATGCCGGGCATGAAGAGCGAAACGGAGAATGCCAAGGTAAGACGAGCCATATTGTACTTTTCGTTGGGGCTTAGTGCACGTAATTAAATCAGAGATGAGACTAAATGGAGTAAAGCCAGTAATTAGCAGCCCCTGTGGGATGTGGTGGGACAGAGGGGTCTAATGAGTAAGTGCTATAGCTCCAGGTGGCAAGGCTAAGATGGTTCAAACACGGACAAAATAAATGACGCTGCTGTAATCAGCAGAAGGCCAACACATTTGCTAACCGGCTCTTAGACCTGCACTGGCTTGATGCGCCCTCTGAAATGTGAATGAACCAGCTGAAGAAGGGGCATGATTGATCCTTGCTTAAAGAGGGTGGACACCTTTTCGAACCCTGGTAAATGGTAAACATCTCATCGCATGTATATGTACACGAACAATTTACATGGGAAATTAGGATTGCTTTGTTCCCAGTCCCTTGAGCCTTATGAAGAAAGTCTAGTTTTCCCTGCTTGTGGAGCAGTGTAGACAAGGCTCAACAGAGTGTTTTAAGTGCATTGGTTCCACTGAGCACCCATTGATAAGGGGCCCTAAGTGAAATTAATCTTGATGAAAGACTTCTTTATTTCCCCGAGGAGGTGATAAAGAGCTAGTAAGAGTCTTCCTATTTGATCTGTCTGTGGTCAGAAGCAATATTAAATTGTGATCCATTTTGGTTATTGAGGTTTTGAAGAAATCTAGGTGTCTTTGTCATGTTGATTTGTGTGTATGTATTACAAGTGATTCCTTTTCCTCACCTAAAATTCAGTGTATGCAGTTCCCTCTTCCTTGATGTCCGCTTTCTGTCGGAATACTGGGAAAGTTTGAAAGTTTTTTTCTTATAGCAATTTTGTTTCTGAGTAAGAGATGAGAAAAATTTATCATGCGTCATATGTGGAGAAAGGCTTTAAAAAATCAGTTATTCGAGGTTTTTAAAAATTTTTGCTTGATATTAGTGGTTATCGATAGCCTACTGCTGCCAATCTTATTACGGTCACTACTAAACACTGGAACTCTGGTCGCATCTATGGAATAGATCAGATTAATCTTTTTCTCAGGGTAATTGTTGAGCTGCAGACTGAGTTGCCCATGGTTCATCTGATTTGGTGATTAAAGAGCCTGAAATAGCTGACTGCCAAACAATTCGTCTGGCATTTCAACCATCTTAATGACAGGCTGGGATTAACTATGGGGCAATCCACTTGACTGACTGGAAATCAACAGTTATAACCTAAAAAAAAAAAAAAAAAAAAAAAAAAATTTGGCATTTTTGGGAATTTGGTTTCGTAAGGTAATGCGTTTCTCCTTCATAGTTTATACTTTTCTCAAGTGTCCTTCCTGATTTGCTGCAGTTATTTCTAGGAGTAGCTAACAATGAATGTCTTTTTATTTAATTGTAAATAAAGCAGAATAAGGGCTGCCTGTCTTTTTCATTGTCATAAAACAATAAGGTAAATTCGTAAACTTAAAAATTTTAAAGTTGGAATTCAAAAGCTGTCTTTACCATTTAGTTTCTGTTGACTTAGCAACTACTAAATAAATTATATCAAATCGAAACTCTGAAATGTGTTCTGGTATTAATATTATAAAGCACATTGTTATTGGCACCTGAATTACAATAATCATAGAAGGAATAGTGAAATGAACAGGGCAGTGACAACATATCACACTTTAGAATAAATTATTCTGCCTGTTCATTTTTTGTAAGATAGGACTTGCACATCTTTACATGTCAAGGTATATATATATATATATATATATATATATATATATATATATATATATTAAACATCCTTGTCTTCCATTTTCTGCTCAAATGTTCACATGTCTGGCATTAGTACATCTCTCTATCCAGTGTCATTGATTTTCAATTGTCACAGAGCCCGGTAACTCATACATTGCTACGCTGTGAAACTCCTGACAGTTTTACAACCTAAATTAGAAGGAAAAGAGAAAAAGATGGAGGGAAGAGTGAATGTAAAGGCAATTGAACATGTTAGTGGTTTGCTTTATGGAAATAATCTTGGGAACCTAGTTAATCACGTGGTTCTGGAAGGGGAGGAGCTTAATGTTTTAGATCCAGTCCATTTCTGAGCAAACTGTTCCCAACACAAGGTCAGATGTTTAACAGATTGAGAAGGTCGGTGGAGCCACTTTTAAGAATCTTTGGTGTTCCCTCACGTGCTATGCAGTTGCTACTCATAGAATGATTAGTTCTTTCAATAAGATACTTTTTGCACAAAACCTTGTGCTTTGCTTGCTTGTTTGTTTTTAATACTACTGGGTAAGAATCTCTCATGAATTTAGGAAGGAAGGAATAACTAGAATGACAAAGGATTCTTAAATTCCAAACTTGAGTGAAACTTTAAAAGATGACTCAAGATTGTAGAAATTATAGGAGTAATAGAAATGGTTGTCTCCATCCTTGACATCATTAGCGGGCATCAGAGAATCATCCAAAGTGAAACAGAAAGAACGTCAAGACAAGGAAATGTGTCTCAACTTGGTCACTTAGCTAAATGACCCTGAACATGTTTATTTAGCCCTCCGAGTCTTGGTTTGTTCATCTATAAAATGGGTTTATGATCATTGTATTTGGCTTACAGACTTGCTATGAGGACACAGTGGTGTACGATTAGTAAAAGTCACCATGTAGATTATACAGCACGAAACCGATGTTAATGCTAGTAATTTTTTTAAATCACTCTGCTCTTCCCAAGAAAATAGCTGATGACCTTTTTTTTTTTTGATGACCTTTAAAAGTGTTGGGTTGAAGTAGTAAAAGGGAACTCATCTCTCAGCCCCTCTTGGAAGTCAAGGTTAAAGATAGGAAACGTTGCCTTGCCCTAAAAAAAAATAACGTTCATTTTCACAGTTCATATTGCAAATTGTATTTGGAGAGCATCATTTTTTTTTTTCTCCCCTGTAGGAAAGAGAACTCTGAGGGAGAGAAAAGTGACTTGGGGGTGGGACAAGAAAAACAGGGTGTAAGGAGAACTGAAGAAGGGATATAATGGAAGACTGTTAAGTCCTCAGCACTTTGGCAGCAGGCTCCTCCTCAATTGTCTTTTCAATGGGTCTACTCTGGCAGGACAAATAGAAGCACAGGTGAAAGGTCACCTACTTCCTCATCCATCTTCCTTGGGGTCTGGGAGGTCAGAGTGAAGATTGATTAAGATCTTAAATGTTTGACAAAGGATCCCCGGGCAAAAATGGGCAGGGCGGGTGGGGGCCTGGGGCGTGCTGTTGTTTAAACGTAACCCTGGTCATATGCGGGAGTCCTCAAGGGGACTTGGAGACAGAACTACACTTCCTCTTGGAGTTCTTACTTCGAAGTAGTACATGCTAATGGAGACGAAGGATGAAGAGCCGCGCCAAAAGGGCGGCAGGGTGGTAGCCGCTTTGCCCTCTGAAGCAGCCGCAAGTTCATTCGGTTTTTGAATAGCATTTTCTGAACCGATTTGACTGAGTCTCAGCAAACCTCAGCGGGACAACAAAGGAGTGTCAGCCACTCATATGTCCTCCCCGGGAGAATGGCTGGCCTGAGTTGGCAGTGGCAGTTTGCCTTGTGACTATGTGCATAGGATAAGAAACTAGCCTGGTCTAGTTACCAGTCCTCCTCAGATTGTCAGAGGAAGGAAACAGAGTTCATCCCAGACATCTCTCTCTCTCTCTCTCTCTCTCTCTCTCTCTCTCTCTCTCTCTCTCTCCTCACACACACACACACACACACACACACACACACACACCTCACTCACACACACACACACACACACACATGTCCTAGATGTTTGACAAGGTTGTTTCCATTACCTCGGAAATAATAAACGGAAGGAAGAGAGGGAAAAATTCTTTATGAACTTATTTTTTTGTTTAATTAAAACGCTGAAAAATGAAAGGAAAGTCACAGATTTACTCTTCGTGAAATATTAATAAGCAATATTTTCAGAGAGTCTGTAGAAAAAACTAATAATAAGAAAACAGTCTTATAGAGTCACTCTTAAGGCCTAATAAATAATCATAACTGTGACAAAAATGGCAGACACAAGCCCTGCTGAAATACACAATTTTGTTTTGGATTCTTTGGGGTTATATATATATATTATATATATATATATAAAACTTCTATTATATGTCATTACACATATGATGCCTTCATGTCAGCAAAAAGGTATCTTATTAAAAGCTCTTCTGAGAAAAAAATAAGCCAGAACTACTTTGATGGCTGTAAAATAGGAATATTTCAAATCTGTACTCTAAAAAGAGAGACAGCTGTTAAAAAAAAAAAAAAAGATTTCTTTGTTTTCTTAAGGACCTTAGGAGAAAGAAGTGCTGGAAAGGAAGCATTTAAAATATAGTTCAGAAAGATGCTGTTTCATATCCTTTACAGTTTTGAAATTTTCTTCTACCTTTGAATCATGTCTTTAAGATTCAATTGCTTGAATCACATACCTCCTTTTATCTCCGGCTTTGAAGCGTGGCTGTGATCATTGAAAGATGCAATTCTTCATATATGAGAAGAACAGGGTTTAATTATTGTCCTTTTTCTGTTATACTTTATTTCTTCTTATGTAACTGGGCTTCTTTTTTGAGTGTGAATGATGCAATGGTCTCTATTTTGGGTTCACCAAAGCATCACATAGGAATTATCTCAGTTAGGGATTTTCAAATATGGTACTTAAGATTTGATGACTTATTCTAATCTAAATGAGCTTCATTGTACCTTTCAAAAAAATGAATTAAGATATAATTATTCTTTTAAGATACCAGTCTTTAGGAAAAGGATGGATTTAACTAACGGTTTCTCAGTTGCTATTGTGCAAAGCAAAGGTGGTCATGATATAAATTTGAATTTCGTATCATTAAAATTTACTACTTAAGTGATTTTTTTTGCACTTAATTGATGAATTTAACATTATCAAAGAACTTCATGCTTAACTCTAACTTTTTATAAGTTACCATTGTACAATTGGGCAGGTAACCCAAATATGTCTTTATTACATGTATTAAAAAAAAATAACAGAAATGGAATTATCCTCTTAGTTGTCATTTTGGTTTTATGATACTTAACTATGATCGTGGACATCATTCATGTTAGAAACAATAACTTCTCTGTTCTTGATAATCGATGATTAATATTCTGTAGTATAAATATTTTATAGTTTAGTTTTTCCCTTATCAGTAGATATTTAGTTTCTTCATTTTTCCTGGTAATATTTTTAAGTAAACACTTTAATTTGTAACTTTATTTTAAAAACTGAATTAACTTTGCTTTGTAATTTTTCTGGCTTTATCTTGGACAAGTGAATTTAGTAAAACTTCTTTATCGTGAGAAGGTAAACGGAGGAGTGGTGTCCAGACTAGTAACTTCAGAAACGATTATGGAACCTGGTGGGGTCTCATGAAATGTTCATTAAATGAATATTAAATAAATGCAGAAGGAATTGTGGTCCGTTTTATATTAAACATTTATTTGGTGGAGTAATGTTTCATGGAGTCAACATGATATATCAGAATCTTTGTATGTGACTAATGTATTAATGAGGTCCTTGTTTATAATTTCTACTTCAATTAGGCTTTAAGTATTTTCATCATTTTCATGAATCATCTCTGTGTCTGAACGTTCAGTTCATGAGTTTACACCGAGTTATTTTAGTACAAAATGGCTAAGCCTTGCCTTTGGAGTTTGAGACTTGAGTTTAGTTTCCAGTTGTGCTATTTAACCAGATGAGTCATCATGGATACTAACTTAACCCCCTAATCTCAAATTCACATTTGCAAATTGATGGCAACCGTATGTTGTTATGTAGGACACACACATATAAGCATGAATGCATAAAGGGTTTAGCACAGTGCCTAGAATCATTAAACACTTAGTAAGTCAAAATTGTTATTGTTGACTTTATTGCTGTTAAATAAAAATATGGTGACAGTATGGGCAGTTCAGTTAGTTGCAGAGTAGAGGTTTTCTGTTTTGGGGGGAGCAATGGTGACACAAAGGTTTTGTCTGTATTGATCAAATCTTTGGTTCCCCAAGTTATTGCACTAACGCAGTGATTCTCAAAGTGTGTTCCAGCTGGGTTCTCCAAGATCCTTGGATGGTGTCTGCAAGGTTAAAACTTTCTTAATAACACTAGGATGTGATCTGCCTTTTCCTCTCTTCCTCTCATACCTGGAGTTTTCCAGAGGCTGCCTGATGTGTGATGTCTATCAAATTGAGTACAAAAGCAAATATGAGCTGTCAGGCATTGAAGAGATTTGCAAATAAATAAGTAAATACCACTTTTCTCACTAATTTCTTTTGTTGTGGGAATTATAGTTATTTGTGTTCATATATAATGTGTTTATTATTGGTGTTTTAAAGTAATTAATAAATAATTACTTAAACACATTTTCAGTTTCAATTTGAAATGATATGTAGTGATTCTTTCAACTCATATCAACAAAAACATTTTGTCCCCCTCAATATTTTAGATGTGTAAAAGGGTTCTGAGACTCAAAAGTTTGAGGACTACTGTAGTGGTCCATCATGATGCCCGTTAGCTTCTCTGGCAGGTACATAGAGTCTGCTACTGTCTTTCTGTTGGCATATTTAAAATTAAAATGAAATAAGAAAGCTCTGAAAACTGCTTCAGAATCTGGGAGGTTTAGGTTTTATTTATTCGACCTTTTAGATGTTTCTGTACAATTAGATAGCAATTTATAGTTCTTGGCTTTTTCGAAACTGTTTATCTGTGTCCAATAACATGGCTGAGTTCTCTCTTTAGTTTTATTGTGCTTATGAGAAGGAATAATTAAAGAAGTCCTCAGCTATCCCCAAGACCCGGAGAGACTATCTTTTTCACTTAGGGCATAAAGGCTTTCTCATTGTATCCCCTTACAGCTGGTACCTCTGAGCTGTTTGGGGGAGGAGAGCAGGTGAGGTCACTGGGTTCCATGATCTGTAGGATAATGAATAGTCCTTGACTAAATGGACATTCTATGAATATTCAGGGTGTTTTTTTTTGGCTTCCTGGGAAACCACCCTGTCATTAGCTTACAACTCCCTTTGGAGACACCAAGAGTTTTCTGGGGTGACTGTGGGTCGTCAGCTGTCTGCCTGGGGTTGCTTTTCCAGGCAGCAGATTCTTCATTTGCATATTCGTATTCGCCCTCTTGCAAAACAACATACCCATCCCTCCCCCCCCACCCCTTCACAAAGGCAATGAGGGCTTCCTTTGGAAACTCCAGCCAAAATATCCTTCTGTTTATGCAGAACCCAATGATTTAGAGGCCATGCAAATTAATTCGGTTTTGATTTGAATGCTTCCAGAGATCAGGGATGAGGGGGAGAGGGGACTGTTTACACAGGGCTCTTTCTGTGCGACAGGTCCCCCCACCCCACCCCCAGCCCCAGTGTGGTCAGTTGTCACTCCCCAGCCCCTTGCCCCATGAAAAACAACCCAAGCCTCTGCTGCTCATTTTATTCTGACCTTTAGGAAGAAACCTCACAGTTGGTGAATCCCTTGGCTTGTCTGTTTAGTGACAGCTTCAGCTGGAATCTCCCTGTTTTTTCTGAGGTGGGAGGAGGTGGCACTATTCAGATTATTCTAGGAATGTTTAGAAGTGTCCCAACAAAGCAGTTAAAAAAATGTAAAGTAAAAGATAAAATTCTTTGAGAAAGAATGACCAGATCTCAGGAAGTTCCGAAGATAGGCTTTAGGTCACTAGTGGGCAGGAATCCATTCATTCCTTCAACAAACAGGTATTGAAAGTGGGTAATTTATGAACCACCATTGGTATTTTCATCTGTGTTTCTACATCTATGGATAAACACATCAGCCTTCATACCCAGAATCACAAGTAAAGTCCCTTGTTTTCACTTATGCCGCAGGTAAATATCTTCAAAAGGTATATTGACTATAATTCTGTTCCTTATTCCACTCACTTTGGGAATTTCTATCTTTCCATCCCACCCAATGTCTCCAAATTTTCTTTAACCTTTGCTTTATTCCCCTAGAAATGGAATCGCAAGTACACTGCATAACTTGCCCAACAGACTTCACTCTGCTTGAAAATCAGCCACTACCCTCAGAAGGCCACGATCATATGTATTCTATAAACTAGAAGCAGAGGACAATGCATGAAATGTTTTTGAAGTTCAATTAGTCTTGAGTTCAAGCTAATTTCACAGGGCAAAACGTGGGCATAGCCAGACCTCACGGTGTAATTAAGTGGAGGTCAGCAAAGGCAACATCTAAATGTGGAAGAGCTTTGCCTTAGCCCCACATGGTCTGACAGAGTTTGATGGTGCTGTTCAAAGTCCATTTGGGATGGATTATTAGGATTAAAGAACAGCAGAAGGCTCTGTATTTGGAGCATTCTCTGGTGTCATTAGCCGATGAGAAAATTCAGCTGCTTATCTGGCTCTTGTTTCTAACGATGGATTTAAACAGACCCACACTTCTCAAAGGTGATCTTACTAACCTCTTCTTAATAAGTTACAGATCTCAAATTGCCCCAAATCCTTCAAGGGCCATTTGAAGGAAGTTGATTGATAATTATCATCTCCCCTATGTGTATGGATATTTTCTGCAGCGGTACAAAGCTATGGTACAGTTTCTTAATTACCCAGATAATCCTGTTTGCTTGTATTTTTAAACTATGAAGTACTGGGTAATTATTCAATTCTTAATAGAAGGCAAATGGCAATGTAAACAATAATTAGGATGTGAGACAGACTAATGCGCTTCAAAGCAAATGGGGTTTTTTTCATACTGTTCAACATGAAGTCCCATAAAGCTAACAGTTTAGAAGAAAGGCAAAAAAGGTTCCATTTTGTTCATATTTTGTGATGTTACCTCTTGATGGCTTGTTTCTGTGAATAGCAGTTTGCCCCAATGAAGCTGGCTGAGCCCAAGCCAAACATTTCCCTAACAATCCCTTCCCCGCTGTTTGACATTTGGCTGTGTTCTCCCAGGGCTCCAGATTGGTCCTTTGTCTGCTTCAGATCCCAGGGGTCAGAGGTTAACAGAATACTGATGTCCTCCCATAATACCGTGGCAGGTAAATATGGGCCAACCTCCTGATCAGTTAAGACGCAGCTCAGGCAGGAATGCTTTTCTCGGGGGTCTTTGTCCTTGAGAACTTTCCTGATTTAAGATGCCAGGTTTCTCAACTCTTGCTTTTTCTACAGCGCATCTTTTATTATGAGCTATCTTCTCTTTCGCGTGGCTTGTTTGTTCACAACTAACGATAACTATCCCCAGAAATACAGGACCTGAAAATTACAAGCAAATCATCTCTTTCGATTAATTCATTTTACAAACTTAAGATGGTCATACTTTGCAATCTTTGCACAGTTAATTATGTCTGCAGTCTTATCTGTACTGTAGGTTTTATTGATGAAATAATAAACTGATGACAAAGGCACTAGACAAAAATCCTTCAGTAATGGTGCTCTTACCCCCTTCCTTTTTTTCTGTCTGGCCTTCATGGTGTATTGCCAGTTAGAGGTGTAATTAAATGAACGATCAATTTTATTTTCCACTTTTATCATTTATGGGGATGTCAAGCATTCATCAATATCAATTTTTATTAATGTTTTACATCAGTTTAATTATATCGGCCTTAATTTTTCTCCCAAGATTAATGTAACTCAACAGGCTATTTTCTAATTGTGATATACACACAGGCCTTAAAAGTTTAAACTATCTTTCAAACTTTCAGACTTCTTGTTACCATCAAGTAATTTTAGGCCACTTTTCAATATATGAGCTCTCCCATTTCTGTTTGGTGGACCTCTTTCACATTGCACTGTGAACTTGATGCTTAGATTCATTTGTTTTCAGTTTTAAGTGTTTGAAAAAGACATCCCCACTTTGAAAAACTGTTTCCTTTTCAAGTGTCCAGCTTGGCAATGACTGAAGCAATCCCCCCTCCCGCCCCCCTCACCCCCAGGCAAATTACCATGTTAAAAGAAGGGATCAATACCTTCCTGGCTCCTCCACCCTCCTTGCTCTCTTCCAAGGGGGGAGAGTTTTGAAGAACCCTGGGAGACCCTTGACAGATGTGCCAGGAGGCTTCAAGAGGGTTGTCAATTTAGGAGTGGGGAACACTGACAGTTTGATCCAGTGCCCAGACTGCTTCTCCACTGGCCATTTGAAAATGGATGCAAGAAGAATTGACAGCTTCAGGAAAGCTCTAGCAGTTCATATAATTATGGAGAGGATTAGAAGAAAAGTGTTGGGAGAAATAAGAGATCAATACAGGGGCATCAGTTGGCTGAACTTACCTATAGCTGTTAGAGCATTCCATTCTGTAATATTTAGCTTGTGCATAGAGAGGAATATTTTATAGTTTTGTTTTTTTAAGAGTTGTGTAAGCCTATGCATAAGGAAGAAAAAAAAAAAGCAGCCACTGATTCTTGAGAGCAGACTTGTAAGTAATTAACAGTGTAATGTTCCTAGTACTTAAGATGCAAAGGTGCTAATTAACTAATGGGAAAAATTGAGATTTCATTACTGTCTGTCTAACTGAGGTGCCAGCAAAAGTGCAGCTGAAAGTAATATTTGAACATTAAGGTTTCTATCTGTAGCATTTTCTTTGGGGTCTGCCTGTCTATTTGTATCCTGGAGTTTAACATTAGAATGAATGCAGGGGTACATTAAAACAACATAAAATGTCTTTTTATGAAAGGAACTCATGTTTATTTATAAGTGAGAACATTATCTTTGCATAGATGAAAGAAAAACATTAAAAAGAAAAAGTTTGAAACATACAACCTGAGGCTCTCAAATGGTTTTACTTTTAGGAAGTTATCCTCCACAGGGCAAAAATGGCTACTGTAAAATAAACCGTATTGAAAATAAACCCGAGTACGTAATTTATTCTAACCTTCATGAAGGATTCTGGGATCCTCATTCACAAAATGTTATAGCCATAACTATGCTAATAATTTTAAATGGGTAGTTGATATGGCCAGAATCCCGCACTATGAATTTAGCAATTGCACCAAAATTTTTTTTCGAAGTTCATTGTTAAATCTTTTCTTCTAGAGAAACAAAGTCATTTATTGAAGAAAAGTAATGTTTGACCTTATAAAAATCACAACTATTATTGCAACTTTAAAAAATAGATACAGTAAAAAGAACTTTCCCAAAAGTAGATTGTTGACTTCTACTACAGATAATGATTGAAAAACACAAACCTATTGAGTTTTTCCAATATTTTCCATTATATCTTCTAGCTGGTTATCACCAATCTACAGGAAAGCTATTGATTTTTCTGTGTTTATCTTGCATCCAATCTCTTTATTGAACTGTCTCATGAATACTAATAGGTTTTCAGTTAACTCTACAGGGCTCTCTAGAGAACTAATACTTGGAAAGGAGAAAAAATCTTTCCAAGAATTCGACCTCTTATTTCTTTTGTCTTACAACAGTGGTCAGAATTTTCAGACTTGTAATAAATAATAGTGTAGATTGTAAGCATCTTTATTTTATGCCCAATTTTAATGGGCATAATTTAAGTATGCTATCAGGTATATTTTCCTAATATCATATAAGCAAGTTGTAAGCATTTCTCAGATATAGCAAATTTCGAATTTCGTTAAATTATTTCAAGTATTTCTGTTATTTGTGTGACTTTTTGTCTTGCTGTCTTTATGAGATTGAAGGTATTTGTAGACTATTCTGATAATACACCATAAACTTTATTTGCATCTGTGGGGGGTGAAGAAAAAAAAACCCTATAAGATGGCAGTGGATTTGATACATAGACGTTCAAATTCTATTTGTTAATTGAAAATAGTGATTAAAAGCTTTGGAATAGGGATTGAATTTTAATCCCAGTTTTGTCACTTACAATGTGATTGGGCTGGTTACTTAAGTTTAATACTTTGGGAATAATGATAATGAGTATCCTTAGGATTAAATAGGAATGTATGTAAGTCTCACCTAAGAAGTGACATTTATTTAGTGTTCAGTAAAATGTAAAGTTTTTATGATTTTATTTTGAAGCTTTTATAAATATCCAAGTGATATTAGCCTGTATTTCTCTTTTTCTAGTTCCACCCCTTTCTCTCTCTCTCTCTCTCTCTCTCTCTCTCTCTCTCTCTAATTTTACCAAGTTTGAGTCAATCTGTAAATTTTTAAATTAATATTCTAGAAAGTTAATGTGCATGAGAACTAGCTTTTATCTGCGAGCTTAAAAGATTTCACCATTAAATCTGGTTCTGGACTGTGCACTTATAATTTGGGCACTTTGCTGTTATGTTTGCTAGATTTAATAAAAAGAGCAACAACCGCAGGAAGGAAACTGTCCCTGCGACCTTGTTCAGTGGCTTTCCAAGTCACACAAATGGCTTTTCCAATCCCGCACAGTAGACATGTTCTTTGACTTTGATTTGGGCTGTTCCCAGTCTCTCTAACTTTAGGGCAAAAAGCAAAGATGTCATCCACAATTATGTTATTGAGATTTCTGTTACCTTGTGTAGATTTTAAGCATATACGTTAAAGGTAATGGGATCGTTAAACCTGGAGCTAGTGTGTGGACTTAACTGAGATATTCATTAATCATGAGCCTGGCTGCTAATGAGAATCTGGTTGAGAAAATAGAGATCCCATTTGCGAAAGCTGCATTTTGCCGCAGAGAATATGGTCTCAGCCCTTTGGAACTGTGGTGCTTTGCTCTCTTTTTTTCATTGAGAGAGAAAGAACGTGAATTGACAGATCCACTGCTGTAGAAACATCTGGTGCTCTTTAGACTGCAACTTTGACATAATAATTTGTAATTTTTTTTTTCTCTTGGTTGTAAGGATTGGCAAGTTTTATTTTTTTATTTTAAATTATTCTGTGGGCCACAACAGGCGGAACAAAGACCAGAGGGCAGCTAGTGCCCCTAATATGAGGAAGGACTGTCTAATATTTTGAACTGGACATGAGTGGAGAGTGATGCTTTCTGAGATGATGAGCTCTACGTATGTCTTTAGAGCGGTGTCACCCTGGCTGATGACCCCAGGGCATCAAACGGTATCCCTGAAGTAAGCAATCAGAGACCCTGTGTTTCTCAAAAGGGGCAGCCTTGTCATTTGGGGCAGTATAATTCTTCTTTGAGTAATATTTACCAAATGTCATGGGTCTGTCCTGTGTGCAGTGAGCATGAGCATGGCAGGGCATTAAGTACCTTACTGTCCTTGTGCATCAAGTGCCTGCAGCATCTCTAATCACTGTGATAGACTGAAACCTCCCCTCACTTTTCCAAACGTCTCAGAAATGGATAGTATTCTCAATGGTAAACTCTAGACTAGACAAACTATAAGATTACTCGCAAACTATAAGATTACTTACACCTATTACTCTAGATAATAAGGTATTTGGTACTCTCTTTTAGATATTTTATATTTTCTGTAGGGTAGGTAAGCTAAGTCTAGGGCCTTAGAACACAGAAAAGATGGAGAAGCTTTTCAAACAATCCCAGATAGCAATTGCTTTATTTTCTTTAAATCTAAGTGTACATCATAACATGTCAAAATCAATAAATGCTTCCCCAGCAGGCACCAATTAAAGGAGATGGGAACGTCTTTTGGAAAAAAATTATTAATGTTTTATAAAAATATCTTTAATGATGACCATCAACCGACTGCTCTATTGGCTTCAATTTCTTTACTTTCAAAACAGCCTTATAAGGCAGGTCTGTTATTATCTCCATTTTACAGTTGGGAAAGCTGAGGCATGGGAAGGTGCCTTAGGCCATGTAGACTATGCAAGATGGCTTGAAACCAGATAGACTGGCTCCAGACTCCTTAGCTGCCAACTCTATACTGTACTTTGCTTCGGGATGAACTGTTAGAAGGAAAGAAACCTCTCCCAAGTTAACTAACAATATGGGATCTACCCTGAGTTATAGAAATATGTAAACAGTGACCTGACTGTACTTCAAAATTTGTCAAACACTCATCTGTCAAGAGGTGGACTTTGCATTATTTTGAATGGCCTTGCCAAGACAAACTTTGACTTTTCTGGTTATTAAGGCTGAAGACTTGTCATAGAATATATGACTGAGCAAATTATTCTTATTTTGATTATATCACAGCAAGAGGGAAGTTACAAGTATAGACCCAAGTTTACAAAAGACAGCGTCAGCTCATCCTAACAGGACGGCCTAACCAAATGGGAACTTTCCGATTTCTCAAATGTTACGCAATAAATAAATCCAAGGAGATTTAAAAGGAAAATCAATCAAACAAGGATTAACTTGTAATAATCTATACTGTACGTGCTTTTATGCTGATTCAGTCAGAGTATTTATTTGCAAATGTGTGCAGAAAAAAAAGAAATGGCAATGAAACATTTGGAAGGCATTCCTTTATGTAATACGGCTGAAAGCCAAAAGAGATGGAGTAAACCATTGCAAAGGTGTGACATGCTCATTCCTTGGTCCCCATACAACCATCCTACCCTTTCACCATTGTGTCACTTCCCCGTGGCTTCAGTGGAAATGGCTCACCTGTCAGCATCTAAACCAGTTATTTCCTGAATTGGTAAATAATATTAATCACAAAAATTCTCTCTCTCTCTCTCTTTTTTTTTTTTTTTAAGTCTAAGCCATTTAGAATCAGGTTTTCTGTTGGTTGCAACACAACCCCAAGTAACAAAGGAGGTCACTGCTTTACCATGGCAATTACTGGAACATTTGTGTTTTCCATACACAAATGTTGCACATAGGAAGCATGACGTGTTTGCCCATGCAGAGTCGTTCCCTTTCCAAAAGATTTCTTTGTAGGCCTATAAACAATGGAAGCATCGTGGAGGTGATTTGTCCTCCCTTCTCAGCCTGATGGCTAGATGGCCTAGTTTGGGTTCTGGTGCTGACAAAGGCAGAGAGAGACCCTCTTTTCCATACTGGGCTTCCTGAAGTGGGATATCTCTCTTCTTAGAACTGGAGAATATTTAAGGTGGGAGGACCTTAGAAATCCTTTATTTAGTTCATGCTTTTCATTTTACGGATGAAGAAACTGAGGTTCAAATGAATTAAGAACATAATAAATTAATAAGAACTGGCACCTGAAGTCTAGAGTTTTAGTCTTGCGGTCTTCTTGTGCTAAAGGAGAGGATAATCCCAGAAAAAAAATGTGGGGGCCAAGGCAGAGTGGTATCTGCATATCTATGAGGCTGGCCTTGGGAGAATCAGATTCTATATTCCCAAGCTTACTCCTCAACTTAAGTCTTCTGAAATGAGATCAAATTTGGTTTTTCATTGCAATCCTTAAGGTCTCAGTAAACTTTCCCCCCTTATTGGCTTGAAATCCCCGAATATACTGCCTCTTTTCTGAGGTCTTCATGTCTTTCTATGCACTTTTCCCTCTGCAAACAGTTTGCAGCCTAAGGGAATGGACAGTCCTGTAAAAATGTTTATAACATGTGATAAGTAAGTGCAAGTAAGGATCTGAAGGAGGGAGATGCTGAGTCCCATTGGGGAGGAGATGTGAGGAAGGATTTTGGAAATGTAAGAGTATTGAAGAGCAACTGATTTCAACAGTAAGTAATTCTTAATCTACTATGCCCAGTCAGTGCATAATGCATATGACATAAGCCCAAGAGTAGACACAGTGGCCTGTGGGATATGGAGCATATGTGAAAGGGAAAAGTTTTGAATAACATTCTAAGTTTTAGGTTTGGTCCCTCAGTACATGGTGATTCCATTCTTCTATTAAGGAACTCTGAAAGGATAAGGTAATTTTTCAGGTTTGGCATAGCAAGATGAAGAATTAGTTTATCCTTGCTAAGCGGAGAATATGTGAATGGGTGAGGATACAATCTAGGAAAAGTAGATGATCATAACTCTATTTGCTTTCCAATTCTGAATTTGACGTTGTAGAAAAACAAGTTTTGAGAGGCTTTAGTATGATGCTGTTTGGGAAATATCTCGGTCTGCCACAGCTGCCATAGCAACATGCAGAGTCTGGGTGACTTAAACACAGACTTAATTTTCCAAAGTCCTGGAGGCTGGAAGTCCAGGATTAGGGTGCCGTCAGGGTTGGTTTCGGTGAAGGTTCTTTTCTTGGGTGAGATAGTTAGTTGCCTTCTCACTGTGTCCTCAGGACTTTTTCCTCAGCTTGTGTGTGCTAAGAGATGTCCCGTGCCCCTTCCTCTTCTAAGCACACCAGTCCTGTGGGATTAAAAGGCTCCACCCTTATAACCTCATTTAACCTTAATCACCTCCTTAAAGATGTCCACAAATACAGTCATGCTAGGGGGTTGGCTTTCAACATAGAAATCTTCAGGGGGACACAGCTCATTCCATCACAGAAGATGAAAATGTCTTTCTCTTTGTTTGATAAGGCATGCAAGCATGTGGGACAATATTAAGACAGCCTCTGTATCAACTTTCTATCTTCATGTCTCAGAATGTATTTTGTTTATCTATCTACGCCTGTGTGCGTGTCTCATGTAGACAGTGTGGCTTGGTGGCCTAGAGCCTGGGCTCTGGTGACCAGGGTTTTTACAGGGATGTCCATTTTATATAGTGATTACTTAATCCCTTGTATTCTTCATCTGTGAAATGGAGATACTGTTACTTTTACTTTTGCAGTAAAATTCACAGGATTTATATACATGTGAGATTTATTTACATATTTATTATGTATTTGGTTAAAGAAGATAGTTTAATATATTTTTTAAATTTCATCTGATTAATACTTCACTTGACTATAGATAGTCAGAGTTCACATTAATTGTACTCTGGTTTTATTGTGTGACTAGCTGTTAAGTATAGCATGGGAAACCCTACTTACTAAGCTACTTAAATATGGTTTTAAGTCATGTTCAAGAAAACCAATGAATCAAAAAGTTATCAGGTTAAGAAAAAGCAAAAACAAGTAATTCGTGTTGTTGTAGAAAAACGTGATAATAAAAAGCAAGTAAAAAGACAAGCAGAATCATCTATGTCATTACACAGTGAAGCCATGCTTATCATGGCTTCTATACGTTCAAACCTTTTTTTGATGTGTACACACATACACACGCACGCACAAGATAATCGATCATGCAGCATGATCATAAAGTCTTTCCAGATCAAGATACGTAACTTTAAAACATCACTTTAGTGGCACAGCATTTCCTGTTGCTTCCATGTACCAGTTTCTTCAACTATCCCTTACTGTCAGACGTTTAGGTTGCTTTCGGTGCTTTTAATAATATCCTGAATAGTCTCACAGCATAATCTTCAAATGTAGCCTTCATTATTTTCACATAATTGTTAGGTTGAAAGATACACAATTTTAAAGGCTTTGATAGTCAGTGTTGAGAGACATGCTTACCTAAGCTAGCAACAAAGAGGAACAGCACACCTCTAGTGACATTGTATGTTAATTTCCTTGCAGTACTCATTAATGACATGAACTCTAACATGGATTGGTTTTGCTCATTAGCACTTGCCTGTGAGAAAACTTCTTTTAAGGATTTTTCCAACAAAACCCTTTTTTTTTTTCATTCTAAAATCAATTAATTTTTATGCTTGTTTTAACAAATGTAGGATTCTTTGGCTACCTGTGACAGCTGTGGGCAGCTAGCCTGTAATATAAAGGATACCCTTTTATATAGAGAATTACATAGTTCAGCTGCCTGATGTAAATTATTGCCTCTAAATCTACTGTAAGGTTTCCCTCTCCATATCTAGGGAGCATCATTGCTTTAAAACCTGGAGGAACACCGCCTTTCAAAAAGATGTAGTTAAAGCCAGCGTGATGAGGCTGATTGTTTTTATAGAATCACTTAGACACTGGTGTCTTACAATTGGTCACCAACTGGAAGGGAAAATGACTTCATGGACAATGCAATAAACTTGAAAATACCTACACATGCAGAAACCAGGAGATGGAATTCCTGTAGGGTTGGCTAATTCTTTCTTTATAAGTTAAATGAATTGCTTGCTGTGGAATCAATTGTTTCTTTGACCATCAGATTCATCTCATTGTATTCCAGAGCTCTAGCACCTTTAAACGAGGTGCCTGTGATGGGCTTCCTTGCTCTCACCTCCCAGGACCACTTCTTCACTGTGGAACATGAATTACCCAGTTCACGCTGCACCTCCCCCTTTTAAAACAAATTAAACATCTTGCAAATTAATTTCCCAAGTAGATGGACAGCACATGGAAAAGTGTTTTGGCCTTTCTTTCCCACCTTCCCCTGCTCCTTTCGCCTCCCTCTTTCTCAGCACCCCAGCTTTAATTTAGGAGACCTTGTTATTTGGAAATAGGATAGAGTCTCCAAGGACAGGGAAACTAGGGGTGCACTTGCTGAACCTGAAACATTCATTCTGCTTCCTCCTGCTCATCTCTTAGCAGGATGAAATAAAACCATGTTATTGTTTTGATATTTTTCCCCACGAAATGAATTAACCCTTGTTATGCATGAAACAAATTCCGTCCATTGCAGAGCATTGGGAAAATGCAGAGAAAGGAACACGATCACACGCAGAGCAAACCTGAACTCATATTTGGGGACATCGCAGTACTGATCCTTTGGCTTCTTCCTCCACATGCCCAAGTACAGAATGGCTTTCCTCTGCTTTGCGTGGAGGTGCTGGCCTGTTTCTTGCCACAGCCAGTGCAGACCAAGGAAGTGCTTTGTTGGCCTCAGAATCCGCTCCTTGCTGGGTAGGGATTGGTTTTGCTGTTAGAGGCCGCATTCCTGTCCTGCCTGAGGTGAACACTGGCATCTGCAAGCCTACAGCATTACAGCTTTCCACACACCTTACTGGTGTAGAAACTACAACTACCTCTGTCTCTCTTTCCAGCTGTGAACGAATTTGCCTTTCCCTTCCCCTAGGCCGCTGCACCTTCTTTCTCAACCCCACGGAATCTCCCTCGGAATCAGCAGGAACTTTAATGTGGGTTGCTCACTTGACTTCTAGCGGGGGAACTTTCTTAGGAAACTCCTACTCCTAGCTGCTTCTGTTTTCTGCCCTCTAGCCAGAAGCCCTCAGAGTTGGGTGTTGTCCCGAGACAAGACTTAGTTCTCTAGAACATTTTGGACACGAATTTGTCCACGCGTCAGTTTTTCTTTAGTTCGAGTCCCCAGATTCCTAGTTCTCTGTTGCCTATGTCCGTGAGGTTTCTACATGCCTGGCCAGCCAACCCATCCAAGATAAGCAGTGAGCTCTATGCCATGGGAAGTGTTTACGCAGAAACTAGAGGGAATCTTTAGTAAGTGAAGCTTCGGCAACATCCCTCCCTGGAAAGAGGAACCGGAATGACCGCTCCGGTCCCTTATGATTTTAAGATTATAATAATTCAACAGTAATTACCCCTCCCACTCACAGATTCAATAAAAATTCTCTCACTTGCTCTTTCTTCAGTCCTGTACTGAGCATTGTTTGGTACTGAAGGCTTTGTAGCGTGCTCATCAAAGGTAAAAATCAAATTTTAAACAGGCCGTATCGATTAAAAGGAGAAAAAATAATAAGTTAGTCAAAAATGGCTTGTTTGGTCATTTGAATTGCATTGGCCAAATTATTAAAATTACATATTGGTCCTGTTTCTGTCTGTCTGACATTAAGACAACTGAAGCAGATCACTTGATTCACTGGCTATGGTGCATCACAAGCTGGATGTGTATTTGTTTTTTTTCCTTTTTTTCACATGGAAACTTGAGTAATCACAAGAGCAGCAGCTGGATATTATGCTTTGAATGGAGAAATTTATTGAACGAATTAAGAAAATTGTCTTGTAAAAATGGAGTGCTAATAAATGAAGTAGTATTTGGGCATAATGACAAATCTCCTATTCTCTCTGCTCCACAACCCCTCCCCCCCGCCCCAAACCTGTTTAGCCTTTTTTATATGGATTGTATTATATAATTATAATATGTGTGTGTGTGTGTGTGTGTGTGTGTGTGTGTGTGTGTGTGTGTAGGCTGGGATTATAAATCTTTGTAAACCTGAGTGTGGATCCCATGATACTCCTAGTCTGAAACCACCACCACCCTGGCCTGGCTTTTACAGATGCCCCTACAGGGAGCGGTGGTCCAAGCTCTTTCTCTCTCCACTGTGTCTTCACTGCTCGGAACACCCCTGCTGGGCTTTGGTCCACACAGTGTCACCTGTCCCGCCCTCTCGCCCATCAGGATTGTACTCGTTTTACTAGGCCCTGCCCGGGCAGCACTTTTTCTTTCTTTGAATTTTTCCCAAGCATTTCAATTGTACTCCCTAATGTCACTTGTGCTTTCTGTTGACATCGTCTTACTTTTGGGGCACAGGATATATACTTCGTGAGGAAACTCACTACAAATTATTGGCTATAAATCAGGCACGTCAATTAGTCTCTCTGTGTGCTTAGTGTATTAGTATGTAAAATGTAGGTAGTAATAATACCTTCTCCATCAGGTAGCTGTGTGGATTAAACATGTAAATACATGTAAGTGAACCATGCTTGGGACATAGTAATCACTCAATAAATATTATCTCTTATTACTACTACTGTTACTGTTCTTACTGTTGGGTTTTTGTGGCCCCGTGTCAGGGCCTTGAACCTGGCGAGAGGAGTTTAAGCTGCATTTAGATACCACGTCCCTTTCAGTTGAAGAGCTTTGTTCAGCGAACAACTTATATGACTCTATATGGCAGCTGAGTACCAGAACCTGTGCTCCTCCAGGGCTAAGTCTGTATTCCATTTATCTCTGCATCCTCGATAGTGCCTGAAACCAGTATGGTGCAGAGTTTTATTCTGTCCTTGTACTCCCTGTATGATCATTGAAATGAATGAATAAACAAATGGAAAAAGAAAAATGTCACTATGGTTTTGTTCATCTGTAAGTAGCCCATTGATTTTTGAAGCACGCTCATAAAATGTATCATGTATTTTCAGTAAGAAACCGGTATTTGTCACCATCTTTTTACAATGCTGGATATGTCATAAATTTAAAGAGTGTAATCGAGGCTGAATTTTCTGTGGGTTTATTTACTAGATCAAAGAGTGACTTCAACTTTCTGTACTTATTTTATTTGCCAGCATAAACTCATGGGCTTAGTCAAATGCCAAGAAAAGAAGTTAATCATCTGAATTATGTGGATTCTGGCAAATCACTCTTTCTTTTTGGGAAAAAAAGAAAACAGAGCTTTGAGTCTTTATCTCCTTTCAGTAAAACCAACTGATTTTAATAGTAAGAATAAAACTCTCTTAATTAATCTAATAGCTCTAGGCTGCTAATCAGTCTAGAAAAGTGACGTTCTCCAGAATATACTGGTTATCCTTATTGCATGTCATTGATACATAATTCAATTGATTTTTACACTTCTTACATTCCAAAAATGAAATACAGCTTTTGTCATGTCACTAGATTGGAATTCTTTAACAATATATTAACATGCCAAAAATAATATTACATACAAGAATAATGTTGAAATAAATTACAGGTAGGGCTGCATCCCTAAGGAGATTTTCATCTGTGTCTTAGACTAGAAGACTTATCACCCTACTCACATGTCTATTTCGGTCCACCATGTTTTAGTCTCTGAGTTCAATTCAATAAATTACTCATTTTGTGCTTGCTACATGACCAGCCCTCGTTTTTGCTGAGTATAAATAAGCCTACATTCCGTTATACAAAAGTCTGTGTAACTCTGAAGTACAGTGATTTTTTTCAAAGAACAAATACAGAGACTTTCATGCAAATAGCACTTGGAAAGTGGTCACCTTGATGGTTTTACAGGATTACTCCAATGTAGGAATTTTTTGGAACTGGCTTCTTCCAAATGTATAATACGTTCTTTTCGAATGTACTTAGTTTTGGACAAATTTGTCCCATAAGATGGATTTAATTTTTGGAAGTCAAATAATTCGTAGACAAGGTTGTCGATAAATAAGATCAATCACGCTTTGAAATATTGTTTCAGTCCAGAACAAGTGATCACAAAATAACAAACTCTTTTCATGAGTAACTTTTAACTTGCTTTGAATGCAGCTTCAAAAGAAGTATTTGGATGGTGACATTCGCGGAATAAGGACGTGATAGGTCTCCGCATTCTTAGATTTAGCTGTCGACCTCAATGCAACCCCCACGAAGGCAAGCCTACTTCGCTCCCTGCTGAATCCTCAGACCCTCCAACCGAGCCTGATACTTCATTGCTATTGAAATGAATGAAGGAGTGAATGAATGAATGCATGAATGCACGAATGAATGATCGCAGCAGTTCACAAATGAAAAAGGCCTGTGGCATATAGTGGTTTATCTTTTTTCTTTTCTCTCTTTTTCCTGGCATTCATTTAAATCATTTGTGTTGCGGTTGCTGTGCACTTATTCTGATGAAACTTTGGCTCTTTGCTAAGCACTTACAGTATTTCATTGTAGCACCTCAAAAACCTGGTAAACTGGTGATTACATTATCTCTTTTCATTGATGAGGTAGCTAAAGCCCAGGGAAGTGAAGCAACTTGCCCAAAGTCACTCAGCTCGCAAATGAGGAGTCTAGGTTCAGCCCCAGAGGTCTGACACCCATAACCAAGATTCTGCCCTTATTTTCAATACTTCTGTGTTTTTCTTATTTGATACATATTCTCACATTTTGTATTCAACCATACTAAGCTTGGGATATTATAACCCCCTTTCAGAGATAAGGGATTGGCCAAATTGCATTCTATAGAAGGATTTTCTAATTTAACAATTAATGGAGATTTGGGGAAATATCTTTAAAATTTCAAGGGTTTACTACAGAACATCCCCAGGCAAGTAATCTTTCAGTGAAAGAATAAATACTAGTACATTTGTTAAAAGATAATTTATCATCTAAAGCCCAAGCTTCTCAAAGGCCTACAGTCTTCCTGAGAAATACTTCAGGGTGGGAACATTGAGCTTTTAACTTCTGTTCTGAAAATACCCAGTTATCTGACTGTGGACAAGTTCCATAGCTTTCTCCCATCAATTTCCTCATCTAGAAAATAATTAGCTGGACTGGGTCATGTCCAGGATGCCTCTTAGCTCTTAAGAGTTAAAATGTATTATAGGATTATAAGTGCATTTCCCTTTACATCAGGAAAAAAAGAAAAAGTCGATATTGACTGGAGTTATCTGGAAAGGTTTCCAAGGAGAGGAAGAACTAGATAAGAAGTAAATAAATAAGAGTGGTAGAAGAGGAATGAACACCTTTTGAGCCAAGAATGGTAAGTTAGTTATCTTGCCATGAGGCTGAGGAGACTGGATTTTTGATAGACTTTAAAGTGCAGAGGATGAGTTTGGTTTCTCCCTCTTGGCTCATTCATCAAGTAGTCATCGATTACTTGCTACCCCTGGCCATTGAGAGCTCTTGATCTTGGAAAATTCTAGATGTTTCATTCAACTAAAGGGACTGTTTCATCGACTGAAGATTTGTAATGTTTACCCACATCTTTGTTCTACCACTTTAGGCATGCAGGTGAAAGATAAGGAACGCTCCAGAGAAAAGTTGACCTGAAGGTGATATTTAAAAGATGATTTAAGCAAGGGAGAAACAACGAATCAGTTATTTGAAAAGCAAAATAAGAAAGTGCTCTTGATTTCCCACAATTGATGGTTTATTACCTTGTAGATGGGTAATTTAGTACAGTAAATAAATGATGAAGGTGTTTATTTAGATTTGGAATTTGGAATGTTCTGGAAGGTGAACACATGGTTGTTCATTTTTTTATTTATTTGTTTGTTTGTTTATTTTTGGTTGTTCATTTTGTTAAGTGTAAGAGTGGCCTAATGTAAGTCGATGGAAGGTGATTGCTTTTTGGGCTTTTATCTCTAATGATGAGTCCCAGTGGTTCCAAAGATGAATTTCGTATATTAGAATCATTTGGGCCACTTGGTACAAATACACATTTTTAAGGTCACATCCCAAGAGTTTTGAGGTTTGGGTTTGTAATCTAAATTTTTAATAAGGCCCCAGATGGTTCTGGTTAATTTAGTCACTGGCGAACTTGTCTGCTGCCCGTACCATGAAGACTGACTCTGGGTGACACAAAACGGTGATTTGCTAGTCCTTTCATGCTGCTTATTTCTTTTTCACCTGCTAAGAATAGAAGGTCCTGTGGATCTGAGAAAGTGAGTTGCTTATACCCATCTGGGCCAGTAGAATTTAGCCGGTATCACATTTTTTAGTTGGATCCTGTGAATAATATTCTTCCTCTTAAAAAAAAAAAATTATGTAGATCCTCAAGTGAAGAGCAGTTCTGTCCACTGAAGAGGTGTGAGTTATTTATCTCTTTTTGTACAGAAACCATTTCTTGGGGGAAAAAAGTATTTGGTAGTAAATCGCACAGAAGCGAAAGGCTGATCAATTTGGTTACAGAGATAAAATTATCAGCCACTTGTGGCGTCCTTAGTAGAACAAAGTAGGACCAATCACATAGTTATCACAAAGCTATTGAGATTTTTATACAGAGCCAGCAAATTGATTTTGGATTCCAGGGGTAATCACATCCTGGAAGTTGTTCTCTTCTTTTTAAACAGTAGGGAAATTTATGTGACCTGGGAAGAAGGCCATTACAGGCTATTGGGCATCTGTAGTGCAAGATGGAGTTTTTCGTGGGATGGGTGGGGGAGGGGGAGAGCCTTCCCAGGTGCCAATGTTAGAAGTTGGAGCACTTGCAGAGTAAGAGTCTCAGAATTTTCTGAAGTTAGCATAGCACTTTGGTTAAAAAAGAAAACTTGTTTAGAGCAAGGCTGGATGTGGATTAGCCAAGAAGACTAACAAAAAGAAAAACACCAGAGCTGAGACCTGGACAGAGATATTTTCCAGAACCACCTGTGGATAACTGGAACACCAACGATTTGTTTATTAATTAGAGGTCTGTTTTCACACAAATTCATTTTTTAGCAATGAGATACAGTTCAATCTCCTTGTGGGCCATTCTCAAATCATCCTTTTAGTAATCCTTATAAATAAAAATCATTTGAAAGGATCCCTGCTAATATCCTTTAAGACATGCAGTTGGGTTGACATTTGGTAGTGCATATTACGCAGCCTAAGTAATCACCAGTGGAGAAGAGTGGATGCCCGAACTAAGGCCCTTCTTATATGTAGATTTTATTTACTTAGGTATGAAACTCGTGGCCCAGAGATGTGGGAACAGGTGGTCTCTCAAAGGGCTTTTGCTCCCCAACTCCTCTGTTGTAGCTCTGCTGGCTCTCTCACAGGATGGCCCCTAGTTGACAGGGTTGGAAGTTGGAGTATAGTAGCCCGTAGAAAAGGTTGTTTTGATTTTCACAGGAGAGAGATGATCCCTCCAATCTTTACAACCCCAGTCTTACTTCACAGGCATATTTTGACAAAAAAGTAAACATCAGGATGTCAGAATCATACTGACTTCTTTGGAAGAGGCACAATCCCAGGCAGCATAGCTGTTACATATTTTTTGAAACTCCACAAACTGGAATTTGTTGGGTGTGCTATAATCTGTGTGTCAGAAGCTGTGTTGACTTGAAGAGTCACAGATGGGTACAGACCAAAGGTTCAGCATTTTGGGACATACCTTTGTGTTTATACTTCGAACACACTGGCTTTCCTCCCCACTCAGAATCATCCACTTCCTTAGTCAAGAGCACTTCCTGCAGGGGAAGTGGGTTTCACTACCATGGCCTCCATGTCCACATTCAAACACTAGCAAAGGGGCCTCAAATCAAATCAAATCAAAAGAAAACAGACCAGGCTTAGGATATAATATTTTGAGGAAAAAAAAAAAATGCCAGCGTTTGCAAATGTGGAGCCACCAACTGACAGGATGACTAGTGGGTTTGTCATAACGCATGCACGTTGTCAGATGTAACTTCCTCATGGTTTGCATGCCCAGGCTATCGGTGAGGCTCAAATGTAATAAGCAACTTGGACATGACTGCTTTCATTTTTACTCGGGTCTCCTGGAAGCTCACAAAATAACTCAGAAATGCTGGTTCCTTGAGCAGAAACTGGATGTTTAAATAAACTGCCCTCATAATGATAACTCATGTGCCTACTTAGCAAATTACGGTGGCCAACCATCAGAACGAGATCGTGAAAATCTCAACCGATCAGTTTTTCTCGTCTTTCAATAGGATACGTTTAAATCTCTCTGTGACAGTTGATCCCATGTTTGAAATTTTCTTTGCAAACTCCCCAATGTGTTTGGTGTGTCTTCGTGGGTCCCTCTTTGAAAGAGCACTTGGTCACTCCCTCAGTAAAGGAAAAGGGTCAATAAAACAGCCGGAGGTCTTTGCTCCCAGTGCGTTGTCATTGGGACTTCAGCACATAGTATCGCCTCATTAATCCCTCCTTTCATCCAGCAAACATTTGTCTTCCAAGTCTCTGTTCACTGAGAGGAAAATGAAGCTGTGGACTTCACACAAATACAAATTTCAGTTTGGGTTTGAATAGCTGTAATATAGAAAATAAAAATAAAATAGACACCTAGATTAAATGTTTTCATCTGTATCTAGATACATAGGAATTGTTTGGATCAGATATTATAGGTTATGCTACAATAGATAGATATAAAGGTTATGCTATTTATGTTACTTTAGTTCTTGTACATCAATGAAGAAAAAGAACATCATTCAGAATCAGCCCTGAGTTGGAAGGCAACTGTGCCTATTTGTGCAGGAAGTAGATTTGCATATTTTTTCTTTCTATCGTGGTTCAGTCTTAGAATATATGTATTTTTTTACATCCGTTTATGACTACTATGAATTCATGCTTGAGGACTGCCAGGAGTTTTGTAAAAATTATACAGTGCAAAAGTCCTTTGAAAGAGGATTTTGAGTCCCAGGTATACTAGCTCTTTAAGCTCAAAAAGTGCACATGGCTTTTGCAAGCCGAAACAGGTCTAATGCTTTGAAGAATGCAAGAAATGATCAGCATTTCAGAGGCATTGAAGTGGTTAATCTATTAATCTATACTAGAGTAATAAGCCCCTAGTATAAACATTTTCTAACTAGCTTTTGGTGTTCTCAGCTTATCTTAGAAAGTTCACCATTACCATTCTAATTTTGTAGTTTTAGTACTAAGCACGGTTGATTAGAAGCCCTTGCTGGCCTTTCATTTCCTGAGTGCCCTGAGAACATATTTATTTAGCTTCAGTTGAAGCATTTGTACCCTGGTTCTTTTTTAAAAATATTTTTTCTGTGGAGCTATAATTGACAAAACATTTTATTGTTTTAGGTATAGAAATTTGATATTTGTATATGTCACAAAAAGATTACCGCCATCATAAGTCCAGTTAACATCTGATTCTTTTCTTAACTTGATTGTAGCTGGGTCTGTGGGGCTGGTCCTGTCTCTAAATTAGCCTTTAAGTTAATTCCCAGGCCTTCAAGGTGTCAGTTCCATCGTTCAGCCACTTATACAGGTGGTGTTCGAAGGACTTGCAGGGTACTTAGGTGGGAGGGTGCTCAATGGACATTTACCATAGCACGAGGGACTGGTGGAAACTGGGCTGAGTATGGGATGTGCTCCATTTTGAACAACAGAAATAATTGCCTTCCTGCAGACTGTGATGTCCAGTTGTAATTCTTCCCTTCCTGGCTATAGATACACGCAGTGGAGCTGGAGAACAGAATCCCTCTGTTCCCCATAAAGATTCCTAGCCTAGCAGCTTTTCCTGGCGGTTGCTCTGCTCCCGAGAGGGATGCCCAGGCTTCCCCGCCCTGCTCCCCCCCCCCAGCTCTGGTACCCCCGCAGAGTTTTGCTATGTGGCAGAGCCACCTCCAGTCCCACGCTGGGCACAGGTATTCGCCCACCTCGAAGTTCATCAGCCCACCCGCTGCTCTTGTTCCTTTTTAGAATTCACTTCCCACTGTGCTCAAATATGTTCATGTTAGAGAATGTTAACTGCCGTCTCCTCTAGAACACATGATGCCAAATGCGAAGGAGGTTGAAAGTAAGTGTGATCACATACTTTCTCTTCCTGTTCTGATGCCTGAGTCAGTCTCCTCGCCTTAAGGTTTACACAGGTCCCTAATAACAAATAACAGCTGATGGCGACTTGCTGAGACATGTACAATAAAGGAATGAACTTTCATATTAAAAGATTTGGGCTTTGTTCCGGTCTCTCTCTCTCTCTCTCTCTCTCTCTCTCTCTCTCTCTCTCTCTCTTTTTTTTTTTTTTTTTTTTTGAGAGAGAATGAAAAGGCAGGGAGAGAGAGAGAGAACCTGGTGCTAATAACCAGTTTGTGCAACACTGTCCTTTTTTTTCAAACCTAATGAGGTCCAATTCCCACAAGTATTTTGATTTATTACCTGCTCCTACTGGCCTGTTTGCTTTGGATGTTTATTATTTTGATATTCAGTTAGCATAACACTTGAAATCATTTCGCTTTCTGAATCCATTTTCTCCCTTTTCATGAGTGTTTTTGGGTAGGTTGGAATTCCTCATAGGAAAACAACACTCACATTGAAACACCTTTTCTGTGTCCTGTATTCTGTCTTCACATGGAGGAAAATATACTAGTGGATTTGCCCCAAAGAAGGAACAAAAAGGTTGTTTGATTTGGGTCTAAAGGCTCCATGGGTTGCGCCTAGAAACCTTTACAGCTGATGACCCGACTTTCATCTACCACGGTTAGTGATGCTGCAGGTTAGTAACCTTTTTTCCGAAAAGTTAGAGACTATGCCCCTCCAGCGCCATCGTTAATTTTGCTTTTAAATCTGGGCTTAAAGACAATGTGTGATGATGACCTCGGAGATGATTTTGAGTCAGAGGTTTGAAACGGGGATTTCAAAACACTGGGCCAAAATAATTAGCTCTGCCTGCCAAATAAATCAACCCCCTCTCTGCCCAGATGCAAACAATCTTTAAAACTTGTTTTAGAGGATAGGCATTCTCTGTTAGCACAAGTCAGAGTGTTTGGATGTGGAAAGGTTTGGCAGCCCTCAGGGAGGGGTGGCTGTTTCCCAGAAGAGCGGGGCCATCGCTCAGTTTCTGCTTCTTGCTCTGTGTGGGTTGTGGGGCCTTCTGCACCCCGTGTTATCCACAGCACCTCCCCCAGGACTGGGCAAAGCAAGTAAGTCCCCAGTGGCTTCTGCCTCCTTTCTGCCTGCCTTCAGAAGACTCAACCTTTCAGTGTTTTTGTTGCTTAACATTTTAAAAATCACTTTCCCCCCATGTCAAACAGTGCAATGTATAGTAATTATAGTAAATCCAGAAAGTGTAGAATATTGCAGTGAAGAAAATTACCATAATCCTATCCCTCGTATATATTCTTGAGAATTTTTTTTTTTTTCATTTTCTCTGTCTCTCTTCTCTCTTTCACTCTTTTTGGCCATGTATATAGATTTTTTAAAAAAAATGTATGTGAGAGCAAAAAATGCTATTTTGATTGTTTATCTGTTTGTATCAGAGGGGCATATCTGACAGAGGCATGTTTTTTTGTTGCGTGAGCATTTCAAAACTATTTTAAATTCTGGGAGGCAGCAGAAGAGCATAGGACCAGAAGGCTAGGATGGGGAAGGAGGGATTTGGGATGGCCCTCTGAGGGACCGAAATGGGTGGGATGGGAGCAGCAGTGGGTTTAGAATCAGAAGAATCAGGTTCCTGCTCTGCTAGTGACCTCCCAGAAGCTCAGTTTCCTAATCTGGGAAATGGGAGCACTCCTTTTCTGGGTTGTATTGATGATTCAGTTCACGGAAAGAGGAAAAGAGGTACTATTTATGCAAACGATTTGCAAACAAGCACTGCAAGAATCAGATAATATTATTATAATGAGAAAGGTACTCAGACTTGGCCATGATGATTAAAAGGAAGTGAGGATAAAGCCAGCAAGGGTAGCCAGGCATCTTAGGTGGGTGGGCAGGTAAAATGTTTAATTGGCTGTTTGATTTTGTTGTTATTAGCACACCTAGCGGTAGATGTGTACTTCCTGTAAAGGTATCCAACCTGGAATTAGGATTATTTTATTTGCTATTTTGTGTTGGTCACTCTTTTGTCTGTGTATTTTTATCTCAATCAGTACATTCTTCTGTAAAGCTAATATGTTTGCTCTCTCACCTAAGAGACTGTCATCAGACTTCTGCTAGGGATTACAGGCCTCCGTGTCGAGAATCTCGCTGCATTTACACGAGAGGCAACAGGACAGGCGTAGCAGCTCTGTGTTTTAAACAACGGATAAGGTTTGTGTTGTGTGTGTGGAGGGGGAGGGGAAATAGGAAGTAGTAGAGTGGGAGTAGGGCCTGGGAAAGATGTAGAAACACCTTTAATATGTGAAAGAATTCCTCTGTCTCTGCTTTTGAGCTCAATTTGGGGGGACATTGAAAGAAGGGATTTGCACAGCGAGCTCTGGAGTCTCCATTGCCTCAGTCTGAACCCTGTGCCATTGGTTGCTTGGCTGTCACAGGCGAGCTCCTTATCTTTCCGTGTTTCAATTTCCTCTTGTATAAAACAGTGATAATAATAGTACCTACGGCAGAAAGCTGTTGCGGGAGAAATATAAGCCACTGATATCTTCGGGACTGACCCATGTCATCTTCGTGTTGAGTCCTTACGAGGGAACGGAGAGGGTGGCTCTGAGAAACTGTGGGCTTCCAGCCTCTGCGGCTTTGGACACACCTGCTGTTGAGCAGGCCCACCGGGACCCCCTCGTTGGGGAGGGGCCACCATACCTAGCTGTAAGTGTCTAAGTGGGAATGAGGGTGGAGTATCAGGTCACAAAGATGACCCCCTCGGTCTTCTGGGGCTGAGTCGTTGTCCTAAAACTGGAGATATGAAGGTCTGTCGAAGCCTTCATTTGAGGAATATGTCTCTGCACGTTAGCCACTTCTTCCTAGGGTCACAGTTTAGTGTTTCTCCTTCTCTGTCCCCTTCCTCTTCATGCTTTCCTATGAGAGATTGGACAGGTGGACATGTGCACATGGATGTTAGTCAGAAACACTTGTCACTGAAGAGTAGAACATATTCATTAGTAAGAACCTTCTGAAGATGAGGATGTTAAATTTATCTGATCGCCACACCATTCTAGTTAATTCTCTAATGCTTTTCTAGACAAGGACAAATTCGTAGACTTCTCATTTTAACCACAAGTATGTGTTTTCTGTGTATTTGTATGTTTGTGTGTGTTTGTATGTTTGTATGTGTGTTTGTGTGTGTGAATTTTTCTTTACCCTAGACCATATTCTTCCCTGGGCACACAGGGGAAAGACAGAAGCTTTTGAGGCCTGCATGAATTACGTCCATGCTTCTAGAATTATACTGGTTTAAATAGTGACCCTGAAACTTATTTCCCACATATTCTCAAGTGGTCGCTTAACCTCGCTTCAGTTTCCTTAGTTTAAAAGAGAGAAATGTGTTTCCCTATTCATAAGTTCATTTTAAGTATTTAGTAAGATTACGTATGTAAAGTGGGGAACCATAATCGTTTAATACATGTTAACTGTAACTGTTTTTAGAGTGTGATAAACCTCAATTTGACTCTTACTTTTCCCATTTAACTAGTTGCAACATGTGCTGAACCTCTGTTTTTGTCGTGTAGAAAAACAAAGTGTGGAAATCAGCATCTAATTCAGAGTTTTAAAGAGGATCGTGCACTATATATATAGCATTATGGGGACACAGCCCGTAAAAAGTCCTCAGTGACATGGATGGACCCAAAGGCATTATGCACGTGAAATAAGTCAGACGGAGAAGACAAATGCCACATGATCTCACTTATACATGAAATCTAAAAAGCAAAATAAATGAAGAAAACAATTAAATTCATAGACATAGAGAATAAACTGGCCGTCACCAGATGAGAAGGGGGTTTGGGAGATGAGGGAAAAGGGTAAAAGAGATTAAGAAATATAAACTGCCAGTTCTAAAAATAATCACGGAGATGTAAAGTACAGCATAAGAAATATAGTCAGCACTATTTTATGGAGTCAGAGACTTGTCATGGTGCCCACTTTGTAAGATCTAGAAATGTCTAATCACTATGTTGAACTCCTGAAACTAATATAATATTGCCTGTCATCTGTAATTGGAAAATAAATAAATTTTTTTAAAAACCCCCAAATAAAATAAAATAAAATAAAATAAAATACAATTTAGACGGCAAAAAGATAAATAAAAAAAAAAAGTACTCAGTGGGTTTTTCCCTTCCTTGTCCTTTCCTAGCCTCTTTTCCTGGCAACCCTTTTTTTCGCCCCCAGGGAATCTCAGTATCAGGAAGAAACTCTTATATAAAAAGGATATGGGCTCCAACTTTATGTTTCCTGTCAAAGACCTCAGGGCAGCCTAATAGCAGTGTATGAGTGCTGTGCCCAGTACTCGTGGGCGGTTTCTCATTATTCCTCACATCATGTTGTTTCTATTTCACTGAGGAAGCCATAGCTGAGAGTTAAGTGTCTCATCCCACTGGGAAGTGGCAGCCCGATCATTCAAGTCGGGCACACGTCCGGTCGTGTGCCTAACCACTGGGCTATTCTGCCGCCACTGATGAAACACGGGAAAGACGTGACCTTGAGCATCCCCACTGTTGGAACTAATGCAGCTAAGTAAAGGACACGTCCCTCTCTCACCTCCTTTATTTTGTTTCACTGAAAGATCATTTTTAGGGAGCGTACGATCACTTGTCTTCTTCCACGGCTCTAATATCCAGACCACGAGTCAGAAAATTAACCTTTTAACGTAATATATATGTTGTACATTGAGTCTCGTACTAGTTTTCATCCATCCAAATGGTAAGTTTCTCGCAGCATGACGGATGTCCTCTCGGTGTACACATTGCAGGGGATGGATGGCTTAAAGCTGCTGTGCCCCGAGGCCATTGTGAATACCACGTTACTTGACAGATTGGTCTGGGCCACATCATCAATTTTTATCACATTCTTTTATGAAATAGAAATTTCTATCATGGACATGTAATTTGGTGAGAGTATTGAAAATAGTAAGCTCTATCCGAAGGCTATAAAACTATATACTTGTAGACTTATGAAATTTGCTCTTTTTTTTTTTTTTTTCCTATTCCTAGCATTTATCCCAGTAAGTGAGACAATGGATAGATAGGACACTTTGGGGAACTGAAAGGATTATAAAAATATGATTATTATTTGGAAAACAATTTTATGTCTCTAAATCAGGGAAATGCACACTGAGCATCAATATGAGCATTTATTTGAACTCATTGGCCATAGCCATTAAAACGCGATCAATTCAAATCTAGGTTGTAGATGCTAATAAAGATCAATTTTGTAGCAACTGATCCAGGCTGTGCTTTATCATCTGAATTGACACTTGAAATGTTGAAACTATTGAGAAGTTTAAGTACAAATTTCTTGTATGTTGTATTTTCCAGGTTTAAGTAAAGCCATTAAGATATGCTTAAAATTTATGTAGATGATTAAGCATTTGGGAAACCTGAAAGGTCACTTTGCAGAACAATAGCTCCTTGTCCTTTCTACTTTCCTTTTTATCTGACATAGGCTTCACTAGAAAATGGCAATTGTACTTCCCAAGTACCATTCATCCTCATGTAAAACTGGTGATAGGGCTAACTTGTTGTCATAACTACTTACAGATCTAGCAGGATTTAACATGAAATAACAATTGCCCTGCATTCTCATTCTCATTTCTCATTCTCATTCTCATTCCTTCTTTTAACAAAAGACCTGAAAAGATAGAAAAACACTGAAGGAATAATACGACACATTTTACTTACCACTTGCCTTATTGATCATATATTGGTGATTATGCTTTTTCAAGTTTCTTCTTTCTTTCTTTCGTCTGGAAGCCTGGCATTAAAGTGCACTCAGGCTGAACCTGATGGCTTTAATACTTATCTGTTGTGGAGTACTGATGCTAAGGGTTAGCATCTGACAGAAGGCAGCACACAGGAGTGGTCAGAAGTTTTTGCTCCGAATTCTCTCTGCATCTGACATCCAGCTCATCACTTAATAAACATTTCCTTGCCCTCTGCAAGTCAAGCATTGCTTGAGTGCTTCAATTTTTCAATTAAAATATATCTTCTTATCCACCTCACCTTCAACACACTTCTAACCACCTGACATTTTATATATATTTATGTTTTTGGTTTGTTTCTCTTTGCTCCTTCTCTCCTCTACGCTATTTTAATGAAAGGGGTTTTGATTTACCCCTAGCATCTAGAACACTGACTGACACATACTAGGTGCTTGAAAAATATTTATTTCATAAATTAGTCAATTAATAATAGCTTCATCTTCTTAGAATTGTTGGGGGATCAATTAAAGTAATAAAAGTGTACATAGCCCTAATAACTACTTGTTATTCTTACTATCCAAGCTATCAGCTAGTGTTTCCATAAATGTGGAAGGCATACTGGCAATAGATACTTGGGTTCTCAAATTCTAGGTGGTGATAGTTAAAATTGTAATAATTGAGATTTAATTTTTATTATCATCTTCAATTTATGTCAAGGGGTATTGGCTTGTGGGTTAAGATATTAAGAACATGATTGAACTCTCAGGAGGTAAAACACATGAAAATAGAACATAAGTCAATGAAGTAGGGGAGACTCTGCTAGAGCCATCCATGTTCTGGAGTGGGTGTTTATTGGGTATGTTTACTGAGTTTAAATTCCTGTAATAATGACCTTCATTGTAACAGCAATCTGTTATCTATGTAACATCTAGATTGATCATTGCATAAATGTTATTAGCTAATTTATTGATTCATTGTGATTTATCACTTGGACCAAACCTACATTTAGCTTCCACCTACATCACTCCTCTGGTACTGAGAGACTACAGATGTCTTTGACATTGATCATCTTCCTGAGTTTCATCCTCTTTGATACCACCCTTGACTAAAATTCTCATTTCTTTTGGCTTTCTTCTTGCACTTTACTGGTTCTTCCATTGCTTTTGATCTGTGGCATTGGTCACTGAAATTCTCAGGTGCCTTACCTGCACAGTGGGTATAACTGGAAGTGCTCATACCAAGAGCAAATGGCGAAGGTCAAATGAGATCACATATTTAAAGTATCTGGCCATGCCCCTGGTGCTGGTCAGTAAATGCTAGTTCCCTTTTGACTCTGTTTTTTGTTTGTTTGTTTGTTTGTTTTGTTCTGTTTAATTTCTTTTTCTCCAGCTACCTTTGAAATATGGTTTCCAAGATTTTTTCCTGAACTTTTTCTGAATCTATAGTTCATCCACTCCTGTAACTCTTGCAGACATTTTCCAAACCTCTATCTCTGCTTGTGCCAACCTCCAGACCCATATTTTCAATTGCTTCCTGAACATCTCAATTCAGATACCTCGGATTCAGTTGACTGTCTAACTGACCTCATGCGCTTCCTTCCTAAACTGACCCTTCTTCCTCTAGTTCCCATTTCGGTTATGGTCCTTGTACTCTCTCAGGCGTTTGGTCTGGAAACCTTAAGTCCAGTTTTCAAGTCCACTTTTTCTATGTCCTGCAACATCTAATCAGAGCTGCTGGCTTGGTCTTAGAGCTTTCTTCCTTTTCTCACCGAAGGGAAAGTTTGGAAGTGAAGTGAGCTGCTTGAAGTCAGGCCAAGCAATAGCTACTTGATTGACATTCACAAAAGTCGGTCACAGAATGTGAGGAGTGAAAATAGGGTGGGAATTATTACAGGATGTCCCTGGGTTAACACCGTCTGGACCAGGCCAAACTTTGCTGTGTATGGAATAACCAGTCTTTTACAATCTCTGGTTTTCAAGTATATGCATATAATACTATGGTTAAAAAATGCAAATATAGTTTAAAGAGTTCCTGAATGTGTAGTAGCCTTTTATCATTATATAATTTACTAAACAATGCATTCTAAAAGTATAGCTGTCAAGAGGGGTTTCATCAAAATGTTATGTTGCTGTATTAAGAAACATGGATTTCAAGGACAATTGACTTTCATTTGTTCAGAGTCACCAATGCATAGGGAAAAAAATCAGATTACAATTGAGCTTTCAAAAATAAGATTTTGATGGAGAGAAGTTGAAACCGAAAGTCTCGAAAACACTTGACTAGTAAGTATAGAACATCCTCTTCCTAAAGCCATATCTATTATATTCAAGATAAGATAATGAGCTCTGTGTGTGTGTGTGTGTGTGTGTGTAGAATAAGTCTTGTCTTCTGGGTTTATCGGTTGCTTACTGGATAACAAGGAAAATAAATATATGTGTAAATAAGCATAAAGGTAGAAGTGCTGTGTACACAAAAATCAATTTGAGTTCTGATTTCCAAGTGCAGAAATGCTTGATAGAAGACTGGTGGCCGATTTTAGGCTTCGAGGAGAGGTTAAGATTTTATTATTCCAAAGTGATTGAGAATGTGTGAATGATCCAAGTGAAAACAAATGGTATGCAATCTGGTTTGATTGAAGTGTAGGATATTTGAGGGACAAACTGGGGCTGGATTTGGGGCTTGTTAGTTTCTCTGCTCTTCTGTTTGAATTTTGTTATACAAATGTGGGCCCTGGAAAGATTTTAAACATAGAAATGACACGCTCAGCCCGAGTACCTTGTTTTCTTTATGACACAAAATGGGTATTTAAAAATTAACCTTAAATCTAGACAATGGCCAGTAAAGGAAATGAGAGTAGAAACTACAGAAGATGAAAAAAATATCTTGGTCCGAAAGATAGCAAGAGCATGGCTGGAACTCTGCGTTGCGTTGGAGGTAACCTGATTTTGTTAACTTGGGCTGATATTAGAATATGTTTGCCTTGCGTTTGCAAGATGAATTTGGTTGTTCTACCTCTCTCTATGCACAGGTCTTTAATGTTCTTTTATTTTTAAACCCAGAAAGGCTCCTTCCTAAGGGTTAGTTAGTGGTAAAATTAAATTTGAATGGCAATGTCAGCAGCATTAGCACCATCCGGCCCCCGGAGTCTCCTAGGTGAGATGTCTTTATAGCTAGAACAGAAGAAATAAATGCTATTGGATTAACCAGAAGAGCTGGAGCAAGGGAATTGAGCTTTCTTGATGTCAGTTGTCCCTTTCTCTTTTCCACCTCTCTTTTCCTTGAGATTCCTGCTTTGAATCACCATCTGTTTCCTGCCTCGCAGTGCCTTGGGGTTAATGCCAGCTCTGTTGTATGTGACTCAAGGTTCAAACATCCCTTTTCAGAAACTGCGCATCGCTTAAAGAACGATGAGGAAATCTGTTTCCTTTGTGGCCATAGGACCCTTGTAATCTTAGCATTCTAGTATTCGCCAACCACGGGTCCTGCTTTGTTATATTTTGCCCCCTTCGATGCTTTTGAAATGTAAAACTATATTTAAAGTCACTCTAACTGTTATACTGCACTGTTTTGTTTAAAACATGTGCCTGCTTTGTTAGTGAAAGAACCTTTGCCAAGAGAATTGTATGTGGGAGGGTGTGACTAACTTAGCACAGGGACTTATCTCTCATCCTATCTGCCCTGAGCTCTCAGGGCTGCCTTTGATAGGACTGATCTCTTTCCCCATCGGCCCTGCCCTCTCCTACCTTTACTGCTATATTTCCTCCCCGAATTATTTATATCTAAATATTTTAACTCAAAAAAAAAAAAAAAACCTAATCTCTACTCTCTGAATTCATTTTCCTTTGGGGGATCTGAACGACTGGTTTCCTTCTCCTCTGAGTAAAAGGTACTCAAATGTAAGAGCACTGGAATTCTGCCTCCCCGCTCCTCCCACCCTGTAAGCACATACCAGCAGGCCTCCCTGCCCGCCTGTGTTAGGAATGTCTTGTTTCCCCTTTGGCAACTTTCAGCAGAGCCTGTAATGTTACCAGGTTTTTTTTGAAGGGAAATCTAAGTCCCAGTGGCTAAGATACATAGGGATAGGAAAGTGAACTGGAAATGATCTTTCGAAAACTTTGGTTCTCTGCGTTACCTCCTGTGTCCAGACTTCTAGAGATGGTTGTTAAGGTTTAAATGCTTAAGGCAATTACATCACCATTCGTTCATCTATGTATTAAGTCTACAACTATGTAATGAGCAGCTACCATCATGGTACTCAGCGCTAGAGATTTCACAACAAACAGGATAGGCACATTTGCTGCTGCTGTTGAGGTCGGAATGTGTTCTACAGGGGAAAATGACCAAGAAACCTCTAAATCATAGTTCATTACAGTTGTGCGGAAGGAGGGTCTGTAAGAGAGAGGGTGTGTAAGAGAGGTCTATAAGAGAGAGGGTCTGTAAGGGAGAGGCTTTCCTCGTGGTTGGTCTAAACATCAGGGGAGTTTCCTCATTTTTTTTTTTTTACAAGCTGGAGATAAGGACCATTTTGCACTGGAGGCTAAGGGCTGAGCTCTATGACGTCAGGGGCAATCAAGGAAAAAAAAAGACATGAATGGTATAGGATCTGAAAAATCTGCTCTCATTTTTCGGTTTTCCTAGAAACTAGCTAGCTACCTGTAGTCTCCCAGTTAGGTCAAAGTTGGCTCCGTGACGAAATAGAAAGTAAAGACCTCACTCAATTAACAACAACACATCACTGCCCACACCAGCTATCTCATGGCAACTCGAAACCTAATAACTTCATTTACTTATGTCACTGTTGACAAATTCTCGTCAGTTGTGCTCTTAGTTCCGGTTTGAATCATGCTCAGGAATCTGGCCCCTCGGTCAGCTCCCTGAGTCAGCGGGTGCTGTCACGCAGCTGCCGCCAAGGTGTGGCCCACTGTTAGTGGTCGGAACGCAGGGCTCGGTTGCCAGTTTGGTGGAGGCTGTTGTGTTCGCAAAGGTGGGAGGCGTTTTGAAATTAGCAGTGGAAGTGAGGACCCAGTTTGACTCATTTTGAAGGACAGAGCCACGGGAAGAATCAAAATTTGCCCCTTATGTCACTCGTTTGGTATCTTAAGTCCACTTAAAGGAACATCTTATGACCATGGAGAAAAGCTAAGTTAGTCTCATATGTCATTCGCTTGGAACCCAACCACTGATCCCAGCTCCTTGCCTCCACCCTGGTCCAGGAGACCCTCATCTCTTCCTGGACTCCAGCGACAGCCGCCTAACTTGTCACCCTGCTTCCGTTAGTACTTTTGGCCAGCCGTGCTTCACCAGCAGCCAACACGATCTTTTGGAAAATCTCTGACAAATCATTTTGCCATATTGAGTATACACTGTAAACTCCTCCTCCTAGAGTGTGGACTCTGATGGCCTCAACCTTGGCATTGACCTGCAAACAATCCCGAAAGACAGCACTATTATTCCTGTCCCTCTAAATACTGGCTCACCGGCAAGGCCTAGACAACTTTCTCTTTTTCTTGGAATGCTTTCCCTTTGTAAGCATTTGCTGTCTCTTTCTTAGCTCAGGGCCCAAGTCATGTGTCACCTGTGAAAGACTTTTCCTAAGCACCTGCTCTAAACCCTTTCCCCACCCCACCCTCAATCCCTGCCACGTCACTGGGTGTGTTCTTCTGTTAAACTATATCCTCGCCACTAAAGCGTATGCTCTTCAAAAGCACAGACCTCGTCAGTCACCCCCTCTCTGTGCCCGGCATATGTAGGTGCTTAACAAGACATATGGGAAGAGGGAATTTTGACACCATAGAGAAAAGACACTTCTTTCATTCTCTTCTCTGATTTCTATACATGGTAGAAAGAACATAGGAACACTCAGAAATCTCTGCTAAGGCAGAGAAGAGAAAGCTTAATAAAGAGTTTGTAGTTATGAATTTATTGGGGGGGGGGGGTGGAGGGAGGTGTTTAAGTATGCCCATAACTCGATCCCTTGCTTACGGTTCCATAGCTGGTAAATGGCAGAGCTCAGGTCCCAACTTCCCTGGTGAGCCCACAGCAGCCCTGGGAGGGAGACTACACACGCTGGATGAATGTGCTGAAGAGCATGGGAACCAAATCGTAAATGACATCAGGGGCTGTCAAAACATCTTTGGCTATTTAGAATCATTCAGTGAGTGTATCAGACCATGAGAAGCATATAGACTTACAATGAAAATTTTAGAGATTCGGAAAGAGATTTTATAAATAATTTAGTCTGGTGTCTTCAGGGGAAACTGAGGCCCAGAGGCCATAAGTTAGAAAACATTAGGACTGCAATCCAGATTCGTTCCCCTCACGGAGCCTGGCTCCCTGGCGGGCCTGCTGTCTGGATCCATTTCCTGCTCCTACATACGTGTGCTGTGGGTTCCTGGTGGTGTTTTTGACATACCAAGTGTAACCTTGACATAGCCTTGAGAAAAAAGCTTCATTTTGTTCATGGAGATGATCATCCACCTGCCAAATTTTTTTCCCCCCTGGGAGAAGGATTTATGACTTCATCCTTTTTTGTTTATTTATTTTATTTTCCTTCAAATCTAAGCCTCTTTCCGAATGATCCTGCCTCAGGACTAGGGGGGAAAAAAAGTTTCCTATTCTAATAAGTAAAATGCAAGTTTTCACATGATCTTTGATTTCCCGACACCAAAATGATCTATTCTTGATGGCCGGTCGAAAGGACTTTTTAATGATTTTCAACCGCTTTATTATATATAGAATGGAAGAGTAATTAGCAAAGACTAAAGCATTTTCCTAAATCCAGGTAGACTACATCTTGTAAATAAATCCTAGAAAAGTTTTTAAGCCATTTATATCATTTTTGAAGGTTAGTCCAAAAGTTTGTTCTGAATAAGTAAAGATATTTGTACATCTGAGACGTGTTTGGGTTATGTTAGTGATTTTCAGTTCTTTTGTGTTCAATAATATGCCTGATTTGTTCTCCCGCTTTAATGGGTCGGCTCTCACTGTCTCCCATCCATATTTTATGAAAGTAAGTCGGTTGTTCCACTGTTTCTTCACTTGTGACACAACACTGTGGGAACATGTCAGCATCGTGGTCTTGTTTCTGTTTTTATGAATATCAAATTTTATCACGATTGCTCGTGTTTGATATTTGGGATGAGGTACAGACAAAGGAGGAGATTATGCCTTGATATTTTAGCCCTGGCATCCCTGGCTGTGATTTATAATTTATACCTGGAAAAGATTTACTGGCCTAACTGATAATCCTTCCCAACAAAAGATAAACACACTTATAAGTCATCCGTCAGCGTAAGTCAGATGCACTGGAAAGGGACAAAGAATTCACCTGCAAGCACTTTTGGCATCTTGCCCTTTCCCATGAATTCAAACTAATGACAGAAAGCTGAGGCTGCCAAAGCCCTCTGGGCGGGAGAACCTCCCAGAAGCCCTCAGGGTGGGACCAGCCTGACTCGCCACCCTGTAAGGAGGACCCAGACACCTGCCCTTTGTGTTTTGTAAGAGGAGATGAAATGGAGGCAGGGGAATGAATGGCCCCGGTGCTGTGGAAGTCAGATCTGCGAATGCTCAGCTCTCGCCCTTTCCCCTTCGTCCAGGTGGCCCTGTACAGCGCTCACAGGGCAGCCTTGACAAGTTGCTAGGTCATTCTTGTCAAGGTGGGTGCCTATGGGCCCTCCATGTCACGCAGCATATTCCTGTGAGCAAGTCACACTGCTTCCTTGGCACATTAATGTATCAATCCGATGTGTTCGGAATGTATGAAATAGATTATCAAATCCCCCCGGCTCTCCGAAGCGTAACTGAGTCAGTGGGAGAGGGTGGGTTGGCACGAGCCCTATTTTATGTAATAGTGAAGCTTCAATGTCACCTCAAGTGTTAGGTCTGTTGCTCCTTCCCCCGATCTCTCAGATTGCCACTGCCACACCAAAAACAGTACACATTCCCCATAAAGTCCTCTCGATCTAGACTAGGACTGTTCAGGGAGCTCCCTGAGAATTTTTATTTTGTTCTCTCAGACATCAACAGTGTTGGAGTAGCCAAGCACATATCATATTAAATGCTGGCAGATAATGACATCAAATCACAAAGCCACAACATGCAATGCCAAAGACAGATGTATAACCTGTCCGTTAAAATACGTCACTTTGTTTTTATCGTGGATACTCAAAAATTTTAAATGCTCTTTCAGAAAATTCTCAATAAATAATATTCAGAAAGTGCACGTGAAGAGACCCCCTGATCATAGACAGAACGCAGCAGAGAACCCTAATGCATTAGTGACATTGAGGAAGTCAGTTCTTTTGAAGCCTTTTTTTTTTTGAGATGCTCAAGCTCCATCAACATAACAAAAAAAAAAGAGAGAGAGAGAGGGTGCACTAAGCAGTTACTGCTGCAGTCATTTCAGCTGCATAAATTATGGTTTGTGACAACTCAGGCTATGAAGTCCTTGGGATGACAATGACTAGCAACTGCTGCCAGAGTTAATCAAATAATTATTTAACAGGTGTCTCTCTTGGTCTGGCCCTGGCTTCAGAACATATTTCATTCTTTCCTAGTCTTCCCTCAACCTATACTGTTAAGTAAAGAAACCGAGCGAGTACAAGATGCACATAGAGTCAGTGAGAGAACTTCTAACTGAGCTGCGATCTCCCTAATTCAGTTCCGCTCTACATCAGCCGGGAAACAGCCAGCGTGGCTGCCTAGGCGACTCGCTCCTGGGTGGCCGTCACTGACCGGTACTTTAACTCTTTCTGGGTGGAACCAGCTTCTTGGCTAAATTTTTTTTTTTTTTCAGGAGCATTCCATTCAGAAGTCACCAGGTCTTTAAGATACTGTTTTTCTACCCAGTTCTTTCTACAAGCAGCGGGTCTGGGTTAGGTGCATAAGAAGTCCCCCGATTGTCTGCAGGCACCTCTGAGGGCCAGTGCTCCTCATGGTGTCCTGGTGAGCAAGGTCTGCTCCCTCCCTGAAGGCAACAGCTTCACATTCTGCAGCTTCTTAAAGCTTAGTATGTGCTCAGTAAAGGCTCTCATTATTACTATTTATATGTAAAGGATTAACAAATGTTTGCTAAAATGTGAATGGTCAAATGAATGAACGCATGCATGCATATACCTCCTAACTGACAAACTTTTTACATAATGATGCTAATCGCCTAGATTCAAGTATTAAATTCAGATGGGGTGGTGTGAGAAGTGGAAGAAAAGAACAGCTGCTTCCTTTATCCAGTGCTCTGACCTGTTATTTGCAATCAGTGGCTGTGTAATGAATCACTAGTCTTTATGTACCTCAAATATCAAAGGGTGAAGAAGACAATAGCGACTCATCAAAAAGTCTGTCTTATGTCAGGGGTAATCGGAGTCGGTGTTAATGGTTCGGATTGGAGTGCTCTCCCCGTGGTTGAGCCGTAGTCAGGGGCGAGGGTGAGGATTGGTAGTTTTATACAACGGCACTTATTTAAATCTTTCAAAATGATTCCCATATGTTTTCAGTAATTTCATATTCAAATTCAAGGCAGAGATTCGCTGTTTTAAAAAACATGATTAAAGTATTTGCTTCTCTTGATCTTTTTCTTTATATCGTGGACATTTGTGATTTTTACCTTCCATGTGTTTCTTTTCCTAATATAGACTTTAAAATATTAGAAAGGCAGATAAGCTTAAATTTTGTCATAACCTTAAAAACATGATGATCAGTCATTCCATTAAGTGCTGCTCAGTCTACTCAAATTTTTATCTTCAATCAGATCGATAACAAAAATCAAACCAACATTTCTTTAAAGTTTATCAAAAAAAGTAATAGTTACTAATTTATGATATTTAGGTATGAGATAAAGGGAAAAATACCCACAAAATTTGTAGCACTCTGGGGATTAGATTGTTTTCCTGAATTAACTGGTTTTTAAAGCAATGTTGAAATCCATGATATACATATAGCAAATTTTCAATGTCCTAAATGGGAGATAAGAACAGGAGTTAGAGTAGAAGTCAGGAATATTTATTTAACAAGCTACATATTTAAAACTATTTTGTGATTATAGTTTACTTTGCTGCCTTTGACTTTAAAATTGTCACCCCTTATCAGATCGAAATAACTTGTTTTTAACACTATTTGATTGTGATTCATTATAAATTTATATTAACTCCTGTTTTAGGGAAAACTGTAAATAAAAGTTTCTAACCTCATTGTGGTCAAACCCAGTAGCAACCTCTGGGCTTTAGGTCGGAACTGATCATGTCTTTTTCAAAGATACTAAGCCCTTTACTTGTCCTCTCAGTTAAGTAAGTCATGGACATCTAAATCTGGAAGACTAACTGACTCAAAAATTCCTCTATGATGAGAAAGAATCCCAGGTTTACCCGCCAAATATTGGCGATACAAAGATTGAAGCCAGCAACCTTCATTCCCATCATCAGCACCTTTATATCTATGTGAGGTTAAGTGGAGTTTCTGACAATGGAATTAAGCCTTGTTAATATGCTGAATCTACTTCTTAATTTGCTCCTCTTCCGTGTTTAGTTGAACTTTATCTGCTTTGGAACTTCTACTGTTTAAGTTGGCTCTCTCCAAATTTACCAAAGAGAAATAGCTCCTCAAATAATTAGACTGTCTATTTTCAAGGCAAGGAGGGAAAATAAGAAGCTATTTTTCCATTGCCTTCTTTTTGTTTGTGTTCAATAATTTTTATGGAGTTAATTTAAATTTAGCAGGCTTTATGTGAACTTGCTTCCAGAGGATTTATTGCATCTTATGTGAACACTGTCTGTATTTGACATTTTAGAATTACTCACCTATTTATGGGACTATACTGCATTCTGTTCTTAAAAGAGCAAGTCAATTTTGGGCATAGATTTTTTTTTTCTCATTTTTTTTTTAGCCTGTTTTTCTGAAAGCTACCTCCAAAGTAAGAGTGGAAACAATGGAAGGTGATGAGGTATAGAAAATAGGATCCAACCGTAGCGTGCTCAAGGAGATAGTCTGGATCATAAGCTATTGATGGAAAGAAGAAACTTTAAAAACCCAACCCAATAATTTATTTAATTAAACAATGTGTTTACATATTTTTCAGATAAAATTTGTTTTTACCTGATACCTAATCTTGTCTACGGTCCTTGGAGGACTCATTAAAGCACCAGTTTCTGGGGTTCAAGCCAAGCTTGTGGTTGTCTGGTGGGGCCTCCTAGTCATCCTGAAGCATGTTAAAATCTGAGAATGACTGCTACTGGCAATAGGAGCCTGATATCCTAACTACATTTGGATCCAGGTCCTCTTCACTCTAATAGCTTTTCTTTAGTCAACGGATGTCCTAAACTAGAGAGCCTGGGCCACACTAAGAATGACCTAAAGAGACCAGTTATATCTTCCAAAGGGCTTGAACACTTCTGTGTCTATGCATATTTCTCGCTTGGGGTTGAGAGTAAAGCCATCTCCACTGGCAGACGGTTACAACAGTGTTTGTCCACATGAGTCATAAATTCAAAGCATTTTAGCTGTTATTTTAGTTGTTGCATAATCTTAATGGCTCAGAAATTAAAAATCAGTGTCCCTCTTTTATTTGATAGATGAAAACAGAATTTCTAGGAAAGAAAAACCCTAAAAGAATATAATGTTAAAATTAATTATAATGTATAATTGCAAAAATTTCAAGTGCCTAAAAAAAAAAAAAATTGCCCTCAAAATGAAGGAAAAGTATCCCCCAAATCAGACTTTATCATTTAATTAAGAAAATCAACTTTTGAAGGTGAATTTACTTATTATAGTGCTGAGTCAAGTCAGTTTTCCAGTAAGATGACTAATTGGACAGTTCACTCTTTTTTAGCAGTGGTAAGGAAGTACTTTTTATTAAACTCTGTCATTCAGAACTGGAGAGGCACTGCAGGGTAACGGAGATCAAGGAACCTTGAATTCCAGACTTGATCCCAGTGTGCTCTAGAAGAAATGGTGAGCACGTCATTCATCTTGAAAATAAAACGTTGGACTAGATCAAGTGTCGGCAAAGTATGGCCCCCAGGCCTGCCACCTGTTTTTGTAGGGTCTGAAAGCGAAGAATGTGTTTTATAGATGACATTTGCAATCAATTTGATAATAGGAAATGCTTTATTTGAACCCCAATTAAGTGAAATGTTATCTCTCCAGATGAGAATTCTATGCCTCTCATTAGTAGATCTGTATTACCAAAAAAAAAAAAAAAAGAAAGAAAAAAAGTGCTTAATTACTACTATTATATTTTGAACTACATTGTAGAAATTGTAGAAATTTGTTAGAATTTTAGCTTGTTATGCAGATACCTTTCTAGTATCCTTGGTCTTCCTCTTGGCCTTTAAAGCCTAAATTATTTATTGTCTGGCTCTTTACAGAATGTTTGCCAACCCTGGATTAAATGACCTTTAAGGTCCCTTAACAAAACCTCAATTTTTGTTTCAACACATTAATAAAACCAGTTGTGGAATGCGGATGACTGGGACAAAGTGGTTTGGCCACTGTTTGGTCATGTTTTGCTATTTGCAGATGGAACAGAATCAGATGGCCCCAAAAACAGAGCCTCATTTCCCACAGCATCGTTCATCTTTACACTGCAGGTTTCAAAGGCAGGAGAAGAGGTTTGTAAGCATAGTAGTTCAAGCTACACTGCCTGGGTTAGAAAACCAACCCTGGCTTGGGTAAATGAATCCTTAACCTCTCTGCTTCAGTCTTCCCATCTGTCCTATGGGAGTCTGTTTATTAGCATCCCGCTTCCCCCAAATGGCTGGCGATTGCACCTTTCACAAAAACCTCTTTGACAGATCATCTTCCTCTCCCATCGCATTTACTCTTACATTATTCGTATGATAGTCTAATCAGTGAACAGTTAATCAGAGCTAATTCGATAATGGCCATTAAGTGACTGCGATATTTCTGAAAGACACTTGTAACCATACCGAAAATACTGTGTATCTGGCACACAGAAGGCAGAGCTCCCGGCAGTGCCCGCGGAACCCTGTGCCTGATTTCTGGCGCACTTGGGGCTGGAGGGGCCTGCAGGGCTCCCAGAGCCAAGGGTTCCCGGGCACCAGCTCGCATAACTGGCTCAGGTTTCTCCTAGGAGAGCCGTTGTTGGGATTTGAGTTTTGACTCTCTGGAGAATCCATATTAAATGCCAATTTGTTACCTAGGAAGGTAATTTTTAATCCATTAATGTCTGCTTGTTAGTACTTTCGCTCAAATTAGGTTTTTGTTTTTTTTTTCAAATTAGCTAGCTGGCTGAGAGCAGTACTTAAATAGAAGTGAATCAGAGCGTCGGAGGTAGAATAAGGGAAACTTTTAAACAAAGGTCCTGGGGTGATGGTGGCACATCCCCCACTGTCGCCAGCACCCAACATTTGCAACATGTGCACATGCGTGCGCATCCCACAAACACCCAGAAGACTGATCGTTCAAACTCTAGGCTCGCATTGCCCAATAGAAATAAAATGCATGCTATCTTGATAATTTTATGTGTTTTTTTTTGTAGCCACATTAAAAAAAGGTAAAATGAAAAAGGTGAAATTAAATGTAATCATATTTTATTGACCTCTAGTATCGAAAATACAAACTAAATTAATTTAAAAATAAAGACAATTAGGTACTATTGATCCTTCTGGATCTCTCTAAAAAGAAGAAAAATGACCAACATCTATATAGACCACACGTTTTGAGTAGGTTTAACTAGCTCATTAAATTGGGCCTTATACCTCATGTAAGTCATCCATGCACCGAGAAATCCTGAAGATACTACATAACCTTAAGAATATTTTTATTTTTGTTTTCAACTGAAAGAAATTACTTTTAAGTATTCCACAAGGAAATTTCTACTAAGGATCAATCCTCAAATACAACCTCCTAATGGTAGTTGCTGAGTCAATCAAAGGAGTTTTCTCTTCCTTCACTTCCTCATTTATCTCTTTTTTTATTTAAAGTAAGCAGAAAGAACTAATTAATGCAAAGCTAAGGGAAATAAATTCAAAGTTTGCATTGCACATGTGAGCTAATCTTCTTCCACAATGGCGTATTTAAAAGGCCAAGGACGGGTCTCTGTCCTGTGGTACCCCATGCAGTAAACCTTCACCAGCAAGGGGGCAGAAAGAAGGTGTCTCCTGGGTATGCAATTTGTCCAAGAGAATGATGGAAAACCATAACACATGTCAATCAATACTTGCTACACCAAAGACACCTTTCGTGGAAATTTTGTTTGGAATGAAAGATGTAAGAAAAATTTTAAGATGCAAATAAGTGATGAATAAATATGGTTTGTACTTACACATTCATGAACCAAATACTGAAGAGCTATGAACCACGCAGAGCAAAGAAATGTACTGAACCATCAGTTTAGTAGGTCATTTTGAATGCAGCCAGCAGAATGGCTGTGTGGGTGAACAACCACTACTATATTTTGAGGGAGCCTCTCTAAGAATCCTGAAATATTAATAACATGGTCTTAATTTAGTTGAAGACAAAAGAATGTGTTAAGGGTAGCAGGGTTGCTGGGAATAGCACATGACAATTTTATATTTTCTGCTCGTGCTTGTAAAAGCAAGAGGAAGAGAGAGTAAAACTAGTCAGTACGTTTAAAGAACAGAAGCCTTCAATTTTTACAAATAGGTGTAAAACCGTAGTCTCCAAATGAATTCATATATTCATACTCTTGATAACATTGATACCAACTTCAAGGAAATGTAGAAGAAAGTTCCAAATTCATTTTTTTCTTAAATTAACATATTATATATATAATTTTTAAATTTATTTTTTAATTGAAGACGTGACTTTAATTTTTTCCCACGTCTACCTCTCTCCTCTCTCCTCCCTCCTCCCCCCCCCCTCTGGGAACCACTAGTCTACTATCCCTGCCCATGAGTCTCTGTTTATATATAATTTTTGAACTTTAAGAAATTCAAGCCACGCTACAATTTGCTTTTCATAAATAATGAATTTATTTATTTATTTTTTAACTGAAAAGATTCTTATTGGAATAGAAGGGGAGGGATTAACAAGGCTCCCCACCCCCAAGCTTTTGAATGTGCTCTGTTCTCATACTGCCATGATTTGGCACAGACCAATTTTTCTTGTCAATCTTTCTGTCCCCATTGTGAGGTTTTAGGTTTTGATGCCCGATGAAATGAAGGTACACAAGGGTGAGTCAGGAGCATGGAGAGTTTTCCTCCAACAACCAGATAAGAAAATAAAAGCAACTCATGCCTCCTTGGCAGTCCTGGCACCCACTGGCCAGATTGCCGCAAGTTGTCTCTGTGGGCCGTGACTGAGTGAGTGACACACGGCATCCAGTCGGTTTGTGTCTTAGTTCAGGGACTCATTGTGTTTGATGTGCAATGGACAAGCCTGACCCTCAGTGCTTTTTCCGTGGAAGCTGGGGTTTCTGATTTTAATCGAAACCCTAGGGCCAAAGTAAGCATGACCAAAAAGCACCTTGCATATTGAACCCTATCTAATTATGTGAAGTGTATAAACTGGAGACCCATAAATCTCAGTCGTTGGAGCAACTTGTTTTTCTAAGATGCTTCGGTCCGGTGAAAGATAAAAGCAAATAAAGGAGAGATTGATCTCTGAGCTCTTTTATTGTCGGTACTCCACACGTCATAAAGTTTGGGCTCGTTAAAGGAAATTCCATAAACAACTTTAGTTAATAGTGGCAAAGTAACTGTGTGCTTTTCTGGAGCTTCTGCTAAACTCCCCTTCCGCTTGCCATTACAAGAACATGATTAAGAAAATACCAACAGGATGTGTGAGAGGGAGGAACAGACTTCAAGTAGAAGCCATATGGATGCTTGATGGATGAGTAATGAGACAGGGAAGGTGGCCATATATGCTCAGAGAGTGGAACAGGTTAGTGGATTTCTTTCTAGCTACTCACTTGAATAAAACCTGCTGGCTTGCTGGCATGGTTGGTCTCTCTTGGTGGTCAGATGGATGGAAAAGTGCCTTATGGGTTCTTCCCATGGCTGGTATTTTTGATAGTATAGAAATATCCTAAGAATGCTATAAATGAAAAGAGTTGAGAGTAAATCATACTGAAAAGATTGCGGGTAACTCGCTTTTTAAAAAAATCTCTGGGCTTACAAAATAACTTCATGTTTAATGGCCTTGTCACTGTGGGTTTAATAGTGATAGTGTTCATCAATTTTTATTTCAGATTGAGACAGATTTGGGAGATAATCATGAAGGCCATAGAAGAGAAAAAAGGGGGAGCAAGGTTCTTTCAATTCTTTTCTTATTGTGAGGTTTCCCAGCACTAGTGAGTTATTCCACATTAGTAAAAGCAGTCCTTAGTTGTCAGCGTGATGACGTTTGTAAAGACGAAGTCATGGAAAGTGTGTCAGGTGCATAAAAACCTATATGGCTCCTATGCTCTGCGTCAGCCACTCGGGGGTGGGGTGTGTGCAGAGGAAGGTGCGGGGGCGGGGAGTGTTGAAAATGGAAAGAGGGAAAAAAGAGGAATTTATAATTTTGGAAATAAACACAAACTGTCTGCTGATCTTAAAAAAAAAAAAAAATCTTAGCATATTCTATTCCAGAAGCTACAGTTGGTAGTTTCTAGAACTTTCTCCTGAAATTGTGACCCTCGTCTTAACCAACTCTTCTTTTATGTTGGTTGCTTTTGTCGGCCTCTTGCTTTGGGTCCTCCCTGTAGATGTAATGAGGGAATAACCAGCAGCCGATTTCTCGTCAGCATTTGCATACACTTACAACGGGTTGGTTCAAGACCGTGCTCTCAGATTTCATAGCCTGTGGTCAAGAGTACAGGCTCTGGGGACAGACCATTTAGGGTTGAAACTAGTCCTTGTCATTGACCAGATACATAGTCAGGTACCAGCAATTTACTGCTCAAGGCTGACATTCCTCCTCCCTAAGGTGGGCCTAGGCAAAGGAGCATCACAAGGGTTAAATGTCATGGGCACAAGCAGGGTACCTGGCGCACAGCACACACTTGGGAAACTGTAGCCGTAACTTTATCGATACCGTCAGTTTCGAGAAAGTCTCTTCCACAGGTCTCCTTTGCTATTTGACCAGAAATGTTAATGACCCTTAATGTGAGCATGATCCGTTCATGTTTTTGGACGCTTTCCCTGAAACTCAAGCCAGACGATCACCAGTGATTAGAAAACTATTTCTTCCTTTTGAATCAAGGTGACATTTTGCTTTGTTCTCTTAGCAGTTGTTTATGTTGATTGGTGTTTCTTCTTTTCTTTAGCCTGCAAAATTGGATATTACAAGGCCCTCTCCACGGACGCCACCTGTGCCAAGTGCCCACCCCACAGCTACTCTGTTTGGGAAGGAGCCACATCGTGTACCTGTGACCGAGGCTTTTTCAGGGCCGACAACGACGCTGCCTCTATGCCCTGCACCCGTAAGTGTGTGTGCTCGCCTCCCATTTCTGCCATGCCAGTAGCTTTCACTACCACCTAGCAGGGCACTGCCGGAGCTTCTCCCGGGATAACTGTGCAAAGGGCAAATTAGATCAAACAGACATCTTTTCTCAATCACAGCAGGGAAAATACTTATGAAAAGAAAGGATCTTTCTCACTAGGGCTGTTCTGGTTGCCTTCAAAATGCACAGCTGCCAACAGACTACTTTGTGGAGCAGAGACTGAGCATCGAGGGGTTGTCTGACAGTGTAATTAGAGCCGAGATGGGAATTTATAAATGGCTTCACCGTTTCATTGAGGACTCCTGGGGCAGCTTGACAGCTGCAGGGGAAACAGGTATATAGGGCAGAGTTCCGAGGATGAGATCACATGTGGACAAGTGGTTTCAGCTCTGTGTGATACTGATGTCGTAGCTTGTATTGACCTCACCCTTCTTCCTTCTTTCCTCATGGTATTGTATGCATAACATTATGCTTGGATCCTTGTTTAACGCTAGGCATTCAATGAATGCTGGGTTAATGAATAGATGTGGTTGGCACCTTGGTATGCAAGGGAGAAATCTTTTCTTATACTTTATATGGATAGTGTTCCTAGGTGTTGGCATTCCTTTCATGCGTGCTCAGGGCTTCACAGACCCTGCAATGTCTGTGACCTTGACCAGAACAGGGAGTGGTGTGACCATGTATTCTACCTGTGTGTTTCCATTGGGTGAGTCTGTGTATGGAGCGACGGAGCCTAGTGCCGAGGTACACAGGCTTTCCAAGGTTTCGGCTTTGTTTCCCAGCCCACCATTTAATACCTGAGTGACTGTTGAGCCTCTTAAGTCTCCGTCTCCTTATCTGTGGAACGGAGTAGCTAATGGTACCTCTCTCACGGTTGCTGGTACGTATCGAACATCCTCAGGTTGTTTACGTACTACGCAAAATGCATAAACTGATGCTACTCCACGTGTTTTAGCTTTTACTGTCGTGATGACTGTTATCATTTTGTTTCCTAATTACTATAAATTCTACCCTGAACGTCCTGGAGCCAACATCACTGCAAATGGAAGTACTCGGTGGTTTGGGAACAGCTGGGCCAGCTGTGAGGCCATTGTCTAGCTCAGTCAAGTACCACCTTTGAAAGGAGCAGGGAGCAGGATTTCAGGTCCATCCCAAATTTGTACTGAAATCACCGTACCCTCTGGAGTTTCTTTCATAACCAGAGAAAATAACAACAACAACAACAGCAGCAACAATCACTTTATAATCATACCCAGGTAATATATTAGGCACTTTCAATAAACCTTATCACAGGGCTCATGTTATAATAAACCGATAAGATAGGGATTATCTTCGTTTCATAGAGGAGGTAACTGCCAGCTCAGAGATGTTAAAGAACGTGCCCCAAACTCCACCCCAGCTTGGTGATAGGGCTGTAAAACCAGAAGCCCTCATCATTCCAGTAAATAGGAGTGATGAGAACTGCCCCAGGTCAAGCACATACTTCAAAAGGGAAGAAATCTACTAGGGCCAGCTTTGGGGGTGAGTGTAAATGGGCAACGATTTGTCTTCTTTTTCTGTTCCTTCCATAGACTGAGTACTTTCTCTGGATGGCCATGCACATTTGACATGTTCAAGTCTCAGCCTTTTTTTTTTCCAATCTAAATATTCTTATCTTATTTTTCATTGCATGTGACTGACTAGTTTAATAATAAACTCCCCTTCTTTGTCCACACCTACTACCAATGTTTGTCCAGTTGTGGGATTTTAGGGCATGATAGCAAACTCAAAGGGAAATATTGTGAGCTGACAGTGTGATCATTGCCTTCAATTTGCATCAAGTAGTCCACCATTTACCCACGTTTTATGCAAATGATGCCTTCTCTAAGTAGGGGCTCGGCTGTGTTATGAATCTCATAAAATTCATCTTTGATGGCAAGACGTCCTGGCTTCTTTCGCAGCTATTTTTAGTCTCGTGATTGTCTAGCATTCTAGAGGAACATGGGCCAGTCGTTTAATTGCTGCAGCTTGCTAAGTGAAAATTTAGGGAGACCCCAAAGATTGCTACGTGCCTGAGTTATTGGAATGTTTGCCATGTGTGTAAATGTGGTGGCTGAGCCCTTGAAACTTTATGTTTCCATAGGAATAAATTGTTAGCTTTATCTTGAGGATACAAATGAGAAAAAGCAAATATTGATTTTTATCATGTGGGTGACCCAAAAAGTTTAAAAACTAAAGTAACTCTTGCATTTTTCAGAAATTGTTTTTAAACAATGTAAGAGAAGACTGACAGCCTTTTTTTTTTTTTCCTGACAACTTTTTGTGTCATTGATAAAAGATCAATGAAAATACCAAAGCAGAATGTGATCCTTTTTCTCCTGGTTCATCCTCTTGGATCTCCTCCTACAGTTTACTAACCCCAAATCTTAGCATTATTCTAAGTTTTTTTGCATCTCTCTGACCAAAGTTAAGAGGAGAAACACAGTGCTGATGTTAATGCCCAAACCTGCAAGGTCGTTTAACCTCTCAGAGCCTCAGTCTACTCACCTGTAAAACGGGATTCTCCCTATCTACCCATGGGGTGTTTTTGAAAAATAAATAAGAAATAATTTGCAAATGTTTGGCACATAGTAGGGATCTAACAAGCATCATTCTCTCTCTCTCTCTCTCTCTCTCTCTCTCTCTCTCTCTCACACACACACACACACACACACACACACACTCTCTCTCTCTCTCTCCCTCTCTCTCTTTTCCCCTCCTCCTTCCTCCTTCTCTCATTTTATCCCAGCTGGTCACTTCCTCCCCCAAACCCCATCCAGAGCAGATTGCCAATGCATGTCACTGCCTCTCTGCGGTGTATCTCTCACTTGACTGCACAATTAAATTACCCAGTGGCTGCACTGCACTCCAGAATTTGTAGGGGTAAGACTCAGTATTTTCCAAAGTTGCCCCCTCAGAATTCTACTACACAGAAGTGGGTTAAACCCACTTCTCTACAGAGTTGAATTTTTAAGGTACGTTTTAAATTTAAATTTAATAAATATGAACTAAACAAGACTGAAGATCTCCTTTGAGATAGGGGTAATCAGAGAGGTGACCATATTTTGCTACCAGGTATCCTAGTACATTTAGCAGCAGAATTAGAATCTGTCCTAGCCTTTAGATTTCTCCCTTCCTAATGAATATAGCGGACCTGCACTGCCCAGTACAGTAGCCACCAGGTGCATGTGGCTATTTAAATGTAAAGTTATGAACATTCTGTTTAAAATTCAGTTCCTAATTTTTGCTTGTCACATTGCAAGAACTTAATAACCACAGGAGGCCAGTGACCACCGTACTGGACATCACTGCTATTAAATATTTCTATCATCACAAAAAGCTCTATGGGACAACGTTGCAGTAGACATTTCAATAGAGGAGACAGTGGGGGTTTCTCAGAAGACAGTGGGAGTTTCTCTTGTTCAAATAAGCCACAGGATGAAGCCCTCTCCGCTTTGTCCCACCCCAGCTTTATCGGATTCTCTTGACAAGATGTGGGGATGGAAAGGAACGTAAACATCGGGGATCCTTTCAAACCGATTCCAGCCTCTAATCAGTTCTTACCAGTTGGTTAAACCAGGTGACAAACCCAATCCCCTTGTGCTGACAGCCATGATAATCTGGCACCTTCTTTGTTCATTATGCTGTCTTTAACCCCAGCATTCTCGTGCAGCCCTGCATTTAGTGATCGCTCACTGTGACGGCACACTAATGAAGAAATAAAACACACTATCTGAGACTCATTCTTCTAGCCAAAGAGAGACTCTGCTCCACTGGCTTGTAAAATCAGGTTTTTGTTCACTCGGAGAACGATTAGACCAGGTGAATACAAGCAGCATTGGCTAATTTCAAAGGAAACGCCTAAGAAGTTCTTCATACCATCTACGTTGCTAGAGAACTTGAGAGAATTTAATGGTAAATAAACTTTATCATTGAGAGGACTTTCGATGGAGCCTCTGGTTAGGTTAATGTCAATGGAGGCCTGTGAGATTAGACAACATTTCAGTGGAAGCATCTTCTGAATATTTTCAAGAAAATAACCCATGTCTGTTAGAATAGAGAGTTAGAGCGGTGCCTCTTAAATGTTGACGTGCATGGAAACCACCTAACACTTAGTAGAAGTCAGACCTGCCATTCTACTTTTCTGACAAGTTCCCAGATGCTGCTGATGCCGCTCATCTGTGGACCACTTTTCTGTAGAAAAGAATGAGATCCTCCCCGATAGCTGGCAGGAGATGGAGACCGTCCCTTCCATGCTGGTAACTCTCAAGGCTGTTCTTCTGCTCAGTGGTGATTCTAGGAAGATATTTCTGGGGTTCTGAACATTGAACCTTAACAGAAATTGAGTACTTCATTTGCCTCCTAGATGAAGACCCACCTGGTCTGGAATTGGCATAACCCCACACACTCACTGTGGAGCGTTGTGTGTCCCCAATAGGTAATTTCCACAGAGTGGAGATGTGGATGTTCACCCAACACACGCATACCAGCCAAGAAAGGTGGTGGGTGTCCCGTGATATCGCCATCAAGGCTGACACTGAGACCGTGAGACACACAGGATGCCATTTAAAGGGGGTCTAAATGATGAGGGAATTTCGATTCCATGACTCAAATTTTTTAGAAGGAATTTCAGTGTGATTTTTTTTTGTTGATGAAATTATGTCCTTTAGCTCTGCAAATGGGCAAGACTTACCCTCGGGATTGCTTTTCCTGTCATCTGGAATGTTGTGTGGCAGTCAGCAGGGTTGGAGAAGCCGGCTGCATGCCTGTGCAGGAAGACTAAGTTAAACGGCCTTAGTACTTACTCATTTGTTCTCTGGTTGCAGTGGAAAGGTCGTTCCTCCCTGCCCCCCTACCCCGCCCCACTCCCGGAGGCTGAAAAATATTACATTTAAGGTAACTTTCTAACCATCTATTGTGTTTCAAAATGTACTAAGGGGGAAAAAAATGTCTTATGGAAGAAGGAAATTGGCTTTGTATATCTAGAAAGAAATAGCTAATTTATTATTTTGGCAACTTTACTTCTGAGCAACATTACCGGACCAATTTTCTGTATTTTTCAATTGGAAATCTGTCCTTATGCTTCAGGGTTCTCTTTATTTAACTTGTGTGATGAAACTTGTTAGAGCCTCGTGATCGGGAGCCCTCCGTAAATAAGGGATTGTTATTTTAGATTGCCAACTTGAAGGACCTTCACAAATCTGTCTCCAAGAAAACCGCCTTGAATAATTCAGTCAGCTGTGCCAAACAAACAAAGAGTGATTGATTGATACTTAGACATGGCCTAAAATATTCCAGAATTGCAGCTTTTAAGACAATTTATACCGGAGTTGCTTAGAGCTAATGAGGGCAAATTTACCAAGATCTATGACGAAAGATCCTGATTTGAAAAAGCTTTCTGCAGGTTTAGGTATCAAGAAATCGAAATAGCCTAGCTCCAAACAACAAACATCACTTACTTTGTCTCCACATTTGCTTTTTCTAATTGAATTTAGTGTGCCACTGTATTTCCTCCAGAAAGTGTATTGTTTTAAAATTACCATTTCAGTTCTATTACTCAAAGCCCTGGCTTCTAATGCTTTCTGACAGTTATCAACATAATGAACCATAATGAAATGATGAGCAATCTTCAGTGGAAACCCAATGTGGATCCCAGTGGTGCTATGTGACTGTGTTGTTAAAATTTGAATGCAAATTAAAATAACATCGTCCTTACTTGTTTCCAAGGTCAGAAGAGAGAGACTTTTTTTTTTTTTGACTGCTTTAATTTTGAAAATCTCAAATCAATTTTCAAACAAGCCCTTGAAGGTACGATGTTCAGTTCAATTCTCTACTCCAAAGATTTCCACGCTTACCAGTCTGGCTGAGGGATTTTGGGATGGAAGTCCAGCATGAGGCTTTGATGTTTAAAACCATAGGATAAAAGGCAGTCTTCAGTTTCAAGTAAAGTTTTTTCTACTCCCAAACATATTTCTTTTTGCTCAAGAGCTGCAAGAACTAATAATGATAGGGGGAAGGACATGGAAGTGATTTATGAGAGTGCATTTAGTTCCAATGAAAGACTAGTTAATAGATGAGTGAGAATAAAGGCCAACGATTCCCCAAATTTTAATAATGAAAGTGTTTCAGAAAATCCATTGGTTGATCCCTAACCATTTCATATTTTATCATCCATGTAATCAATCATATTTTTTTATGAAACTTCTTGAGTCTAAGTTTTAAGGAGAATTTATTTCGTGTTGTTGATCAAACTTGTAATATAAGAGTATAGTTTTATACTACACTCTTTCATTTCATATTCTCATTTCATTTGTCATAGGACAAAAACTCAAATTGAGACACCAACTCTTCTCTTTGCCATATCGGGTGACATGATTTTTAGTCCAGAACATATGGTCCCGCTGCTTATTAACTAGTTGATAAGCCAGCTGACGTACCTGTGCCTTGGAATGTACTAACTGATCAAAGCAACCAAAAAGATTTTGATGATTCAGATGCAGCCAAAAAGATTTTGATGATTCAGATGCAGCCTTTGTCAACCCATTCCATCACTAGCTTGCTCCTTTAGTTAGATCTCAGTTAAAGGTTTGACACAGTCAGTGAGTAAGCCACATCCTTGTCTCTTCCTTTTAGATTACCTTTCAGCATCTTGACTACCAATAGGAAAAACTGCATGTAGAGAGCCCAAGTGCGTGATTCTTATCCAAAAACAATTTAGAATAGAGTGGGAAAAGATCACCAAGGTGCTGAATGAAAGGCACAGGATTGACCCCTGGCTAATCACTTACCATTTGATTGTTTGCAAATTTTTTAAAAGAGCCATTTTAAAACAATGCTATTTTAGCATCCTCTTTACAAGCCCCCACCCACCTACTTCTCATTTTATAGAGATTAATAACACAGTATGGATTCGACTGGAAAACGCATAGGTTTGAGGAACAGTAATGTATGCCCAAGGAAAGGCTTGAATTATCTGCCAATGCCATTTAGTCAGGTTATTACAGTTTTTCCACTACCATGAATAATTAAGAATGGCTTGTTATCAACCAAGCCCTGTCATTTCTGGATAACATTTTTGACACCGTTCGTGGAAGTCGTACAGTGGTTGTGCACAGCATGCTTCTATGAAACAGGGTCAATTATACATTTTGCTGAGATCCCCTGGGGTGAGAACTAGCTACCTTCTTTGCTGTCAGCATTTTGACTTTGCTTTTGTAGTTGACTTGTTCTACATGCTATAACTACAGCTCAGCGGAAGATGAACTAAGAGAAAAGTCCTGTTACATAGATACAATTGCTCCCCACCCTCCTGTGACCTTCCGCCCAGGGAAGGAACCTTAACAGAAACTTCTAATTATGCTCCTGGATGGAATGTAGGAGCCAGGCAGAGAGGACAACTCAACGAAGACAACAGCAGGATCCCAAGAAGGCATGCCAGTGACGTTTAGCATCAAGGACAGGGAGGCTAGGGGAAGTGTGACTTTGGGTGACTTGAGAAAGTTGGGAACAAACCAGCTTTTTTAATGAACTAGGCTTCCTTTTTTCCTTTGAATTGTTTATATCTCTGTGACAGGGGCCATTTTAGGCTTGGAATCAGGGTTTTCTGATCATAGCTTCGCATGTATTGGCTGTGTTAACTTGGGCGAGTTGCTTGATTTAGTTTCAGATTACTGTGGCTAATAAATATTTTTCTGTCAGATTTTATTCTGGGGATGAAGTAAGATAAAGTATGAAAAAGTGTTTTACAAGAAGTGCAAATTAGTTCACAGGCTAGCCAATTGTAAAACAAAATACTCATGATTTAATACTCATGATTACTTTCCTCTGTCTTTCATCTTGTAGATTTCTCACGGATAGCTGAGCATTTACTTCATAAAGTACTTCAGCCATAAACTAGTCATCTTAAATAAAGAAACCAAAACCCAAGTTCACCCAGTAAGAAAAGATAAAAGTTTCCTGGAGAGGAGAATGGGCAAATAGATATACTAGGAAAATACATGGTGACAAAATTTCAGCAAGGAGTTATCTCTGCAGGGAGCCAAGAGTTTTTCCTGACAGCAATGAATGACTGATGGATCCAAATGTTCTGTATTTTAATAATGGCCAGTTCTGCTTTGGTTCTTTTTATTGTTAAAACACATAAAACTGCTGTGATAAACGGTTAGAGCTCGCTGTTCATACATGTCAAAAGAGGTGTCCCCTGAACAGCATTCTTTATGTAAACTAACTCACCACCAGCAGCAATTAGAGGTGGCAAAGCATACAACTTGGGGTGGGGGGGGGAGGGATATGGGCTTTATTTCAGTCAAAACTTACACACCCACTTTACTCTGCCTTATAACCTGTCTTTCAGCTGGAGAAAGATTAACAAAGGCTTATCTAAAGGGTTGGAGGGTTTTACAGCTAAGGCACTGAAGTATTATCGACATTCAAAAGTTGTACACGATTAATGAAGCTTTATGAACTGGAATTTGAGACCGAAGCTATCTCTTCCTTGGAACATATGTCTCGTACTGGTTGCCTTGGCCTTTTAGTAGGGTGACAATAGGACTTTAAAAAATTGATCATTTAAGAGTTACGTTTCTGCCCATGCTCTCGGGGATGTTTCTTTCCACGTCCAGAATGAATTTCATGGCTCAGGCACTGAATTTTAAAATGGAGATTAAAAATCAGTTAAGTATTAAAAGTCTGTGATCGCTCCGGAAGCCACTCTGTACATGAGCCCAGCTACTTTGTTTCCTATCAACTATCTCCTAGCCTTGATTGCAGACTTGAATTTTTTTCTTCTTCTTCAACCTTTTAGCATGCTCTTGCCTTTTTTTTTTTTTTTTAAATCAGCTTTTGCAATATACAGAAGCGCTATGGAGGTGATGCTTCTGAGGAGGTAGCTGCACTGGGCGAAGGAAGCGTCATTCTTTGATGTATTTGTTCAGCAGACACTTGATGAACATCTGCTATACGTTTGGCATCTTTGTAAGGGCTGGAGACACTCTCATAAGTCAGAAAAGAGGTTCCTGTTCTCATAGAGCTTCTGTTCTAACGGGAATACAAATTATAAACGAGAGAATTTTAAAATCCTTTAAGAAGAAAAAAAAAACAAACAAAAGACTGCATGATAGGGTGAAATGGAAGATGGGAGGATGTTACTTTGCACAGAATAGACAGGAATGGAGAGGGGTAAGTTTTGGCCTCAAGCCAGAGTCTTAAGGAGGCAGGGGAATGAATTCCAGGCAGAGCTACCAAGTCTAAGATACTCGAGTTGCGTGTTTAAAGTTTTGCTGTGAGTTTTAAACTTGTCTTATTTTTTTTCTCCTTTGGTTCTGAAGTCTGTTTGTACTTTTTAATTCCAGTTGTTATAAGAAATAGAAATTTTAGGTTTGATGTCATGTTACTGTTGTGGTGCGATCAAAATTAAGACCCAGAAGCCAATTGAGATTAATTATGAGCCTTTATTAGCTGTCCGGTGACTGACTTTCCCCACTAGAGAATCAGCCCCAAGCCTCTAGAAGGAATAGCTTAAAAAGCCTCAAAAACCCCTCTAGCAAGCAAGCAGGTTTACAGAAGCAGAGGCTGGCCATGAACATATCTTTACACAGGATAACTACACCCTTAAAATTAGCATATCTTTGCACAGAACATCTCCTAGAACTACACCCTGTTTAACATTAAACAATGGAAGCAAGTTGGCCATTTAAAATGTTCTACCCTTAACTTTGCCCATGTGTCCAGACAGATTTGAACCCTTTGGCAGAAGCTACTTCTAAATGCAATTATCATGGCAGGTTTCCATCTTTTGCCAAAGTTCCAGTTGCTTCCTATAAGAATGCAAAAGTGTATTTTACCTGACTCGTTGGGGTGAGGTACGCAGGGTGCTCTTGACCTAGACTTCCCACAGAACGTCCATAGCAAACTCCTGGTTGACATCAGAGACATTTATGACTCTGTGTTCAGTGTTGGCTGATCCTCTGAATTTAAGGCTTGCACAGATTTCATGTGGCTATGTAAATATCGGGTTGTCCTAAATGGGGCTACTTTAAATCTTGGGAAAAGCCAGCAAGTGTGTTCTCTAAACTACTCAGAAATTATACTTTAGTCTCATACATGGGAGGGAAGGACTAAGATTTGTGGAATTACTGGAATTCTTTTTTTTTTTTTTTTAATACTTGGAATACTGCCCTTCTTAAATGTCACATTCACTTAATTTCTCTAGAGAGTGTGTGATTCATTTCTGGTAGCTTGTCATTTCTCAGAGGAAAATACGTGATAGGTTAAGGACGATCAAGATTTTTTTATGATTTAACGTGATATGATATTTTATGATACGATACGATAGTCCTTTGCTTTTGTGGTAATTTGGCTACAGTTTCTTTGAGACTTCAAACTGTCAACTCCTGTCAACTGAATGCAAGTTGACATCCCACTAGAAAATAATAATTACCCATTGTAGCACCTTTTCCCGTACCTGCTGTGCAATACAAAAAGTATTTCACACCAGTGAAGCGAATAGATGTCCATTAAATTTATCCACAGTGGCAAGAAATACAGTGCCCATTTCTTTCAGAGCAGTGAGAAACTCAAGAGAGTGGCCACGTCTTTTATTCTTTTTTTAGTCAGTGACAGTAGGTATAACAGGCTTTAGAAGCCAGAGTTGTTACCTGGGCTGTATGAATGTGTAAATCAGAGTTTCTTAGACTGAGCGCCACTGATAGGTTTGGGGTATGCTTGAAGTCCCCAGAATTATGAGGATCCATCCCTCTGAGGATCCTCCTGGGAAGAGGGTGCTTTGCCCCCATCAAATTCTCTAAAGCTGGGCTTGGTAAACTGTGGCTCAGGGGCAAAATTCAACTGACCTCTGTTTTTCGCAAATAAAATTTTCTCGGAACACAACCACACCCATTTGTTTAGGTATTGTCTGTGGCTGCTTTTGAGGTACAGTGGCAGCATTGACCAGTTGCTACACAGACCGCGTGGCTCAGAAATGTACTGTAAAAACTGAAATACTGACTACCTAGCCCTTTACAGAGAAAGTTTGCCGAACGCCACGCTAAATGATTCTAAGTTCAGGATTATTGCATGTCACTTTCGGTTCTGGTAGTACAGCTATTATCTATGTCACTAAATTGTATTTAAAATGTGAAGGGCATTTTCAACAAGAGAACTTTAAAAGAGTTTAACATGCTAGCTCATCCTCATATCCAGGGAGAGAATCTTAGGCTTATAAGTGAATTCCAAGGGGGTTTTACCAAAATTTTCAATGAGAAAAGACATTTATTTTCTCTTAACTACGCTTCAGTATTGATTGATTTATATTTTTAAATGTCTTAATTTTGATGATAAAAATAAAATTAAAAGAAAAACTGTAGCTCTCTATAAAGGCTAATAAAGAAAATGCCAGCCTACCTTTGAAAATGCTAAAATTTACTGTCTTCAGAGAGCAAGTTTTCCCTAACTTCATGCCTGAATTAATCATCACCTGAAGTCAAGATGGAAAAAGAAAAGTCATAATAACCAATCTCAAATTAATAAAACTTTAATTGATAGAGCCCACATTTAAAGTTCCAGCCATACTGGTTGGTTAGGGAACTATAAAAAACGAGAGAGGGGGGCTTCTAGCCTGTGCTTCCTCCCAGGGCTCACATAAATCCACATTTAGCTTCCTCTAGTCTCTTCCTTTCCCTTTAGCTTCCCTTCCTTCAACTGTACAGGAAAGTATCAAAATGAATTTATAAATGAATATATATACATATACATTCACATAAAATGAATATATATACATATAAAATGAATATGTATGTATATCTATCCCTCCCTACTCTTTCCAAAGTACTTTTACATTTTAGAAAAGAGGAAATTGAATTAGACTAGCTACACGGAGGTCATCTTTTACAGAGCTTAATCTGATGAAGAGCTTAAGCTCATGAATCTGTATGTGAAAAAGCTGACCAATACCGCTTTAGCGCAGAGAAACCTGTTAATTCACACATTTAAAAATAACACCAGGGGTAGGTGAACATCGATACATTAGAGGACTCTGTTAGTTTTCCTTCTAGTTGTTCACTCATTTACTGACCATCAACATTTCTGGAGCTTGCGTTGGAACTGGAATCATGGTAGGTAATGGGAAATGATGAAGACCCGGTTGTTCTCGTGAGGAGCACGTAGACTGGTGATTGAAACGGCTGTGCATGCAATATGTGTCTGATAACAAGACGATATTCCAAACACGATAGGAAATGGAAATAAAGACCTGAACTGTGGAACAATACCTTAAGCAGGGTTGCTGCCGGTCATACACTCAGGCTAGTACTGGGTAGTTTTAGAAAATGTAAAAACCCTGCTAATCACAGTGACCCACAAGCTACCTGAGGCTGTTGTCTGCTCAGTAGATATGATGTCGATATAAAGAATTAGAAATAAAAACAAATGTTAACTTTATTCCTCCTCGTTATACATCTCGTATTTGTAATTGGAGACTTATTTGCAACTGGACATATTTCCAGTGAGAAAGTCAATCGCTTGTCAGAAATGCCCTAAATATTCGCGTACAATACTTATATAAACAACAGAGGAGATCATCTAAGAGTTAAGATTTTTTTCCTTCTGGATCCTTCGTTTTTATTGAAAGACTCGTATTACTCAGAATGCCTGTTTCCTTTTTTTTTTTGTAGCCATCTCTACAGGTCATTGTTTTAAGGTGCTGTTAAGTACGGCTGTTGGGCCCAGATTGACTGTATTGAGTTTGTACTTTTCTGTCATTGTCTTGGGAAAAGAATACTTTCTTTTCTGAGAAAGAGATGGCTCCTCTTATAAATGTGTTTATTGTCCTTTAATTGGCAAAAGTTAAAAAAAAAAAAGAGAGAGAGAGAGAAACACAATCCCAAAAACACAGTGCAACCACCATTATGATTTTAATTTATAGATCATGGGTCCTTTCCCACGCTTGTGCCAGCAAACGTTATTATCGCACTGGGTGGACATTTCTATATTTCCTTTCCACCACCTCAATTCTCTGTCATGGTCCAACTTTTAAGGCGCTACGATGCACATATAACCATCACTCCCGATGGCAGCAAAATATAAAACAGGTGCAGTACAATTCACCAGACCATTCATGGAAGCAGCATTGAATGTGAACTTGCCTAGTTCTCTTTCTTTTCTTGAGCATCTACCCGAGTCTTCTTCCTAAAGGAAGAAGGTTGTTCTGGGCTGCCTACTACTTGTTTTCCTGCCAGGCCTCCAATTTGAAATCCTGTGCACTTTTTTTTTTTTTTCCACGTAGCAGTGTTATATCTCTGAGGCCTGTGACCATTTAGTTTTCTGCTCCATTTCTCCTCTGTTTAGACAACCATGCCCCGTCCTACATACTAATTACTGACTTTTTGCTTCTGCAGTGCTTGATTCATTGTGTCACATTTTCCCATGTGAAAGTGGACCAAAAACCTTGGCAAGGAGGTTAATGGATTTTCGAGTCACTCTTATTTAACCCTTGAAGTTGCGGCTGACCCATTTTATCAACCAGGCGGTGGTCAGCTGCACTGCAGACTAGTATCGGAGTCTATCACAGTGGAAGCACCCACAGGAGCCAAACAGGACTGAAGAAAAACACTTCCTCTTCCTACCTTTACAGCTCAAAGTTGGGTTCAAACGACTTATCTTGTTGTTACTATACCTGTAATAGGGCCACATGCTGGAGTCTGGAGTGGAAATAACCCCAGAGTGGGAGTTAGTACGCATGGATTTTAGATTCTGGCGCTCATTAGATCATAAACTTCCTGAATTATCAAATCTACTTCCTGGATATCAATGTCCTCATCTTAAAATGAGGCTATTTGACCAAATGATCTTTACCATCCTGTCTGGCTCTAGGGGTCTATGATTTACAGAGCTCTGTCATTTATTTAAAAACGATTTATTTGACCCCGTTATTTTCCAGTCACTGTGCTAAAGACTGTAGATACAAATTCAAAATCTTAAACAAGGAAGAAATTTACATTTTCTTTCTGAGGACTCTGTGAGGGGTAATCTTAACTTTTAAAAGAAATTTTACAACATTGTTTTTTCTTTAGGGTTCACAAGATGGGAAGCAGGTCTTAAAGCTAAGGCTGTAATTAGTCTCAAGGGGAGATTGGGAAGGACTGCTTACCTCATTAAAATAAAGTCTTCAATTAAGCTGTATAAAGAGAAAAGGAGAGTGGATTAACCTTATCAGTGTCACCACCAAATCCTTTAGCCATTCATCACCCTGAGCTAATAATAAATATTGAAAATGACTTGTTATTCACAGATTTCCTCTTCTAATTCTTTCTCAGTGGCAACTTTGAAATAGTACATTCCATTATGGCCTACCAGATGAAGCTTCTCTTGACTTTAGGCAGGCTTCCAGTCAACGCCTTCTTCCTTAGGAACTGACCAAATTTTCTTCAAACAATCATTACAAATAAATTTGAAGTAGGATACAGTGAACAAGACATCTAAAATGTTTGTTAACCTTACTTTGACTCTTTTCTTGGAAGACCAAAATACAAAAGACGAAAGGAAAAGAGAGGGTTTTCCAATTGTCGCATTGAGTAAAGATTTCTCATTAGAACGTGGCAGGCGTCTTTTAAATCTTTGGAACCAGCTCAGACCAGAAAAATCTCTCTCCTCCCATTCTGACTCTTCTCTCTGAATGTAACTTGTGTCACAACCTCTTGGTTCATAAAGTCTAATATACAGCAAGAAGCAAGAGGGTTCATCATGGTTCTATACTGTTAGAATTTTATCATGATTATTCAGTCAATCACTGTGCTGTTTGAAACCAGTTGTAATGTTTCAAAAGGCCACCGCCACAATTCCTATTTCAGAAACTCTTCGATGTCCGTGGGAACACGAACAGGTTTCCCGCTCTCCAAAAGCGAAGAGTTCACTTTCTTGCATAAAGTGAAGAAGCGATCGCCTTGGGGTACATCTCACTAGGGATGCATAGGATAAAACACCAAAGCTGACAGACACAGTGCAAAGCTGTGGTGACTTTCCGCTGAGATGCTGACTATGGCTCCTGGGAGAGGAATTCGATGGTGTAGGGTGCACTGCCTCTATAATGGCTCGTGGCTACACAAATGCTGAACACTGTTTTTGGTTTTCACCTTTTTTTTTTTTTTAAGTGAAAATCCTCTTTGGATTTCTTTTGGATAGTGAAAACAAGTATTAATGTAGGTCTTTTGTAAAAGCAAAGCTGTGGGAAGCAAACGGGGGATACCTGTATGCTTAAAAAAAGGCATGCTGCTTCCCTGGCCAGTTGTAGGGCAGATTGTGGGGCTTTCGTATAATACCTACGTTGGGTTGAGATCTCTAAAAAACAGTACCTTCCTTCAATATCTGGGCAACCAGGTTAAACCAGTTTCTCCTAATTACCCATAAATAGTTTAATCCTCAACTGCTATGTTGAAATGAAGAGGCGTATCTATACAATTTGGTTAATTTTATTTCATATTGATGACACAGCATACTTAGGAATCATCATTTATCTCCAAAAGTGGTACATAAGTTGTCATTTACAGAGTCCCACTGCAGTTCTGGGAACTAAAGTCATATCTGGATGCTTATTTTTCAGATGATAAGATCAAGACTCGATAAGTTATATTTTCCTGCCACGCCAGAGAGAAAGCTTGAGCTTGGAGCTCATTGGATGTAGGGTTGCTTCACATCCCAGAGTGGCAGGCAATGCTAGATTCGTTTGCACAGGAATGAGAATGGCACATGTCCAGATTCTATCCTATTGTTCTTTTTAAAGATCTTTTTTGCTTTTGTTTTCTCTGCTAAATAGTCCCATCTTACTTCTTATATAAGCCCAGAAATTGTAAAAGTATCATTCCAGTTCTCGGTGTGACAGTAAGCTTTTTTACTTTCCCCAGGCCCTCCATCTGCTCCCCTGAATTTGATTTCAAATGTCAACGAGACTTCGGTGAACTTGGAGTGGAGCAGTCCTCAGAACACAGGTGGCCGCCAGGACATCTCCTACAATGTGGTGTGCAAGAGGTGTGGAGCTGGAGATTCCAGCAAGTGCCGGCCCTGTGGAAGTGGGGTCCACTATACCCCGCAGCAGAATGGCCTGAAGACCACCAAAGTCTCCATCACTGACCTGCTGGCTCATACCAATTACACATTTGAAATCTGGGCAGTGAATGGAGTGTCCAAGTATAACCCTAGCCCGGATCAATCAGTGTCTGTCACCGTGACAACCAACCAAGCAGGTAGGAATCAGATCCACTTCATTGAATGATCTAAATGTATATAGAGAATGAGCTTGTGTTGATATCCATATGATAAAAATTTCTACGATTGAAGTAGAACTACATGGATCTAATTATAAACCTGGGAGCTGTGTTATAATAGAAATGATATTTAGAGGGGACGTTTATTCTTTTTTTTTTTTTTTTTCTCGGACATCAGCTGCATAGCATGCCCTGTACTAGGTAGTTGAGATTGAATGAAAACCAAGACAATGATTGAAACCAGAAGACAGTCCAGTGAGCTGGGTCACTCCATGCTGAACTTTTCTTGTAAGGGATTCATTCATATTGGCCATTTTAATCACAAGATTCATGGTTGGACATTAGATCATTTACATATTATTTAGGATTATAAACTTGATTTTTACCAATCCGTATTGGTATATCGGTATTTGCTGTATTTTTCAAAAAAAATATTAGCTGCTATGATTTTGATCTTGTTTTTTATTTTAAAATTTTAAAAGTAATTGACACAGATCTATACTAGAATCGCCATGTAAATCTGTGAACAATGAATGGTTTAATGGGCAGCTTGATCTGTGTGGTTGACGAAATCTTCCTTAAAACTTATACTGCTTTTTCAGCCACTTTCATAGTTGAATACACAATTGACACATGGGGAATGTTAATTTACCCCATTTCCTGCATCTCTTTCCTTTTATAATAGAGATGACAAGAAAACATTTTTTTGTTCATGAAGAGTTTCTGCTGAGTTAATGGCAGAACTATTACAAAATCTTGAATATCAGATATTTCAAAGTGCAAAGTAGAATCTAGATTCCTAGGCTCCAACTCCTGACCCACTCATTCCCATTTCTCCCCTAAAAGAGTTTCCACACGTTCTCAAGCTAATTTTCCATTCTGTATTTCCGCCACATGTTTCCCATTGTTGGCTCCTCGTTACTTATTTCTGAAGAGTTTAAAGAGGAGCAGGAAAAAGGACTGTGGTTTATCCTTTTGTGAGGCTCTTAAGAACAACAAACTTTGCTGGAAGAGGATTATAGATTGCCAAGAATCCTATCACCTCTTATTGCACTTTTCTCTCAAATGAATGTTTCAGTAAGTGCACTCAATAGTTAAGTAAAATATATCTGTACTAATTGATCTATAGTGAGAAGTATTCTAGTATCCCAATTCAAAGCCATTATTTTTCCACTTTCCCCTGAACTCTCTAGAATAAATTAAAAGTTAATACTTGGAGAAGATTCTGAACCGAAGCTAGGATGGCAGATCTTTCCCGAAGGCAGATTGTCTGGTGATGCTTTTGTCTTTATTTCTGCACTTTTAAATTGTCAACATGGTTAGTGGTAATTAGTTTTATTTTTCTACAAAGACTAGGATGATTTAGGAGGTTTTTGAGAGCATCACAAGGACTCTGTGATGGCCAGCTTTTTATCAGTTCTCTTTGGAAAAATGCAGTGGAAATCGTGTACATAGATTCTGGGAAATGCATTGGTGCCACTGGTGTCTCTGAGTTAGAAAGAGCCAACAAGTTGCAGCACCATCTCTGCACCCCCTAGAGAATCTGACCCGTGAGCCAATCAATATTATGTTCAGCCCGGAAGTGCCTTTTCAGCTACACTCAAAACACATCACTACTTTGTGTTCTTAACTGAGTTAAAACGAGGAATGAACATTTTGAGGCTTCAGTGTACAAGATGAAGTCATTCTTTTTGGCAGAGAATGACCTCTGGGAGACGTGCTGAGGACAGGCTTGGCTCCCACAGATTTTGTGGGGAGACTTCTAGGACTCTCTTCTGTATACCTAAGGACTCAAGCCAAGGGATTATGTCAACTCCCCCAGGGCCAGAAGGCGCAAGGAGCACAAGGAAAAAGGTTCAAGACCCCCCGGAAGAAGAAAATGTGCAAAAACATTACGAGAGTGGGAAGTAAAAAGTCAAAGTTTTATGAAAAATGTAGGTGTAATTCTTTCCGATCTAGGAGAAAGGTGAACGGGGATTCCTCTGACACAATGAGGTTGCTTTCTCTGCCATGGCGAGCAGTCCTGCCAGGAGGTTTGCTGAATAGGACAAAATTCCAGCTCCTTATTTTAATTTTCATGAAGAGTAGTGCTGGGAAGCTGTTCAAAATTAAAAATAAATCTTTCAATAAGGAGACCTCCTGTGTGGCCAGACAGAAAGCTTTCTCTTAGCAGAGAGTTGTATATGGGCACAGCACTGCCTCGTTCCTACTGTAATTTGGAGTAATTCACTAGTTCAAAAGCATCCGGGTAGTTTGTCTTTGATTAACAAACCCTTTCTTCATAGTAGTGTAAATTAATAATGTAGGCCAAAATTCGGGGTGAATGTAGCAACCATAAACTCTATCAAAGCTCCCCTAAGCATATTTACATATACACGGTTATATTCTAATTCTAGTCTTTCTTATCATTTCATTAAATTAAATTCCTTAGGGACCTTTATAGGCAATGATGTCTCACTCTATAAGGAATACACAGAATAAACGAATGTTAGCGTTTACCACCTGGAGGCCCGCAGTTTGTGGCTCTCCATTTTTGCTCCGTTTTCATAGAGTCCCTTTTCTCATCTGTAACTTATTTAGGAACAAACAAGCAAACAAACAACAAAACTTTCTAGAGTTCCTGGCTTTGTCATCACCTCCTCTGAGACTTTTGAACAGTTCCACGAAGATAAAATGACCCCCCCCCCACACCGCGCCAGCCAATGTCAGAGCCAGCACCACTTGAAATCAGGGAGAGCCTTGCTGTTTCTTCTAAAATTATTAGATAATTAATAGTACTCTTGTATTCAGTTTGGTATTCTCCCCATTTGTGAGGGTAGACTGTGAATATCTGGGCATGGAGATGTAGCTTTAACTGGGCTTTGATCCTTTACTTGTGAGTGGGTGGCTATTCTCACATGCTCGTTTAAGCCATTCTAACCTACATCTCTCTGTCCTGGCATCTTAGGGGCTATTAACACCTTTTTCCTCCCCTCCTGAGTTCAAAACCAGTTGACCCCTAAGAGGAGACAAAGGGAACTCAGAATGTCAGCTTTGTTGCTGATCATCTGATGGAAGAATGTGAGCTTTATTATCTGTGGCCAAAAGGGCTGGCTCTAGTGACACTTATCCAGTGTCACCCAGAGACAGCCTGGCCCCCTGCAAGGGTAAAGCCTGCACCCCTAAGTTTGTGCAAATAGATGGTCTATGCAGGTACAAGAGAGCAGAGAGGGTTGACATGAGACATAGTAGAAGAGAATTCTCCTAAATTCTCTCCATGAGCTAAGCCACCCTCACCTCTATGCTAAGATCAGCGAAGGAGAAATGGGAAGAGGGGCGGGTGGGACCTCCAGCTGAAGTCACTCCAGAGTAAAACAAGGAAAATGGAAGTTCTCCCTACAGTTGCTTTCTGACATTACAGTACAAAGGGGAAAAAGTGAGATTTCCTTTGAAAACTCTTATTTCCTTTTCTTCATTTTCTATTCTCTAGCAACTGTTCTGCTTTTTGTTTAGGAGGAGATGGTTCTGATGTTTATGAAAAATGAATAAGCAGACTGCTGGGTGATTTGTTTTCTAGATGGCTTTCCTTCGGTTTACTTTTACTTAAGTGGACCATCTCAGGCAAATAAATACAGGATGTGTCACTATGTGTCACCAGGAGAGAAAATGCTGTATAGATGAAATAAGGTTTTCCTGGCCGAGCAACGGAACTGTGAATATTTTTGCCAAAAATGCTTGATGGTAGCCAGCAAATCTTAATATCACTGAGCCCATTTTCACCGTGCACCCCCAATCCTCTCACACCTTTCTCCCAGCTCCAGGGCTGGACCATACTCTAGGTTATTTTGTTGGTGTTCTATACAAACCCTTATTTTTACCCAGGGGCAGCCATAACTTTTTTTTTTTTTTTTTAGTTGGCATGACAATGTTCCTGATACTTTACAGAGCAATATGTCTGGTAACCTCTCTTTAGCAAAGTTATTGTCTGTCTCCTAGTGACAGATGTCTTTAATACCCTGAGTTTGCAGGAGTTAAAAAAAAGTTGACGGATTACAGAATTATTTGAACCTAGCTAATCGCTAAGATCTTTTTCAATCCTAAAATTCTGCGATTCCAAGAATATAGACATAAACTATGAGCATGAAGTAGAGCTTATTTCTCTATGATGTTCAAAAACTGGCTCGAAAAGCAATTCTAAGAGTGGGAAAAAATCCAAAAAATGCTTCAGCAGAATTATCAGAATGCATCTGAATCCTGTCTTCCCTTCGCCCTTCCAACCCCCACCCTGCCAAGTATTTACTGGGAAGGGCAAAACAATAAGCCAGCCGTACCTCTAGTGTAGTTATTCTGGCCCCTCCCTAGACATTTGGTAATGTCTGGGGACATTTCTGGTTGTCACTACTGGGAGGAGGGGATGTACTATTTCATCTAGTAGGCAAAGGCCAAGGATGCTGCTAAATATCTTACACTGCACAGGACTTTCCCCCAGCAGAGAATGATCTGGTCCAAAGTGTCTGTAGTACCAAGATTGGGAAACTGCTCTAGTGATGTTTGAAAAACAGATTCAGTGATTTCATAGCAATGTCCACCTTCTAAAGGTTCCGTCACCATCCTGTCTTTGTTTGGTTCCATTTTTCTGTGCTGGGAACCTGATGCTGTTTTCAGTAATAAATGGTCCTTTGGGACCTCTTATGAAGAACCCCAGTTGCTCTGCCATCAGATGAACTTGTGCTGCTTTTTAGACTCCCTTTGTCCTTTAGAATAGACAATTAAAAAAAAAAAAACCTGTCAGAAAATGCAATGCCAACTGTAAAGTCACAGGACGCCTCATTGTGATGCCACGCATAGCACATGGTAGATGTTCAATACTGGTTTGTTGATCAACACATTTATTTACAGTAAAAACAATCAGTGAGCTCTATTTGTCAAATAGTGATAAACTTAATAAAACCAAAATAATGAGTAGAGAAAAGAAAATAACTAAGTACAAGAGGCGTACTGTCTTATTACTCAACTGGTACGTTCCCAATTCTCTCTTTCTCTGCCATCTTTTAATTAGACGTATTATGTTATTTGAGCAAGATAATGGAGAACAGTGGGAATTCTCATCCCCACTGAGTCTAATTGCTACCTATCATCTAGATAGTAAGAGGGAAGATTCCAGGAGCTGGTGAGGGGAAAGGAAGCAACTTAGAGAAACCGAGTTAGGTAATGTGCTCTAGGCCTGGTGGCCCCAGATTGTGTGAGGTCTGAAGCATGGACAATTTTGGGGTGATTTCAAAACAAACAAACAAACAGCAACAACAACAACAACAACAACAAACTAAAAAATTACAAATATCAGATTAGTAACAAAGATTTGGAAAGGGCCTATGCAAACTTCTCTAGCTTCAGTGTATAAAATTCTGCCTCTAACTAGAGTGAAAGAATGTGGTTGTCAGGTACAGGGACTACTGTGTTATTAATGCCTAAGAATAGAAAGGAAAAGGAAGAAAGTAGAGATATCGAGGATAAGAGGAAGTCTGGTTTGGCCTGGCACGAGAGGCGTTGAAATGCAAGCTCACACCGGGATGGTTCTGGCCTATATAGTGTGTGAGGATCAGCACTAGAGTTGGCTTGAAGTGTGGTTTGAGATCAAATTAACACACAGAAAGACAATTCGGATGATTTTGAAAATGGAAAGCCAAATGAGATGTGACCAGGACCGAGGCTTTGCTGTAAACTTTGAAAGGGAGAGAAGAAGAAGAAGAAAAAAAAGTTCTGTTAATGTTTTGAGTCACAAATATCTGGCTTCTGTTAGTGTCCTAGAGTGGGGTTGGCAAACTATGGCCCAGAGGCCAAATCTGGATCCTCCATCTGGTGTTGTACAACCCACTAAGATTTTTTTTTTTTAATTTCTAAAGGGTGGAAAATAAAAAGAGAATAACATGATGCACATTTAGAAATTATATAAAATTCAAATTTTAGTGTCCATAGAGACGTTTTATTGGCACAAAGCCCTACTCATTTGTATGGTCTAAGACTGCTTTCCTAAGAAACATAGCAAAGATATTAATGGGACATCTCGCTCTTTATAGAAAACATTTGTCATCCCTGCTCTGGGTACGAAATCAGGAAAGAAACCAGTCAGATGGGAGGCTGAGAAGATGGCGAAGTGATGGTGTCATTTGTGGGACTCTCTCTGACAAAGTGTGTGGTGGATTAACATTTAGATGAATCTCACAGTTGAAATAATTTTGATATTTGGCAAGAACCCTTCTTTTTTAAAGGTTTTGATGATGTAAACAAGATTTCATAAAAAGTGATGAAGACTTTGAACATGCCTTTGCTTTTTTTACCCCAAGGCTTTTCCCGACAACACTCGAGTTCAACGTGTAATGTAGAATGTTCTTGATTTTCGATAAGGCAGTGTTCTTGTTTTCCTGAAAACAGGCGTTCTTAGCGCTATTGTGTGGTTGGTTCTCAGATGCTAGCAGTGATTTTCTTTTTGAATGATAATATGCACTTCTCTTTTCCATTGTCTGCTCACTGAGATGGTTTCTTGTTTGCCTTTGACCTCAATGAAATCATGTTTTTTTTCCCCCTTCACTCCTAAGAAATTTAAAGGAGAAAAACACATGATGAAACTAGTAAAATCTATAAGTTGGAAATCTTTCTAAAGACATATTTTAATTTTTGTGAAACAAATTGTAAAGCCATGGCATTCGGAGAATTTGCTCGTAAGTCATTTGTGTTTCCTCATAACATTTGACCCTCAAATAACATGGGCTTGAACTGCGCAGGTCCACTGATCATGATGATTTTTTTCAATAAATACTATTGTAGGAATACAGTGTATAATGCATATAACATAAGAAATATATGTTAATCAACTTTTTATCAGTAAGGCTTCCAGGGAACAGGAGGCTATTAGCTAAGTTTTTGGAGAGTTAAAAGTTACACGTGAATTTTTGACTGAAGGGGGGCGGTCAGCACCCCAACCTCCCATTGTTCAAGGGTCACCTGTGCTTGGTGTGTAACTGTCGGGACCGCTCAAGTACAAGCTGGCTTGAAAGTCCTTTCTGCGCCTGGGCAAATGCACAGGGGGCTTCGGCGAAGCCAGGCTGTGGCTTTGTCATTGTCAGCTCTGACCCTGTCACGGGCTCCTGGACTTCGCCCCTAATGCCTCGGAAACATACATTTTAAAAACAGGCAGTAAGTTTTTAAAGGAACTGTTTCTTGATTCTAGTGCTATACATAAAACAATTTCATGTTTATGGAAATTCTTGCCATCCTTATAATTATGAAACATACTAATTATGATCATATTTAAAAATAAAATAAACCTGGAGATTTGCAATGGTACAGCCTCTGGTGTGTGGCACCAGGGTCTGTGACTTTGTATTCAAGGTGCGTGTCACAAGTCTTGGTAAGGAAAAAAATAAATAAAAGACTTCCAAAAGAATCTGTTAAATTATCTAGCTTCAAGGTTGACTGAGCAGCATAGACAAATGCCTGTAGAGCCCTCGGGTAATTATTGCATATAAGTAAAAAAAATGGGTTGCATTTTTTTAAGATGTGAATATTTAACTCTAAGAAAATGAAAGTTTTATTTATATACCCAAGACTGAGAACACCATTTTTCCTGACTCCTTTGCCTTCACGCCTATATAAATATGTACACATGTTCATTTGTGAGGTGAGAGATCCATTCGGTAGCATTCACTCTAAATACCTGACAGTCTAAATCTGATTTGTTTATTTGCTTCTCAGAGTTGTGCTTGTTACTTCAAATACTACTGCCAACTTTTATACCCTCTGGAGAAGTCACCAAGAAATTTGAAAAATAAGTGCCTGGCTGAGATGAAGAAGGAACAGTGCAGGGCGAGCAGGATTTTAGATGGACTCCTAAATTCTTTAGTTGACACTCCAGCTGGCTAAATTAATTACTGTCTCCTTAGAGGAGACACCCTAGATTTCGGTTTGAATTGAGCATCAATAAAAAGATCCAGAGAAACTTTATCAAAGCTTCCATTAACCCCCTACTGATGTCTTTAAAGAGTTTTTTTTTCTTGAAACACCAGGAAGACCAATAGCCATGCTGCAGGACTAATCCTCCATGGAGAGATCTTAAATCTGCAGGAACTAATTAAAATGCCTGTCCATGTCACCACAGTATACAGAGCTTTCTCTGAATCTCAGCGTTTCCATGCTATTTTCATGGGGTTATATAGTAAAAAAGCGTTCCATGTATTGTCTTCAGGTAAAGACTTGTGAGTGGGTTTTTTGGTTTTACATTTTAATCTGTCAAGATAAGCAAGACTTAGCTCTAGCCAACAGTATTAAAAGTATGTCTCTTTTTAAATGAGTGTTTACCCAGTGTTTACCTTTCACCCCAACACACACACACGCAAACACACGCACACACACACACACACACACACACACACACACACACACACTTTTCCCATTATTGTTTGTACCAGAAAAATGAAGTCCGTGGAAGCTGCCTCCCAGCGGAAATAACAGAAAAAGAGAGATGGTGCCAGACATCAGTGTGGTCTCTTGCCTAGTGGACATGGTGGCTTTCATTGGGAAATGTCATGAAAGATTTGGTCCACACACGGGAGTCAGTACCCAGGCGGCTGTGGGAATCTAGATGAGCAGTCAGCAAAATGGCTGCCAACACAGACCCAGAGCCGACGAAACAACTCTTAGGTTCAATTCCTCTTTTCTCTATTGTGATAAAATGGTCAGTCCACCCTAACAGAACTCTACTGGGGCTCTCCTGACCGTCTCTTCTTTTTTTGTTGTTATGACAAAACAGAAGGGCTACTTTCTAAAACATAATCAATTTAAAATATGGGCAAAACGACAATGATTTGAAACATTTGTTCTATTTTGCTGTCACTCTTAGAAGGAGAGGAGAGACAGAAAGAGGAAGGGAGTACCACTTCATCTTCCAAATGATAATCAGTGTACATGAATTTTTCAGGCAGTTTGGTCCTCATGGTCAAAAAAAGCCTCTCTGATGAAGGCTGTGGGTATATAATTTTTAAAAAATTTCTTTTCTAGGAACCTTTTGTTGGTGATGAGTGCATACAAACGAGACTTAAATGTGTAGCTTCAGCTTCTCAGTGGGTGCTAAATAGGAACCTGCCACCAACAGGTTCACCGTGTATAACAAGCTAGGGACAAGATCCATCCATTAAAACAAACACCGAAAGGGGCAAGCTCACAATGGCTCCCCGGAGAGTTGGCGTCGTCTAGATAAACATACTGCAAGCTGTAAATCTGCCTCTTGAATCAACCTTATTTTTTTTAGTATAATAAGTGTGTATTTTGAGCATAATAAGTGTGAAGGTAGATGAGAGCAGCGCTTTCCTCCATGTTTCTTTGTCAAAGCCAGGGTCACAACATACAAACAGGCAGGGACTTTGAATATGCAACAGGCTGAGAGCTTAATCAAATGTTTCTTTCACTCTTCAAGATAATCAAGGACTTTTCTTTTTTTTTTTAAGCTGAGAATTGCAAATTATCCTAAGAGTTGCTGGTGGGAGCCTTTGCTTGTGTTGAATCCCATTGGACGTGATACTGGTCCTACGGGGCTCTAGGAGGGCGAGATTTTAGGAAACTTTCTAGGAGGATGCTTTTGGAGGCTTGGGAATTCTTGCCACTAGCATCCTCTCATTTCTCAACATTTAAAATAGGCATGGGATTATCAATACAGTAAAAAATCAGGATTCTTGTTGCTTTGTTTTCCACCGAAAGTAAGGGATACAAATATGTCTCCCCATGAAAATTAAGAGTGTTTTTGAGCACACATTGTGTTCACAACCTTCATCATAGACACCAATCAAGTAGTCAGCTAATTCAGGTGTGGCTCTCAGAGGCTGGTAAGATGGCTGAGGAATCTTTATACAACAGAATGTATTGTCTGGGGAGAGTGATAGATGAAAAACCCTCTGAACCTCACTGTTAACTGTACGTGTCCTTTGGATGGCGACCTCTTTTCTTTCTCGCCACCTCTTCCTCCCTTCTTTTTTCAGAATGCAAAATCCTTCCGTAGTGTGCTGGAGCCCTGCCCCAATGTCTTCCTTGTAGACCATACTGTGGGACTATTTCTAAGTGAGATATTGTTTTCACTGAGGTCCTAATGAGCTCCTTCCGGTATTTACAGACTGACTCCTGGGTGGAGCCAGTAATACTGAATTTCACACTTCAGTGAATTGTGTTAAAGAGAGACCCCAGTGAGATGCTGTGAACCTTCTAGTTAAAAAAAAAAAAAGAAAAGAAAAGAAAGAAAGAAAATTAAAAAAAAAAAAGTTCAAGTCCTAAAAAGTTAAAGCTTTCCTAATACATTCTTTGTTACTCTTTATGACTACAAAAGTCATCTTGAATTCTCAAGCACAGATCCAGTTGAAGACATCTATTGGCCTTAATAATATTTTAAAATTTAATAGCTCTGTTGTTTCAGCCTTAATCTTATAATGCCCATAGGAGTTTAAACTATCTGGCACATACAATTTATGTACCTGGCTGATACCCCTAAATAAAAAAAAAAAAAAAAAACTAATCCTATGGTTGAAAATTCCCAAGCCAAAAATCCCTTCTCATAAATTATGCTCTTTTTTCTAACCTCTATCATAGCCTTTAAGAGAATTACCCAAAAGATAGAGTTTCAAATATGAGGGCTGCAAGAATATCATTTCATGGCCGCATTTTTTTGAGAGCGTAGCATGTGGTGACCATTCGTATATGAAGTATTTTCAAAATGTGCTGGTTGTAATTTAACCCAAAGGTCTCTATATCTGTTCTCTCCACTTACCAGTCACTTCTGTGTGCATGTCTACATAGCAAGCAAGAAACTGGGCAGGAAATCCAGGGCTACCAAAAAAACCCCAAAACCAAAAAAACAAAAACAAGTCTTCCTTAGGTACTATGAAAAACCAGCTCTTCAGCATTCCGTGGTTCATGAATATTGTCCCCTGAATATTTTGATACCTTGTATTCAGAACTTTCCCAGACTTCTACGCAGTGGAACCAAACTGGGATTAAAATAGAGAATGTCAGCGCTTCACTCAGTTGGTCTTCGTTTCTCTCTCTCTCTCTTCTCTCTCTCTCTCTCTCTCTCTCTCTCTCTCTCTTTCTCCCATTTCACTTTATCATCTGTGGTCATCACTTTTCAGCATTTAGTCATTGTTCTTTAAACCAAGCAGCACTTGGGACAGGGAAATTTCCGAGTAGCACGGAACACCTAGATTTGCATTAAAATTGTACTAAAATATTTCCTCTGCCTCTCTTACCCTGTCAGCGATAATCTGTAGCCCATGGTTTCATGCTCCAGTTTATTCTTTGTCAGACATTTTTTGTTTCAGTTTCCTCCTCCCCACCTCCCGCCCTCTATTCGGCCTATGGGCTTCAAAATGAAATAAGGGAAACAGATGAGTTACTAAAAAGTAGTTTCAGAGATTAAAAAAAAAAAAATTACAATGTCTGGTGAAAATGCTCACAACTTGAGGAGCTTATATCTTGATTTATGGTCACCATGACATTTTTTGAGCAGCTCGTGAGGTCTTTTTAAATGACCATTTGGAAAAGTAGGTATCCTGTTCCAACGGTCCATGTGAATTGCGTGGCTCAGGAGATGACTAATAGGAGGCCAGACCTCTCTGTCTTGAGGTCACCTCTTTGAATCTGGACTACATCATAAGTGGCCCAACAGCCCGACCATCTGGCAGCCATCGAGTGGCTATTGTAATGGAATTGGTCTCGGTCCAGGCCTTCATTGACAGGTGTTCACATCATAAGTGACGCTAATTGACTTTCTAGTCATTCTTCTTGGAAGACGGTGGATCATCACTGTGATGGCAATGGGCAGTGAGTTATTCATGATAGACCCGGACTCTGTTCAAAGCCAAGGAGCACAGCACCTTGAGCTGGCACCAGTCTGGCACCTTGTAAATATTGTCCTTGTCTCTCATGGCTTCCATTAGCCTCAGAACTAAAAACAAAAACAGGAATTGAATTTTAAAGGGTAGCTTGGAATGGCTAATGCTGCTTTTCTGAGCATCATGTGTTGAGGCCTTTTTCTTCATTTTGTATTACAGTGATAAGACGCCTCCTTTGAAAGTTATATATAAGGAAGAAAAAAAAATTGGATTCTGGGCCTCTATGATAATATCAGTCAAATTATCTGCTTTTATTTTTTCTTTGTTTGTTTTGGGATTGATTACCAGGTCACTTATCCATACCTATGAGTTCATACCTATGAATAAGTTATGGGTGAATCTCTTTGATAGAGAATTTAATAAGGTTATTTTCAGTGCTCTTGTGAAATGGAGACCAGTAAAGTCGAGACGCTTATTATCATAAATTTCAAAGCATGGAATTCAAGGGGCTTCATCCAACTATACACTCTTCTGTTGTTCCAGGTATGTGAATCCAGAGTAAACTATCATGTATTCACTCTCACCTGGGGCCATACGCTGAGGGGTAATTTGGCCTGACTTGGAGGAGATTATTGGAAGTGTTAGTATCACTATTAGTGTTATTAATATTTTGTCCCCTGAAGCCTCCTAGGTTTATCTCATGGCACTTTTTTTTTTTAAGTACACAGATGATTTGGATGTCGTTGTAGCAAGTGGCAAAACTACACTCCTGAATTAGTTATTATGCTTAAAAGTAAAGATGACAACAGCCACGGTGAATCTATTTATTGAAGCAGATGGGCTCTTTTAGCAGAACGATCAGTGTCTTCCCTCTCTCTGAAAGGCTTTTCACGGGTAGGAAATTGTCAAGCCGCTGATATAAAGTAATGAACCAGGCTTTTTATTGGTCCGTTTCTGGAGCAAGCTTTTAAGCATTTCTGCCTGTAAATGTAGAAACCTGAGTGTGGAAAGTAAAAGGCAAGAGCAAAGATTTACTGGGTGCATCTATCATCCTGGCTTTTAGAGTCTTTGTGATGAATACATCTTTAATTGGGGACTGATCTAGATGCTTTGGATGTCAGAAAGCTACATGTTACAGCATTGTCTCATGGTTCTTCACACAGCAGGACGATTAGCAGCTGTCTGAGTAACAAAGAGAACCTGAAGCCCACAGCACAGCTTTTATTTTCCAGATTTGGAATGCCTGAAGCTCTCCAGTGGAGTCGACAGCTAAAGAAACCGAAGCCTCGATTCACAGCCACTAATCCTTTTCGCTCTCTGTGCTGTTATTTCTGCTCAATAGAAGAAAACCCTTCCTTTACACCATCCTCCAAATTCTGGATTAATTTGGGAGGGCATTTCATCACAGAAGAATTCATTTTGTCCAGGCCTCTTTATCCTGTCTAACCAAGACACCTAAAATAATGCCCATTAAGAGTTTACACTAGATATTTTTCAACCTACTGAAGCACAATGAGAAGGTTCATTTTCCTAGAGACATTCAGAGAAAAAAAAATTATTTAATTTTTCTGTTGTTGCTGGCTTTGCCCTGTTTTCTTATCTTAAACACCTGTCTTGCTCAGGCAAATTCTTATAAATTGCTTTCCAGTAGAAAGACTTGTTTTCCTGTTCGCCTGAAACTGGCATTCTAACTTAACAGGAAATACATACTGGATCTTGCCATGTTTCTGTTGGCAAGTGTTGGGCTATCTTTGTAAAAGCCTGCCAACAAATTTCTTAACAAGCAAGTAGAAAGTAAAACAAGCAGTTCTCAGACGAAACAGAAGATACACTTGAACTGCATCAGAGACACTTGGGTGCCGTGTAAGTCATTCCCAGTTAATTCTGGGAGATGGGGGGTCTTGGTTTTGAGTTGAACTGTCACTCGCTTATAATTCTACAACTAATAGTATGGCTGTAGGTGTCATAATGCTAATTCAAGATAGTAGCTATTTAAAAAAGGAAAACAGAGATTTAAGTAATGGATTTTCTTGACTACAAAGAGCAAGGATTGCTGTATGGCTCAGATATTAAGCATAATGATCAAATAGTTACCCCCCAAAAAGCCCTAATTTGCAAAAACTTAGATCTCTCATGACACCTTTAGGTCTATACCCAGGGTTAACTAAAGTTTTCAGATTGGTCTTTCTAAATAACTTTAATACTTCACCTTTAGTATTCTTAGTTAGCATTTTTATTTATTTTTAATGATTTTATTGTGAATATGTACAAATACAGAATAGTCAATGAATTATTTGCAAAGCAAACACCTGTGTAACCATCTACCAGTTTGAAGGGCTGTAACATTGACAACTTTCTAGAAGTTTGCTTTGCGGACCATCCCCCTTCCCTAACTTCAAACTATACTATTATTTCTTTCGTAATTGAATTTTTCGGTTTTAGGTGATCTCTTCTTAGCTCTTTATATAGTTCTAAAATGAAGTGATTCATCTCTAAAAGCTTTAAACTTTGTCTGTGACAGGGATCATGTCTAATTTATCTCTGAGTTTCCGGCAACCAAGAACGTTCATAGCCCTGTACCTAACACACAGCATACCTAAGATTTGCTCTGTGACGGATGCTGCTGCCGATGCTGCGGGAGAACAAGCCTTTTAACCTTCAAGATTCTAATTTCTCACCAGTGAACAGAGAGGAGAGGCTAGAACCTTTCTATACATCAGAGGTTGAAAGTGTGGAGTCTAGGACTTGACTTTTGAACTCAGCACTTAAGGTGTAACTTGAGGCAAGTTATTCAAACTCTTTGTACCTTATTTTCCTACTCCATAGAATGGGAATAATAATAGCATCTGCCTCATAGGGTTTTTGTGAGGGTTATATGAACTAACCCATGCAAGACATTTACAACAACGCTGGACACGTAGTAGTTACTCAAGAAGTGCTCGTTTAGTGCGCAGTGTTGTTACAGACCTGTGATATGGAGGGAGGATCACATACTTTTGAGGCAGACAGACTTGAGTTTAAAATCTCGTTTTATAGCTTTGGTTGAATTATTTAATTTCTTTGTGCAGCATGAGTTTCCAAATATGAAATCAAAGGTAGTAATTATAGCTACTTCAGAGTTGCAAAGATTAAATAATGTTAAGCAGGTGGAAGTGCTTTGCAGAGGAGGCCAACAGCATCTTTCTGCTCCTTCTCTGTTTAGCTCTGATCCGCACCACCCAAATCATCAACTGTGTAAACTGTCAACTATGCAGCGCAGGCTAACTCTTCTCTAAAAAGAAAATTCAAGCATTTTGAGGACCCCACTGTCCTTTCCCATGTAACACTGAAACAAGCTCAGCTGCACTTAGCCCAGCATTGTGTGATTCTGCCATTCCTTCATGTTAGAAGACCTGTGACTGTGATGCGTCCCGTGAAGCTGCACAGCCTGTTCCTGGCATTGCCGGCCTCAGGACAGCCCCTCACAAATGCATGGATACCCACTCCCTGTGCATGCTCAGGAGCTGGAGTTTGCGAGACGGAAACCCAGAGGCTGTCCAGGCAGCGTTAAACCACAACTTAGTTTTCTGTAGGCCTCAGCGCTACCACTCTTTATTTTCGTCAGTGATGATATGAAAGTGTTGTTATACAAAAAATTCCTCTCTTTTTGCCACATGGCTCCATTTTGCCTGAATGGATACCTGTTGTAACCTTAACTATCAGTTTTTCAGTTAATGCAATGGAAAGTTATTTCTTCATCAGCTGGTACCCAGTTAGTAGTGTTGTGGGGAAGAGGCTCTGAGGTGAGCCTGGGCACCAACGTCCAGCAGGCAGACTGTGGGTTAGTGAGGATAGAGGGGCCCAAGGGACTTATTTCTGTGTCAGGTCTAGAAGAGGAGTAATGACTTCAACCTACATTTCATGGCCTAGAACTCAGTCATATGAACTGACCTATATGCAAAGGATTCTAGGAAATGTATTCTTTGGACAGCTCCATCCTACAAACAGTCATTTATGGGAGGGGAGCTCTCATCTTTAGATAGCCACAGTGGCCAGTCCCAATTCCTCCACTTGCGTAATGCAAACACTTAACATAAAGTCTGAGAATAGCATCACGTTCTATTCCTTAGAATGTGGTTAATAGCTTTCTGTAAAGAATGTCTAAAATAACTAAAATAAAAGTCTTAGTTAAATGCTTTGTAATGTCTTACTCTTAAATTACTCAGTTAAAACATCCTTATTGTCCAAAATCTGATTTTGAAAATCATCAGGACCGAGGGTCTGTTGTGTCCTTTGGTGAGTGTTACTGTACTCTACTCTATTATATAGTATTTATTTAAAACACTGTGTATGTGCTGACCTTGAAAATCACTTTATGGAAAGAAAAATGTATCCCTCATACATTTTAAGTATAAGCTTAATTAATATTAATATCTCCATATTTAAATATAAATGAACTACATTTAATCAGTCTTCTAAAGGTTTTAATTAAGAATTTTGGTCTAGGCCTTTTGTTGAAGGAAAATAATTCCATATCAATTTTAGAATAATCAAGTTTTTCTATACCTTTTGTTTGTTGATTGGTTGGCTTGTCTTAAAAACAATTCCACTTCTTGACTATGAGAAAACATGCTTAGGTGCTTATTAATGACACAGCAGCTAAAAGCTATGGGGTGCCGAGCCTGGGGTCATCAGCAATGTATCCAAGGAGGGTGGCTATGAATTGAGTCTTTTACTGATTTCTACTTAAAAACAGCAGAGGACTAACCCAGGCCATTGAATGTAGTACAAATGAGATATAGGTATATGAAAGCACTGTGCACTGTTGAGTCTTGTAAAATATTGCAGTGGTAACTATGAAAAAAATTTTGCCCTGTACTGTTTGGTGTCATACTTGGTAGTGCGAATCTCAAAGAAATCCTCCACTCCCTTTGGTGGGATGTGGGAGAAAGCAATATTAGCACCGGTTCTTAGCATCTCAGTGATGGCAAAACCCTTCATCACAAGGATATCATTAGTGCTCTGAAGCATTTAATTTTGATGCTTGACAGCATTTTGAAATGCACAAACCTTTGATAAAGAGCAAATCAGAGCTGTGGCATTGAAATGAGAAAGAAAGGGGGAACAAAAACCACCTTAAGCCCCAAGTAATTAAATTTAAATATACTATTTGCATTAACCAGAGAGATGTATAAACTGTGGATTTATTTTTCCTATCAGTGAAAGACCCCTTGAGTAAACATCATCTCCTTCAATTCGGGTCATGGGGAGGGAACTGTATTGTAACCCTGCTGTGGTTAAGAAGTCATCTTTTCTCCAAACACTGGGCGTTGTGTTCCACTGACGGCCCACGCTTTAGGTTTCTTAACCTTCATAAAGGGCTTTTTTCATCCTTCCTTGCCCACAGGCTGGAGACTTTTCTTTGCATCTGTTTATCTTCTGCCTTACTCCCTCCGACCCCTAATTTGAGCCAGTAGTGAAATGTAGTCAGTCTGTTTTAACTATTCCCCTCCACCACCCCCAACCCCACCCCCGAATACTTCCCAAACTGTTTTTAATTCATTGCTTGTGATGCTGGACCCAAGAAAAGTTTTACAGCCGCAAGTGAAGGTCTGCGGTGAATCCATCCTCCCTTTCTTTTCTCCAAATCTCTTTTTCTCTTCTCCATCCTATTTGAGTGTCACGAGTACCAAACTGCTGCAGTAAAATGACTTGTAGGTGTTTAATGGCAAGTCGTTGAGGAAGTAAATAAAAGAAAATTGCAGCATTCACGTCGGTGGGGAGCAAGGGCGAACTGCTGAGCTTTGAACCAACGAAAGTTAAATTTACCATTTTCTTCAAATGAGCCACCTCTGTTTGACATCAAAGCATCTCCTGTAATTCTTCGTTGTGAAACGTGCTACTGTTAGGGAGTCATGATCCAGCCCCGATTTCTGTTTCTGTTTATCGAAAACACAAAAAGAGATAAAACCCACATGTGCCTTCTGGATGCATTGTGGTCTGCTCTCAAACCAACTGGAACCACAGGTACATAGCAAATGGGGATTCGATTTAGAAAGCATTCTCAATTTCTCAGGGGTATGTAGGATTTTGAATACAGAATTATTTGGGGGAAGGGACTTTATCTTGACTTCCCAGTAGAAATCATTCAACCTTCAAACTTTGGTGGATTTTTCCTTTTAGCTTCTTTGATTTTGGCTCCATCTTTTACAAAATGATATTTTACTACCTTTTTCCTTGTTTCCATAGCTGTGTGGGGACAGGGTCTGTTCTGTATGCTTAATCTTGCCTCCCTTACCCTGACTGCAGAGGGCTCTTTAATTATCCTGACACTTCAACAAGGGTGTCCTTTTGGCAGGTAATGGCTCCTTCTGGCAGTGACTGACTTTGTTTACAGTAGTGAATCTTTGCAGAGGATGCCAGACGGCACAAGACTTATAGGACAAGGGGGATGCTAATGGCTCTTTCTGGATTTAGGATTACGATTTGGGGAGGGGGTTGGTCTCGACACTGCACCACTTAAGAAGTCAGGAGAAGGATTTGGATATGCCCTCCAGATAAGGAGGAGAAGTACAGAGCAGATTGTCAATACCTTCCTCAACCAAAAGAGCAGCACCTCGAAATGTGTCTTGTAACAGGTGCAGTGAAAACTAATTTTAACGGTAACTTACATTTGAATGACATTTTATGGGCCGTGTGTTTGAAAAACTTTCAGAAGCGTCCATATCCCTTAGAAAATAGAGACTCCATGTATAATTAGAATCATCATTTGCTTCTCTCCTAATTGGCATATCTTAGATAATCTAAATAGCAAAACCAAACCCACAAAAGATCATCTGAATCAGGTACGGTAAAAAAGTTGTTTTTCAGGATGACTTACTTCTGACACTTCATATTTAAAAAACTTTTGTGTGTCTGTGAAGAATATTTTAGATCTGTTTTAACATTTAGTCCACTTTTATGCATGACAAATTTATCGAGCACCCACTATGTGGCAGAGAAGATCTTAACTAGTGGGGATATAGAGGTGAAAAGATGAAGCCCTATCTTTATGGAAGTTACATTCAGGTAGCTTATGTGGTTGTTTTTCAGATGGAAGAACTGAGGTGGAAAAATTTGAGTGACTTGCCCCAGATGGCAACTAGTAAATACCAACTTCAAATTTTATCCAAAATCCTTTTAAAATGTATTGCTTGTTCCCAACAAAGTATTACAGTGAAGAACACTTTAAGTATGTGGCTCAAATATATTTTCATCTTTCTCTCATTTTACATGTCCTAGATGAGCCCTCTGTCCTCACAGAACCCGGGTGCTAGCGATTTTCTATAAATTCCAGTCATATTTGCAGGAGTGCATCTCTGCTCAGCCATTTTTTTTTCCTTTTCTGCCTTCTGTCTGTCCCCACAAGTCTTGACCATACTCCCCAACCTTATTCTAAACACTTCCATGGTTCTTCCTGCAACCCACAATGCATTTTTCTTTATTCTGTTTTCTTGTCTCAGTCACTATCTTATGTAGCCAAGTGTAGACATCTATTGGTTATTGGAAATTCTCCTTCAGAACTTTGTAAATTAAAAACTGAATTGATTAAATCATAAATCTTAAAAAAAAAAAGGAAAAAAGAAAAAAAAACTGCCCATTAGTAGCTCATGTCTATGATTTTACATCTATCGTCACCTTTCCTTAATCACGCTGTCAACTAGTTGTGACCCACTCTTCCTGTTATGCTGTGTCAAAATTAAAGAATGCCTGTTTATGTCCAGAGGCATCAAACTTTATGTAAAGCAAACATCTTTTTTATGAAAGAAATTTGGGTAAATAGGAATGCTTTTCGATCTGAGATACATTTCCTTCTATCAGTGAGGATGCTTACAACAGCCCCCAGCTTCCGCTTTTCTGCCAACTCTAAAGGAGGTGCATTGTGTGTAAAAACACAGTGTGATGAGGAAACACCCACCTCTTACTTCTCTCATCACCCTGAGGGAACTTGGGGGAAAAAGAGAATTAGCGACAACTATCTTCTCTTGAGAATGGGTCCTCCGAGTTGACATTAAAGAATGGTCTTCTCTGTGGAACTATTATAAAAATTTCTTCATCTTTTCTTTTTCTTTCTTTTCTTTCTTTCTTTCTTTCTTTCTTTCTTTCTTTCTTTCTTTCTTTCTTTCTTTCTTTCTTTCTTCTCTCTCTCTCTCTCTCTCTCTTCTCTCTCTCTCTCTCTCTCTCTCTCCCCCCCCCCCCTCTCTCTCCCTCTCTTTCTTTCTTTTCTTTCTTAGTTAAGGGGAGTCTAAAGGAAAAGATGGCACTCGATTTGATACCAAGCGTGGCTGTATTCGATATAGCGTTGTTTGCCTTTTCACATCTTTGCCTCGGTCCATGGGTGTTGTTAAGTGTGTGCTTCGTGGATGAGTCAGCACCACAGGAGAATCACACCTTTATAAGGCTTCAGAATGTAAATCAGAGAAGTGAGAGGCAAGAGGGAACTTTCCTCTGCTTGGTCTTTTCATGTTGTCCAAAATTCCCACTACGAATTAGAAGCCTTCTTTTGAACTGAGGCATTGATTTGTCAAAATTCTCATTGAACCATATATTCAGGACTAGTTTTCAATCTGTCATTTTATTAGCCTATTATCTCCTCTTCTATTCTGTTAAGGAAGGGGCTGAGCCTCAGGGTGTTGACACTCAGGATCTAAAACATTTCTAAATTGAATAAGGTTTACCAAAGTGTGGAAACATCCCATTTGTGGCACTGGAGATGATTTTAATTTTAGGGAAGACCCAGATGACAGATACACAATACCGAATTGCCCTGTGTGAACATTAGTTTCTTTTCAGACTCTGTAACACTGCTTAGCTCTGTGTTTCGCAAAGCACAGAGAGGCAAGAGTGTCCAGCAAATACTGATAGCATTGTTCTACTTAGATATTATTTTCATTTTTATGGTTACATGCCATTCTTGCAAGTGATAACAGTAATCGACATTTCCTTTCAAACTATTTTCTTTCAAAATAATGTAGTGTGTCGATTTAAGAAAAATATTACTTAAATCATAGTACGAGTTGCAGGGGGATGTGGCAGAGATTAATTATGTGGGTGACATGAGAAGCCACCGGGGTAGGGAAATGAATGAGAAACGCCATTGCCAAACGCCTCATCTAGGGAAACGAGCCACAGGAGGTCACCCATGGCAGGGTGATGATGGTCTCCGGGGGACGCAGAGCTGGAGGCTGTGTCGAAGCCTAGTAGGAAAGGGGAAGGAAAAACACTTACGTGGCTAATAATGTGGGTCACATCCCAGGTGTCTCTTCTCTCCAAAGTGGCAGTCTGGCAAAGGCCAGCTTTTCCCCAACTGGTGTTTTTCTTACCAGAGAAGGTAAGAGGTTCTCCTCTGGGCGGAGGAATGACTACCATATTCTACTACAGGACAGTTGTTTGCTGTACGTGCGATGCTCAGTCTCACTTGTTTGTGGGTTGCTGTTGTCACCATGGCCTGATGAAAACGTTCTTCTGAAAAAACATCTGTTCAGAGAAACTCAGACTGTCCATGTCTAAACCACATAATACTGTTTGTGAATTTGAACTACTTATTCCACTTTGCTCTTTAATTTTGTTTTTCTCCGTTTTTATGACAGCTGAATTGGCATACACTCAATTGGTTTTTTTCTCATATTGTGCCTATGAACTTTCCTAGTAGGGCTGCATTAGAGATATTCTATTAGTTAACACGATCATATTGTTAATGCCTGGCCTGAGATTTTGGAGCTCTTTGGGTGAGTGCGTATGCCTTGGAACAGGCTCAGGGGTGCTGCTGCTCTAACTTCTAAAATGGAAATCAGGTTCATTTCCCACATGATAAATAATAACCCAACTAGGGAGGAACCATCTTAGTTAATCAGGGCACTCCAAGGGCCACCAGGAAATTTTTTCCCGAGAAATCTGTTATCCGGATCCGACCCAGAACATTGCCAGAGAAAGTTCAGTTTATAACTTTATGATTTTCCTCCCTCCTGCTTTCTTCTAACAGCCTCGCTTTTCTATTTCATTTCCCAATCCTAAACATCAGAGTTTAAAGAGCCCCTTTTTATGAAGTGTATGCTAAAGTGCTCTGTTAGGCAATATATTTATTACCTGGAGTGAAATGGCTTTTCACAGCTAGGCAGGCTTCTTAGCCTCCTTGCTTCCTCTATATTTATGAAAGTCACTCCTTGCATTTTGCTGGACAATGGCTCTGTGTCAACCGGTAAAGAAAGAGAAAAAGTGTGTGTGTGTGTGTGTGTGTGTGTGTGTGTGTGTGTGCTGTGTGCGTGCGTGCGTGTGTGTTTTGGGGGGACAGAGCTGTAATACAGCTAATGAGCACATTTCCGTTTTTCATTTTCCTCAGATGTTCAGCAGCTTCCATATGTTTGCTGCATGCGGCTCAATCCAGTTTGGCATTGCTAACCTTGGGGTTGCCTTTGATGGAGGACATGTGTATCCACTGTATCTTTCACTTGTGTTTATGCCTGAGATCCAATCTGGAATTGTTTTGGAGGAGAGGGAGAGAGAGAGGAGGAAATAGGGGAGTCTGTATGTGCATGACCATCTCGAGGCACCCGTAACAGAGATGCTGGGCTGTCAAATGACCACCTCCAAGAGATGCTCCTTGCTGGTACTGGCATGGCTTTGGCTGGAAGATTCCCTGTGCGATTATGGGTTATGGTGTGTCTGAGCTTTCCTTGTCATCAGTACACAAGTTGGATATGGTCAAGCGGGTCGAAGTTAGCCCTGTTCCATTTTCAGTGACAATTTATTTTACTTTTTCCCTTTTTTACTCTGAACGAGGGTTTGGCGAGTGTGCGTGCGTGTGTGTGTGTGGTGTGTGTGTGTGTGTGTGTGTGGGGTGGGTGGGTGGGTGAGCAGTAGAAAGACCCAACACGACGTTATCATTCCACAGTGGCCATATTTTTACTTTTCCACATATTTTCACAGTTTGGGAACAAAAAAAGAATATACATTCAATTTAGAAAGACCCCTCATTTCTGGTTCTACAGACCAGCTTCATTAGCGAAGATTGCAGATTTCATGACCGCTTCGTCTTTTCCCGGGAGATGCCACATTTGTGCCATTGTCAGTCACAGTGCAGCCTGATAACAGCTGGCTGGAGATGTGTCCACTGCCGTGGAAAAGCAAGCATATGGCAGCCTGGTTTGATAAATCTCAAAGGTTTTCCTGCCTCTCCCTCCGACCCCAGTAAGGCTTCCAGTGGAGGACTGCTTTTGTGTCTTTCTCCACAGAAAGAAGAAAGTTTGCTGCTCGGCTGGCAGAAGCGATATTTCAGCTCTTGTAAAATCATTGCAAAACCCCGTATGTGTCCAGAGAGACCATCATTGCTTTATTTGTGTTCTTCATTATTTGCACGGTTGTGTTCAAACTGGAAACTTTTGCTGTAATTAAGCAGGTCTTTCATTTATATTGGAAAGTGTGTAAGTTCATGGCATTCCCTCCAGTACCCTTGGAAGAGTTGCAAATTCTCTTGCTTGTGTCAAATTAATGACCAGTAAAATGACACTCAATACTTTGGAGGGTAGGATGGGTTGCGGTTTCGCTGTGCTTAAAAGGAAATCTTCTAAAGGCTTTCATGGCTTGCAAAAAAAAAAAAAAAAAAAATCCAAAGCGAATAGCATTCTCTATCCCTACACCATTTTATGAGAAATGGCTATCGGTGCTGTAGACCTGTGGACTTACTAGGTTTTTACTTCAGAGGTTGTTTTTCTTAGACAGATAAGAGACAGAATAATACTGGAGAGAAACAAAAACTGTACGGTATGCTTTTCTACTGGGGACGTTTGAAATAGGAATTGGGAGGAAGACAAAACAATAATTCTTAACACTTTTCTTAAGAAAAATCAAATTACAGGCTGATGCTGCTAATTTTTTTTTTTTTCCTCTAAAGCAAACTGTCTTTTTTTTTTTTGCTTTTTCCCAATAGCACCATCATCCATTGCTTTGGTCCAGGCTAAAGAAGTTACCAGATACAGTGTCGCTCTGGCTTGGCTAGAACCAGATCGGCCCAATGGGGTAATTCTGGAGTATGAAGTCAAGTATTATGAGAAGGTATTACTTGAATGATCAAGTTCTTCCTTCCTTTCCTTTCTTTTTCTTTTTTTTTTTTTCATTTTCTTTCTTTCTTTTTCTCCCTCTCTCCCTCCCTTCCTTCATGTCTTTAGTTTTTAGCCAGTTATAAATCCTGGAGTACCAGTGAATCTCGAAGCCAAATGCATTTTACTTCCTAATCAAATTTGATTATGAATTTTATGTATTAAGTTGGTTATCTTGAAAAACAGGGAAAACACATTGTGTTCTAATATAACCATATTTTTTCTTTCTAGTAATGGAAATCAAGATAGCTAGTTCTAATCTAGAAACCTATCAGGAGAGTGACTCATAAATGTCGAAATAGTGATCTGTTTAAGCAAATCATTGCCGTTCAGGATCAAGGTGTGGCTTTTGATGACTATTAATAGAAAATCAGGAAAGGAGAATTATGTTCTTTAGCCTCTTAAACAAAGACATTATTTTTACAAATAAGTCGTCTGTCTTAAAGGACCGAATTTTGAAAAAGTTATTTGCATTCCTTGTTGTCTAGAAAAAGAACAATTGTCTTTTCTTCCTTTTTGAACGATATCACTTATTGGTTTTCTTATTAAAAGCAGAAAAGGAACAAGATTTTTTTTTTTCCCATTGAAACCAGATTACAACATTTTGACATTTTCTAGATGGAAGGTAGAAAGAGAGAGGGACTTTCTTACAATTATTTCTGTTAAATTGCTGGGTGTAGAGTGAGAAAAGCCACCATCCATAACTAATGTTCTTTTGAAAAAAGATTATGAATAAAGATCTGGATATTTTCAGTGTCAGCAATGATCATACATGAACTCTGCGTTTCTTTCAACATCTAAGAAATAACGAAAGTACTTCTACCATTGAAGAGAATATAGGGTTCGAGGATTTATCCATCTCCATATTCTTTCAACTTCTGACAAGATTGGCTTGGCTCCTTTAATATTGCACCTAGAATACATGGAGGATTTGTTTTACCATCTTCCTCTATTTCATCTTCCCATAATGTAGGATCAGAATGAGCGAAGCTATCGGATTGTGCGCACAGCTGCCAGGAACACGGATATCAAAGGTCTGAACCCTCTGACTTCCTATGTTTTCCATGTCCGGGCCAGGACAGCCGCTGGTTATGGGGACTTCAGTGAGCCCCTGGAGGTGACAACTAACACAGGTAACACGTTCTGAGAGTACTTTGACCATCCAGGGCAAATCCCGTTACAGTGAGATTCAAGGAGCCGTACTTAAATTTTTGGATAGGCAAACATTTCATTACAATGAACATTGTTTACAATTAGCCAATGTCTGTGACTCAGAAAACTTCATACTGTTTAGAAAAGAGTATTTTGCTGTTGTATTATCTGACCTGTCTTTTCATGTGATGGAAAAATGTTGTCTTAAAAAAAAAAAAATAAAGAAGAAAAATGTCATCTATTTCCCCCTTGTTTTCAGTATTCTATAACCCATGAAAAATGGGATTGCTAACGCAATTCAGAATTGCATAGCTACCTTACATTAAGATAGGGAGCTTCTCCCTGGGAAGATTACAGAAGAGGTCAATTTGTTTTCCCTTTCCTATTTATTTCTAGGAATCTTTTAAAATCATGTCAGACTAGTCTTTTTTTAAAAAAAAAAAACTCCTTTGGATGATTATATCAACTCTTTCACATTGTGAGTTGAACCAATTTGTTGATTGAATAAAAAATGTTAATGGGCCATATCCATTAATAAGTTACATAAGGGTACCTCCACCTCCGTAAATAACAAACCAAAACTGACCCTACTTAGTGAGGAGATGATGGAACAGAATTTTCAACATCAGTTCTAGAAAATAATTTTATTCACAAATTGATGAATAAAATAAGAATAAAAAAAGCAGAAGAGAAAGTATTCCAGAATTGAATCTGAAGAAGTTTGACATTCTTTAGGATTATCCTGGAAGGCTTCAAGGAAGAAGTGGCTTTTGATTGGGGCAATTCTAGGCAAGTTTTTGATAAATTTGGAAAGGGTGGGAAGGAGAGAGGCACATTCAGAACTGCTGTCCTTTATGAAATGTTCAGAGCATCTTTCTCAGTAAGGAATGCATCCGATTGTTAAGTAAATGTGAGGGCTGAGAGTAAAAAGACAAAGAACGAAAAAAAAAAGAAGAGGAGTGGATGTTTACTATAGGAGTTAATAAGAATCTTCTGGTTTAGCTTCTTCGTACAATTATAAAAACAATGCCTTTGTCTCATTAAGGCTGTCTTAGAAGAGGCCCTGAGCATTCTGAACGGCTCGTGGCCCAGTCAGAAGTTCTAACTTTTAGGGCCTTCCCAGAGGTGACCCTCCTGTAACTGTCTTTGCTAGTGCCTTCCCGGATCATCGGCGATGGGGCCAACTCCACAGTCCTCCTGGTGTCCGTCTCAGGCAGTGTGGTGCTCGTGGTCATTCTCATCGCGGCTTTTGTCATCAGCAGGAGGTAAGCACTTCAGCCACTCACTGCACCCCCCTCCCTTCCCAATTTTTATGAGGGAGCTTTTTGTCTCCTTCACACAAAGCTGAGGCTTTTGATTAGCATTATAAACATGGCATTTGCATCTCCAGCCCCCTTCTCTTCGCTTTGATCTCTCTGCACCCCTTGGAGAGCTGCAGACTGTACCCTGGTGGCAGCTCAAAGCTGGAAGCCTGGAGAGACCCAACTAATTCCAGGAAACCCAACTGAAAAGCAAGCCAGTGGGGAGATTTCTAGATACTCTAAGCTTAAGGTGTTACACTGATATGTCTCCTAAGCTTGGACTTACTGCCGAAGGCACGCACACATGAAATAGCCATATAAACTTTGGGCCCCACATTTGAGCTCTGCCATTTGTCAGACATATTACTGAAACTCTTTGAATGTGTCTTTGTTTCCCTTTAATAACATAGGGATAATAATACCTGCCTCAAGGTGTTATCGACAGGAGAATTTTGATGGGCAAAGTAGATAATACGGCACATGATAGGTGCTTCCACAGGACACTGGTTAACGGTAAGGGTGGCCAGAACAAAGAAATGGCGCTGCACACAGGCTCCCCTCAGGAAAGGCTGTCATCACTTCCAGAGAATGCCACTGAGCACGTTGTGGGCGTGGCATTGCTCTTGGGAATCTAAACCAGCAGACAGCTTATTCTGTGCAAGTGTATAGTCTAACTTGATACTTGAAAAACAATCTAGAAGAGAAAGAGAGAAATGAAAATCGCTTGGCAGCATATTTGTTTGAACCAGTTTTGCTTATAGTTGCTGCTTCCGTCTATTTGTTAACACTGCCTGGAGCCTCTTGAGGAACGAGGGCGGGAGTGGGTAGCTGTGCTGTGTGCCCCATCTAGGCCCTCTTTGTCTCTTGTGAGAGAGTCTGCCTTTTTGTCTGATCTTTACCCCCTCCACCATCAACTGTTTCGCCAGGTGAAGCTTTTGGCAAACAACAACAATAAATAACAGAACCTGAGGATGTCAAAATTAACCTCTTAAATATAAACCTTTTTTTGTTATAAGAGAGGAATATGATATGCAGATGTAGCCCCTGTCCAGGGTATTACACTGCCCTAGTGGTAGAGCTTCTAAAGGGCCCCAGTAGCCATGCCTGGCCCTCAGGCCACTGTTGCATTGTCTCTCTCTGCCTCTCCTCTGGGTGGTATCACTGATGTCATTAAACACGTCTAGCTATTTTCTACTGTCCTAGATAAGCCACCATGCCTTCCTCTCGCTTGGTGGCATATTCTAACTAAGGGTGAGGACCATGTAGTTTACTTTGCCTGGATATGGTCCCACTTGTATTTATTAATATCATGTCTCCACCCTCACTCTCCAAGATGCCCTATTATATAGAGATCTGTTCTGGTCACTCCGACATGTTATGGACTAACTCCTCATTCTGTGTGGGCATCTTACATTGTTACCATGTTAGTTCTTTTTGGTGCACAGTCTATAATGAGGGGTGTTTGATTAGAACAGTTCGAGTTCCATCTCGAAGAAGTTAAATCTGCCACAAACTCTCATCCCCGTCGCTGTAATACACACACACAACACACACACATAGACGTGTCTGCTGTCCCCTGTGTAATGGTATATCTCGGCTTTTGGAAACTTCAACGGCTCTGAACAGAATTTGAATTCCCAGTGTTCTTTTCTTCCCGGGATTGATTTTGGAAGTTAATCAAACTTCCATTGTGATTTGATTTTGTGTGTGTGTGTCTGCCAGGCACATAAACACCTGGGCAACGGTGTGCATTAATATGTAGGAATTGCATGGGCTTTTGCTTTTATTATTATATATGCCTACATTTGAACAATTTAAAGTGCATATAATTTTAGTTATCAGAAGATATGGATGTTTTAAGTCTTAAAATAGAAAAAAAAATTATTTTATAACCTTAAACTTGAAGTCCAGTGGCACGGGATGCTCAGAACCATGTGCGAGAACACTTGTTCGCAGGAAATGATTCTGTTCTTATGTCTTGACTTTCTCTTTGATATTAATTGAAAGCATTTTTTAGTCGTCGTTCGGCTTTCCTTTAGATTTACTGATTTATTTTTTTTATATTAAGTTGCCCTGAATATAGCAGTCACACTGGAGTAATTACAAATAAGTCACCTCATTATAAGTTTCTCCTCGATGTTCTGCTTTGACGAAAGGAAAGGAAAATGTGGTACAGGAAGACAAATTTATTAAAAGCTATAGCTCTAGAAAATAGCATTCTAAGCTTGATGGCTTAATTTCCTTTTTGATTTTATTAATCACTTTATTATTTAAGGCAGGATTGATAACAGGATGCATCGGATTTCCAATTATGAGTCCCCACCTTAGAGAACTGAGCCTGTCGAGTTACCCAGTGATGATTACTATCCCTTCTTCCCCATTAAAAAAAAAAATGTCACTTCCCAAGGCTGATAAACACTGCTTGGTGATTGGTCCTCAATGGATCACTTTTTAGAAAATGAAATGTCAACCCCTTGCCTCCTATTGATTCTGCTTTAGTGTCGGCCATAAAGCTGTCATGGGAAAGGCTTCCTGGAGCCAGGTAGCTGACGGGCTTTTCCGCGGCTGATGCACACTCAGCTGATTCTTCTCCACACGCAGGCCGTGTGCTCTGTCATGTTCAACTGCAAATGTTTAAATGGGACAAGAACAGGCGAAGAGAGAGGAGACAGGTAGTGCAGATGTAAAAGTCTGGCCCATGCCACAAATAAAAGGCGATAAATGGTTTCCCCAAAATAATCTTCTGACACTGCAGCCAGCAGTCTGGACAAGCAACGGATGAGATGCCCTAGCCTGGAACGTGAGGGGGCTGGGTCCCCCCTCTTCTCAGAGCCACAGAGTGTTGGGGGCAGGGTAGATGCCAGAGACAGCTCTCCCTCAGCCTGAACCCCACACGGCTGATAACCATGGGAGATTTTTAAGGGGTAGATGGCCTGGAACCCACACAGTCAGAAAAGTTCCAATCCGTCTGATTCCCTCAAAGAGAAAGTCTGTTTAGTGCTAATTTGTCACTTAAGCAAGAGGAAACAGCCTCAGGCTCACAGCTGGTATCTTTGCTAGATTTTTTAAATAGTATTTGTGTCATTTATTTCATTACGTTTACTTGATACTAAGAAGCTTGAGCTTTAGACAAGCCAGAGTAATCTTCGATTTTTTTCAATGGGAAGGAAGATCCACTCTTTTTTTTTTTTTTTTTCGGCCAACTTAGATATTAGAAACATTTATGGATTTTAGTGAAAAAACCAAACTCCTAAGTTTATAAAGTTTATATATTTAAAATCATAAATGTGTTGACTTAGATATACGGTACATTTTTACCACCCATGTTATGTTAAACTTACATTTTTATTGGCATATTTGATCAGTGTTGTCCTCATCACTTGAGTTATGATTTAAGGATTCTGTCGAATTTTCGGAGGACACAGTCATACTTGCTAACCGGGCTGTTTAAGGTGTCGCGCTTCTTGTATCTATGAGATGCTGTCCTTATAAGTTTTATCCCAAACCACATATGTTCCTTCTCTTAGCACAGCATTGCTTCCCCATTTTCTTCGAGGTATGTTTGTAACTCTACAGTGTAACCATTTTATTGCTTTTTGAAGTGATGTTTGAAAAGATTATTAAGAGCGGCATCATAAAATGCAATGATAAGGTCATACATAACCTTCCGGGACTGCTGATTAAATATGTTAAATTTCTCTGACCACCCTGCCCTTACATGAACGATTTCATTGTGTTACTCCAGAAGCATCCCAAATAATTTTCATTCAGGTTGCTTTAGGCTATTGTGTCTTCCCCAAATAGAACTTTATCTTCATTGTTAAGTATGAAAAACACTTTTAAGAAAGAACTAGAACACAAGCTAACTCATTACTAACACAGTTTGGTGATCAGAGACAAAGTATTGCCTGATGACTATGCATAGGATATTAACCTTCTATGATTGCTGGTGATACTGAGTCTCCTTTTATTGTTTGGGTTAAAAAGTACTCTTTTTCTCTGAATTAACAAAAATATGCGAATTGACTGAGAAAAAAAATGAAGTTGGTCTGTGGCAGAATTTGTGAGGGAGCCACACCGATGGCTCCGGCGTAGACACCGAGTAATTTTAATACTAGCATCATGTACGTTAGGAACTTGAGGACCGAAGAGGAGGTTAAACAATTAACTAAACCAGGATCACACAGCTAGTTAGTTGCCTGATCAGGACAGGAGCCCCTCTCTCCTGATTTTCTTTACTGGCATAGATAACTTCAATGTCTTCTTAACGGAGAATTTGACCTACATAAGAAGCTAACATGGGCAGTTCTCTTGAACCTAAATTTCAAGTCTCCTTCGTGACATTGGTAACATTTGTAATCTGTGAATTACTGTGCGAGTCTAACACGTAATGTAAAGCCAGACACTGCAAGGTGTTTTTGTCGTCTTGGAAAGGTTAAGATTTTCTACCTGAGGGCTAACTGTTTAGGTAATGACCAAACGGTTACCATTCCGTCTGCATCTGTCTTCTCTGGTGTCCTCATGGGAATGTTATCGTCATGTAGGAAGGAATACATGTAAATGGTGGCCTAACTCAGCTCCGATGAAGTCATGTAAATTCATACATCTATGGGGGACAGATGGTACGCTGGGAACATTTCTCAGCAATTTGCATGCAATCGTACGGTTTCATTCCAACCATTTCAAAATGTTGCTCATGAAGAACATTTAGACATAATTTGGTGCAAGAACAATGACAGCTTAAGGAAGAGGAAAAAGAAAGATGGCTTCTATGAATCGTCATGGTGCCACTGAGCACAGGAAAGGGAACTTCTGGGGCTGTGCTAGTTATTACCTTGCTTTATCTTCTTTAATCTGCACTTTAACTGAATAAATTACTTACCTTTTACTAATTAGTTTTGGGGCAGTGAACCACATCAATCAAATCCATCCGCTTGGTCAGGGAAGTTAGTATTTTAATAAAAGCGGGGTTTACGCTGGGCCCCTGCTGCATTCCTCCTTACTATTTTGTTTGTTTTAGTGAATAGTCAGGGTGCCAGGAACAACACATCGGTTGGGAGGGCCTGGGTGGGAGCTCACGCTGTTTCTCAACAATGGCTCTTAATACCCTTATCACGCCTCCCTTTGACAGAGGGCGGGCTTAGCTCACAGGCTTTCAAAAGTTTCACCTGCAGAGGAGACCCTTTTATCTAACTCCTGCATCAAAAGGTCCCATGTTTCCTTCTGGAGCATTCACTAGCCAACCACTCCCACCTTACCCTTTTTTAATCAGCTTGCCCACATCTCAGTAATTAGAAAATCTTCAACAAAGGTTTCCTTCTGCCATTCAGGTGATGTGCCTCGGAGAACAATTTGAAGTTAGCACTTCTTTGGGCCGTGTGGTTTCCTCCAGGGCTGGCTGACCCAATAATACGCTTCAATGGGTTTTCTTTCTTGAGACAATAATAGACACGTTGTCCTACCCTGAGACACGGAGGAAGGGTCATCAGGTGACAAAGGTAGAGCAGGACTCAGGCATTTTAGTTTTCAAGATATAATTAAAAAGCTAATAGGCTACAATTAGCCTTTGAACAGTAATCCTTGTGTTTCTTTTTCATCATTCCCTGTACTCTCTTGAGGTCCCCTTCTCCAGATCACACTCCAAAGTAAAGAAGTTTCCTGAAAGATATACCTTCACCTCTAATTTAACTCCCCTGTGTTTGGAAGTCTGAGGAAGGGGCTGGGCATGGCAGCCTGACATGAATGGTCCCTGCCATTTTGCATTTCCTCTGGCTTTATGCACATTTAATGAATATGCTTGAGGCTGCTCATCTCTATTGGTATATACCAAGTTTTGAATGAACTCACTGGCAATTGAAAGTTGGTACCAAAGCTATCCCGCTCTATGCATCTTTTTCCTTCTTTAAAGGAAAGAAATTCAAATCAGTATTGGAGATCTAAAGTGGTTTAAAAGATATACTTGTAATTTTAGATAATGCTTTTAGGAGCTCTGATAAGAAATAATCTCTCAGGCTGGCAGGACCCTGTCACACCCTTGGGACCTAGCCATGAGTTTCCCTGACACAAAATGTTGTTTTTATAGCGTCTGACCTAACACTCTTATAATTTCCTTTAAAAGGGGGAAGTGGTGGGAAGATTAAGGCCGAGGGGGCAGGGGAAACACTATATCTTTCATAGAAATACTTGGTATCAGGACATTTAAACCTATTTAGTTTCTTCAATGAAACAATGGATTTTGAGAGAAGTGAAATAGAATTTAAGTGGATTTACTGATATAAAATGTAAAATTTCTTATAATGAACTCATACCAGTACATAACTTCATCTCCACTGAGAGGCGTGTGACATGTGAGCTGGATCAGGGCAGACACTTCTTGCTGAGCGGGTCGTGGGTGAATCACTTGCCTGCTGCCTCTGTGTCGTTCCTCATCTGTATAGTGGGACTGACTGCGTGTCTGTCTACCTGATTGCTTTCATAGGGTTGTTGGGAAGATGCAATTCAGTAATAGACATGAAGGCTCTTCAAAAAGTTAAACACAAAGCAAGAAGGAAAGCAAGCTATCATTTGGGACTGAATTACACGCACTTCGCAGTTAACTAGTAACTGGGTCTCTGTTTACTAAGCTGGTTCCTGCTTGGCAAACAGTTAGGGGAGGAAATAATATGTGCGATGAGAACACTTTGAAAAGTTAAATGCAGTGTAAAATAGCAAGGTATGATTATTTGCGAGGGAATTATACACATGGAGGAACATCTGTAGGCTCCGAGGGTCTGATTTTGGAGCCGGTTCCTGTGCTGCTGACAATGAAGAGAGGAATGTGGGTGAGAAGCTCGCCACACGTGACCGCGACGTGGCTGCGCCTCTCCTCGCACTGGCTGCCCTTTAGATTCTTCCCTGTTCTCTCTTCTACGCGATGGTCTGCCCTTCTCCACTTGTTCACAGTCAGGGGTTCCGTTACCAGATTCTGACAGGACCACACTGTGACGCACTGTGGCCTCCAGGGAATCTTTTGTCGCCTCAGAGCCTCAGTTTCCCCATATGTGAGTCTTGACTTATCTCTTGTTTAGAGCTCTGAGAACATACAAGATAAATATTAACTGCAACGTCAAATTTACGTTTTCGACAGAAACATATTTTATTCACTGATTTGGACTCATCTTCCAAAACTGTAATCTTCCAGAGCTGCAATATCAAAACTAAGTTGATTTTCTGATTTATTTAAGTGATATTTACATATACATATACATGTGATTTATCCATATCACTGATTTAAGATTTATATATAGTCAAGATTTCTAATCCCCAAAACTTTATAACAAAGCCAGATCTCAATCCTAGAGGACATTTAGAGCAGAATGCCAATTGTAAGATCGTACACCATTTTTTAGAAAGAGAATGAAGCTACAAATGGAAACTTCTCATTTTCGCTCTTGCAAGTTTTCTGCAAACTCTTAAGGAATGTAATCCACTACGAAGCAAACATTTACCTTTGAAAATTTTACTAATAATTGAGGATTTTGTATGTAGCAACTGAAACCAATAACCATAAAACTGTTGTTTTTAAAATAGCACATAATCAGATAATGAGTTACCTATCACATTATTGGCATTAGATTTATGCAGAATTCACCCATGGAAACTTATTTTAGTTCCGAATACATATGGGAAAATTAACCAATAAATTTGTAATCTATCTTCGATGATATAGATTATCATCTCAGTTTAATACAGTGGTTAATAACAGAGACTCTGCACTCTGACTGCTTGTGTTTGAAACCATTATTCACTTCCAAGATGACTAGCTATTCACCTTGTTAGTTCACCTTCCATAAACCTCAGTTTTCTTATCTGTGAAATGTGCATAATGTATCTGCCTGACTTACTGTGATAGCAAAAACTTATCTTATGGCCTTCAGCTTTTGAAAATAATATTCTTTTTTTCTTTCTTTCTCTCTTTTTTTTTTTGTAATTTTTAATAGACGGAGTAAATACAGTAAAGCCAAACAAGAAGCAGATGAAGAGAAACATTTGAATCAAGGTACAAAAAGTTGGATTAAAAATAATTTTATTTTCAAAGCATGTCTCCCATTTTCAGTTCAGAAATATCTAAATAATATTCATGTGACTATTTATACTATATTCCTTTCATGGAATTATCCAAATAACATACTTCAGAGTATCAAACCGAAATAGGTGATTGGGGATTGTTAAAATCAGGGTTAAAGATGAAGATTGAGGGAATTTCTTTAGATTCTTCCCCACCCCCCTTCTTTTATCTTCGACCCCAGAAAGGTATTGGTCAAGCCAGCTTATTTTTGTAGCTGTGTAGCAAGATTTAACAAGAACAACTTTTCTCAACTGTAAGGTTAATTTTTTGGAGAAAGAAGCATAAGAAATTGAACAGTAATTACTAAACCTCAAGGGATATATGCTGTAGAACTCAGGACCATCAATATTTTTTTCTAAGTGGATTCTAGTTATTTTTATGTTCCAAGTAGGTCAAATAATAAATTTGAACAATTGGTTCCAGAAGGATGTGAGCAAGATAGAAGAGTCTTAAATGGACAGTGGTTGATGACTCTCCAGGAACACTGTTTGGTAGAATTTTCTGAGTTGATGGCACAATATTCTACATCTACATCCAAGACATTAGCCGATAGCCACAGTACTATTAAATGCTCAAAAAGTGGCTCCTGTGAATGAGGAAGTTAATTTTAAATTCTACTTTATATTAACTGATTTACATTTAAATAGCAACATGTGGCTAATGGGTACTCCAGCAGTGCAAGAAGGTAGAAGGAAGGGAGAGACTAGGGGTAGGAAGAACAATCTTGAGAAAGATTTTCTTGGCTAGAGCACATAGAGCAATGACAAATATGGAATGCTGACTTTTTCCATTTGTTCCCTGTTTTTCTGTCTACAACCATATTTTTTTAATTTGCATGTGGTATATATATTTTTAAAACCAAAATGTTGTAATTTTTTTGAGATGAGAATAAGACTGACAAGCCTGGAAAACCAAAGGAACTGGACCAAACAATGTCCTGTACCCTCTCAGTGCCCCAAAGCCCCAGAAGCTCTGGCAAGGAACGTGGAGGTGCTAATGCCAGTAGCAAGTTCCCAGGAATTACTAATGCATCTCTGGGCTGCTTCAGAGCTCACATTCTGAATTGGGTTTGCACGTGACTATGGGGTAGGGCTGAATTACACTTCCTGGTGTTCAAACCATTCATAATCAAGCTACATTTTCTCCCGCCGCAGCTTCCAGGTGAACTTCAGTGTCTTTACTTACAACACCCTCTTCCCAAAACAGAATGAAAGTGGAGATACAAGACAGAGGCTGTGTTCTCAAATCTACTAGCTGATGTTATCCCTCGCGTCAGTTTTAACCTAGGTTTAATCTTAGTTCGTAAACTGCTGGCCACATAGTTAATTGGTCCAGATATTAAGCAACAGACACCGCCAGTTGAGAAAGAAAGTTTCTATTATCTTCTGTAAAGAAGGAGAGCTGGATGTGGCGGGAGGACGTGAACAACTAAGCACTGAGACAGCAAGATTTAGCTAACATGTTCTCAGTTTCCTTGTAGAGACTCTCTTTTTCTCCGTGGGATGGGGCATTTTAAGAATTTTGTCCTTAAAGTGTGAAGACACTCCAGGAAGTCAGTGGAGCTGCGGCCTCATAAGTAGCTAACAGTGTTTTGTTCACCCACTAGTGAAAACCATTGCAAGAATTTAAACTTTTTCGTAAGTCTGTGCTAAGGATTCTTCTTGAGCTAAGAAAACATCTCCTGTGCTAGGTATCTATAGACTGAGACAACTTAGGGTTATTAGTGGTTCCTATAAGTGTTCGGTCAACCTATTGCATGTTTATTACTTAGGTGTTAGAACTTACGTGGATCCCTTTACATACGAAGATCCTAACCAAGCAGTTAGAGAATTCGCCAAAGAAATCGATGCATCCTGCATTAAGATTGAAAAAGTCATAGGAGTTGGTAAGTGGCTGTGTCTGTCTAATAACCATGTTTTGCTGTGGATATTAAATACTTATATGTGATTATGTAAATGTATGAGTATATTATATATATGCGTATATATGTAAATATCAGTGTACATGAAATTCCCTTATTTATGTAAAACACTAGGATGGTGCCTGGCATGTAATAAGCACTCACAAATGTTAGCTATTACTCTTTCATCCTGAATGTGTTTCTGGTCCATGGTCAATTCTCTTTCTCTCCCAAAGGTGAGTTTGGTGAAGTCTGCAGTGGGCGTCTCAAAGTGCCTGGTAAGAGAGAGATCTGCGTGGCCATCAAGACGCTGAAAGCTGGTTATACAGACAAACAGAGGAGAGACTTTCTGAGTGAGGCCAGCATCATGGGACAGTTTGACCACCCGAATATAATCCACTTGGAAGGCGTCGTAACCAAATGTATGTGGGTCACTGCCATTACAAAGCCAAGTTAGAAGTTACTGGCAAATTAAACACACGTTTTCTTTCCAGGAAATGACAGATGGAGCGGACCCACTGATTGCTAATAGGAGGAAGTCAGTGCTGGACAAGTCATTAATCTTGTAGTCAGCTGTGAATGGGTCCGTGGTTTAAGCTGATGCCCTCTTTCCGAGGCATCTTGCGTGAGATTTTAGGAAAATTAACATTTCAGATTTGTGGGATGCCTCGCCATCTTTCAAATCGTTGCTAGACCCAACTGATTGTCACAGGGTAGGCACAAGCAGATGGTAAGCAAAATAAATTTTAAGTACTTTTCATATAAAACACAACAAAACCTCACCGCACCTTGTGCTGGAAGCTTCGATTCCAGATGTAGCAGGGAGATCTTGGGAATCTTTATTATACTGGGGGATGTGCTTGTCTGCTCTGCCTGATTTGGCTGTTGCAGTTCAACACCTCTTTACAGTAACACCTGGTGGAACTTGCCTTTTTGAGTCTGTTAGCATTCGCTGAACCTGTGAACCACGCTGCAGTTAAAATACAACACAGCTCAACAGATGTCTTCTGCAAAGCAAACCCCGAATGCATATGTAAGCCTGGCTAAGACCAACTTATAAAGTGCCACATGGATAGTACAGCTGAAGGGGTCATTACTGAAAATGGCTCTGTTCCAGGAACTGTCTTACCTACTGCAGTTACTACAAGTCAAGGATCTTGTAAGCCTGGGGCTACGTCTCCAGGAAGGTCAGGGAGCCTCTTACTTGATTCGAGGTGCCAGTGGAAAGCATCCTCAATCAGCATGTGCAGAGTGGCTGCTCCAGTGCGTGATGAGAAGCAGGGGTGGACAGGTTAAAGAGAAAATTTTGGATATCAGGTCTGGGGCAGAGGGCAAGTAGGACACGAGGGTACAAAATCTTTAAGAAGAGAAAATAGGGAGTAAACCCTAGGCCGGAGGGTCTCCTACTTAAATGTACATCAGAGTTCTGGAAAACTTGTTAAAGTTTTCTGAACTTCACTGTCAGAGGTTTGATTCAGCAGGTGGGGCAAGGTCCAAACGTTTAAATTTTTAAGCTCAGAGGTACCTCCAAATTATTTAGCATAATCCTTAGCAAAAAAACAAACAAGGAACGCACCAAAAAAAAGCACTCTTAAGTGTTAACTGGTGTTATTATGTCTTAAGAAGTATATCTTTTCCTATCTTCAGAATCCTTCAAAAAGAAACTTTGGTGCTAAGGATATGTAATTTTCCACCCAGGGTGAAGGCTATAATTAGCATAGAATAGCTCTATTTGCTTTTTAAGATTAGTTTTACAGACAGGATATTTTTCTGTTGCCTATGGCCTTCGGGGCTGCCCGGAGTCCTCCACTACTTAATTAAAGATAACATTCCCTTTAAATACTTCTGCAGTTTCAGTTTCTCAAAAGGAGGCTCTGTTCAACTTGGGGTGTTTTTTCCTGCTGCAGACAGTGATTTTCACAGCACCTCCGTAGAAGAGAGAAGAAACAGGGGATCTTTGTGTTAAAGTCCCAGCGTGCCTCTAAAACCCATAGCTATTATAGCTGTAACTGTTATAAACGACTGGGTGCATTTGCATAATGCAGTTGTCACTGAATTAAAATGATTTAAATCTTCCACCAGCGGAGCTGTCCCCTTCCCCCATCGTTCTCTCCCCACCGCATCCCTGCCTGTTCCAGAGAAGGCACCGTCTCCACCCACGAGCTCAGCCTGGGTCTGTGCCATAAGCCCCTCTGCTTGTGGACACGCTCACCTTTATTTCTCTTGTAGAGCTCATAAAGATTCTCACAGATGGATATTGTTAATAAACAGAAAAAGGCATGTAGAAAAATCAGGAAGATGGCACCAACCCTCGGACTAGGGAGGAGTGAGGGTGAAAAGGTGGAGTGGAAGAGTGTGAATTCATTACTGGCAGTTGCTTGAGTAACTTTTTAAATTGACGGGGAGACTATGCATTCTCTCTCCACCCTGCTGTCTTTCACATTTTCTGCTCTCCTCTACATCTCCCCAGGATCTGGTGAAATGGTAGTAGGCGATAATGCACCGCCAAGAGAGTCCCCCTTTCTTGTTCGTTGACAAAGTATCTTTTGACTGAGGCAGGTTAATTAAAACTCATTTAGATGCATTTGTTCTGTCAGAAGACTGTGGTCACAGATGTGCAGGGTAAATGAATCTAAGAACTAAGAGTGTCTTCCTATTTATGTTGATAGAGGACAGAGAGGTGTTTGGGGACCACTCCCAACAGCCAAGGGAGAGGCCAGGAGTGGTTTGACTCATCCTTTGGTCTACATCAAGATTCTTGCATTTTCTGCCGGTTTTCATTCATCACTTAAAAACCAAATCTCCAGGGTATTGGTTTCAAATAAAAAATTTTTGCTTTGGAAAGATTTCTTAGACGGGACACCAAGAAACACCATGAAAAAAAAACCAAATTGATAAATTGGACTGTGTTGAAATAGAAAACTTATGCTTTTCCACATTTTTGCCTCTGAAACAAAGATGTTTCCTTTTTCCCCCATACCAGCGTCTATCCCTATAAAGGCTCTGAGTGGAAAGTATATTAGTTTAGAAGAATTTTGAGGGCTTTTTAGCATGACATATCCCAGCCCATTTGCCCTAAGTCCAAACTGTCCACAATCACAGCAATGAGAGTGTGAATATTTTTGATTTACCATCAGACTAACATTTTATTTTCCTCCCAGGAAATCTTTTATCTCTTTGCTCTAACTCTTCCCTTAGGAAAATATTGAGGATTTATGCCCCAACCCCACTCTCACCCCCTCCCACAAATCCCCGTTAGAAAGAAAAAATTTCAGACTTTGAGTCCATTACCAGAGATTAAGAAACTAAAGAATGGTTCTTACTTCCTGAAGTATTTAGAAAAAAACTAATAATAATAATAATAAAAGTGTTATTTCTCCCTCTTCCCCCAAACCTTAAAATCATTTTTATTTTTTCCCTCAAAAAAGGAAGGTGGGGGAGCAAGAATGTTCTAGTATTGAATTCAAACTGCTCTCTAGGATTTGTTTCAGAGGCAATCATTTGATAAACCTTTTCTGTGATTTTGTTGTTGCTGCTAAGGGTGATGGCTTAAGGAAACAAAAGGAATAAGCTTATCTATAGAAAGGAAAAAGGAAAAGAAAGGCTATAGCCCCTAATCTGAGCAAGATCAGGGGGAAAAAGTTAGTTAATACGATGCACGCTTGAGCTGGAAGATGGGTCTGAGCAAGGCAGTATCCAGAATCGCCACCGTGTCCTGAAACTTTACTTTCTCTGAATAAGTAAAAAAGTTTTTCCGTCCATTGATTTCTTTAGCATTGCACACGTGGCTCTTCTGGGACAAATAAATTAATTATCCTAAAGATTTTTTTTTTTTTTTTTTTTTGCCGTTAAACAGGACTGCCCATTTGTCTTCTTCCCCTTTTGCTTGAGAGAGCAATTATCCATTCATGTGTTCCCTGGATACCAGAGGCCACTTTAGTTAAGAACCTTGTCAACAAGCCACCCAAAGGGTTAACCTTCCAGATGGAATTTAAACCTACTTGTCTTTTTAATATTTCATTCCTAGCTCCCCACAGCTGAGGCATAAGCTTGGCTTGTTTTAATTAAATTAGATCGCACAAGACAGGTGTCTTGGCAGTAAATTGTGCAAAGCCCATTTTGATCTCATTAACTGCAGTGTTCATCAAGGGTTTGTGTTTTCTTTCTGAAAACTCTAGGTAAACCAGTAATGATCATAACAGAGTACATGGAGAATGGCTCGTTGGATGCATTCCTCAGGTATGTGACTACTTTATATTAAACCCATGAATTCTGGTAACTGGAAGACTAACAGACTCCTTGTACCACTTTGCTTGGTGGTATTCATGGACTTGTTTTTAATGGGGCAAAGGAAGAAGAGGAGAAATGGAAAATGATGTGACTTTTAAAGACTATTTAATAATCCGTGTTCGATGAGAGTTGTATATGATTTATTCTTGTATTATGGGGCTGTTTGAGCCATAGATTCATTATAGTTGGATAATTTCCATCTAATACAGGAAGCAAATCCAGCTTCTAAGATACACTCACTTTGCTAGTGAATTACTGACTTTGGTTAAAAAGGCCAGGAAATAATGTTGAGTTTGATTGCATACCGGATACAAATATCAAAAGAGATCCAAGTAGTAAATGCTTGGTGAAAATTAATTAATGCTAATGGGATTGTTTCTCACACTTTTCCCATATAGAACGATGGCAGATTTACAGTCATTCAGTTGGTGGGCATGCTTCGTGGCATTGGGTCTGGGATGAAGTATTTATCTGATATGAGCTATGTGCATCGAGATCTGGCTGCACGAAATATTCTGGTAAATAGCAACTTGGTCTGCAAAGTGTCTGATTTCGGCATGTCCCGGGTGCTCGAGGATGATCCGGAAGCAGCTTATACCACACGGGTAAGGAGGTTTGCAGGCGCTGGGTTTTAGCTTTGATGAAACTGTTCCTCACTTCTCACTTTGATGTTTCAGCCTTTTGTGATTTTTCAAGTTTATTCATCCTTCAGAGCTCTTTGAAACAGCCTCTGGATGTGTGACCATTTTACAAAGCCACAAAGTAGTGCTTCACTTATTGTATTTTTTTACATTTAACTTTTCTTCCTTCCTTCCTCCCTCCCTCACCACCCTTCCTTCCTTTCTTCCTCTTTCCTTCCTTTTCCTTCTTCCTTCTTCCTTTCCTTCCTTCTTTCCTTCCTTCCTTCCTTCCTTCTTCTTCCTTTCTTTCTTCTTCTTTCTTTCTTTCTTTCTTTCTTTCTTTCTTTCTTTCTTCTCTCTCTCTGCCCCTCCTTCCCTCCCTCCCTCTCTCTTTTTCTTCCTTCCTTCCTTCCTTCCTTTCCTTCCTTCCTTCCTTCCTTCCTTATTCCTTAAACAAGACAGAACAATGTTTCTGTTTGGTTGGCTACGACTCTGAGAGTATATATACAGCATTTATAAAACATTTATACTATCCAAGGTTTTCCAGTATCTAATGGCCTTCATTTTACTACTGGTAGATAAGCCAGGATTAAGGCACAGTTAAGAGTTATCAGTATCCAGTTAATGGCTATGCTATCTTAGCTGGACCTTTTGAATGTGAGATACTGATGGAATAAACACAGAATCATAAAAGTTATTGGCCATTAGGGCTGACACTGTTAAAATCAACATGAAACAGACAGTTACTAGCCATTTAATGTTCATTTTGCACCTGCAATCTTAAACATTGGAGGGTTGGGTTTTTTTTTTTTTTCCTGGTTAGAGTATTATTTTTTTTTCTTATAGTGTTCCATTTCTTTGGCTCTAATTCTGATTCTTATGCATATGTTTTTTTGAATTCCAAGTCCATTCATTTAGGAAAGAATACATCTTTGTGAATGCTGAAGATCTTTTATTTTGTCCCAGTAACTGGAGAGAGGAAAGTTAAAGGAGGCTTCTAGAATGTTACATTTGCATAGATAAAACCTTAGCTAAATATTTAAGGAAGGCAGAAGGCAGCACAAGTGTCTTTCCTTCCGTATGTATAAGCATAAATGTGATACACTGGATTTTTCAGAGGAAACTGCACTGAATCAGTACAGTTTCCAGTACAATTTATTGTCCTGTACAGTGCCCTAACAAAGCAAAGAAAACTTTTAAATGATGTCCTCTTGAACAGCTTAAGGGTCTGAATTCAAGTTGAATTAATTTCCCCTGACGGAACCCTAGTACATTTGAAACTCAATTAAAAACACCTTGCATGTAAACATAATTAAACAAAAGACATTTGAGGAGGAAAAAATTAAACATCCTGCGTAATAGTCAAATTGCTTTATCATTTTTGCAGGTTTTTTAAATAATTAAATGATAACCAAAATCCTGCCCTCGTTTTATTAAAGTCAGTAATGGCTCTGGCTTCTGGTATTATTTGACTTCCTCTAATTGTCTATTTTGTATATTATCTTCTAGCTGTGTTGGTCATATTTCTCATGATATGTAAGAGTAGGATGAAGTGTGATGGATAGAAATTTTTGTATTTCACTTTTTAGTTTGTGATTTTAGAAGCAATTTTAAGTATTGCCTTTGTGCTGCTGGCTGAAAGAATTCAACAAGAAGTCAAAAGGAATATCTGCTCCACATCCATTGATATACCGTGGTTAACACATATTTTGTAAAACTTGAGATTCCTTTTCTTCTGCAATAGTGCCTGAAGCATAGCTCAGATAATAGTTAGGCTTTTAAAAATTAATTTAAAAGATTACTGGTTCACTTCCCTGTGACTAAAGAAAACATCTGAGGAAAACTGTCTCTACCTGGAAGACTAGTGAAAATAAACAAGTCTCTCATTGTCGTTTGGAGGACTAGCTCAGGAATGCTGTCGTCCTGCCTGGCAAACAGTAACAACATTCAGAAACTAAAATGGCACATCAGTAATGTACTTAGGGAATAACTTATGGCTCGAACGTTCGTAGGGTGGCAAGATTCCTATTCGGTGGACTGCGCCAGAAGCCATTGCCTATCGTAAATTCACATCAGCAAGTGATGTATGGAGCTATGGAATCGTTATGTGGGAAGTGATGTCGTATGGAGAGAGACCCTATTGGGATATGTCCAATCAAGACGTAAGTGTTTATGTTCTGAAATATATTTGCATTGAGATTCAGAAAGTTTCTCATTAGGGTAAGACGGAGTAAGCATTGAGCTTGAAATGACACATTAAACCCAAGGTTCATAATACAAATGTGTCTAGTTATGTAGTTAAACCTTATGGTCGTGGATTTCAAGGACACAAATTACACAGTTTAAATGATACGGTATGGGAGATAGAGTAGCTAGATAGATGTAGATAGATGCATAGATTAGTGACACGGGATAGTATTTTTAATTAGTTTTAATGAGTTAACTTTTAAACTCACACTGAAACAAAATTAAACTTTGAATTTTAAGAAATACAAGGTTCTATGAAAAACACATTTCACATGTGATAAAATCGACATGAAAGGTTTATTGGAAGAAAACTAGTGAATATTTTAAAGCTGACAGAGTTGTAATTAGAGCTGGCCCCTTGAGGACTCTAAAATAAAGCTTCACTAAATGACCCTTTGTAAATTATGCACATCCCTTTAAATGTACCATCTGGACTACTTCGTAAGGGAGTATCCACAATGCCTGCAATTTCAGAAAAGCATTCAATAATGACACTAATAAGATTCCAGAGTAATAGAATTTAATTACAAACATCTCCAGTGAGAAAGGAAAGGAAAGGGGAAGAAAAAAAAAAACTAGACCCAAGGGTTTCCTAGAACCCTTATTAGCTAATTCTCGAAAGGTTTTTGTTAGTTCTGGAAGGGTTGGAAATCAGATCACAATAAAATGGCCACTCTTTGAGCTTTTAAAATGTTTATATGTGTGAGGTAGAAATATTACCATAGACTTATACAAATGCATGGTATTCAGGTATCGATAAAAATGATATTTTAGGAAAAGTCTTCTTTAAAAACTTCTTTCTGATGCAACCTGTTACCTGACCATCAGCCATATCCTGAAATAGGAAGTCAAAAAGTCTTGACAGGTCATTGAAGAAGCGGTGTGCTTAAGAAACAGGATGCTGATTACCTTATCAATTAAAAAAATGTTCAGAGCGATAGAGAAGTTACTGCACATTGTCTAGTGGGGCAAAAAGAATTCCCTGATAGATTTAGAAGAATGGTCAGGGTGACATTGGATTATCTGTAAATTGAAAGGAAACTTCATAGCAGATGGAAAGAAAGACAGCAGCTAGCATAACTGATAGGTAATTACAGTCTGGAAAAAGACGAGACGTGTGACTGGTGCGTAAGCTATTCTTTGATGTCATTATGCTACACAAACACCTTCAAGTACTTTGCCTATAGCAACATTTAGTCTCAGGTTAGAGACTTTTGGAGGGTCAAAGACAAATAACCTAAATGATCAAGTAGCACTTGTATTTACTTATTTATCATATGATATTTAAACTTTCCTTTATTTTAGTTGAGAGTCACGGCCGAAAGCTCATAACAGCAAATTATCTAAAGATTTTGTTAGTTTCCCTGCCCTAAATATTTTCAGACCTGTCGTTTTGACAGTTTCTGTGTTATAGTAAAACAATTTTTGTTGCTTTAAATTTTAAATTGTCTGGCTTTATCCATAAAAAAAGCATCTAAAGCCATTTGTCTCCCACCAGTAATATGGATCTGTCATTCCTGTGTATTGTCTCTGTGTTGGATTCTGCATAGAACAGGAATCAACAGAAAGTGTAACTGGAGAGTTACTTTCATGAGTAGAATTCATTTGGCATATGGTGAATGAGTCAAAGTAACTGTTGAAAATATGTCAAATTTACCAAGTTTTTTGTCGGTTTTAATCCACTGCCCCCTAAAACATTCAACAGTAAACTGAGAAAATATGCTTTGTTAACCCAAAAGCCTTCTTCCAAGCTGGCAGTGGATAGAGAGCTAATGAAAGAGTATTAAGCAGTCCGAGAGTTTATAACAAATTGTGTTTCCCTGGCATTAGCTCAATGTTGCTTGCATTCTCATCAATTCAATGCGAAATGTTTTCATCGAGTCTAGAGTCAGCACCATGCACCTGGAAAGATAAAAGAAAGCTAGAGGACCAAGCTGACCTAATGTAATTGCCAGAAATAAATAGAATAATGTTAAGATAGCATATAGAAGTTGACTTTAGAACTAAATAAATACCAATACAACAAGATGTTGGCAAAAATACATGGGAGAAAAAGGATCAAAAGGCTTAATAAATCACAAGATGATGGTTAAACTGAAACAGTGTGCTGGTTAAAAAGACAGCAGTTATGCTGGTGCCTAGAAACTGGACCTCACTAGACCGGACGTAGAATATGACCACGTTCCACTGAAGGCCAAAGGCCGATTAGTAAATAGACTCAGCTCAGGGTGAATCCAGAGTGGTCACTGAGACGCCTGCAGCCACTGGTTATTTCACTAGCAGTTATCATTTGGGGTGGGGGGGAGACTGATTTAAAACAAATAAAACTTTTAAAAATTCCCAAATAAGCAAAAACACCTCCAGAATCCAATAGCATACCCATAAACAAAGCTTATGAGCAGCCAAGAAGTTATGAAGTAATTCCCCTCTTTAAATTTGACATGAGTCATACCATATTGCATTACTGGGATTTATGCCACAGAGAAGGGAGGTTTAGAGAAAAGTTAATAAGAAAAATACTGTAATATCTCTGAAGACAGATTAGAAAAATTAGAATTAGAAGAAAGACTTTTGAATGATTTATGTATGTGCTTTTAGGGAGACCACTGTGGGCAGTAGGACAATTACCGTCTACTATTCTAAGTTCTTTCCTTAGATATGTAAGGGTCTAAAAATATACATTATAAGTAAAAAAAAAAAAAATTGCTAACAGCTTTTTTTTTAATCTACTCACACCTTTAATGGGGTCGATCGACAGCCAACCGAGACTAAGACAGAGATACAGAATTTGTATACTGTTATATTTTGGTCTTCCAAAAGTAAAAATGTCTTGGCATGGGGTCGAAGAGTATACTATATCAAAAAGAGGTAGTATCTTCTGGATTGGGAGGATGCAAAGGGAATTCCATTTTGGAGGCAACTATTCATGCTTTCTAGTGAAGATCTTTAACTCTAGGTTAGAGTCTCTTTTGCTAAGAGTGTTTCGCTAATGCTGAATAGCGCAATGAGGTGGGTCATTGCCATGTGATTTCTGAAGGTCAGGCCAACACCACGTTGTTGATCTGATTGGGTCAATCACTTTGGAACATGGATGCATCTTCACTTTCGAGTTTGAAGTCGGCCTCGTCTGCCATTTGAGAACACCTTGTAGCAATGGCTAGTTTGCCTGTCCTATTGCCAGTGATACTCAGGTCTAGCTTTGGCTTCTGTAAATGAATTGGAGCTGTTTCTATGCTCAAACTTGCTGACAGCTTTGCTGTACAGAGTATTTGCCGCTCTGGAGGGTGAACCTCTAACAACAGCTTGTCTGGCAGCTTAACGTACCATTCTGTTTTCTTCGATAGGTGATTAAAGCGATTGAGGAAGGCTATCGGCTGCCCCCTCCAATGGACTGCCCCATTGCGCTCCACCAGCTAATGCTGGACTGCTGGCAGAAGGAGAGAAGCGACAGGCCTAAGTTTGGGCAGATTGTCAACATGCTGGACAAACTCATCCGCAACCCCAACAGCTTGAAGAGGACAGGGACTGAGAACTCCAGGTGAGCCACACCCACTTAACAGTGATACACAAAAGGATACACTAAAGATGGCAGGTGAGTGGTGACTCACATTAATTCCTGCCTTTTACTCGGAGGTCACTTCCCAGCTCTCTGCAACCTGGGTGGTTTCTTTCTCAGTTACTGGAGTATTTATGATAGTTCTAGTCGCCATTTTGAAGAGCTAAATACTTGTCTGGCTTCAAATAGCAGTAATAAAAACAATTTAAAAAAAAAGAAAAGAAAGAAGAAATAACTAAGATATTCATTTTTGATGTTGGACCTGAGAATTTAGGAAGAGGGATGATATGTACTTTTGGAAGATGTTCAGGATACTATATACTATATTTTGAAAAAGGAAAGGAACATTGGGTTAGTAAAAAATAAAGCTCAGCTCTTTATGCATTGCAATTTTTAGTTGACTTATAAAGTGTTAATTGTAGCAAGAGATTCATTAGGTTTCGGCTCTTAAAGTTTCTTTTTCCTGAGACTTTCAAGAGTAGAAGGAAACAGAACCAAAACAGAAATTGATCAAGTCACAAAGCATGCAGATGAATGTTTGAGAGGGTTTTAAGAATTAAAGTGATGAGCACTTGTGAAAGAGGCAGTTATTATTTCATTGGAAAGAGCAAAATTCAGAAGTGTATCAATCCAGAAAGAAAACGAAAATACTGCAAGTTCTATATTTCAATAGGAACTTTTCTGCTTGGAGGCTGAGTTTTATTGGTTCGAGTTTCAGGTACCTATATACAAGCTTCATCAGAAAGGATATTGACCATCCTTAGCAGTTAAATAATTTTAGAAGCAGGCACAATAAGACCAGGTGACTTAAGCCTGCACAAGGTGGGGCACCAACTCGTCTCCAAATCTGCTTGTCTCAAATGTGTTTCTTTCATCTTGACCCTCACTAAAAACAGCAGGCCATTTCCCCTAAGATATCCAAGCCCTTTCCGTCTTGGCCAATGCTATGATGTTATCCTCCTGTCTTGCTCTAGAAAACTTAGCCTAAATATCATAGACGGGAAAGACTATCCTTATTATTACAATACATGAAAAAAAGAATTTGGAGCAAATAGCAACGATGCCTTCTATTTTCTTTTAGGCTTTCAGCTCCCTTAGGATTTGGCCACTGTACAAAGAGCTTACTGATCAAGCTCTTTTGAAATAGCATCGCGCTGAATTTTGCCATTTGGTACCTATGTGACCTAAAAAAAAAAAATAAAAATCTAATGTTTCTGGGCCAGTTTTTGTTTTTCTGTTCACTGAGAGGGTGAAAATAGATGACTCTTAGTCCTGCTTTCTGTATAGGCAGCTTCTTCTATTCCAAGGTAAAGTTCCAGCTTTTCCATCACCAGCTCCAGATCCCACGGGTTTTGTCTGAGGATACAAAAGCCAGTTCTGGGTGCTTCTCCTTTTAGCTTAAACTATTCAGCTACTAATATCGCATGTAATATGTGCTTAGCACCAATGTGCAGAACAAATTGAGTTATTGGATACCCTTTTTTCAATTCTAGTTTTTTTCTTCACTGATGGTACTTAAATAGCTTTGATGATTATCACCGCTTGCTGATAATGAGGTGCGACGTAATGTGATATGATATGAACTTTGTGACTAAGCACAAAATTCAGCAAATGTCATGGTGTTCCACAAAGAGCACAAAAGTTTCCAGAACAAGATTGAGACTATCTCTTAGAGTTCATTGATATGGAGGGAGTGAAGATATTTTCATCCTAAGGTCATTTTGACCTTCTCGGTCCACATGTTGCCTATTAATGTTCTTGGCTTTAAGTTAAGAAGTAAATGCGCATGGTCGCTATTTAATAATGAATATTTGAATTGGTAAACGTTCAACACTATTGCTTAATACTTGTTATGTACTCAAAATTGGGGGAGGAAATAAATCTTTATTATTCTTGCCATAAAAATCTGCAGAATTTTACTTAGAAAATTGGATAAAATTGAAACCGTGGACATAAAAGAAGGTATTATTTGGGGACAAAACTGATTGATAAAATAAGTCTTTGTTAAAATATTTATGTAAAAAAGAAGTCATGCAAATGAAAATAACAGGTAAAAATTAAAATAAAAAAATAGAATTGGATTAATTCTGTAGTGTTGAAAATGAATCAAGGCATTATATTGACTTGCTTTTGTTTTGACAAGAAAAGAATTGTTTTTTGCTTGAAATTCAGTAGTGATGGTATACTTCTGATTTAAATGTGTGTATTCAAGTAACATAGTTTCAGGATGAAAATCAGGTCAAAATGTTAAGGTAAACCTCATTCCGTAATTTCTAAAGAAAAGTAAAGTTTAAGAGAATATAATTTAAGTAGTAGTGATGCTATATAGGTGATTTTAATAAGGATGACAAAAAAAACCTGTTGATGTCTACCTGTAATTATTAGGTATTTTGATGATAAGATGCCTATAATTCTTTTACTAAATATTTTCCATTAATAGGTGATTTATTACTTATCAATATTATGAAGAATGGCAGAATTCCTGCTTTGAACTATCGTCAGTCTTAACAATGCCCTAATATAAAACACCTGGCCTGAGAAATGCGTAAACTAATAAATAAGTTAATAAGAAGTGCTCAGATTTTGCTGAAATGATTAGTTAGGAGCCCCAGCAAGGGAATACGAGAAGCACATTCCACAGTCCAAACAGTGATCAAAGTGGCCATTCTTCCTGCCAGGCTTGGCACACGTGCTGGTCAGGCATGGGTTGATTAAAGAGGGGATTAACTCCCTGCTGTCCCAGACTTGTTCGAATGCCCTGCGACTGCCTGCAAAGCTGGCTGGAAGCACGCTGGACTTGAACTCTTGCTGCTTTCTCCGTTTCCGTCAAGTCTGGCAGGTCGCAAGCTCACAGTTTTCCTTACTCATACTTCACTAGGGTTTCCATAGTTGCTGAACTAAATTCTGTACCATTCAGTGTTGGCAGGGACTGGACTCTTTCTGCAAAGACTGAATCAATTTCAGCCACGAGGGCTCCCCCAATCTTTACCCCAGGCTAGGGGTTTAAAAGAACTAATGCACTAAGAGGTTCACAAATGCAGGACATGAAATTAAGAATGAACAGGATGACTGATATATGCTTTAGAAGCTTTGCAAAATTAGGGGCAAAAAAAAAAAAAAAATCACATGATGACTTTTGATGATGGTTATTCCATCTAAAGCCTGTGCTGGTGTTTCAGTTTCTCAGGCTTGTCTCAGGTGATCTGAGTTCTCTGAGTTGCTGTCTCACTGATAATTCTGTCTACACTTACTTGTTCCATTTCCAGACCCAACACTGCCTTGTTGGATCCAAGCTCCCCCGAATTCTCTGCGGTGGTATCTGTGGGCGACTGGCTTCAGGCCATTAAAATGGACCGGTTTAAGGATAATTTCACAGCTGCTGGTTATACCACACTAGAGGCTGTAGTGCACATGAACCAGGAGTAAGTACTCAGCGATGTAACACGAAAGGGTAAATCTAGATTTAATAGTATTTTTCTTTTTCGCTTTGAGCTGCATAATCATCCTACCCATTAAAAAAAAAAAAAAAAAAGAGCAAACTGGAATGCCTTTCATTTTAATTGAGTATAATTTTACACAGCCTCTATAAAGCACCTACATTGTTGCATTAAATTGCTTAATTAAACATTTTAATACACCTGCCTTGTTGTGCTGTATGAATTGTGGCTGATTCAAACGTGTGTCTGCATGAAGCCCGAGAAAGAGATTCTCAGCCCTGCTAATGTTTTCTCTTTCTCTCTCTCTCTCTTTTTGTTCTTTATATACAGTGACCTGGCACGAATCGGCATCACAGCAGTCACACACCAGAATAAGATTTTTGAGCAGTGTCCAGGCAATGAGAACCCAAATGCAGCAGATACATGGCAGAATGGTTCCTGTCTGAGCCAGTACTGAATAAACTCAAAACTCTTGAAATTAGTTTACCTCATCCATGCACTTTAATTGAGAAACTGCACTTTTTTTACTTCGTCTTCGCCCTCTGAAATTAAAACAACAACAACAAAAACATATATATGTATCTATCTATCTGCAGCATTGCTTGGTGTACAGATGGCTGAAACCGTGGGGCTGACAGAAATGACCACTGTCATTCGAATGAAATCTGGAACAAATTGTTTCTCAGAAGTACTCCCATCATCATCAGTTTGTAAAATACATGTACCCGTATAAATAGGGCACCACCTCTGAATTTTGATGCTGTTATTTGCTGCCGGACACTGAGCTTGTCTGACACATCCTTGATCCTCTCTCCACTTGGAATTACAACCATAGTATTTCATTTGTGACATAAATCGCAGTCATCTTTCTTTCACTGGAATGAAGACCATGCCCAGAAACGTTTTTGAAGGACTCGGTTGTAGCTTTCAAGGCTTGGTTAGTACCATGGGAAAAAATCTTTAGTGCTGAAGCCGGCTGATGGGTTATGATGGCATGAGGGGCTGGAAGAAAAAGGAAAGTGGATTTAAAATGATGATAGTAATAATATTAAAACCCAACACCATACCCCCTAACTGGACAAACGAGGTCTGTTTCTTTGGGCATGAGGCTGTGCCATGTAAAGGCTTATTTGAAACTCTATGAACTTATCATCGCTACCTGATGTGGATAGTGGACTCTGACAATCTTGAATAAGGAACTTTCACACTTTCCTGCTCTAAAGAAGCAAACACAAATCTCCAAGGTAAGGCAAAAGAACCAGCAATGAATCTTTCTCCAAGGAAAACTTAAAAAAAATAAAACATACCCGATCATACTTGAAACACTGAGCAGTAAACTTTTTTTCACGTCTATCAGGTAGTTTGGGTTTTTTTTCAAGACTTCAGTCCTCTCTTGACAATTGGGAGTAGAGACCAAAATGAATATGGCTTCTCCTCTGTTCTTCCAGGAAGAAGTGAAATAAAAACTGCACGCAGTGAGGTTTGAGAGGCTGGACCACTGTAGCCTGTGCTTTCTCTTACACAAGGTTCCTCTTGCCCTTTGCTGCCTTTCATTCATGATATAGATATTTACTGAGCATCTTCTGGGCACCAGATAGTTAACTTGAACATCATCGGGTCATGTACATGCCCCGTTCATTGGAGAGTTTGCTTTAGTTGAGAAGTACTGGAGGGTCTATTCCATTAGTCTCATTGTACGTCCTGCTCCAAACAGTATCAGCCAGGGAGGATTTACCTAGATGTCAATGGTGAGACTTGGAATTCACCTTGACCATTCATTATCAAAAAGCAACCTACTAAAAAACAATGTTTTTTGCCCATTCACTTTAAGATGCTTCTATTGTAATCCTGGAACTCACTTCTTGAAACATGTAAAATAAATGGCTTTGTTCATTTTTAGAAGCCGAGAGCCTAACTTTTTTGACTAGACAAATTTTAACTTTTTTAACTTTTAAACAACAGCTTGGCTGATTTTAATGACCTTCTCTCCCTCTTGCCCCCTTGGTTTTATCCTGAAAGCTGTTTCATATAAAGCGAAGGAATGTTAAATGTGATGCTGTCAAATCATGACGGTTTTAGTAAAAACCTTTTGCAACATTAGCTATAAAAGCTTTTCTGTTTGGAAGGAATGTGAAATTTGTATTTTAAACTGCTCCAACAATTTTTGTTTTGTCACCACTTTTGCTAAAGTCTAAGAGCTCTAGATATTCATGTTAAAAGTTGATAAATGTAGGTGGTTTTCATGTTTTGTTTTTTTGTTTTATTTTGCTTGATGCTTGCGTTTAAGAAAAAGTTTATAATTTCTTTTTCTTTCAGCAAAGCTGTGGGGAATTTTATTTCCAATCTCCACAGACTAATTCAAATAAGACAGCATTATGACATGACCTTATAAGTAAAAAGAGAATGTTACTTCGTGTGCATTGAATAATGAAAGGTTTTGCTTTCTTAAAGTCAACAACTGAAAACTTGAGGTATTTTTCTAAACATTGAACATATTCACTGCAGAACATTTCAAAAGAAAGAGTATGTCAATTCTAAGATATCCTAAACAAGTTAATGCGGTGTACTACGCTGTTACTTCTCAGCAGGTATCTCTGTAAATGAAATAACCAGGCAAGGGTTGAAAGGTGGTGGAATATGAAACCTTCATTCAAGGGTTGATCTCAATCTTAGTTTTAACACATACATGAGTTAGAGTGCGGGCCAATGGAAAAGCCAAAAACAAACAAGCAAACAAAGACTTTCCAAAGATCTAAAATAACATCCAGTAGCAGTAAGAGTGTTGACTCCATTGCATCCGTGAAGTCAGATGTTTTATAAGAGCCATGCGAGGACGATGGGAATCCTGCATCGTTTCCTAGGGCGTGGCCCAGACACTAGCATCCCGGCAGCTATTGCTTCTAAAGCCAACTGAGATGTTGACACTGGGAAGTTCACCCATTTTTTTTTAAATAACTCATTTTTTCCAACTGTAAAGTTAAAGATAATAATACGGTAATAATGATGCCTTTCCTAATACGTGGTGTAAGTGGATGTCAAACGCTCTTATGTAGGACGCACTGAACATCCCATAAGAGACATGTATTCTTCCTCCGAGGTTTCTAAAGTGTTATTCGTCCAGCTTTCAGCTGTAAATCCAAATGTTTTATTGCAACATGTAAAAGTGAGGCGAAATGAAGTTCAGTGATAGTGAGCCATGCAGATGAAGCTTCTTTACTTTATATGGATTTATGAGGATGTGGGAGTATTGTGTATCTGTGCAAACAGTGGTAAACCTATCAAAATGCTCCTATATTATTTAGCCTTGAAATTCATGAAATAGTTATTTTATAATTGGAAAGAGTGAAATGCATTAGTAAGACACCATTGCAATGAAAGGACACTTTGATGTCTTCATGACTGACTCAAAGGAACAATGCTTTGTTTATTTAATCGTGATGAAAGTCACATTTTTTACTGATGAGACCTCATAGACCACATGCTTTGTCTGGTCTGTGTTCCAGGAATTCCCCATGATAAAGGAGTTGCCTGAATTCAAAGGAGAAAAGAAGGTTTATTTTTCTTCGCTCTTATTCTGATATCTTCACATTCCCACACTTCTCACTTCAAATATCTGCTCCTTTTGACCTTCCTGCTGAGTCCCCAAGAAACCCACTTAATATTACAAATATATTTATATAATACATATTCGTATGCAGGCATTGGGAAGAAGGGGTTTGGCAGACTGAAAGGGGACAAATGTGTTTTTGAGACTACTCTTTCTCCTCTAAGAATGGAATTCTAGTAGCAAAAGAAAATCGCCTTCAAAAAGTTTGCATATCCATATGGTGTTGGTTGTACTCCATCAGAGTGTCAAGGTCATATTCATGTCCTTTTCTTTTGTATAAGTGCACATCTGCCTGATGAATCTCTGCACATTCAGGTTTCCAAAACTAGGTTTGATACACTTACTGATTTCCAGAGAAGAAACAGTTGGAAAAATAGATCTGATCCCTTATCTTTCATTTTTTCTTAATTGTCATAATGAATGGTTTGATGAGTAGCCTCTTGAAGACCTTGCTAGTTCCACCCTTACTCACATTTATAATTTTAAATTCCTCAAGAAGTAATTTCTATCTGGCTATTTTATTTATTTCTCTCCAAATAGACTAAAGTATTTTCTACAAGTTTAAATAATGGTCATCTATATCAAAGAAACTAAATTTTATTTATCTGTCTCACACAATCAATAAACACGTACACAATAAGCAAATAAATAGATAGTTTAATATAATAAGCAAAATTGTCTGTAAAGATGCACTTTGGTCTTAATCCTTGCTCTGCACTTGAGGCCACCAACTGTCAAACGTGGTGTGGAAGATACAGCCCAAGAAGCAATCTCGATAGTCATCTGTCACTTCTTTTGGCTTGAGTTGATTGACAAATGAAAAGCCCTCATGATTTCATTGCATTGGACCGTCCTTGGTGGATGTCTAGACTGATGTGGCATTATGGCGGATTAGTTCTTGGTGGGCTCAGTTCCCCGGGACCATTCTCACTGTGCCCGTGGCCCCAGGTTCTCATTCTCTGCCTGTTAAAGGAAGAGTGTGTTGCTCCTCTATGAATTAGATAATCCCATTCTTTTGAAGTTACTTTCTTTTTAAGAAAAACATCTAATACTTTTAGTCTCTTAGTTTCCATTTTTTTCAATCATACTGTTGACTCTGGGTAGATTGTAATGTTTCGAGTTTTTTTCTGAAATACGCAATTTCCCTCGCTGGGAAGAGGAGATGCTTGTAACTGGGCATCTACGGTAGTGCAATTTGCCTTTTACCACCTGTCACAAACTCTGAGCCCTTCTCCTCTCACACAACTGCACCATGACAAGTCAGCATTTTTATTTCAAAGAGAGGCTGCTCGCACACTGCTGTAGACTCAGACTGTGTGGGGTTCTAATCCTAGTTTTGCCACTTCAGAATTTATGACCATGAGCAGATAGCTTAGCTTCTCTATGTGCCAGTGTCGTCATCCATGTAATAGAATCCGAATAGTACTTTCTTTCCTCAGAGTAATTATAGTTAAGCTGCCGATGCACATTATTTTTTGGTTGTTAGAGCTGTCATTTTTCAGAGGAGCAAAGTAAGAATTCATGATTACACTCCTGAACTACTTCTTACTGAGCCCTACCAACTTCTGTAGACGTGTATTCTTTCTTGCAATATTGGTTGACAACTGGCTGGGGATGTTGGCTGATGTTTTGTCTACAGTCTTGTTCTTTTCTCTACAGGGAGTAGATTCTGCTATCTTGGCCTCACAGCCCTTCCTGTTGATTACAAAGCCCACGGAAGAAAACAGAACACGCCCTCCTCGGTTCCTTCTAAATGTGTTTCTTCTGCTTCTACTGCGCCAGTTCTGGAGCAAAAACACTGACAAAACAGCATCTGCACCTGAAAAGGATAAATGTGCGACTTGCAGACCCCTTCCTTGCCCAGTGAAAGAAACAGCAAGCATTCAAGGTTCAGCATCTGTTCTCCGGTTGCACTGAGGAATGTACTGTCTCGAAGCACCAGCTCTGCAGAACCTTGTTCCCGAACTCCTCGTGGCTTTATTTATATGTACTTCCATACTTCATTCTTGTATGTCACTGCTGCATCGGTGTGACAGCAAGTGACCAAAGGCTACAGGTTTTCCTATGGACACCGGGTCAGGTGCCACCACACGAAACAAAGCCAGTTCCCATGAGCTGCCTATGATATGCATTGCTGAAGTAACGTTTTACCCAGGGTGTGCCATTGCAGTGATATAAATATATTTTTTTTTCTAGACTAAATATGAGCTGACTCTCTGTTTTGATGTGTGTACATAGGTGTGAGCGTGTGTGTACACATGTGTATGTGTGTGTGCGTGTATAACCTCATGCTTAGAACTGCCTGTGACTGTTGTGGAATGCGACACGTGGAGCGTTCTGGTTTTCCACCAGTTCTGAGATGAAGAGCCACACGAGATGGCGGGCCTGGAGGCCATACTCATCCCCTTGGAAAGACAACCGGAAATGTTAAAACGTCCTGTGTTTTCTAGCTGCCAAACTAACCTTAATGAGTATTTCTCCAGCTTTGGGCAGAGGCATTTTCACCTTAGTGGTGGAGTAATTTTACAATATAAACCCGTTCAAGTGATAACCCATCGTCAAAGTCACAACTTCTGATTGGACTCCCATCTGAATCACCAGTTCCTTGACGGAGAGAGAGAAGGGGATGGAATTTGTCTGGTAACCCCAAATGGAATACAAGTAGCCTTCGTTTTCCTGCATAAATGGACTTGTTGAATGCGAACGAATATATGCAATTCATATACTTTTGGAGATGAGCGTAGACATGTGTGTCAGCTTTGAGATGATGTGTCCTGGATTAATACTTTGTCTCCCAATGTCACAGAAAAATACATGCCAGTGACTCTTGAGGTTAGCATAGTTGAGATTGAATGGCCTCAAGCAATTTCAGGTTCCCAATTACATAGAAAGTTCTACAGTTAATATACAGCCAATGCCGATGGCCCTCAAAAGTGCATCAGCCCACTAGAATCCGAGGTCCACTAGAACCTGAAGGTTCTGTTTTGATATGATGTGCATACCAAACTCCAGCCAACATACTGCCGTGTTTCATAATCTGAGTGGCTGCCTTGCTTATTCTAAGCTATGGCTGCAGAAACTGTGGCCATTTATATAAGCTATAACATCAAATCAGGGAAAAATGGGAAACAAGATTCTGAACCCTATATTGTTGAATAAGTAAAGAAAATCATCAGTAAATATTTATTGCATTCTGACAGGGTGTATGGCATTGTATTCTCATAACTATGCCAGAGTGACAAAGTTAATTCACCCCTTTTTGGGGACTTTAATATATTTTTAAAGGGATGTGCCTATGCATTGATGCCTGAAAAATATGTATAAAGAAATGATGTCGAATCTCTGAGCAGGTTACCCTTCCACAGAGGTAAGGGCAAGAGGCCAACATCACAGGCTGGGTCTAGCCCCACGAGTGAGTCTTGGCCTAGTGAGCTCAGATCTTCCATTTGGAAGCATTAAGCTGATCTCGTGCACCAAATCAAGTAGCTTCACCATGTGTCCACTGGCCTCAAATTATTTTTAACGATATTATGAATAAAATGTTCTGGTGTGTTTGAAAAGTTATTTTAAAAAAAAAGGTTATGCTCACTACACTGCTGGTGTGTGTGTTTTAAGACCTCTTGTATTCAATCTGTGAAGGATATGTGTATTAATCCATACACGCTTATAGCCTCAATATTTGTCTGAAGACACTTAAATTCTGACCAGTAAAGGAAAGTTCTAGAAGCAATATTTTCACTTATTTAACATTCTCCAAACAACATCAAACATTGATACACACTGAAGAGTGCATTTATTTTTTTTATCACTCCAAGTATGTTGGAATATGCAAGGACTGTGGTTAAAATTAGAATGTATAAGGCATATTATAATTTAGTTCATACTGAAAAAGAAATTAACAGAAAATTGCTTGGTTCATACATGTTCCGAAATTTGAATGATCTCTTAAGTTAGACATAGATTTTCTATTTTGTTTTAATTTTGTCAAGGTATATTTCTTCCCTTCATGAAACTTAGGTACACATAACTTATGTCATTTATTTATGGTCTTTTATACCTAGTTTGTAAAATTGTAAAATAGCAAACTAAATGCAAAGAGTTTGCATTTGAAAATAATAAAGTAGTTGCCATATACAAACCTGGAATCTAGTTGCGTCTTCAATAATGTTTGCCATATATATGGTGGTTTTAAATTAATTAATTGGTGGTGAGCCTCTGGTTAAAACACAAAATCTTGCATTGTAACTGAGTGTACTTATTTAGAAGATAAAGAGCATTGACTTCTAAGTGGTTTTCACCCTGGAGAACAATGCATCAGCAAATGCAACTTAGATTCTGTGAGGTCCTACATCCATCCCATTGTAATTAAGACCGAATCTTGGTTGGAATTCAGGCTCCACCTCTTACTGATCATTCAATCTAGGGCAAGTTGCTTTACATCCCTGTTTCCATTTTCTTATTTTTGTAGAATGGTGATTACAATACCAAGAGCTTTTAGAAAGATTAATATTATAACATTAGCACAGTGTCTGACATCTAGCCAGAACTCAACAAATAGTACCTATTCTCAAGAGTCTTTTTGGTGAGAAGATAGTAATATCCCCAGTTCTGTACCTCTCAAACATCTTTGCTACTGAGCCAAGTGACCAGCTAACCATCTTTACCATTGGCATTTTATCCAAGATCCTTGGATTCTTAGGATATGTTGGAACTCCAAGGGGTCCAAAGGAGGCAATAAAACATCAAGCAAATGTTAATGATTATATATATGTATACGTGTGTTTTGATGGGGAGAAAGATAATCAATTTCATTAAATTTCAAATTGGTGTGGGGTACAAAAATATTAAGGGCCACGGCTTAAGGATGAGACATGATAAGATTTCATTAAATAAATTATCAATTGATTAAGACCCTGTTAATTGAAAATGAGATTCAAGACTTATTGTAGTGCATTAACTGAAGCCCTGAGGAGCAGCTGGCTTCAGAGTGTGGGGGCGTGCTGTTCAGTGCTACCAGCAGGGCCTCGAAATGAAAAGAATTGGGATTATTTTGGTTTATTATTTCTACTTTAAAACACTTTATATATTAATATATAGAGTAGTTGACAAAATATTTGTGATTTGAAAGAGACTAGGCTCGATACTTTTTCTACCACTGTTTAAGATAGAAAGTCAACTATATTACTCAGGATTCTCCAGAGAAGCAGAAGCAATAGGAAGTATATCTATTTTTATGGAGATACAGACATATAGATATATATGGGAAAGCTTTTTATGAGGAGTTGACTCTCACGATTATGGAGGCTGAGAAGTCCCATGATTTCTTCCTGCCTGGAGACACAGGAAAGCCAGTGCAAGTCCAAAGATATGAGAACCAATCCAGCAATGGCATAAATTGCAGTCCCAGGGCAGAAAAAGATGAGATGAGACATCCCAGCTCAGCAGGGAGGCAGTAAAAAAAAAAAAAAAAAAAACTTGTGGATGCAGTGGACTTCTACAGGAAGCGTTCCCTGACCTCCCATAGGTGGACGGAACTCCACGTACTTGTGTTAGAGACTGGATGGCTTCTCCACAGTTGTAGTTCCTCTTCCTGTGCACACAAGACTATGTTCCCCAGCCTCCACACCATGAGGTCAGGCCCATGTAATTGGGTTCTGGCCAATGCGATAAAGGAGTTATAAGGCCTTTCCAAGCCTGGCCATAAAGCCTTTGACACAATCATCCACTTTCTCTTCCCCTTATGTGGTGGCCTTGGAAGTCACATGCTGAACATGGCAGGCTCACAGAAAGGAAGGAGCTTGGATCCCTGAGTCACTGCTTTGGAAAGTTGCCAGAAGATACTCTGGATCTTTATCAGGCTGTGATGTGAGCTAGAAATAAACCTTTAGTGTGTTATAAATACTGAGAATATGGAGTCGTTTATTACAGAAGCTAAATAAAGAGAAGAATTCCTCCTTCCTCCACCTGTGGTTCTATCCAGGCCTTCAACATACTGAATGACGCCCACCCACACTGGGGAGGGTAATGTGCTGAGCCCACTGTTCTAGTTCGATGGTGATGCTGCAAGCCATAGTTAGCTGGCAAATATGCCAGTGCATTCTTCAAAAACACCGCTTGCCTATTCTGTTGCCAGGTGGCTTACTTTTTTTTTTTTTTTTTTAGGCGAGGCAACCTTTGGTTGATCTCACAGATTGTAAGGACCTTGTCATCTTACCATCTTTTTTATTTTTTACACCTACAACACCTGGTCTTCCTAGGCAGTCTCCCATCCAAGTACTAACCAGGCCCGATCCTGCTTAGCTCCCAAGATCAGACAGGATTGGGCTTGTTCTTTCAGATGGCTTACTTTTGACCAAGTTGTCTTGTGGATTATTTTTGTTAAGCTCTAGTGAAACAAAGTATAATGTAAGTACAATATTCATCTTATGTGCTGTTTTTGTGAGAATTAATTTCCAAAATCTACTTTTCACTAACAGTAGAATATAATCTATTTTCACTAAGATACCATCATCTGATACAGAGTGAGAGAAGAAGTAATAATTTTCTTTAATTATCATGTATGTCTTCTAAGCATAAAAGCCGTGGACAGCACTTCTCAAATGCCATTCTTTGTTTTGATGACAGCCTATGACAAGGAGAGGCTAGTCATTAACAAAACAAAAATGAAAGATGGGTCCAAAGATGAGAAAAACAATCTGAAGTCGAGTTAGAGGTAATAAAATGCACAGAGTTCATGTGAAATCTGCCTTGGCTACTCACTACCCCTGTGACCTTGGGCAAATCACTTAACTCCCTGAAACTCGGTTTACTCATCTCTAAAATGGGAGTATGGATTGCCTTTCTGAGGAGCTGCAAACACGGATGTTTACATGGGCCAATTAGGCCATGTGAATGAATGGTACTGTCCAAATGTAACACAAGAGAGTGGGTAAGCATTTAGATAAAACATTAAACTGATAAGATGTTAACAAGTATTAGACAGTGATGGTAGTTTGGTGACATGAGAGTTCTTTGGCCAGCCACGTAAGGTTAAAAAAACAGTGATGCATTCCACTATCCCCTTTCAGAGATTCTTTAAAAACGCCAATATTCTAAAGTCTCTGGAAAATCCTGTAGTGAAAGCAATTGGTTTCACCTGTTGAACCTAGCACTTTCCAGATATACTTGAAGAAGAAACTCTCTCGACACCTCCATGGAATGAAAGTTCTGCAACACAATTTGGACGTCTATCCTTTGGGGTGTCAAATAAGAAAACTGAAGGAGAGAGAGGCAAACAGTTGCACCCTATGTTGCACAACTTTTTGCTCAAGTCCCCTGACTCCCAGCCCTAACACACGTACCTCCACACCCCAAAGCACATTCCAAGTGCAGCAGGTCCTCAAATAACATTTCATTCAACATTATTTTGTTATAACGTTGGTGAGGGAAAAAAAAGTTGATTCCCAACTGGGACCAATGATGAGCATGTGAGTAAATTGCATGCCTAAATGCTCCCGGTCAGAGTGAGTATGAGAATGTGTGTGAGTAGTTCTGTGATAGAAGAGTGTCCTGTCCAGGTAAGTTTCCGCCTTGCATCCTGAAGTCCCAGGATACCCTCTGGCCATCCTATACTATGAACTGGAATAAGCCAGTTGGAAAATCATTATCTTATTTGTTTTCATTCCTCTTTCTTAAATGTAACTATAGCTCACATTTATTTCATTGTTTAATATTATGTGTTTGGGTCTTTACTTAGAAGTTTGGTGATATTTTTTTTTTTGTGACCAGAAATATGCCATAGAAACTTAACTCTTATTTGTATCAATTGGCCTGTGGTAACATTGGTTTCATTATATGTCATTTCATTTCAAGTCACAGTTTCCAAGGACCTATTAACGATGTTAAGTGAGGACTTACTGTACTTATCTAGTTTTGCAGCTGCTTGGAGATTTGCATTCTCTCCATTGTGGTCTAGTGCCTTTGGTACTGGTTGAGGATAGAGCATGCAAGGCAAGAATGAGTTGGAGAGATTATGCTATTGGGGAGTATGAATATCTCTCAAGTACTGATTTTAGAGCACCTATAGGTTTCAATCATGAAATGAAGCATGTGAGCCAAAGTCACAATCTGAGCTAAGATGTCTGAATTCTTCTAGTAAAAGTAAAGAGCAAAATGGATTTGGACAATGAAAAAATGTATGGTACCCTTATATCAACAACGTAATTAAGACGTGGAGCAATAATGTGGGCTTTGGCCTCAGTTATTTTACCCTTTCCTTTCGGAGAAATGCCTTGAGCCATCGACTGCTCCCAGCTGAATGGGTAATAGACCCCTGACATATCCTGTTTCTGGCAATTGCTCTGGACATAATTCTTTGTTTACAGCACTGCTGTAGAAAACTTGATGAATACTTAGAAGAAAATAGAATTAGGACCTAAGGACCTAGTTAAAAATCAACTTAGTAGAACATAGACATTGCTTTGTGTAGAGCTGGAAAATATAGCCATGAGAGAAAGTAGCTTCAACGTACACCCGGAGAAACTATATATTCTACACATATTATGTAAAAGGCAATTATGGCCTAGTAATCTGCAGTGTATCACTACCTAGCAATCAGATTGACGTGTTCTAATGAGACCCATGTTGTTTGTAATCAGACTGGCATTGCTTATTCAGATCTCTATTCCACAAGATGCACTTTTAAATGGCTCAGATTGCACCAGATGCTATAAGAAATAGTGTTCTATTTTATTTCATTACCAGCATTTTTCCCTCTTCCAATTAGCATAATTTAAAATCAGCCAGAGGCAAATGTGAGGGGCTGAAAAGTTGCAAAGAAGTTCAAGAAATTCTTGATAGAAAAAGACAAGAAGACACACATACACAATAACTTTTTATATGGGCAAGAGAACATTACATTTAATAGAGTTCTTTTCTTTAAATTGCTCAGAATTTATTTCTGTGACTTATTGAAATATTAGAATCTCTCAAGGAGCTAATTGCCCTGTAGTTCCTTTTTGTTTATACATTATCTAGTGGATGACATAATAAAACCACCACCTCATTTACCATTCAGTTAAGGTTTAATTGAATTCATCTTTTTCCCCCTCAAATGGCCATGAACTTAAGAATCAAAACAAATGATCATTATAAAATGAGAAGATCCTTATAAGTTGCCTCTTTATAACTTAGGTCCTGGCTGTTTATAAAATATCTGAAGTTAAAGTCTGAGCTGACACAATATACATTTTTCCCTGATGTAATCGGCCATGTTGCCAGAAACAGAACTTGATTTTAAAATAAAGATTGGCATCTGATATCGAGAGACTGATTTTCTAATGATTTGCCTCCTCAATATCTTTGTATCATCCTCCCAAAAAGCTATAAACTCCCCAGGCTGTATTTTAGGCTTTTGCTGATAGTCCACCCAGCACTCACTCTCTCTTGGTTCTCTTCCTAATAGCAACTAACAGATTTTAATTGAGAATCCATGTTCTCTATGTCATTTGAGCGGAACTGACCATACCCAGCTATAGTTACTCTAATGGAAAACCTTTGACATGCAATGACTACTTCAGAGGAGGTCCAATCAGAGTGAAATTTGAGACTTCTTTCCCATAATGTGGAAGGCAGTCTTTCTGAAACCCCATCTCACCCCTGCATGAACCAAAAACATCATTTCCTCTAGGATCATGAGAAAAATCATCCTTAGAATGAAGGTGATATATGTAGGTAAAGAGAATTTAAAAGGAATAGAGTGGTGTATTGGAACCAGCTTATACCAACCAGCTCACGAGAGTGGATTATCAAACGTCCAGGAATCTTGTGAGCTGGTCAACATCATGTTGATAGCTTGTAACTGGCAACGGTGGGAGTATTTACACCACGGAAATATGCAAACACTAAAAACCAGGGCTGCTGCTCTTTTTCTTCTTCTCCTATTCCTCCTCTTTCTCCTTCTTCTTCTTCCTCATCCTCTGCCCTCAGAATTGGTTGTTAAAAATTTACTAGCTTTTTTACTGGCTGTACTTTCAAATGAACTGTGCCGGAAACATGTATGACTCCTCACTTTTCATATGAGAAGTCCAGAGGTCTCCTTTATAGTTAAGTCAGTTTGACTCAGATGATTTTCTGTTACTATTAACCAAAAGCTGATCCAAGATGGCCTGAAAAGTTCTCCAGGATAACGAGAGCTAACACTTCTTAGCCTTTACTTAGGACCAAGAACTGTGCTAATTGCCAATTCACGAAATCACAAACAAACCACCGCCTCTACAAAGGAGGTATTTTTATTATTTCTAGTTTTCACATGAAGAAACTAAATCACACAGTACAGATGTAACTTGTCCACATTTCAGAGAGACCTACTTAGAGTTTTCCAAATGCATCAAGCCTTTTCATTCCTCAGTGCCTTACCTATGCTGTTTCTTCTTTCTAAAGACTGTGTCCCCTTAGTTAATGCATACCCATCCTTCAGGATCCCGAGTCAGTGCCTCATGGAGGTCTTCTTCCTTTTCATTTGAGCTAGGTGACTCCTCACATCACACTGTGCCCACCTTGCATAGAGTGCTTTCAGCAGTACTTACCAATTCTCCTGTTGGATCCCCTCATTAGACTTTAAGATCAACAGACTCTTAGAAATCTTAGGATTTTTTTACTTTTCTTGTCTATATCTTTATGCTTAGTATCACAGCAGCCACGTGATAGATGCTTAAGCAATGCTGGCTGAATTACGTGAGTGAATGAATGAATAAATAAATGAATAAATTAGTATGATTTGTTCTTACTGCATTGCAATTCAAGGAAAGAAGAAATATTCTGTCATTGCCCTTAGCACATATTCTTATACTAAATATGTGAATCATTATAAAGCTATCAAAACTCCTTATTTTCTTTCTTCTTCATTTTTCTCATCTTCAATATCCCCATCCTCATTACCAGGTATCAGGCAGACAGAAGTAGGTATTGAGGGATATTAGAAAGAAGATTGACTTTTGTGTCAAATAGATTGGTCATTAATCCTACTTTCCATCGTCTGTTGCCTGAGTCATCTTGGGCAAATTTCACATTCTCCTTATATATAAAACAGGAATGATGCCTAATATTTAAGGTAGCTGTGTGACAATAAATATATAAATGGCCAGCTGCTAGACATTTAAGAAATGGTAATCTTTATCTTCATGTCCTACAATCTTAGCCATGTTTTGCTTTAGCATTTCCTGATGACTATCACCTAATATTTAGTATCTGCTTTGTTAACTTTGTTTGGATATTACAAATTACTACTATATCCTACTAATCTTTATTATAATTAACAATGGTACAAACATTACTGTGTACCATGGTAGATTGGAGCTAACAAAAATTTTTAAGCTGAAACCCTATCACTTAGGGGTAAGAAATTTCTTATTTTTAGGGTCAGGCTATTATTTGTCTTTGGATCCCTTCCATTTTTTAAAAAAATTAATGTCTGTCTGTCTGTCTGTCTGTCTCTGTCTCTGTCTCTTTCTTTCTCTCTCTCACTCTGACTCTTCTCTCTCTCTCTCTCTCTCTCTCTCTCTCTCTCATCTTTGTGTGACTGAAACTTGCTCACAGGAAATCAGAATGTGAGACCAAACTATAACAGGGGCAATGTATACTTTGTCATGTTTTTGTATTTCAATTTGGAAGAAATGGTTCAAAAATAAAAAAAAAAAATCTGGGCTGGTTTAACAACTTGGACTGAGTAGCTCTTGTGCTACATATGGTATTACGATTGAATATGACAGACTTTGAGAAATATCCTGTTGACTCTTGTGAATGTCATGTCTGAACCATTGGGCCAGGCCATTTATGATGGGTGGAGATTTTGCCCTGGATGGAAGGTTAGTCACTGTCAATCATCCTGGAAGGAAGAAGTGCTGAGGCTGGGCATGATCTGGCTCTGGGATTGGTGCATAAGACATTTTTCCTCTATGGGGCTCCGAAAGAAGAAGTGAAGATGATTGCACAGTCTAAGCATGGGAGTATGTTGTGCTTCCAGTGGTGAGAAAGAGCTAGAAAACAAGAGGGGCATTGGCCTGCTAAGGAGATCTAAGGGAGAATCTGGGCATGTGGGGTATAGCAGTTGTCAGTTGTTCTCTGTAACCCTAAACTTCTGTTAAATTGGGATAAGTCACATGCTCTCTAATCTCTTTCCATTCATGATGTGAAGAATAAGGTTGAGCAATAAATAAGACCATGATAAGACCATGGAGGAGGCAGTGGAGGTCAATAGTGAAAAACAGTTACCCAGAAAGAGTACGATCATGAAGATTGTCAGCATCATGGAAGACCCAAGGGGAAGAGCCCAACAGCTTTGTTCTAGACTACATGGAGGCAGGATGCTGTGAAATGCTTAGAAAAGTTTGAGGAGGCAATTGGCTAGGAATTGGCTGGAAAGAGTTCAAATCATAAAGTCTGAACATGAAAAGAAAATGTAACATTATTTTGTAGCCATAGGCAAGTGAGGTAGGTGACTTTTAAGTTATAAATAGCTTTCTTATCTTATTTAATTCTTACCTCAACCAGGTTGCAAGTATTATTACTTCAGTTTTACAGCTACAGCTACAGCTGTAAAACTGAGTATTAAATAGATTAAGCATTTGCTCAAGTTGTAACTGCTTGTAAAATGGCTGCGCTGAGATTTGCGCCATATGCTTCTGCCACCAAAGATGACGCTCTTCCTGTAATACCATCACACCTCTTGGAAGAGCGAAATAGAACTGGAGAGGAATGTGTGGTTCACTGGTTAATTTCCTGTAACATTCCCTCAAAATGGACCTGTGAAATATGTTTTCCATTTTTTTCAGCAGTTCTTTTGGTATAAGAAATCCATCATTATTGTTATCTGTCCAAATGAAGAAGAGGGATGTAGGGGAAATTGGTGTCTTCATGAGAACCAGTAGTATTTCAGGTCTTAAGTAGGACTTTTAATTCTCTGGTCAATGGCCTGAAATTGATTTTCTTCTAGCTGTAGACCAATGTGATAGAAAATCTACTTAGTGTAATAGGCACCCCGTGCTTGATGCTGTTGGAAAAAAAATATCGTGTAGTTTATAAGATGCTAGATCTAGCCGAACTCTGCCACAAAGAGCTCTGTGAGCATGAGTCTGTCACTCATGACTCTTTATTTATACTAAAACCAGGACTTGGGCTTCCTAAACTCTAATACTTTTCAGCTCTAAAATTCAATGTATACTTTCAATTTCTTGGTTCCTAGGTATAAGTTACTGAATGTAAGAATGTTTATACACAGACACAGAAAAGAAAGGCAGCACTGATATTTAGCAGATATGCCCTGGTACAGCTGTAGCCATTGCTAGTATACTTAAGTACTCCCATGCCAGCTGGTACATGGCTTCTGTTCAGAAGCCCCTCAGCAGCTCTTGTTACCCCACTTGTCCTAATTATCCCCCTATGTCACCCCGTCATCACTGAGTCAAGGTATTTCATGGAAGTTTATACATATTGAAAGCTTTATACATATTTTCACAAGTATAAAGTAACAATAATTCTGAATAAAGACTTGGGACATAAAAAAATCAGGAGAGAAAGAGAGAAAGACAGACAGAGACAAAGCGGGGGAGAGAGAGAGAGAGAGAGAGAGAGAGAGAGATAATAGCTATCACTAAAGATTAATAAGATCTACCTGAAGACAATATAGTAGATATAGTCTCCCGTGTCTTTCTAGGTTTTTTTTCTCTTTTTTCCTTCCTTCTTTTTTCCATTTCTATTTATTCTTTTTCATCCAAGAATAAAAGAAAGAAATTTCTTTTCAGGTTTGTCCTGACTATTTTACCTAGGATTGTCAATAAAACAGAGCTTTGAATAGTTAGATATCTTTCATTAAGAAATTAGATTTCCAGTACTTTGAGAATGGAAACACACTGAAAGAAAAAAAAAAAAATCTTGTGCTGTAAGTGTTTCTTTTATTCATTCCTCTATTAAAAAATGAACAAAATGTTCCTTGGCATTGTGGATGGTAAAGAAAATAAGACACAATGCGAGGTCTTTTCCTGTTCTGCAGCCAGTGTTCCTTACAAAAAGTAATCTAATAATCCTCTATTCCATTTAGGACTATAGGAGCTTGGACATTTCTAGACTTTTTAAATAATTCGCCCAATGACCTTTCTAGCCTTTCTGATTCAAGCATTGTTATTACGCTTGCTTGATGGAAATTTAGGTGGACTGAAGTCGAGTGAGATCTTCGATGCTAATATATACCCTGCTGGTGTGTGGTTTTTTTCTTATAAGTCAGCCACATTGTCCACAAAAATCCCCAAAATTACAAGCACAGGGTTCTGAGTTTTTGTTCTTCTGATTGATGTGAATAAGTTTCAGAAAGCTCTCTGAAGTTCTTTGAGGATCTATTGCTATTCTTGACAGAGTTTTGTAGTTGATTGCTTTGAAGCCCACTTATCTTCCTTAGCTGATTGAAGATGTTGCTGATGTGCTTTTTTAATTAGTTTGTGAAGTGGGTGGAGTTGGAGCAAAGTCAATTTCATCTTGCTGAAATCCAATCAATGCTAGTTGACTGAATGACTTTAGTTTATTTGGCTGATTGACCGTGGACTTCTTCAGGAGCTGTTTTCTCTTATTTTCAATTTTGATGATTAAAAAAAAAAAATGATTTAATTACAGAAGTCACTTCTATGTTGCTTAATATGTCGGCATGAAATTTACTCCACTTTTCCACCTTCCATATAGCTCATAAGGCACACAACACAAATCTGCTGAAGTCAATGATAGTTGCTGTTACAAGTGATAAATGAGACAACACAAGCATCTCGTTTGATTTTTATTCCTTTACTGTACAGACAAATATTTATAGAAAGAAAAGATCGCCCTAACCTTTACAAAAATATTTACACGGTACTAACTTTCATAGTGATTTACTTTAAGGTTTTTGTGATGCATGTTTTGCAAATCCTTTCACTGGTTAAAATCCCTTATTTAAGTAATGAATAGAAAATGGTGGTTCCCATTTATTTGGAGAAGAATTATTTTGACTGCCTGCCTGGGCATCAAGCTGAAATGCTTACAGAACCATTTCACATCCCAAACAACAACCAACCAAATTTTGTTTCTGTCAAAATAATAGAAACAAATGGTTCCAATGCAGAAATGCTGCTAGTAAACATTTTCATCAGAATCAAGTATTGTGGCTATTAAAATTCATCCAAATTAACTGTTTATTTTTGAAACAAATGCCTTCTTTGTAAAATATTTTCCTGCAAAGATATCACTAACCCTGTGGGTGAGTTCACTTATGTGAAAGACCTATGATTCATGAAAGCCTAATTAAATAGAGAAGACTTTGGTAAACGTCTCTCTAAAAGGCAATGTTAAGCCTGCATTTTTAAGGAGGCAGTAAAAACTTGTTCTGAAGTATTATTTCCAAAGCCATTTTTAAAGAAATTCTACAAGCTGACTCATGAGGAACTTGTTTAGGCCACTGTTAGTTAAAGGTACTAAGCTACCCGAGTTAAGTCCTAAACTGGATTCAGGCTCTTGTTTTGTTTTGATTGGTTTGGTCCTGAAATGTCTGAAGGGGATAGAGGGAGTGGGTAAACATCGGAATAGATGGATTGGTGTCTACACCCATGGCTTAGCTTGAAGAACTGATTCTGAGACCAGAAAAGAGAATATAAGTTGGCTGTTGCCCCATAAAATCTGTATGCAAACTACTCTAAAATGCCACACACAGTTGAGGCTTCTACATATGTCATATACACTAATATTCTACTGGTGAAAACAAGTTATATGGCCAAGCTCAAGATCAAGGGTAGGGAAGTACAGCCCGCCCCACATGAGGTCAAAGCAAGTCACATGGCTAAGACCAACATCAATGGGTGGGGACATATTTTCCTATTAAGAGAAAAAAGGAAGTGAATAAATGCTTCCTGAACAAAATTAAAATCTATCACAAGTGGTGAGGACAAGGAAGTAAAGGATATATGTTTGTGAATATTCATGAGTCAGGTGTTGTGGCTTCCTGTTTACTTTCACTCTTGGATCCTTTTCTTTTGGGGAAGTTAGCTGCCATACTGTGAAGACACTTAAGCAGCTCCATGGCAAGATCCACATGGTGAGGAACTAAAGACTCCTACCAACAGCTATGCGATTGAACCAACTTAGATGAGAGTCCTATCACCTCAGTCAAGTCGTCAGATGACTATAGTTCTGGCTGGCTGGCATCTTGACAACTTCATCAGAGACTCTGAGCCAGAAATGCCCAGCCTCTCTCTCATTCTGCTTCTAAGGAACCATGTGATCTATGGAATCCAAGCTGGATAAGGAGAGATAGGAGCCCATTAGAGGGGCTGACAGGCATGTTAAAGTCGATCAATTTGAAGTCCCAATGAAGATTATAAACGTATTGTTGGAATGCGAGTGGCATTTGAATATGTGAGTTGAAAAAATAGAGCTGATAGAGAACACAATGCTAACATCAAGAAAGTGGAGGTAATATAGTTATAGGTATGAAAATTTTGAGATCTAGTTTTAGGGTCATGAGAGTTGACAGCCAAGGTGAACTGAAGAAAAGATTGTTGAGAGTGAGAAGCTAGAGTCATGGATAGATTATTTTCTTAGATGTTGAAGCTGTCAAGAGTGATAACAGGGACAGGATTAATTCTGGCAAGAAGAGTAGTAAGCTGGGCGCTAACATTTGCAGTGAATGTAGAGGCCTCATTGGACACTTATTATATGAGTACAGCAAGGAGGGATACTTGATGGTGCTGCCTGATCGATGGGGCTCAAAAGAGCCTGTGTCTTTAAGGAAGAAGCAATGAAAAATTATGTGGAGCCACCTAAGAGGAGCATGGGAGGTATCACCATACGTCCAGATGCCAGGATGCTTGGAAGCAACAGAAAAACCTTGTCATTGTTGGTGAGGGCTATTGGAGAAGTAGCGCTTTTAGACAATGGCCATCCTCCAGTTAGAGAAAGAAGGTAAATGACTCCCCTGTAGGAAATTGTGCTTAAAAGGAATTTGGCTGATAATAGACTCTAAATTACAGATGAAAGAGTAGACCTGGACATGTTGAATGGCAGAGAGGTGTTGGAAGACTGAGTCAGATTAGGAGATTATAGAAAAATAGAGGGATAAAAAACCCAAGTGACAATGGAAACCTGGAAGTCCTAACTTTCTGAAAATGGCTGTGGTAAGCAGGGATTTCAAAGCATGATGGGATTAGACATGGTGGCCTTTTAGATAAGGGTGCATAATAAACTCTGCTTATAGTCTTCTCTCAGAATTGTCCTTGGTCAGTTTGGAGGGACGAGGTGGGTGGTGACAAGGCTGTAGGAGAGGGGATCTTATTGGGAGAACATGGAGTTCATTAACCACCCTGAATCCCCTTGAGGGTGGTTGCAGGGGACACTCTGAAGGCAGCCGGTGGTATCATAGCCCAAACACAGCGCCAACAACAGAACCTATAGTTGGCCTCTGTGGAGCTCTGGACATCCTAATTCAAATCTTGGGTTGCTGAACACTGTCTGCCCTACTGATGCATCAAAGTACCAAGTATCCTTAAGGTTCAGAATGAGGTCAATAAAATCTTGCATCACCCCTGCTCACCACGTGACAAAGAAGAGAAAATTGAGTCAAGACTCAACATTTCATCCTTCACTGCTTTTTCCTCCCCTTGTCTCTTCTTAGTCTCGAAAAGCTAAAATCATTTTCCTGAAATTCTTCACTTATGATTAAGCTCAAGCGAGAGGATTTAACTTCTGGAATGGTTTCTGGAAGCCAGACACAGTGCTTCCTCACCTCTAGCAGAAAACACTGATGACAGGAGTGGGAATCATGTAGCCAGCCATCCTCGCTGTCACTGAGGTGGTCTGAAGACCTGGCAAGACACTCAGTTGCCCCGCGTGTTTCTTAGTCTGTTAAATCTCTCCGGGGAGCCTGGGGGAATAACTGATTAATGGTTGCAAAGCATGAAACCCAACGTGTTATGGAAATAGAAAAGCAAAGACAAAGGGATTCTCCTTGTTGGTTACTCAGCTCCAGCACTTGGTGGAGCAGCTCTTGAAACAGGACCCCCACTCAGGCTTCGGCCAGGTTAGGCTGAGAAGTGAGCTAACTTTCCCCAGTGACCCGCCCGCTTTGACCTTGCTGCTAGCTTCCTGACGCCCACGCATCCACCTTTCCCTCTTACTCCGTCCAGCCAAGAGAGAAACAGATCTGATTAAACGCTCGTGTGGTTTAATTTCATGCATTTTATTCTTCCATTTACCTATTTAATATTTATCGTATACCTGCTCTGTTTGGACTCTAGACCTGGCCTGGTTCTGTAGGTGGAGGGGTCCCAGCTTGAGCCGAGGCTGCGTGGACAGGTGGATGGCCACATGCGCACGTATCTCAGCAAGTGGGAGAACCAGTGGGGCAGGATCCTCAGGACTCTTTGCACTGGAGCCGGTGAACCCTGACCCTTGGGAGTGGTGGAGGGCGGGGAGCGGAACGAACTTGACCTAGAAAACAAGGATTTTTACCCCTGTCTCCAGCTTCCATTTTGTTGCCTCTGGTCTGGATTTTAGTCATCACATATTTTCTGTGATATATTTCAGTATATTCAGTAACATGGATTTCTGTGTATATATAATCTGTAAAATGGTTTTCTGGTTTTCAGTAATAGCTGAAAGATTACCCTTTGTAAGATATCATGGCCCAGAGTGCTCTGAGTTTCATGGTGTACCTAAGTATATGACACTTGGAACAGATCACTTTTAATTCTCTTCAACTCAACAAGATTATTTTCAGTAATAATCATGTAATAATAATCATTTTTTGATTCATTCTTTGATTGGAACACAATTTTAAAAGAAATGTTAATTTATGATATTATTAAAATACAGTACAATATTTACTATATAAATTAAAATGTGCAACTACCAAACAAACTCACAATTTGCACTATATTTCTTTTTTTTTTTTAATTTCAAACACAAAAATCCCAAGTGGTCATACAGAATGATAAAATTGAAATAACTTGTCTTTCCACGTTGATAATCACTATTCTGTTATTATTTTGAACCTGCTGCTTAAACGCAGGAAGATGTAATATTTGGGGAACTGAAGACACAGACTGCACCCAAAGTGAGATGGACCGATTCCAAATGATGCCTTATTTTTCAAGTGAAATTCTGTAGCTGGTTCTGTGTGTTTGGAGACTGACTATCTAAGGATAAGTAACAAAACTTGCTCTTTCGAAGCCTGTATTTTATTGCTAATGTTATTTTGTTCCTCTTATTAAAATTCAACCATAACTACATCAATTGTTTAGAACTTAGATCCACTAAAGATGTTTTCTTTTTTTTTTTTTTTTCTGGGAGGAGTAGTTTATTATTGTTAGAATTGCCAGTGCATAATGATGGTAAAAAGCAGATGGACTTTAGTAAATTTTGTTATTTTTAGTTCTCTGCAGACAATGCACCCCTGCATTGTTGTCACCTAAGGTGGGCTACTCCAATTTTCCCATCATCCCCACTCTACCACTACTTTGCGAAATTCTAGAACAAAGCAAATGTGGACGGAAAAAAAAAGGAAGATTCTTTCCCACGGGTTCACAGACCGCTGCTCAATTTTGCCACTTAGAGTGTTTCAACAGAGCCAGGCAGGTGATAACCGTGGCCGACAGGGAACGCGGTACCAGAGGAAGGCCAGGTGTGTCCACAAGCCTTAGCAGGGCCATGGTGCCTGCTGGGCAGATTGACACTGCTGGATAAATCAGAAATGCTTTGTAGGTAGAGGGGCTGCTTTGCAGAGGTAGAGAATCCTGTGCCGGCAGGTTAGGGCAAGAGTCCACTCTCCTAGGTCTACCCAAAGTGGGTAGACAGAAAGATGTTTTGCCTTCAGAGAGCACACAGTCTAAGTAGAACAAAAATCAAATGAATAAACATTGTAATATAGTATAATATAATATACTTTAAGATGGTGTATAATTTGATAAGCGGAAGCTAGGCAAATGCGCATGAGAAATTTGGGAAAGTTTCCCAGGAGAAATAACATCTGAACTGACTCTTAAATGAAGAGTAAGAGATAATGACCCTTAAGACTTAATTTTTCCTATCATGGCTTTAGATGTGGCTCTTATATAGATAAGATATCTGGGGGTGTGGGTGATTCCAAAGATCCCCTTAAATTAAATGAGATTATAATACCCAAGGTTTATTGAACATTCACACCGTGCCACGTAGAGTACTCAGTGAATTATACTTAATGTCTAATTTTATCTCAGTGCAGTCCTATGAGGTAGGTGTTGTTATCATCCTTAGTTACCAAGGGAAGAAACTGAGGCTTTAAACAGCCAAGCAACTTGCCAGAGGTCATTAACTACTAAGTGACAAAGGTATGATTTGAATACAAACAGTCTGGCTTCAGAGTCCAGGGTTTAATCTTGCAATTGTCTCCAAAAACAAATACAGGAAGACATCTGGATGACTGTTCACTTGAAGCCCACAATTTCCCCTTCCCTTAAACCACATGGAAGACTGGTGTTGTCCTGTGACAGCCCCTGAAGGTATTCAGCTGATCTGTGATTCACCAATACACGATAGTCACCAGTGACTATGCCCAAGGGTAAGGTTCAGGTTCTGTGTTCAAATTCCTTCTCTGCTACTCCCTGGCGTTATGATCTTGGATAAGTCATGGATCCTTTTTGAGCTCAGTTTCCTCATCTATAACGTGGGGCTACTATGACCTCAGAATTCTTCTGAAGATTAAATACAAGTAGGGGAAATAGCACCTGGCTCGTAGTAGGCACTTCTTCACATGCTACTCTGACATATGCCAGAGTTAAGTAAGCAGGGCATATAGCTACTTGCTTCTGAAGAAAATTTAGCTGGCATTCAATTTCACTCTTCCGCAGTGACATATTTTGAATCCTAAGTAAAAGACCCCAGGATTGCTATTTATTTAAAACAACAAACACCTGTCATTGCTCAAATTAGAAACACTTGCAGAAGCATGCTGCAAAATATTTATAAATTCTCAAATGTGTTTTAATTGCTGTTAAGTAAAATGAATTCAGCTGTAGTTTTTCACTTTATAAAAAGACGACTTCATTCCTTTCTCCCTATCCTAATTATAACGGTTAAATATTGAATTTGTGCAGCCAACTGCACCGTATTTGTGATAATGGGAAGTTCGGGATTGGAGGGAAAGATGAAGGTGTTGGAGAGACATGGCATAATGGGAAAGAGACACTTCATATTACATGTGAAAATGAGGACTGAGACAGTATAACTCTATTTTGCCTCCTAGCTCTGACCCACAGTGGGAAATCCATTGCATAATTTGTGGGGTGTGTTTTTGTTTTAATTCATCGTGTTAGTCTGAAGTTGTTCGTGTGTTTTCTCATCATTTTTGTTTCTTCCTAGAATCCCGGGGAAATAAACAGTTTTATCTAAAAAAAATAAGGAATGCAGTCTACTTCCATTGATTATGCCTTTTAAAAACTTGTACTCCTGACCCAATTTCCAATTAGGCTTTTACACATTGAAGTCTTGAGTGTCATCTGCACTTCATTTAAAATAATTTCTTGGTGGCAGAGTCATAAACCAAGAACCACTCAGATCAAATTCAATCTAAAAATATGTGTTATTTGATATTTGAAAACATTGGAGTAAATATTTTTTTAATTGGAAGATTTCACATAAAATTTTTATTTTTGCTCTCTCTTAACAAACATGGGATATCAAGCCAACTGTTTCAACGGTACCCTATGGCAGTGTTCAGGTGTAGTTTCTGTATCAGCAGCGTCTAGGAACGTGGTGGAAATGCAAATTCATGTGCCCTCTCAGACCTACTCGGTCAGAAACCTTCAGGGAAGGGCTGTCATCCTTGATTTTAAACCTCACTGCAGGTCATTCCGATGCACACGGAGCACGGGAACTGCTGGCCCAGGCAGCAATCCGCAGTGACTCCTCGAGCAGGCACCTTTCCACTAGTCTTTGATGTTCCAGCTTGCCCTAGGCCCTGTTGTGGATGTGAGCCTGTACACATACTCGCCCTTGACCTTCTTAGGGACAATCTCTTAACCAGTCCCTGGGGCCAGCCAGCTTCATGGGTGTGTGACCTTTGCAGTCACAGCTCCCCGCTCTCAGAAGAGGGTCGAGTTAGGTTAAATGCTCTGCTCTTCTGTCTTGAAATTCTTCATAAATTTACCTTTGAATTTGTGTTTTGTTAAATGCAGTGCAGTAGACAATGAAGCACGTGTGTGAGCAGACAAGATGCACCAGTTCGCAGCATGCGTGGGCTCAGGCTAATGGGAACAGAGGGGTAGTGGGTGGCATTCATGCTGTGCAGTTGGCCTGGCTGCCCTGTGCATGTGCATTCTTGGGGCAGTTCAGGGCACCAAGGGACAGCTAGAATACACAAACAGGCATTTTGATTATATACGACCAGAGCAGGAACTACTGGCATTCGGGCAGTAAATTCTGTCAGTAAATTACTACGAAATAATAGTGTATGCATGGACATTGCAATAAAGCACATCAAGGGGTTGTTAGAATTCTTCAAAGAGTTTAGAATCCCTGAGTTGGAAAACTATTGCACTATTGCAAAGCAAATATCACAGGCTTAGAAATAAAAAAATTTAAGTTTAAAAGATTAATCACACTTGGATAGAAAAGGATACTCTGTTCATATGACACTGTGGATTAACCAACTATTAACAAGAAAACAATTTTAAGACTAATGTTTCTTTGTAATTAAAGATAGAGTGATAAAATGCATAAACAGATATTTAAATTATATACAAACCATGAAGCCATTTTTAGTTTCTTGTCTGACCTTCTCAAATTACAGAAAATGTCAGAGGAAACATTAAAATGCCATTGTATAAATTTACACTTAAAATTAAATTCAGACTTACACAAAACTGATTTGTATGAAGTTAAAATTTTTAGAAAATTTGTTATTAGAAATCATCGGCTTTAGATGTACTAAAATTTATAGTTCCAAATAACTTGCCAAAAATTTATCTTAATATTGTCACAGACTAGAAAATTCTATTAATGGCTATATAAAGTAACAGTTGCATTGGTATAAATAAGAATTTTTCTCGAAGTTAAAATTATCAAAAATCATTTGCTATTATTCACTTGCCAAGAGTGATTGCTTTCAATTATATTGCTTGAAAATGAAATTGCTAAAAGTATAAATTTGATTGCTCTAATAAATGAGTAGGTAGAAAAGAGAATCAGAAAAATTTTATAATCAATTCTGATATCATATTAACATTTGATATTAATGGAGTATTGACTTATTAGTATTATTAACTTTATAAAATGTGATAAAATTTTTTTTGCAGTTTGTAAGTTTGTGTTGTTATTCATGCATTACTGCTGCCCCTGGTATGTTTTGTTGTAATAAAATATTTTTAAAAATAAAAGCTTTGTATATTAGTATCTTAAATAGCATTTTCCCACTGCTTTTTGAACAAGGTTCCTGAATTTTCATTTTGGACAGGTCCCACAAATTATGTAGCTGCTCTTGCCTGTGACATCTGAGGAAGCCACCCTCAGGAGTAGAAATAAAAAAGAACAACAATAAACAATGTCAGAAGACCTAGTTTCCAAATTCAGCTCTGGGATATTCTGTAAGACATTTTGTGTTTTCAATGTGCTGAAGGCAAAGATGGCGCCGAGACAGTTACAGGGTAAAGAATGATAGATAGAAATAATATGGAAACTCTGTTTAGATCCTGAATGGTTAGAAAGCTATAAAAGAAATTGGGGGTGGGGGACAATTTGTGTGCAGGTTACATACGTACTTGATATTAAATGATATCACTGAATCAACATTTATTATGATAATGGTATTGTGGTTATATGTCCCGCTCTTCAAAAGTGCATGAAAATTTTAGCTGTGATGTTTTCTGATGTTTCTCAAATAGTTAAACAAAATAGAGGGTGAGGCCACAAAAGCAAGCAAATGTGGTCCAATGTTAACGACTGAAGAATCTAGCTAAAAGATGTGTGGTGTTTATCATATCAATTCCTTGTTTGAAAGTTTGAAGTTTTTCAGGTAAAATAATTGGAGAAAATAAACAAATGGTAGTGCACAAGGGAGCTTTCTAGAAGTTGATATTGTCGCATATTTAGACGTGGGTGGTTGTTGCAGGAATGTCTTCAGTTTCTAATAATTCACCCAGCTCTTCTCTTATGGTTTGTGTACTCTTTTACATATACATATATATGCAATCTGTCAAGGAAAAGGTTTTAAAAAAGTGCTTAATAATTGAGCAAGAAATTCTCAAATGTGAAATATCGTTCATTATACTGCTGAGGGAAACATATGCCAGTGCTCAGTGTTTTTCAGAATGTGAGAGTTTTGCCAATTAATCACCTTTCTTTTGTTTGTTTTACACAACAGATTCCAAATTTTATACTCAAAATTTAAACCAAGACTTCAGTATGGGAAGAGGAGCAGGAATAAAACGAAGAAACTGAATTGGAGACACCTTTTGCAGAAGTGGGTCTTGCTACTATTGTGTAGCATGAAGTGGACACAATTCTGTGGGTCCTCCTTAAGGAAAAATAATACAAAATTAGGCCTGAAAGTAAATGCTGATTTAGAAAGGGCCTAGGAAGTTAAGGCTCAGAGACTGGAGTGTCTTTGTCATGGTGAGACATCTGTCTCTGGTGTTTACTGTCCATTATTTTAAGTTGGGACAAAGGAAAAACTTAAATTCTTCTTCTTTTGATTCTTTTCATTTCAATCATTACTATATTTACTATCTCCTTATTTCTTCTCCTGGGTATCTCCAATGACAGTTCTCATTTGTTTTGCAATCCAGGGAGTAAGCCTTCTCTGCTTCGAAATAGCTGGAAGAGAGGCATTAGATCTATAGAATAATGTTATGAAAAAGAGGAAATTAGAGTAGGATCTCTGACTTCCTCTTATCTAAAATTAAATAAAACAAAACACGCCCCACCATCATTGCCAAGCTCAGAGCCTAGCACATGTGCCAGGTACCACATAACGGCTCACAAGCTGTGTTTAGTCCTCCCAATGGCCTTCTGAGGTGGGAATTATTATTCCCGTTTTGTAGCTGAAAACATTTTCCCCGCGTTCAACCAGAGAGTGGTACCTGAGCCAGAATTGAGAGTCTCGTGCCCCTGAGGCCTATGCTCCAACCATTACACTCTATTGTATAGGCCAAGTGAAACAGCTTATTTTACAAGATGGGACATACAAATGACAGCTATCTTAAGTTCAGGGAGCTGGTGTCTGCTTTTCATGCCTCTAATAAAAGATGAAATATACAATTTTAAAGTGGAGAATGTCTAGAGCAAAAGGACAAGAAGAATAAACTCAACACAGTTGCACAGCTTAGGCTTTTGCTTCTAAGAAGATCAGTTTTTCTTCCTTAGTTCCTGTAAACTTTGCAGAATGCAACAACAGAAAACAAGAAAAAGGTATATTTCATTAGTAGAAGAAAGCATCTGACTGAGACATTTTTTAACCTTCATATTCATACTTAAGTCACTAAATTAATGCATTTTCCTAGTTCCTTTTCCTAATGAAATTATTGTTCTCTTATACTGGCCAACTAAGCTTACCAAGAGAGTTTAAGGACATAAATATCTTAGTTTTTCGAAACAACTCATTTTGCTCCATTTTAGAGTGGTTATGCTGCAAAGGCAATCAACTTCTGTCTCTCTTCTCTTTCTCTTCTTCTGACAAACATAAATAAATAAACCTCCAGATTTCACTTATAAATGAACATATCCAGATTCAGATTTTTTTTGTAAAAAATCATATGGAAAACGTATGCACTCTTCCTTCTTTGTATAAACTCCAAATCAGCGTCAATCAACTTGTCTTAGTTTGATATCCATCCCCAGAAATGTGACTGGCAAAGCTTAAACAGGATTCAAAGCCAGCTAAAAAGGGACACACACTGGTGGATAAAAAACAGTTAATCTTTTGAAGGCGACATCTGAGAGAGTTTGGTAAAGTCAGGCATGGCCAAGGCCTTGGTTCTCATTAGGTCTTTCTTTCCGGCCTCAAAGGCCTCTGCCTTCATTTAGTGACACTGTCCACAGACCAGTTTTCTGCAATACACAAGACAGATATGTTTTCCTTATAGGTCTGGCAAACAAGTCTTGTCTTTCATTATAAAGACAAGTTTATTGATGTTGAGACAAGCTGAGTTTCCACTTCCACTTGTGTTTGAATTCCTGGGCTGCGGCTAAGGTTATCTGGCAGGAAACATGGAATCACTGTGTGCTGCTAGTTCAGACCTGATTCTTTGGAGTTAAACCTTCTTTCTAATAACTCAACGCATAGTGCACATAGTGAGTTCTTCAACTTTTGGTAATTTTTTTTTTTTAACCTGAGAGTAGTTGGTAGAATAGCTGAAAACATTTTCAGCTACTGCATGTAATAGAAATGACAGATATTTTCACCGAATATAAAAAAAAATTGTAGTGTTAGAAATGGGCGTAGTATTTATTCTCTCCCATGGTCTCCTTGTGTGAGGACTGCGGCTTCACGTTTGTTGGGAGTGGAGAACAAAATCCTTTTGGATTGCCACTTTGAGCCACATGTATGACAGGCAAGATGAAGTTTTTTGATCACCTCTCTGTGTGCCTCTTGAAGGATATCTTAACTAAACTATTTTTAGGAAACTAGAAAAGAACTTTCCAATCCATTATGCAGCCGAGATACTTCGTAGGCCACTTACAAACTCTTCCAAGAAGGCTGTGTGTGTTCTCCCAGGATAGAACTCCGCCGGGGATCAATTTTATAGTTTTCTCTCAGGTTTACAAAGGCCTACTGGAGACGCCAAGGTAAAAGTCAGGGCCTAGCTATTTAATTGTCATTTATTGCAGCTGATAGTAAAAGAACTCTATATAACATTGCATTATCTTTCTTTACGACTATTATGTCAATACAATTATAGTTAATAACATAAACAGATAAAATTTACACTAAATTTAGTAAAAACTGTGGACTTTACGTGAGCCTATAGTTTGTCTCTAACCAAATTCAGCCATTATTTAACAAATACATGTACGATTTGCCAACATGAAGAAAATTGACTTAAAGATTATCTGAAACCTTGCACCAGTGACCAACCAACCCCATCAGAGGTAACAATGAGCAGTGATGGATGCTAAACATTGAGTACAAGAAGCAGATGTTAGAAGCAGAGAGGCCTGAAGCTTACAAATAAATAGTGACTAATTAACCCTAAGTGATCGAGAGTAGGCCACCTGGCTATTTTCGAGGTTATGAAATGGAGGCAGAGGGCAAGTAAAAAGATGCATTCAACAACCTTAAAGAGGTGAGCACGGGATTTTGTTGCAGGAGCCATCCCACGGTTAGCAAACTATACTTGAAAATTATTCGGAGACACCGGAAGCTGGAGCACCAGTGAAAAGAATAGCCCCATGAGACTGTGCTTGTAATTGTCATAACTGTTTCTAAATCTGTAAGTAACTGCAGGGCGATGGGTGACAACAAAGGAACACGTGTCCTTGGAGTTTTAGAAGGAGCATCGAAGATTACCTACCAGAGTTATCTCTCACTTCAACATTTACAAAAATAGACACTGGGATTCAAGAAGTATTTGCTTAAAGTCACATATCAGAGGAGTTACAGAACCAGTTAGAACTCATGTCTTTCTAATTCTTCTTTCAGAATTCAATAACCCAGGTATGCAAAAACTCGACACAAATGAAAATAGTTAATGTCTACACCCAAAGCCTCAGACACAAAGCCTATAGACATCTGTGGAAGTATACTTATTTGGCTTTTCCCACATTCAATAAGCTTTTTGATAAATTATAGGCAGGTATATGATCACATGAAACAAATGAGATGGGGGGGGAATGCATGCGGTTGATATAGTTCTTTGCAACTCTGCTACAGAAATTTCAGACTCAGGTACTGACAGTGGAAACATAATGAGAAGTTTTATGAATTTCCAAAAAAGAAACTTAAAAAAAATTGTAGCCATAACACTAACAATGTTAGGCCTTATCCTATAGAAGCTTTAAAAACACACTTCCCAGCAAGTAGGGAAACGAGATATCATTATCAATGTGGGTTAGTTAAGGTCAATCTGGTATTGGTTAGGTTATCTGTTTCGAAACACTCCTCATGATTTCTGCTCCAGATAAAGAGATGAGCTGTGAATATATATAATGTATTCCTTAATAGAGGACCTTGCTCGCTTTTTATATTATTTTTTTTTAAATGATGCCTGCCAGCTTACCTCCAAAATAATGAGATTAGTTTTACATTCAGATATTTGAAAAAATGGTAATATGTTTCTTATCAGGTGATAATACATTGATTTGAGTTTCTTGGTCTTTAATTAATAAATGGGCAGATTCATTCAGAAAATGCAGAATGATTGAATTATAAATTAAAGGAGTTACTGAATGGGTAATGGTTAGTACTGTCATGTAATACTTAGCAAGTAGCATTAACATTATCTCACTTTCCGACAGTTTTATTTAGTAAACTGTTGGCCAAGTGTATATAATTCAGCAGAGCCTAATGAAGATAAGAGGATTCAAGGATTTGTTCCTACATGCTTTTTTCTTCTGTATTACCTCTAGCTACTTAGAAGTAGGAAATAAGAGAGAATGAAAAATTGACAATGGCAATCAATCAGAAGATTTCTGATGGAAAACTTCCCTCTGAACTCTAAATAAAGGTAAGTTTGTTGATACAGGGAATTTTGTACGCACATCATGCAGTGTTTTAGCATATGATTACATGACAATTATCTACACAGGCCAAGAGTTTTATAGTTATTTTAAATTTCTACATCTAGTTGGTTAGTGTTTTTGTCTTTCAAAAACCATTTTCCTCTATTCATTTTTACTTGTTGTTCTAGCAAGAAAGGGATGAGGGAGAAAAAAAATCCAATAAAATGATGAGATCCAATTCCATTTACTAACTACACATTAGGTCACTACCGTGGACAAGGCCCTGGGCTAAATTCTCGAATGTACCAGGAATTTTGAGTCTAGTAATTTTCACAGACTTTATTTTGTGCAGCTTTGGGGACCTGACCCTGGGAACGTCCAGATTCTAGCAGCTTCCTCTGTTTACATCCATCAAGAAAAAGTAGCCCTGAGAAAGGTTGTGAGTCTATTCCAAGAACCCTTGGGGGCCTGCTGAGATAGACTGAGGCACCAGCAGCCTACTTCCCCAGCAAAGATGAGTGGTGAGGGGCTTCACTGACTCACACCGCACTGAACTCAAATCTCTCTTTTTATGAGAAATGGTGAAATGAAAAGTTTACACCGAAATACTCTTGAGGAAAACTTTTTTAAGTCACTGCCCTTCACCATCAAAATGTTATCCATATGTACACTGTCTACATGAGATAATTGTTCCAAACATTCTCCAGGAGAGAATAATATAGTAGATATGGAAATCATTGGTAACCCAGCACACTCTGCAAAGCTTATGGTTTCCCATTGCTCTATGTCCACTTATAAGCTACCACAAGGCTACACACTTAAAAAGAATAACCAAGGAACTGAATCCAGAGCCAGGAACTTGCCTTGCTTTGCTCTTGTGTCTCCATAGCAATCAGCCTCAAAACCATAAAAGGTATGGGGTGAAACTTGCCTATTAAAGAAGCCAGTGGTTTTCATTAGCAAATGCCATTTCCAAAGACAATATGTAATCTTTCAAAACTGCCTTCTTTCTTTCATCGTAGCACTTTTGAGATCTGGCCAAGCCATACTATGTGTTAATAGTGCATTCCTTTTTACTGTTACAGGTTTTCCATTAGATTGATGTACTACGGATCTTTAACTCACCCATTGAAAACATTTTTTTTTCTTCCAGTTTCTGATCATGATAAATTGAATGGTTCTAAATATTCATGGTCAGGTTTTTATATGAGTTTTCATTTCACTTGGGTAAATACCTAAGAATGAGACACCAACTCATATGGTAAGTTTATATTTAGCTTTATAAGAAATGGGAAACTGTTTTCCAAAGTGACTGTACCATTTTGCATCTCAACAGCAACATGTGATAGTTCTAGATCCTCCACATCCTCACCAGCATCTGTTTTGTTTAGTCATTCTAATTGATATGTAGTAGTATCTCATCATCCTCCTTTAAAAAAAAAAACTTTTATTTTCTCTTTCTGGGTTTCTATTTTATACTCTTATTAAAAACTATATCGTCTAACTTCGTATTCTGTTCTACGTGCTAAAAAATCTATGTTCGAAGGCAGATTGCACTCCTTCAACGTTGTTCCTTCCTTTTGCCTGTTCTTGGTTGTTCCAAGCTAATTGTATATACTATTCCTATTCCAGAAGAAGTGGTTAATAAGTGATTAATAGAGACTGAATCTCTTACTGGGGAGCCATCCCACGCTTGCCGTGGAACAGCCATGTTGATTCAAGTGCGTATGTGGTATTTTTTAAGGAGCAGCCCTAGATTGTCCTAGTAAAAATAAAAAACACACCTACGAATCATCGTACACACCCAGGCTTGCTTCGAAATGAGATTCCTAACAAACACAATATATCTTCATATGTGTTGGCAATCTGCAGTATGATAGGGTTACACAAGTATCTAAACACTAGAAGGCCAAACTTGCCTTTGTATATCTAATTTGGGGGCTGAAACTTCTGTGGGCTACTTAACAATGGAAATGATGAGAGGGTATAATTGTGCATTTGAGTTCGAGGGTTCATTCTGGAAACTGCCAAGGCAGAGAGGGTGGAGAGAAGAGTGACAAGAGGAATGGTGGTGAGGAACCAGCAGGGAAGTGACTAAAACTGGCTCTGGATTCAGTTCCTTGGCTGTCTATTCTTTTTGTGTAGCCTTGTAGTAGCCTACAAACGGGCATAGAGCAATGGGAAACCATAAACTTTGCTGAGTGTGGCGGTGACAGTCAGAAAACTGATGTTATGAGAACATGCGTGGACTAAAGAAAGTTTTGCATTTTATCATTAGAGGTTTTCAAGATTGTAAGTAATATACGATTAAAAATAATTTTATTTGTATGGTGCCACATGGGTACTAGACTTTTGGGGGGATCACTTCATAAGTTATATAAATGTCTGACTACAACGCTGTACACCTGAAACTAATATAACATTGAATGTCAACTGTAATTCAAAAATAAATAATAAACAAACATATATAATTTTAAAGACGGATAACTTGGCAGCCTGGCACAATTTGGACAAGGTGAAATAGAAAGAAAGAACACTAGTTCGGAGGTTCTTGAAATAATCTTGTTCTAAAAACTAAATTTTAAAAAAGAGGTAAGAAGATGGGTAGAAAGAAATATCTTATGCAATCCACTCTTTTTTTAAAACTTAAGTACATTTTTTTTTACACAAGAAACAAGTGCAAAAGGATTTATTTCTAGCCACACAAAGAAGCCATAGAAGCTACTGAATACCTACCAGATAAGCTGCTAAGATTTATCATTTTATTTTTCAAATTTGAATAAAACTCGGTTTTTCATCAGCAAAATGGAGTTACAGGAGGAATTTCTGTGATAGAAACCATGGAGAAGCCACATGTCCCCCTTGCGTGTTCATTGCCTGTAAAAGAGGCTTTTCTGAAATGTGGGCCTGTAAAAAAATATTTCCCCAGGAAAGTTGAAAGTTTAAGTCAACACATTATCTTTGGAAATGGCATTCACTAATGAAAAACCCTTGGCTTCTTTAATAGGCACAGTTCGCCCCATTCTTGCATGGTTTTGAGGCTGATTGCTATGGATAGACACCAAAGTGAGGCGGGTTGCTTTCTCCCCCACACCCACCCTCCTCTCTTTGGCCTTAGCTGCTCATACCTATCGTTCTGAGAATTTATGAGCTTAATCAGCAATTAAGAGACACAGCTTTGTTGCTTACATGGTGACCTGTGGCTTTATGTAGCTATGCATTTCAAGTATTCATCTGTCCACATGATAAGGTAATTCCTTTATCATTTTTGTACAGCGTCCTCCTTTCCACTGTGTATATGGGCATGTTTTAAAATTAGGCTACGAATTTACCAGATCTTTATTTTATATTCTTAATACCAAGCATTTAACTCGGTATACATTTTTCCCCTTTGTATTTTTTTTTTTTTTAACATGGTAGAGTATTTGTTCACTGGAACAACTTAATTTGTTGCAGTCTGATGCTTTTGTACTGGGGTAGGCATTTCACAGTTCTTATGGTGCTTCCCCGATCTTCTGAAATCTATTGTCTCCTCTCTATTCATGGGTGACCTCTAATGACAGCTGCTGTTATAAATACAACACAATGGAGCAAAACAAAGATATCTGTGGCAGCATATAAGGGGCTAGAACAGGAGTCGACAGACTGTGACCTGTGGGCTGGCCGCTTGTTTTTGTAAATAAAGTTTTATTGGAACATAGCCACATTCGTTTGTTTATTTATTATCATTGTATGTTTCATGGTTCAGTGGTAGAGTTGGGTAGTTGCGACAGAGATTGTACAGCACACAAAGCCAAACATATTTACTATCTGACTCTTTACAAGTGTGTCGAGCTCCAGATAGACATTTATCTCAACCAGTCCTTCATCTTTGGTCATGACAAATTTTATCTTAAACATTTTAAAAGCTCATTATATGTAAATAAAATCTCAGTTCATTCATTTTGAAAACACCCTGGGAGGGCAGTAAATGGAATTTGAAATTGAACGGATCCATTGAGATGCTTCTTACCAAAACCTGAATGTGGAAAAGCTAGAGCTGGGTCTACACACTGAAATCCATATGCAGTGTTCACAAAACTGTTAAACATCAAAGCTCCCTGCTTATGACTGGCTCTGCCAAAGTGATAGGAAAAGGGTAAACAGAAGAATGGGCATGTAATACTAGAGTGTGCTAGGTAACACGTAACTTGGAAGATATATATATTTCATCCTAAGTCCTATCTTAAAAACAACTACAACAAAAAGCAACCCTCTCATCTCTGAGGCATAAATTGGAGATGATTAACAAAAGGCATTTTGGGCATTCAAAGTAATCACTCAGAGGAGTTAAGTCTTTAGGGTTTCTTTTGTTGAAGGGAAAAAACAAACAAACCAATAATACAAATAGAACCAGTTTACCCACCCTTCTCTATTTGGGATTATGAATGGGTTACATTGACTTTAATACACAATTTTCATTGGCTCTAGAACCTCATCTGATGTCAGGAGATACAGCTTGTTTAAGTCTCCCAGATTTGTGTATAAAGTCCATACATCAATCTTGGTCTCGGCTGTCTAGCAATCTGCACTATCCAGTACCAGTTCTCTGCAGCCTCAACCTGAATTATGCTGTGAACATGCCCCGCTGGGGCAAGACTTACCTTCTGTCACCTTGCTGCTGTTGTATTACACGTGATGTTTGGGAGACATACCATTTCTCTACGGGAGGTTAGCTGCTGATGTATATCCTTCTCCTTCCTATGACACACTTGCTGCCAGGTTGCTGTGCCACGCTGGCCTCCAGGATCACCTGCACACTGTACCGGGAGCATTTCTTTTCTCTCTCCCCATGAACTTCAGTTCTTAATGTTGTGTCTGGTTGATGAACATACTTCCATCCTCAAGGTGTGGTCACTACTAGGGCCTCTCTTGTCTTTCTTATAATCTGGCCTCAGTCAGGGTTATTTTAAGAAATCAGGGATGTATGTTTGAATCTCTAATAAGAACAGAATGCAGGCTTGTTTTTTTCCCCAGGAGGACTCCTTTGTGCTGATATAAATTAAAGGCAAGTAGATTCATGGGAAGTAGAATCCAACCAATTCTATTGCCATCAAAAGCCAAGCTTTAAATGCCAGTGTACTCTTTGGGGTAGGTGTTATAACTGAGGCCTTTGACCACCATGTTTGAGCCCCATGTTTCTCTATTCAAGCATGACTGAAGTAAAAATGCTGTCATTGAACTTTAGGTTGTGGGAGCTAAACAATTCTACAAGTTTAATTTTGAATGCTGCAATTATTAAAGCTGAGGACTACATCAAAATATGGCCCCAGAACCATCTGTAATATAGTCATGTGGACATACCAAAAATACCAAACTCTACCATATTCCTCAAAAAACAAGGTGGGACACAGGAAACTGTTAGTGAGCAAATGTAGCAGTAAGATTACACTGTAAATATATTGATATATTATTAGCAATTTTCTATACACATGCATTTTGCTAGAAAACTGCATATAATTAATTTATAATATGCACCTAATATTTTCAAACCATCCTTTAAAGCTATGTCCCTACGGGGCCTCTCCTGACCTTAGAATGGCCATTTGGAACACTCCTTCTAGCAATATTCCCACTAAAAGAGTATCTTGAATTGAAACCTAGTATCAGCTATATATTAACAAACAACTACATGTTTTAGAAATATCCACCAAAGAGTACATTCTTCAGATTTTATCGAATTGGTTGATGCCATATAAATACTGTATAAGACACTCGCTGACACAGAAAGATTGTCTATAATAGTAAACAAAACTAAAAGTAGTACTTTTTCGATAAACTATTATTTAAAAGTAGTCATCTGGGTTTAGGCTTAAACCTGAAATACAGATGGCTACTAACTCTAGTCAATGCCATAGTCTTTCTCTTTCCTCTGCCTTTTATTTATTTTATTCATTTTTGGTAGGAGGATCCTGATGTTGTTTCTTAAACCCAGAGACATCGAGAGTGAAAAAGAAACTTTGGAAATCATTTCCTTGTCAAAAGAAAGGCACAAATTTAAGAAAAGCCACTGACCATAAATTCTGGGCCAAGGTCCTAGGAAATTCAATTTCTCTAATGTGATGTTTACCCATACATGAGCACAGATGTCGAAAAAAGCTTCAGATATTTGGGGTGCCTGGTGTTAACCATCTAAGAAGTTGGAAAATTAGCATACAATTTATGTCCCCTCCCGCAGTTTTTACCACATTGTTTCTTTTGGAAGAGAGAGCATCGGTCATTGGTGTATTGAAAAGTGTTAATTTATACTCATAAATAAAATAATAAATATTTTAAATATTTAAATGTATACTATTTATTCTATGAATTGATCATGTACCAAAGGACAGCTTTAAAAGTCTATTTTCTATGTTATCACAGTATTTCATTTTTAATTGTTTTTTGACGACTTTTCTTCTCCTGTCTTCACCACATCACCTTCTCTCTTTCTCTGGTTCTTTCCATCTGCCTCTCCTCCTTTTTCCCTCATTTGTCACTCTCATACAGCTTTGTGCCTGAAACTAGGTCATGAGATTGTCAGGATGTCAGCTTCAGATTTAGTTCTCAATTCCCTGTCTTTAAACCACTTTATACTTTGGGGATGATTTGCTCTTCTTTGGGTAGATTGGGCAATTTGAATCCTCTTTCCATTGCACAGGAGTTTTTCTTTATATAGGCCTGCTTAGAGGGTTTCTTGTAAGTCATTGTGCATTGGTATTCACACATTACAGGATCTGAGTTGGCCTAAAAACCTTCGGGTCTTGATAAACAGAAAAGAAAGAGAGGCACCTTACAGAAGGAACATGAAGTTAATTTTTGTCACCACATTTACAATACCAGTTCCACTAACCAAATACAGCCTACTTCTTACAAATGTAATTATGGTTATGCCTCATTGAGGGAAAAGATTTTTAAATATTAAAAATAAAATGAGCCACAGAAAACCCAAATGTCCTCCCCAAGGAACAAATAGTAAAATCTGGTGTTCATTAAAATACTTGAATGTTAATGGAAGAGAAAAATGTAAGCCTTGTGTCTCCATTTCTTTGGACCAAGACAGTGTGGTTTCTCAGCTTTCTCAAGGCCTGGCCAACTTAGGATCTGGTGAGACTCTTTGGAGACAGGAAATGTGAGGTTGGATGTAGAGCACAAATGGGTGAAATGGCGGCTTCCTTCCACTGTACAGCTCTCTGACCTCCATGGTGAGTACTATCAGGCTCAAGGAGCCCACTACCTTTGTCGGTCTTCTCTTTCGCCAGAGATGTCACTCCCAGCAAAGCAGAGAAAAAGGTCTACAAACAACAAGGTAAGACCGAATGTGGAGATTTTACAGGATCTATGGGTTTCGAAGTAGACAAGGAAGACATTGCGAAAATCTAGAGCATCGTAAAAGAAAGCCCCCTTGTTCCCCTTCCTCCTGCAACCCTCCCCCACACACACTTGTCTTCTGGCCTTCACCTCCAGCTAGACCTTTAACTAGAGCAGAGCAGGACAGTCCAAACATATCTATCTGGAGTTTTGCATTTTAGTTGGCCATATTATTTAACAATTCACCAATGAGAGTCATTTTTGTGACAGAGTTCCCCCCCTTTTTACATCTTAATTTTATTTTCAGTGCAAATAACTCCTGGAAGATCAAAAGACTGTCAGCTATTAATACTTTAGGATAAATTAATGAAATCTGATTGCCTTCCCTATAATTCCTGGATGAGCCAGCTGTGCGAAGGAAATAGATCACTGCAGGGTAGGGTGGAGATTTGTTGGAGGGAACCCTGGGTGGAGGGAGGATAAAGAAGGTCTACGTGAGTAATAGAATCTGAGGCTTAGGGTAGCTTGCTGGTTCTGGATATTTAGAGGTATGTGGAGTGGAGCAGCAAAGGTAGGAGGGAAACCATCAAGGTCAACACTGAATTATTTGAAATGTTTGCCCCTGGCCATGCCTGATTGCCTCCAGGAAAACTGCTGGAAGAGTTTTATGAAAGGCAGTCAACAGACTTGCTAATTAGGTAAAAAGCAGTGATAACTTCATCATACATTTCTTGCAATTTCGTTGCCTGTTCTCTCCCTTTTTAAACTGATGTATATATATATGCATGTACAAAATGTTGGCACATATTATGTGTAAATAAACAATAGCAATCATTGTTAGTAGAATAAATTTTTAAAATCATAGGTAGGTAACATACGAAGAGAACATATAAGCTCAAGAGTTAATTAGGGGACAAGATATACATAAATAGTTTGCTTTCTTTTATTATAGAAACAGAAATAATAGAAACATAGTTGTTAATATAGAAAGTTTTCCAAAAGGATCTATCCTATAATATTTTATATTCTCCTCTCTTTTTTTTTTTTACAAAATATTTAATAGATATGGTTCAATATCAATAAATAGAGGCTGAAAATTATTTTTAATGGCTGAAAAACATTCTATTATGTAAAGTCACATATTTAATATAAATTTTTGATATAGTCTTAGGCTATTTCTAGTTTTAAAAAATGCTATTATAAACGATGCTGTAATCAACTTATGAGTTTCTATACTTTTGTTCTAAAACCTTGGTAGTGGGCAAGGACGTTTCTAAACATTATACAAAAGGCAAAATCATGAAGAAAAAAATCTAAATTCATCTACTTGCCCAAAAATATACTACTAAAATAAGGTTGGGAACAAACTCAATCTTATAAAGAATTTTAAATAATAAACGACAAACTATGACCTATTTGAAACATTAGTAGTAAAAGTATATATCCTTAATACACAAAAAGCATTCACAAATCAAAAACAGGGCTATCCTAACAGAAATATGGGGAAAGGCTTTACACAGGTAGATAATTAAAAGTCAAGTGGCAATTAACAAGACGTCTTCTTTTTACCAAAGATAAAATTTATTGCTATTATTTTAAAAATAATTCTTAGGGTCAGTGAGGGAATGGGGAAACAAACATTTTTTAACATGTTTTGTCTTTTTCTCTTTTTACAGGTTTTCCAAATTATTGTATCTATCCTTGTCTTTAAATATCATGTACATTCGAACTATTCCAAATGATGTACATCTTTTCCCTGGGTTTCAGATTCCTATGCACCTGCCAACTCAAGGTATCCGTTTCATTATCTGGCAAATATCTAAAAATTTATGTATCCAAACAGCACGTTAAATTTTCTTATCAAGTCTGGTTCTCTCCCAGTCTATTTATCCAGGGATCTAAGTCTCACAGTAGAATTATTCTTGAAACCTTCCTTCTTCCTCTCCACACTCAATCAAGATCAACAAGTCCCATCAGCGCCACCTCAAAATATATTCTCAATCCAGCCACTTCTCTTAAATTCTCTCAAATGGCTGTAGCCCAACCACCACTCACTCTGCTCTGAATTAAAGCTTCCTAATTGCTCCCTTCAGCACCTTCTCCCCTTCCACACTGATTTTCTACTCTAGGGTTAGAATACTTTTGAAATGTAAATAGGTCACGCTTCTTCCCAGCTAGAACTCTTCAATGGCTTTTCATTATTTTTCTATTAAATGCAAACATTTAAGGACTAATAGAGCACACAGTAGGTACATAATAAACATGTGTTCATAAATTATTATTAAGGCTCTCTGGAGTGCAGCCACTGGCCCCTGCTGGAGCCTTACTTTGGTGGTAGAGTGTTTTGCTTTCTGCTCTTCTTTTTCTCTCTCTTATTCTACCTTCCTTCAAGGTCCTCATATATGACAAGTCCTTGCCTGGGTCAGAAACTTTGCACCCACATTTCCCTTCTCCTAGAATGCCCTTGCCCCACCCTCAGAGGGCTGCCTCCTCTTGTCATTCAGGATACAGCATACAGAGCTACCTTCTCTGTAAGGCGTTCCCAAACACTTTCTCTAAAGTAGATTCACTCTGGGATTCTCTGTCATACCACCCTGCATTGTTTCCCTGCATATAACTTATCAGAGTTTGTATTTATATATCTAATTGTGAAATAATTTGATCATGAGGCCTCTAGGGCAGTGACAACTGTATTTGATTCATGATTGTCTTCTTCATGCATCCCATAATAGTGAAAATTATAAGCCAAGAAAGAAGAAGGGATGAAATTATAAGAGCTAATAATTGGCAGATTTTGAAAACTTACTCTATGCCAAGCATCTGCTTTGAAAAAAAAAATAATACACATAAATACAGGTAAATCATGTATGGGATTGCAAGAGTGCCTGATGTTTGGTGAGCTACAGTAATATTTATAAGCATACATGATCTCAATGAATCTTCCCAATTAGCCCCATAGAAGTCTCTACTTATTTTAGATTTGAGAAAATTTGGTGGAACTTAAAAAAGCTTAAGTAAGTGCCAGGGTCTGGAAACAACCCAGGTCCATCTGACCTAATAACCATTTTTCTGTCTCCAGTTATGAGTGCCTTTATGTCAAATCATTTGCAGAAGAGTGTCCATCCCTACAAGGCGGACCTTGAACTCCAACGCTGCCCAATTAGAGCAGGATCATCCACTCTTTTCCCAGACTCTAGATTTGGATGGGAAAATAGGCATAGATAGTCCCTGGAGAAAGAAGACCAAAAATGAACTCACTCTCCTGACATTGTCCTTAATTGGATTGACTCTCCATCCTGGTTTGCCAGAACATTCTCAGTTTACTCCAGTTGTATAATTATTAATAGCAAGTGTCCCAGTGTGCACAGTAAATCATGGGGCCACTCTGTCCACACTGTTCTGCATGGCTACTAGCTGGGTTTTTAGCCTCCGATCTCCACTTACCTCCTCATTTACTGTCAGTGACTTGCTCTCTGTGCTCTAACAAATCAGTTCTCCCAGATAGTGACTGACTTGTGCAGTTAACAAATTATCTGCCCTGCTAATGCACCTTTGAGTGATCTCAGAGCCCAGTCATGGTCAGAGAGAGTTGAAAGGCACCAGGAGCTGGGACTCAATACCTATTGCCTTGCCGTACTCAACACAGGACGGGCGCCTTGCCCGTGCACTCAGGGAGAAGAGGGCTCATCACAGTTTCCAGCAGCCACTCCAGTCCTGATCAGCTTCCGTCTTAGCTTCTTCCACAGTCCACTAGCCTCGAAGATGCTTCAAAAACTTCAGGAAGAGCAAATGCACTTCCCCACTCCTTTGCCTGTGGGAGCTGCTTTGCGTCTTCAACGGGGCTGATTTATTTCTCTCTGTCAAGCCCTTACAGAGAGGGCATGTGTCCTTGCTTTGCATCTCTGCTTCCTGTATTCCCTGCTCAAACCCCTGCTTAGTTCGTGGTTTTGAAATGATAATGAGCTGCAGCCTTTCTTCCCTGGTTTGCAGATTCTTGTTTCTAACAGAGTGAGTGACGTGTCTCTGGATTTATCATCTTAGGAAGATGAATGTCACGTGTTGTAGCATATAACATCATCTTGCCTGCCTCCTTGCTCCAACAAAACGATCCCCGGATAGACGCTGGGCAGCCTGGATTTATTTTTTGCTGCACTCAATCAGGCACATAACATCCTGTAGAGAATGCCAGTTTATTGCAGCTCAAGGTGAATTTCTTTATCCTCAAGGCAATGACACAAAAGTTCCCCAGGGGGCAGCCCCTTGCAGACCTGCTTGATTGTATTTTTCCATAAATGAGCTTTCGAGGGAGAGTCAGACTCTGGCATGACAGAGCTGCCTGGACCCGTGACGGGATTGGATGGCGTGGCTGCACGCTCTCTTCCATGGCCGGCAGGATTGATTGCATTATTTAGAATAAGCACAACCCAGAAAAAAGTAAAGTGCTTGACTTTCAGGCTTTTCTTTCAAAAGATTAGAGCTGAAGTTGGCTTCGCTAAAAAAGGGGGCGTGACAGCTGAATATTCAGTTTCTGGTCTTCATTTTCCTTGTCGTTCCGTTCAGTTGCATTCGTTCCGATACCCAGCAACGCACTTGCCCGGACGCTTGTCCTTCCCCTCCGTGGGCGGGGAGGCTGGCCGCAAACGTCAGTGGTTTTTCACTCGCGCTCGCTGGAAACCAAAGGTTTTCTAAGGGGTCAGCAGAGAAGCCTGGAAAATAATTTGTCGGAATGTCTGAACATCGTACTTTTCCAGCCAGGCCCGTCCTTTGTTTATTGTAGTGCCTTTTATTTCGAACCAGACTTGCCAGCGGAATGATCTCCTAAGTCGTAGGTTAGTTCAAGTATAAAGGGATTTGGGCCTTCCTAAATCAAACAGAATTTGAAAAGGAGAAACTTTTCCGATAGGGATGCGTGGCATTTTAACTGGAAGCGACGTAAATGTTACTTTCTAAAGTAACTCTTGCAAATGTATTAGAACTAGTAACTGAGGGATCTGGCCCTGTGAGTAAGGCTTCGTAGCCTAGGTGGCCCCTTGCCCTCCTCCTGCACCTGAGAAAGCCTTAGTGGCAGCGACAGCTCCTCTTAGAGCATCACTGCTGTCGTCATGACCCTATTGTGTCAATGATCAGACAGTGATCAGACAATGCAGCTGGTGAGGCAGGATGAAGAAGGGCGATGAAGGATCAGTTGCTTTACGATTTTCTTTCTCTGCTTTATTTCCATCCCCACTTCTCAGCAGTTGCCCACCGAAATTCTTCTAGGGGTCAGGCAGAGTATGGACTCTATTGACATGAATGCATGAACCAGGAGGATCCAGGACCGATGCTCATGGCCACACCCCCTCTGCTCTTCACTAACGCCTAACTCTTGGTGGGCAAGAGAAACAGGCTCTGAGTGGCACAATCCAATTTGTGTAAAAATACGTCGAGAAATGGCCTCTCCAAACGTCTTTTGAGGCTCCTTCCTTTAGACACGGTGGTGGCTTTGTCTTGGCTGAAATTCAAAGAAATTTCCAAAATGAATGAGGAAGCACTTTAAATCATTTGCAATCTACAACTTGTCTCTCTTGCTTGTGTAAGTTTATTGTATTATTTTTAGAATGTTTACTTAAACAGTATGCAGAGCCGGTGGAGCAGGATATCTGAATCTTTTATTAGAACACATCTATGTCTTCCATCACTGGGGTCCACTGGCAGGACGCTAAAAATAGCCCGAAGCTCTTTCCTCCACCAGGAGGATTGTTTATTTGCCAGAAGAAGAGAGAAAACAGAAATATTCCCTTCAGCTTTCTCCCTGAATTCCTGCTGGAGTTGAGTGAATGCTTTGCTCCAGAAATAAAAGTTCTTTGCTTTGAAATGAAGGCCAGTGAGTAGTTGGTAACTTTAGTCTGTTTCTGTGAAGCTGAAGGTGACCTGAGTGTTCTGATCATGTCACACACTTGCGCTAACACTTTAGCTGCTGACCGTGGCCTGTATGGCAGGGCTCAAATGTCCTGCATTTGTATTTGAGTCTCTTAATCAGCCCTCCTATGAGGGTAGTCCAGTATTATTCCTCACTGCTCCAGAACTTTCAGCTCCATAATCATCTCTTCAATGTCCCCCAATACCTTTGGGGTTTGCCTGACCCTTTGATCACACTACTCACTCTACTAAAATGTCTGACTCGCTCTATAAACTGGTCAGTTCCTGCTCATTGTTCCAGAAATGGCACCAAACTCTGCTCCCAGAGAAGCCTCCCCTGACTGCCAAAGTTATCACGAGTTTTCAGGATCCCGTGATACTCCCAGTCCACACCAATCTGTTCTTTTTGACACTTTGCAAATACTAGAGGCTTACTGGGTTATTTACTTTTTATATGTGCAAGTTTTATTTTCTTAGTATCTTGAAAACTTCTGAGAATAGTGATGGTAGGTTTTAATCTCTGTATCCACTATAGTGATTGAAAACTAGTAGGTGCTTAATTAGTGTTGATTGATTTAGGGATTCTCACCCCTTTGCCACAGAGTGAGTTGAGCACTCTTACTGTCCCTGCCGGGACCATCCAACTCAGGGACAGAGTTCCCCAGGGTTTTTTAAAGTAGTGTTTGACCTTCCACCTAAAATGCTTGCAGGGGTAGGCAGTGGGTGTTGAGGAGGAAGGTCACTGCAATTGCTTAAAAAAAAGAAACTGCTTTGTACAATGTCCTTGTCGAATCACAAGACATTTGAACATAATTGAAGGTGCTGAGAAATCCTGCAGTAAAGAAAGCTTTTTTATTTTGTTGAACCCATCATTTCTCAAATTAATTTTGCCATAAAACTTTTTATTTTTTTATTTTTCTGAGAATAATAACATCTAGCATTCAGAAACGCTAGATGTCTTGGTCAGCTCAGGCCGCTCTCACAGATAAGGCCAGACAGACTGTGTGAGTGGCTTTAACAACAGAAATTTATTTCTCAGAGTTCTGGAGGCTGAAAGTCTGAGATCAGGGTGACAGTAAGGTTAGCTTTTCGGTGTGGGCTTTCTTCCTGGCTTGTAGATGGCCAATTTTCTGCTGTGGTCTCACATGGCAGACTGAAAGAGAGAGGGAGAGAGGAAGAAAAGGAGTGGGGTGGGGGAGGGCAGGGGAGGAGAGAGAGAGAAATTGAGAGAGAGAGAGAGGCAGGGAGAGAGAGAAAGTTTTGGTCTCTCTTTCTCTTATGAGAACACTAATCCCACTCTCATAACTTCATTTAAATCTAATCACCTCCCAAAGGCCCCGTCTCCAAATGCCATCTCATTAGGGCTCAGGGCTTCAATATATGAATCTGAGGGGACACAGACTTTTAGCCCATAATACAAAGATTCTGTTGAACATAGTTTAAGGGTGTCTTCTTCCCTTTGTCTTCCTGCCTTCCCTCCCTCGAAGCCACACTCTAAGTGAGTTTTTCTAATCCGTGACTTTGCTATAATCTCTTGATTTTGATACACGGTGAAGTGTTTTCTATTTTGCTCAATTTTCACTACTGATGGACTCCTCCCATTTCTACTGCTTTGTTTCGCATCCTTTTAGGTAAGCCTGCATGAGGACTAAGGGAATTAGTCAATATTTCTGGTAATTTAAGTAACAGCTAGACTTAGCGATCTAGACAAGTTCTTGTGCCTCTGCCACTAGTTGGATCTGTGAACATTTTAGAGATTTTCTAGTCTAAGCAGATTTTTTTTTTTTAAGCACACAAATTAATTAAGGACTTGGAAAGTAAATAATGTACTCCTAACTCAGGGCAAGGTTGAACTAAATCAAACCTTCTGGCTTCCCCAGGTACCTCTCTGATCCTTCATCCATGTGGAATCTCCTAAATCTTAAATTTTCTTTAATCTCTTGATGTCAGCTGAGATCAACCCAAACAGAAAAGAAAGTGATAACACATTCGTTGACTTTTCTAGTTGCCTTAATAACGGACCCTTCAATTCGTCCTCGCATGGCATGTTTTTCATTCATCTCTCCACTCTCGTCACTCTCCTCTGAATGCTTTCAAGTCAATGTCCTTTGAAAAATGTGGCACTCGAGACAAAACCCAGTTCTCCAGATGTGGCCGGACTTGAAAAAGTGCAGCAGGGCCCTCTTCAGTCCATCAATGCAGGCAGGAGTCTGCTCTTGCTGCAGGAGAAGGTGTTGGGATTCTCAGTGGTCCTGGATATTCTTTCGGTCATGCCCTTGCCTGCCTCCTGTCCTGGATGCGGTTTCCTAGTCTGAAGTTTTAAGCCCTCCCACCATTGAGTTCCTCTCTAGGTTAATTCATCTCATCTCTTGTTACCAGGTTTTTGTCTTCCTGTCAGACAGACCTGTCTGGCATTTCCCTACACCTGTTCCTGCTTTACTTTCTTAAATCACTGACCTTTGGACAGTGCTCACTTCCTTCCAATTGTCCCTTCCTCTTCCTGTATGCCCAATGATAACTTCCTCCTTCACTAGGGCTTTGTTAAAGTCTCATCTTCTCTATGGAAACCTTCTAGATAAAGCTCTCCCAGCTCCTACCCCTCCTCAAAGCCATGTTCTTTCTTATTTTTTCTCTAAATATTCAGCACTTGGGAAATATTCTTTGTGTACCCCAGAAATGCTCAGTATAGGTTTCTACCATTTTGTCACTGTAAGTCATCTTTCAAGCTTACTACGGTAATGACGCCGTGACAAACATTTGTGTATCGATTGACATGTCATAGGGCATTTACACACACACTGGGTCATCTGACTCACCTCAGTCTTTCCTAAGGGGAGGCAAGTATTAGCACCCTGCTTATTTTCAGGTGAAGGCAGTAAACCTCAACCAGATTACTTGACTTGCTCAAGATCAAATAAAGAGTGCCACGCGAATTTCTGATTCAGAGGGACGCTCCTTCAAATTCTCTCCATTGGCTGCTAAGATAAAGTTGGTGTGAGTAGAGAGCACGGTTTGAAAATCCCTACTTTTATGCACTAACATTTTGATTTTGAAGATTTCAAAGAGAGGCAGCTCTTCCCTGGTGGTCTGCTGTGAGCTGGGTTTGCTCTTCTTGGAAAGCACTGGATTTCAGATCCTTTTTGTTCTTATCACCTCTCCTTCATTTTGTCTCATTTCTGTATTTTTAAATTCTATGTTCTTTACTTGACAAATAGGTTTTCTCTATAAGAATCAAAGTTCTAAAAAATCCCTGGTAAGACTCTCATTAAAAATGAGAACAATTTCGTATTGCACATGTCTTAAAATTTTCTATCACTAACCAGAGCAGGTTAAGGTTTAGCTGATGTTTAGAAGGAGGGAGGCAAAATAATTTGAGCATAAGGTGAGAGCTAATCGAAAATATGTGGTGAAAAACAATAAACACATGGCCACACCATTTTGCCTCCTTACTCTATTGCAGTGGACAGATGAACAAACTTCAGCAAATGCTCCACGAGTCCCTGCTCTATGCCTGTGTCAAGCTAGGCACTGGAGAGAGAGGAGTAAACAGTACAGACAAGATTCCTGATCTCACAGAGCTCACATTCTATACGTTAAGACAGGTTGTGCAAATATAAATAAATGATGTATTTCAGAAAGTGATAAATACTAGAAGAAAACCAGTAATATGTGATGGAACAGATCGTGAGGGCAGGGTGTTAGCGTGTGGTCACAGAGGTCTCCCTGAGGGGGTAGCATTTGAGGTGAGATTTGAATGGTAAGACATAGCCGCCAAGGAAAAATTAGGGACTGATCTTTCTGGGCAGAAGAACAAGAAAGCTGCAAGAGAGGAAGGAGCTGGGTTTGAGGCTTAGAAAAAAGACGAGCGAGGCTAGTGTATCGTGAATGAACAGAACAAGGACAGGAAAATGCAAGTTTACATAGGAAACTTGTAGTTCAAGGGAGCCATTGGAGGGTTTAATGGGGAGGAATGACGTAGTCTGACCGACAGTTTAGAAACATCACGCTAGCTGCCCTGTGTACAAAGGGGATTATTGGGAGGCAAGAATAGAAGCGGTGAGGTTATTACATTAATATTAATCCAAGTGAGAGATGATGGTAGGTTGCACCAGTTATTAAGGATGATTGATATAAGTATAGATTTAGGATATACTTTTGAGATGGAAGTGATACTAATGGATTTGACTAATGGAGATGAGGAGAAAATAAAATCGAGGATGACTTCTAGGTGTTGACGCTCAAATGAAATTTTCTGGTGCTGTGAAGAGTAACTGGGCAGAGAGGGAGGTGAACCCTAGCATCACCGCTGTAGCGTGTACTGCCCAGGGCATCCATGTTGGTAACCTCTGTGAATGGAGATGTCTCAGATATTTTGAATAAATAGGTTATATTCCTTCTTTATAATAAAGATATGATTTCATTGCAAAATTTAAACCAGAAACAATCCAGAGAACATAGTTTTAGTTTAAAAGCAGAAAAATCTTTTAATGATGGAAATATACACTATTCAATGCATATAATGAGTCATATACAGTGAATTGCCTCTAAGTAGTGACATTCACGCAGAGGCAGGACATACAATTGTTTCCCATGGTGGGAAAATGAGGCTTCTGGGAATTTAAGCAGAGGCATAGCCCAGTTCTAACATAGATAGGGAGGGAGCTGATCAGATGTCAGCTCCCCCGCCCACCTAGGAGTGGTTAGAAAATAACCAATTGGTTAATAATATGACCTAGAATATAAAAAAAAAAACAACACTGCTCTTTTCTGAGTGTTTCAGGATCTTGTTTTGACATAACTTTCTCAAGAGCTTTGTGATCATGGCTTTTAGCAACTGTTATGATGCCTTAAGAATTAAAGAGAAGAGATTTCTTCTGGAGAATATACTAAGGAGGACTTGTTCTTCTCTCTTTGCCTAGCTGTATGTATCAGTCAGGACCTCTGAAAAAAATTTCCAGCACATTAAGCTGGTATTTTTGAAGACTTTCAATAAAGGGACTATTGAGAGAGAGCCAATCAATGATTGCTGAAACACTCAGAGACTCGAATGGTGGTAAGGTCTTATAGACCTACAAACGCAAGTACTACCAAAGTTTAAATGAGACTAAAGACGTGAAAGAAGGGTCATTCAAAAGTAGCCAGAGAGGCCACAGCTACCTTCGCAACTGAACTTCAGCAGAGAGAGAGCAGGGACGAAATAGTCCACCTTTCTCCTCCTGCTCTCCCATTGCCTGCTGGTGCCTCTCATTGGCTGATTCCCAAAGGGAAGTCAGAGGGTCAGGAATGTGGGGCTCACTCTCCTCGATCACAGAACAGGGCAGAGAAGGGTAGAGAATGGATTTGGGGGTGAAACTACATTTGTCCCTTTAAGGTTGATTTTTGTTCTATAATTTCATAATTATATTCATTCTTATATTTGTTGTTTTATGTACAGTCTTTCACATGCTGAACATGATACAGTAGGAATAATAAATGTAATCTCCATAGAGATTGTAGTTGGCTATTGATTCTGAGGGGCCTACAGCTATAATTTGCCATAGATGTACAGAACTTTATTTCTAAATACGCAGAATGAAACAAAAAATCCAGTAATAACAACAACAAAAGCAGATTTAATTCCAAACCACACAGTCAGAGTATTTTTTTTTACCAGAGCTAGTGAGCAGTTGACATGAGAATACTTATAAGAAGAGTTTGGGACTCATCAGTATCTCTCTTTTACTCTTTGGCACTAGAGAAATGTTTCAGGGATTGAATCAGCAAGAATTTGATGCCAGCAAAGAAACGAGTGAATGGAACCAGCTCCAGAACTAAGAGTTCCACCCCATATTGCTTAATCGTTATCCCTGTTTAGCTATGAGATGTAGCACAAATCCTCCCAGCTTCTTCCTTCTTATCTGAACTCTACTGTGGCTATTAAACAAATTGTGGATCTATTCCACATCCTCTCTAATACTTTGAAAACTACACAGTATAAGGCTTAATGAAGGTGGCATGCCTCTGAATGACTTAGAACTGAAAATATGATTACATCAAAAGTCTTTAGAAGGCAAGATTTTAATGGAGAAATAATATTCTGGAACAGAGGAGTAATTTCTTCTCGAATGTTAGGATGAATTATTTATGCTTTGACAACATTATGTGTCTCTAAAGCAGCTTTTAGTTATTCGCCACTTCTGGGCTACAGCTGATCCTGCTGCCCATTCTTGTAATTACATTAACCTCTTGACTTTACATGACAAGCTTTTCCCATGCGCTGCAATCAATAGCCTATAACTATACCTCTGTAATAGGACCATAGTTACACTTCAGTTCGGATACAATTAACTTTTGTCCCCCTTTCTTTTTTGTGGGGTACAGAATAAAATTTCTTATTTTAACATCTGAGACAAAGGGAATCATTTTGAAGGAAAAAAAAACACATGTAAAAACATGCAGATCATATGGTAAAAAAAATGATTATAACCATAAATAGGCCAGTTGAAAACTCATTTCTGCCAACACATGGGATTAGAAGCACTGGGAGAAGCAGTAGATTTCAAAGCCCTAAATTGTGCAGTGGCCTTTAAATTCCCACTTTGATAAATTTTTACTTTCAGTAGGATTAAAGGCATGGTGGACCACCTACTTTCCTACTCAAGCTATAGCAATTAATTATAGGGTGTACGTGTAAATACATAAAGCATAATGTTAAATGTTGAAACAACTTCCAGGTCGGCTAGTGAATCCTCCTCCTCAACAAAGAAAAACTGAGAGAGGTGTATAGCTGGGGTATGTCAGAGCCTGCTAGCTCAGGAAAGCAGATTTCATGTGTTCGGTCAGGTTGCTAACTTTAAATCATCCATTGTGGAGGTATTTACACCATGGAAATTGGCAAACGTTACAAACCAGTGCTTTTCCCCTTGAAGAGCTAGTTAAACATTTACCTGCATATCAATGTGTGTGTGCATACACTTGTAGATGTGTATGTATATATACATCCACACATATATATATGATACATATATATGATACATGTATCATATATATATATATATCATTATGTGCTATGTTATGTAGACACTCCATCTATATTTCTCATAGGAAAAAGTCTCAAAACTTTCCTAGCTTTTTGTGTGATTACATTTTAATGGTTTTTATATATGTATATATATTGCTTTAAAATATATAGTAAATATATATTGTTTATATTAACACACACAAACACACATATACATACCTACAGTAGGTATCCACAGAGACTTCCAGAGAAATTGGAAATTACTGCTATTGGGCTGCATTCCCCACATGAGGTAAGTTCAAGGAATAGGAAACTTTGACATATGCTGAAGTGAGACTAGAAGAACAATTTTTACTTTTTGCTAAAAGAAGGAAGACATGAGAGGCACTGAAACATGGGGCGACACCTCTTCCTCACACTCTGGTTCCTCTGCGACCTCCTTCTCTGAGGCTTGCCAGGCTCCAAGTCCGGTTGGGAATTAGAACTCTCAGGAGTGAGTTCTAGGCAGTGTGACATGAGGGAGACCTGATGGGCTGGGAGACCTGAAATTGGTGTGGAAGAGACATTTTTTATATGGCCTTTAATACATTATTGACTTCTTACGAGCTTCGGTTGCTTCATTGGTAATATAGAAGTCATCGTGTTGGTTCTTCATATTCCACAGAGCTGTTCTGAGAACTAGGGAGGTATATGAAATGTAAAAAGTTAACCCAAGTGGTCGGGCACAGGGTTAACAAGGTTCTCATGCCTGAGCTCTGAGACTACATCACTTGCTCTGAAATGGGTTTCATAGGGAATCCCTGTTTTGCAGTCGATCTAAAGGTCTGAGTGAGAAGTACCAGAACTGGGAGGAAAAGGGAGGCATAAAGGAAGCAGTTTTAAAAACACCTGTAATTATAGCTAACGATTTTCAGTTACTCACCATGGTGCACACTTTACATGAATAATCTCATTTTCTTCCTAAAGTAATCTTTTGAGTATGTCCTATTATAATCACTATTTTTCAGGTAAAGAAACTGAATGATTGATTTTATGATTTGCCCAAAGTCTGTGGCTTGTAGATGGAAGAGTCTTAACCATCAAAAGCAGCAGGAGAGTCAGGTCGGCAACAGATTAGATTAACCCAATGGCGCTATTGTAACCATACATCTTGAGCTCAAGATAGGCCCGGAGCTCAGGAAAGATGAAGAATGAGCAATAAAATGACTTTCTTTGCTTCCCTTAATACCCCAGAAACCATAGTATAGGAAGGGTGGGCTGTTAATACCCAGTAAATCTAAATGAACCCAATTTTCTTTTCATTGAAGGTTTGTAAGAACAGATTAGACTAACAATAATGATTACAGAATCTGTTTCTCTAAGGGGTTTTAAAAATGTTGGGTATTTTATTGGTTAGAGTTGTAAATGTAATCTGTTTCAAAGGTGGGAAGGAGATGTGATAGATCACTTTCGTGGGTCTTTCTAATTCATTAAGTTTCTTTTAGTTCAGTTCAATGGGGAATGGCCAATTCTTGTGAGGACATAGTACCTAATAAAATATTAGAAGTTTACAATCTTCATTAAACTCTAGGGATGGTCATTCCCTCCCCTCCCCCTTTTTATGGGTGGTCTGTAGAAACCAGCAGTCTCCAGACCCACCAAAATGGAGCACACACATTGCAAAAGCATTTTGCCTTTCCAATGGGTTTAAATCACCCAGAAACAAAATCTGGACTCTCTCATGTAGATGGAACTAAAGAGTCTGATAGCAGTCTACAAAACAGCACTTTGCCAAGAAGATCCAGATTCTTTCAGGTCTAATACAAATTCTCCTGAACATCTGGATCCATTTCCAGCTGAAAATCTTGTGGGTTAATGAAATTACCAGATGTGACTACTTGCCAAAATATAGAAAAGCTTTTGTTAGTGAGTCCCTATTTTAGAGGTGCACATAATAGTGGCTGAATTACCATTCTGATTTTTTTTTCTAAACAAATAACATTTTATAACTTTGCAGGCAGATATCACTACTTGAACAATTTACGCCAGAAGGGATTCTCTGCTTTGTGGGTAGGTAGATAAAACCATGATTTTAAAGTACCATCCTCACCTTCGCAATTGGTTACATTCGTTCTTCGACTGAAGTATTTATGCTTTCCTCACCCTATCTCATGCCCCAATATACCTCTTGATCATTAATGTATGAATGTAAGGAAAATCTACTTTAGATATCTACTTCTCTAGCTTTAATCTTGTTTCTCTGCCTTAGTTTCAGTTGTGAACATTGTGAAACAATTTTCCCTGCTTGGGAGAGAAAATATATTTCCTTCCTGAAGGGTGAATCACTCAGAAAATAATAAATCCTCCTCTGCTGCTCTTGTTTAATGTTACAATTCCTTCCTTAATGGGGACACCTGACCCCAGTAACCCCTCTTCCCATTCTCAAAGTACAACCTCAAACTCAAATAAATAACTTTTTCCATCAAAGAGCTCAGAAACAAAATGCTTTTGGAAAAACAATGGTGGCAATGCCTTAAGGCCTACAGTACCAAATAATTTTATCACGATCCCTCTAAAACCAAGCAAGACACTAGGACAACAATGCAGACATATTAGGAGCAGCACACTCTAAAAGCAGGTTGCTTTAAAGGTCCAACAGCTGTCCTGAATGGGCATAGAGAAGGCTGAGCAAAAGATGGGATTTCGAGGAACCAGGAAATTTTTTTATCTTGATCCTTAGTAAGAAAAACGAAAGGGTGTAGTACATAATGACAGTCAACCTGAAGACGAGGGAAAGAGATGGTAATACAGCCCTGCCTGCTGTAAGCCAAAGGTTTGTCCATCCAGAGCAGGCTGCTTTCCTGTGGTGGGAGATTCCCCTTCTTTTTCACACTAGGGAGGTTTACTGTGTGTCTGAAGCAAGTGTGCATAAACTGTATCTTGTTGGTTAGATGAGCTCCCACAGTTTCAGTATGGGAGGAGAATGATGTTAAGGCCAGTATATAAAACAATACCTGAATGAAACCAGGAAAAGCCTGCTCTTCAGGAAAGAGAAGTTGGAAGGCTGGGTTTAGGCAGAGTTTGGCGGTTTTGACATGAGGGCCAGAATAATTTGTGGTTTGCAGTATGGTGTAGCTCTACAAAGGTTTAGCCTTGTATAATGGAGAAAGCCCTGGCCAAAGATTCAGGAAGCATGTGTTCTGTAACTCATGGGTATAGTTTACCCAAATGAAAATTGTTATGTTTGGATCCAGGCGTCCTACATGCGTTTCTCTTACTCTTTATTACACTCATTGTCTTTAAAGTCTTTTGACAGGTGGGATGTTTGCTGTTGTTGTTGTTGCTGCATCTTATGTCTTTCCCTCTTTTGTTGTGGTGTTAGTTTTTGTATAAGTCTGGGTTGGAGGTTGACTAGAAGTACATCTTCTAGTTAAAATCTCTAGTGGCAATATTCATTTTTTCTATCCCACTATGCCAGTTTCCAAACATATAAAAGGTAGAAAAGCATATGAATTTTCATGTTCTTAATTAAATATGTTAAGCCTCTACAGGAAAGATTTTTCCAGAAAGAAAAAAAAAATTCTCGATATTATTTGTCACTTACCCTAGTATCTAGTTTGCTACACTCAGTTATGAATTCTAACTTAAACTAGAAGGTTCAAGTATTTTTTCAATCCCCAATCTGGTATTCAAATAACAAGACAATAACACCAATCTTATCTTATTTTCTTTTGACCTAAAGTATTTGGAGATTACAAACAAAACAAATTTAAGACTAAATATACTGCCTTTTTTTCCTCCCTTTCCTCAGATCAAAATAGCTCATCCTCCCATTTATTATCTCTCTATTTCTCTCCTTTTGCACAGACATGTCTTACGACTCGAAAAATTGAAGTTTGGTCTTTTCATATTCTTAAAATGCTAAATGCTCCTTGGAGGACTTCATATAAAGAACAAGTCATCTTTCTTTAGAAACATGAATAATCATTTTCTATTCAGACAGCTGTCTCAAAAGACCTTGCTGTTGCATACCTTGTAAGTTGAAGAAATAACATTTCTATGAAAATAAATGACCAAAGCCACTTCAGAAAGCAGCAGACTTCAAACAACTTGGTAATTTGTAGACCCCTCTGACATCCCAAGTGCATAATGGATTTGCAAAGACATTGAAGATTAAGTAAATTGACTACGAAGTCACAACTCTATTTAAACATTTTTTCCTTTAAAATCTTTATTTTTTTGGAAAATACATTTGCTGATAAATATTCCCCAAGAAACCACTGTGGTTTACATCTCTGTCCCAGGTTGTCTATCTATCCAAAAGATGCAGTTGATAAAACCCACAGGCTGAAGGCTAAACAACCCTTGTGGGTCTTAGAGTCCTATTTAAAACAAAACAAAACAAAACAAAACAACTTTAAATATTCTGGGAGGTTTCTTAGAATAACATTCTGGAAAGGGTATTTTCTACTTGTGTTATAGTTATAGGCATTGGAAAGAAATCCGGAGTGCATCCAAAAATGAAGCATTTGAGGCTTCTGTTCCGGTGATGGGGCCATTTTATTGAGTACCGTCACCCACGTTGAATTTATGGGCACCAGCAGACAGCCAGGGACTGTAAATCCTGAGGCCTGCTTATTAGAACCCGAGCACATTTGACAATGCACATAATTAATGGTCATTTGCTAAGTGTGTTTTGGGGGATTTTATTCAAACAAAGTAAAAAAGAAACACATTAAATATTAGTCCTGTTATATATTATGAGACATTATATCCATTTGTGTGGCCATAAGTCATTTAGTTATGAATATTTAAGAAGAGTAAGAAAGTGATACCCTATGTACACTCTGAGATAATATTGTCTTAGTGTTTGATTACAGCATGGTGTCCTTAATGGACAGATTCATGCTCCATATCCAATGTCCAGTTGGAGCTGGGACAGTAAGGAATAGTAATGGGGCTATGGCAGAACAAGATCAGCCAGAGTTCAGGAGTGTGAAATTGATGATGAAATAAGACTTTTACTGGCCTCATCAGAAAACTCTCTTTGTCTCTTTTATTGCAATGCTTTTCAGTGAACATTTTTTGCCCTAGTGTGTGTGTGTGTGTATGTGTGTGTGTGTGTGTGTGTGTGAGTATATGCATATACTTTTTTGAGAGAAGGTATTAATATTATGTGGCCTGGTTTGACTATCTTTTAACTGAGTCAAAGAAAAAGAGGAAGGCAGTGGTAGCTACTGTGAGACTGGCAGAATTAACATATTAAGAAAACTAGATTTACTTTTTTTGAATAGCTATGAAGAGTCATTGTGATTTGAGTTAAACCAGAGCTGAATCTTTGTCTCCATATACAGGTAAAGTAGAAATTAAAAAAAAAAAAAAAGTGCAGATGGGAGAATGAAGAAAACAGAAAGCAATATTGCCTGGGAAATTCAGATACCCAGAACTGGCTTTGTGGAATGATGAGAAGAGTCATGGGCCTTGTTTTAAGTGCTGACTGCCATGGAAATGTCATGTGATTTGGGACAAACCACTTAAACTTTCTGGCCTCGGTGTACAATTTTTTAAAAATGAAGGAAAATCAATCATTAAAATCACTAAGAACTTCCTAATTGCAAATATTTATGATTCCAAGTGGATACTTTCAGGAAACACACAATCACTCTCTCTCTCTCTCTCACACACACACACACACACACGTGGATTTTTTTTGTCCTAATGATTCATATAATTGTTTTACATCTCTGGTTTAGTAGACGAAGTCATGCTGTGTCTGACTGCTACTGTATCATTCCAGGTGCAAAGTCTAAGCATTTACTGTCTGCCTGGGAAGAAAAAATGATCTAAAAGAAAATTATTTGAGCTTATACAAGCAAACTGTGGGAGAGCTTTAAAAATATCTTTTAAAAACTTGAGCTGAACTTTAAAGTTTAGCTGAAGAAAGGTAAAGACTTTAAATTTGTTGAGACAGGTTAGTGCATACAACTTTTGTAAGCAAATTGACATCTTTGGGATTGTTGTCGATATTTGTTATTAGTTTCTGGATGCCAAGAGTGGGAAACTTGGAACTCAGGATTGCTATAGCTCCAATGTTACTTTGTATCTGTAAGTTTTTAAATTTGTGACAATTTAAACATAATACTCCAAATGAAAGTTTTGAGAGTTAAGCTATAGAATTTTTTAATTTAAATGCAGCCACAGAGAAATAGGTAATTTTGTCCTGTTTTGTGCCAACTATTAAGGAGAATCTATATATTTTTCAGTATCTGCCACTGCTTGTCTACAGACCTCAAACCCTCATTATAAGATTCATTAAGGGTGAGATAAGGGGTTAAGCAACGAATGCTTTCTTTGTTCTTATTCTTAAAATTTAGATCATTTTTGGATTAGAAATATTCTTTTACTTTTGTGGTCACCCAGAGTCCATATTAAATAAGATGCAGAAGAAGATAAAATATGTATTTCAAATGGACACATTCCCATAATTATGAGATCTTTAATCCACTTTAACTATTCAAATAACTATTCAAATTTTCACCATTGTGAAAAAATTCACTTTCCTAGAAAATGGCACCCTTGAAATAATTATTCTGTTAATGTGTCTCATTCATGTTTAGCCAAGTTGAAGAAAAAAAATTAGCCAATCTCATATTGTGTTTTCAGTTATATGGAATTTTGGGGGGGGGGATGGAGTTGGGCAACTGGCACTTGCCCTCTTCAGAAGTTGGAAGATAAACCAACAGCTGAGGTTTTTCTTCTCTAGGACAGCAGTAAGGATGTAGTCCCCAGCTGCCCTTTCATGAAGCTGGGGTGGGGGTTGGAGGGAAGGCTCAATGTGTTTTAAATAATGCAGCCCAAGCCACTCTGGGCAGTTAGAAATTTATAAGAGAAGGCAGTCATAAAGTTTCTCTACCAGGTGAGGTTGGAAAAAAAGCCATTTTTTCAACCTTCGTCAGTCTGTTTCCAGCTCTTAGACACCAAAAGGAGCTAAAAGGAGGCAAGTTGGCGTACCGACTACAGAAGGCAGAAATCTTAACATCTGTCAAATCTGAGTGGTGGGTATGTGGACATTTATTACGTTAATCTCTATGTATTTCTGAATGTTTGAGAATTCTCATAATTAAAATGAGTAGGAGTTTCAAATCCTTTTCTCACTTTCTAGCTTTGATGGCTTTGGACCAGTTATTTAACTTAGAGCCCCAGCTCCCTCATTGACATAATGTGAATGATAACACCCACCACGTGGGATGATCTGAGGACCCAGATAACATATACAGTGCCTGACCACTGGTTGGTGGCTCTGTTGATATAGTGGCTGGCACCCAATTTTAAATCAAAACTCAGCTGAGAGAAGCAATCTCCAGGGAAACTGTCTTACAAGTTATGTACTGCATCTGCTCTTCCAGATCTTTCTATTTACCTCTGGATTAAGTCAGATCACCAGAAATCTGTGTGTCTGCAACATATCAGCATGTCAAGATGTTTACACTCTATTGTCCTTGGGAAAGATGCCATGGGCTTTTGGTGGGGAACGCTGTTCAAATACTCCCAGAAAACCTCTGTATGCTCCCTGTGAGTGTGCTGTGAGGATGTGGTTCACTGCATGACACTTTACTCTGCTATGGATCCCATGGGAGACATCCTTGTCTGATCTTAACATCTCAAATAATTTTTTCTTCTGAGTGACTTCTTTGTTTTCTCTTAAAAACTACAGATTGTTTAAATGATTGAGTTTACCTTTCAGGGCTGGTAGCTAGGAACTTGTGAGCCAAATTACATCTGCCCAGATTAGTTGTATGGATCCTTATGGTATAAAGCTTTGCATTTGCTTGATTCCAAAACTCATTTTATATCCATACCCTTGTTTTTCTGACTTTTTTCACTTATTTTAAATTTATGTCATATTGATATATTTTAGTATTCTTATAAAACATCTTAAATTCTTTGGTAGGACAAGTAACCAGGTAGCATATAAGTAAGTCAACAAACAAGCACTATATATTCATCATTATTATTGATAATAATAAAAATATGAGGTACAGCTAGGAAGAAAGGGTAAAGCGATAAATGGTTCTGAAGAAGATGACTAATATCATAGCAAAGGCTGAATACTCTTAAAATAATTCATTATCCTAAATATGAAGTTTATTTTAAAAAATTAATTCTAAAAGTATGTATGGAGTACCTGATATATCTTGGGCACTACTATAGGATATAGTGAAAATGTCATGGTAACAATTTCAGAACACCTCACAGGGTATAGGAAATTGGTTTTAGAAATTAGAATTTAGGAGTGGCCATAACAGAGGATTGTGGGTGTAAAAAATGGGGCAGGGGAAGAGTTGTTGGAGTGTTTTATATATATTTTTTGTAAGGAAAACAGTGAAAATACAAAATGAAAAAAGATACACAAGTTATGTTGCTGTGTGGCAGAGAAATGGTGCTGGGCTGGGCTGGATAAGAAATGCCTAAAAATAGACCACATCTGCAGTGTATTTCTTAGTCTAAAGTTGTCTCAAACATCCCGTTTGCCATCTTGTTTCAGAGGTAAGCCCTCCCTAGAAGATTCACTGTTATTCTAGATCTCGGTTGACTTTTGAAAGCTCTTCAGATGACCGGCAGCAATTTGAGAGTACATTGGTTCTCAGAAAACAGTGACAAGCCAAAGTTGGGGGGAAAGAACCCTCGTGTCTTATGTAGAATATTGTTATTTACAAAACTTTTTCACTATTATAACTAGTATGATCTTCTCTAATTGCTTATGGTATAAATATAGCCACCTCTATATATTTTTAAATGACTTGCTTCTGTGCTTACCTAAACTGTTTTCATAAAATCTGGTATTTTCTTTATGGAGTCTACCACCTCAAAATTTTCCAGAAACACCTGTGCCTATTTAGTCTAAAGTCATTTGTACTTTTTTAAGTGCCAAAGAGAGTAGGAGACAGAGAGAAGAAGAAAAAAAAGAAAGAAGAAAAAGAGGGTAGAAGGAATGAGAATGAATCAATCTGCCACTGTTGTTGTTTTTGGTGCCCCACAGTGTTTCTTTTGAAGGCTGCTCATGCACATCTAAAGGTAAGGTTTGCCCATCACTGCTGGAAAAGCTTTGCTCTCACTCTTTATAGAATACAATGGTGACACATTTTTGGGTATGATTTTGTAGCTCCTTAGCTCATACTTCTTTGCTCAGCTATTGTGCTCAAAGCCCACCACTGTACCAGCCTGATATCCTACTCGCCCCCGGACACTGATTTTTGAGTGCTGCCCTGGTCCATGTGAACAGTTCTCTTTCCCCTCATTTCACTATGAGTAGTGACTGTAGGTCTTGAATTATCCTCTCCTAAAGACTCTGAACTCCTTACACAAATTGATCTTTTCCTCAAGGAAAAGGTCTCAAGGAAAGAGTCTTGATTGAGTCATACAAGATTTTGTAACGCGTCTTCTCACTGCTTCCTATTGTCTTCCAGACAATGGAAATCTATTTACGCTACATTTGTATAACTGTGGGTCAGACATTTAGAAAACTCTTCCTTGAATAAAAAGTGGTCATCTCCAAGGTGACTTGATCTGTATCCCTAGAAACTGGAGGCTGGCACAGTTTTCCTATATGTTCTCACTTGGTACCACATCCTGTTACCTAATCCAATCAGAAATCTGGTACTATTTATGTCCATCTCATAGATGCACAAAATGAGATTCAAAAAGCTTAAGTGAGTTGTTTGAGGTCATACACTGATACATCTGAGATTTCAACACAGTGATATAAGCTAATGGAAAGACGCCTCGGCAATTGCAGAAAATTGTAAAGGATATTAATAGTATTGAGTAACGAAGAGTATATACTGGTTAGCTACTTCTGTATTAATGGAATATTTAATGAATATGCATATGGATGTTTTATAGAAATATGGTTTAAAGTATTAGAATATAAAAAGAGAATGGAAGATTTGTTCTGGAAATATTCTTTAAATAAGATCTTGCTCTTTATTGTTTTATAATAAAAACCATGAGAAATTGTAAATTGTAACAATAAAGCAACAGAACTTATTTGGAGTTCTTTGAGTCAAACTTTGCAGACAGAAAGATTAAGAGGAGAGGAAGAGGCTTTCTTGATAGTGAAACATTGAGTCCACATGACAGAAACTATAGCAAATAGTTAAAAATAATCAGAGAATCAAAAATATAGAAAGCAAAGCCTCTCTGGAGCATGCCATCAACTACTGGAAATAATGATGTCCTTCTCACTACTCCTAATGTTGATGGTTGTTGACAGCAGCATGAAAGTTGACTAGGTATTCTATCATCAAGAGGAATTAATTAGAGCAGGAAAGGATTGCAGTCCCAGAGGGGTACTCAAGGAGAGCCACACGCACAAACTGAACTGGACAAAGATGGAGGAAGTACTTTATAGAAGGGAAGAGAGTTAAGGGGAGGAGATGCTGCAACCATACAGCTCTGTAGTAAACATAGAATTCTTCCTGTAGGGCTCTCGTGATGACGTAAAGTGTAAGAGCTCCTCCCACAGGCTCGAGCTCCTCCCACAGACCCTTTGGATTTCTGTCCAGGGTAAGGTCTCTGTCATAAAAATTAACAATGGGCAATTACTCAGTTTTTATAACAGAATTAAAGGTTTTTGTTTTGTTTTGTTTTGTTGAGCCAATGAAATCAAAAGCCTTATGCAAGTGAGAAGGAATTCTGTAGGCATTGCTTAAGGCACCTTTTGATACTGAGTAGCGCTTGGCCATACCAGAACAAATCAAGGCTGCCTGCAAAGGCAGCACACTAAGGGTGTGTTGGGAGGAGGGAAGGGAAGGGTGAAGAAAGAGGCAAAGAGGTGGGAGATCCTGGCCTTTGCTAAAGTAGGCTGTGTGTTCTTTATTAAGTTAAAACTAGTCACATCTGAAGTATGAAATCTTCAGGGAGGCCAAAAAAGCAAGGACAGAAGTCCAGCCTAAAATGAGATGGCCAGAGATATAACAAGAGACAAATGGATTTGAAGGCTGAGTTAAGAACTCAACAGGTACTCAGTCCATTCTTATCAGTTGCTTGGTAATTCTCTTAAAGCTAAAAGCATGGTCTTAAGGTGACAAAACCATGGACACAGTTTGACTATGACTCACTTTGAATTCCTTTGTTCTGTCTTTGCCAGCACTGATCTTGACATTTTGTACAATGTGGAACAAAACAGACAAAATCATTGAGTGATGGAGCTACACATTTAAAAGAGAAGTTCATACAATAAATGAATAAATCCATTAAGTTATAATAAATGTTATAAAGGGAGAATGGCATGAGAAAAATTCTAGGAAGCCTGGAGCCAGGTCACGAAAAATTTGTAGGCCACTTTGAATGGTTTCGAGAAGTGGAGTGAAGTGATTTTACTTGCATTTTGTAAAAATCACTATCTGCTGAAAAGAGAAAATCAAGGGCAGAAGCCACCAAACCAATCGTGAGACTCTAATGATGGATAAGATCAGTGGCTTGGATTATAAGAATGTTGTGGAGACAAAAGGAATTGAATTGATTTGGAGTTAGAATTGACGTAATCCATCAATATTGCTAAATTTAGGAAATAGAAAGAAAAGGAAGGGATAATAAAGGAGACTGAGGAATACCAACCAGAGAAGCAGGAGGAAAACAGAGATTGGTGCTGTTGATACCATGAGAAAAATGTTTCAAGAACTAGTAATGATCAGAAATAAGGAAGATGAGATTTAAAGGCTTCTATGGGATGTGACAAATTAAAGGTTATTCGTGACTTCAGCCAGAGCAAGTTTGTGGAGAGGTAGTGGCAGAAGATAGCATTCTGACCTAAGTGATTGAAATGACAAGAGAGAAAATGAAGGTAAGAGGTGAAATTTAAGTTTTAGCAAAGTTTCACTTTCTTTTATAGATGAGAGTTTCTCATTTGATGTTTAGAGAGTTTAAGTGATGTGCTCCAGATCACCACTTTGGGTAGAATGGATCAAACTGGGCAATTTTTCAAGTGTTCAATAGCTACACACTTCTAGCAGCTACCATATTGAACAGCACAGATATAGAACATTTCTATCAGGACAGAATATTTTATTGAACAGCTCTGATGTAATTTATCATTCAAATATGAATATTTCTGAAAGTGAATGGCGACAGCACGATAGACTTAAACTGACTGTCTTGGGAAAACCGAGACATCTCAGCTAGATTGACCATTTTAGAAACTTGATTCTAGCTTCGCATCTCTTAACTGACAAGACATGAGTAAAGCAAATGGTCTCAACATTTTCAAGCCTTTAGGTGGGTGTAGTAGATAGCCTCTAAAATGGTCCCCAATGATCCTCACTTTCCAATATTTCTGGCCACAGTATAATATCGTATAATATCGATAGCGCCTGAGTGTGGGTGGGACCTATTGACTCACTTCTAACAATTAGCATATGGCAAAAGGGGATGGATGGCATTTCTAGATTAGGTTACTAAAAGACCATGGCTTTCATCTTAAACATTCATGTTTGCTTACTCTGAAGGAAGCCAGTTGTAATGTTGTGGTGTGGCTCATGGAGAGGTCCATATGACAAAGAATTGAGGTAGGTCTCTTGTCAATAGACAGCAAGGAATTGAGGCCCTTAGTCCAACAACTAGCAAGGAACTGAAGATTGTCAACAACCATGTGAGTGAGCTTGGAAGCAGGTCCTTCTGAAGTCAAGCCTTAGATAAGACTGAATCCCCAGCCAACAGTTTGCAACCTTTTAAGAATCGGAGGCACCCAGCTAAGCCACACCTGCATTTTTGACATGCAGGAACTGGGAGATAATAGACGCTTGCTATTTTGGGGTAGCGTATTACACAGCAGTAGATAACTAATACATCTGGGCTACTTAAGGTGTCATTTTAACAAAATTTTAAGGCATTGGATGCTGACATACAAGCATTTAACCTCATTGCTCATCTCCCCCAAACTCAATCCCTTTTTCTCTTCTTTTGACTGAAACACAAGCAACTTCAATTTATGTTGCTAAGTAAAAAATAAATAAATAAATAAACAAACAAAAATAAATAAATAAATAAATAAAATATAATATAAGGTAAGCAAGATTTTCCTCCTTCCACCCTTCCGCAGTAGATGGCAACTCTTCAACTTGGGAGAAGAATCGCTTCTCTGCATAAGCAAACAAATAAACAACAACAACAACAAAACAGAAAACTCTATGAAAGGGTATTTAAAATAAAAGCCACCCATTTTCTTATGTTCTTCGTTTCCTTCTCTCTTTGAATCTATTTTGTTGTTGTTTCACTCATTGTTGTTCCATGTGTATTGATGTCATTGATAATGATTACGGGTCTTTTATCTAGGTTCCCTAGGGTTCATTAAATGAGAGTGTTAGTGACCAATGCCACCTGTGTGAGTCTCAAAGCCTCCATCACTAATATTAACTCAGTAATGTTTGATGGAGTTCCAGTCTCATCTAAGAGCATCCTGACAACTATACTACATATATTTATTTGTTCGAAGACCATGAGGGTGAGTGTGCATTGTCTTGTAAGTGCTCCTTTGCTGTGGTTGCAAATGCCCAGAAAATCTTGATTAAATCCATTAAAATAGAGCTACACACTTTCGTTAACCCAAGGGGTAGTATTAGCAAAATTACCCCCAGAAAACTATTTTTTTAAGTGAAAATATAGAAATAACATGAACATTAACCAGAAGTGAAGGACTGAAATTGCGAGACTTGGAATCAATGCTCAGTAAGTGAATATGTTCAGGTATCCCACGCCCATTCAATGTGATTATGATCAGGACTGAGGATCAAGGTAGACTTTAAGTACCATGAAGCTAATGATAAGTACACATTTCCAGCAAGGAAAATAAAATGCACCAAGAGAAGAAAAACCATTTATGATTCTACTGAGAAAAATAATCAGCAGTCATCTGATGAGGTCAGGACAATAAACACCTAGTCTGACAACGATGGCCTGAGTCACCATGAAAATTAGCCACCTACTTCTGGTACCTCAGGGACAGCACAATTACTGCAGCTGGCATTATGAAAAAAAAATTTCAAACAGAGGCTCACAAAATGTTTTCTGTTAAGAATGCTCTTGGCCTATAAATTAAAGTCCCTGTGCTACCTTTTATACTGTAAATGTAAGTGTCCCTTTGGAAATCCTCTCCTGCTCTGTGTGGGTGTGGAAGCTCAGAGACTTGGAAAGGCCCTGGGGGAACAATACAATGCAATCCCTGGAAGGTCTCCAGGGATTCCAGAGCCATTTTGGAGAAAACTATTTTTTTTTTTTTAAACTGAGCTATTTGAGACATGCTTTTATGAAATGGGGAAAGAGAATTTGTATAAAGTATAGTGATATGATTCAAAAATACTTTGATGGTTATGATTAGTGTGTAGATTCAAGATGATAGAGGTTACCAGAAATGTTATGAGACCAGATGATACATCAATACTAACTTTCAGGTGGCATAGTGAAGAAGATGAGAAATATATTCTAAAGGGGAGAAATAGGGGAAATCCATGAATTTCTCTGGTTCATTAAAAACTTTGGGTGTTGAAAAAGGTTTTCTCTAGCATGCACGAAAACATTCCTATTCTGTCTTGTTTATCTTACTCTATATTACTTGGCTAAACTTCTCTTTCTCCCCTCTTCTATTCAAATGATATTTTTCCTTTAACTTCTTCTCAAGAGCAAAGATTTTCTATGAACTTTAAACTCCCTCATCCCTGCTTATGCTAGATTTTAATAATCACTCTATCCTTGATCGCAAATAGCCTTGTTGGTCAGTATGCTCAAATGCACAACTAACATATTGTTCGTATAAGTGTATATATGTCTGCCTTTGTTATTTGTTCCTTAACTAAATTGTAAGCTCCCCAAAAGGCAGGAAGTGCTTTATACTTCTCTGTGCCCACCTTCTACACCATTAGCCTATTCAAATGCTTCAAACATGGCAGGCACCTTGACCATCATGTCTTATCAAGTGATGAAGCTTTCTGGGCAAAATTAATACAGTAAAAAAAAAAAATCTCAATATGTCTACTGCCATGCCACCCTCAATAAACCCGATTCCATCTGATCTCAGAAGCTAAGCAGGGTCGGGCCTGGTTAGTACTTGGATGGGAGACCACCCTGGAAGATCAGGTACTGTAGGCATAAAAAAAATAAAAAAATAAGGGATTGTAAGCTGACAAGGTCCTTGCAATCTGTGAGAACAACCAAGGGTTGTTTTGCCTAAAAAAAAAAATCTCAATAATATTCAGGTTGGAGGAGGATATATTTGAGATGAATGTGATTTGTGGTTGTTGTTTAGTTTTAAAACCCAGTGAAGACATCTCTCCTCTGAATTGCCAATTTAGAAGTACTGAGGTTACAGGATTGCCCTTATGAGCACAAAGCAGTTAAGGGAAGAAACTGTGATGATTAATAGTTTCTAACCACTAGATACGATCCTGCAAAAAGATAAACATTTAGACTAAATAAACATCGAGTGCTTACTCTCTGCTAGGCACTATCGCATTTCATCCTCAGAGACACCTTAGTCCGCATTCATAAATGAGGGAGATGAACTAGGAGCAGAGATCCCAGTACAAAATTCAGAAGAGGGGTGGTAGAACACGTGGGAAAGCAGGACCCTTGACTTCAGCTCCATCAGGTCATGACTCCCATCTGGGTGCTACTTTTTTCAGGAGCAATGTTTTTCCATGTTTTCTAGTTGCATAACTGAAAAGGGTATAAATTGAACTCTAGGAGATTATTTCTCATTTCACACTGTTTATGAGCTGTAATACTGATCCCAAAGAAATATCTGAAAATAAGTATTAATATTTTTAAACCGAAAAACATACAAACTTATAGACTTATAGAATTAAAGAAAGCACTATTCATCTCTCTATGTTCTCACTCAATCAAATAAAATATCTATGAATATAATTTATGGTGAATAAATCATTTGGAAGAATTTTTCAAGGCTTCTTATAGTGGATTTTTTTTTTTTGACATTTAACAAAAAAACTCTTTCTTTTGGTGAATCTATTCAATTTCTTTCCATGTCCTAGAGGCCAGATGGAAGAAAGAGCAGTGACCTAGGCTCAGCCAGTCGGATCGTCTCACCCAGGGCTTTGAATGTAGAGCGAGTGAATTCCATGGAGACTGTATAGCTCAGCAGGAGTGGTAGGAGTCTCCATTCGGCAATGGCAGAGCTGTCCAGTGGCAGTTGCGACAATGTTCTTCACAGATTATTTTATATCCTATAGTCCCTTGCCTCCTTTCTGTTTTGTGATTCTGATTCTTTAGCTTCTTTTCATTTGTTTAGCAGTTACCTTTCAAAATCCCTAGGGCTTAAAGGAACTCAAGTGGTTGTTTGGGCTTGCAACCAATAGCGTATTTATGTGAGAGTACAATAGGAAAAAATATACCATACAAACCATATAGTACTAATGGGAATGATTAAGTTAATCTTTATAACTTTAATTTTTATCGGGGACATGTGGATGGTTTTCAAAACAATGATTCACAACCCAAACAGATTCCCTTAGGTGCTCAGAGTTAATGACCTATGTCAAAATGGATGAAATACTTGATGTCTGGACTAATGTTTAGACTGGAGACGCTGGTTGTTTCCCAGGGTGGGGCATGTCAACACAGGGTGCATGAAATCAGGAGGCAGAGAGATGTAGTATGAAGGACACAGCTTTGAAGTCATTTCCGTCTGCGCTAACAGCTGTGTGATCCCTACAATTACACAGCTTCTCTAAGTTTTAGTATCCTCACGTGTTCACTGGATGAGAGCATATAGCAAATGCTCTTCTAGTTGTAATAAGAGTTTATGAGTCTAAAGTGCCTGGTAGATAGTGAAAAAATGTTGGCTAAGTCTTTCTCTCTTTTGTTAGAACTTCTGTTAATTTCTGTATGCAGTAGAAACTATTGTCCATACAGAAGAGATAACAAAGGAAGAGATGACTTAAGGAGTTTTCCGTCAAACGGTCAGGGGAAAAAATTACATCTATGTATATGTGTCTGTGTGTGGCTACTGGGATTCATAGATATTTATAATTTTGATATTTAAGAGTGATCCCAGAGGTCCATGGCACAAAATGTTTTATAGTTTTGATAAAGTGTATGAATGTTTGAACTGTATTCTGCAAAGGTGGTGAAAAAGCAAATCACATAGCTAGTGAGGAAACCCAGTTGACTTCCCAGCATCAGCGTTTCAATTGATCTTTGCTGTTTTCTAACTTCTATATATATGTTTACTCACGAGGTGATCAAATTACAGTTTCTTTGTGGGAAAGCACCCCTGAAGGAGAAGGAGTACAGTAATACAGGGCAAGAGAGAGCAAAGAGGTGCCAGGAAAAGAATGTGTTTTTCCCCCCCTAAAAGAACAGGTATCTTAAAAAGTTGAATCTAACATCAGCAAAGGTTTGGACCTGCAGTGGGCGAAGTTCATGTTTATTCTACATTGGAGTAAGGCGTAAGGCTATCAGAAAACATTTTAGCACTTGCTTTAGCCAGCTGAACATTATTCCTCATGTGAGAGAATATTAAAAGGCTGAGAGGTCATTTTAAATTTGTATTTACATTTCACTGCCGTTTATGTTGGGACTCATTTGCTGGAATAGTACTTGGGAATTTCTTGATTGAATTTCAAAAGTTCATGAACAGCAGATTTTTTTTTCCTCTGTGGATGGAATTTAGTATAATGCTAAGGAGTCAGGTTTTTACAAGAAAAAAAAAAAGAAACCGGACTGTATAATAATGAACTGATTATCCCTTAAAGAATTTCGAGAACTATGTTTTCAGTGGGAATTATCAAATCACAGAGCCATAAAGCAGCCCAACCTGTCTCTCTAGTTAGATTAGATGATAATTTTAAATGATCATTCTAGATTGTGTTTATAATTCCATAAACCTTTATACCCATGAATTTCAGAAAGTTAGCTATTATCAGATCAACGAATCACGATACAAACCATGAGCCAGGGGTAGGAGATGGGGTGGGGGAATAGGCAGCAGAGGGGAGACAAGAAAGTGTTTCAGCTGGTCACAACTTGAGAAAAGTCTTTGGTTTGTAATAAATACATGGCTTATTGGTACTGAGAGAGTTAAGATAACATGTCCCATAGCTGCATTTCTCCACCGTGGGAGGCTCAGATCTATGAAGGAGTGTTTGACAGAGAATATAAAGCAAGAAGAATCATGAAGGCTAATTAGAAAATATCTGTAAGTCTTACCTAAGTGAATTTCAGTCTGAACTAATAAGAACTGCTCGAAAGTAGAGCTTCGGTCCTTTATCAGGATTTCGTGTGATACAGTGTGAAGGAATGTGCGGCCATTATGCTGTCTCTTTTGATGGATGATAAATGTTTCCTCTGTAGTATCCACAATTAACATTATATTGCTTTATTTCCTCTCTCTGAAGGACACATTATTTTTAAAGATTATTTATTGTTCAGGTACATCCTCTCTGTGATTCCTTCCTCCGATGAGGTTACTCCGAATATCACCCTGTACACGTGCAGTAAAAAGCTCAGTAGCAGAAAAAATAACAGTGCAGTTAACCTTCCTAATACTGGAGATAAATGAACACTAATCAGATACGTACCAGGGTAGCAACCAACTTGACAGAATGAAATTCACTGACATAGGGAGATGGTAGCCAGTGTCACTCTGCTGTGCTCCATGGTCCTGCAGATGCGATGGTTGGGAGCTTCTTATTCCTGCCTTTATGATGTTCAAGGTACAGCGTACTGAATTAAAATCCAGCCGATTCAGGTCCCTGTCACCCTCTGCTGCTGACCTTGCTGATGGAAACCAGCACCACCAATATTAATTTCAGTCTCCACAGATCAAATAACTTTTCTCATCTCATTTCATGACAGGATATCATGACAGCCTCATGGTAGAGATACATGGCAGGACAAGAGTGAGCTCTGCCTCACTGGAGACCATTTTGTTTAGATATTTAAATGATGTGCTGTGGAGAGAAATGACCCAGAGTGGGTGTCTTAAGAGAAGCAAACCAGGTGGGGAAAAAAAGCAGCAGTCTAAAGGCAGAAAGAAGATACAAAATGACGTGGGTTCTCTAGGGGTCCCTCAGGTCACCTCTGGCCAGCCATGGAAATGCATTTACATTTTTATTTGTTAATTGAACACTAACTGAATATGGCAATAATTAATATTTTTTACTGCCCATTAATTAGGAAGTTGTATTCTAATTAAAGATGATACATGAGGCATGACTAAGTTGGAGCGCCACTGTGAATTGATCACAGCTTCACACATGGAAATATATATGTGTTAATCATTTTGCTTAATTATGAGAGGGGCTTTTGAACAAATTGGCGGTTCTTCCAATTGTTTCTTTGTGTGCTTGGATGGACTACCATCAACACTGTTGGCAGGCTGAGACAGCGAGCCGTCTCCGGCTCGTGGGAGGTTCGTTTCTGAAGAGGCTTTGTCCGTGGCATGTGGACTTTTCAGGTTTGTGCCTTCATCCAGTTGCCAAAACATCTGGTTCAGTTTTGGGGAAATATTTGTAGCTATTTTTCCATCCGGATTTAATTACTGCCACTGAAACATTAATGGGTGCCCTGCTGGCCTAATAGATGTTATCTGTGCACCATCATATCTATGAAGTGTAGGTGACAAATCAGAGCCCCGTTTTGCTGTGACTTTCATAGAACAGCCACAACCTGAAGAACTGAAGATTGACACGATTCAACGGGTGAAGAGATATCAGATCTGTGAGACAGGAATTTCAATTTGAACAGAAGGTTACTTTTCCTGCTTAAATAATTTAATATTCATTGAGAAAATTATATACTGGATTCCAAAATTAATACCTTAAATACGATAGCTATATTAATATCAATTATAGAAGTATACATTTTAATGTTGAAACTATCATAATCTTTAGTCTAATGAAAAAGTTTGTGTTTTTTAATCTTTCAAACATAGGCTATAAAAAATAGAAGATGAAAATGTTATTATTTATTACTTTCTATAACACAGGCACAGTGCTTAATGCTTTCAATATCTAATTTTATTGTCATCATTTTAATAATGTGAGGTAGGTATCACGATGGTCAGCGTTATAGACAAGGAAATTAAGGTCAGTGAGATTGTGTAGCTTGACCAAGGTCTTACATTGAATAAGTGGGAGGCGGAACAAGGATTTGAACAGAAATCTGTTTGACTTTATCATTCCTTTATCAAACATCTATTAAACATTTACTAAATTCCAGGCAAGATACTTGGTGCCAGGGGCACAAAAGTGGAACAAGATGGGATTCAGGGGCTCTCTCGCATCATATAAGGGCTTGACTAGCTTGACGCAACTCTGCTATGCTTTCTGCCATCTTGAAGCTTCATCCCTATGAAGAGAAATCCCATTTTAACTATGGCTATTAATATTGTCAAAATAAATGAAACAGATCTTTCAAATACGTAACAGAGTAGGAGTTCATCGCCACCTAACATTTAGTAGCAAGGCAGTGTGTTTTGGTGGCCGAGATCACTGACTTCAACGTCAACAGAATTTACACCTGAGTCTCTGCTCATGCTTACTAGCTTGAGCTTTTAGAGCTACACTTTTCTCATCTGTAAAAATGGAGATAATACCTTCTTTTTCGTTGGGTCTCTTTGACCTCTAGAGGAGATTATTATAATTCGGCATAGTGCTTAGCATGTAGTTACATCTTACAACATATCATTGCTCTTGTTATTAGGAAAAGAAAAAAATATAGGAACTCCTCTCAATGTGTTCATTTTAGTCAGACGACTGTCAGTCAGCTTTTCCCAGGAAGAATATAAAGCTCCAGAGATGAGGCAGCTCAGTAAGCCAGACCAGCTCAGTGTACCTTTCTCCTGGTTGGAGTTCTGTCTTCATTTTGCTCTATTTCTGTTTATTCCTGGCTTGTTCATCTCATTCTGTGAAAGGATCTCTTGATTCCTGATTCTTTGCTTATCTTTTGGATATTACTGCCTGATTCCTTTACCTTCCCCTTTTATTGAAAATATACTATCATTTCAGTTCCACAACAGAGAACGTTGACTTGTTGCAGTCTTGGCCATATCTTGTTCCAGTGACAGCTGAGGCCTGCTGCAGCCCATACCCTAAATAACAAGATGTAAGTTATGTTGACTGGAGTAGGGGTATTTGAACAGGACAGTTATGATGAGAATGTTAATTTTGGGAGAAGACATGTTAATACTTTGCTGGAAAAAAGGTTTTAAGTACATTGTACTAATTAAAATAACACTCCTCAGGAGTTATAACTAAAGAGAAGTCCCACAGAACTGAAAAAAAGTTTGCCTAATGGGAAGAGCACAAGTATCAGTATGCAATACAACAGAGTTTGAAACTTGACCCTCACAATAATTTGCTATGTAACTTAGGAAAACACATGCTCTGAGTTTTTTTTCCCTATAAGAGGATTTGATTACAACATATATCACAGATTATTGTGAAGATTAAATATAATAATGTAAAATAGTTAATATATTTCCTAGTATGTAGTGGCTGCGATTACTCTTGCTATATTCACCCGGGTTTTCTTGCGCAATAGTTGTGTGTTTGGTTCAGGCCCAGAGAATGTCAAGAATAAAGTCTAGGACTCAGTTAAGGTCATTTTCACTTCATTTTGCTATAAAAAGTTCGATGAGTTCAGTAGCCTGCATGGAGTGATAGCTTCTGAGAGGAATTGGAGTGTGGGGAAGGAGGGGACGGAGATGCTGAGCCTTCTGTCATGTAGAATAATGCTGTTCTATTTTATTTTTTTAATGAGTAGACTTTATTTTATTGTTTAATTAATTTATTTCAATTAGTTTCAAGTATACAGTACATTGATTAGACATCTATATAATATATAAAACGATCCCTGCATTTGCTCCCTCCCTCCTCTGGCTCTCCACCTAGCCATCATATTAATGCTAACCGCATTCCCTATGCTGTGCTCCCCATCCCTGTGACCAACTATGAACTGCTACTTTGTACTTCTTTAACCCTTTAGAACTGTTTTAGGTTTAGAAGAAATTGAGCAGAGATTACAGTTTCCATATACTCTCTATCCTAATGCACACAGTTTCTCCTGTTATTAACATCCTTCTATTGTTAATATCTTCCCCTATAATTAACATTAGTGTTGTGTATCAATTAGAGATGATGAACCAATACCAATATATTATTATTAACTAAGATCCATAGTTTACATTAGGATTCATCTTTCTGTTGTATAATTCTAAGGATTTTGACAAATGTGTAATGTCATTTGTCATTATCCACCATTACAGTATCATACAGAAGAGTTTCACTGCTCTAAAATTTCTGTGTTCCATCCATTTATCCCTCCTGAACTCCTGTAAGTCCTTGGCAACCACCGATCTACTGTCGCCACAGTTTTGCCTTTTCAAGAATGTCAAATAGAATCAAAGAGTATGTAGTCTTTTTAGATTGGCTTCTTTCACTTAGCAATATGCATCCATGCTTTCTCCATATCTTTGTGTGGTTCGATAGCTCATTTCTTTTCATCACTGAATATTATTCCATCTTATAGATGTACCACAATTTATCCATTTACCTATTGAAGGACATCTTGGTTGCTTCCAATTTCTAGCAACTATGTATAAAACTGTTAAAATTCACATGCAAGTTTTTAAGTGGATGTAAGTTTTCAACTCATTTGAATAAATACCTAGAAGTGCTATTAGTAGATCATATGGTAAGACTATCTTTAGCTTTGCAAGAGACTACCACACTGTCTTCCAAAGTGGCATTTCCATCAACAGTAAATGAGAGTTCCTGTTGCTTCATCTCCTAGTCAGCGTCTGGAGTTGCCAGAGTTTTGAATCTTAGTCATTCTATTAATAACTGTAATGCAGCAGTATCTCACTGTTGTTTTAGTTTGTAATTCCCTAATGACATATGATGCTGAACATCTTTTCATATGCTTATTTACCATCCGTATGTCTAGTTCAGTGAGGTGTTTGTTCAGCTATTTTGCTTATTAAATTAGGTTTTTTATTTTCTGGTTGTTGAATTTTTAGAGTTCTTTGTGGATTTTAGATAGCAGTTCTTTTTCAAATAAATGTTTTTCAAATATTTTCTCCCAGTCCGTGACTTATTTTTTCATTCTTTTAACAGTGTCTTTTGAAGAGCAGAAATTTTAAATTTTAATGAAGTCCAACTTATCAATTTTTTCTTTCATGGCACATGCTTTTGGTGTTATACTGAAAAGTCAAAATCAAATTTAAACTCACCTAAATTCAATCCTGTTCTATCTTCTTAAGCTTTACAGTTTTGTGTTTTACATTTAGGTCTAGGACTCATTTTGAATTATGTTTCATTTATTTTTAATGTTTAAAATTCTAAAGTCATTTCACTACTGAAAGAATTCGAGGATTATTGAGATAGAGAAACTTCAGAATTGTTGTCCCAAATACTGGTGATAAATTCCATACTATTGAGTTCTATTTTTTTTTCTCTTTGATATGAAGCTAATTTTTCACAAATTGTACTTTTCTTTTTCTTGTGTCCATGCATTTTTTTGGAAAAATAGAGTGAAAATGCTAAGATGTATAACGTAACCTTAATCCATTTATGACTTTTTGGAAAAATAGAGTGAAAATGCTAAGATGTATAACATAACCTTAATCCATTTATGATAAATGAGGAATGGGTGCCTCAACCCATACTCTAGTCCATAATCACCAGTATTACCATGTAATAATGTTCATAATCACCAGTCTTATCAGGAAATAGTTAGGATTCCAAGTATTTCTGTGAACGGTTCTAGGTAGTCAGAATTATTGAGTGGCTGCTAGAATCTCATACCTTTAAAATTGCTCAGTGATTTTAAAAGATAAGAACCTCGATGTAATTCCCCTCACATCCTGCATGTCCACCCTGATGTAGAAGTCTAATTTTTGGCAGTATAGCCCCAAGGCTGGGGGAGATGCTGGAGACGCATTGCTGACTATATAACACAGAGAACATGGTAACTTATTTTCAAGATTCAGAAAGTATGGAAAAAGTCAGAATTACTTTTTTGTCATTGCTGTTAAGCTATCATGAACTTTACACACAGTGCTTCTCAAACTCTAATGTGCATTTGAGTCACTTGAAGATTTTGTTAAAATGTGGATTCTAATTTGGTGATTCTGGGGTTGAACCCATGACTCTGTGTTTCTCATAAGGGACAACTTATCTATGACACACAATCTTAGGGACTCGAGACAGTTTTAATTTCTCTTAAAATATGAAGAAACAAAAACTAAATTTTTAGGTTGCATAAATGTTTCATATATAATATTAATATATTTGCGTATTAGCATAATCGTAAAAATGTACTTTTTATTTTTTTAATGGAAAAGACAAATGAAGACAAAGTACCTATAGTCCACTGACATCATAATGAGCCCTGTTTCTAATCAACTCCAGACGATAAGATCCTGTTGGTCCAGGGACCATACCTTGAGGGGTGGGATTTTCTCAGGTTGACTTACAGGGGTTATGAGAGGAATATCTAAAACCATGTAGTATTTCTGGCGTTCTCTACTTACTAAATGAAATGTACATGTAAATGTAAGACTCTCATATCTAAACATTTCAACAGAGAATGCAATTTTACTGGTTTCCATGGCATTGACTTTCTTGAAAGTTGGTGTGTTTTCTTTTTTGAATGAGCTCCCCAAAATACTGGGCCCAAAATACAAAGTCAACTAAATCTTTTGACTGCTATTGTTGGTTTGGTAAGTTTTCTTCAACCTGGGCATTCTCTATCTTATTGGGGGATACGTTCAAAGCAGTCTTTGAAATGTCTTTGCTATTTACTCAGGATTTCTTCTTTCTCCACCAGGAGTGCAAAGCCATTTACCTCTCCTGTTAACTCTTGCCTAGTTACCTCTTCTGTTAACTCTTGCCTAGTCTTAATTTTAAAATATATATACATTTGTTAAGAATGTATTCCACTTCTTCACATGGTCCCCACCTTTAAGTTGCTCTCTTTACTTTCTTTTACTGGAGCCCTGAAAACTTCTAAGTTAAGGGAAACATAACAAAACAAAAAATACCAACTCACTCACCAACAAACAAAACTAACCAAAAAAAATCTCACCTACAGGAAAGCTCTCACCTGGTCACTTTTCCATTCTCTATAACAATGGTTCTCAATATGTGGCCTCCAGACCATTTGCATCAATATCATCTGGGAAACGGTTAGAAAAGGTTAGAAAAGATCGGACTCTAGGAGCTCATTCCAGACCTACTGAACCAGGAACTCTGGGGGTCGGGCATCGGTCTGTTTAAACAACGCCCAGGTGATTCTGAAGGGAGCCAATGTTTGAGAACTATAGCTCTAAAACATTCATTTTTAACTAACCTACAAAATAGAATCACCTGGAGAACTTTAAAACACACAGATGCCTGGGCTCCCATCCAGACATTCTGATTCAATTAGTTTGTTGTGGGGCCTAACCACGCAGATTTTAAAAGAGGCTCTCAGATGATTCTAATGCATGACCAGCACCGAGAACCTCTGTGCCATCTGTTTCTTCACATTGAATTCTTCAATGGCAGGTGTGTAAATATGTAAACGTGTGTGAATGTATGTAACTTTGTTACTGTGCAGTGTGTGTGTGAGTGTATATGATTCCTGAATCTTTGCTTAAGCTAACCTAAGTCTTAGAAAACTGCCAGTGAGAGAGATTGTTCTAGAATAGTCTAGATGTAGTCAAAAACTATGGTCCTGGACCATCTCCAGTCCAAAGACTATCTTTGTGTGGGCTGTGAGCTAAGAATGATTCTTTTTTTTACATCATTAAAGGGTTGTTAAGAAGCAGCAGCAGCAGCAGCAGCAGCAGCAGCAGCAGAAGAAGAAGAAGAAGAAGAAGAAGAAGATGATGATGATAATGAGACAGAGACCATATGTGGCCCACTCAACCTAAATATTTACCATGTGGTCTTTTGCATAATATTTTGCTTGGCAACCCTGCTTGGAGTTGCAGCAAAGACATTTATAGAGGGTTTATGAACTTATTTTAAAAGCAAAGGTACATAAAGAACAGCTATAGTGTAAGATTACTCGAGACTTAAATGATGCCACACAGGAGGGAGCTGGAACGCCTCTGAGCATTCGTGTATCTCGGTAGGTAGAAGGAAGAGGAAAGCCATTTCACATCAGGCGTCCAGGTAAGGGACATTCAGATGTCAGGAAACTCAACTTGGAACGCTTGTTCAAACTTAGAACACAGCATTCCTGACATTGTTCAGCTCCTGATGTACCCTTCACGTAAAGCACACTCTATCCTCTATTGAGTTGCAGGGCTTTGAAGCCAGGGTTGTACTTTTTTTTTTTAGAAGGTGTACCTGGAACACTTTTTTTTAAGGTTGGTTGTAAGGCAGCCTATCCTGAAGTCTGCTCCTTGATAGGAGGCTTCCTAAGGGAGGCCTTTCCTAAGGCTGACATTTGTCCTCACTGGGCCACCCTCCTTCTACTCCTCGTTTCTCTCTGTGTAGCACTTAGCACCTCCTTAAAAGGACTTCTTGTGTTTTTATTGCCTGTCTCTGTCTGCTGAAATATAAGACCCATGAGTGTAGGTACCTTTGTCTATCTCATGCAATCCCATGTTGCCAGCACAGAGCACACAGGTTTGTATGGAGTAGGCATAACACAAAAGCTTCTAGACGATGCTTCTCAACTCCTACTAGTTTTTAAAAAATGCAATAAAAATAAACAACAACTTTAAGTTGAATGTATTTGGGGACTGAGTGTTACCAAAAAGAATAGTTTTCTTCACTGCAGGAATTATAAGGACTCAATACACTAAAGTTCTAGCTTGATACATAAATGTTGTATATGTTATAATGTCAAGAATTCAACATGTTTTTAACTGCTTCTATTACGTGCAGATACTACTGGGCAGAATCATGGATGAAAGTTTGTAAGGAGCTGGTGAATTCCTCATCAACACAGGCAACTGCAGTTTATGGGACTTTACTGGGTATTTCTTCTTGTATATCCTCGTACTTTATATGATTGATCGTGCATGATATAATCATGGAGGTTTGTTACTACTGTAGTCACCAGAATATTTTTACATTGTTTAAAATGACATGGAGTCAAACAATCTTCAAAAAATAATTCTCGTTCCTGATTTAAAGCAGAGCCTACTTTACAGAGCCAATCACTGAGGGAGAGTACGCAAATTATTTTAACATAGTGTTTAAATGTAATAAGCTATGGTGGTCTGGAGTGCCTTGACATCTTGTTCTCCCTTCTCATGGGAAATGAGAAGTCTCTCGTATCATTTCATTTGGGCAGAGCTATTCATCGCAGATAATCTACAGTCACTCAATTAGGCAAACACCATCATTCTTACTTTTTAAATTAGTTGGAATTCTCTGGGGAAAAACAGTTCAGGTTGAAAAATCCATCCAACCATCCAATAAAAATTGGACTGCCCTCTGGGTTCAAGGTGCTGTGTCAGGCTCTCTGATCAATAGGAGACATGTAAGAAATGGTCTGGTTCTTTTAACACCCGTGTTTAACAGAAAAGCTGCCATTCTCCAAGTTTACAAAAATACCTGGAAGCAAGACACTCGAAACAAGGAATGCCGAAAAGTAATTAATAGCACAGATTCTTTTACTCAAAAAATAAGGAAAAACATAATATAAGATAGTGCATCATTTTTGTCTTACTGATAAGTTTTTTCCTTTATAATAAAGGTGAAACTAGAGAAAGCCCTAGGCAAACTCGGAAAGGTTTTGTTAGAAAGTTTGATGAAAGGGCACCCTCACTATCCTCCCAGAAATCAGAGATGGTGCTGTACGCCTCCCATTGTACAGAAGCTGGTACAGAAAAATTGAACTTGCCCTACATGACAGTCTGGAAGCAACCGTTCTATGGGGATTTCAGTCTTCTTTCAGTCTCCCTCTGCTGTGAAAATTGTCAGTAGCTGAACAATTGAGGAGTACATGGTTGATGAAATGAGCAAAATAACTGTATTGATTTCTCATGTTTGTTTCCTTCTATTCAGCTATCAAAACAGAGCAATCTAATCTATTTTATAGGTGACAGCTATGGCTATGACCAAAATATATTTGATTGGGAAATATTAAATAAAGTTAAGTGTCAAGTTCAATAGATCTAGTCTATTAATGACGGCTAGGAATAAGAGAGTGCAACTCTAATTAAAGCATCTCAACATTTCAATTTTCAAATATCTTTCAGACCCCACTGGGAATGGTAAGTGAGTGGTCCTTTTTGTTATTGTTTGCCTATTTTTTAAATGTCCATGACTTTTAATTGCAGAAATCTCTACAAAGTGAACTTGAACTTGAGGAAGCACCACTGGTTTTCTTCTCTTTATATTCCCAATGTATTTTTTTCCCATCATTACTTCTGTGGTCCTATGGATTTGTTATAATTGAATTTAGAAAAAAAAATACATGAGTACAAGAATCCCCTGGCGATAGGATACCTGATGGTACAAAATTTTACCGAGAATACTACATATTTGTACTTGAAATGTTACCTCCTTAACTTAAGCAAAAGTTGATCTTAGCCAATGGTCTAGTTATAACAACAAAAAGAATTCAACACCTGAAAATAATTTTAACAGGCTGCAAACTGAACACCGTTTTTCTTTACCTAAAGTGAGTCACGCCACTGTCCTCTTTTCTTCCTTGCTTTGGGGAGTTAATATTTTACAGAAGTTCTAGGGATGGATTGATTTGCTTAGGTGTTAGTTTTGCTTTGATGTGCAACAGACAGATGCTGTCGACACTGGGAAGACAAGGCAGTCTCCTCCGTCTCCTAAGGAGCCTCAGAACTCATTTCACAAACTCATTCATTAGAAAACCAAGCTCCCTCAAAGGAGACCAAAAACAGTACTCCGGAGCCCACCAATGTGGGGGAGAGCAGCCCTGCATCCCTGGGGGGCACATGAAACTCAACCTCTGAACCTCAAAGAAGGCTTTTGTGCTCTGAGGGAGCACACATATGACAGTTGGTGAACCAAAGAGGCCAAGGGCATTTGGAGGAACAAGGTTAACTCAACATTGTCATTTTGTTGGTGGGGATGGATTTGTACATTTTGTTCTTCACTTTTTAAAGTATTTATAAAGGGAAGAAAGTCTCCAGCTCAATCACACTTGAAAGCTAATATACAGCACAATCTAAAAAGTACATTGGAAATCTTACACCTGCTAGGCGAAGAGTTCCAGGACTGTACTTGAGAAGGGAACTATACTGGTTCAGCAGTAGTTGGTCTTAACTGAACCTGGTCAGTAGTTGAAGGTTCATGCTAATTCTTTGGAAGCTTGGGAAGTCTTCTACAGCCAAGGTCACTGCCTGATCTAACCAACTTCAAGCCCTCGCATGGAGATAGCTAGTAGCTTAAGATTTTCTCTTGGTCAAAGTGGTGGTCAGAGATCTCTGGTTATCCAAATCTTGGGATTCCTAGGATTATCATCATCATCAAGGCCACAAAAATACATTCATAGAAGCAACAGTACCTCAGGGGTGCTAGATCAGGTGAACAACTTCTGATATATGCTGTCATTCAAAGAATAACCTGGTAAAGAATGTTTATGCTCCTTACAGGTGGAATCTGTTGAGAAAAATTTAGAGCATCTAAAAAGTAACAGTAGCATAAGAAAGAAACAAAACTGACTGAAGTTCATCTGAGAAGTAGAATAGTTAATAGTACTTAGCCTTCACCTTGAATACCTGGATTTCTGACTTCCTGTATACACCACTGTGGATTTCTTCACCCTAATCTTGCCTATTTTGAACCTTAACTTTATCTATGCTCCTACCTTTTCTAATAGCTCGCCCAATATTGAAAGGCTATTCTTATACCAGTTATCCCTGGTAACTCGCATTTCACTGTCACCCGTGTCTGTTACGATAAACAGGATGGTATTTTAGAATTCTAAATTAAAAAGTTCAAAATTCATGTTACTCTGTCCTCTTTTTACTGCTCACGGGAATAATGAAAAGACTGTCAAAAATTCAGGAATGTAAGTGTATGAACTATGTGCACAAATAAATACCAAGGGTGCTTTTTAAAAATTATTTCTGGTAAAATCCAAGGTAGTCAGGCCTGGGGTTAGAGTTTTTATTACAATTAGAAGAAAACTCTTATATAGTTAAAACAAGCAAATGCCTACATGGTATAATATGAACAATGCCAGTATTTCAAGTTCACAGAACATTTTTGCCACCCAAACTGTGTTACCCTGGCAACTCCTTGTTCAGAGCTGATCAGTACCCTGAGGTGTTCTGATTCCTAGAGGCAATGAGTAGGATTGAGCAGGTGCAGTGTCAACAAATCCAGAACTCTTGGTTTTTCGTCAAAAGCATCCAACAGAAGGGAACTGAACACTTACAAAGTTGACTTACCCAGACTTTTTAAGTTTAGTATCAAAATGAGATTTCTCCAAAATAACTTTATTTCACAGTCTAAGCCATCCAAGCCAGAGACTCTAAGAAGTTAGGCGAGGAGCTAGGTAGAAGGATTGAGAGCTAAGCAAATGAGCATTTAGAAAATGGTGGTTACAGCATCAAAGACAGCATCATCTGGATGTGAAATTGATCGGCCAGATGCTGGGCTGCTTCAGCCTTTTTTTGTGAAATCTTCCAGACCCACCTGCTCCTTTAAGAGAGTGTGATCTAGGGCAACAACTATGTGACTTGGAGTCTGCACAGTTTGAGTATTTACTATCCTTTGAGTGCATTTATTTGTGGTACTTGATATACATTCTATCTAACCTTCACAACCACCTTCCATGCCAGGGATTATCTTATACAAGCATGAAAAGTTAATTTGTCTAAAATCACATAGCTAGAACACGGTATTTGAACCCATTATTAATCAGTGGAACCTGAAATTATAAAATAGGAGTTATAAAATGTAGGGTTGCTATGAGGACCAAATGAAATACAGCAGGTTAAAGCATTGTGAAAGCAACAGAGCTTGGTACAAATGGTCATCCTTGTTGTCAAGCCTGTCTCACCTGCATTGGAGCCAGAATCCATCCTATGTCAGAGGATCTCTCCTATCCTTGGGGTGAATGGAGAACCTACCTGTGGCTCTGGCTAACTGGGGGATGAATAAGATACTGGGAGAGTTCTAACCTGTTGTGCAATACGTAGGCGCCAACCTCAGCTGTCTGTTGAGCACTTGAGATATAGCTGGTCCAAACTGAGACATGCTGAGATTATAAAATACACACCAAATTTCAAAGAGTTAGTCCAAAGGAAAAGAATGTGAAATACCACAATAATAATGTTTATATTGCTTACACACTAAAATAATATTTTGCATATACTGGGTTAAATAAAATATAAGTCCAAATGAATTTTACCTTTTTCTTCTTACTTTTTAAATGTAGCTTTTAGAAAATTTAAATTTACGTACATGGTTTATATTTGTGTCATGTTATAGTTCTGTTGTATAGCACTGACTCAGAAGCCTGGTGACTTGGTTTCCCAACTTTTAAGACTATTTTCTTTTAATCTATGGTCAAGGGTCCTGTGGATCAAACCATTAACATTTCTCAGAAATAAACAAATGTTCCTGACAGCCATATATTGAATAAAGATCTCTTACCTTTGTAAGTGTCAACTCTTCTTTATATTTTAAGTTGTCTCGAAGGGTCAGGAAAGTCGTGATAGGAAGGGGAAGAGGAGCTGTGATGCACAGAGAGGCTGACTAGCATGCCGATTGGGAGGGGGACTCTGAGGGCACTGGATGGTTGGCACCAGATGCACTCAACCCAAGGGCAAGGCTCAGAGAAGAGATTGTGCAGCTCAGATTAATCTGGGAATTTCCTCTAAGAGGGTCCATATCACCAATAACTTTGAAGTTTTTATTTTTATTTTTATTTTTTTTATCAGACCTGTGTATAACAGTTTTAGCTTAGAGTAAGATGTACAGAGAGTTCCCATATAGACCGTGTCCTCACATAATCCTTGTCCCCACACGTGAACAAGCTCTTCACTATCACATCTAGCACCAGAGGGATACATTTGTTATACTCAATGAACATACTCCACAGATCAGTATCACCCAAAGTCCATAGTAAGTTTTTGTTTATTGTCCTTTAGGTACTTCTTGGTTTTTATTCCTATACATGAATATTTTTATACGTATACATACAAATATACCCACTTGCCCATTTTCATTAGCAAGAAAAAGGCAACTTTCTAAATTAGAAGGGTGAAAGGGAACTTAAAATTTTGGAGAGACAGTTGGTAGGTGGAGGAGTTGAAATGCTCCTCAAGTCTGTTGAAATCCAAAGTCAAGTTCTCCTCCATGGGTCAGGATATGAATGCCAAATTTCAGTGCATGGGATCCAGGGTCAGAATATTTGTCTGGAAGCAGAAAGCTGTCTATTTCTGCCATTCAGTTGTAAAATGGGAATGACAATATTAACCTCAGAGAGTTGAGGCTTGCATGAAAATGAGAAAACACCACATATTAGGTGTTTATGTGGCCTTTGATCCATAGCAAGCTCTCCATAAATAAGAATGATTATTAATTCACTAAATAATGCATGGATCAAATAACCTCTCCTATGGACAATGAATGAGTCCTATCTGAGTCACTTGCCACAGCTTCTGCCCCAGAGCTTTGAATCATATTCTTGCTTGATGAGCTTCCAATATGCTTGTCTGGTTCCTACACACAACAGCTGTCTTGAACACTGCCTTTCCATTACTTATTCTCCCTTGGTCTTGGAAAGGTCCAGCCTTAATCTTTAGTAAATCTAGCTTGAAATGCTATGGTCTTGGAATGTTTTACAAACCTTCACCACTCAAACTAACTGCTCTAATGAAGAGAAAAATGGTAATTGAAATGAGACTAATTAGATTGTCAATTACCTGCCTCCTCACATAGGTAATTGGAATCCCCCTAATTATGGTGTCTGTGTGTCTAGATGTTTTGTACTGAGGAATTATTAATGGAAAGCAGCTTTAGATGAAGTAACAGGAAATCTTGAAAAATGATTTAGAGAAAATTGGTTCTAAAGCGTTCATTCTTTTCAAAGCAAAGATGTTATATATCCAATCCAGCAATGAAGTCATCAAGGAGGAAAGAAAATCAGTCTAGTATTTTGCCTTGACTATAAAGTTCAGGTTCCAAGACAGTAAGATGATATTAAACCTTGATCTTGACCTTGATTTTTATTTACTATATTATTGTTTTTGATAAACTCCCTTTGGGTCCGTGGGTTCTGTTTTGCTTAGAAGGAGTAAGTTTATATCAGAAGGCCCTTAGAGGATTTCAAGATAAATATAGAAAGTGGAATTCGCAGATGAAGTGCAAAAATGTACACAAAATTAAATATATACATCAAACAAATGACTTCCTCTGAGTGCCCACTAGGAAGAGCTTTTATTGAAGTGGATTCAGGGTGAGTAGAGAAGGCAGTTTTGATTCCGGAAAAAAAAGTTATAATGATGTAATCCTTAGAGTTCTCACTGTTATGAAGGTGGTTTCCTACTTTAAGCAAAGTATGTCCTAAGACACGAGGCCTCTTCCAGACTCGTTTTACCTTTTTAGTGAAGAGTTTCTTTAGAACTATAAGGTCATACTGATGATCATATTTGAATGTTTAAAACTTTTTTTTCTGCTAGCTCATCAGTCTTATAATAAACTTGAAGTTAGGCAGGAAATATAAGATAAGTTCTCTGTGATAAAAAGATGAATGCAGAAAGATAAAGTGACTTGACCAACATGACAGCTTACTGAATTGTCTCTGTTCTTTCCCTCTTAATTCTCTGTTGTGAGGGAGGGGCCTGGCTAGGTAAAGTAGCACCCCTCTTATTAATCTAGTGAATTTGTAATGTAAACTATGCCTCTCTCTCTTTTTATGTCTAGGTAAGTTCTACCAATGAGGCAGATGGTCATTTCTGACTTCTCAAACACCTCCTTTTAGTTAGTAAATATAAGGAACATTGGAACTCATTGAAGGTGCAGTATTGTTCTGGCTTTGCAGTTATCATGATAGGGCTCCTGTGGGCCCCTTGAGGAAAAATTGATCATGAGGGAAGTCCAGGTCTGGAATGCAGTTTAGGTCTAACCTTCAAGTCTGGGGTATTGTGAGGGAACTGCTCATATTTTACTTGGTGTTGTGACTGAGGCTAGGCTACTACTGCAGTGCTCACTAACCTCTGCACCCTCTAACCCTAGCACAGTGTTCGTTTTTTAGACATAATGTGTTCAAAGAGCTCTAGCTGCAGTATTCCAAGGGGTAGAGCAGCAGTGTGGTCTGTGCATATCTAGAAAGTAATAGTGTCATTGCACCAGTTAGTAAGGAGGCATTGGGTTTGTTTTCAATAGCAACACCGTGTGACAGGAACAGTTGAAAATAGTGCCTCGCAACTCCCAAGTTCAATAATGGTTTTAGCGGGTCATAGTCAGCACATTTTGGGAGTTAGTTAGACTATAGTAGAAAACATCAAGGTTCAAAGCAGAAATAAAGTGAATTTCTTTAAAGAGTCAGTGTTGAAAGTTGACTTTTAGATTTGTGGAACATCTCAGTTCCATCTCCAGGAGATGTTTACAGATACGGTTATATATTAGACTGAGTAAGTAACCTTCTGATTCTTGGTTAATTCAGTGGTGAATGGAGAACCACAGAGAAATACTAGACTTATGAGGGTGAAGGTAGGTGCTGAGAAAGTATATTTGAGGGAAAAAAAGAAAAGGAAAATTAGAGATGTGGGTCATGATGATTATAAGGATAATTAAGTAACTTTGTTTTAGGAATTCCTAAACTGCTTGGTGGTTTACATGATCATATTCTAAGGCATGATAAGGAATTGCAGGTTTTCTTATCTTTTTTATGATGGGCTCAATTAATGAGGTGGGAAAATTTAGTTAGTAATTTTCCTTCCTCCAGCTGTTCACTTTCCCTGAATGACAAAGATCCAATTAAGTTCATTTCTATATAGTCAGAATTAAATAAACCAAGATTTAATTTTTTAAAAAAGTACATACTCATAATCACTGGATATGTGTAGGCTGGAGAGAGGGAAGACAAGGAACAATGACATGCAAAATATGTCTTCAGGCTTTCTAGAAAGAAAAAACTGGTTCAATAGTTCACCTAATAAGAATAATTCAAATTTCACTGGGAGAGGCATCCAAAAACAGAATATGTGGTTTTAGGTGTCAATATTTGTCTTCTTTTTTGTTGCTTTTGTATAAGCCTGGGATGGTTTCTGATGACACAGGAAATTGGTGGCATAGCAAAACTGTGTCATGATGGGATTTGATTGAGGAGCTTTTCAATCTCCTATCATCTCTGAGTGTCAGCCTCCAACCTGGTTTTATTCCTATTGCAAGACCAATTCCTTTCAAGCCCCTATGTCACGTTTTTCCTAGTTTCAGGCTCTGTTCATTCACCCAATCATTGATACATCATTGATTTGTGCTGAAGACACACACAGAAAGGAAATTACAAATTTCCTCTTCAGAAATGTACAGTCTTCTTAAGTATCTCTAGTCTCCATTCGCTACTAGACGCCTATGTCATATACTGTTTGTTGGCTAACCCAACAGTGATTCCAAATGTTCTTTTCTCTCTTCATTTTTCCATGTAGCCATTGGTGATCATGTGACACTGATCATGTGATGAATGAGATATAGAAAGAACCCAACAGTGGGGTGTCCTAAAATTTGTATTTTCTGGTAAAAAGCACAAAAGTGGCTGGTACTTATTTTTCACACATTTTGTCTTAAATAAGTTGAGGCACCATCTTGAAATCACGAATTTATAAACAAGAAGAACAAACCAGGAGAATTATCAAGATGCAGGCTATTTAAACTAATAGATAGATAACCAATCACTTCAGGACTTCCTGTTATTTATTTAGGGCCGTGTAAACCAGGTGAAATTCAAGGGACTATATCTCATGATTGACCTGGCTGTGCTTGACATTTTTATGACTCTTCCATTTCCATCTATTCCAGCTCCATCATCTTCAGTCTAATCCTCTAGCAGGTTATCAGGCTATTATCACTTCTGTTGGCTATCAGGAGACCTTGGATCTCTCAAACACTTTGGGTGTAATTTCTTTTTCTTTCCTTTGTAGCTATGTGAAAAGGAGTTTTATTTGGAAGGATGAAAACAAAACAAATCAAAATGTAGAATTCCACAGAAACCAGGCTTTAAATGAGATCTGAATTTGATAAGTTACTGGCACATAGCAGGTGTTCAACAAATATTGATAGCCTTTCCCTTTCTTTCATTGGAGACAAGACCACTCATCTTAAGCAGTTGAATACTAGCCATGGCATCTGGTGGGCAGCATAGGCTCAGGGGCAAAAAACACCCATTCATTTTCATTAATTCACCTTAGTTTTCTTAAACTGTTCGAAGGCTTCTCTTTTTAACTTATGAAACTTTATCCTCCCATACTCCTTTGTGTGGTGTTATAGAAAGAATCCAAGACCATAAGTCAGGAGAACTGTGTCTTAGTCCTCAATCTGCTGTTAATTCACCAACTAAACTTGAGTAGTTCACATTAGTTCTCAGGCACCATAGGGACCCCCATGCAATGACTCTGGCTGTAGCCGGAGACACAGAGATGAACAAAAAGATGTGGTTCCTGCCATTGAAAAACTTCAGTATAGTTAGGAAAATGAGACACATAAACAAATGGTTTCAGTCTCATATTGTCTATGCTTTAATGGAGATACACGTAGGACCAATGGGAACACAGCAAAAAATTTCTGGTTAGCCTTGGAGTTGGAGGAGGGGATACTGGAGGAGAACACTCCCTAACGGTAACTTAGATACATGAAGGAGAGGAGGAAGGCTTTCCTAGAAGCATCACAAGCAAAACCCATTTTCTCCTGCGTTAAAGTAAAAATTTTGGATTGATGATTCACAAGGTTTCTTCTAGCTTCAATATGTAATTCTATATTTACTTGTCTTGCTTCTTGGGAACGCACACGCATATTTATTTTTCTGAAAACTGTCAACCAAAAATCAAAAGAAAGAATAGAAAGAACCTGTGTTGGTAGAGCTGAAGGCGATCATTTCTGTACATCTTCTTTTGGATCTCAGATTTTATTATAGTCAAATTGTAGCCAAATGGCATTTGCACAATTTCATTCTTTTCCATGAATAAAACTTTATTAAATACTTAAAGTAATATAATTATTTAGTAACTATTTAGATGAGTCGGGGGCTGGAATGATCAGCTTCTGTTATCAAGTATTTGGACCATGGGCAGATATTATAGATCCAGATGGCAACAACAGATCATAATCTAAACTTGGCCTCACAATATAAGGCAATTGGGGAAAGCTTTTCAATCTGTGGAGAACCCAAGCTTCCCCCAACTCTCTTGCTGAATAAGAAGTATTGAATGTAATTCTTTCTTTAATTTATAACCCATTGAAGTCTTCTTCCCCCATATCTTTGGCCTATTGGTTAACAAATTAAGGCTCAGCACAGCCAGACAAGAGCAGCCTGTGTCAATGTTCAAAAGCGTAAATCTAAAGATAGATCACTCTGCTAAAGTTAGTTGCTGACAAAAAGCCCTAATATATTTCTTATCAAATATAAGTTAGATTTAAGTTTAAGTCTTCAAATACTACCTTGTTGATTAGCTGACCCTCTGGTTTAGGCAGGTATTTTTATGCATGAACTTTGTGTGAACCTGGAGAGACAAAAGAATAATGTGCTACTGGGTGAGGATTAAGAAAATGCCCTCGCCTGGGTCACAGAGGGGGTTCCCCAGGGACATTGGAGAAAGCCCTGACATACATTGTCTAATAACATTCAATAAAAGGGAGAATTAGCCCTGATTTGGTGTCAGCACAGCTATAAATTCTTACACAATAATAAAATAATAGGATGTTATTAATTCGACCATTCTGGTTGCTTCTGAAATAGTCTTAAAGTAATATCATTGATTCATATTTTGACTGCTAATATATTATTTTCTAGAACTATTAACTGCTTTAAAACCAGCATACTACAGTACAGTGGGAAGAGATAGTAAAATATTTCAACTAATTCCAGCAATTAACTTAATTCAAGGCTACTCTCTGCACATTTTAGAACTAAGAGTTATGCTTTGGAATAACTTAGAGAAAAAAATTAAAATCAGACTGAGTATTTTTGAACTTCATTACTCAGTCTTACAGGTGAAAGTTGGGTCACATTTTTTTTCTAGGGAAAGAAACTTCGGTAGACATTTAAAATGTCAATCTTTCATACATTTTGTACCTCTGACTCAGAGGAAAAAAAGAAGTATTAGCATTTATTGAATTCCTCCTTTGGTAGTACATGGTACTTAATATTTTCATGTATATTGGCTCATCGAACCATGTTCTAGATGAAATTGAAACAGGCCTGCTATCTTCTTTTAGTCCAGATCTATAATCTTAAAGAAAAAGTACATCTAAACAAAATTCTAAGAAGAGAAAGGTATGATGGAGTTTGGAAGATGGATAAATTTTCCTTCTCATGTGCTGTGGAGTATAGCATACTGCTGGTGTCTTGCGTTTATCTAAAAGACTATAGCTGAAGATGTTAAATATGAAAACAATATTATGGAAAACAAAATGCATTGAAATCTGGCCAATTAAAAGGGAATAAGGAAAGAGAAAAACATTTTTACCCAGTGAAAACTGGAGAACAAGAAATTCCAGGATTCTGTACGACCAAGAAGTGTACTTTTCTCAGTATCATAATGAGAATGGGTTGGTTTATAGAGGGTTGAAAACAAACTAGAATAAGAAAAAAATCAAATAAGTGGAGGAAAACTGGTGTAGTAAAAGTTTTGCTAGTGAAGCTGGAAAGAACTGTTTACACCAAGAGGTCTTTATAAGCCCCCTCCTCAAAACTTACTTTGTCATCTACTTCTGATAGCAGGAGAACAATTAGAGGTCAGCCTGAAGTGTTTTTGAACATTTTTTTTCCCCTGAGAAACCAACAGATGGTTTGGCATGGGCGGGTGCGAATTGAGCTCTTTTGGTTTGTAAGGAACAAAGAGAAACAGTAATAGGTTTTTTTTTGTTTTGTTTTGTTTTGTTTTGTTTTGCGATTATGTCTTTAGGTAAATTATCACTTCAAACCTATTTTTATATTTATATTTTGTATCTTTCTTGTCTTAAAGAGGGTTCTCACGATCATACAAACTTTAAGACTCACCGAGCTTAGATCTTCTACTAGGAAAGGCAGAAAACGATCTCATCTGCTTAAAGGCTGCATCTTAAAGACAATAAGAAGCAGAACCAGTTGCGTAATTTGCCGTGCTCAGGGCAAAACGCAACTGGAGCACTGTTTACAGTCTATGATGACTTTAAATATGGTGGCAACAGCTTTATACCACATGTAGGGCCCTTCCTTGCAAAGGGCCAGCGAACCTGCACAGGTCCCATGCTCATGAAGCTGGCCTGACTGGGAGGTGGTACATGGTGATGCTGTATATCTGGTTCCCTGGTTCCTAAGCATCTGAGGCTTCCACTCCCAAGGCCAGCCATTTTGGTCGACAGCTTTATGGCTCTTCACTCTACCCAACGGATGTCCTCAGCTCTGCTCTTTCTTCCCAACTTCTACCCCTTGAATTTATATGCATTTTATACTCATGTTTCCTTCTTTTTCTCACATTTAAATTCTCTGAAGGGAAGGAGAGAAGGAGAGAGAGAGAGAGAGGAGAGAGAGAGAGAGAGAGAGAGAGAGAGAGAGAGTTGATTTGGTTCATTAATAGTTATCCAGCATGAAATAACCCAGTTGTGTGAAATTCTCATGTGCAGCTGATTCATGGATCACTAGACAGCATATAAATGGCTGCTTAGGGTCAGGTGACAATCTTGGTCTAACCAACTTGTGGCAAGGGTTATGGTGTCATACAGTAAAAAACGTAATGACTTATTTGTTTCTAATAAGTCATTTAAAGCTGTGGTTTTCAGCTTCTCGGGTTGGCAGGATGGCATGTAGACATTGACCTGTTCTGTCTAATCCAGTGTGGATAAGGTCCAATGCTGTGCTCCTGGAAAAATATTTGAACGTGTTATATTATATATTGTAGCACAAAAGTCGACCTTCACAAGTTAAAAAATATTATGTTCCCAGATTGGGGTGATTTGAACATTGGAAAAGCAGAATGGGAGGCTGGCTCCCTCTGAGACTCTCACTCTGCTTCCTTATCAGATTTCAGCCTTCTGTGAAGGCATTTTCAAGTGGGATGTAATTGCCTGCTGGTGTACACTTTGTACTCTCATAAATCTTCACTAGCACAGAAAAGTAAAATGTGTTGTGTTTGAGGATTCTTTGGAAATGTCATTGGATAGTGAGAGGGATACAAGATAAGGGGTGGGGGCGGGGGAACTGCATTGTCAAGGCGAAAGTTGCCAGTCAGAGCAAAAGGATCCTAGGAGTGGCGGTGAAAGCAGAGGCCAGAGGAGGAGCTTTGAGCACCTGCCCCCTCTGTGTCTAGCAAAGGCACACTAGGTGTTTTACTTGGCGTCTGTCCGGAAGCGGGTGACAGCATTCCATGCCTCACTGTACCTCAAACCGGTTGAGTCTCAAAATCCTCGGGATGGGTTTTTATAAATACAGACTTCAAAAATAAAATTTCCATCACAGCAATACAGGAGTAGTTAGGAGTCTAGGTCTGGAGTCAGACTATTGGTCCATATGGCTTTTATCTTTCTCTGCCTGACTTATTTCACTAGACTATTGGTTCAAATCCTAGTCTTAGAACTTACCGTGTGACCTCTCTCTGTACTCTTGTGTTATCACTTATGAAATGTAGATAATAATCTTATCTTTTTTCATGAGATCCTGTGAGATTAAATGAGAGGATGAGTATGTCAGCACAATACATAAAGTTTTGGAATAACCAATAAATCCTGACATATTTTACATAATATATTACATGTAACGCATAACTATGGATGGAGGTGCTCATGCATAGGTTTATACGCCTACGTACTGAGAAGCACAGATAAGTCCCATTAAGGCTTAATGCATCATTAGAAAGAAAAGATTTCACTATAAAGTTTCTTTTGCAGTCTACTCTTAAAAATGAGCAGAATACACTCAAACATGTGTTAATGAAATTAGGACCCAAACAAAAGATCTTTAAAAGGCACTGTTATATATGGAAGGACTTGAGATCTGACAATCAAAAGGTAACTCAGATTCGCTTTGGGGGAAAAATATTCAGAAGCTGCAGAGATCAATTTCTGTGTTCCTAAGCATAGAGGAGAAAACAAGCCCAGCAAAGAGAATGACTGTATTTCACAGGAAAAGCAACACTAATTCACTGAACTACCAAGCAAGAATGGAGAACAGAAATGAGGCACGATCTTTTCTCTCCAATTTATAACCACGGCTCTCTAGACTGTCAATTCCTGCAGGGCGCAGACCATGCCTGTTTCACTCCCTTGAGCTAGATCCTTACACATCACCATGTGCAGATTAGCATTTAATAAGTGTTTGTGAAGATGACTGATGATACGGCCAGTGCACTTGGTAATTTAGAACAGGCTGTGTCAGTAGTAAGAAGTTTTTTTCCCTTCCTGTGGGGACCCCTTCTCTGTTTGACTTTTCTTGTTGGTAAGCTCCCTGAGGCAGGAAACTTGTTTGTTTGTATGTTTATTAAGAAGCATTGAGCAAATCGCAACAAACTACACAGTGGTAACAGTGAGTAAAAATTTCATGAGATGCTATCAAATGATTCATTAAAAGAAAGAGGCAGGATATTACCACCAACTGCTACATTAACTAGTCATGTCATAACATCATCAAAATGCTAATTAGGTTGTTTGGCTTGATTTGTTATTAAAAAATTCAACCCAAGTTTCCTGTAGTTCTAGAATTTGGATAGTTTTTCCTCTCCTAATATCTGCTTTAGGGTTTATTTAGTACCATTTAGTTCTTTTCCTTTGGAGATACACAGTGCTCTTATACATGCCTCTTGTCACTCCCTTGGGGATGAACCCCCGGGCACTCTACACTTTTAGACAGAAGTCCAAGTCCGAAGAATAGTGAATTGAAATCCCTAAAAGAGGATAAAGAATGGTGTTAAGAAGGTGCCAGGGGGAAGAGACTGCTTGCGCTGTCCTTGCTTGGGAGCCAGCCAGGACTGACTGGCTGGACGCTGCAGCTGGACAAGGTGGGTGAGAGGGACGAAGACCTAGAGCTGGAGCCGTCCATTGGCAGACGCTGGGGGCTGACAGGGGAATGGCAAGGGCAGGCTGACACAGAGCAGGGTCTGTGCAAAAGGCCAAATCTGGTTCAGGGGGCGGGGAGGAGGGGGAAGTTTCAGAAGCAATCAGTGATGGGCAGAAATTCAAGATAAAAAAAGAAGGGCATTCTAGTCACCCTGGAAGTGTAGATATCGAGATGTTGGGGCCCACAGGACTGATGACAAAAGAAGAAATGAGGGATGACCTCTCAGATCTAAGGTGCAACATCATGGTTGAATTGACTACATGATGACATATCGAATGCTAAAATGTTGGTACCAGCAGAGCCAAAGTCAGTGCTTTACATTAGAAACTGGGAGTTGGTCCTGCTGGGGAAAGGACAGACTGAGACTAGCGGCCACCATGGCCCTGGTATGTGGCAACCAAATCTTCTGCTTCAACTCCTGTCCCCATATCTTCAGAACCATGGAATTGGCCATCATTCCTGAAAGCAGAGACAGCAGAGCGTAGTATTGAGAGCACATGTTCTGGAGTGAGATGGTTTGGCTTCGACTCTAACTAGAGTTGCCAGATTTAGCAAATAAAAAGTACAGGGCACCCAGTTAAAGTAGAATTTCAGATAAACAATGACTCATATTTAGTATAACTAAGTCTCAAATATTACATGGGACCATATTTTTTTAGTATAAGTATGTCCCATGCAGAATTTGGGATGTGATTATCCTAAAAACGAGTCATTGTTTATCTGAAATTGTAATTGAACTGAGTGTCGTGTATTTTCTCTGGCAACATTACTCCCAGCTCTTCTACTTTCTAGCTATAGGAACTTGGGGACATTATTTAATAACTCGCATTCCTCATTTGCAGAATGGAAATAATCTAACTTGTGAGGTTGTCGTGAGGATTGAATGAGTTAATATAGGCGAGCTACTCCAAATGTTGTCTGGCACAGAGTATGTGCTCAGAAATTATTACTTCTGCTTTTTATCACAACTATTACTGTATCTGAGAGTCAGTCTGAGTTGCCGGTATCCAGTAGTTTCTTTTAATTTTCATGAAGTCATGCAACACAAGGTTTCAGCAAAATTATGAAGTATTTTATTCATTTATTCTCCATTCTCTTCCAAAAAAAATTTGTGTGGTTTTACGATAAAATAACAGGTAAAGTACTCCCAAAGGTAATTCAGAAAAAGGACAACCACTAAGAAGTTCAAAAAGAGACAAAGAGAAAAATGTCAAGGGATTCTGTTTGAGGACAGAATTCTGTATGGCAGTTGAGTACAAAGCTAAGTTTTGAGTTTGATAGAAGAAGAAAATTGGAAAATTGCGAAGTAGACTCAATGTCCATTTGTTGTCCCCCAGCTCCCTTCTGTGTGTTGCTTTCCCCTCCTGATGCCTCATTGCACCTTCTCTTCTCAAAAGTTGCTCCAGAAAAAGACCACATTCTGATATCAAATTAATAATTTCCTCGAAGACTATTTCCACTTAAATTCATTGTAGAACAAAAAGAGACTCACTTCCTTTGAAAAGGACTTCTGGAGTTCGTGTTTGTGGGATTGAAGAGAGTTTTGTTCTGTTTAGCGTCGGTTTCTGGGATGGCAGGTCTCCAGCCAGAGTAGTGGTCCTTGACCTTGTCTGCTCAGTAGAATCACCTGTGAAGGTTTTAAAAATCGAAAAGTTCAGTCTACAACCCATCAGTCACTTCAGGATCTTTGGGGGTAGTACCCAGACAGTCTTTTTAAAAATACCCCAGGTTATCTAACTCAGACAGCCAAGGTTGACAACCACCGAGCTAGAGGCATATACCCTTGTGTAAACACTTTATAGGGCAAGACTTAAGAGACAATTATATAATCCAGGAATTAACAACAATAATCATGACAAATTCTTACTGTATGTCTGTTACATTTTTACAACATTGAGGAGTAAGTATATTTGTCCACATTTTACACTGAGGAAAGGGAAAATACTAAATGACACAGTAAGTAAATGAGTCCAAAATCAATTGGATGTCTGACTCTCAAGTCAGAGCCCTTTGTAGTGTTGTGGAGAAAGTACAATCTGCTCTTTTGGAGACTACTGAGTGTCCTTGACTTGGGCCTTATTTTCATCAGGGCCTGCTCGTTTCATTGGATATCAGTTCCCAGGGGTTGTCATTCAGGCCTGTGTGTTGGGAACTTGTAGGGAGATTGCTCTGTGGCTGGCTGGCCTTTATTCTAACATTTTCAGTTCCCCATGAGGCCTCTGCCCCTCCCATGCAGACTGATCCAGAGTGGAAGAGCACACACACATATTTGGGCCTTGTTGGACAAACCTGTCTGAAGACAGACTTGTGAATGGTGTGCCAGGGTTCTCTGGCTACAATTAAATAGGGCTGTGCCTGACAGGTTTAGCCAGTCAAGCGGGACCCACCTGTGCCTGTGCCAATGACAAAGCTTGAATGAAAAGGAGGAGCAAAATCAGGGACCTACAGACCATTTCAGCTCTTCTTCTCATCAGGCACTAGTTTACTATTTTACCAGGAAAGCCTTCTTCTTTGTTAAAACAGAATGCAAAACCTCATGTGTTATTTTTAGCCCATGCATGGAAGAAATTACCAGGTAGATCCAGTAAGCCTGTTAAAATCCTGATCTTCAAGCCTGTACGTATGCGCATGTGTATGCATTCATGTCTTCATTATTTATAGTTCATTTATTCACTCATTTACCAACCCATTAATGTAATCAATATTTATTGAGTACTTCCTATGTGGCAGGTACTGTACTAGGTTCTGGGAGCTCATTAGTGAGCAAGTCAAAAGAGGTTCTGCGGTCACGAAACTTATAGAATGGGGTGGTGGGCAGAGCTACTCAGTAAACAAATAAATTACATGTTTTACCCATATAATTATCCATTGTGTTAGAGGCTATTAAAGAAAAAGAAAATGAGTGTTATGAGCAAGGAGAGATTGAACTTTTGATGGACAGAAGGATAACAGGTTGGGCTGTGCCTGGGAAGTCTTCCCTGAGAAAATTATATTTGAGCTAAGATATAATTTTATCATTCAAAAAAAAAAATGTTTCTTCATCATATTGTCAGTGAATATTTTCCTAAATTCTTTCTTTCCTTTTATCAAGAATGCTGATTGTACATATACTTTATCTCAGTGTTATTCCTATTTAATTTTCATGTGTAGATTATTGATCCAAGGGTTTCGGATTGGCTATACAGAAAAATACAGCACACGATAATTAAAAGGATCATTGCAGATTTAATTACCCTATTTATTTGTAGAAACCCCTGTTTGTCAGTACTATTTCCTTTATTTGGGGATGCATTTTATTGTTTGCAGAGAAACTTTCACATATAATGCTCAGTAGAGCTTCACCAACAGCTCTGGAAGGTACAAAGAGCATCTTCTCTCTGTTAAACAGTGAGACATGACAATTCCAGAGTCAATGCCTTGTCCAAGGTCACATGCTATTAAGTTTCAGAGAGAAGAGAAGCACCTCAGGGTTTTTGCCCCTAGCCTCAGTCTTTCATGCACAGTGGGGAATTTCAAAATTCTCTCTCCTCAACCCCTGCCCTTCTCCCACCCTGCTTCCCCAGTACACACAACCCTTCTCCAATTCAGAGATCTGGGGCAACACTGATTAAGGGGTTTCGTTTCTCTTTTGCATTACCATGGGTCCAGGTCAATCTACCTGACCCTTGTTCCAGCTTTAGCTCTTTAACCTGCAACTAACAAGTAAATAACTAAGTTCCACATATAAGCCTTGGTAGCCTACTGTGTATCAGATGCTGCTCTAGGCACTGGTGACACCTTGCTGAGCGAATCGACAAGAAGCCCTGCCTTCACTGAGTTTGCATTCTCCCAGGAGAGGCCATCAACAAGTAAACATATATATAACGTCAGATGGTGTGCTGTGCATAAAAAAAATAATAAAACAGAATTAGAGAGTGCTGTGGGGAGGATGTGGAAATTTTAAATAAGATGGTCAGGAATGACCTTCCTTAGATTGTGCTATCTGTGTAGTCCTGAGGTCATTTAGGGGAAGAACATACAAGGCTAAGCTGCTGGCCAAAGCTCAGAACTCATTTGTTGCATCCCACCCTTGAACTTGAACTCTGTTTTTCCAAAGGCACAATATTAAAAACACTGGTTAGACACAGTTGAAATCATACTGTTAAGAATTAGGTTCTATATTCAATTTCATTTTGGGTTAGATACCCTATTGTGGGCTGTCCAGAAAGCCAAACCACCATGAATAATGTTTTCATGGGAAAATGTTTTCGGAGTTTCAACCTGCTGACTTACAGATGAACTGAGGAACAGAGCTGGTTAGTAAGTCAGAGCTGGCTGTATTAATGAAGGGGCGACTCTCCTACCACCTCTCTCTCTTTCTCCTAGAATAGAATGCTGTTGACCCAGCCGCCACTCCGACATTCTTTTTCTGTCCTTATCCTCCTCCCTCTAGTGTTTTGGTTCCAACCTGTATTTTCCATTTCCCCCGCAGGGCTTCTCTTTTTGCCCTTAGATCTTAGAATAATCCTTCATGAAGCCATATTGAAAGCCCTTGATTCCCCTTATTCTTCTCCTTCAGAAGAGCTGCTGTCTATCTCACCTTAATTGCAGTGTCTCAAAGATTTCCCAAGGCTTTTTTTTTTTTCTTCCATGCACATGGATTTATTTGTATTATTTCACTGTCTGCTTCTGGCAATTGCAGTGCATTTAATGCCAGTAATGAGCATTGCACCTGGAAAAATCTGAGCACCTCACAAATAGATTAACGAATATATGTTGTAAGTTTTTATGAAATTAATGAGTACTTGCTCTTCATTAAATGGTGAAGTCTTAAAGATGCTTTTCTCTGTAGGAAGCCGCCACTGTCTGTTTGAATTGACTGTACGTGTTCATAAAAACAATCAGCGAGGCTGACTTTCTTTTTCTCCTTCAACCCTGCCTCCCATTCCTTGAAGGCTGGGTAGATGGAGAGTGGTTCACATCTTTGGAGAGGCACAGTGGGGATTCGTAAACCTGCAGCATCAGAGTAACGAATGAAAGAGAAGTGGGGTTGGGGTACTTATATACTAGGAAGATTATTTGGAATAATTCTGTGAATTCACTATTGGGGTTTGCCTGGGTCTGCGTAGAAGAACCATGTATACACCCAAACCTGTGGATGATATTTTCTTTACTGTCATTTTATTTACATAATTAGGAAGCCAGTTGGGTCAGATACACTATTGTGGACTGAGCAGAAAGCAAAATCTAGAAAATAATAAGAGCTTACCGGCTGAGAGCACTTACTATGCTCCAGGCACAGTGTTTCACATGCATGAACACGGTTACTTCACAATACCCTAGGTAAGCCCAGAGACAAAAAGGGTTAGGTAACTTGCCTCAAACCATCCAACTAGTTAGAGTCAAGATTTGTCCCAATGCAGTCTGAAGGTAGGACACAAATTTTAACCTCTATCCACCACCACTGCCTCTGGGAGATAAAGGAAAACAGATTTTTTATTTTCTCTTTGTCCCTTTTTGGCTCTTAATGGTGAATCAAACCCAAAACTACTTTGATAGATCACAGATACAAAGCAGATACTGGTTCCCCAACAAGCAGTCAGACTACCTGGAGGGTTTGTGAAAACATGGAGTGCTGGGCTTACCCTAGAGTTTCAGATTTGGAAGAAACTAACAATTTCTGAGGCGGTGTGGGTGCTGTTGGACTGGGGAGCAGACTCGGAGAACCACTGGTTACGCATGGCTGCCTCCCCGCCCCCCCCCGCCCTCTCCGACCCTCACATATTAGTAGCATTAATCATTCTAACTTTGTATTTTACATCATTTTGCTGTTTTCAAAGCATGGCGTCTGTATAATCTCAGTTCCTCACAGTAGCACTGGATTTACTCTCCATTGCATGGATGAGCAAATAGAGGCTCTGGGACAGGAAGTGACATGTTCCTCACTGTAAGTGGCAGAGCTGGGATTTAGGTGTTTTATTTTTATTTTACCCCTGTTAATGCTCTAAAGAGAGTCCAGCTGTCCATCCCCAGCACGCAGCTCACAAACTGGTTTGTTCACTTTTCAACTCAAGCTTATTGTAGGAATGCGTGAGCTCCGGGAAATCATCTCTTGCTCAAAAGGAGAAACTGTGTCTGGGGAGATACATCTCTGAGCACAAAGGAAGGAGGACCTGTTCATCCCCGAAAACAAGATCTCCACACTTACATCCAAATTAAAGGTCTCTGAAGCTGAATTGGGCTGGCCAATATTTCTCTCTTTCCTTCCAGGTTTGCTGAGCTTATAAATATCAATTATAAGGTTGAGTAAATTACAGGGATGGTGAACTTTGAATCATTGTAGCACTTTAAAGTGTCTATATAAGGATAATAAGGAGATTGTGAAAATCTGCTGAAGGAAAGCTCACACGTATTTATAGATAATTAATACAGTAAGCGGAAACTGAAAATCAGCACTGAATTTTTAAAGCAGTCATTTAAAAATGCATCGTGGCAACACATTAAGTTAGCAGTTATTCGACAAGGATATGCAAAGATTATTAAGTTAATTAAGGGTAACAAAAACAAGTTAAGGTATCCGGCATATAACTTTGAAATAAAAAAGAAAAGAATCCTTTGTTTATTCTTACTACTTCTAGGCAAGCCACAGATGACGATTCGTATATTGATAAGTTACTAGGTTTTAATGTAACAAGAAAAGATTGTCATATCAGAATATATTCCCTGGAGAAGCACAAAAAATGTACGAGGGACGTTCCTGTGTAACTGTAGATGCGTTAGCAGGCCCTGTGAGTACACATGTGCTTTCTCTCTCTCACCGCCGGATGAATGATGGCCGTTTCGGGAACTCGATCTTGGAAAACTTTCTCCAGTATATCTGATCCTACTCGGCTTTCAGATCCTGTGGCCTCTTTCCTGATCTTTGGGCTCTCCCCCACTTTAAGTTCTATGACAGTGATTTGGGGGATGGTTTCTTATGCTTCCCAGCACTTTCAGATTCTGTTCTCTGCACGGAACCGCTATTGACGTAAAATAGAACTGCACCCCGCAAATGGGAAGCTGAAAATGCTGGTGCAAACAGAAATAGACACCTCTTTGGGCAGACATTTCAGTGAAGTGGGTTTAGCCCTGAGGGGTTTGTAAGTGTCTTTAGGGAAGGAGGAAGAAGCAGGCGGGGAGGAAGATGTCGGAGGTAATAATTAGAAAATAAAATATTATGCGTGCAACAGAATAATATATTTATGCCCAGATATTTTTTGTCTGTCTGTTTGTTTGTTTACTGATTTTAAGGAGGAAGCGGTGGCAACAGGAGAGAACTAACCCTAACCAGACTCCAAATTAACCATACCTGTGTCTGCTGGCACAATTAAACGATTATTAAATGTTATTGGAAGAAATCTTGGGGGTGTTTATTGCAGCACAGGACTTTGCAATTTCAAATTAAAGCTGGCTCATGATTATTAATTCTGGGAGAGGACCCTTGTGAACTTTACCACTAAGCAAATTGGGGTACGCGCACTTAATGGGGGCAAAGGGCAAAGCTTATCACGGGGAGAGCTGTCCAGCTTATCAGAAAAATGGGGCTCAAGTTCCATAAAAACTAAGAAATAAAGTCTATCAAAAAAGTTCCCATTTGTCAGTAATTCTACACAATTAAGGAAAAAATAGGTTATAGCTGTCTAGGTAAGCATTGGGTCTTACATGACAAAATAGTTTGATTATTTTACTTCACTAGGTGACATAAAACTATAAACTAACCTTTCCTAAAAATAAAGAGAAAAATCATTCTAAGGAGTAATTTGATCCAACACCTAAGAGGTTTTAACAATGCAAGGTTTTTTTTGGTCAATGATTACGCAAATTATATCTAAGATTTCTATAATCTCCTTTCTAAGATTATAAATAGGAGAGAAAGCTGGCACACTTTTATCAGCAAGGTCACACCAGAAATTTTAGGAGGACAAATAAAAAATGACTTCCTTCAGCAAGAGGGATCCTTTCGGGCCATCAGAATGAATTGTTTGCAAGCTTCAAAGAAGCCTTGGTTCTTATTACTGGAGTCTGCCTTTTCAAGAAATGACTTTTTTCAATTATTTTCACTTTTCATTACAAGTCTTAGCAGTTGTTACTCACCTCATTAAGCTCACTACGATGCTGTGCATTTCGTTTCCATGTTATAATTTGTAGCAAATTGTTTGACATTAAACCCAGCTCTTTGAATCTTATGATTTCTGAAGGTTTCTGTTGCCCTTCCTTCATCGTAACCAGTTACCATTTTTGAAGATTGAACAAATGAATGGAATCAATAGAATCTGTAATTTAACTATTCTTGATTATATGGATTTTGTTCTGATAGGTTGTCCAGTCCACGGTGCCTTCCAAGTAGAGGATTCATTACCAGATGTCTTCCGGAAACGCATCCGCCCGCTTCTAAAATGTTCCTCCAGCTCCAACCTTCACTTTCATTGCTTAGTGATCAGTTGACTAATTGAACACTTTCTTCGCAGAAGATTTTCCTAATTCGCAGCCGAAACATTCCTCTGCTAATTTATATCAAGGAATGTTTTCCTTATGTGGTGTGCGTACATTCCACGTATTTGTAGCTTTTATCATTTTTGCCCCTCAGCTATTGCCCAGTCAGGTTCCTTGATTTGATTCCTTTAATCTTTTCTCATCAGTCAATCACTTCCAATCCTCCCATTCCTTTAATCATCTCCTTTGAACTCAGTCCAAGTTTTGGGGGTACTCAGGTACCCAAGACGCAGTGCGTAGTCTGGGTGTGGTCTCGCCACAATCACAAGCGGCTAAGAAATAGGAAAAGAGCAAAAGAATCTTGAATGCATCTTAAACTTGTTCTAATTTCCATTTCAAAATAGCTTTTCCACTCTCTGTTAGTTTGCCTCTCTCTTTTCCTTCTCTCAGGCTTTTCTCGTTCTCTGTAATGCATTAGAAAACAGGATCTTTCTATTACCACACGTCACGTCATAGACAGATCCCCACCTTACACATTTGGTGGCATCCCAGAGCTCAAGAAGAGTCATATTTCCGTGAGGTCATCACACAAATATATGTACCACTAGCAGATGCAGGCTCTGAAATTTCAGGTCAATTGTATTTTATTTGTTTTACTTTTTCTACCTTCCCATCAGCCTACAGAAGAACCTTGAAAGATACATGTGGTGGGCTGATCACCAACGGTCTGGCAAACATCAAAATGCTGTTGAACATTATTGTTACATCATGGCGTTTTCTGAGCTGCATTAGTAGATGTCCAATACAACCTTAGTCCCAGATTGAAGTAAACCACGAGGCTTTCAGCAGAGCAAAGCGGCTATGGGCGGCTGTGACTGGGAGAGGGGAAGCTGGACATCCCCGTGTCCCCTTTAATCCCACATCACAGTGGGCCTGAGGTCACATGTAAGGTTAAGGAATATATATATATATTATATATATATATGAATATATATATGTAATTATATATATAATATATATAATAATATATAAATGTAATTCCAGCAAAAGATCAGGTTTCATATGATTTTTATTTAGGTGGAAGCCTGGGAACCTGGTCACTCATTAGAGCTGAATATTGGCTTTGCAACTATGTACAGAAACAGACCCCTCAGCTGTACGTCGTGAAATTCTATTAAATTCGCTGCACTTTTCCAGCGAAGGAATTCTGTAGCTTTAGACCCTTCATTTGCTGAGGGACTAAGTTTTTCATTTTCACAGCTCAACCTCTTTCCTGGTAATAAATTGCCCTGAGTTGGAGTCCTAAGACTGTCAATTTACACTTTCTCTTTGTATCTGCTCTTGTCTCCTCTTACGAATGTGTAGAACCATGACAGGCGATTAATATTGAAAGAGAACGTTCTTCTGTTACATTTTAGTTGCTTCTTTTTTTTTTTTTTCCTCCAAGATTTATTTTTGTTTGACGGAAACTTCCAAGTTAATTTAACAAAGGATTCTTCCTGAGCTTACCTGAGTTTCCTGCTCATGGGTGACCTGTTCTCCTACCAATTGATATTTGTCACTGGGTAATTCTGAATGTTGATCTTGCTTCTTTGACTTAAGAGGGAACAGTGTGCCTTCAGGTCAATATCCCTTCTAACCACAACAAAATGTAAGCCTCATTCTCAGACAGAAAGCAATGCATTTGTTCAAAGCTGAAGAAAACATAAAAGGGGACGAGGCTGGGGATGGAGACAGTTTTTGGGCGTTCACAGGTAAGCTGATACTTTGAGATTCTCGGAGATTAGTGATCTATCAAACAGCAGAACATCTTTGGCAAGAAGAAACGTAAGGGATTAATGGTGGGCTTGGGGAGGGGGGAGCTAACTGCGAGTGTGGGGGACAGATGTGTACAGAGGGTGTAAAATTCATTCTTCTCAGAGCTGGGAAAAGTTTAGACTTTCTGGGGATTGAGCCAGCTAAATTTTATTTAAGCCTTCCAAATCAGAAGATTACAACAAGCATGGACAAGTTTAATTATAGTAGATGAAAGGTTAAAAAGCACACACATTTACACCCGAGTGTGCACACACAAACGCACAAACACAGCAGCTCTGTTTTTTGTTTTGTTCTTCTGGTGAATGCATGTTACTGCTAATTGCCTAAGGGTAAAGATTTGTTGGAGCAATTCACTGGCATATGCTATAAACAATTCGAAAATAATCAAAAAAGAAGTCAACTTTGACACTAAACTGACACCTTGAAAAAAAGAAATCAGACCATAAAAACAGCATTTGAAAGTACATTTGGCTTCTGGCTGATTCTAAACATTGTGTGTGTGTGTGCATGCGTGTGCACATGTGCATGTGTGTGTGTGTATATGTGCACGTGTGGGTGTGAATTGAAAAATTTAGCCATGAGGTAGAATAAAGAAGCTTCAACAAAATACATTGGAGGTTAATACAACAAAAGAGTTTTAGGACTAATATAGAGATGGCCACCAAAATGTAGAGTTGCAAAGCTGAAATAGGGTGGTGTTTTTTTCTGTTCTCTCTTATAATAATACATAAGACTTCCTGATTTGTTTTTTGTTTTTCCCCACATTTCTTGCATTGGCTGGACTTAGTTTGGCACCTCAGCTGAGGTCACTCACTTGGCTGCATTCAGCTGGGAGCACACTGGGGCTGGGAAGCCCAACACGACCTCATTGGAAGTCTGGGAACTTTTCAACTCTAAGTGGCCTCTCCAGCAGGGTGACTTTGCCCCTTCGCGTAGTGTCGCAGAGCTCACAGAGATTAAAAGCAGGGTGAGACGGATCTGGCACTTTGTCACTCCCTCCTCATTCTATTGGTGAAAGCAAGTCTCAAGGCAAGCTGAGATTCCAGGGGACAGGAGGAGTGGTGAGCAGGTACAGGCACTGATGGAGCTGGTGGCAGTAATTATACTTGGGTCTTATCAGCATATCAAGTTAAGAGAAAAGTCACAACTCTGAACTCTGCTCCAGGTTTCCAAATTCATAGTATCTTCATGGGTGGGAGAGAGTTGTAGTTTTAAGTCAACTGAGTAACCACAAAATTCATTTCAGGTTTGAGCTGAGAAGTGAAACTAGGTGTCTTCAAAGTTTAGCATTTCCATGCAACGGAAATGCTTCCTGAACTTCAGGGGGTCAGTGGAGTGGAAGGGGGTTCGTCATGGAATTGCTTCCGTGTTGACATCCTTGCCTAGTGCCTGTCTTCCTATTGGCAAGTAAGAGATTTAAATAATTTTAATTCTTTTTTTTCATTATTAACTTAATAAGGCTACTTGGTTTTAAAATGAAGTTACGAGACTTTGGTTTGGCTGTGTCTTGCTCAATATTAATTTTATAATGCTTTGGGGAAATTTATCTTCTGTCCAGTCAATGCATATTTATTGTCCGCCATGTCCACTATAATGTATTTTTTTAATGTTACAAATGTTCTATCAAGAAGTTGAGTCATTGCATAGGTGTTTTTGATACCAGCCCCTGTAGGAATCATGATCCATGAATTAAAAAGACTATATAACAATCAATGTTAATTTAATGTATTCCGAAGTTTTGAAAAAATGTGTGTTGTGGGAAATGAAAGTAAAAATGAGTGTCAGAAATACAATAATTATTTTTATTTTATTTATTAAACTTTAAGAAAAAATAATACAACTATAATAAAACAGTGTTTTCTAAAGCCATTTTTATAAAGTTTTAAAATTTTTATTACAGTCTGATTAGTTTCCTCTAACAAGCAAATATGCCTCAATATTTTACAAAGGGAATTATTTCATCTTTATCAGCGGGCAGCAAATGAAAGCCCAGGTCAGGTCTGTCCCTCCACACCCCTTCATTTAGGTATTGTCTATGATGCTTTCATGTAACTAGAGCAAACCAACTGCGACAGAAACGAAGGCTGTAGGCCTGCCGAGCCCACCTCTTACAGAAAAGGTTTGCCAACCCCTGATCTGTAATATATGACAATTTTAAACTTGTTCTAGTGTAGGAAAGATAAAGAGGACCTTGACTCTAAAGGAAAGTCGTGCTATGAATGATTCTTCTCTGTACTGCAGTTTACTCTTCTATTCTACTCTGTTCTATTTTATAACACAAGGTTTTCAAAAAGAAGTGTTAGCATTAGAAAGCTCTCCATCCCACTCCAAATCAATTTTACCTGGAATTTCTGAATATGAAATAAAGATGGAAGTTGAGATGCAATGGGAGTTTTGTTTAAGGTGAGGATGGAGACCTTGAAACTCTGGCTGTTGCATCGTTTTATAAGCCCTGCTCACTCCAATGAAGCCCATAAAGCTTCCTGAAGAAACTCCTGGACTCCAAGATCGCTTCTGGGCTAAGTGAATAAAATTAATGAATGTCAGAGCTAAAAGAGATTATGGCAATTGTTTTTTCTTTGCAGATAAAAAAAAATTAAAAGGCAAAGAATTCCTATGCTTTAAGCCAAAGCCTATGGCAGTTACGGACAGAACTAAGAGCCAAGACCAGAACTGAGTGATCTGCACTGCCTCTGCCCTTTCCTGCAGATGATGATGCAGGGGCTAGTCTCACTTGGTGGGATATAAGCCCCAAACCAGCAATGTCTCCTTATAACACACTCCAACAGGTCTCAACGATTTCTAAGCAGTGACTGAGGAGGAAAGAGTGAAGAGGATTCAGATGAGAAGAGATGGATGCATTTCAAAATAAAAGAAATTAAGGATGGAGCACTGAAAGTGAATTTTGATGAAAAGTTTTAAACTGAACTGATGACACTGTCAAGTATGTCTGTCCTACAAATGATGTTTTAAGATTTCATATATCCAGGGCTATATTAGACCATATACATTCATATTTATATATTTTTTCTTATTTCAGATTGTGAATAGTAATCATAACTCACACACACACACACACACACAGAGAGAGAGAGAGAGAGAGAGAGAGAGAGAAAGCACTTATGGAATGAACTACAAGGCTATAAAATTAATTTAGAAGAGGAAGCGGAGAATCATTTACTTACCTTAAATTATAAGGAGACTTAGGTGGACAGAATTGAATTACCGAAACAGGAATTTGGCAGGGCACTGAGGTTAACAGCTTGCACCATATGACAAAAGTGATGGAATCCCAAATGAGGACAAGTGGCCATGAGCATCTAGTTAATAACCTTTCCAATTTATAGGAGAGGTTATAAAATCTATTTTGGCCTGGGATTTCTTCAGTCTCACAAAGTAGATTTCTGTTTATTACATTTCTAATAATATTATTACTACTCATTGATAAAAGCTAGAAGCAAATTAGGCCATTAGCCATTATTACGTGTTATATCTTTTAAGGGATGATGTTTTTCAAGTACCACCAAAGATCTAATAGTAATTACTGAACTGTTGATGCTCGTATCCCCTTATTTTAATGGCACCATTAATATAGATGAAAGTTTGAAAGAAAACTTTAGGAAACTTTAGTTGTAAGCACCCAGTCAAATGGAATTACATGCTTAGGAGGGTCAAAGAAAAAATTTACTTAAACTCACATATATCTTTGTTTTTCGAGGTACTCATATTTTCATTCTATATGGATTGGCCCTTTACAAAAGATCATTGATATTAAAAGTAAAAAAGAGTCAAAATACTTATAGATAGATAATGATTCCTTTCTGTTTCTAGAAAACATATGTGGGCAATTCAAATATATTAGAAGAAGGGGTATTAATAGTATGCAAAAAAAACGCATTAAACCTGGATCTGAGTTCTGGCTTTGCTGTTTATTTGCTTTTTGACCTAGAGTCTAAGTGTTGAATCTGCCTTGGTCTGCTTTTACTTGTTTATACAATATAAAGATTTAAATAATAACCTGAAAGATCTGTCCCTCCTAATGATTATATGATAAAACATTCTATGATAGCTTCTTCTTTGTCTGGGTAGCCCAAAAACACCCCTAATTTTTTTTTTAAATTGTAAAGCTTCACTATTTTTATTATTTTTTACTACCCTTAAAATCTGAATCCTGTAGATTTTAGGTTGGAAAAGACCTTGGATTATCTTGCTCTGTGGTTCTCAAATTTATACAAGGGTCAGAAAAAACTGGATCACTTGTTAAAATAGTGATTCCTGCATCCCACCCAGAGAGTTTCAGGTTTAATAGGTCCAGAGTAAGCTCTCAAATTTGCCTTTTTAGTAAGTTCCCAGGTGATGCTGACACACTGGACAAGGGACCACAATTTCAGACCTACTGGTCTCCTTCACATTCTTGGTTTACCAGATCTGAAAACAAGTCTTGCAAAGTTAATTGAATTACTCATGCTTACTCATCAAGTTGGTGGCTTAACCAAGACCAGAAAAGCCTGAGTCTCTCAGATGCTGAGGTCAGAGCCTTTTCCTGCACACCAAAATTCCTCACTCTGAATTTGAGTTATATGATACATACTAAAAAATCCAAATGAATTTATTCCAATCCACACTGCCACTCAGATTAGGATAAAAGAAAAGCAAGTCTTTACACTTCCATGGAGAGACTTTTTTTTTTCAGTCCAAATACTCAGTAATTTTTTTTTTTCTAAATTTGTGGCCTACACCTGGGCCATGTTTGCATAATAAAGAATCAGGCTGAAACAGGGCAAAGAAGAGGGATTTATTGTGAGTGAAAGGCTTCCGTCACAAGAGACAAACTAAATGAAAACAACCTACTAATACATATTTTTAATAGTTTCATGCTTGAGTTTTAGTTTTTTATTAATAACAAAAACTGACCAGGTTTTGTTTTCATGAAAGATTGTGATAGATTTGGAATTTCATGTATTTAAAAAAATCTCCTAGATTCTGATTTTGCAGAGAGAAAATTTTATTCTTGCGTTCCCAGAAATAAGCACAAATAACATGCCTTTGGACACAATTGAGACCTCTAAAAAAAAAAAAAATAGGTGACCCTCAAGGCACTGGACTCTGGGCTTTCAGAGTGTTTTTAGCACTCTTTGGAATCGTCCCTGGCCTTCTCTTTTCTTTCCAGTTTGTCCAGCTACTCATCCTTCAGGTCTGAGCTTAGATGCTGCTTGCTGACCTCCTGAGTCTTAGTAAGGGACTTGCGGTGGCGCACTCTAAAAGAGGACTCAATCATCCCTGCATTCTCATATTCTTGCCCTCGTGGAGTCTCTGCCCTTGGGTGTGGGTTGGAGCTAGTGATTTGCTTCTAATGAATCTAATATGACAAATGTGGTGGGATGACATTTCTAATATTAGGTTACACAAAGACTCTGATTTCTGTTTTGCTTGCCCTCTCTCGTTTCCATGTCTTGAGCTGCCCTGTGGAGGAGCTTATATGGCAAGAGATGAAGGGGCTCTAGCCAACAGCCAGGAAGGAACTGAGGCCTTTAGTTCTACAGCGCCTGAGGCACTGAATGCTACAACATCTGGGTGTTGGAGGATGAGCCTGTGGACAAGCCTGCAGCCCAGTCACTTGTGAGTGACCTTGAGGCAGAGACCCAAGTAAACTGTGCCCAGATTCCTGAGACCGGCAGACACTATGAAATCATATATATTTGTTGTTTTAAGTGTAACTTTTTATGGTAATTTGGTACACAGAGGTAGTGAACTAGTAGAGGGCCTTACCTTTATCGAATCTTCCTGTAGGTCAGTGAATCACAGATGTTAAATGGTGAGCTCTTAAAAACAGAGATTTCTAAGCCCAAATTTCAGATACTCTGATTCAATACATTTGGTATAAGGCCCAGAAATCCATGTTTTTAAACAAGGCTTCTAAGTAATTCTAAGTGATAGAGACTCAGGACTACACTTTTGAAGACACTCTTTTCCAAATATGGAAGCCACAAACAGCCATATATTTATTATTCATGGCTATAGACCCACATCGGAAGCATGGTTGATTCAAAAGGAATATAATTGAATTACTGAATTAATAAATGTACACTGGTATGCAATATAGAGAAATTTGGATGGCTTTACAAAAATGTAGTCATATACATAATATAAATAAGCAAATTAACTTCTATGTTCTCAGAACCCTTATGTAGTTATCATAACTTTTCTTAACTGTAACTGTCTATGCATTTATACATGCAAATTTCCCTTAAGAACGAGATCTATGTCTTATCCTTTTTATGAATCCATCATGACCCCATGACACCCAGCAATGTGTCTTAGCATATATCTGATTCTCAACTATATCTACTTATTGCTCTTTCTTTTATGTATTATAAGATCATCCTGTAACATCAGACATGTTTAAAAATCGGGTAACTTATCACAAACTCATCAACATGACAGTCTACCTAGCATGTGTAGAAGGAAATATCAATTTTTAAATTCTACATGCCTGGCTTTAAATCCCAGTTTATATATCAAATAACTGTGGGTACTTTGGCAAATTATTTAAATTCTTGGAGTCTTTGTTTTCTTCTCTTTAAATGGTGGCCTGCATTCTTTTGAAGTAAGAGAGAACTAATATGCAAGAAGTCTTATACCTGGTGGGTGCTGGGCCCATACCATCTTAACTTATTTTTAATGCACTTCTTTCTTTTTGCTTATGCTATAGGTTGAATTGTGTAACCCTCTCCCCCTGCCCCAAATTCACTTGCTGAAGTCCTAATGCCCAGTACCTCAGACAGCGACTGTATTTAGAGATAGGGCCTCTAAAGATATCATTAAGATGAGGTGGTTGGGGTAGCCTTAATCTAGCCTAATTAGTATCTTATAAAAAGTGAAAATTTGGACACAGACATCAGAGATGCATGTACACAGAGGAAAGACCGTGTGATAATACAGCAAGAAGGTGACCGTCTGCAACCAAGCAGAGAGGTCTCAGGAGAAACCAAATCTGCTGGGACTTTGATCTTGGACATCTAAGCTCCAGCACTGTGGGAAAATACATTTATGTTGTCTAAACCCATGTCTCCATCTGCGTTATTTTGTTATGGAAACCCTACCGAATGAATACTTTTAAATCATAATCTGTTTCCATGCTGCCATATATTCATAGTCATGATTTTGAATAACTACATAATATTCCCTTGAGTTGCCATGGTTCATACAACAATCTCATTGGATAATTAATATTTTTGTTACTTAGTAGACAGTTCTGTCACATCTGGCTTGTTTTCTAAACTGGCCCTCGCCTGCTTCTTCATGTGACAGTAATGATGTTCAAACCAACAAGCTTACTGTTCTCTTTGTTCTGAGCACCAACGTCAACCTGAAGCAAGAGACAGTATTTAAGCTGCTCTAATGGCGAAGCCTTACGCACAAAGCTAAATTGACCTTGGCAGTGGTCGGCTCCTTCTCTCAGGCCAGCTTAGGGGACTGGGCTCTGCCTTAGTGCTCCTGGATTCTCTTGTCCTTATTACAGGGCTGCTATCTCAGTGCCCTGATCCTGACACTTTGCCAGCTGATGGTCAGTTAGATAAAAGGTCAAAGAGACAACACTGTCAACTACCCGGATGATTTTAGTTCAATTTCTACTAATCTTTTTTTCCTAAACCAGGAATCAGGGAGATATTTAGTTACACTTGGGGAATAAAATCACGCAGTCATGCTCAGAAAGAGACTGAAGAGGAAAATGACTGTGCTTGTTTGTGTTTTGTGGGAGAGGGAGGTGGCAGTGGTGACGAAGGTGGGTGGGAGAACCAGAGCTATGCCTTCTAAGCCTCAAAGGGTTTCTCTGTTTTAGAGGAGATTGACGTTCCAGTGGAAATCAAGACCAGAAAAGATTCCATTTCCTCAAAAAGTAGAAAAATCACAGACCTAGCTCAAGTTTCAACTGCAACCAGAGGGCTTTTGATTACAAATAAGGAAAAATATTCTGAAAAGAAGGGTGGTAAAATATCATAATATGTTCCTAGAGGGGGGTTGAATTACTGTAATGGTTGGTCTTTAAAATACAGAATGTCTCCTCTATTTAGGGTCATTTAAGTATAGTTGATTTGAGCCTGAAGTGGAGAAAATAATGGGAGGACTTATTAAGAGCATATTCACCCCTATAATTCTATGGTTTTCATGAATCAGCAGCCATTTCTCAGTGGGTTTACCAATTTTTAATAGTGGATATTATTTTAGGCTTACCAGTAGCTGATTCTTAAATCTGCTTCAGGCTCCAACTCTATGCATACCGAGATTTCTGGTAACAGCTGGAAAACCATAATTATAGTTCACAGGGTACGATGCTCATCTGGCACAATCTGTAAATAAAGCTTAAAAAACAAAGATCCCATTTATATAAACAGTTTCTGAATACTAGGAGATCAATTGCCAAGGAAATGGAGAACTTCTCAATTATTTCTTTTCCTATATCAGAGGGTAACGATTCATGACTTCTTGCAAAAATAAAGAAAAAAATTAATATTTAAAGACATAGATGTAGTGAGTGATATTTATCTACAAACGTTTTCCTTTTTTTGCTCTTTATGTAACTGGAAAAATTGGTTGACTCTACATTGTTGAAACATCATCAGAAAGAAAATGATTGCTCAAAAGTAATTTCCTACTGGAATCTATACCCTGCATGTTTGTCTTAAGGAAGCTTCTGGATTAGCTGCCAATGACTGTGAGATCTTTATGTCTAGAAGTCTTTTAAAAATTGCTTGAAGTACTATAAACCAACACATATAAAATGGTATGGGATCTAGAAATAATTTTGTGTTCATAAATGAAAACCAATCCACCATACAAGTTGTATTTGAAATGGGCATAACTTATAGTTTAGGGCATGAAACAGTTGAAATTTGCGTTTTAAATACCACACTTTAAACACCCCTCACTAGTTTCCATTTTATTTCAAGTATTTATTTGAGAATAAATTTTGATGGAAAATATTTTAAACTGAACGAACTCTTAAGGAATTAATGATTATAATTCTAGTGGAAGTGACACGATATAAGCCCACAAATACGCCACAGGAGACATTCCAGTGACTGTTAGCATTTGTGGTGGCTGAAGAATGAGAATATGCCTCTCATTCATTCCAGAACAAACAATTACAGTGGTCAATCATGCTAAATTTTGTGTAGTGTATCACTGGTTTAAGAACAAAGACAAATATGTTTTCTCCTTTCCTTTGAGATATTTTTTACTTTTGTTTGCCTTTGTCCATGTTTAAACTAATTATTTAAGTACTTAACACAATTTAAACAAAATAAATGAACCAGAAAAAATGTAATTTGCCTATATTTGTCACAGGTTAGGCTTACTGGCATCAGTCACTGCCTGAATGTCCCGGGGCACAAGCAGATGTAAAATCTGATTTTAAGATCTCTCCAACTAGATGATTGGATATTTTAGCATATATAAGGTCTGATTATATAAAAGAAGTGTATCACTTCTTTTACAGAGTAACTGTCATCAGTCTGCAAGCAACAGGAGTATATCTTTATACTTCTATCTTTTCCTGTCTTTGGACTCACTGAAATCCATTGCTTATTACTTCACTTACTTGACTCCACTCTCTTATGTAACACTACATACATCTTAGTTGGAAATGAAAACAAATAAACAAACCTAAGAATCAACCAAAATGTAAATTTTTCTTTTTTTTTTTTGAAGTTGAGGCATAACATACATATAATAAAATGAGAAACAGCTGTCAACTCAAGTGAAAATTTTGCATATAAATCCATATATGTATATATATAGCTGTGTGTGTGTGTGTGTGTGTGTGTGTGTGTGTGTGTGTGTGTGTGTGTAATCACCACCACATTAAAATATCTATCATGTTCAGCAATCCAGAAGTCCCTTTAAATCCTTTTCAGATTAATATGTCTCTCTTTCTTAGGGAGTAGCCACTATTCTGACTTTTATTGCCATCAATTAGTTCCATATGCTCTTGAAATTCCTATCAATGGAATTATATATGTTCTCTTTTGTGTCTGAGTTCATCTAAAAATTTGCTAATATTTTTTAATGCCAATCTCATGTTAGTGAAGGAGAATGACCAGGAGAGTAATTTCTTTATGTTGGTTTTAGTAATACTACTATTAAAGAAATCTGATACATGGTAAGTGTTTAATTTTTTGAAAAGTTTTATTCTCAATAAACCACACCAAGGCTAACAAAGGGCCACAGAAATGTTAAAAGTTCAAAAACAATGCAGTTCTTCTATTGTTCTAAAATCAAAGTTGTTGTTATCAGGAAAAAGACGAAAGAAGATTAGTCAGATTCTGAGCATCTCTAAGTGTGTTAATTGTTTTTTAGAGAAAAGATTTCGGGACAGTTCTACATGCTCATGAAGTGATAAAGAAGAAAGAGGTGAATTAAAGTGGAAAAAAAATTCAGTTTCAATCTACGAAAATAGTGTGATTTCCTGGGAAAGTCTTATTATGCACTCAGGTTTTAGTGTTAGTTCTCTCACCAGTGATGGCTTCAGTGACAAAATGACTTCATTTCTCTGAGTCTTGGTTTTTCTCATCTCTAAGAAAAAGAATAGGAGTTGCAAACTCAAATCACCGTGGGGCCAGACAGGTAATATCAATATGTGAAATGGTCTGTAAATGAGTGTGGCCAACTGGACAGGGTCGGCCAGGTTGATCACGGCTTACCCAGTGGAGACACAGACCAGTATTGTCAAAACCTCCTCTAATTTTCAAAAACATCTAGAAATCTAGAATTGTTTATGCGAAGTCTTCTACTTAAAAAATTTTTTTCTACACAGTAAAGCAAAATCAGTCTTGCCAAATGAACTGATATCACCCTTGAAAGTATATTCAGTTACGAGTCAAGATCTTTAATTAGGTATTTGCTGTTCAAACATGATTTTCAATTAGCTACAGACAATATTGAGTTACTTGGAATGTGACTAGTCCAAATTAAGAAATGCTATAAGTGTAAAACATATTTAATACAAAAAAAAGAACTTACTATCTTATAAATAATTTTTATACTCCTTTTAAGTTGAAATAATATTTTTGATATACTGAGTTCAATATCTGCAAGGTATACAATACATACATGTCCCTTTTTCTTCCTCTTCAACAAGAAAAAGGAAAGAAATATAGGATAAAATTATTAATCAAATAATTTTTGAATACACTAAATTAAATGACAGTAGGAAGCCTTTCAATTTAGTATACACAGTAATCCTCCAAGGAAGTGATCTAAAATTCTAAGTCTCCTGTACTTACTTGACTATAAACAGAATTGTTTTGCTTATACAGATTCTCAGAGCAAAATGTCTACTAAAAACACACTAAATAGTGAGAACTATAACCTCCTTCTGCCCGCTTAGTCTTAAAGAAACCAAGCATATGTCCTGAAGAAACTGCAATAGCTCTAGAGGAAAAAAAATAAATAGATGTTAACATTTTGGGATCCATAATGGAAACAGTCAGGACCCCTTATACTTGGAAACCCTTGATGTTCTCAGGTTTGTACTCTGCTTTTCAGTGCCCCAATAGCCAATTGAAGGAAACCTCCAACAAAAAAGCAGAGAACGAGACAGACAAAAGGACCTCAGAAGACTCATAGTCAGTGCGAGAATCAAAAGGGAACATCTGATGACAAGCAACCTCAACCATCTACCATTTTCAGAGCATTAAGAGAAGATACCCCATCAATAAAACAATAAAAGATTCTATCAAAATGAACATTTAAAGAAAAAGATCTCTTAGAAATTAAAAAAAAAGATCTCAGATGATAAAAAAAATCAGTGGAAGATCTGAAAAACAAAAGTAAATCTCAGAGAAAGTAAAGGAAAGCACTCTAAATGAAAGGTAAAAAGGAGAGAAAGATAAAGAAAATTAGAATTTTTATTTAGAGGATCGATATCCAAATAAGGGTAGCTTTATCACAAGGAGAGGAATTATTTTAAAAAATGAAACAAGAAAATTCTCAAAAAGAGAAAATAACAAGTGTCAGGATTGAAAGAGGCCCACTGATAAAAGAGCAGAGAGGGCCCAGTCTAACAAATGGAAAAAAATAAAAATAAAAATAAAAACCTGTAACAAAGATTATATCAATGTGTGCTTTTAGAACAATGAAAGAATCATAAGACTTCTAGGTAAAGGTGTGAGCAAGAAGATTGCACAGAAAAGATTGAGGATAAGAAATAGCATTGACTCTTAAAAATAGCAATACTAGAAGCTAGAAGCAGAAAAATTGCCTTAATATTCCCAGGAGAGTCAACCTAGAATTCTATAGCCAACCAAAACATGAAGAATGAATACCTAAAAAAAAAAAAAAAAAAAAAAAAAAAAATTCAGACTTTTAAGGCCTTAAAAACACAATACTTAAAAAAGCATTTTTTAAATACTTTCAATTTTTTTTCAAAAGTGACTGAAGAATATGATCCAATATAAGTTGTGAATCAAAAACAAGAACAAAAATTAAATGTAGCAACAGGACTGAACACAGAAATAATGGTAAGTGAAATGCTATATGGATTAGTGTGTGTAGAGTGTAAGTTTTGTTTTTAATACCAGAGCATATTGTTAAGTATTCTTAGAAAACATGATCTGTAGTGGTTAATATAATGATCTAAATATATGTGTATATTCATAATTAGAAAAGTGTATTTTACAATATTTCCGTACTCTTTTAAACTTGACTTATAATTTAAAGTATTGTATTAATGCCACGTGATTGAACACAAAATGCCCCTGACTCACTTTTGTGGCACATATTTAATTTGTGAGGTTTTTCAATCCTTCGTTCTGAGACAGAATGATGGTGTGGCAAGAACCGGACAGATGGGATTCAAATTTTCTTCATAACACTTACTAGCCTTTCTGTAGGCAAAGTTATGAAACTTCAGTAGTCATTTCCCTTTCTGTGATAATAGGAGATTAGTATAGTTCCCCTATAGAGTTGTTGTATGATTAACAATTTTTAATAATTATTTTTTTAAAACAATATGTCATACTAAATGTCATATCTGGGCAAACAGTGCCCTGGCACATAGCGGGAGCTCACCAGTGTTAGCTCACGTACATTCTTTGTCTTTTTAGGTCAGTGTTTTCCCAATGCAAGTACTCCTAATTGCAAACTAACTATTACCATTACTTTTTGAAGTTTGGAAAAAGGGAAAAGACAGGACAAAGAAAAAAAGAGGTATATTTCTCATTATTACCAAGTGTGACAAACAGAGACCAAGTTACCAAAAATTTACCCTACTAATCTCCAGACCAGCTTAATCATGGTCTGAATGTAACTACAAAGTTCACTTTCATCGAAAGTAGATATTATATCCTCTGGGACTTCACACTTGATAGTCTATAAAGTCTTAAAATTACAGAGCATGTTTCTCCATATTTGAGTTTGATTTTATAATCTGTACATCCATATTTGTAAGCAATGTAACATTTAGAACTGGATAAGATCCTGGAGCTCATTTAGTCTCCATTTTAGAGATGAGGAAATGATGACTCCTAGAGTCAAGTCACTTGACCAAGGTCAAAGAGATTAAATGTCAAAGTCAGAACAAGCCTCATGTGTTGTCATTATTTCATACAGCATCTTGTTATATCAGTGTCTCATAGCCAACATTATCTGTTGATATTTAAATGTAAATGCTCACTTTTTATAAGCCTACCCTAAACTCATATGTAATTTTTTTTGTACACTCTTTATATTTCATGTTTTTCTACAAGCATTTGCAAACCAACCAAGCTATTTTGTTGAATATTTGATAATTAGAGAATCAGCTCTGGATATGAGAATGGGTGGCCTTGGGCCATCTGGTCTTGATTATAAATTAATCTTAAAAGGGTGAAGATAAATAGGATGCTTGATGAACAGAGATTAGAAGAAGGTCACCATCTTCTGGTGTTAAAAAAATAGCAGATACTCTTTCAATTGGCTGTATAGAAATTTTATGCATATTCTTATTCTTTGTGTTTGAAAATATTATTTCCCATAAGAACCATTGAATATTAGCTATCAAAGAATCCAATTGTTTTATTTTTCAGATAGGAAAATTGAAGCTCACTGAAGTTACGTAACTTTTTCATGATCATTCTGCTAGTTAATGGGAGAAAGGCAATTATTAAATGATGAACCCTTTTAAGTACATTTTGCTAAATATTTTCATATATATATCATTTGTTTTTCATTATCCATAAGACAGGCATTATTTTCCACACTTAATCTTTGAACAAAACAAGTCTTCAGAAACATTCCAGTTGTTGGGTTTAAAAATCACTTCTGATTCTGTGAAACTTTTTTTTTTTACCACTCCACATACTTCAGAAGTAAAACTTAGATTCAAATTCATGTCCTTTGATTCCCAATGTTTTGACATGATTTGAAATGTGGGCATTGATTGCTTTAATACATTTTATATTTCAAATGAATGTATTGATGGAATATATCTTTAAAGAGGCAAATCGAATATGGATACGTGGCGTGTTATTACATTTGTATTATTGGTGAGGGTAAGAGTTTGGTCTAATGCATTCCAAAGTTCTGGCCAAACAACAGAAAACTTCAGTATCATCAGATTTTATTTAAAAGTAAAGGTTTGAGATCTCCTTTTAAAATTTATCGATTAAAATATAATGTCTTTATAAATAACTCTGAACTGTGGGGCAAAACTGTCACATGTGTTCTAAGTGATATTTACTCTATGGACTTCCTTTTAAAGGATATAATTTATCCTACTGTATATTCAGATTCATGTAGTAAACATGTAGGCACAAGCGCTACATTAGTAATTATTTTTAAATGAACCACACATCTATTTTTTTTTACAGTCATCTGCTTTGCTAACTTAAGTTCAGTCAACATAAAATAAGTTGGACTCTGTGACCTTTCAACGAACCATATGATTTAGTTACACATATTAGTTTCAAAAGGATTTGCTTTTCCAAAGTCATTCTCTACATGTAATACTATACAGGTAGGGGAATTTTAATGGACACTGCGCATTTGGAGAAATGCCTTATACGTAATATTTAAAACAAAATACTGATTTTCTATGAAATATTTTTCAGTCACGTAGACAGCAGTTTTGAATAGGAAAAAAGGATTTTTATTAACAGTGATGACTGGAACACAGCATGCATACAACTCAACTGAACCAAACCTCTCCTCTAATTCTATATACATAAGAATGCTCTAGACATTAACAATTAGCGGCAGGAAGAATTGAGTTTTCCTATATGATCTGAAAAATCTTTAGTTAACTAACAAAATATTTTATTTTTAGAAAAATTATTTTTCGTAAAAATTATTAATTTGGGAAAACTAAAATACTTTTAGAAAAAAATATACACATGCATGTCTCAAAGATTAAACTTGAGTGAAATAAAACATTATGTGGAAGGTTTTATGGTCACTTTGGGGAAACATCACTGGCCAGTTTTTTTTTTTTTTTTGTGGGTGAACTCAATTCAAAATGAGCCCTAATTATAAGTCCTATAGAAGTCCTCAGTAAACAGGTATCACTCATTTGGTCTAAGACAAATTTTTAGATATAAACAAAGAATTTAAGCCCTCTCCCATCATAATTAATTACATAGACAGTTTCCACACATATTCAGACAAAGAACAAAGGCAACTCTAAAATGTCTTCGTAGATTGAAGTAGAGGTTTCCCTTTCAGTTGTGCTTTACTTGCCATTGGCACATAATTTTTTAAAAAATCAGTAACAGGGACTTTTGGGTTTAAATCTGCCTCACCAAACAATGAAATGGTTCCCACTCCATGTGCCATTATCTATAGCCTGGGAAGTCAGGAGTGCAGCCAGAGGGACAAAAAAGTATATTAAAATAAATAAGAAATTATAACAGTTTCTGGGAACTTACTATGTAGCAAGAACATGGCTTCTAGAATGTCTTTGAGGGCTTAGAATTGCCATCTATAGGAAGGAGAAAAAACTTTAGAGAGGTGGTTTCCAAGTTTTTGAGTACACTGAGCGTTTTTCTAAAAAAAAAAAATTAAAGTCTTCGATGTGACAGTACTCATATTTTATTATTGGTGGAATCATGAAATAGCATGCCAAAAAGCTACTTTGAATTCTGTAATGCTTTTAAATGAACTTATATTGTATAATCACAATAGCATCTGTATAAATTTTTAAAGAATTATATATATTTATGTATGGTACAATTTTATATATATGATACATGTTTATCATATATATACATTTATAATACATCTATATAACTATATATGTATTTATCTGGTATATGTTACATATTAAAATAGTGCATGATTATGTACTTGTATAATATATATTATTTATTCATCCATTCTACATACAATCTTAAGAAGTATATGAGTAATTATCTCTTGAAATACCCTTGAAGCCATCCAAGGTGAGAGCCACTGTTTTTACTATAACTTGATGCCTTTGCTCACCAATTCATGTATAACCCCATCTGAGGTGAAAATAATATTTTTGACTTTGCTAATGTCATAACCGCTTTATTGAAACTTTTTGTGTTATTGTTTTAGGAAGTGTCAATGTCATTCATTAAAGATTTCCATTGTCACAGGAAGCCTTTCCTTTATATCAATTCTATTTCTACTATATTTTAAGGTTTTCTCCATTTCTATTTTTTGAAAGTTATATATTCTTTTTAATAAGTACATTGCAAAGTTTTGCATTTCTCAAGATTTTTCAGAATTTCTTCTTGTATTTTAGCCTCTTTTGTTTAGCCAGTAAAAGTTTCCTATGCTTCCAATTGTATGTGTGACTTTGTGTATACAAAAGCATCACATTTGTGCGGCAAATATAATTTCTGCAAAGGTCGCCTTTCCTGACCTTCTTCTCATAATCTTCTCTTTCCGAGTTTACTTTCTTAAAGCTATTGAAATAGGCTTTTAAAAAATTACTTCTATTTTTTCCTACATTTTCTGGGAAAAAAAATCTTAGCTCTATCTATTTATGAACACTTTTTTTTTTTTTTTAAAGTGGAGCCTCTTACCTAGAGTTTAAATACAGAATGTCATTGGATTCTGACATTCTGGATTTTGATATACTCCAAAATAGCCCATAGCTACAAAACTCAGTTGCCCACCTTTGGATCGCAAAGAACAGATCTATTCTCTTTCCCCTGATGGTGCTACAAGATTTTAAACCCCCAAACATGTATCTTCTCCAGTCTTAACATCCAGGTTTATATAACATGGTTACTAATTGCTCTCCTAGACTCTCTTTAATCACTGTGAACTAAATGAACCAAATTGGTCAGGAGGGGTTGGAGAGTAGCAGCATAGACAGACCATCACCTCCCTTATCTAGAAACTAGACCACTATTAATGCAACCCAAGAGAGAATTAAGTTCCTGTAGCAGACATATCACATCATCCACTAATTATGATCTTGTTAGCCTTCTCTCCTTTTCCTCTGTTCTTGTGCAGCTTTTTTTTACCCCTTCTCTTCCAAACCCTTAATCCCTAAAACCTTTGGATTTTCTATTACTAGGAAAAGAGATATGTACTCTACTGTCATATGGGAGTACTTTTAAGAATAGGGAAGGTAATTTTTGTAGACCACAAGAGAAAGGAAGGGTCTCAAGTCAATTTTTTGAACTCGAAACACAGATGATAGGATAAGAAGAAGAATTACAGACAGTTTGGTCATTCCTTCAGCTTACTACCTATTTGAATCAATATGCTTTGGATTCTGTCTAAACTGGAATTCTGGAAGAGACAATGCATTCAAATTTGAGTTTAGATTTTATTTCATCCACTCATGAGAAATGATGGTAGTATATCCTGAGAATCTAAGTGGTTCTCCTGGTCAGCTCTGATGATTTAGCACATTCACCCCACAGAACTCAAACAAATAAAATCCCTGTGCCTGAATGATTTGATTTGGCATTGTGAGTAAGCAAAATGTCTTCAGAATTAATTGTACCCTTTCCAAGCCTCTTTATTTCAGCAGCATATAGGCACAAACACATATACTTATTTGTGCAAAAACTTTCTTGTGCAAATATGTACATAGATGTATAAATACATTTTACAATGGGGAAACAGCTAAAGTAGTTTTGAATTTTGTATTCAATATTTTTCTTGGCTGCTTATTTTTGAATATCTTCTATATTCATGCAAATTCTGCGAAGTGGCAACTTTGGTGGTGAGCGTGCTGTAGTCTACACAGATGTTGGATTATAATGTTGTGCACCTGAAACTTATATAAGTCAGTTGTACATCAATAAAAAAATCCAACAAAATCATGAGAAAAAAAGAGAAAATTCCATGAACATTTGAAAAAGGCATTTACTTTTAAGTGCATTGAAATGTATCTCACTATTCTCACATTTGTGTCATCCATAGCGCTGTTTTTATTGCCACCTGGGATTACTTAATACTCAAAAAAAGGAAGGAAAGAAACATGATATTTAATTATTCCACTGCTAAAGAATGTTTGGATCAAGCAAGTATAAATGATTTATTTTTCCTCATCATGAGGAAACATGTTTAATATGAAGGCTAATACCTAAAGGGAGAGAGAGAGAAGAGAGAGAGAGAGAGAGAGAGAGAGAGAGAAATTTATTAACACTTATAAAAACTCCAATAAAATCCTTCAATTTATGGTAGTTAAGCAAGTTTACATGCTGGAATCACTTGAGATTTCACATTTAAAGCAGATCATTTGATGTTTTATGAATTATCAGACACACTTATAACATAATACCATATTTAATGGAAGATTCAATCTCTACATTCATCTGAGATCTTATTTTACTGTGCTTTTGACAAGAGTGATTCCAGGGAAATACTTCTCAATAGTGTTACAGGAAGGAATAATACAACAGGAAACTATAAAGAAGTTCACCTGTCTTTCCTGGCCATAATGTGAAGAAATTGACATTTATGAGATTAAATAATTCAAACAAAAATAAGTAATTTAACATAAAATGAAAAGAAAAACAGGACATGGATATAAAGGGTGATTTCGGAATAGAGCCAGCATTTTCTAATCGTCTTTTTTCTTTATGTTCAGCAACAAATTCAGAGAACATATGATGATCCATGATTTGTCATTCTCACATTAGGAATATTTTATCAAAAGGCAAGGCATTTAGTTAAATTTCCTGGAAAAGGTAAAGGCAAAGTCTATTTAGGAAACGGATAATGTGCCTTTGCTTTAAGGAATCTGCTCCTTTAGAAGAATATGTCATGACATGCAAATATTTGGATGAAAATTGGTATTGTTTTTGAGGTCTTTCAAAGACAAAATTTTCAAAGTCCATTATACCTTTCTATGACACTACAAAGAAGTGTGTATTTCTCTGGAATTGCTCTTGTCAGAAGCAGTAAGTAAAATAAGATCTCAGATGAATATGAAAATCGAGTCTTCCCTAAAATGTGATACTGCTGTAAGCATCTGTCTCTTGTATGTAAAACGTAAGCACTTGGATCAGTCATATTGGTGCCTAGTCATATTGTAAATTGAGGCAGAAGAGAAAAGTCAGTACTGCTAATCTTTTTTTATTTAAAAAAATTAAGATTTTATTTATCAGAGGCTTTTGGCATTAATTTTAATTTTTAAAGATATTGCATTAAAATGCTATTCGTCTTAATTACTGAGATTTGGTGTCCCCTTAAATTTTGTGCCTAAGATGAGTGCCTTAGTTGACTCACCCTAAAATGTATATATACACACATTTTGGAAGTCATTATTTATACCCCCGACTTTACCATTTTATTTATAGTTGAGGCTCATTTCCCCTCCCATACCCATGTTCTTAAGTGGACTTGAAGAACAGATAATTATAATATTCCTTTGTAAGCATTATTCTCATATTGTAAGTTTAAATATTCCTCTAAGCTTTGTTTTATGTTGTACTTGTTTTGTTTTGTTTTTTTAAATTACATCAGAATTATTTTTCCCTTGCTTCATTCCCTCCATGTAACTAAGGGGAGGGATAATTTTCCATGGTGTTCTTGAGGAGCAAGCCGTTAGCTGAGGACTTTGTTTGCTAAGTTAAGGGGGTGTGAGTGTGTGTGCATGTACACATGTTGGAGTGGATCTCAGCAAACAAATGTTCTATGAATATTGCACACGTGAATATCAGGATTTGGGACTAAGACTAATTCTCATTCTGTGAAATAAGATTCCTTGTTTTAAGATACTTAACAACAATATAAGTTTAAAAGTAAAAAAAAAAAATCCTGATATGGTCTCATCACACTCTTTTGGATTTGAAGTTCACTGGATTCAGCAATTAAAAATTGGGGGAAGTTATGCGAGGAGAAGAATTTTGACTTTAACTGAAGAATAGGAAACTGGACAGAAATTCTAAATAATTATTTTACTGACAGACTTACTTACATATACCTAATTTTTCTCTGTCTTTTTTAGGTAGAATTCATTCTTTAATATTCCACCATCATCCCCGTTAAGCCTTATTTTAGTTGATTTTTTGGTAATTGACTCCAATGCTTTGGATTTCATTGTTCCTCTTCCAGGAATCTGATCTCCCCCCTTTGCTCTTCAGAGTTTAATGAGAACCTTCTCTCTGTTGAATCCTTTAGGTGACTGATAGACATGTTAAACAACCACAGGCTCAGAGCTGACCCTGAGGAAACCGTGGCACCATTTGTTGTGTGTCCCTAGGTTGACACTGATCCATTGATAACCTTTCTCTGGGTCTGACTTTCCAGCTGGTTTTCTACTCACTTCATAACTGAGTAGTTCAGTCCTTGTTTTTCCACTTAATTGATGTGTGTGTTTGTGGGGCAGAATCAAAGACCCTGCTAAAACTTAAGATTGATTATATCTCTGGCTTCCTTTGGTCAACCAGAACTCCCACAAGGATATCAGCCTGGTCAGACTAGACATATTCTTGTCATTGCCACTCTGGTTTTCTTATCAAAGTGTTTACTGTTTCATGTTGTGTTGATTTCACCAGTATTTCTTTTTTTCTCAGTGTAAGATCCTGTTAAAATTACAGTACAGAGCTCAGCTATAATTTAAATTCAAAATCCAGGATAGCTTTTTAACTTTTCTTTTAAGGAAGAAAAGAACTGTTAGTAATTCTTTTAGTGTATTAAGGCAAAATCCACAGAGTTTGGGGAAGAAGATTTCTGGGAACAAAACAAAGAAATCAGGAATTTCAAAAGGGCTTTCTGGAGTATGTCTATGCCACTTCTCTCTTTGTTTCCTTCTACTCTTTTCCTGCACTTGACATACATTCTGACAGTCATTCATGTAAGAAATCACCCCATTTTGAGAGCTATAACTTCATCTCGTTCATTAATGTCTCCGCTTTAGGGTAAAAAGTACAGGTACATCAATGTCTACCTGCAGGTATAATAAAAATAGATGTATCACACAGAGATGGATCGTTTGTCTAGTTTATAGGGAATTCCTTTCCGTACCCAGGGAATTTAAGCATTCACTTGAAAGGAGCAGCCGTGGCAGTGAGGCTTCTGCTGTTCTTCGTTCACCACAAAGCAGTAATTCGATTAATTTACTACTTTGAAAGACTGACGCAACAGTGGTCTACATGACCCACTCATGTTGGGAACAGATGAAAATGCCGTGCTGGCAAACGGATTCCATCTCCTTAACGAGATGTGATACTGTTTAGGGCATTCTAAGGCATACGAATGTTGAATATTCAAACTGAAAGAAAGGCAACATTTTAAAAAATGGAGTAGATGAGATGCATAATAATTATCGTGTTTGTCAAGAGTTCTGATTGTGAAATATGAAACTTTCCCTTTGGAAGAGAAAATTTTACTTTTTTTTCTATTTTAAGGAGATAACTCTAGGCTAACTTTCTAGATTTTTATATTTATGTTCTTTTTGAATAAAACATGTCACCGAAACATAACAGAAAACACAGAATGCAAGTTAGATACACACTTTCCATGAATATTTTAGATGCAAGGTAACACTGCCAGGCTGATGAATGCTCCATACCTGTTCTGTGCTGAGGGTTCTGTTGGACCCTGGAGAGCAAAGAGGAAGAAGCCTTTGTCTCTGCAACTAAGGAGCTTCCAGTCTAATTCTGGGATTGAATCGACATTCAGGATGAGGCCTTCTATCATTTATCCACTGCTGGCTCCTTTCATCACCTTAAAATTGACTTCTTCTATATTCATCCTTTTGTCCTCATAGATAGACCCTTGTTTCCATCTGTTGTTAGTGAGCAAGTCTATTTTCCTTATTGGATTATAAATTTCCTCAAGGCATGGTGTTTTGATATGAACTCAATGAAGCATTATAAATATAAGATAAAAGAAAACACCTGAAAGAAAAATAAGCATGAAGTTCTAAAGTGACTGTGAAACAGTTCAAACAAAACCCAAGGTGGAGGCTGGCGTGGATGGTTGGGCAGTTCTTGTACTGAACAAGGTTCCTAGACCAAGTGAGGCAGCCAGAGCTCTGCTTACCAAACCTATTTCTGTGGTACCGCACCTGCCTGGTTTATAGACTTTTGCCAACTTTTCCAGGGTTAGATGTTAGTTAGGTATTTCCCTTCAGTGTGAACTTTAAGTATTTGATTGGCAAAGAAACAGAAAAATATCTGCAATTTGTTTTAAAATCTCAAATTTGGGAACCTCAAGGCAGATAGTGTAGGACACACACATACACAAATACCAAAAGACCACGAAAAAGAAGAGAACGTAAGTAGAACTACAAGCATATAATTTTTTTAAACGTACTCACTAAAGGCCCCAGTAATTCTGTAGGGAAGATAAATGAGACTTAGATATCCAAAACAGATATCTGTTTTTCACTTGTAATTTGTTTGATAGATAACCAGTGACTATGCTTCTGGTAACTATTTAGTTAAATGATTGCAATTCATGCCCATAGTGTGGGTTCTCATTTTCCATGATGCCTACGATTATCTTTATGATCTGAGATTTAAAAAAAAAAAAACAACAACCCTACAGCAATTGTTATAGACTCTACTTGAGCCCCAAAGACTCTACAAGGTCACTGCAGCTATGATTCAGGTGTCAGGGATGGCAAATGAGGTAAGCAGAGTCACACAGAGTGCCTTACGTGGCTTGTCCTGACCAGTCATATCTGCCATAGCCTGCCATGGATGCTGGGCTGGACACTGGTGGGAGGAATCAGGGAGTTCTCCATGGAGGTGGTGGATTCTGAACAGAGCATCAGAAGAGGAGGCCACCTCAAGAAGAAACAGAAAGACATTCGAGGTGGTTTATTCTGGAGGCCAATAGGGTGAGTTTGATTGTTGTATGTGTTTGACTTGACCTGCCGAAAGTTTATGTATCTAGGGAGATACTATATGGCTGATCAAAATATTACTAGCTTAGCATCTAGTATCTTATCAGCAGCTTTATTCACTTGTGTGTCCTGCCCGGCTCCTAAGTGCAGTTGAATTTTTGAATCCTACAAGCATTACCTTTTGGAAGTAGAATTCGCAAAAGATCGATTACATTGAAAGAGAATGGACAAGAACAATTTATGAGTAAATATAGCAATGTTTAATCATAATGTAATGAGCAGTTGGTAACCTAAAGTTTTTTTTCAAAATATTTCAGCTAAGTGAGACTTATTGGGTACTACATCATAAAACTGACCCCAAACTATTCCTACGATATATAATTTGTGTTCTATAGGATGTATATTGAGTAAATATTATAACCTGAAGATACATTTCCTGTGAACTTAAAACCATAATGGTTTAAAACTATTACACGAGATTACTATTTGTTATTGGGGTGGAGAAATAAGGAATAAATGAAAAAAAATCTAAAGGTTAGAAAGTTCTGGGGGTTACAACCAAAAGAAGCTAATATTCAATTCGGCTATGCAGTATCTTGGTGATTCTGGACTTACTCTTATTAGTACTTGGGAGCTGAATGCCTGAAAAGTAATAGCAGATGCGGTTCTGAAAGAGAATTTAGAGCAATTAGCAAAACTTCATGTAACAGAGTTGCTGAGTCAATACCTGCTCTGAGGGCAGAGTCCAGTCACAGAGCCACAACGAGTGAGATTTTCTTAGAGCCTTTGCGATCACAAATCGGGGAATTGTATCTATTACTCCATGCTATTTTTATGCTTGTTTTTGTATGAAATTTATTCTAAATTTGTTTCCATCAAGGAAAAACGATGTTCTAAGAAGAAACACCCTCATTGATGCTATTGACCTCAGCACTCCACTTGCTCTCTGTGTGGAGGGGGGTGAGGAAGGTGTATGAGTACCCCGGTGTGAGAAAATGGTGAATTGGGCAGACCAAAACGTTCAGAGATGGGAGCTTCTGCACCGGTATAACTCAATTCTAATGAGGGGAGACCAAAGACGTGCCCAGAGGAAGGCTCCGTTTACATGGCTCCTTTGTCCCTGGCTTCCATCCCAGCCCCAAACACTCACAGGAGACACAGGATGCAGTCATTGGGACATTCGACACCTGTTCAGAAGAAAGGGGTTCGACATTCACTAAATGGATGAGAACAAATTCCAGTAGGTTTCAGGTACCAACAGGTTGTCTTTAAAATTTTTGCTCAGTACAAAACAGACACACACAGCAGCTTCATATGCATTCGACTTCCGCTTTTAGCTGACTTTTTTTTTGAAAAGCTGTTTTCAGTTTCTGCCCAAACCTTGCAAAACGCTATGATTAACTATCCACACATCAGAGATGATGTGCTCTGACAGACATGAAGAAGAATTAAAGTGAAATGCATGCGCTGTTTAAAATAAAATCATCTATGTCATGAATAAGAAAACAAAAAAAGATGGAATTATGTCTTTGGTCATGCCTCTAAAGAGTCTCGAACTCTTCTAAACCACTTAATTTAATAAAGAAAAAAAAAACTTTCGGTATTCCAAATGTAATAAAGGAAAAAAAAACTAATTCTATAATCACATCGGAATTTGGTATTAATAGTCAACGTCAGGAACTCACTGATGAAATGGCGTTGAGGTTTATGGGGACTATATTGAGGATAAGTCATTGAGGCAAAAATGACTATTGATTCAAATGTTACCGAACTGACAAAGCGGCTTTGTGTTAACACATCCCACGCTAGAAGAAGGATCTGGTAAGTGGAACTGCGGTTATAAAAGGGAAAACATCATACAAATCGGTTGAAGCACGCCTGCAATTTCTTTGTCACAAGCGTTGTTCTTCAAAACACATTCCAAGCAAACAGTTCTTCACAGACTATTTCTCTTTCCTAGAATGAAAGAAGGGGTACACTTTCTGTAATCACTCGCTTAGCTAGAGCCACAAGAAAAGTCAACAGTCTTGAGGTTGCTTTCTCAATGGAATGCTTCAAGTTGACATCAACAGGAAAGCCCAATCAGTCTTAGATTGGAAGTGCTGGAAACTTTTCCCCCAACTGATTGGAGCGGGGAGGAGGGGAGACAAGGAAAGGATTTACTCAGGACCAGGGGAGCCGCATAAACAAGTGCCATTGCAGTTTCCTGCGGGAAAGTGGAAAGATTAGTCTGGTTTATATTGAGATGAAGATGGAGCTTAAGGCAGGTTGTAGCTGATTAAACAAGAGTGAATCATTGTGCTGCCTCATCTAGATAATCTTTAGGCAGTATCTTTCATAATAACAGAACTCCCGAGCTTTCACTTAGCCCCTGACTGATCTAGTCAATGAAGAGGTGGAGCTCAAAGACAGGCCATCACTGTTGTCACCTCACCTCCACAGTATTTTTCGCGCACTTCTGACTTTTAAAGAATAATATATACGATAACATGACAAATCCTAATCATAAGCTTTTAAATCATGTGTTAGGAAGCTCATGATCATTTTCAGGGTCTTGGGAAAAAAGTCCCTCTTGCTAAATGTCCTTGGGGACCTTTTGTCACTGGAAATGGGCATTTTGCCAGAGGCTGCAGTGAAGCTTTATAAAAATAGACAAGATAAATGGACTTTTAGTGCAGTATTGTGCCAGATTTTTAATTTTCAGGAAATTATTTTTTTAACCTAGCTGAGATTCAAGTCAATTTGTGAATTAGTTGAAAGGATGGTTGGATATGTGGGTGGGTGAGGGTGGGGGGAGGTATCTGACATTTAAGTCAGAAAACCCTGCCACCCAAAACAGATTTCTTTGGCAATCAAGATAACTTAACAACCATAAACACATTGTCAGAGGGAAAAATTACATTTTGCTCTAACACAGATCATGTACAGATGACTGGTTTTTCTTTCAAGTTCAAGCACAGAAAGACTGTTTATATATCAACTTCTGACCCAGGCAGGCAGAACAATCTTAGAGGTCTGAACAGAAACGGCTGAAGAGCTTTTGGATATTTCCTTGCTAAGGACGTAGCATAACAATCGCATATCGCAGATTGCTGAGGATCAGAATGAAGTTGTTGCCACAGATAATATGTGATATTCTTACTTTTTAAATTATAACCCACCGAAAAGGCATCATAACTGCAGTTTTAAAAACGTATTTTCTTGGACATGGTTCCATAGTGTAGTGGTTAGCACATCTGCTTTACATGAAGGTCCTGGTTTCATGCCCCAGTGGATCTATGGTCCGTGGTCTACGGCCATGTCACCTTGAACAAGCCCGATGTCTGATTTCGGAAGCTAAGCAGGGTCGGGCCTGGTTAGTACTTGGATAGAAGACCACCTAGAAGGACCAGGTGCTGTAGGCATAGAAATAATAATTCATTTAAAAAATATATTTTCTTTTGCTTAGTTTTGGAATATGACAGAGTTTGTTACTCTGTTTCTGGGGGTGTTTGTATCACTCCAAGGATGTTCTAAACTGACATCTCAAAATTTTATTATTATGGTTTTATCAAATTTTTAGGTAACTGATCTTTCAGATGATGAACAGAAGATATATTTTGTGAAAGGCAATTGAAAACTGTTAAGAACTATATGCAACCCAAGGTATTAATAATTCTTTACTATTATTATCATAAATGTTCTCAAAAATGAAAAAAGCCTGTAGACTCTTTTTAAAATTTACCTGAGACCATAGTTCAATTAAGTCAGAATAGAGAAGACAATTCTCTAGCAATTGGCATTATTTATTGCATCAAATGCATTAATCAAGTGTATATTTATTGAGTACCTTTGATGTAATGGAAAATGTGTTAGATATTTCAGACAAAGCATCAAATAGTTCCTGCTCCCCCAAAAGCTTGTAAGCTGGTTTTACAGAAAAGACTCACTTATGCTCACACATACATACACACACATGTTAACCATTAAACCATAATACAAGACGGTAGTATAAATAGCAGAAGAGTAAAAGTAAGCAATGATGTACTCTGAATACCTATTTTCATTATGAATTTGGGGAAAAAAATCAAAGAAAGGTGATATGTGTTTGTGTGTGTCTTTTTGGTATCTCTTCACATAGCTTCAAGGTATATTCCTGAAGGCTCCCTGAAAGGGGACAAATGTTAATTGAAACCATGCTGTGTGTTAAGGACATAGCGTGTATTACTTCATACAACTGTCAGAATAATAACCGAAGTAGGTGTTATAATGAATTCCACTTTGTAGATTTGGAAATTGACCCTCAAATACTAAACAAGTTATCTAAGTTGTACTAGTCAGAAAATGGCAGCACCAAACTTTGAGTTCATATTTTTTAAAATTGAGATATGATTGACATACACCATTATTTAGTTTCAGGTATATGACATAATACGTACATATTGAGAAATGATCATCACAATAAGTCTAGTTAACATCTATCACCATACATAGTTACCATTTTTTTTCTTGTAATGGGAACTTGTAAGATCAATGCTCCTAGCATCTTTGAAATCTACAATATATAGTATTACTAACTATAGTCACCATGCTGTATATTGCATCCCCAAGACACATTTCTTTTATAACTGGAAGTCTGTACCTTTTGACTACCTTCTATCATTTTGCCAAGACCTCACCCCTGAGTCTATATTATTATGATTCAAAATCCTGTCATCTTTTCCCTGTACCAGTTATTTTCCAAAATGAGATTTCAGACCTAAATTAGAACTGCTGGTTGGGGTGGGCTGGGTTCTGGGGGAGTGGGGAATACGTGGTAAATGCAGATTACTAAATCCTCAAATCTGCTGAAACTAAATGCACGAGAATTGAGAACCATTGCTCTGTACTATGCATCAACTGTTTCTGTGACTTAGATGTTTTGTGCTTCAAGTAAACACAGTCGTCTGAGATGAAAGAAATAGAAAAAAAAATTCAAACTTATTGCTCCTTGAGCTAAGGTCACTTGAGCTGAATTCTCTTCCATTTTCACTACAATTTTGTAAAGAGTCCACAAATCATTGAGCAAGTAAAAATTCTATTTCTTCCCTGAGGAAAAAAAGAGAGCGATGCCCTCTCAGTAGCTGGCACCTGAGGGCTGTTGCATCCCTGAAAGATAAATTTCCAGGTAGTTAACTGGAACCTAATGTGTATCTCATTGCCATTCTGGAGACTTCTTTCTCACATGCCTTTTATCCAGGACCATAAAGCTCAAAATAAATTTAGCCAGATAGAATGAAAGAAGTTTCTTTATTAGATTTTGGGATGAAAGGAAAGCTAATTGTTACAAAAAGATTTTCATCTATTTTATAGGATTCTATAGGGATATAACAAAGAATTGGAAACTAATTCATAGATTCAGAGAATCCTAACATTGAATGAAAATGCAATTATTTCTACTTGGGAAAAGGTATTCACGAAACATTTGTGTTCATTTATTCTTCCTCTGAGCAGAACAGGATTAAAATCAAGCTCTTTCTTTTCTGGGAAATAGATTTTCTGAAACGTAAGTATGAATTTTACCTTACCTAACTCTGTTAAAATGTAAATTTGATAAATTAATTTAGTAATAATAGTAGGTACTATTTATGAAGCAGTAGCCAAGGGGTTAGGTACTGAACTAATTACTTTATTGTCTTATTTCATTGAGAATTTGATTAGCGTATGCTGTCACTCAATATTGATTCCCTGTACTTACCTCTGTTATGCAAAAAGTATATTTCATTTTATACCACTATATGTAATATATCATATATGATATATCATTTACAGCATATATAACATATAGTAATGATAATATACAATGGTATATAATATATAGAGAAATGTTCACATTTATTCTTATTTTATTATTAACATTAATAATAACAATAAAAATTTAGTCAAATTTAATCCCCAAGAAAGCCTTGCAAGGTGGGTTCTATGCACATGGTAAAGGTGATGAAACTGAGGCTTAGGGAAATTAAAAGGTAAGTCTCAATGATTTGGTAGCCCTAGCTTGTTGCATCATCTAGAGGGTCTGTTAAAACGCAGGGCTGGACTCCACCTCCAGAATTTATGATTCAGTGTATTTTGGAGTCACTTTAGGAAAACTACTGTTCTCTGAACCTATAGTAAGACATTACATTTCTATACATATTATACTTTGGTATCCTATTATTTAGGAGTGTCCTATTACTTAACAGCATAGCTTGTTAAAATTCAATTAAACATTTTGTTTGTTTGTTTGTTTGAAAACACTGTGCACTGGGGTGGGCCATGATACATACTTGATGCTCAAATTACATAGGAGAAAGGCAGCTCTTTACTGAGAAAAGAAGCCAAATGAAAGATCAGATAATAAAATGTTTGGGGCAGGTTGGTGGGTAGGGTAACCTACCAGGCATCTGGACACGTTTAACTTCTCTGTGTTTTCCTACTTGTCTCATTTTGTGTCAGCAGCCTGCACTCTTAAAAATCATGGACATTAGAAATAGAAGAGACCCATACCATCATCTGTTTCATCATCCTGTCAGTCTAGGAACCCTATTTGGTGTTTTGTTCATTTCTACTGAAATTACTTCATCGTGAAAAATGAGAGAGTGAGATATTTAAAGGAAAAAGGATACTTGGAAGTAAATATTTTTCAACTAAAATGTCAAGAGTGAAAGCTACTGTGTCGAAGCACTGTTCAGAAAGCTACTGTGTCGAAAATATCAGTTTTCCATCTACCAACAACGTTTATGTTTTTGCCATGCTAATTGACTCACCTCTGAAATTTCTACTCTGGTTTCTCATGCTCTGTGAAGCTGGGCAGGTATGGTAGCGCTCCTCGTACTGGCAGCATCTCTATGCACAAGTGCAGCTATGTAAATGACAGATGTTACCTTTTTAAAATTCTCCATTGGGGCTCTACTGGGCATCTGCTTTGTTTGTCCATCTTCCTCCCCACTCCTGCCCCCAGCATTCCAATTTTCCTTTGCAGCGCATATGAGGTTGACTTCAACCTGCAACTCTAGTAGGAGCGAGACAGTAAGCCTGCGCCAGACCAAGCAGAAACTTCCAGAGCCTTTTGTTTCTTTCTCTGGGCTTTCTCAACTGGTAGGACGCAAGCTGGGTGCTCCTGGGTTTACCATCACATTGGGGAGAGAGCCGCTTGAGTAGTATGGGACAGAGGAAAGAAAATGGATTCCAGGGATGGAAAGAAAGATTCGTGGTGATGTTATTTGGTGACCTGAATCACAGCTATGAATCAATAAATTTTTGTTTTCTTCCTTTGCTTAAACTTCTTGAGTAAAGTTGTAATTGTCGCCTGGCCTAAGTTCTAGAAAGTTAAAGCAGAGTGAATTACAAGTGCTTCAGGATCCAAAGAAGCAGGCCTGTCTGCTAGTGAAGATGCTAGTTCGGAGACCTGGGTTCTAGTCCTTGTTGTGTCACTGATTAAGGTTCTCTGAGGACATTGTCTCTTGTTGTCATGGCACCTTGAATTCTTTCTCGCTCAACCCATCCATTACAAAATGACTTCCATTAGTGATGACATTATAATGAAGAGGCTTCTGGGAGGAATTTCAGAAAGTGGCCAGGGTAGAGAAAAGTCAACTAGATGTTGAAAGGGCTGAAAGGAGATGTGACAAGGTGAAGCTGCAGAATTAAGGCTATAAGCAGGTGACTGACAATAGAATCATTTTACAACGTGGTAGCCCGGTTAACCTCAACCTCTGGCTACAATGGAAAACCTGGAATGGAAAAGCAAAACAAGAAAAAAAAAAACACTTGGAAATAAAGAAGGAGATATCCCATATTTATTACTAGTAATTTTATTTTTAGGTGAAAGGTTTGTTGTTGCTAAAGTGTCAGAAGCAAAGAGACGGGATTGGGTAGGAAGAGAAGCCAAGCAAAGTCCTTTCAAAAAGAAAAGATTCTCAAGAAACTTCAAGGAACTTCAAGGTTCTTAGACAGAAGATTCAAAGAATTTTCATAAACTGAGTTGTCACATTTTACATAAATTTCTTTCCTTTAAGTGTTTATCAGAGCCCTGTCTTCAGCTTGCTAATACATGTTCAACAGCCAGATCCCCAGGTTCTGGGGGATGTGGGGGATTGATTAGTGGTGTCTGCCAATTTTGGTGGTAAATACGCCCTCATGACCAATTTCAAGCTACCAATCTGATGTCTACTGACTCATGAAATTCCTGAAATTCTACCAATTGACTCTGGAATGAGCCGGCTCCAGCCTACACTGAAATTACAGAGTGGAAACTCTAATTATCTCTGCTTTGTGTATGCATTTAAGGGGTAGGTCCGTCGTCCTCCCCGAGGGAGCAGAGGTGAATCAGAGGTGGTAGAACTAGAAGGAAAGGCTATGGGTCCTTTTGGTATCCTAAGCAACGTGACGCTTCAGTACAGAACCTTGACCATGGAGGTCGCTGGGCACTGCTGTGGGATCATTCTAACACTGGGATCCACACAGTCAGCATCAGTGTGGTATGCAGCCTGCTCTGCTATTTCAGGTGTAGAGATTCTGGACACAAAGGTAGCCATTGTGAGAAGAGGAGATGGTGCAACCTTTGCAAAAAAGAGAAGCATTTGCCCTGGGGCAGGAGACAGTAACAAGAGGATAAGGAGGCGGAGGCACCCTCACCTGTCTCAGACCCAAAACAAGTTTAAACAGAGCAGGTAGAGAATTCACCAGTACCAGATAATGAAGCAGTTGGTGAAAGGACAAGATAAAAAAGGGAAGGGTGGGGTGGATTTCAAAGCGACAACCGCAGGAGGAAGAACGAGGAAGAAAAGAAAGGAACAAAGAGAGGAAGGAGAGAAGTAGTCACAGGAAATTGGCAGGAGAGCCCTTTACCTGTCAAACACCTGGGTCGATTGTTTCAGGGAGGCACAGGTGGGACTGTGTTAGCGGGGTTGATTGCACAAAGGGGAAGGATGAGGGACATTTTCAAGGGAAATCTATTGTGACACATCGTGAACTCCCTATGGGTACGAATCAACATCCATCCATCCATCTTTCTATCTATCTATCTATCTATCTATCTATCTATCTATCTATCTATCTATCTATCATCTATCTATTAATATTAATTATTTCACCCAGGCAAGAGCTGAAGCCCAAGCTATATTTACAAGCAAAAAATCAGCAGGTACCATAAAGAGTGAAGTTACAAAAATCCCAATGTCTGGGATGAAAGTTAATGAATACAAACTTGACTACTATTTTTTTTAAAGGGATAAAAGTAGAAATCTCTGCTACTCTTCAAACATTTCCATTTGTGATTTGGTTTTGATAATGCCCAATTCCCCAAACTAAAGGGCAGTGGATATTCTTAAAGGAAAAAAATAGCCTAAGTGAGATGTGTTTTGGCTCCACTGAAAGTAAGGCATATGGAGATGAAGCAAGATTCTTGGGTAACTTTTAAAAAAAGAAAGACTAGATGACTTTTGGGGGAGGAGATTTCTGCAAGAAACAGACTGCTTTAAAAAAAGAATGTTGTTTGCTCTTGGTGGGGCAGCAATTTCTGCTAAGCTCCTTGTGGACTGAAGGAATACAAATGGCTAGCAATAAACTTTCCACGTGTTGTGCTTCTCACAGAGGCATGTATCTGTTGAACTTGAAAGGAGATAAATTATAATAAATATTCAAAGAATAATCCAACTGGATTCTCTAGCCTTCTTCAAAAAAGGGAGGAAAAAAAATTCTGTTTAACCAGTATGTTCTCAATAATGATGTTAGGAAAGCGATGTCTCTTCTCAACCAATAAACTCACACCTAACGAAGAATATTTATGGACTTCAAGACAGAAAGAAATCAAAGATTTTAAAGACAAATGCATGTTAATTCTGAAAAAAAATTAAAAGCCATCTAGAAATGCTGCAGACTCAGCTGAAGCAGAACAGAGTATTAGCCCCAACCTGGCCTCTAACAATGCTGCTACTCTGGAGAAGTTGCATACTCTCTCCAGCTTATCTTTAATAAATTGCAGAAACTGATCAGATACATAAGGTTCTGTTTGGCATGAAATTGACAAAGCATTCTACAATCAAGGAAGACTAGTCTCTCTAAATGTAAAGTAAATAATTCATTTTAAAGTGTAATTAATTCATTTTAAGTACATAAATAATGCATGAATAAATGTTTTGTATAAAAATGTTAAATAATGCACAAACATATAGAGAAAAAATTGTATATATACTTCCCTTTCCCATCTCAATTCTTTCAACAAAGATAATCATCACTCATGGTTTGTTGTGTACCTTTTCTGATTCTTTTTTTATGTACTTATCTGTAAGATCGTTTTTAATATTTTTTACTATTGACACAATGCAGAGAAGGAAAAAAAAATACCCATAATCTTACCACACAACAAAAATTCAGTAACCAATGTAATATATCTTTTTCAAATCTTTACCTATGCAAAATTTTCAATAATAGTAATAATAAAAAGGCAAAGGTGTCCCATGCTTGGTCAAAAATTAATATGATTGTGTATTTTTTTTGAGGTGATATTTCAGTACTACTCAGTGCTTTTAATAATACATCTATTAGGAGCCAGACATCTGAGAAATATGTAGGGGAATGGATTTTATTTTTTAAAAATGAAAAATATGAAGAATTGATCCCTTTTTGGATACTCAAGATGGATGGTGAATGCATTAGAAAAAAATAAAGCAATGGTTAATGTCAGAATTCAAAAATTACAGAATCTTAGAGCTCAGAGAACATCTAGTGGCACCTAAACCATGTTTCCTATTTTATAGAAGCAACATAAACATGTGAAGGTTTTCCCAAAATCACACAGCTAATAAGTAATAAATCCAAGATTAGACCCTCCCCTCACCTTTCCCCCACTTTTCTTTTTTTTCCTAATAAAATGGGCACTTCAAAGGGAGACATCTTCAGGGTCACAAGGACCTGGATCTAGCTAGTTTTTTTTAGAGAAATGCTTTACAATCATCAGCTCCAGAGCAAATCTGACCCCACGCAGTGTTTTTCGAAAAGTAAAACAACATTTTTTTAATAGAATTAGTTCTCAACGTATGAAAATGCAAATTTTGACTTATCTAGAAATATCTGAAGATCTCCCAACATGAGGACGGAAGGTTGCATGTGGCAGCTCCAGGGAGGAACTTCTTCAGCTCTGTCATATACACTCCTTACATCTTAGCCCTCACCTGCCAGCTTTACTTACACAGGGCACCCACCTAGACCCCATCCACGGAGGGCACCATGTTGCATCCATACCTGGACACTTCTGAGAATGAAAGTTCTTGAAAACAAGTATTATGTTAAGACAAGAACCAAACACCAGGACTGTTCTAGACAAATCAGGACATTGTCACCCTTTAGACATCTGAGTGTGATAACGTTGCTTTAGACCTTACGGGCCATGTGTTCTTGCTCTCTCTCAGCTTGCATACAGCTCATCTTGAGCAATCGCTTTTCTTCCTTGCTCCTCTCCAGCCTCGAGAGAGGCAATTGTCTTCTCTGAATCTGTCCAGTGCTCCTGAGCATCACAGATACCAGAAACACTGTAGGTCTATTTGGGAATAGGAATTAAGAACCTGTTTATAAGGAAAGAGTTGGTTTAGAAAACAAAACTGTATTTTTTTTCATCAGCAAATAATTCCTAAGTGCTGCTACTTTGTAGACATTTTGAAAACTACAAGGGAACAAAAATCAGATTTCTTGCAACAGCTATGAATCGAGCTGAGAAAATAAGCTCTAAAGGAGAGGAATAGATAAGTTCAAAGGAACCAATGAGTTCAAAGGGACATGATTTGGTTTCTCAAGAAGGGCTTTCCGGTGAGAGTGTCACTTGAGTAAAATCGCAAACAGTAAGTAGGAATTAAGCCAACATGGAAGATGGTAATGACATCTTAGGCAAAGAGAAAAACAAAAAAGTTGGTGTTGGAGAAAATGGATTTGACCTGACAAATGCCATCTATCCTCCTTTTCTTAGTGTGAGCAGCATTTGCAAATCTGTTCCTTTTGTTTGCCCATGGAGTGGGGAGGGGGAGAGGAAATGAAGAGGGGAGAGAGATATAGATAGAGGTAGATAGAGACAATCCACTATTCCATTATTTTTCTGGTGATAGTTGTACGATTCTCGGCAAATAATTGGTTTGCTTTCCAAAGGATGAGCAAACATTGCTTATTTTACTGTTTGAAGAGCCAATCTGGAGGTTAAGATACACACTTTTCTGCTCATTAGTTTGGGGAGCTGGGCTAGTAGCAGAGGGTCATTCTCCAGACAAGTGGTTCTCCACCTTATCACCCCAAAGTGCTCTTATAACAAACATGCTGTAATACGCCTTTTACTATGCTGAAATAAAACTGTCCTCCACACATAATTTTTAAAAAATCATTATAAAACTCAAATTTCAATATAATAAAGAATTAAAAGATACGTATTTTATAATAAAAATTATATACAAATTTCGATATGTACCTGCTAGAACATGACCACAATAGAACACCTAAGAGAGATGATGGATGCTTGTATCTGTACATGGATCTGTGAGATTGCTGCATGTGAGTTCTTTCGGTGTTAACATGTGTCGAGGTTTTCTAAAATGGTGAACAACTTACTAACATTCTGAATAAAATAAAGCCCAATCTTTCTTCTAGCCAGTACATTTTATTGTTGGAAAATTCAGTATGTGTTTGGAACATGCAAATAATACCGGTCTATATAACGAAGGTGATATATCTGGACCTAATTAATTACAAATAGATTATTACTTATTTGGACTGTCTTGTTCATTGTCGTCCATCTAGTAATCTTGGTATTTGCCTCAATAAATGTCAGTGGTGTCCCTCTAACATTATGACAACCCCTAACTGTCCCTCCAAATGTTTAAATTGTTCTCTGAGATCAAACAGAACAATCAAGAACCACTGCTTTGTATTAATCAAAATCAATTACTAGAATTGTTTTTAAAAATGCAAGAAAGATAGACTTGCTCTAACAAACCCTTAATTCTATGTTAATTACAGACCAGTGATAAGTTTTAAATGTTGAAAATGCAATTCCATAGGCACTCTGCTATAAAGACCGCTTTCTCACTTTGATCAGTAAACTTTCCCAATTCTAAGAAGACATTCCTGGGTCTAAATGAACTTCATTTAGAAAGAGATGTATCTGTATGTGCTCACAGTGAAAGACGCTAGAAGCAAGAATGGCAGGCCATGGACAAAGAATACAGAATTTCTTACCCAGAGAGAAAAGGAATTAAACTATAAAAGTACTGTAATATTAGCCATTACTAGGGTAAAATAGATCATTGGGATTCTGTGATTCGGAGGACTCCATACCTAACACTGAGCGGTGAGCCAGAGAGAGAGTGGGAGGAAGAAATAGAAGAGGATGTGGGCCACCTGTTTCCAAGCTGCCCCGAATACTTCAGGGTGACAGGTAGGCTTTCAAGCAATTCAAGGCACCAAGGCCCTAGAGTGGGAGCGCTCCTCTCCACATTTACGTTACTGAACTCCAGTAGTCTCGGAGCTCCCCTCGATGATCCAGGTAACTTGACTGCAGATCAACACTGTAATATGGGAGCAAGAGTGGCTGGCTCTGAGCCGGAGCAATCCCAGGGAGTGACCAGCATGGGCTTCTACATGACTGTGGTACAGCATCAACCCCAATCATTTTCGGGGGAAAAAAATCTTTTTCTCTTATCGAATTAAAATAAGATTGAAAACATGTTCCATTACCCAAGGCCTCATGAGTTAGGCACTTTCATATACTACTTATGAGAGTCAGTTTGGCAACAGGGTCAGGAAAATGTATAGGTAGATAGATCCATGGATGAACGGATGGTTGGATGGATGGATGGATGGATGAATAGATGGATAAACGATGGACAGACAAACGACAGAGAGATGACAAATAGATGTAGAAAATGTCATATCTTTTGATCTAGTGATTTTCCTTAAAGGATCTAAACTAATTAATACTCACAAAACCAAATAAAAAGATTTGTGTACAGTAATGTTCATTTTGATATGTGTAAATAGTAAAGACTTGGCAACTCTTTGAACAAAATATTCTCTAGCTAGTTGTTTAAGCATCTAAGTATTTGAAGAATATAGGTGTAAAAATAGACCTACATATGCATATATAATTTATAATAAATAACTCTTAACATTGGTATACACTTTCATAGTTAGAATATTTATCTATCTTGTATTATTTGATGCAGCTTTTATTTTTATATGTAAATAAATAGGTACAAGTGTTTATATACAATATATGAATACAATATGACTCTTCAAATAGTAGTTTATTAATATTTTTAAACCTATATAATTAGTAGTATTTAAAAAATATTTTCTTTTTAAGTAAATTTGCATAGTTAAAAAATTAGAAAACACGTATAAGCAAATTAATGAAAAAAGACATAAGAATCCTCTCTCTAAATTCCGATGCACAGAAATATCCTCTTAATATTTTGGTATCTGTTCTAGATTTTCCGCAGACATTATGCCCTTCTAAAGTAATGAGACACATTTTCTCTTATATTTCTCAGATTATGTGGCCTTTCCTTCTCCATCTCTATAAAAGTCAAGAAAATAATGAAGCTTTAATGGAGGTGTATATTTAGTTTTATTTATCCATCAATCAGTGCTAAATCTAAATCCATAATTTAATTTCTCAGGTCCTTAGATTTAATGCATTTCCATCACATTTGATTATATGTTAAAAACAAATATAGAACACTGCCAACGACCTAATATAACAAACACCCATCTATTCACCACTCAGAGTGCACAAATATTTACCCTTTTTAAAATGCTTTAGATTAAGAATTATTATTATAAAGGTGGAAAATAATTATTAGTATGACATTCAAATCTCTCATGTCACTTTTTCAGTCCTATCCCTCTCTTTCCCTCCCTGCCTTCCCAGAGCAGAGACCAACCGTGACCACTGGTGGTGGGGAAGGTGCTCAAATATTTGTTGAATGAACATTTCTTTCCATATTTTCTCTCTCTTCTATAGATTGTATAATGTCTATTGATCTATTTCAAATTGATTGGCACTTTCTTCTGTCATCTTCATTTTTCTATTATGCTCATTCCATAATTTTTAAATTTCAGAGATGATATTTTTTTATACTTTTTCAAATTCTCTATTTCTCTGCTGATGTTTCCTATGTTTTCATTCATTTAAAGTTTATTTTCCTTCACCTAACTGTTCATCACTATACTTACGGCATTAAAGTCTTCGATAATTTCAATATTGGATCGTCTTATTGTTGGCACCTGTCGATTGTCTTTTCCTTTGAAAATAGCGCACATTTTCTTGGCTTTTTCTATGTTAAATATTTTGGGATATTATCCAGGACATGGAGAACGTTACATCGTGTTAACTCTGGATTCTATTATACTGCTCTACAAGAAGTATTACTGCATCTGTTAAGCAGGCGATGAACTTGGTTAGACAGAAATTTCAAGATGTCATGCCTGAGTTTAGAGAAGTTGTTAAATCTTAGTTCCAAGTGTTTCTATTTTGTCTGTGCCTGCTTGGTTTAGGGGTCTGCGAGAGATGGGCTGAGTTTATACACAGTTGGGAGGTCCCCTTCTCAAGCTCCTTTATTTCTAGGTGTCCTTTTTTTCTTTCTGGCAACCTTGGTTTTAAGTGACCCCTTTCATGCTTGCTCCCAGAATTTCAGCTGCCTGTATCATGACTGGCTGCTTTCATGACAAAGCCCCAAAAGACAAGGAACTCATTTTATGCTAGTCACTCTCTCCAGATTTTGACTCCTCTCCAAGATCTCCTTCTTTCCTTAAATCTCCAGAGCCCTCAAGTAGCTGTTCTTGTGTTTTGTCTAGAGTTTATAGCAGTTATTTATGGGAGAATCAGTTTGTTAGGAGCTTTCTCATCCATAGGCTTGCTCATTTTTTTGAGGGGGGGGGAGTTATTGAGAAATAAGTGATATACATAACTACTTACAGAGAATCAATAAGGAAACAGTAGATTTGAATAATACTGTAGACCAATTGAATCTAACCAATATAAAGAACATTCTAACTATGCACTTATTTTAACTACTGTATAGTATTCTATTGCCCTTAGTCATTCATTCATTGATGCACCTTAAAGTTTTTTTCTCCCAATGTTTAATTATACAAATAATGTATAGTGAATTTTAATTACATATGTGTAATTAATTTTACATAATTTTATTGGAGGGTATATATCAAGAAATAGAAATTTTGGGTCCTAAACATTTGCAAGTTCATCTTTGATAGGTATTAATCAAATATTCTTCAATATGTTTGTAGCAATTAAACTTCCATCATCAGTTTTGCAACTTCGCATTTTCCCACATTTAAATCAATATTTGGTATTCCCAGTCATTTTAATTTTTAGTATTCTAATGTGGGAATTGTCTGATTCTGTTTTTATTTGCAACTCCCTAATTACTAGTATGTTTGAGCAACTTTTTATATGTATTGACTACTTGTTTTACTTATCTTGTGAATTGCTTGTTGAGGTTTTTTTTTTCATTTTTATGTTAGATGTTTGTCTTTTTCCTATTGATTGGTAAGAATGCTTTATACATTTCTTGATTTCTAATTGTATTCATTGAAAATATCTTCTTTCGTTCTGTTGCTTACTATTTAATTTTATTCACAATGTAATTTATAAACAGAAGTTTCATATTTTGATTAAGTGAGGTTTATCACATTTTTAAAATGATATCTAGCATAATGACTTCTTAAGAAATTTCTCTCTCACTCTCTCTCTCTTTGTTCACCTTGTGCATTCAAAATTATTTTTTAAACATCTATTGTATTCCAGGCACTCTTCTAGGCACTGTAGAATATGGTAGTTAAAAAATTAATAGGAAAATAAGCAAAAAACATATAATTTGATTGATGTCAAAAATAATGTAAGGGATAATAACTGCTATAAAGAAAATAAAGCAGCATAAAGGGAAGCATAGCGACACAGTTAAGGGCACAGCTTAGAAACACTGTCTGGTTGACATCCCGGCTTGCCACTTACTGGCTAAGGGCAATTATTTAAACTCCGTATGCCTAGCTTCCTCATTTATAAAATGAGAATGATAATGTGTACAAGATAAGGTTGTTTTGGAGAATTAAATACTGGTAGATGATGATAGATGATAGATAGATTGATAGATAATAGATAGATAATAGATAGATGATAGAGATAAATAGAAAAATAAAATGCCTAGAACATAATAAGCCATATATAAGTATTTATTAAATAAAACAAAATATAATACAATAAAACCTGATGATAGAGAGGGTGCAGGGCCATGTTATAGATAAATTCTTCATGAAATATTTGACCAAGGAGGTGACATTTGAGCAGAGACCTAAATGAAATGAGCTAGAGAAATTCTTCCGGCTCAAGTTGTAGAAATGTAGGACATTATTCTAATATTATTCTTTTAATAATTTAAAATTTACTTTTCCATTGTTTGTTTTTAAATACATCCAGAGTTTAATTTCATGCATGATGTGAAGTAAACATATAATTATATTTCCTTCCATATGGAAAGTCAGTTGTCCCAATAACATTTTTTGACTAGTCCATTTCCCCCCAATTTAGTAATTTCTCTCTTATTATAGATGACAGTGTGTACTTATTTGAGGACCTTCTATTCTGTCCCACTAATCTATCTAACTATTGCTGTGCCCGTATTGTGCAGTCTTAATTACTAAAGCATAGTAAGCTTTGGCATCTTACAGGGCAAATATTACTCATCTTCTTCCTAACTGTCTTGAGTGTTCTTGTTTATTTACATCTTCACACAAATTTTAGAATACTTATGCTAAACCCATGAAAAATCATAATGAATTTTTTTTTTTTTGGAAATCACATTGAATTTGGTGGAAAAGTAACCCCTTTTGGGTTTTTGCTTTCATAAAATTAGAATACTCAAGCATTTATTAAGGTCTCATTTTATGGTAACTTTTAAATTTTGTACATAAAATTTTTACATAATTTTGTTAACTTATCCCTAGATATTTCACAGTTTTTGTGGCTATTACAATTATCTGCTACTCTAATTTTATTTTCTAATTACTGCTAGTGTATAAGAATGCTATTGAATTTTAATATTTATCTTATAATCTGCAAACTTGTTAAATTTTCTTCTTAAGTCCAATAGTTTACCTGTAGAATACCTAGGAGGTTTTCTTGTAAAAATAATCAAGATGTCTATAAATAATATCATTCTCTTCTTTTTTTTAAAAAAAAAAAATTGTTATGCATTTATTTGAGCCAAATTAACAACATTTGGGGAAGCAAGACGTTATATGCTCCCCTTTTCTCTTTCTTTTTGAATCATATATATACATCTTTATTTTTTTAAAAGTAATCAGAATCTCCAACACAATACTGAATTAATTGGAGGTAGAAGACGTCTTTATTGTGCTCCTGATTTAATGGGAATTCTTTGAAAATTACATCATTATTTATTATGCTTGTCAGTGTTTAGCTGTTGTAGGTGTTTAGCTGTAGGTGTTTAGCTCTTTGTCACATTAAAAACATTTCTCTTTATTCTTAATTTGTTAGGAATTTTATCAAATGATTTTTCTGCACTTACTGTTTTTCATTTTTACTTTCTTAATTTTTTTATTAAACTGATTTTTTATGTCGAATAATTGCAGTACTCTTTAATCAAGTTTCTTGATTATGATGTTTTAAAATATGCTGCTAGGTTAATTACACTTTATTATGTTGAGAATTTTTGTGTCCGTGTTGATAAGTCAACTTCAATATTTTTACTTGTTTGCTGTCTGATCTATTTCCTCTGCTTCTGCTCTGTGTCATGAAGGGAACATTTCCTACTCTTTAATGACTTCTGCTTTTGAGCAAATGGCCAAATGAGAAGCACTGGTCGTAGACTTAAAGGTGGGACAAAGGAAAAAAAAATTATTATGACTCCAACCTCTCTGGCCAGTAATAGCTGCATCTCTTCTCTGATTGCATTTCCTCCCAGATCCTTCCAGAGAACTCCTGTCACTGCTGCGTGGCCTCTAATTCTGGACTCCAATAAAACCATCTTTTGTCACATCTTTTTGTCCCATTTAGCATCATGGCATATCTTCATAAAATGAAATCAGTAGTTATTACTCTTTTGGGGGGGGGAAGGCACACTTTGTGCAAGAAATTGGCATTGACAGTCTTATGGTGGCTGAGGAACTAAAGAAATTACATTAAAGATAAATTTTTAAAAAACTATTACTTTTTTACCAGATTATGTTTAACATGACAATTAAGGTTGGGTTTGCTCTATGTCTTTAAAATGCTATAACCATTTTCATTAGAGAGGGAAATAGCTGAATGATTACTTCTACATCTGAAGTAAGTAGTATAATCAGAAAATTCTTTATATGAATTTAACTGGTTGTTCGATTTGATTTCAATCCTTGTTGCAGAGCATGGCTAAAGTTGGGGGAAGACTTTTGTGTTATATGTATCTTACAGGTAGAACTTTGACACAACAAATGCTCATGTAACTATAAGGTGTCATTAATTTTGTTATTGTTATTATAAAAGGATAATTTTCTTTTAGTCAGTGGATGATGACTTTATGTAACTCCACCCAGCATTCCAACACCCCCTTACCATACTGTAGTAAAGGAAGTCATTGGGACATTTTAAACTTTGTTTTTCTAAATGTGACATGCAGGAAACATAAAAACTATCTGATGGAATATTTGGATGATTAAAGTTAAATGTGTAAGTAGGTAAAGAATGTTATTATACTGGGAACTCAAACTTGTCTCTAGTCTCTGCTATCTTAACCTTCAAAAACTCCTTTTGATGCTACAATTTTTGTCTTTTATCATAGGGAGGTTTGGGATATTTTTTCCTTGACATTTATTAAGTAGCAGTACTTCAGTTCTTCTACATACATTCTCATTTAATAATCATAAAATTCCATGATATGTATTATAGCAACCATTTGACAGATGAGGAAACTGAGGCTCACAGTGACTAAGTTACCCAAAATTCATAAAATCAGTAACTGCTGGTTCATAGTTTAAAACTAACTTGTCCAGCTTTAAATAGTCACTACCTATTCGCCATAGTTTGTTGTTTCTATACAGTCAGAACCCATGTTCTAGGATTCTCTCCTAGATAAAGGAGCACATCAGAATCACTTTAGGAAACTTTTCACAGTCTACAGATGCCCCAGGGTGGTATTAAAATAGCTAACTACCTTCTTGTCTCACTATATCCACACTTGTGTGTAACTGCTGCATATCAATCTTGCATATGTTCATCTCATCTCTTTCTCCTGTGGGGTATGCATTAAGGGTCTGGATCATTTAATTTAATAGCCTATAAGATTTTTTTAAGTCATGGCACATTTGTGAATTTTCTGACATATGCCAGAAGGAAATAAAAAAGAGAATTTGGTGGGAAGACACAGCCACCTGACCATCAAACACTTTTCATCCTCCAGATGTATCATATATGTGTGTTTGTTAATATAACTAACCCTGAACATTTTCATAGTCCAAACACAGGACAGGCCTCTTTTCCCTTCTCTTTACTGGAGTACTCATTCTACCTTTCTTGAATAATATCCAAAGCCAAGAGAAATAATCTGAGCTCTCACTAAACACTAAGATCATAATTTTGATTTATGGTGATTCTGTCCACTATTTTGGAACATTTAATAGATGATCTGTTTTGGAGTGCTCACTTCTGCTCTTGGGTCTGGACATTTGACTCTTCAACTGAACATAAATATCAACTCTGTAGGTTTGGAACTAAATGCAAGTTCCTCAATCTACAGCAAGCCTTCTCCTTAGAAAGCCAGCCTCATGTGCCTAAGGTACCAGATCTCTGGCAGGATCAAGAGAGGTGGTGTAATGAGAGGTGTTATCATTGCCCCAAAGACCACCCTCAGAGACTTTTATAGTGGAAAACTACCCATGAAATCAAATGCACATCCAAATTGCACAGTGCATATGGAATCATAAACAAGGGCTCAGAATCATGAGATATTTAGAAACCCTTTCTCACTTTTTGGAGTACACATTATCTAAACAAAGAAACTTTTGTACCTTGATTGAATAGTCTTCCCCTTCGGTACAGTATTGGGCTAATATTAATGATGATCTTCCACTCAACTTTTCAAGATACCATATTTCTTTTTGCAGATTTTCTGATTTACATTGTGTTTCAGAATTTTCAGATGATATTATTTTACTGATCTTCTAAATTCTATATTAACATCTCTATTTAATCCCCTGAGATTAAATAAGAATTGTAACTTTACTTATTCTGGGTCATGCTCATAAGAGTGAATTGTTAATTCTTGATGCCAATTCACTCTCTCTCTCTTGGCCAGAGACTGCTTTTATTTTACATTTAATTATATCGAGGTGGAATGTTAATGCAGGTTGGTTCTTTACCAAGATTACTGGACTGGAAATCAAGAATCTTTACAAAGTTCACTTAACCTCTGTGAGACTCAATTTCTCATATTACAATAAGGAGTTAAAAGCAAATGTATGCCCTTCCTTTTCGTCAAGGTCTGGAGTAGTGTTTGGTGTATAATAAGCACTCAATAAATATTTGTTAAACTAAATTTCATTCTTTATTTTCTCTCTCAGTCCCATCTACTGAAGCAAGGAAAATTTTCATATCATTGCTGTTACTTTAATACTACAGAACTACTATCAGGGCCTCCTTTAAAATCTAAGGAATGTGACATAATCAAATTGTGAGTACTATAACTCCAAAATTAATGGCAAGAAATTTCAATTTCAACGTAGAAACATCAAAGCTGGTTTATGAATTACATAGAAAAAAAACAGCCTCATTACTTTCAATGTTACACTTTTTTTGGACGAAAGGAAAAAAAAAAGAATTACTGGGTTTGGTTAACCACCTCCTTTACTGCACTTGGCACTAAATGACTTTTGATTGTTTCCAAAAATCAAACTCATCTTCAAAGGATAGAGATTTCTTAACATTGAAGGGATTCAAAAGATTATGCCTTAGGCTTTGATCTGAAGGCAAGAGAAAGATGACCAGGAATTCTCTTTGTTGTAAATCAATAAGCAAATATATAATATATATATAAAGAAAGAAAGAAAGAAAGAAAGAAGAAGGAGAAGGAGAAGGAGAAGGAGAAGGAGAAGGAGAAGGAGAAGGAGAAGGAGAAGGAGAAGGAGAAGGAGAAGAAGAACACAGATTGAAATACCTGGTTTCTAGCCCTAGCTTTGCAAATAATTAGCTGGCTTTAGGTAAGTCACTTCACTCTGAATCTTGGCTTCTCCATGCATATAATGAGGAATTTGGGCTAGATAATTCCTTCCAGGTCTACTATTTTGATTTGAACCTAGTAGGAAAAGTGGGAAAAACATTTTTATACATGAAATCATTCATTTGTGAGAACCTTGAACATTATTTATATTATCGTTATTGTTCAGTGATTTAGAAATTTATTTGGGATCTTTTAAATGGGAAAAAGTAAAAAAGATTTTAAAGGATAATAGTTATTTTTTGATAGAACAAAAATCATTTAAAAAAAAACCTGTTCAATGTGGTGTTAAAAGTCACATGTAATCTAATTAAAATTAGTTGAAACCACTAAGAAATGTATCAGTCAATGGAATCAAAATGTCCAGTGGAAGATCTTGTCATGCCTTCCAGCTGTGCTGAATTATGATTAGGGCTATATCATCGGGGCCCCAGTTTCTCCCTCTCTGTCCTAGTATCCTTGGATTGGCCTTTTCCACAGGCCATACACGGAGACTCCCTGTCAGCCTCCTGCCGTACTCCTGTCATAGAAACAAAAAGTTTCAAACCTCAGAGATGCATTTTCTGCTTCCTAAAGAAAAAGACAGCTCTCTTCTGTTAGATTTTGGAAAGGGGAGAGAAACCTCTTCATCCCACACATTCGCAAACATCTATTATCACGTGAGCTCTGACTGGGTAACACGCTCATCTCTGAGCCAGTCCCTGAGGTCAGTAGAATCAGGTATGAATTTTGACTGAAGCCAGCCCGGATTTGGTTCTGGAGCTGAGGATGAGGACACTTCCATTTGTACTGTAGGATGGGGAAGCGGAGGGCGAGGATCCTCCAGGAAGAAATTGCTACCTGACGGAGGGGATATGAAAGCTAGAGAACAAACCCAACCAATGCTCATAACACAAAATGAAATAAATAACAGTAACCAAGATGTGAAAAAGCATATATGAACTACTAGCTATAATAACGTCTTACATATCAATAGCACCTTGCAGTTTATGGCGTGCCCTCTAACTTCCAAAACAACCACGTAGAAAAAGTTAACAGAGGAGTTCCGATTCCCAAAGAAATTAAGAAAAAATATTCTGTGTTAGTGACAAAGCTGGTACTAATATTTCAGGTTTTCTAATTCCAGAATTTCAGTGCTCCTTAGATGTCTTGCCTGCACATTCTGGCTCCACCCACCTCTTGGTAAATGCTCGGATTTCTTTTAGCCCTGGTTTCCTCATCAGTAAAATGGAAAAATTATAATGCCAACCTAATGTGTTTGTTGCATGAAATAAATGAGCTGTTTATTTATTTAAACCATTCAACACTATGCCCAAGAGATAGAAAACACTTAGTAAGCATTAGTGGTTATCATCATCATCGCCATCATCATCATCATCATCATTATCATTCCATGGTAACTCTTAGGAAAAACATTCACCATAGAATACACATAGCCCATGAAATATTATTTCTCTGAGTCATCTCACTTCTATTGTCACATCTCACTTAAGTAAAGGTGTGAACTTTAGAACTTGCTTCATAATGTGATTTCCTTAAAATTTCCTAGGCATTGATTGTTACTAGATAGGAATAATACCAATTATATTTATTGTGACACTTGAGGAGTGGACATTTGTTATGTTTTCTGGCTGCCGGAGACCTTTTTATCCATCTTCTCATGTTTGGAGACTGTCCTGTGTTATGAAGTCCACCTCCCCAGTGCTAGCTGAGTTCCATTTCCCAGCCTCCTTCGTGGCTGGGGTCCAGGCATGTGGTATGATCTAGGCTCCCGCCATCCAATGATACATTGAAGGACTTCACTTCGGAAGTGAGCAGAGAGAGGTGCCGGTTCTGCTAGACTTGTCTTATGATGAGTGGAGTGGTTGGTAGACTCATTTGATACTTAGGGCCAGCAGTGGCAGAGTTTTTGGTGTTTGGTCCTATACAGTGTCCATGCAAGCCATGACAGTGCCCTAAGGAGGTGACAATAGCGCTTTCTCAGGATATGATGAGGTTTTGCTAATAACATGCAATATTGGCTTGTGTCACCAAAACTTCCAGCAGAGGTTCTCTTGCGCAGCGTGCACACCTAGTTCTCTGGCTTCCTGTAGACTTTATGAGCACTTAACACCCTGCAATAAAATTTTGTATCTGCTTGAATCAGGCAAAGTGGATATTGTCATCTACAAGCAGACTGCTGACTCACATGGTGAGGTTCTACCAGAGCCTGTCCCTCAGCCTTACTTCTCCAGCTCTGAGAAGTCTATTGTGAGTATTAATATTTTTCTTATCAAAATATTTTTGACTACTGCGAAATCATGGCCTTACACATGGAAGAAAAGAAAATTTAGTACCTAATTTGGCGCCGAAGGCATTTAACTTTACAATTTATATTTGGGATTCTGAAATTTTTTATTATCCCAATTTCTCAATTATCCTAATTGATAGAATTAATTTAAAAATGATTGAAAAAATAAATTTAAAGTTATTGTCTATTGTACATTTTGTCACAAACTGCTTTTCTCAGAAGATGGTTTCATCACAGGGCCTTGCGTCATGAGGATTTGACCTCTGCCCTTTACCCCAGAATATTCATGAATTTGAATAAGCATTTTAAATTAAACAGCCTTTCAAATAACCCTGTGCACTTGTGGACCTTTAAAGACTAATTATGCATAATTAGTAGTATTTCTCTGCATTTTCCATTCAATTTTCTGGTCTTTAAACATCTATAAACCAGAGATGTTAATAATTTCTGAAGTGTGAGGGAGGTCATGCCATTTAGGTGTTGAAAATATGTTTCTTAAGCTCAAAAGGATTTGGTTGTTTTGTGACTGATTCAGGTTGAATCCTGAAGCCAAATTCAGTGAGCTACATTTTGCCTCTGTGTATCTGTTTCAGAAGAATGGAGTGCCCTGTTATTCTGTTCCATACTTGTTATCTCTTGGCAGAATTTCAAGATAAATATTTTCCATTTAAGCTCACACCTCAAAAAATGTCCATAAGCGCTATATTGGCAATTCCTGAGCTGTTCTAGGAAAAATTAAATGCAGAAAGAAAAGACCTTTGAAAATACCAGTAAATTCTTCCCAAATTGGCTTATATTAACTTGTTTTAAATTTTGTCTGAATGGTAGGCCAAATTTTGGTTCACATTGATCAGATAAATTCAAATATTTTGAGAAATAAATGCATATACTTGTTTTTAAGTTAATTTTAATGTTTATCAAAGCAATATATTCACATATATCTTAAAATGTTCAATTTTCTCCAAAAGTTTATAAACTAAAACAGTAGTTTCTTTCTTCTCCCTTCTAAACTCAATAGTCACATTTTTTGAGATAATCATTTTGAACTCTTTTCATTTCTTTTGGAAATCAAATCCATATTCTTAAAAAATATTCTCATAGTGATTTTTATCAGTGTTATATATGAGCTATTGAATACACATAAGCTATTTATGAAGATAAATGTGAAGATTTAATTATCTTATACCACATGTACATACCTCCTTCTCTTTCACTGTCTCATTTTATCTGATTGTACATATTTACATTTCTGTTGAACCGAGGAGTATCTTATGATTATATTTCCCTTTTAATGCAATCCCTTATTTTCCTGAAGCTAATAATCACTCTATTTTTATTTTGCTTAGTTTTCTAATTGCATTTTCTTCCCCAAGAGCCCTGGCACATCTATTGAGTGCTTATCTGTACTATTTTCCAAGTGTTTAATTCATCTGCTGATTATCAATTCCTCTGAAATCCCCTATTTTGGAGACTTCTGGTTCCTTCTCAAATCTGGATCTTCTTTTGGCATCTTTCTTCTCCTAACAGGTGAAGTGCTCTGACCTGGACAGGCCTTTTTTGACCTGGTCCTGACTGTCACCTGGAGATCATCTTTGGTTCTCCTGGATGGGAAACAACACAGATAACATGAAACAGAAATTGAAATTGAATTGTATTGACTGAAATACATAAAGGCGCACATCTGGGGCTGTCAGTCTATGTAACAGAGGAATGGCTGAAGGAGTCGTGGAGGGCATTAAAAGAAGTTTTGCTAGTCTTCCATGTTTCGTGTAAAAAGTGAAATCCACTTAGATTTCTATATGAAACTCTTCTATTGTGTTGGACATTAACATTGTTCTTTGAAAATAAACGATTAATTTGTTAGGTTCCCATTCTCTTGGATTAGAAGCAAATTCCATAAGAGGACCTGTATAGTTTCTAAGGCTCTTTATCATCTGGCTGGCATCGCAAGTGTTGCATAGTTCCATGCTCTTGCTCAGTCTCCTAGTTTCAGCCACATGGCCTTCTGCAGGTGTCTCACATGTGCCCCTACCTCCCGCCTTTGTATGGGCTGTTCCAACACCCCGGTGGTGCTCTCCAGCTAACCCAGCACCTCTTCTTGACTGGGTTAACTTATTCCCTTTGACCTCAGACCTCGCTTCCTTGCAGAAGTTTTGCTGACTTCTCAGCCAAGGTCCCCAGTTACATGCTTCCATGGGGCCGCGCTCCCTGCACATCGTCCTGACCACCACGTGTTTTACCATATTTGTTGATAATTTGACTAACTCCCCTAAGAATTCGCTGGCTGTGGAAGAGCTGGAGCCGTGTGTGTTTTGGCTCACCATGAATTTCTCAAGACCGAGTATCCTCTCTGAATATAGAAGGCACTTAATACTGATATGAATAGATAACTAAATAAATAACAGCTAAAGTTGATAAGAAATTAGCATGTCTCTGAAGCTCCATTTGCTGTACATTGAACGCCATCAGTGTCTGTGTGTGGTTATCATTTGGTAGATATTTCCTGAGTCAATGCTTTGAATGATGAAATTTAAGTTGGTAGTTTCAGAATCATAAGTTATGCTAGGTTTGACTCCAAGAAAAATTTGAATATGGGCATATTTCCTTTAAAACCTCCAAGGATCCAAAACAAATGATTATTAAATACAGATGCATGTCTATTGTATTATTATTTTTAAATTTGTCCAAACCATTCTCTCTTATACTGTGTCCACACAGTTAAGAACACTAATTAGGTCCAGACTATAAAAGTTCATTCATTCGACTTTTGTTTTGCTTTGTTTTGTCAAGATATCACAAAGTCCATGAGGTAAAGCCATTTTCTAGATATCCACAGAACTCCTCAGGCTTTCACCTACCGATTACTTACACTAACTTTACTACCATCTTAACAGGCTTGGTTCTCTATATTTAATATTACAAATTAAAGGGGAGAGTTTATTAAAAAGAAAAAGAGTTGATTGCAAAGGTGATGGAAAATCTTCCAAAGGCAAATGCAATTAACACACACACACACACACACACACACACACACACACACACACACACACACACACACACTGGAGTGATTTAATTAATTGCCAAAGTGTTCTACATTCCTCGGTTGAATCTACGGACGTTTAAGTAGTATTAAAGTAAATGATTTGTGTTAAAATGCTTTCGACTAATTAAGAAATAACCTACTCCGTTTAACATGCAGGGAATGCACAGTATATTTTTATAATGTTTCAATTCAGAGTAATTAAATACCCTAGTTTCAGGGCTTAAGGGAGTTTGCCCTCAGGGATTTTCAAAGCTTGGCTTTCTGGAAGCGTCCATTCTCTAAGGATTCTGAATGGCCAAAGTTCTATTGTACTTCCTGAGCTAAATTTCCTGCTGATAATAAAAAAGGAAAAAAAAAATTGAGGGTTTCCCGTTTGGTTTCCGTTGTTTGTATGTTTCTACAGAATTCTTGGTAGACCTAGAGTTTAAAAGTGACAAAGAAAAATTCAAAATGTGAAGAACTCACTTTCCCTATGTTGAGGACTAAACTCTGAAATGGTGTGTGTGGTTGTGTATATTGTTTTTGCAGGTGTAGTGATAATGTTAGGTGAATATTAAAAATTACTTGAAAAACAATAGCCAGTGACATATTAAGACTCACTCTCTTTTAGGCACTGGGGAAAAGGATACTCTAGTTTTTCTATTGACGACAGTGAATTAAATTTAGAAAATCTAATGGTTCAAGTAAGAATTCTATCACTGTCCACTTTGAACAAGCAGAGGTGGTTATGAATCATCTCAGGCAGGTTTCCTTTTGGATTAAGTAGAAATAGTAACGTTAAGCCTACCAGGTTGTTAAGGTTTGGATAAACTAAAGGGTGGATTTTGAAAAGAAAACATATATAAATGTCAATCATCATGTTTTGGTACGCTTGTAATAAAAACAACATGACCTTACTGGCTTAGGCACATTGCATAATTATACTGGTTTTCAAAAATGCTTCTTACTCATATTAATATTCTAGGCAAAACAACTACGTGCAATATCTTCAACCAAGTTGGTGTCAATACTAATTGTCAGGATTCTTATTGTCCTGGGGTCTGATTTCCATTGGGTACAGTCAAACTTCTTTCAAATGTTAGGCCTATTTTAGTTGCCACCCACATTACTAAAAATTTGGAACAATACTAGCAAGCTGGGGTGGAGCCACCTTCCTGTCAATGTCCACTGACTCAAGTACTATCTCTGCCTTTACACTGGAGATCAAGAGACATGCAAGGCAGTTCAATTTTTTGAACATTTATATTTCTTGGTTATGTATTAACAATGACTAACAAATTTAATTATTTTAAGTAAATCATCTATAAGCAAAAATTGCTAAAGCATTTAAATACCACAAATATTTCCATGAAATGGGAAAATTTCATATGGTTCATACCAGATTTTCAGTGCAATTGGATCAGTGCAAATGCTGATGTTTTGGAGCTGGAAACTAAAGAAACTCCTCTTAGCCTTCATTATGGAATCTGATGAATGGAATGTCCACGTTGTGCTCCTGGGTATGGGGAGGCAGGTATGTATATTCAGATACAATGAATGAATAACCTCTCCAGAAATTACTCCTGTCATGAATATTTAATTGTTTAGCCATTTTCTGTACAACTGGTCTTGTATTATTTAAAGCCATTATTTTTCAGGAATGTTAAGAAATTCAAGGTGTCACAAGCAGGGAGAAATAACCTAGCATTTCTCAAACACAAGTTAGAGGTAGGGAAAAAGCAGAGAAGGAACAATGCAAAAGAGCTAGTCTCATTCCTACTTATTTCTAATCATTGGTATCAGGGACTGGTATTTCAGTGACAAGGACATGGCACTATTTTGAGCACATAGCTCACAATAAAATTTGCACCTGAATTTTGGGGAAATATCAGCAAAGTGATTTATAGAGGGAAATGGAAAAGGTTTCCTTTCATGAATCTTGTGGCTCATTTAGAACAGGCTAAGTAAAGAAGACAAATTATTCTCCTTTAATTCAATTCTTTTATAATATAATTCTTCACAATTCTTCTATGCTATGAGTATTCCAGACTTTTATGGCAAAAGAAAATAATAACAAATAAAGATGACTGAATAGTCAGTCAGCAAGCTGATAGAAGTAAAGTGTTTTTATTATAAGAGACTGACCAGACTGAAATCAATGAAACCAAATAAAATGATTCTATTTTGATGTATCTTATAAAATCATTGACAAAATCCTCACCATATTCCTTTTCTCCTGCTAAATTGTCCTCCCTTTTAATGAAGCATCCTCCATTTTTTCTGATTGATATAAATTGCCTTATACATGCTAAGGTAAATAATGTTGGAATTTGTTGAAATTCAAAATGTATTATTTAAGAGGTGACTACTTATCTTTTGTGGGACTTCGTCTTTTAGGTGAGGTCCAAAAAAAAAAAAGGGTATTAGATAAACAATCTTCTTCTGTAAAGAAAACATATATAATCAGGATAGTAGTGGTTGTAAACTAGAGTTATAATAATACATAAACATAATTTTGTGCAATTTATTTTCCCTTATCGATCTCTAAGTCTTATTTCTTAACTCATTATTAAAAAGTCATTTCTGTCTTGCCGATAGTACTGTGAATTTTCTTCTGCAGAGGACAGGTATTAAGGCCTGGACCTCATAGTATCCAGGAGATGAAGAAAAGTCCAGAGAGTTCTGTAATCTGTAAACAAGCATTGCATACTTTAGGTATGAGATAAACCCTGATTGCATTCTGAGGTGCCCGATGTAAAAATCCCACATGTCTATCATGTCGATGTGTTAATTCCTAATAACCTGAGAAATAGGAAAGGGACACATGCTGAGATTTTTTCTCCCTCGTAAATGCTTTTAAACTTATCTATTGTTCCTTATTTCCTTGTTCATTTCCAACAACATTGTAATTATGGCCAAATTTAGCTGATCTTTACATTAGCTGAACAAAAGCTTTGAAAGACAACAACAGAAAATTGTTGAAAGTAATGCAAAATTAGAAATAATTCAGAATTTAAAAGTCTGACTTTGAAGTTATTTTTAATAGGCTATTAATTTGTAACTAAGTAGCATCAAAACAAACAAACAAATAAACAAAACCACCAGGGTTTGGCAAAACTGTGGCCTGTGGGAGAAATCTGGCCTGCAGTAAATAAAGTTTTATTGAAGCACAACCACGCCTATTTGTTTTTGAATTGTCTACAGCAACTTTCTCATCCCAATGGCAGAGTTGAGTCATTGTGAAAGAAACCATAAGGCCTGCAAGGATCCAAATATTTACTCTCTGGTCCTTTAAGGAAAATGGTTTCCCAATTGTTTTAGACATTTTAGACATGATAATTTTTATTAAAATGTTATTGTTTCTCAAAGTACAGGGATATAAAAAAATAGTCTTGTAGTAATTGATTTACTTGGTTCTTCTTTCTCTCTCTCTCTCTCTCTTTCTCCCTCTCTCTCTCTTCCCTTCCCCCATCTCTCTTTGTTCTCCCTTCTTTTTCCCTAGAATACTGCCATGTCCCAGGGACTGTGCTAAGCACTTCATATATATTATGACATTCAATTTTAACATTCTTCTGTGAAGAAGGTATTATTAATATTTCAATTTAGTTACAAGGAAATCAGATTTTGAGAAGTTGAATAACTCATATAAGTTAACCAACTAGCAATTAAGAGATTAAAGACTCAAGACAGTCTGGCTCTAATACAGAAAAACTAGTTTTGGAGTTGCAAGTATATACTTGAATATATACCAACAGTCTCAGAAGAGTAGATGATGATTAAATAACATAATGCACATAAGGTATCCACCGGTGTCTGACATAATAGATGCTCAATAAAAGTTAGTCTCTGTCCTCTTGCATCTGGATTTCATTACCTTTTAGAATTGAGTTGAAATCGACTTAAAAAAAAAAAACAATGTATATTTGGCATGGAAATAGCAAGCTAATTTGACTTAAAGACAAAATTATATAGATTTCTTCTTTCTAGGGTTAGCCTATCATCAGTAGATTATGCATGCTTTGTAACCCTGTGGTAGTGGAAGGTGGCTCTGAGCTATCCACATGCTTCTACCTGGTCTCCGTTGGGAATAAGGATAGGTCATTGTGAGGTGGATAACTGTGGTTAAAAGTCCAAGCTCTGGCTATGAAAACGATTTTATTTTACTGTATTGTATTGCATTGCATTGATTGTATTGATTGTATTGTATTGTATTGTATTGTATTGTATTGTGTTGTGTTGTTTGTGTTGTGTTGTGTTGTGTTTGTGTGTTGTGTTGTATTGTATTGTATTGTATTGTATTGTATTGTATTGTATTGTATGTATCGTATCGTATTAAAGCTCACCAACTCCTAGGAGACCAACTTCTGACCTTTGCATCATTAGCACCATGCTCTAACCAGCTAAACTAATTGGTCTATTAGGATTCATAAACTCAAATTCGAAAGCTCTAGGCTAGGAAGAGAAGTTAGCTAGATTTATGTATGCTTTAGTTAACTTACTTGATCAGATGACTCTTTCCTTGTGTGACTAGGCTTCTAAATAATACATCTTTGTAGTACCAAATTATTGTATTCTATTGTTTCTATAACTCAAGTTACATTGAATTTAGGAGCAAACCAAAAAAAAATAAAAATAAAATAAAATAATTGGAATTGTGTACTAATTCATATATTATACACTTCTGTTGTACAAAGAAGGTAGAGATCGAATGTTTTAGCTCCTCCTAGAAAGAGGACAAGATGCTAGTCTCTTAATTGCAACCCTGGGCATGAAGACATGTTGGTCTTTCATCCAGACACTTGTCTGTGTTAGGTTCTTCAATTGCCATAAGATTGACCTTTTTATCAATCAGATCATCTTCTAGTCTATGCAAAACTATTCACTCCTGGCAATGAAAAATAGACACATTCTACATACTTACTTAGTGAACAGTCTTAAGCTTGTAGTCACAGTATTTATCTAAAGACTGGGGGGAAATCACCTTTAAAAGATTTCTTGACTCAGAAATAAAATATATAAGTTAACGAGATCAGTAAAGAGCACATTTGATTGGTGACCTGCCAAATTGCTGTTCATTTTCCTTTTTCCCATTTAACTGAGATATAGTTCACATACAGCAGTGTTTAAATTTAAGGCATATAACACAATGATTTGACTTACATATATCATAAAATTATCACTACAGTAAGTTTAGGTAATACTTATTATGTCATATAGATGCAAAAATTTTTTTTATTTGTCATAAGATTCTTAGGATCTTTATTCATAACAACTTTCATACATATCATATTGCAGTGTTAACTATATCATGTTATACATTACATCTTTAGTGCTTATTTACTTACAACTAAAAATTTGTACCTTTGACCACCTTAAGTTTGCTGTCCTTGAATTCTATTTTGGTGGCATGCTATCAGCTTACATGGAGAGCCATTATCAAAACAGGCCGTTTATTTACGTTCATCGTGGATTTTTGTTAGGATGGTCTTGACTATATGGCATTCTCTCACCTTTATGACTTTAGAGTAAAATCCTTGGCCAATCTTCATATTAAGGCTATGCGTAGGCTACCTGAAAAAAACTGTCCTATTTTCATTTTAGGAACTGTGAATTTTGTATGTAAGCTTTCCTTTTTCAGTTGGTGAATTAAAGTTCCAGGGCCAAATCTACCATGTTTCTGTAGTGGGCATGGCAGTTGGGCCTTATCTCACTTTCATAAATTCATGCTCCTTGCTTATAATATCTGGAACTATTTCTTTGTAAGGCTCGTTTTGAGTGTGTACTTAAAATATTGAGGGTGCTTGAGAAGAACTGACAAAAACTGACCATTCATAGCCTTGAAATAAATAAGAGAAGTCCTGCCAGAGCAGACATGATTAATAAAGAATGACTCTCATTCTCACGAAGCCTGGACACCACTTCATACTCCTTCACAATCCGTGTTTCATATAGTCACTGCCAATTGATTAAATTTGGAACTCATTAGAACACCTATTTGCCATCTCCGCCTTAGAGGTTTGTTCCATGCAGTTTTAATTTTTTTTTAATATATACTGCCTTTCACTTAAAACTTCAGTAAAATTGTATACACCCATGCTACCCTGAACAAGCTCCATGCCGCCTGATCTCGGAAGCTAAGCAGGCTCTGGCCTGGTTTGTACTTGGATGGGAGACCACCTAGGGAGATGAGGTGCTGTAGGCATAAAAAATAAAAAGTAAGGATTGTGAGCTGACAAGGTCCCTGCAATCTGTGAGGTCAATGAACGGTTGCCTCATGTAAAAAACAAAAACAAAAAACTTTAGTAAAATTGCTTTCTGCTTTCCTTAATGTGAAATACAATCTTTACATTCATTAAACAAACAAACAAAGCAGTAAATAAAATGGTACTCTAATAATAACAATATGTACATTTAAAAATAATTTAAATAATAATGATCTTCTAGAACTTATCTCTTTTAGTAGCAAAACACTTAGTTTCTTTTTCCCTTTAGCCCATAAGGTCACTGGAATTTAAGAAGTAGGACACTAGGGACATACCTTCACTCTGAACTACTATGGCTGTGGAGAGCACAGAAACTTGTGCCTAGATGTGACTTAACTCAGCCATGTTTTGTGTAAGGAAAATGGTTTCCATGTCCTCACTACTTCACAGCCAGAACATGTATGCACGGGCTTGGGTGAATGCTTCCCACAGGGTTATTCCCTTGATTTCAAGTCAGAAGTAGAAAGATTTTGGATTGTAGAAAAAAAAACTGTCTTTACAACATGTACATGGACATATGCACGTGTGTGTATTCTCTTTGTCTTACGGTGATTTAAAATAGTGTCATGTTTGTTAACCAGACATACGTGCTCTAACGAAAATGCCATCATCAGTGCTAATGAGTGAATTTAAGTCAGTGTTATATCAGACAACATAAGGTAAAGTATCAAAGGAGAAATGGTTATAAAAATTTATTTTAGTGTGTGTCTTAGAAAACCTCAGTGGTTCAAGTATGCTGCTTGCCTTCCTGTATTTCCAACTCCCCAGAGCAATGGCCCATTCCAAAGCCAAGCAATTTTGAAAATTAAAAACATATTTTATTAATAGCTCAAATACAGGAAGAACACAACAGCCCTTCCTGGTGATGTAATTGAACCTGATGATTTGAATTAAAAATATGCTAACATCTGGTAGTACCCCAACATGGCCTATTAGAAATGAAATAGGCTAACCTCTGAAGTAATATTCATACTTTCTATATGTTTCTCTTTTTTTTTCATAGAAACAAAAATCTATTTCCTCAATAGAAATCTATATGATTAAAAAAGAGAGAGAATGTTTGGCCTAGAGGCTGTGTTCAACATTATCAAAGTGGCAGTTGTGCCAAACAGGTTTCTGAAGAATCCTGAGTGTCAGATGTGGTGTAAAAACAGCCTGTTTCTACCTGGTCAGAACCAAAGAAATGTATATTTTTAGCATGATAGAATTTGGAATACATAGATAAGTACTCGAATATAAAGTTAAATTGAGATAACAGCCTTAAACAGATCCTTTAATGATGTGTTGTTATTAAGACTTTATCAGACCTTGAAAGGAATTTAATTATATCTTGGTAATTTGAAATGTTTACCTTTACACGCACAAACCAAAAAAAAAAAAAAAAAAAAAAAGGCAGGGCGATGAAAAACAATATACAAAATTTCTTTTATTTCAAGAATGGCCTCGGCAGGGGTTTTCATAAGATAAATGCCAAAAGACAACCTAATAACAGCTTTCTTTGTTCCAAAATTAGGAAAGGGAAAAAGTGGAAATGAGCATGTCACATAGTTCTTAGAAAAAGGACAGTTTGTTTTCAGGACTGAAAATTACAGACAATTTTTTGTCCAGAACATGGAAATTACTAGAAAGGTTATAGAAGTTATTCTAAAGGTGGCTTCTGGCACCATTGTGCCAGCCTTTGATGTGTTTTGTTTTCCCTTTAGCAAGTGTTCTTAAAAAGAAAGAGGTTTTACTATTTTGGGTCCCTTGAGAACAAACACATCTCAATGATGTTCTTTCAGAGAATGTGCCTTGTGCCTCTGTTCTGCACCTTTCTGTGATGGGTATCTGCCAGGCCTACATAAGGCACAGCTCAGAGCCATCCTCATTATCCTTCCCAAGCTAAGAGAGCACCCCTCAGTTGCAAAATGATAAAATAGGTAAACATTTATATGCACAGAAGAGGTTATTATTATTATTTATTATTATTATTTTGTAATTAAGAAATTTTTGATGGTAGCAGAATTTCAGGCAAAAATTGCAAGAAAGGAACAAGGAACTCTCATATATTATCATTTGTTTATACATTTTGCTTATTTTGCTTTCTTATATGCTCTTTGTCTCTTCTTTCTCTCTTCATAGACACACACACACACACATATTCTATACTATTTTTTGGAAATATTTGAGAGTAAGTTAAAGATGTGTGTCTCCAGTTCCAAACAAACGTCACAGGATCTTGTCATTTCTTATATTTGTTGCTCCCTTCTCCAAAAGTAAGAAATTCAGCTCCTATTATCTTTAATATAAATACTCGTTTGCTCAAGTCTAGAATACATGGAAAGCAGTTTCAGAATTGATAATACTATTACTGCAAAACACAAACTCACCAATTAGAGTTTATGTTTGTTTACAGTTTTTGGAGGCACGATTTGTATACAGTGGAGCACAAAAAGTGTACAATTAAATGTACAATTCGATGAGTTGTGACAAGTGCATATTCTCATGTATCCATACTCCTGCCAATATATGTAACTTTCCCATCACCTTGCTCTTTACCAATCAGTCCCCACCCAAAACAAATTGACCCAAAGTAAACAGAATAAGTGAAAGAACGAAGGTAAGACTAGAGATCAATAAATCAACCAAATCAGCTGCTGAATCTTTGAATATGTCAATAAAATTGATAAACCCGTAACTAAACTGATCATTATTAAGAATAGTAGAGGTATGAGCACAAATTTTTAAGATAGGAAAAGATCATAAGGGAATATTAGGAATAGTGTTATTCAATATACTTTGTCTATGTAGATGAAATAGACATATCCTTGAGAGACTCAAATTCACAATACTGACACACAAAAAAGAGTAGAAAATCAGACTAACTCTATCTGCTAAAGAAGTTGAATTTATAATTCAAAGCCTTTCCACAAATAAATCCCTATGATTCGGTGAACTGAAACCTTTAAGTAAGGAAGAATACAAATTCTACATTAACTTTTTTTCTCAGAAAATAAAGGAAGAAAATCTTCTTATTTAATTTTATCAGAGCAGCAAAACTCTATTACCAAAGGCCAGACAAAGATGTTACAATAAAAGTGTAGCCTAATACCTCTTAGAAAACAAATTAAATGCAACGATATATAATAAGAATGGGTAGTAATACCAAGTGGATTTATCCAAAAACTGAAAGCTCACCTTAATATTTGAAAATCAATTAGCACAGTTTATTTCATTAACAAGAAAAAGAGAAAAAAATGTAGCATCTCAATAAATGCAGACATTTCCCTATTTATGAGTTTAAAAAATACTCAACAAACTAGGAATTCCTCATAAAGAATATCTATAGAAAACCTACAGAGAGGGCTCTATTTAATGTTGAAAGACTGAAACCTTTACCGTAGCTTGGGAACAGGTAAGTTTGTCCACTTTCAAAATTTGTATTCTACAGCTGGCAAAACTAATATATGGTGAGAAAAATCAGAAAAGTGATTACTGAGGAAATGCTTAGGATCAACCAAGAAGAGGCACTAGAAAACTTTGATGGAATATGTGTTCCTTAGATTCATTACAATCTGTATATTTTGATATATATCAATTACAGTTCAGTGATAATCTCAATTAATTGCTCAGATGTTTATTCTCTTAAACCATTTAGATTGTGTTTTTATTTTTGAGTTTGATGATTATATTTAAAAATATCCATATTGTTTTAAATGGTAGGCAAAATTCTGTAATCCCTAATGAACCACGCTCTTATATAATCCCCTCTCCTCAAGTATGGGCAAGATCTGTAATTTGCTTTTAACCAATAGAATGGGGCAAAGGTGATGGCATATGATTACATTATGTTATACAGCAAAATAAAGGGATTTTATGGAAGTAATTAAGACTCTTAATTGATTTTAAGTTAATCAAAATTTTTCTGGATGGGCCTGACCTAATCAGATGTGCCCTTTAATAGAGGGTCAAAAGTCAGACTCTAGCTGATCTTGAAGAAGCAAATTGTCGTGAGTTCTACATCTGCAAGGAAATGAATTCTGCCAACGGTAACCACGTGAGCTTGGAAGAGAATACTGAGCTTCAGATAAGATTTTTAATTCCACCTGTGAGATCCTGAGCATAGAGTTAAGCTAAGCCATACCTGGACTCCTGTTCCATTGAAAATATGAGATATATATAATTATATATATATATATATATATAAGCTCCTAAAATTGTGATAATTTGTTATTCAGCCTATAAAACAAAAGCATTTAACATTTTTTTTATTTTAAAGTTATGATACCTCTTAGATCTCTCTTCATTTAGTCTATTAATTTTTTCCTGTAAGAAACAAATTTTCTCTTTATTGAGTTTTGTGTCTATCATGTAGTTGGTTTCCTTTTATTTCTAGTTATTTGCGGTTGTAATTTTATCTTCGTACTTGATTCATCTTGATCACTGTTTAGTGGCTCTACTTTTTTATTTTTACTCCCCTGCCTTAGCCATTGGAGCTGAAGTTGTTACACAGGATAAAAGGCAGGTTCTCTCCTGAATACGGACGGGGCTCTTTCTCCCTTCTAGTAAGTTGCCTGGGTCACCTTCTCAGGGTCTGCTCAGTGGGGTTCTTATATCAAGACCCTCACATCAGAGAGCAGTGTCAGAGCATGCTGGTGTCCGTTGCTATCCTCCTGTTTTTCTTTCCTGCTGTGGCTGTCAAGGTCAACAATGGCCTCAGGCTGTGCTGTGCTTGACTATCTAGCACAGGCACCCACTCTAGACTCCCTCCCTTAAGGTATTGTTTATTTTTTTTTTTAAAGACAATAAATGGAGAGAAAACATCATTGTTTCATGGTAGGCAGAGGTGGGACAAGACTCTCCAATTATTTTAAATTCTGTTCTTTAATTACTTCCACTGATAATTGCCCAATGCTATTGTCCTGCTCTTGGCATGTATTTTCTGAGCTTGGGTTATGCCTAGAATTTCTAAGTGTTTTTTCCTCTTGAGTTTGTGATTTCTCTGCTGCTGCTTATCAATTAATATGAGCTTATCATCTGCTCATCTCAGAAGTTCTTCAAAATCTCTGGTATACCCACAAGATTATGTTTTGTTTTCAAGTATTGATAGGAATTTATATCAGTTTTTTCATCATATGAGTCTGAGGGAGAAGAGAGGTATTTTCATTTTTTTTTTTTTGAATCCAATCTCTTGTTATATTCTCGTCTTTGAGGTGGTCAGATAACACAGTCAGGTAATTTTACAGATAAAAAAAAAAACAAAACGAGATTCAGAGATGGCAACATGACTTACCCAAGTTCACTCAGCTGGCAAGATCTGAGTTTAAATCATCTAATCCTTAATGCACTGTTTTCCAGCCTCTTGCTGTGCCAACATGAGGGCACATCCTTTCTCAATGCACTTGATGAGTATTTATTGTGTATTTATATATTAAGGCAACTTATCGTGAACTTCTGGGAAACTATCTTGAGTCACACTTAAGTGATTCTGAAACTCAGAATGTGCATTTTAATATCATCACAATTTAGTGTGCCATGTCCTTTTGTTTGCTACCATAGTTTCATATTTTTTCATATACGCGAAACACACATTCATACACACACATACCTTTAAATTATTAAGATATAAAGTCTCTTCGGAGGGTATGCACACATGCTAGGATTACACAGGCGGAAACCAACAGCTTTCTTGTAGGGGAAGATGGGTACCGTAACCCACCTCGTATTGTCTTTCTCAACATTAATGGCATCATTTGCTTTGGAATTTTCATTCATATGCTCATCTTGAGTGGGAGTTATTTCTCTCTCTTTCTGCCTAATTATTCCTGTCTGGTCCTTTTAGTTGCCCCCACCTGGTCTTATTCATTCTCAAGTCAGTACGACTCTTGTCTTGGTGGCTTGGGGCTCCAAGCCATGTTTTTTTGTGGATACTGTGGATCCAGTTACTGACCTGGGTTCCTCTTCTTCCCGCACTCCTTCTGTGGGTTTGCAACTTAACACACACACCCTGGGAGAATGTGTTGGTGGGTCATTTTAGTTCTGCCTCAGGCCCCAGTTTAGCATAATGGGCTTGGTGCCAGTCCCTCACAACCTGTGGGCTATCTTTTTTTTTTTTTTTTTTTTTTTTTTAGTTTGGTGACATTGGTTAACAAAATCTGGTAAGTTTTAACTGTACATTTTAACAGTAAAACATATCTATGTTTACATTGTGTGTTCACCTCCCATAGTTAGATTTCTTTCTGTCACATATTTGACCCTTTTACCCCATCTACCTCCCGCTACCCCCACCCTCTGGTAACCTAGTCTATTGTCCATGTCCATGAGTCTCTGTTTGTCCTGTTTGTTTGTTGCTTTTAGGTTTATATCCCACATGTGAGTGATATCATGTGATTTTCAACTTTTTCTGTCTGACTTATTTCTCTCAGTGTGATTACCTCGAGGTCCATCCACGTAGTCTCTATCCTCATGGATTCTGGACTGGATGTCAGCAGGTTCAAGGCTCCCTTCTCCCTCCTTATAACTGTGTGAATTGGTCTCATTTTTCTGTTACTGATCCAGGAAGATGACTCTTCTTGCTTTTGTGAATTTTAATTTTTAAAGTTTCTTATTTAAATCTTATTTAAATTTTATGACCAGTTTTTATTGTGTTTACAATGAGGAGGGGTTCTCTCAAAGTATGAATACACAATGTCATTTTGCCAAGAATCTCCAGGATTTATGTCTTCAATTGGACTAACTATTCAATAATATATATTTTCCTACCTTCTTTTGTGTGTGAGCGACTAAAACAGGCCTTTCTTGCACTGTGTTTTAAAAGTTCTCTGTGATTCTGAGAAAAATAATCTGTCATTAATTTATTTATATTAGTAAATGTTTAACAGCAGGACTAAAACACTTTCAAATCACACTTTTTGCTAGCCAGATTAGGGCCGGACAGATGCCAAAATATTTTTCATTTGTGTTTTGGTATTTCGTATTTGCTAAATACGAGCCATTATGTGATATATTTACATATATATGATGAACATGAATCAAAACATTTTCCTTCTGATTTTCTTAATTGGTGTGGAAGGAAAAATGTCTTTAATCTTGTTTGTAAATGATGTTTAATTTTCTTAGTGTTAATTGGTGGCAATAAGAAACTCTCTTCGTTGGTAAAACACATACAGGAAGATCTTATTTACGGGTTTAATATCCTTAGTTAACGATTCTAGCACCTGGAGGGATTCTCTTGTCTGACTTGACTCAGTGGTAATGCTAGTGAGGTGACTTGATGTATCTTGTACATTATAGACTTGCATAATCTAAGGAAAAAATTGTGGGAGAATGAATTAATCAAATCAATTTTTACTAAGACATGTTTATGGACAGTAATCAGACTTTTTTGTTGTTGTTTCATAACCATGTCTTGTAAAGCTAATCTAGACGGTTATACAGAACAGGCAAGCATGTTAGATCATGGGAAGTGACAATTATGTGAGTTATGGGAATAAAATTATCATGGATTATAACAGATTTATGTAATCAAAGGTTTAGAATTTAAAAATTTCTATTGGTATTTTTGAATACAAATATTTCCATGTCTATCTCACACCAGACTTCATACTATTTTCAAAAGGTCAAAAGAACAGTGTTTACACTCATATTTAAAATAAGGAAAATAACCTTATGATTGAAATCACTGAGATTTGTGACAAGGGCTCTTTTGATGAAAGGTTGATCCGGCCACACACAGTGCAAAGCAGCTAGCGCTCGAGGCAATCACACAACTGGCTTTCTTCAAATACTGCCCATTACACGCCATAAAAGCACATCTAGGCCCACGTGGGGCACAAGGTATGAGAGAGGGACAGCAGAATTTTATAAAAGATTTCCAGATCGCTAGAAATTAGGTTCTTGAAAATGCAGAAGCCTTGGGAACATTGATCTTTTATTATTTTTTCTTTTATAGAAATAAAAGTAAAAGTAAACGCTTATACCTTTCTTCTTTCCACACCTGCCAGCTTCCCTTCTACAATCCACCTGGGATAGAGGAGGATATGACTTTTGATCCTCTCAGGAAGCTTGTTTATACTTTGAAATAAGTGATCTGATTAGCCTTATCACTATTTGGTCCTGACTAATTCAGCTGTTATTGGTGCCCATAAAGTTATATGGACTTTTTATTACCTGGCTTTCCTGCTGTAGTGAAAAACTATACTTTGATTAATCGTTGATCACTACAGGATTGTTTAAAAGTTTTCTGTGAGTATCTGCCAAAAAAAAAAAAATGGGGGTGGGGTGAAGTGCAGGAAAAAAAAACAAACTCAACACGAATTTTCCCATGAAAGGGTAGTACCAATACTGAGTGACATATAGAACATGGTCAAGGTGTTTTATCATTTGTTACTATATCATAGTTATTGTCACGAAAGGCATAAGTAAGATAAAAGCCCAGAAGCCGTGATGAAAACAGTATGGTGCAATCAATATAGATACATCTTTTTGAGAAAAAAAAAAGATATTTATGTATTTTAAAAATGGAGAAGTGATCTAAAAAAGAGAAAATCATTTTTAAGTATTTTGGAAAATGTATAAGTTCACAGAAGCTAAATGTGCACTGACAGAGGATGTGTGTGGCAAGACAAAGGTACATTTTCATGTGCGTTTATTTCAAAATAATATGTATGATTGAACAAGCACAGCGCAATCCCTTTTAATCTGGACTTGAAAATTAGTTGAAAGAAGTTTTCGAATGCAAGTTTACTTTGCCAATGGCCTTTTCAGTCATTGAGTAATAAAAATTATTTTTACCAAGTCAATGAATTGCTGTAGGTTCATATGTATATGAATCTGGTATAGAATCTATTGTATTCTAATGAGAACTTGCATTTAAATAATGATTGTTAATATTTACAATTGCTCTGAAAACCAATAGACAAGTTGAAACCACAGTAGAGTCCTTCTGCCATGAAAGAGTAAAATGGTAAAATGATAGGTTGGAAGAATTGGAAGAATCCTTTGAGATATTCTAGCCCAACATTTCTCAAAGCATGGTCTGTGGCACTGAATGGTAACTGAGAATACGTTAAGAAAAACGATAGACTGTGGAGATAATTTGGGGGCAAATTAATTTAAGAAAGACTTGCTGAAACTCTTAAATTTATATCTTTACTGTAATACTTTTTAGTCCCTTTTATATGAAAGTGCATTTTGAGTCTCTGAAGGAGAAAATTGCCCCAAATTGAGTGTGCACAGGTGCGATTGTGGTACATGTACATATGCATCTGTATGAGAGAGAAAGAAAGAGTATGTGTGTGAGACAATGTGTGTGTGTGTGTGTGTGTGAGAGGGAGAGAGAGAGAGAGAGAGAGAGAGAGAGAGAAGAAGAAGAGACAGGAAGGAAAATCTAATTTTTGTGGGAAACCCCCACCTTTAAAAATATTCTTCATTTAGGTCCATCTTTAAAAGCAGAAACTGAGGTCTAAGCAGTTGATGGCAACATGCCTAGGACTTTGAGATGTACAGCAGCTGACTGGTCCTAAAGTGCAGGTTTTATGACTCCTGAAGGTGTTCTTCATATTGTGCTGTAAGAGAGGATGGAGACCATGATGTGAATTCACATCTAAGTAGAAATAGACGATGCCAGCATGGTTTTACATTGCTGATAGAAAGATGATTTAAGATATTCTCCCACTAGCCTGCTAAGTTGCCAAAAGTTTCATTCTTTGCGTCCTAGGGACATAGGATTTTTAATTGAGCTTCAGGATGAAATAACTGGAAAGAATTCTCTATTTAGCCAGCTACATTTTCACTGCTGGCATCCAGGATGGGAAGAAACAAGATGCAGAACTAATGTCCCTTATGGAGGGTCTCTCTGCTTGAAAGAGGAAGATGAGGAAAAGCCTAGATTAGTACTGTTTACTTTAATAAACATACATGGTGATCTTGTTGCATTCAGTAGGTCGTGGGTGTGGCCTAGGACTCTGCATTTATACCAAGCTCCCAGGCCATGCTCATGTGGCTGGTTTGCTGAACCATAATTTTAAGTAGCAAGGGAGAAGACAGGATGACATAAATGCAGAGGCCAGTCCTGACGTCCTGGCTTTGTTTCTGCACAGATTTCCTGAGAAGAAATAGACACAAAAATATCTGATAAAATACTGGAATCAAACTTAAAAATTGACTCTATGTTATGGAATTTTTCTATTTCTTTAACTACCTTCTTTTTTCTGGATCTTCCATTTCATTTACCCATTTTCTTTTCTGAAACTGAGTATGTGGTTTCCATCTTCCACTTTCTATCTCTGTCTTAAACTTTGAGAACACTTTAAGGAGAAACTAACCAGGCCCTTAATCATTCCTCAAGTACAAAAAATTTAATTGAGATTACAGTTATAAATTCCTACTTTGTGTGCTCTTCTCCAAGCCTTGGTTTTCCGATCTATTTAATGGGGATTAAAAATATGACTCTACAATGAGATACTATGTGTGGATTTACAGTGTAAAACACTCGACACTATTCCCTTATTTACTTTATTTATTCCAGAAAAGGAATCAATGAGTGGAATTTGGGGTTGGAAGTGAATACAGATTTTGGATGCTGGAAAAATGTGCAGTTACAGTGTCGTTTTATCTCTCTTGTTGTTACTAAGATGGGCACCTGTTCCCACAGTGCCGCTGTGTCCCATCAGTAAACACATGCTTCTTTGCTGAGAAATAAGTGCGTGCATATGGCGGTGGGCAGGAGTGTTTTGTTGTGGGAATAACAGTTTCTCCCTTTTTTGGAGTCCCTTGCTATTTTTAATTAAAGACACTTATTTCTGTCACACAATAAGGTATTTTCTAGACAAAAGCTTTATGTAGACTATTAAGGAATACATTTACACCACTGTGCCATCTCTTAAGCACTTCCTTTGGGCAAAAAAAAAAAATGACGCCAGAGGGATCAGAAAACAACGTTGAGGGAGCCAACGGCAAAGTCACTTAGGAAATTCTTACATCTTGAGATACACAAATCAAAATTTGCTGAAATTTCTTAGCAGGCCAGATTACTTCTACAAAGAAGAAAGAGAGGGTCATGGTGACAAGGGTCCAGATTCATTGGAAAGAAATGCTTGCCTTGGTGGCATTAGATGCTGACCTTTCTCTACTCCCTTTGGTATTCATTGTCCCTCTGCTGTTCTGCCTCCCCCAACCCACCTCCCACCCCTGCTTCTGCTTCCTCATCTACCCGCTGCCACGTTGTTAAATTCCACCGTACACTAATCTCCGTAAGACTGACAGGCGCACACAGTCCCACTGGACATCCCAGGTATGGTGCCACGGCACAGAGCCAAGTCATAATTACTTTCTAGAAAGTTATTTTTTAAGTGTGAATGTAGCACATCCTAAATCCTATATGCCTAGGCCTGGGTTTAGTTGGAAAGTGTCATTTTCTGTTACTGCTGTACCTTTTCTAACCTTGAACAAGTCATCTCACTCTACTCATCTCCATTCCTTAATGGAAAGATGAGGGAGATACTATGAGTAAGATGCTATCTAAATATGAAATGATACACAAAGGAAGTAAAGATCAGACTGCGTCAAAAGCTGCCGATCCTTCCAACCATAGGCTTTTCTGTGACTTTTGTCTCCCAAGATTGGTCCAGGAATCAGTGATACAAGTCAGGAACCACTACAGTTTTCCAGAGTCTTCTTAGGATGGTTCTTCCACTTGTCTTATTGCTGGCAGATTTTTGATGACTTGTTTAATGAACTGGGGCCCAGTTCCTCATAACAGAGCCTACTGGTGTTGAGGCTTAAATGAATTCGTGCACGCAAAGAGCATAGAATAGTTTTCAGCATAGAGCGAGAACTGAATTCACGTTAGCTGTTAGCATTACATTGAGAAAGCCTGACCCTTGCTCATCTATTTAGTTCTAATCTATCACTTAGCTTTTACCTTCAGGGCCTACCATTTGACTTTGTGCTCTGGGACCCAGACTCCAATTTGATATATTAGCCTTCTAGACCCTACTGTGGGCTTCAAACCCATCTCTCTCCACATTTCCCCAGCTATCTGTACCAGATTTAAGTCACGTAGTTTGCAATCCACTGTGTTTGGGGCTCTACGTTGAGAGAGTGAAGTCCATTGCACGACTTATCTATAAAATAAAATTATTACAAAAAAAACTTGAGATAGTGTTTTGGTGGGGTTATGGGGAGGGAGAAAGACAACTTTAACTAAATTTGTTCACCCGATCTCCCTGGATTCTTCCAAGCCATAGGGAAAATCTAAAATGACCTTAGAATTGGGTTGTTTTTCAATCCCAAGGGTAAATTTTTTTCCTATCATTTGAAATGTCCTCACGAACAAACTTATTTTAAATTTTTTACACTTACAGATCCCTAAAAGGTGTGTTAATACTTCAAAATAACATTTCAGAACTGTAAGATAATGATATTATATTAGATATTTTAGCCATAGCTTAGTGCTTTGACTAATAATAGTAAAAATATAAAATTGCTACATAAATGGCTTAAATCAAGATCATATATATTTCTAGTTCTGAATTTCTCTTTTCTTAGGTCCATAATTATCTATTCTAGTAAAATATATTTTCTTTCTTTGTGATGAACTTTTGTGGAATAGTCCATTTTTCTGGAGTTCCAGACCTACTTTCATTTCAAAGTTACAACTTCTAAACTGAAGATTATTACTTCTCTGCTTTTCAGCCAATAATTTCTATTTGAGCACTATAAAATTGTCATACTCCTAAATCTCTTATCCTTAGGATTAAATAAAAACTCACTTTCACGTATTTTCAAAGAAAGAGTTTTATGTAAGCCATTACTTAGCACACAACTTTCTGTTTTATAGTTATGACACAGTCTACTCCCAAGCAAACCCCTATTTAGTGTGAAGCTTGTCTTTAGCATCTCTCTGCCTCCATTCATGGGACAGGTGATGTTCTAGGTCACCTGAGCAGTCCTCTCCATAGACTTGTTGCTGAGGCATCACCGCACACCCTAGACCAGGATTTCCAAACTCAAAAGCTTACAGGAATAAAACAGTTACAGTGAATGAGTGACGCCAACAGGGTGGAAATGATGGTGATTGTGGTAGAATCCATATGCGGCAACCAAAAGATTATTGTATTATTTCACATCTGCAGAATTTTCAAGAGAAGTCTGAAATCCGGATTCTACTAAAAAAAATGTAATGTGAATAAATAGTGCATGAACCATACAAAACATGTAAACCTGTTGCCCTTTTGAGACCTTTTTCTTCCTCTAAATGTTAATGACATCAACAACACATCTGTCTGTCCCGAGTTATATTTTTCTTGGCTGGATTAAAATGAGTAAAAGTAACAACTCCCCATAAAAATACAAGTAATATGTTAATAAAGTCAAACGTGACAATATCGGAGTGGAATAAGAGGCAGGATATCAATCAGACACATTATTTGGTAAAATAATAAAAATAAAAACAGACAAAATCAATTTTGCATTTTGACAGGCACCTTTTGGCCATGTCAAAATCTACTACTTCAATCAATTCTCAGTATGGTGCCAACTACTATTGAAAGTAATATGCTACCCATTTCTTCTTGCTTAGAGTTGAGCCTTTATACCAACCTCAACCATTGGAACCCAATGGGATGAGTGATAAGGGATACAGGAGAAAGGCAGCCATGGCCTAATGTTCTACGAGGACTGGTCCGGTGACTCTTGTCAGTAATGACAAAAGTCACACACAAATTTACCAGGTAAGGTGACGATAACAAATGGAAACAGTTTTCACGTCTCTCTGGCTCTTTCCTAATGCATTTTCTAGATTTTGGATTTAGCCCTTTTTAGAAACTTTTAGAAAACTTCTGAACCCCTTTGCCATGGATGCATGAAAGACCCCACACAAGCACACACAAAATGAGAATTTACAGCTATAACCACAATTTAAAATTTTTCCTGTAGATGTGGTATAATTAAGGGCCTGGTTATTCTCTCCAAAAAGTATTCCCAAGGCTAAGACAAATGTATTGCTTTGAAACGGTTTATTTTTGAAACCTAATTATCAAATACAGAAGTTTGTACATTTAGCCATAGTTTATCTACACAGTTGAAAACAGGATATGCCACTAGCTCAGACTCTCTTCTGTACAAACAACTCTTTAAATGCCTGAAAAGTTGCTTATTTATCTGTCTCTCTTTTTTTCCTTAGGGAGAAGAAAGGCTGATTGTAAATTAACTTTAAGAAATATCATGCTCAACTCGGTCTTTGAAGACTTAAAATATTTTTAAAGGAGGATGTATTGACTTTGTCACAGATTTTTGGAATAAGCAGTATGTGCTCTTTTAAATGACCGAAGATACCAGAGGGGGGCAAAACAGGCAATCATACATTGTGATAAATTATGCTCACTTTTTCCACATATGTGAACAAAATGTAGCATGAATCTGATAGGTACTAATTTGAGATTTTAACCCTGAATGGGAATAAATGAGAACACATGGCTGCATTGGTTAAAACAAAACAAAACGGTATGACTTAACACAAAGAAGTAAAAAAAATTTCAAGCTGTAGACTCGATTCAGTTCTGAATTATACATCTTGGAACACTGTTAAGTCAAATATTTGAGTGACTATAAAACTAAGCCTCCCCATTTCAATTACAATCTATTATGAGTCTGTCCTTTATAAAACCAATACCAGGAGAGCAGCAGGTCTCTTGCTTTGTTTATGCAGATCTTCAAAAGGAATCTGGCTGGATGGGCTCCTGCTGGGAGTGTGGGAGGAGCTTCGGTTTGGGGATAGAACTCAGAAGAAAATAAATGATAAGATGTAGGTTCTCCAGGACTTATTCCAAAGCAAGTCTATGTTTGTTAGAAGCCATTTTTACGTAATAGATGTCGAATGCTTCCTGTTAGGCATGATTTTATGACTTTTAGTTTTGGAGACCTGGAGAGTTACTAGAGGCTTCCTTGTATTCCAGAGCAGCAGTGTTTGGTGGCTGATTAAAAACAAAAGTTTGCATAGAGATCTGGTTCTTTTGTCAGTTCTTGAGAGCTCAGTCAAACCATGTCGCATCAAAGATACATTCTTACACAGCTGTGGGTTTAAGCACAGCATTTAATATTGCTCTTAAGGGAGTATGGATGCAAGATTCCACCCTGGGATTCCAGGATACATCTCAGCATCTGAATTCTGGCAGAGTAAACAGACAATCTCTGATCCAGTCTTCAGCGATGGCCTTTGTAGTCTTGCAAAAAGATTCACAGAGAGTGAGCACTAGAAAAAGAGTATTCAGGCTGAGTTGGAGGTTCCTAACGCACTAGGTTTGCCCAAGCATCATTTGAATGATAAGGAGACAAGACAAAGATCAGGGATGGGGCAAAACATGTCCACTAAAGACAAAAGCATTCTGTGTGTCAGACTTCATTTACTTCTCATAGTTACCCTGTGTATCAGTTAGCTATTGTTGCTAATAATCCACTAAAAAAACTTAATTTAACAGCTTAAAATTAATCACTTGCTGTTGTTCCTGAGCTTACAGCCTAGTTGAATAGTTTTTGTTCAAGTCACACATTTCTGCATCTCTGGTCAGTTGCAGTTAGGAATACAGCTCTGCTGACCTTGGCTTTCACCATATCCTGTTTTTACTCCAGGTATTTTAAAGTCTCCCTGCTACTTACTTAGGAGTTCTCAAACCTGTTTAGTCTTAAGATCCCTTTACTTTCTGCGAAAATGTATTGAGAACCTCCAAGACCTTTTGTTTATGTGGGTTACATTAATCAACACTTACCATATTAGAAATTAAAACAAATTTAAAATATTTATTAATTTGTTTAAAAAATAAACATTCACAAATCAACATAAATAACATTTTAAATAAAAAAATAACTGTATATTCTCCAACGAAAACATAGTGAAAAGGGTGCTGGTGTTTTACATTTGTATAAACTTCTTTAATGTTTGGTTTAATAGAAGACAGCTGGATTCTTATGTCTGCTGCTGTGTGTAATCTGTTGTAATGTCACATGTTGAGGCCTCTGGAAACCACCGTGCATTGGTGAGAGAATGTGAGTGAACAAAAGTAATAAAATTTTAGTATTGTTAGGAAGATGATTTTGATTTTGTGAACTTCTTAAAATGTCAGTGCCACAAAGGGTTTCTGGACTCACTATGAGAACGCTAATCTTTACCATCGAATGTGAACTGTTTTCTGTTTTAAAAGTTTCATGATTCTGACTCACTTTATTCCCAATGTGACTGCATTCAAGTTTCTCTCTTGCTATTTGTTAGCTGCATAACTTGGGCAAGTTATTGAATTCCTCTATCTGTAAAATGGGCATACTCACATCTAACTCATAGAATTGTCATGTGAGTGAATTAGATGTTCTATACAAAGCACTCAGCATCGTTACAGACACGTTGTAAACCCTCAGTAAACTGTTACTATTATTACTATTTTTAATTGTATTTCATCCAGAAAATATATTTTTAAATGCTTTCACTGGAGAAAAACTATTTACGCACCGAAATAAAAGCTGTATGCACTGCTGCCAATAACCCCAGAATATTATAGTGTTTAGGGAAATTAGATAGTAATTTATTCAATTCATGAATGTTTATTGAGGGACTATAATGTGCTACTGTGTGCTATCAAGCCTATGGGAAGTTCCTAGCCTAGGCCTGGGTAACAGTGAAGTCCTCGTGAACTGGCATTAGAGCTGTGTCTTGATAAATACATACAACATCATGGGCAAAGAAGACATGAGAAAATGTATTCTAAGAAGAAAACTTTTTAGCACAGAGTCAGCAAACATTTTCTTTTTTCCTTTTTTTTTTTTTTTTTTTAAGGCAAGACAACCTTGGTTGACCTCACAGATTGCAAGGACCTTGTCAGCTTACAATCCCTTGTTTTTTGTTTTTTGTTTTACCCCTACAGCACCTGGTCTTCCTAGGTGGTCTCCCATCCAAGTACTAACCAGGTCCAGCCTGCTTAGCTTCTGTGATCAGACGGGATTGGGCTTGTTCAGGGTAGCATGGTCGTAGACTAGCAAACATTTTCCAGAAAGAGCCAGATAGTAAATATTTGGGGCTTTGTGAGCCATCTGGTCTCTGTCGCAACTGAGCTCTCCCATTGTAGTGTGAAAGCAAACAGGGACAATGAGTAAGAGAACGATCTTGGCTTTGTCCCAACAACACTTTATGGACTCTGAAATCTGATTTCATTTGATTTTACAAGTCCCATAATATTATTCATCTTTTGATTTTTTTCCCCCCAACCATTTAAAAAATGTGAAAACCATTGTTAGCTTGTGGAGCCCTATGAAAACAGGCATTGGGTAAGACGGCGCTTGTCGACTGCCATTTGTGGACCCCGTCTCTGGAGCAAGGGTTTTATGGCAAGAAAGTGTCATATCTGTTTGGGAAGCAATGAATTATCTAGCCTGACATTTATAGAGGGCAGTTGTAAGTGAGTTATCTCGGCAGATGTTTGTCATTTCATGGAAGATGAGAACGAAGACGTAGAAAGTGGTAAGACTTGAATGCCTGGCTAACAGTAACCATGGTAATTATGACCTTTGAATTGGGCACCACAGTGTATACCATTTTTTGCATATAAGATCATGTTCTCATTTTGTAGATGAAAAACATAGAAATGCAGGGAGATGAACTGACTTGACCATACACCCATCCAATAAATGGCTGAACTGCAGTTAATCTTCTGATATCTCTTATCATTAATTCCCCCTCAATTGTATTACGTAGAGCTCATCCCATAAGCCAGGGATATGACACTATTTTATGGAAGATTCAACATAAACATTTTTGTGTTCGAGAGATGGAAACACAATTCATTCTTATGGGAAATGTGTGTTTTCAAATCTGAAAAAATACGCTACTAGAATTTTTATTTATACTAAAGCACAACCTAGAATTTAGTCTCAAGATGCCAAAAGGAGTTTAAATTTACTCTCCTAGCAACTTTCAAATGTACAGTACAGTATTGCCAACCAGTCACGTGCTATCCATTACATTTCCAGAACTTACTCATCTAATAACCGAAAGTTTGTACCTTTAGACCACCTGCACCCAATACCCTTCACCTGTGGCAAGCACAGATGTTCTCTCTGTGATGTTTTTAGATTTCATTTATAAGTGAGATCGTACAAAATTTGTCTTTCTCTATCTGACTCATTTCACTTAGCACAATGTCCTCAAGGTCCACCCATACTGCTGTGTATAGCAGAATTTCCTTCTTTCTTACGGCTGAACAATATTTGGTCCTGCGTGAGCTCTCTCTGTCGCTACTCACACTGTCTTTTGTCTCCTGAGATAGCAATCTTGGCGCCTAACCTTAGAGAAAAGCACGCGTCTTACTCTCCAGATCCAGTGCTATCCAATAGAACTGTCAGTGACGAAGTAAAGGGGGCTGTTCAATAAAGTAGCCACTATCTATATGTGACTAGTGAGCACCTGAAAGGTGAGTGACAATGAGGAATTGATTTATAATTATTTAATTAATTTAAACTAATTGTTATTCACATTAAATAGCTCCATGTGACAAGTGTCTCCCATATTAGATCGTGTGACTCTAGGTTCTGGTGTGATATCCTACCCAAACTGTGGGAACTTGAGAGTTTTAATTTAGGGGAGATTTTCGCGTATTTGTCTAGTCCACTTGAACCTGGAGATATTGCAGGTATAAGCATCCTTATTTCATAAATTTTCTAATGAATTTTTTCTAGAAATCATGCTGGCAGACTTGATTAATTAATACTGTATTAGTGAAAGAAGCCGAATATAAGTAATTATATGAATTTGAGCAGTTCGGGTTTAATTCTTTAAAAATTACATAATAAAACTGGGATATTTAGCAAGATTACTGGCAAAAGAAAGCTAGCTTCGATGTTCTCCTCTTCGCCCTTTGGTTTACGTTTGAATCGTATCTATTTAGCATGACCATCTTGATTCCTCATTGTTGACAATACAATCTTATTGTCCAGCAACCATTTGACTCCTGCCCTGGTGGACAAGAATTGAAAATCTTGGAGCCCTCACTCTAGAACTTTCCAGCTATCATCTATCCAACCTTAGAGTCTCTCGAAGTCTTGCCATGTGTTTGGCTAGTTATATTTTAACTTCACTTGTGCTAAGATGGTAATAGATAATAACAGTTTAATCACTGGTAGGTAATATATTAGATTCTAGAACAGGAAACTTATATGTCTAGAGCCAAAGAAGGAACTAATAAGGAGTGTTCTAGCTTCCCCTGGCTGGTACCTGAGCAATGTAAAAGTAGGGGACAAGATGAATAAATATTTAGAATGTGACAATGACAAATGAAGCTGTGGGATAAAGGAAAACAACTTCTTTTGCTCATGCTAATTTACAAGGCAAACCTCCTTTTATATTTGCTAGGTTGAGTCTAATAATGTTTGCAATTTATTGGCTTTTCTTCTAAAGATTTCAAAGCATAGAGGAATCAAACCCTGATGTTTTTAGTAAATGTATTTTTTGAGATTCTAAACTACTCAGGAGAAGAGGTAGGGACATTTGTTAACCTTGTGGTTTGTTGCTGCGTATATGAATATACACATGCACATATGAATGTGTATGTGTATGTGTGTGTGTGTGTGTGTGTACACATGTGTATATAATGAGAGAGAGAGAGAGAGATGTGTTCCTCCCACCCCAAGTAGTAACTATAGTATATTATGTATAATTCTCTTTACCAGGAGATCAGAAGCTTTGGCACTTATGACTGTGCAACCTGGAGCAAGTTTCAATCTCCCTAAATCTCGGTTTCCTTATAAAAGAGAAAATGATACATACTTCTAAAGGTTATTGAGAAAATTAAATGAAATATCATTAAATGAAATAATATTTTTAAAAACCAGTAAAATAGGAAGCAGTTTAAGGTTAATAATGAGGGAGAGGCAGAGCACTCTTTCTCCAACCTGAGAATGAAGACTTGTGCCTAAGTCTGATTTGAAAAATATACTGGGAAGCATCTGGATACACTTTCTGGACAGATGGCTGATACATTCTGTGTGCCACACATGCGTGGCTTTCTATGGAGTTGCTTCAGCACGAAGAGCCTCTTGCAGGATTCTTTATGGGCTAATATGTTAGGTGAACCACAACAAACAGGGAGCCGGAGGCTTGAACCTAATGCAAACAGTTGCACGGACACTCAGTACACAGAGTGTAAATAACATCTTGAATGCCACCAAATGTCAATACTGATGTTCGATGGTATTACATAAATTCAGCTTTAATTGAGCAAAGCTAAATCCAACTAAATGGATCTGATTCTGTTCTCAAATACTGAAATGAAGCCTAAATCATAGAGATTTTTATACCTTGTGTCTGAGATGTTGCCATATGACACACACACACACACACAAACACACACACATACACAAGTATATGTATATTTATATTTCTTCCACTTGACAATTCTTATCTACTTAAGAACAAAGTCTAAAGTAAACAGCCATCCTCAGATACCAGCTGATCCAAGGGCTACTTTGGAGCAGAGGAAGAGTGATTTATGCACAAGGAAAAATTGTTTATATTCTGTGGCACAGTGCGTTCCCACGCCATTAAAAATTAGGGACCAACGCCATCTATAACAACCTTAAAAAATAACACGGGTTCATAGGAGGTTCAGTTTCTGGGTGCTAGCACATTTATGTCTTTGAAATAGATAATGTGAAGATTTAAGCAGGCCGCTGAAAAGGACTGGATATAAGGTGTTCTTTCTGGATGCTCTCACTTTTAGAAAGTGCCAGAACTGCGTTGAACAACTATTTTTAGGCACAAATCAAATGCACAAAGTGACAGTTGTTACCTAGCTAGGTATCTGAGAGTAAATGAAATGTGTGTGTGTGTATATATATATATAGAAAAATGTGAAAGAATATCGCAGCTGGTGAGCAATAAAGATTTTTGTTTTAAAAAAATGTTTGAGAGATAAGAGGCTGCTGTTTTACTAAAAATTCCAGAGGAGAAATTATAATTTCTCTCTCTCAAAACCAAATGTAGTTACAAAAATTTTGATTTTCTAAGAAAATGTCTGCTTGCCTAGAGCTGAAATTTCTGATTTGCCACTTAGGTTCTTTCTTCCTTGTTCTATAATCAGTCGAGGTTGAAGAATAGCTGTTTATGATCTTCTGTATAACAGATAGCACATAAGTGTGGATTTATTATCATGCTGCACTTAACTGCCTCTTCGGCAGGCTAAATAGCCTAGTTCTGTGAGCCTTTCCTTAAGCGTACATCACTTTTCAACTGTTTAATGGCCATCATTGTTGCTTTCCTCGGAAGGGTTTCCAAATTATTCCTACCCTTTTGAAGTTTTCCCCCTCAGTTGATAGGCATTGTGCCTGAGCACTGAATGTCTGCTGGGCCCTGTGCCAGATTTGATTGCAAGTGTCTTCTACTGTTCCCCAAGCTTTTGGGCCATGTTACAGGCAACGCAAATGAGATCAATACATTTAAGAACACAGTGACAATGTGTGGCCTTCGATTTAAGGAGAAAGACAGTCCTAGGCGTTGCCTGGGTTTTGTTTTGTTTTGTTTTGTTTTTATCTCTTTTTACCTATTTCCACTGATGGCTTTGGTCATTCCGAGCCTCTTTTAATAACACGAATTTGGAGGGTTTCACTAATTTTTAAGTTCAAGAGGAAGGTATATTTGAAATCTACTCAGCATAAAATATACAGGCTGAGAGAGAAGACTTTGAGCCAACATCAGTGCTCTAACAGGGCATTGTCCAAGAGAGGGGCCCGGAGACAAAAGGAAGTGGCAGTGGATGATACATGTGGGCCTCTAACCTGGGCATCAGTGTATTAGTCCAGGACCATGTATAAATCAAGAGGATGACCCCAAAATCAGAAGACCCAGGTATTGGGAAAGGTGCTATAAAAACCAACTAACCACCATCAACATTGCTAACAACAACAGAAACCAAACAGAGATAATTACGGCATCAACCAGACAGAACAGCTCCCACGGCTGCTGTTGAGCAAGGGCACTCTGCCATCCTGGGTTTCCTTTTGAGGGTGGCACTGGCCTTCCGGTGAGGTCAGTCTAGGGACCAGGTGTGGGCTGAGCTGGGGTTTGCACTTCTGCTATGAGGAAGTAAAGAAACCTGAGGGGAGGAACTTTGAGTTCAGAGATTTGAAAACCCTATTTTAAATTGTAAATATTGGTTATGTAAGGGCTTGCTTAGTTGACCTTTGTGCTACCATCTCTCCCCATCCCCAACCCCCCAAGCTGATTACCAGGAAGTTTAAATCACATTTGCAGATCAATTATCACAGTTAAGAACTTCTTAACCTATATATTTGTACTTTCTCTTTTTTTCACTTATTTTGTATTTTCTACTCATATATACGTTTTTCTTAGTTCTGGTTCTGCATCCTTATTTATATTTTTTTCATACTCTACAGCAAGAGTCCTTGAATCTCTCAGAACTTCTACTGAAAAAAAAGCAGGCATAATCACAAAATTTCTGCATCCATAAAGGAAAACGAAAAGCATTGAATGGATTATAAAGCTTTGCTCGTTAGTTTGTGTGTGCTACTTGTTGTTAAATTTATTTCCCAATATCTGTCTAGTTGGGCAAGATTTACAGTCTACATAAGAATTGTTTACCTGAAATTTTCTTGCTTCCCAGGAGACATTAAATAAAAATAAGCCTTGGTTCCCTTCAGTAAAAACTCTTCTGCAGAGAAGTTGTCATCTCTTTCTTTGAGCAGAAATCCACATGCACTTCTGATCATATGTATATCACGTGCATTCTCAAGGATGCCTGGTAACGTTAAGGAACAGAAGTGGTTTAAACTCAGGCCCCTAAACTGAGACTTCCAATGACATGTGGCAGAAACTGTGCGTCTTCGTCATCGAGAGTTTTCACAGTTGCCCTTCACTAGCTTTGTCCTGCTGTATGCCTGTTTCGTAGTAGGCTATACGATTAAACACCAGACTCTGTGTGGTGATTCATTGAAAATGCTTTTTTAAAATTATTTCGGTCCCTAAGTTTGATTTTCCCATGTCGTGTGGAGAATATTCACAAAGAGACTCAGTTTTAGTCTCACGCGTCCTTACCACTCAGCATGTTATTCACCACTTTTGCATTGCCTTTTGACTTTTAAGACACCTCCCATATAAGGCATTTTTAAAAAGAGTCAATGGCAGAGATGCCATGAAATATCTTCTTAGAAAAATTTCATCCTTGGGTTGAGAGTTCAGGGTTTGTTGTTACGAGACGTGGGTTCCAGTCCTGGCTTCGTTGTTATTTTCTCTGTGATCTTACACGAGACACTAAACTCTGGGCTTCATTTTCCTTACGTGCAAATGTGAAGAAAGACTCTCATTTGGCCCCACGAAAAGAAATTAATGTATGTGAAAAGTCAAAGGTTTAACCCTCTATCAACCGAAACCATGGACTATCATGGTCAGACCCTCAACCTCATAAGATCCATAGTTTGTTAAAGCTGTTTGCCTCACTCTCTGTCATCTTACCCTGAGCCTTCACTTGTCTTATTACTTAGATCAGATTCTATTGTCTACAACCACAACACTCCCTTGCAAATACTGAGCTCCCTGCCTTTCTCTCTCCTGCTGATATTATAGGAAAAGCTCTTACTCTTGTTAAAATAAAACTCTCGCATACTTTATGCTTGTATCTGAGTCAAATGTTCCCAGAGGAAAATACACACCCTCGCTGACTATTTTTACTTTAATAAATTTCTGATCAGAAATCTCAGATAGGTACTCCACCTGTTCCTACTTTACCCGCTAATAAACTTGCCTCATATTCTTTTGAGAAAACAGAAGCATCAGGCAGGAGGTCTCTCATTCGTCTGCCATCAACATTATCAACCTCCTCACATCTGTGTTTTGTAAACAGTGCGGGGATCTATGAATATGAATTATTATTATGGTTCCATAATTCTTGGTTGGAGATATATAATGCATTTGAAATTATTTTCTTTAAAAAAATCTTCTCAAATTTGACCTCTATTAAACTGTTGCACAGAAAAAGGACTGTATTAATCATAGTACACTATTGTAAAGTTTAGCTTTATTAAAAAGTGTGCTAGAAGCTCATTAAGCACAAAAGAAACTGCTTAAGTCTGTCTGTTCAGCATAATGAGCAATTTGACCATTTTGTCATTGATTTTTTTTTTTTTAGAATATTTATATTTGGGAGGATAAAGAGCATTCGAATTTAAGCACTATTCACTGGGTTTGAATGCTGAGTATAAGTGATATATAATTCCCTATGTTTTATTCTACTTTATTTTTAAGAAACCTACAATGACCTGTGATTGTGATGCTAAAACTCAGGTTCCAACTAAATAAGAAAGGTTCCTTTTCCCCTTTTCACCTTGTCTCTTTTAAATCAATAAAAGCCCTATTTGCTCATCTGAGGTTAAACCATTCAGCCGAGAGGGCGTCCTCAACCACTTCTTAAACTTCCTTTATGAAAGGGCCCTTCATAAGCTGCTTCTCTAGGAAGCAGCAAGAAGACAAATTAGCAACTTGAAAAATACGGTTGTATTTTCACAATCCGTCATATTCTCTTTGATCTTGTTATGAAAAAGGCTTGTCAGAGTTCTTTTTTCTCTAAGTTATGGCTCAATAATGATCCAAATCTTCATGATGCTATTATTACTAGGTGTGCTGAAAAGCCAGCCTTGAGCTTCTGTTCCACAGTGCCCTGTCTGTTTACCATCTGTATTCCCCAGCCTCTTAGAGTGAAAATATAACACCTGAGCACAAAGGCTTGACGCTACAGATAGTATCTTCAATGTGGAGGAGTTGGAAATAAAGTTTTATTTCTTTCCCTGTAGTTTGTTTTATAGCCTTTCCCCAGATAGTTTAAAAAAAAAAAAAAACAGATTGATCCTACGAATGCTCCTTTAGAGGAAATAATAGTTTCTATGACCAAAAAAAAAAAAAAAGGAAATATTTGTACTCTAGTCTTTCCAAGGAATTCAAAATGCAAAGTGCTAAAAGATTCTGCTGTGCAATCTTGAGCAGCTGCTTAACTCTCTGTGTCTGTTGTCTGTAAAATAGTATAATAATAGCAATTACTTCACTGAGCAGTCTGAGAATTAAGAGCTAATGTATAAAAAAATTTAAAACAGTGCCTGACACGTATAACAGCTATTATTTTTAATCTCATATTCTCCAAAGCTTTGAGCAGAGAACCCATTCATGCTCTTTAAAAGAAACTGACAAAATAAAACCACCAACTGTCATGTACTAGTAAAGGTTCCACTAGATGGTGAGCAACTTGAAGACAAGGATTCTGCTCTGTTTGTTTTCATATGTTCTGCTCCTAGCACAGAACCTGGCATACAGCAGATGCTCGGTGAATATTTTGTGCATGTGTTAACGAATGTATGTTCAATGTTGCCCTGTATGTCATCTCTTTCCTCCTATGCTTAGTGTAGATGGTTGGTGTTATGGATTGAATGTTTGCGTCCAAAATTCATATGTTGAAATCCTAACTCTCAATGAGACGGTTGTAGGAGGTGATTAAGTCAAACAGGTGCAATCCTCATGAGTGAGATTAGTGCCTTTATTAAAAAAAAAAAAAAAGACTTCAGAGAGTCCTCTTGCCCTCTCTGCCATGTGAATACAGAGCAAGAGGACAGCTGTCTATAAATCAGGAAGCAGGCTCTCACCAGACATCGAAGCTATGGCACCTTGATCTTGGACTCCAAAACGTAAGAAATAAATCTTTGTTGTTTATAAGCCATCTGGTCTATGATATTCTGTTATAGTAGTAAAAACAAACTGAGACAGTGTGCTTATTCTTATGTAGAGCTGAACGAATCTCTATTTTTCTTCTCGGTATTAATATTGTTCAATCGGTTAGTACTTTATACACTAGTGTTATCTCATTTAATTCCCTAAATGGTATTTACTGTATTATCAATTAGGTATTTGAAATGAAAAGTGGCAGAGCTGAGAGTTCAATCCCCAACTACTGCCAGAACAAGACTTTTTCTGCCATCATTCAAAAGAGAAGGCTACTCAGATCTCTGGGTTACAAGTATCTTAGATCTAGGGCTAAGTTTTAGTGTTAAATTCTTTTCTTTAAGCTACTACAACCTCCATATGGCTTTGGATATGCAGAATTTGTCTCTATACAGAGGAATATTAATGGACTTGATCACCTTGTTGAGTACTTAAATCTGTTCTTATAACTAAAGCCTCAGGCTTTTTTCTTGTTTATATTTTGAATAATTTAAGTAAATTTACATTAATAATATATATAATTTGCTTGTTCATTTTGTGTGATTTGTTGCAAGATGTAGAAATTATCAAGGATCCCATGGAACAAAGGGTTTGGTGAGGAGCTTCCTGTTATTGGCTGAGAATTCTTAGATTCTTTGGTTTTCTGTTGAAAATGAGTAAAAATTTTCTGGAACTGACATTTGTCCTTCAGTTGACAACACTTTTTCTTTATATCTGATGAAATAGATTTCACAGCTTGGTGGTGTCTTTTACCAATGTTTTCCTCATCTCAAACATGGGGTTATTATTAACGGTTCTCTCAGTGTGAGGGAGAGAAATTTAGTTATAATTTTCTCTCTATATGAAGATTTTTAGTCACATTGCATTTAGATTTTTTTTTACTGAATTAGTCCTCGAAGCATGTTATTTTATTCCCAGAAATCTAAGAATGGCCCTCCCTTTCTTCCCTCCCTTTTGAAGTTTTAGAATCATCAAGAACATCTCCTTTCTTCTTTACCGTAATCACTGATGATAATAATGGCTTTCATCATTGGTCATCTAGAGACCTTTTCAAATATACGTTTTATCATAAATAGAAGGAATACTGGGGAATATTTGCATTCCACTTTAGGCTGAAAATCGAGGAACAAATAGAGCTTGAAATATGTTCTGTGGCACTCTTCCGAAATTGTGCAATACGCCTCTTAAATTACAATTTCAGTTTTGCAAGGGCACAGCAGAAAAATCGGAGCAACGAACGAGACCACCCAGCTGGTTCATTTATGTGTATGTGCTACCCAGACCATGTAACACCTGCAAGAGCAATGAATTCCATTTTAAATTCCACCTAGAATTTGAATTTGATTGATGACATTCAAACTGCAAGGGCACTAGTGATAGTAAATAACTGATACCAAATAAAATAATGGATGTAAAAGTGTTTTTAAACAAAGACTACTATGTATACATAAGATGTTACTACAAGTCAACTACTGTAACAGAAAACATGAAAAGATGTCAAGAGTAGGTTTGTGTATTCTTTCAGTTGTCAACAAGGCAACTGAACATTCTATGTATAGTCTTTGGAAGTGAACACCTGAGAAAGGGGTAGGTTGTACTCAATAAAAACAAAATATTTGTCCAGTTTCAGTCTACATAAATATTAGCATGTTGGTTTGTAGTTTGCACTTTGCCTTCATTTAGAAGTGTTCATAAAACATGAGAACCTTTCTTATTTGTATGCCTCTGTTGGGCTCAAAACCGAATACAAGGACATTCATGTTGTATTTAATGCACATGTTGAATTTTACTTTACCCCAGTACTTCTCAATTACATAACCTACCATGAAAGTCTCAAATCTCTGATACCAATTAGGTGTCCTATAATCAAATTCTACCTGGATTTAGAATCAGACCCCACAAATTAAAGGTGTCACTCCTATAAAACTGCCCCCACTTCAGATGCTAGTCACAAGTCCTGGGCTGCCTGTATTTCTGACCGAGAGGCCGTAAACCAGAAATTTCTAAAATCCCCTCTCCAGGTTTAATACCATTTAGAATGGCACATGGAACTCAAGGAAACACCATACTGATGTTCAGTGTTTTATTATACATGATAGCACTTAGGGACAGCCAAGTGGAAGAGATGCACAGGGCCAGGTACAGGGACAAGGCATGGAGTTCTTATGCCCTCTCTGGATATGTCTCCTTTCCAGCACTTATATGTATTCACCAGCGAAAGCTCTGAATCCTATTGTTCAAGAGTTTTTATAAGAACTCAGCCTCCAGGCTCCCTCCCTTCCAAGGAGGTTGGTGGGTGGGGTTGAAAGTTCTAACCCTTTAATAATTTGTTCTTTCTGGTTTCCAGCCCCATTCTGAGGCTATCCAGGGGGTCTACTCTAAGTTATAGTGTTAACATAAACTCAGGTATAATCAAAAGGGGCCTCATTATGAATAATAAAAGACACTCCTATCATTTTGAAAATTCTAAGGGTTTTAAGAGCTCTGTCAGGAACTGGGAACAAAGAATAAATATTTCTTATACCACATCTGCTTTTCTATTTTTAAATAGATTTTATTTTTTTTAGAGTGTTTTATTTTAACAGCAAAATAGAAAAGAAAGGGCAGCATTTCTATATACCCCCTGACCATACCCTCAGGCCCAGCCTCCCCACTATCGACATCCCCCCACCCCCACATAGTGGCATTTTTGTTGCAATTGACGAATACACATCATTACCACCCAGATGCCATAATTTCTATTAGGTTTCACTTTTGGTGTTGTATATTCTATGAATTTTGACAAATGTATTATAACACTGAAGAAAGTGAGCGTGTGCCACCTCCAAATACGCCACTCTGGCATAAGGATTATTGTAAGCTGAAGACAATTGAGAAAAAGGAGACCCAGGACCAGCTCTCTGCCCTCCCCTTCTTTACCAAGAAGGGCTGGATGATTCTTAATCACCAGACAGAACTCTAGACTCTTCTCAGACCAGAGATGGCATCAGAGGAATCTATATAACAAACCTTACCAAGCAGCCCCTACCTTCCACTAGTTTCCCCATATATTTACCTCTCACGTTTGCTGCCCTCTGAAGCCTGAAAGCCTTTTCCTTTGTTTTGTCACTTTTCTACAAATGTGTTGTTCTTCGTTCAGATGCTGCATAAGCCCCAAGTTCTAACCATTCCTTTGAGTTACCGGAGACTGAGTTTTCCTGTGTGTATGTGTGATACATGCATTAATAAACTTTTGTTTGTTTTTCCCTTGTTATTTTGTCTTTTTTTTTTTTTCCAATCTAATTTGAATGGCCTCAGAGTACCTAGGAGCATAAAGAAAAAAAGAATCTTTTTTCTTCCTCTACAATAACATGTATCTAATATTTCACAGTCTTAAAAATCCTTTGTGAGCTATCGTTTATCTGTCTTTTTTATACTATATTTTAGGCTGCATGATGGTTAAGCAAAGCAGAACGCATTTGGACCTCTAATGTACCATAAATAAAAAAAAGAAAAAACCGTTTTCAGAAGTATGCAATAAACATGTGGCCAGTCATCAGGGCTGACATACTTTCACCTTGGAAAACTTTGGTGATGATCTAATAGATTCTCATACTATGAATTGAGTTTTCCCAAGTATATGGGACATTTAAATGACTTGAAATGACATTAAGCCAAAAGCTTATTATATCAGGTGCAATAATTACTGAAAAGCTAAAAAGGAGGTTTAGCCAAACCAGAACTAGTTCCCAAAAAAGATTCCTCACTTCATAGGGCAAATGCCGGAACTTCAAAAACCAGACAAGGAGTGGCTGGCAGCCAGCAAGGCCCTGGGCTTTGGCTCACCTCCTGTCTGTACATCTTTAAGGATATCCCCAGGATATTGCCAAGATGGGTCACTTCTTTGCAGCATTATTAGTGGAACAACACGTTATTAACAATATAAAACAGTATTTGGAGATAGAAGTTTAATCGAACCTTTGGAATTCCATTAGGATTACGAAATGTTTTATTCCGTTCTTTAACCATTTTAAAAGGGCACAAAATTTTTTACTTTACCCTTGCAGGACAAATTACTTAGGAATCTATACCACTAATATTGTATCAGATTAGAAATCTTCCTTGAAACTGTCTGTCTGTGAGATCAGTTGTCTCGGGCCATTATTGAATGATCCAGGCTTTCTCTTGGCAGCTGCCAAAGTGTTGCTGGAGAACACGATTCAAAAACTCCAGAATTGTCTAGAGATCTTAAAAATTCATAAAACAAAAAGAAAACATTCAAGACTTGGAAAGTACTCAGAAATACCAAATCAACTCTTATTTTAAATAGTAAAATAAAAAGAGCACTCGATATTCAAAGAAACTCAGAGATAACAAGAACAATTTGTTGGTGTTTGTTTTCCTATAAGAGCCCTCTGAGGTGGTAAAGGGTATTCAAAGGGGAAAAATAAAGATATATAAGTACGAAAATATATAACTCTTGGGGCTACGTGTGTCACACAAACACACACGCACACACTTGGTATAGATCGCTGAGAATCTTTCACATGAGGATGCCTCCAGTGAGAACGGGGGAGGTCGGGCTCTCTTTCCCTTGTCACAGTCGTCACAGTCATGCAACACCTGGTGGTGTCTGTCTTCACTGAGGGCGGCTTTAAGCACCCAGCCATGTTGCTTAGATCTGAGTTCACTTGTGCCACCAGAGAGTGATTACACAGAACAAAAGCTCCGAGCACCATATTCTCTAAGAGGATTTAGAGAGAAATCTCTGGAGAAAGGCTGTACTTCTAGGAAGAAATGTAACTTCAAAGCTGCCTTGCAGCTGGAAGGCCCCTAACTCATTAATAAAAAGAGAAGGGAGGAGGGACCTTCACAAATGTCAGAAGAACTAAACGTAGAACTCCTGGGTGGAATGTTTGCTGATAGTCAGTTTTCTTAATACACCAGTACATTGACACAGACCCGATTTTTCAAGCCGTTTTCAATTGTAGTTTTAATGATGAAATCCTTGGCTTTGTGATATGGGAGCGATGTTTTAAAAAGAGTAATTCTGATTTTGCTTAATAACTTGCATATAGTCTTCCATTTATCACCTGCCCACCTAGTCATTCATGTCTCGATATAGAGTTATCCATTCCCCATCGAAAACTAGAAATACCACTTCTACACCAAAATTGGAATAATGTAGTCCCACTTTGCATCTCTTGGCACAATATATACTACTACTGTAGCATAGCCCACGTATTAGAGGGTGCGGCATAAACAGTAAAACTGGAACTTCGTGTTATGAACTGAAATGGGTCTCTCCAGAATTCACATGTTGAAGCTTTCACCATATGTGACTGTATTTGAAGACAGCGCTTGAAGAAGGTAATTAAGGCTAAATGAGTTCATAAGGGTGAGGTCCTAACCCTAAAGGACTGTGTCCTTATCAGGAGACAAAGTGTGTATGCACAGAGGAAAGGCCACGTGAGAAGGCGCTGTCAGGAAGCCAGGAAGAGCAGCCTCAACAGAAACCAACACGGCCAGCTCCAGAATCTTCAGCTTCCAGCTTCCAGAACTGGAGGAAATAAATTTCTGTTGTTTAAGCCACCCAAGTTGTGCTGTTCTGTTATGGTAGTCCTAAAAACTAGTACATTCTGTATCCAAGAAGAGTAGTTACGGGAAGTTTCATGTCATTATGTTTTTGAGCAGTGAATGATCCATCTTTGGCCCAAACACTAACGAGGATGTTCTTTCAGGCAAATGGGGGAGGAATTCAGTCTCTCTTACTGCTTCCCAAATGCAGGATGCACAGGGGCTGAAACATGAATGTGAGAAAAAAAAATCCCACTCAACCAGGATACAGAGAACTGTACTGGTCTCATCTCTCTCAGGATTTCTAACTTTCTGGTGCCTTCTCATGAGGAACTGATAGAAAGTTTACTGCTTTAAAAAATCATTTATTGTTTGCTGTAGATAATTAAGCTTAAAGTAGCTATGTAGTAAAATAAACCTTGTTCTCAAGTCTACAAATGAATTGTTTCTTCTAAGATAATGCTTCTTTTGTTATATTTATAAAATTGTTAGTTATGAAATTATAGATATTCTTAGGGTAGATAACTGGATTAGGTGGGCATTACCAGATGATTGAATTTAGTATTCTGATATCTAAATTCACAGTAGAATAAATATAAAACCACTTTTAAAAAATGAAAGATTTTCAACCTCATTAGAAGTCAAAGGACTGCGAATTTAATCTACCAGGATATATAACATTCAACTTACCGAACAGACAAAAAGAAAAAACAAAGACCCAGTTTTGTCTGCATATAATAAGAATTCACATTTCAGTGGGATATAATACAAAGAGTAATTTATCAATTGGTAATTAAGGTATTAGAAATTTTTAGGCATGGACTTTTCAGTTTTGCTTAGGAAAATTTGTATTAAAGGAGTTATGATTTGGATTATCTGCCATTTCAGTGTTCCCAAGTCGTAGAGTTCTCTTGGTAACATTTTCTTTTACTATTCAAATGCCACCCCCATTCCATATTCTACAGTGCCATCCTTCCCCCAATCTTCTGAGAGTTCTCTGAGCGCTCTCTCTTCGAGTCACCCTTCACTCAGATTTCCCGCCTCCATGGCATGTTCAGATTCAGACCTGGTACGGCTCTCCTTTCCCTGGTCTCTCCACTCTTCATTATTGTGTAGATCCCTTAGTCTTTCCTTCCCCAACATCACGTGGCCATTTACAGTGGAGCGGAATTTTACCGAAGATTGCAGGTGATAGAGGGCAATCACAACACAATCCATGTAGGCGATAAGGTAAATACACAATGGACTGAGTCTTCCTAGTCCGTCGTCTGTCCTTGGCCTGAGGAATTCTTGTTGGCCATGCTGCCTTCCCTCCAGGTCCTGTTGGGTCTCGGCATACTGACATTTTCGGGCCCCTTTTCATCTGCTTGGAAGCCTGTTTCCTCTTAGCTGGAAGCCATTAACTGTCCCCTCAAATCACCCTTCCCTAGGCTGGGTAACTCTCCTTCCTGAATCACTAGACAGTTGGCTAAAATTTGCATTTTGAAAAGCAATGAAATATTTTCTAAAGCAAATGCCTAAATTTGCTTCTCTAAATCGCCACTTTTAGCAGCAAAACAACAACAAAACAAACACATATGCGTATAAACACAAGCATACATAGATATATATGACTATATCTTAATGGGGAAAGGTAAAAATAAGAGAGGACAGAGGAAATAGGAAGTCAAAACACCATCAACAAAAAAAAAAAAATCAAAAGACTTTCATAATAAAAGCAGAAATCTTGATATCTCATTTACTCATGTATATAAAATAATGTGTCTGTGCATAAAGAGGTATGTAATCAGCAAACTGTTCTTGGTGGCTCTCGGAGAGAGAAAATTTTGTGCTTTTTAATAAATCGATACCTTCTGATTTTATGTATTATTATGTACTATTATATGTTAATTATTTACAAGGGCACTGTATTAAACCTAATGATGGATACATTCGGATGCATTTCACTGTTATGAGCATAAGAGGGAAGCAGCAACTCTTAAAGAATCTAACTATACGAAAGCGGCCTTCAGTCTGGCAGGCGTTAGAATCGTTACCCCACAGGCTCTTGACAGCAGCCATATACATTACGTGGTCTGTGCAGATGTGTGCAAAACACCACGCCCCTCCTGTGTACGTTTTCTGGAGGGAAGCTGGACAGTTTGGAAATAACAAACAGGATGTGAGTAGGGTGGGACTGGGCATGGGGATCACTGCGAGCCACGCCTTGCAGGTGGCATGGGTAGTGCAGAAACAAAGTAGAAACCAAGGTGATAGGGTGCAGCCCTTCAGCAGGTGGCAATAACAACAACAGGGAACAGACACCAGGTACTGTGGTCAACGCCCTTCTCGGGTCAGGAGGTGTGCATGTCAGTAGCAATCCCTCTGTGCAGGTCACTTTGCATCACCTGGGTGGAGCAGATTCTGCAGAGTGTTTTAGTTCCAATTTGGGGGCTGTTCTTTCCATCATATGGAAAATGAGTAAAGGGTACAGGTCAGAACTGTAGCTCATCTTTGCCTGCCGATTGATGCTTTCTAGAAGTCGGTTACACTCAGGCAGGTAGACCTCAAAATTTGGTAGGAAAACAGAATCAAGTGACACAGTCACCTCAGGAAGAACTACAGAAGGAGCATTTCAAAATTACTTAACTATGATTAATCTCATTATATTGAAAATAAAGAATATTCAAAAAGTTTAAATCTTATAAGAGGAATTCTATATCTTTTCTAACCGAAGATTCAGGAATTTGGAGAAATAAAAACCATATGTCACAATAAGTATGTAAGACCTCACTTAAGTGGGAGGTGAGTTTTCTGTATTTTTATATTTTGGATATACTTCAGATATTGTGGTATTTGCTGGCTGTATTAGTTTTCTATTGCTGCAGTAACAGATCATCACAAACTTAGTGGCTTGAAACAACACATATTTATTGTCTCACAGTTTTGGAGGTCAGAAGTCTGGTATGATCTCACTGGGCTAACATCAAGGTGTTGGCAGGGTTGCATCCCTTCTGGAAGCTCCAGAGGAAAATCAGTTCCTTTTCCTTTTCCAGCTACTGCCCGCATTCCTTGGCTCAAGGACCCCCTCCTTCATCTTCAAAGCCAGCAATACTACGTCTCTTTGATCTTTCTCCTTTAGAAATCACCCTCTGATCATAAGGCAAGATTCTCTGCTTTTAAGGACCTATGTGATTAGATTGGACCCACTCAGAGGATGCAAGATAATCTCCCATCTCAAGAATTAATCTTGATCAATGACAACTTGCCACAAAACAGTACCTACTGTCACACTGCTACATTACTTACCTGATGGTGGACTATGTGTCTTGTGTAAGTGGCACCTGAAAATGTGGTTCTTTAAGTATAAAGAAATAATTTGTCCAAGGTTAAAGTAGTCAGTAAACATTAATTTATGAGGATCAAGTAACAGGAAATAATTTATGATGGGAGAAATGACATTGAAATCTGGAAATCTAAGTATGTAAGATTCTTCTTTTTTTTCCCATCTGCAGAGTAGCTTTTTATTATTAACGCATCTGTAAAGCTAATGAATTGTCTCTTTAAACACCATATACTTAGTTTTATGGTTTAAAAAATTAGTATTATTAAAACATCTTAAGTAAGAGAGGCTTTTTGAATACCATTGCATTTGGCTAGTGAAAGCAAATTGCATAATTATTACTTTGCTGGCTTAGAATGCTGGTTCTGATACTCAAGTTCATTTCCACAGAACATTTAATAAAAAAGAAAGAGCCAGTAATCAGAATTATGTGATACTAGCAAAAAAAGAGATTCCTAAAGAATGAAGAATACATGATATTCACACAGTTGGCCCTATTTTGTATCCTTTGGTTCAGCTAAGTGCTGATAGAAAATATTTGAGAAAAAAAAATCCCTGGAAGTTCCAAAAACCAAAATGAATTTGCCACATGCTGAGTGTTAGGCTGAATCAAGAAGAGTAAAATGATGTGGAGTCTGTAGACTATGTGCAAATACATGTTATAGGCAAACACTGTGCCATTTTATATAAGAGACTTGAGCATCCACGGATTTGGGTATCAGTGGGAGTCTTGGAACCAATCTCCCAAAGGTACGAAGGACAATTGCATGTGAAAAATTTCTTCTATTAATTTTTATCTAGAATTTAAAAAATAGTTAAATTTTAATTTCTAATTAGGTGCAGTGAATACTGTGATTGTTTTCCAGCATGCGTTCTCCCTTTCTTCCTTCCTGCTAGGACCCCAGCTGTTCGGATTCTGTGGGCATGCTGCCTCAACTCCAACTCTTGACTCCAGTGATTGATTTAAGCAAATCAGTATGATGTCCTTCCACTGGCCACAGGGATGGGCATATCCATGGCCTTATTTATGAGTTCACACGTGGTTTTTCTGCTGGGGACTATAGTTTATGGTTTGGGAACTTTTTAGATGGTTTTGGGTGTGAATGCCAATCTTGAAACTATAAAAATGAATACTTGAGCATAAAGCTAGCTGTTTTGTAAAAGTAATTATGTTACTTTTTTTTTTTTTTGTGATTGGTCTGGTGCAGACAGGGAATATTATCATGGAGAGGTATATAAAAATGAAATAGATTTATCTATACTCACGCTTCCTAGAAGAGGGAGTCACCACACACCCAGAGACCAGGGGTACCCAAACTCTTTCTCAAGCTGAATGCAGGGAGACAGAGAGCCAAACAACCTATAGTCAGCAACCTTTATTGGGAGTCAAGGGTGGATGGCTTTTGTATGTGGGAAGTACACTTGTTGGTTAATGTGAATGTACCTGAGTCAACAGGAAGAGACCGTCACAGGAGGAAATGGGGATACTTAACGAGGCATATTGCCTGGTTACATATGTTTAAGCTGGTTGGTGTGGGGACAGAGTTAGGAGAACCAGGTAAAGGGCTTAAAGAGAAGTGGGCAGGGAGGACAACAAACATTTTCTCTTTACACGACACTAGCTAAATTAAAGGAGAAAGGTGTTGCTAAAAGAATTGCACAGCTTTAGAGGCAAAATCCTGACAAAAAGCATGAGAATTAATTATCTCCTGCATTTTCTTTTTTGAAAAACTGTTTATTTATTATTTTTAATTTTTTATTAATTTATTGGGGTGGTATTGGTTAATAAAGTCATATAGAGTTTGAGTGTACAATTCAATAAGAGCTCCATAGCCCTCATGTTTCTATAGACAATATGTTACATATTCTGTTATTTTCAACCAAAAGCATCTTACGTGATGCTTCAAGCAAATGTGAATTTTCCTTTCTACAAATACAGATGATTCTAAACTGACTGCTACTCTTGATCCTAGAAATTCATATACATGTGCGTGCACGCACACACACACATCACTAGTTCTTTTTAACGAATACTTTTCTTTTTAATTGAAGAAATGATTTAAATCCCCCCCCCGGTTACCTCCTCTCACCCCCTACTCCCTACCCTCTGTTAACCACTAATCCATTGTCCATGTCCATGAGTCTCTGTTTGTTTGTTCTGTTCGTTTGTTCTTAGGTTTATATTACATATATACGTGTTATCATGTGCTATGAGATTTTCAACTTTTTTCTGTCTGCACCAATAGTTTTAATATCAACTCAGTTATTAGGATCTAAAGACAGCATTGGAAAATGGACTGAATTTATATTATTATTATTTTTTAATTTAGGTAGGTCCATAGAACTGGATTAATCATAATCCTTGATTCATAATGATTCTTCATTGTATAGCTGTTTGTTTATGTAACCCTCCCAAGAACAAAAACTACCAATATCTTGCATCAACCCAAGGGTTGTTTCCCTACCTCTTCACGAAGTAACTAGTATATTGTGGCAAGTAACTACTTTTTAATGTTCACTGGTGTATAATATTCCATGATTTGATTATACCACAACTTCTTTGTATATTTTACCATTAATAGGTGGTTGTGAATTGTTCCCAGAATACCAACACTATAAAACTCTTTTCTATAAATAGTCTTGCACATGTATCCTTAAGCACACATAGAAAAATTTTTCTCTAGTCTGTAAAGTATAAAATTTCAGTCATAAGTAATGAAAAATATAAAATATTATCATTCAAAATGTTAACAAATTTACATATCCATCAGCATAACGATATCCAACAATTGGAATCTCTAGATTTCATAATATTTGTTAATCAAATATAACTTTTAATTTCAATCTTAATATATATTTTCTAGATCATTAATAAGATTGAATATCTTTCCATATTGTTGGCAATAAGAATTTCCCCTTGTGGAAATATTTGTTCATGTTTTGGGTTAATTTTTTTAAGTATGTTTTTTTTTTTAAATGACCAGCATGTTAACTTTGCTTTAAAATTAGCACTTTTAAAGGTCTTATTTAAGAAATCTTTCATAATGTAGGATCATAAAATATTCACCTATATATTCTTCTAAAAGTGTTAAAATTCTTATGATATGTCCTTTATCATCTGGAAATAATTTTTATGTATTGTACAATATAAGGACGTTTTTAATTTAAAAAAAATTTCCATACAGATAAAATTTCCCTAGCAATCTGCTAGGAAACCTGTGTTTATGCATGATTTTCTTTCTGTTCTAATTGCCAATTGTCTTTCTCTGCCTAGCACTGTAGCATCTTTTTTCCCCTCCAGCTTTATAGAAATATTATTGCTATATAACATTTGTAAATTTAAGATATACAGTGTGATGACATGATATGTCATCTTAATTGTTATAGTTTATCGTTATTCTAGGTATCTAGATTTTAATGATTACGGTTTAATTATTACAGTTATTATTAATCTAGGTATCTAGGAGGAGGGATTTCACACTCCCCCTCCCTCCCATCCCACCCTTATGAGCGCTTTGGCTATTTTGAGTCCTTTTCCATAAAAATTTTAGAAAGAGCTTGTGAATTTTTATGAACAATTCTGTTCCATATTTTATTAGAATTACACTGAATCTAGAGACCAGTATGGGGAGAATTAATGTTATTTAGATATTGATATTTTTATACATGAACATAGTCTATTTATCCACTTATTTAGAAGGGATGTTATTTCAACTTTTCTCAGTTCCTAAGGTTAATTATCTCATTTTCTCCTTTAATTATTTTAAAATCATGGTTCTCAATGTTGGCTTTATATTTTAAAAAATCACTTAAGTTTAAAAAATAATTGAGCCTGAACTTTACCCAGAACAGTTTATTCCCTACCTTTGGTGGTGGGGTCCTGGCACAGGTAGTTTTAAAAACTCTCCGCGGTTATTCGGTGCAGTCCAGAGTGAGAACCACTTTTAAAAAGTAATTTTAGTTGGTAAATCATCTGTTCACATTTACTAAGCCAGATGTTTTTTGTGATCTTAATTAAATCTTATGTGGAACAGCTGAAAAATTAACTCCTGTGGGGAGGAAGCTGCCCCTGGTTAACGTGGCAGAGACAAGTAGCTCTCTCTCTTCCAAGCCCAAATCTGCTGTTTATGCCAGTGACTTTAGGAGGAGTGAGGTAACGCATCCACCATTTCCAAAGTTGTCATGAGGGAATGTACTACTGGTGGTATTTCAAGAGTGAAAGAAAGTGTGTATTACTTTGTATGAAAAAAAAAAGTCTTTCTTAAATACAAAAGGAAAGAAACTAGCCATGAAGGGAACTACTGATACATTTGGCTATAATTAAAACAAAAAGTAATATTTTTATGTGGAAAAAAAGAGACTATATTATACATTCGTTTGGAAAATAAAATAACAGCTTAACATAAAATTACTTTTTATATCAGTACGAAACTGATAATTAACAATCCAAAATGGGCAAAGTATGTGAGTAGACAAAAGAGCTACAGGTAACCAGTGATAGTGGATATTCAGCTTGATCAATATGATTGTATCAAATGAATCATATAAGGTATGTTTCATCTCTGATAACACTGTGCTGATATGGGTATATGTGATAGACAATCTTTAAACACAAATCATGAGAATATAAGTTGATATAACTTTCTTCAGAACTATGTATTAAAATATTCCCCTTCTTGGAATTTATTAAAAATTTTAAAAAATAGTCTAAGCTTATGTTAACAAGACATCAGTTCAATATATTATGGCACACGTGTGTATTGTGCTTGTTTGTTTGTTCGTTTGTTTGTTTTTTCAATTTCCCAGCATGTGAATCTCCATTCCATGTTTGGAGAATTTTCCAGTTGCTACGTCTTATTGAGGGGGCAAATGAAAATTACAGAAAATGAAAAAGTAACGCACTACACTATATTAGTTTGCTAGGATTGCCATAATAAAGGACCATAGACTATGTGGCTGAAAAACAGAAATGTGTTTTCTCACCATTCTGGGGGCTGGGAATTTGAGATCAAGGTATCCGCAGAGTTGGTTTCTTCTGAAATATCTCTCCTTAGCCTCTTGATAGTCTACTCCCTGAATATTCATATTGTCTTCCCTCTGAACCTGTCTGTGTCCCACATTCCTCTTCTTACAAGGATACCCATTATATTGGACTAGGGCCACCAGCAACCTCATTTTGACATATTTGCCCTTTGAAAGACTCTATCTCCAAACAGTCATATTATGAGTTAGCTGGAGGTTAGGACTTCAACATTTACATTTTGGAGGCACACAATTGAGCCTATAACACTCACTTACCCAGCTTTCCTTTCTGATAGGATACCAATCAGATTTATTCCCTCTGGAATTGGAATTAAAAACTAGTTACACATTAAAAAGGCATGGACAGTAGAAAATTGTCTCTGGCAGAGGAAAAAGGTAAGACTGGAAGCGACATTCGGTTTCTGGATCAGTAGTGGCGGTAGCGCTGGGTTGAAAGTTGCAACATTCAGAATAAAGAGGTGGAGCAATTATGTCTTCACCAGACTAGTCCTACTTCTTCTGTTTTTCATGCCACTGTTTTGAGATTGCATCGCCAGTCTTCTCAGTGATTTTATGAAATGTCTGATATGCCCTCAATAAATTTTTCTCTCTTTAAAATCAGCTAGAGTCAATTTCTATGGATCGAAGACAACGACACTGACTGATATACCTTGTATGGTGAAATATTATATAGCCCTTTAAAAAATGAGATTTTCTAAGAATTTTAATGGCTTTGGAAAACATTTACAATATACTGTGAGTAAAAACAAAAGTCATAATGCAGTGCATATACTATGATGTTAATTTTATTTAAACACTGTGTGTGTAACCATAGACAATGATTAGATGGGAGTATATCTTGTATTTATAGTGATTATTGCTGCATGATGAGATAGTAGTTGATTTGTGCTTTCTTGTTTAGACTTGCCTTCATTTTACAAATATTCTACATCTATTACTTTTATCATCACGTAACATTTATAAAAGGAAGACTCAACTCACGATGATCTGTTGGGATTCTCCTTGTTCCCATAAAGTCCTAGTATATCTCTCTGCACTTCCAAGGAAATCTTTATGATGCTTTTATTATTCCTCGTGGTTCTAACATGGTCCTCAGTACTCAAAGTTCACTTGTCAATGTTTTCTACAAAATGATAAGTTTCTTTAGGAGAGTTACTAAAACTAACATTTCTACATTTTGTGCCAAGCACAATATCTGGCATAGAGCAAACACATAATAAATATTTATTGAATGAAATACTAAAGCTACTCTAATATTATTTAACAGGTTTTTTTTTTGAGTTGTGTCAATGCTAGTTTGCTGAATTTCTGAGATGACAAATTCTAAAATAGTATTCTTGAGCTTTTAAGTCATTTGATTATTTACTTATGGTTGGAAGAATTGATATTGTTATTTTAGAGTGTTCCCTATCAATAAGGTAAATATATTAAGAATACTTTTCTCTCTTAACAGTAAGAAGTGAATAAAAGAGGGCAGAAAAACATTTTAACAGGTTGCCTACACCTAAAATAAGTAATTAGTTATGTGAACTATTAAAACTCTCACCGACTCACTTAGCCAGAAACATAGGGCTGGTTAGATTTTATTTTGTATTCAGTCTCATGTCTGATTCTAGCTCAGTCCCAGGGCACCGGTGGAGAAACGAGGCCAAGTTTCAACTTAACACTCTGTGATAATGTACAATTAGGATCCCCATTTTATGGATTGTAATTCTACTCAAATGTAGTACATGATACTATTCTTAACACAGTTTGTTCAATTCTTGGTCATGCTGGTGGTGGTACTCTAGACCCATGCTCATCAAAGAGCCCATCTGCAATGAGATAAGGAGCATGTACCAGAATATTGCTCTCTTTATCAGGAAAGTTTTACTATGAAGCAGTTTTACTGAATAAACCGCTTGTAAACAGCAGACGTACAGGACCTCAAATGTTCGATTTATACCTAGAGTGTCCTGATTTCAACAGTCCCCAAGTTTGATTATTTAATTCCTTCTGTCTTTCTAAAGACCTCATTTTTTCCCTTTGTTTGCTCAAACAACCAAAATAACTTTAACTGATAAAGTAAGAACAATAAAAATGTGACAGTGGAGTCCAGAAGAGTATGGATTTCGAAGTCATTCTCATAGGAGCACTCACTGGAACCATGGACAGATGTAGATAAAATTAAACACTGAGATGGAGGGCCTTGTGATAGAACCCAGAATCAGTTCATGTATGGAGCTAAGACTGAAAGAGGCATAATCAGAGGGAGGTGGGAAGGGATATCAGAGAGTGAGGAAGAGCCAAAAAGGTACATGTTGTAAAATCCTGGTGAAGAAAATGTTTGACAGATGAGATACTTGTCTGCAGCACCTGCTTCAGTTAAGATGGGCTATGCATGGTTACAAATAAACCTAAATCCTTTAGTGGCTTAACATCTTAAAAGTTTATTTTTCGCTCACATACTAGTCCCAAATGGGTGGTCCTGGCTGCTGGGTGATTCAGGGAAAACAGCTTGTTCCATAGCATGGCATCAGACCTCATGGAATCTTACTGTTACTGGCTGAAAGAGAAGAGAGAGACTTGAAAAAGCTTGATCTGAAAGTGACTTATGTCCTACTTATTATAGTCAATTGGCAAGAACTAAGCACAGCCAAATGTAAATGCAAAAGTCAGGCAGCCTCTTCCTCTCAATCAATCTACACAATGAGAGGGGTAGATATATTTTGGTAAAGAGTTGGCTTCTCTTCTTTAGTATTTGATGTGAGGCTTGGGGAATATTATGGCTAAATTTGGTGATTTCAAGTCATTTGGTGATCTTCAATAGAAGGAGAGGGACCAAAGCCAGACATCACCTATTAAAAGAAAAATGAATATTTGAAGAGGTGTAGATAGAAGTGATAGACTTCTTTTTCAAATAGGTAGGCAGAACGAAGGTGGTAAGAAAAAAAAGCAGATTGAAGAGGTAGGAGGATAGAGGGAAATATTTATTTTTACTGTTAAGTTGATCTGAGCATGTACATAATAAGTAGAAGGAAATGAGACAAGAACAACAAGAGAAGAGGGGCTAGGGGGCACAGGTGCAGGGATTAGCAATGGGCAGGGGGAGGAAAATCTTCTGGAGAGACTAAAAATTAAAATGGGGATAGACACACATGACAAGTCAGTGGAGGAAAAAGGAGCAAGAGAGAGTTTAGTGTCGAGGACTGTTCAGAAAAGCAGGAAGAAAGGCCACCTGCTTAGGATGCAGGGTAGGGATTTAGGTTCAGCTTTCAAGGGAGGATAAAAACTGGAATCTCCAATGCGAACCTAAGGGGAACTGTCAGGAGATAAATAATATGATAGCTAAGTAGAGGAGAGCATAGAGTTGAGGTTAGAAATTTATAGACATACCAATCGAACAATAAATCCCTGGGTCATACTTTCATGTTCTTGAAAGTAATTTTCCATTCTCTCTCTCTCTCTTTCTCTCTCTCTCTTTCTGAAAAAGGAATTTATTTTTTAAAGTATCAGGCTAGGTACAACGTGTAAGATCACATCAGTAAACTATATAAATAGACTGGAAATAATAATTCCTTTTTTCTTGGTGCTGTAGATTGGCAAAGAAACAAGCAAAGTGATAGATATGAAAGAAAAGGTATATAAAATTGCTGAAATATGCAAATTGAGAGTGTTATTTTTACTTATCATTTTATATTTCAGATGGTCCTGAGTAACGATCATTGTAAATGTTTGTTCACAAGTAGAACTATGAATTTTGTGTGGGTGGTAATACTTTTTAAAAACTGGAATTACTTAAGATGCATTATTGGTGCAGAGGGTGGTAGTTATTTTTTTCTTTCTAATATGAGAACAAATACAAATAACGTTCTTAGGAAAAAGTGAAGTAATTTTACTTAGTTGAATGGCAATGTTTTCAATTTTATGTTTTTTTCTTAGTCTGCAGGTTGTTATTTTACAAAGTATATTTGAGAATGTTATTTTCTTCCATTCTTCCTAGGAAACACTAAACCTATCCATTACCAAAAACTCCTACCAGTTTAAACAGTATTCTAAAACTATCACTTTTTCTAGGCCAAGACCAGCAATCCCCATCCAGAAGGCGTTTTATAACCCACTAAAATGACCTCAGCATGAGCCAGATTTTAAAGAAAAAAAAATTCTGACATCACGCAATTAGCCTTTAGTTGAAATATTTGTCTCCTAATTAGATCCAAAAACAATTATTTATATACACACACATGTATGTGTACATGCATTTGCACAAATTATATCTTTGGGTATTTTTTAACCACATATTTTCAGGCATATCAACTTCAAATGAATATTTGTGCCTATAAGAAAATTTAAAGGCATAATTTGTTAATATAGGAACATATTATAAAATGAAAACTCAAAAACATTTACTGTCTTAGAGTTATTCTTTTTAAAAACTGTGAGTATATTACAAAGTTTTTAAATCCATAACGATTAATCTACATGATATTTTATATGACATAAATAAAATTACATTTGTACTGGAGAAAAGGAAATAAAATACTACTTAAAATTGAATTCAGTTCTCATTGGTTCTAGAATGATAATATATAAGCATTGTCCCTGAAGAAGAAACTATGAAAAATTTTTAAAGTATTCAATAGTTAAGCTTCAATAAAAGCTCTTATTGGTTCCATAAAATAGAGTAGCAAACTAGGTTCATCAGAAATCACTATATATGGTATATCTGTGTGTGTGTATATATATATATGTATATACACACATATATAAAACATTGTTAAAATTGGTTAAACTTCCATAGCAATAAATGATCTTAAAATACCACAGTGTAATGAAATTATTACAAGTTAGTGTATTACATTTTATTTCTTGTATATCTGATTTTTTTTAAACTAGAGTAAAAATTACCAAATGTTTATAGACAAATGGTTTAAACTTAATCAGATTAAATATCAATATGGAAATCAATTCAAGGTCTGAAAATTCTAAGAATGCTTTAAAAAATCTATAACAAGGGAACTTCATAAAACATAGGCAGGCAGAGCATTCATATTGCTTCTACCGGATTTATTCGGCAATTGACTTGTTAACTGCCCTCACATAAGCTGTGTTCATAAATGGTTGCCAAAGAACATTTCTGAAGTTGGTATAAATATATTGTTTGACAGTTAGGATTTGAAAAGTGTAACTAGTTTCTTTAAAAACTAGCTTCAATGCAAGATTATCCAAATTTAAAAAACGGAATACGTTCCAGATTGGTAGTATCCATATTTAACTTCAGATTTGTGTAGGGTGCTGAATAACCACGGTTTAGATGGATATTTATCGTCATTATATAGAGCTAATTTATTATTATTTTTCTAAATCTATATAGACGATCTTTCCACTTTCTTGTGTAGAATTTAACATAAAATCTGTTTGTCTTGAAAAGATATTCTCGATTTGATTGCAGCATTTTAGACATAATAGACCATATTTGGAAACAACCCAAATGTCCATCAACAGACAAATGGATAAAAAAATGTGGTATACACATACTCAGCCCGAGAAAGCAGGAAATCCTACCATGTGTGACAGCATGGATGGACCTAGAAGATATGCTAAGTAAAATAGGTCCATCAGAGAAGAACAAATACTGCATGATTCCACTTAGATAAGATATTTAAAATAGTCGAACTCAGAGAAGCAGAGTGCTTGCCTGGAGGTGGGACGGGGGAAAAGGGGAGTTGTTAAATAAGTATAAGTTATAGTTATACAAAATGAATAGATATGCTATAAACCATAGAGCCTAAAGTGAGAAACATGGTGCTGTGCACTTAAGAACTTGTTAAGAAGATACTTCTCATGCTAAGTGTTCGTATCCCACACACACAAAGGGAAAGAGGCACAAGAAATCTTTTGTAGGTGAGGGATATATTTATCACTTAGTTTGTGATGAAGATATCACAGCTGTATGCATATGTTCAAACTCATCAAGCTGTGTACATTAAATGTATTCGACTTTTTATATATAAGTATACCTCAATAAAGCTGAAAACAACAACAACAAAAGAAATCTATGATGCAGAGAAAAAACTTAGCTCTCCCCTAATCTAGTAATATCTTCACTGTAAAACTGAGAAAGGAGAGAGGGCAGGTAAACAATCTATATGTCAAAGCAATTTTGGAGTCAAGTATATCTTAGTATCTGAGTACCTGATTTATAATATAAAGCTTCAAAACTAGACAAAATGATACCTTGCCTCATGCCCATTTAAAATTCTTTCTTTAGCACTAATTACTCTGTAAGTTAGATTATGGGTATTTAGGTACTTTCTACCTCTGTTTGTCCCCCTATCCTGCCCTCATAATTACAGGACCCACTCACAAACATCAGAGTCAAGGCTTGACAGTATAGACCTGTGAGCAGATTTTTGATACATGACCTTTAATAAATAAATCTTTTTGTCTTTACAAAGAAATATCTAAATGTAATTAACATCAACGTAGCCCTAAATTTCAACCAAAAAAAAAAAAAAAAAAAAAGATGACCTAGAATCAGCTTTACCTAGCTGCAATGAAACATGCAGTCAAGTGCAGTCACCAGGGTACTTCAAGTCTAAACACTGCTTTTGGCTGAATTAACTAGATGGCCGCACCCATCATATCAGCCTTAATGAGCTGTCCTCCTTAGATGATAATTCAAAAACCTGGCTCATTTGTTCAGCGAGATGCGAAAGCGTCTTAGGACCACTAGAACATTTCTCTCCCTGGAGCTGTCTGCAGGTTGTATGGCTGTTTCAGTTGAAGGGTAACTTTTCTCCACAGCATAAATAGCATATCTATCCAGGGTCCATTCCTCCTCCCAACGACCCGTTAGAAACCACTGGAACACTACATGTTTACATGAGACTACTACACATCTTACTCTGTATTTTCATTATTATTTTAAACAAGAAATGTAATTTGCATGTTTATTTTATATATTTTTTCCCTGAAAGTGAAGGAAATAATTAAAAATGTATAAAAGTTAAATAGCTCTCACTTCCTCCCATCCTCTACTTTATCGAAGGGTGTAAGATTTCTGAGACTCTAAAATACCAAACCCAGTGGACTACAATCACATTCCAGATCTCAGAACTAATCCACTTAGAGGGTTATATTTTGATCTTCATTTAAAAAACTCTGGATACCAATCTCTCACATAATCAGTGGTGTACAATGAAAGTACATAAAAAAGACAGTTCTTGTCATGAGAAAATGTCACCTCTATTTAAACTTCCAATGCTGAATATATTTTTTTCAAACATTTCAGGTTGACAAGCAATTTCTATCTTGTAAAATGTAACTTTCAGCTAAAGTAACAGTTTCTTAAAAGTTATTTTGATCACCTCTATTTTGAAATAAGGATCTTGAAAGAGAAAATTGCAAAATAACACTTTTGCTGCATTGCCCTATTTTTTAAGCCATAAATACCTGTTCGATTCAAACAAAGAACATGGAAAATAATTTGCTTGCCCATACCAGAATGTCCAAAAAAGCTCAATTAATTAATAGTAACAAGATTCTTTTTTTAAACTCTGAGCTGTTGTTATATGCAGATGTTTAAATTCTCCAAGGAGATTTTCGCATCTGCATGTAAGATGGTGACTTCTGGCATATGGGATTGAATGTAAGCTCTGCTCCTGTTACTTATTGTGGTGTAACAAACCACCTCGAAATGTAGTGGCTTTAACAATACGAATTATTTCTTTTGCTCGTGAATTTATAATTTGAGCTGGGTTTGGCAGGGAAGGCTGGTCTTTGTTCCACTCGGTGTCAAGTGCAACAGCTTGACTGTGGGCTGGAAAGTCTGCTGCTTCCAAGGTTGCGACTCACATAGCTGGCAAGTTCATAGTGACCGTTCAATGGGAATGCAGCAGGAGCTGAAGGTCAGGATCCTCAGTTCTCTGTCAGAGCCTCTCCAAGTTGCCTGGGTTTCTTCTCAGCGTGGTGGCTGCATTCCAAAGACAAGCATCCTGACAGAAGAGAGCCAGGAGGAAGATCTATAGCCTTTTACGTTCTGACTTTGAAAATCAAAGACTGTCATGTCCAGCCCATTCTAGTCACTAGAAACAAGTCACTAAGGCCAGTTTGTACTCTGCCCACCTTCAAGGGGAAGGAAATTAAATTCAATGTCTTGATAGAAGAAACGTTTTTAAAAATTTCGAACACAATTTAAAACCACCATAGCATCAAACAAGGGATGCTAAAAAATAAATGCTAAATAAATTTGATAATCTGGGAAGATCAATTCTTCCTTGAATTATAATTTTTAAATGCTATTTATTACACTCCTATCATGTGCTTTACATCCATTTTCAGTAATTCTTACATAAATCTACATATTTTCTATTTTGCAGATAAAGACATTCACAGTCAGTGGGGGGTCATAGAGAGTAAATGCTAGAACAAAGGATTTAAAAATCAACCCTTTCTGTCACCTCATGCTAAGGCGAACTCAGACCCAGGTTGGGCAGCTGGATGAGATTTCAGTGGCCAGAGAAGAATGAAATGTTCTATCTCTGGAGAATGATGTGATAAAGGATACAGAATAATTTTCACAAAAAAATCATTTACCTGGACCAGTATATTTACGTGCACTGTCTTAGCAATCACTTCTGAGACAGGTGTGGAATGAAGATACTCTAAAGGCCCTTGCTCTCTGAGAAATCGGCGCAAAGGTTATGGCAAAAGTCTTTCCAGATAAGCTAGTCCTAGTGTATTTTCAGGAGAATTAAGGACAGTGAAGAGGGGACTGTTTTGTTCAGGAGTTAGAATATTAGCATCAGGTCAGACATCTTAGAGAAGTTGCTTTGCTATGGCTTAGCAAGTAAGATTTCAGCTCAGTTGATAAATGCATTACAATTTGTAGAGTGATTGTAGAGTTATTCCCACTTGGAATTTAGTGCTACTTATTCTCCAGAAAGAGCATCTGGTTCTCGGTGTGGATGTGGGCAGTAAGGTATAGAAAACATTTTTCATGTTTTTCTTTAAGAAATTGTGGCATACTTCTCTCATCTTAAGAAGGAGCTGAAGCCATCAACTGAAATGAAGTTTTATTCTTTACTCATTTTTTTCTACGTATTTTTGTTTTAAAAACTTGCATAGCACTTACTCTGAGCCCTGTATAGTGCTATATACTCTATAAATATTTTTTAAAAAAACCTCACAGGCATCTATTGTAGTTACTAGAGTACAACCATAAGGACTCACCATCAATGTACTTTTTTTTTTTTTTTTTTTTGCTTAGAGGAGAAAGAGGGTAAATAAAAGTTGTTCTGGGTCCACCTCAGAAGCAGTTGTAGTGTTAAAAAAAAGGGCCCTTGAAAATTTTCTTGGAAACTCAATAACTTCTCTGAGCTTTGTTTTCCTCTATTAAAGTTATCATGAGATTTAGATGAAATACTCTATAGGACAATGTATGAAAAATATGCCATGAAATAGTTACTAAAGTACTGAGTAATTCTACATTAATGAGGATGAATGATGTGATGTGTCCCTAGGCCACAGAGAGCCGCTTTTGACATGGACCCATCTGTTGGTCTGAGCTAATGTGAAGCTTCTCTCAATTCACAGAACTACTTAATCAACAGCTCCTCCTGGGTTAGCTCCAGATTTAATTCTACTATTGGCTGAACTGATAACAAAAATGTGTATTAAAAATAATAAAATGCATTTTTTTTAGGCTAGGGTAAGTATACATAGTCATTTTAAGCTCTACCATTATTGACTTAACCATGACTTTATTTCTGAAACTCCAAGTTTTCGAATTTGTTTCTAATAAAAATTTTTTCCTTTTGTACAATATACTCATTTAAAAAAATTATCTTTATTCATCACAGATCTCTCCTTATTATTGTACTCTAGTGAAAAGTAGATGGTGAACTCATCTACTCTTAATTATATATGCACCTTTTAATGACTATATATAAAAACTTCAACTTGGACAAATTTATGTGTGTGTGTATACACACACACACACACATATGCCTATATGTCTCTCATGCATATATATAGACATATATGTATGTAATTTACATATATGTTTATATTTTACATATATTTAACATGTAAATTTGTGTTTGATTTGACATGTGTATAATTTGCCCCAAGAATTTATCGCCACCTCATACACTTTCAACTTTGGACTGCAAATATTATGGTAAAATAATACAATATTATCTGAAGGCAGAAAAAAACCTGAAAACTGCTAAATCTTAGTCTTTCAAATATTTAAAAAATATTTTTAGTATGTCACTCTTAAATATGATTTAAAGCAAAATTGTCAGACATTCCACAATGCACATATTTTTTTTTGTTACAGAAGCTTTTATGTTTCCATAAAAAGTCATACTTGCTTAAAATAGAAAACAAGTGGTATGATCATTATAAACACAACCATACTATAGATTTCATTTTTATTTCTAAAAAAAATTATGCCAATGAATAATTTTTTTTAGTTGCAACAGTAATATATAACAAGTAATATAATAATAATCACAACAATTATAATAACAAGATGATAGAAACCATCTATTGAGAATTAATCATCTATTTCTATTGGGCCTTTTACAAACATCATATCATTTAATGTTTATGATAATACACAGATAAGTCATATTTATTTCCATACACAGACAAAGGGATTTAGGCTTTGAGAAAGAGGCTAAGTGACTTGTCTTAGAAATCTATGGGGTTTTTTTCCCCATTAAGCCAGTGTGATGCTAACAAGGCAAGATCCTAAAACACAGATTGAGAATTTACTGACTATTTTATGATTACAGATTATTGTTGTCAACCTGGGCACTTGGTCAGATTTCCAATTATTTCGTAAATCTCTTCTCCTTTAGAATCATAGCTTCTATTATCAGAATGCTTTAGAATCACAAAATATTTGCACATACTTTTGCTCTTATTTCTTTCAAGATTTTTAGTCTCACTTTACTAATTGAACATTAGTTTATGGTTTCTTAAATAATGATCATTTCTGTAGAGATGAGTTACTTTCTTTCATATACACACACAGAAAGAGCTCCATAAGCAGTTGAGTAAACGAGTGAGTGCCCTTTAAAAAGTCATATGTCTGTGTTGACAGTTATCGTAACTACTAACACCAAATAAATAAAACCTTTGCCCCCAAATTGAGGTGAAGGGCCCCACAAAGGTCGGAGGAAGAAGTGGATGACCCACAGACTCCAGGCTCTAAAGGCATCGGTCTTCTTCATGCATTGAAGACTTAAAAAATGTCCACTGGATTGTCCTCCATTAGTATCTATTCTAGAATCAATCTTGAACATATATAGAGTCTTTCAGAGCAAGATCTCAGATTGCAAGGAGTTTGTTCAATCAAACCTGGAATTAAAAAAACAAGTAAGTAAAGGAAAGCACACAGTTTTCCATACACTCTGCCAGTTCTTTTGCAACCATGAATATGGTGGCTTTTCACAAGTCAATCTGTCAATCAATTACAAATAAAAATTAAATATTAAAAAAAAAATCACGTACACTACTTGAGGTTTCCAAACAAAACTCTTTACATACAATCGGTCACTTTTTTCTCCTGCATACACTACAGAAGCACTCTACTCAGGCTATGTTTTCCACAAACTTCCTCTTTTCTCCACAAAGCATGAGATGCTCAGGCATTTTCAGGTATCAAGTTCGAAAGAGGTATGTGGGCAGACTGTGATTATTTTTGCACTTATTTTTTATTATAGAACTTGGAGAACAAATCACTCTTAAAATTAACACTTCTGTCTAAATTCAGCATTTAGCCTATTCTTTCCAACTACACAATATGTATTCATGAATTGTATCCGTAAACACTGTAAACTTAAAATTCAATGACATAAGTAATGGTGACTGATATTAATTGAGAGGCTGCAACATCCCGAAGAAACAAGCTGATATGCTATTCAGAAGTCTACTAATGTAATTACAGTTCTACAACTACAAACTAGAATATAATTATCAACTTACTATGAACCTATAAACTTTCCTAACTGTCCCTATCTGTAGCGATGAAAGTGGCAGTTACTCAAGAAGTTTAGAAGAAAGAAATTATTCTGGGTGAATCAACTAGTCTGTGTCCTTTGAAAGAAAGGTGTTGATTGCATTTAAGATGAAATTCTGCCTTTAAACTGAGTTTGAATAAACTCGGAGTGGTGTGTGGAACCTAGGAAGGGTTCAAAATTAGGCCAATGAAAAACGAGGTCTTATTTTTATTGAAAGCTGAGGAATCATCTTCAATTTATGTTTCAGAGTTATAATACTGACACATAACTCACGCACGGACAATTCCTCTTGGGGTGAAAGGTCAAGCAATTAATCCATTGCATCACCCATCACCTATGTGTGCCAGCTGTTTGGGAAAACTTGAAAAAATGATGAAAAATTCTTAATATTCTTTGACAGTACAACATTTGTACTTAGACTCTGGCTATTCCAGAATGATGCCTTCCTGTTAGAATGGCCAGTCAATCTCACTGCATGATGGAAAACAGATGTCAGATTAGGATGCAAAGTAGTTTTCCAGATCCTTGGTCCCAGCATGCTGCATAGTCCAGCCCCAGAGTTAACCAGCCAAGTGCTGACACATGTCTTACAGCAAAATATCCCTCACAGCCACAGTTCAAAGGCCTCGCTACCCTCCAGGGCAATTAATACAGCATCACGTTCAATGGTGCTTGAACCAAATCCATCGAATCCTCAGGGGAGAAATAACGAAGCAATCGTGGAGCTCAGACAAGAACAGCATGCAGCAGTGGCTAAAGTTTCAGTCCCTGAAAACGTAGCTTTTCCTGAAAGCACGTGTAGAGTTACAGACTTACGTGAAGGAGTTATGCTCAGATTGTGTAATCTACTTGTAGGACAGTTCTTATAAGAGCATCAAAAACTGAAGAGTAGTTATTTAATAAGAAAGATAGGAAAAGAGGCAGGAAGAAGGGAGGGAGAAGGAGAAGAAAAAGGAGAAAAAGAGGAAGAGGAGAGGGAGAAAGAGGAGGGAGAAAGGAAGGAAGGCAAAAGGAAGGTTAGGGAGGGAGGAAAGAGGGGAGGAAAAAAGGAAGTAAAGAAGGAACTTTGTTTATAGATGTTCACTCTGTCATAGTAAAGATTTTCAAGTTTGCCTTATTGCAGATAACCAGAAGGGCAAAAAATTACTTCAATAAAACTAGATGTCACTACCAGAAGTGAAAGAGCTCCTTTCTGAGACATGCAGTAAGCAAGGTTTAATTCCATTCAGAACAGATAAACTCGAGGATTAAATTTTATTTTCAGTTGTCTAGCATTCCTTAAAGCTTATTAGATTTTTAAAAAGCAATAGCAAATATACTGTCTTGGTTAAACTTTAAAATAAAATCTAAACTGTGACAAGGTGTTTTGCAATCTCTTATATGGACATTTCCTTGGACCTAAACAAATGCCAGGACCAGCAGCTTGTAAAGCTGACCTGAAACCAACCGTGGTTTAAATAACAGTCAAGCACACTCTTGGATGCCACATTGGTTCTTTCAGGCTGTGGTACCATTTGGCGTTTTATAAGGAAGCTATAATTCAGCGGCTAGAAAGAGTAATTTAATATTCCAAGGTGTCTCACTTTCATAGAAGCTGAGAAAATACAATTTATTCAACTTTCAATTATTCCAGGGGTTTCCCATGTCGTGCATTATTTGTGGCCTTGAGAGGTCTTTGTTTGCTACACCCATGATCTGGGTCAAGAAGACAACACTACCGTTTCGTGGAATGCACCTGGCGGCCGCTGATCAGAATATTTTGATTGTCCTTGCTTCTTTTTTCCTTCTTAAAAATGTATACAAGTAACATATTGTTTTATTTAGCAAAATAGCTAAATAAAAATTAACATTCCAGTCACTTAAGGATACCTGTGTTAAATCCTGATGAATGTTATTCTGTATTTTGTTTTCTGCATTTATATATGTAAAGGTGAATGCATAAGCAAAATCCTACATGTATCTATATGAAGATAGGTATTATGTTGGAGAGATTAGAGTGTGGTCTCAGTAGCCAACTGTCTCAGTATAAAGCTCACACTTATTAGTTGTCTTATCTTTGATGTATCACTTCAGGTCTACGAATTCGGTTCCTCACTAGTAAACCAGGAATAATAGCAATGAGGTTGAAATGAGTTATTGCATATAAAGTGCTAGGACATGTGCCTTTCTCAAAGTAAACACTATGCAAATATTAGATATTATTATCGCCTTGTTTAGAATCCCTTTTTCACTTAACAATATATCATGACATCTTCCATACCAATAAATACACACTTACATCTTTATTTTTGAATAGCTGCATAGGATTACAAGCATTCTATGACCACCATAGCGCACTTTATCATAACTAGATGGGGGTCTAGTTTTTTTTTTTTTTTCCTGCAATAGGCCACATAAAGAATGTCCTTGTAAATACATCTTTGTATGTTGATACTCCTTTTGATAAATATCTAGTAGTTGAGTTAATGGATTGGATGACAATTTAAGGAGTTTTGACTTTTATTGCTAAATTGTTCTCCAGAAAGTTTTCTCCAATTCCATCTTACCAGCCCTCTGCCCACATCCTTGGCATGATAAATATTATTTCTTTGAAATCTTTATTAAATGTAGTAGTCATTAAAGGTAATAAAACAAACAAAAAAAATTGACTTGAAAAGAAAATGACCTAAGATTAGTATTATTTGAATAGTTATTTTTCTCCTTGAAGATGGTGCCAGTTGTATGTGTAAGAACTATTCATGCATTGTATGTGTGCATGTATATGAATATATGTGTGTATGTACACACACATACCTACAAGTTTGTGCATACACGTATTTACAAAAGCTATGGTCAAAGATTTATAAAAATTTTATTAAGATTACCTATCAAAGTTTGCAAAGGTTTTTAGAATTATTTATGTTTCATGGAAAGAGCAAAAAAACTGTACTATAAAGATCTATGTTCAGTGAATATTCTACTACTCAAGAAAAAGGAGTTGTTTTCTCTCCTCATTCCTTTTCCGAAACATCTTATGCATTTCATCTGGGTGCATATTATATGAGGAGTAAAGGAATGAGACCTAGCGGGTAGGATAGAAGGATCAATTAAATGGCAGTATGACATTGCAGTAATGAGGACACAGAACAACCAAATGTCACATCTCTAATTGGCAAATTTTTTTTTTTTCTATGGGGCCTGGGTCTGAAATTAACTACAAGATTCTTTTAAAACGAGTTCACCCCTCTTGATTCCGCTGTAATACTTCAACTTCTAGACCCTAAAGATCCACAGCAGCAGGAACTGTGCATATTTTAGTCCTTATTGTATATTCAAAACTAACCAATGAATGAAAGAATTTAAATTTATTTTCTTCTCCATTTCTAATTGTTTAGAAATCTCTCTCTCTCTCTCTCTTTTTTTTTTTTTTGGAATCCATTGGTTGCCCATCCAATCAGAATCTAATCTGCCTCACTGAAAAACCTGAATCGTTATTCACGTCAGGCTCGCATTAGTTCGTGAAATGGGGCATGAGTTTTATGATGTAACAGCACCACACAACCATCCTGCTGTGTGGCCTTCAAATTGTAAGATTTCTGTTTTCTATCCTGGCCTCTTTTTGATTCTGATTGCCCACAATAACCCAAGTTTCCTCCATAATTCTTAGTAGAAGCTGTATTGGGTCTATACCAAAAGACTGTTCATTTTTTTGTTTGTTTTATTTCTCCCACTATCCTGGAGCATAATTAAAAGAAAACTATGCAATTATTTGTGAGCAGTAGAGTTTCTGTGTTTTCTGTACCACATTCTAGTTTTCTTTTAACCTTTTTTCTAGCCTAATGTTTAGCAGCATTAGTTTAAAAAAAATTAAACCTTAGTCCAAGAAATCAAGGAGGTGTGGAACAAATATGCTACAATTATCATTGTATCATATTCTAAATAACAATATTGCTATAAAGTATCTTTGTAATTTTTTTGAAAAATACTTTGTTCACCTGAAGTGACTATCATAAAGTATCAGGAAGAGTCATACCCCCAGTGAAGTCCTTTCTTCAGTTTGGTATAGACAGGACCTTAAAGGGTATCAACATTTTCAACTATCAGAGAGGCTGTAGAGAGAGAATTTCATATAGAAATTTGGGTAACAATTTAAATAACATAGGGTGACAGGTGGGCACAATGCCTGTTCAGAAATGCTGAGCAGACCGTAGCGGAAGGAACATGAGATTTATACAAGGAATGGTAGCAGGTAAGGCTGGATCTTGGTTGTTAAGCTGAGGTTTGGATTTTTATTAAATTGTAGGTGAGAGTCATGGCTGTTTTTTGAGAGTAAGATGATAAAAGAAGTATTTAGGAACTTGCTGCCTATTTCCTGTGTGGTGTACAGTATTGAGTACATTGGTGGTGGCGGTAGTGAAGTGTGTGTGTGTGTGTGTGTGTGTGTGTGTGATGGCAGAAAACCTAGTTGGGATCCAGAGGCCCCCAGTTGTGAAGCCATAAGGGGGTGTGCAATGGGTATAAAAAGAAGGACCTACATGAGAAATGCTGTGAAGGAGGTATGTTCAGGACTTAGCAGTGATGAGAGGAGCAGAAGATGATGGAGAGGCAGCCAGCAAGGTGCTGTCTGCATCGAAACAAGGCATGCTGAACTTACACGACGCTTTGAGGTCACAAGGCTGTACTAAAACAGAACCAAATACATGTTGGTAGAACAACAACAACAACAACAACAAAATGATGAGTTCTAGAGATGGTCTGCTCTGTATTGCACTGTCTTATTCTTTGTTGATTATTTCCTTATCCATAGTCAATAAAATCTGTAAAAAGAAGGTGATTGAAAACTTCACAGGAAATGTATCTCTAATACCTACATATTCAGTACTGGCCTTTTTCCTTTTTTCCTGCAACGTCAAAAGTGAGTTGGTTTCTCTACGTGACCTGCTTAATGGGCCATTGGGGCACAGGAAGTTCTGGGAAGTAGTACACACACTTTGGATTGATCTCAAAGAAACAAAACCCTGCCCACTGAACAACTTTTCAAAAATTTCTATGCTTAAACTATTTATGTGACTCTTGCCTTTTGCTCTGGCACCTTGCTCTTTAGTACAAACCTGCATAAAGTCAATGAACTAATAAAGACCATTACACTTCTGTAAAAATGAAGAATCTGAGAGTAAGATTCATATAAACACAAGTAGATTTTTGAGAGTGCTGGGGCTGAAACCATAGACAGTATCATAATGGAGAAAGAAAGGGGGGACCCCAGAGAAAAAGGGGGGACCTGAGAGAGACTGCAGAGCAGATCCTTAACTAATCCCACTGGGAAACACTTAGAATCTCATTTTGGTGGGAACTAAATTAACATTTCTGCAAGATCGTGCTTTTGTTTTTATAGGTGAAAATATAGCTGGCATCAGGGCCCTAACACAGTTTGTGGAAGAGCTGTGTTAGTTTCTTGATTGTTGGTTCCATGGAACTGAGTAAAATTTTTCCTAAAAAAAAAAAAAAAAAGTTCCATACGTCTCTCTTTAAAATTTAAATTTGACAGTGTCTTTATTCTACTTAATGACCATTTCTTAGAGGCTAAAGTGAAAGAAAGGGTTGAGGACTTTGTGACATCTTAACTTCCTAGTCAGTGAGAGTACATGCCTCCAGGCCATTCTATCAGCCAGAATCTACTGCTTTTGTCAGATGTTCTATTAGATTTCTCTAAGGTGTACAATCTTTAACAAAGATGTAACTCCAGAGTCCAATTATGATACCATTCAGATTGTATCTCAATCTGTGAGTGATTTCCCTATGCAAAATTGTGAATTTTAGTTCTGCACACTTCTACCCAATATCTGGTGAAGTTATCCATCAGACATATTTAATAGATTTTTGGACACCTGTCTGATGTCAGTGTCGCTGAGAAGTTATCTGTCTGCACTTGTACCTTAGTCATCACCTCTGCATCTATACTTGTGCCTCGAGTGTTGGAGAGACTAAGAATGTTTTAAGGACAATCTGCCACTTCTCCGTCTTCTCTTTCTTGAGAAAATCTTGCTCATATAACTCACCATTTAATGACCTTTGATGATAGGAGCTCTCATCAGTCAAATGTCATTTTGATGTCAGTGAGACTCTCAGTTCTGCAATGGGGACATTCACAGTCTCACTTTACCCAAGAGGATATCCACTCAGGTTCACAGTTTTTAAAAGTAATTAACACAAGGTCACACAGATGAAAGGAGGAGGTGCTGTGTTCAACTAGCCCATGAACGAGGATAAGGAGGGTGTCTGGTTTTGCTTCTCAAGTGTCATCAGTGCCTAGCCCAGGGATTGGCATGTACAAGTACTCTAAATAAATAAAGCGAAAGAAGTAATGAATGAAGAATCCAGGTGAATAAATACACAGTTTGAGTGTATTCACCTAAATGATTCATAAATGCTGGCAAATGAACAGACGTAATTCTGCAATACGGTTTTTACTGGTTTTTAGCAGCATGACTTAAAAAGACATTTAGATGACTTTAAAGGCATTGATTCTGAAACATTTTAGTAGTGATAATCTTAGTGGATGATAATTCTTAATGTCGAGGTCTTTAATGCCTAAATAAAAATTTGTTAATATTATATGAGCCACATCATTAAAAAACAAACAAACAAAAAAACAACGATTTTCAGTCTTCCAAGTTCCAACCCTGAGTTATCCTTTGAGGACGTTTTATCTTGTTAATCTACAACGATGAGCAACCTAGATATTGCCCTTATTTTACTCTTGACTTAGAGAATCCTAAGGAACTCTTGAGGAAACACATTCTTCAACGTGATTGTCCTTGAGAAGTCACACCTTCCAAGAGCGTCTACGGGCTGCACGTCATATGCTGCATCAGCACTAAAAGCACAGCTGTGCCCATCTGTATTGGGAAGCGGGGAAGATGCCAAGAAGAAAATATTCAGAATAAGTTATTTATTGAACAATTCCTATGATTTGGTTAGATAAGAAAATCAGTTCTCAGAACTTGCATTAAGGTTTTGAGACTAAAAAAAGTAATCAAAATATATTATTTTCATAGAATATATATCACATATATGCACATATATATATTAGTCTTCATCAGTGGGAGAAAGTAGTCAACCATTATTCTGAAAGAGAGAATAGGAGATAAGTCAAAAAGAGATTTCCCACAGAGACCAGTGTATTTTTAAATAAGCAATAGGTAAAGGAGGACATGTTGATATTCTCTAGAGGGAAAAAAAATACAGGATAGTATAATGAATACTCCACCTATAATTGTTTTGGGGGAATACGTTATTTTCGTGAGTACAAAAAGCAATGATTAGCCTACAAAGTGAAGGAGGTTGAAGAACCCATGATGGTAGAGACAAAAAAAACACAAAACCTGTTTTTATTCCTTCTTAAACCTCTGCTTTCAGTAATCTTTTGCCTTTTTACATGATATTGCCTTATTAAATCTAAAATAATTCTGCACTCACAATAGCTTAAAGTGTGACCACAGACTCTCATCTGTAGACAGAACACATCGTAAACACTTTCTGCTCCAAAAACCCCTAAAGAAGCAACATGTGACATGCTCGTAGGTGGATAGTATCTGTGGAAGCATGCCACCAGCTGAACTTTCAGCCAGGGCAATTCGACTTAAATCATGGAATATGGCTCCAAGATTCCTTTTCCTGGCTTTACTGAAGTTTTCTCTTCTAATCACAGCATTTGTGGCTTCATATTTGCCCTTTCTGTTTTCAAGGCTGTCCTAAATGTACTTCTTTAAAGGACACCCTAAAGGACACACCGAATTGATTTTTTACTCTATTACTTTCTCTCATCTTTCTCTTCTAAGTCTCTAACAATTTGAAATAAAGTAAGAAAAGCACATAGAAAATACTATTATAATGTTTTAAATGTGCTATCTTGTTTGTCTTTATTTTTATGCATAACAAATAGGGGATGGATCTTTAAAATATGAAGTTATAGTCATTATATAGTTAGCATTCTAGAACAATCCAGGACTCTCATCTGATATTTGTTGGTTAATTCAATTTGTGTTAAGACAATTTGGGCTGTTTGATTTTTTTTTCCCCTAGGGGGTCCATAGGTTATTGTGACCAAGAAACAACTGAGTGACATCGCAGGCATTTTTTAGTAATTCTAGGATGAGAAAATGCCAAATTTGATTATCTATGCATTATGCAAGCCTAGATTGTCTGATAACTGTTGCTGGCAGTATTCCTCATTGCCTAGAACTTTTTTTTTCTTTCTGATTCCAGGGCTAGGAGAATGAACAATGTACCTGTAACTTTTTCCCAATTATGCTGTCATCTAAAAAGAATCTGTACCACAGTTCTCCATGCCTCTAGCACACAGGTTGAGAGCTGACTATACCTTGTTGGGGAATTAATCACCCACAGTCCCATAACGGCCACTGCATCACTCGTCCTCTGGCCATGTAGGTTAGTTTACAGCTGAAAAGAAATAAAAAATTTTGCTATCTCGATGTTGCTACTTTATGATTGAGTCTTTTTTTTTTTTTTTTAACATCTTTCATTGGACCCCAGGGAAGAATCAGCGTATTTAAATATCCAGAAGATTTGTTTGAGGTTGTTGATGTCACAATGATTTGTAGTCCTATTAAAATGACATTTGCTGGTGACATGATACAATGCATTGCATCAATTCATCCCAGCATGAAAACGCACTGATCTTTTCATCACGGCCACACAGGTAATGGAGTAACCCTGGACTCGAATGTCATCGGCCAATCACTATCATCAGCATTTGCATAAGTGCTTCTCTGAGATGGAGTAAATTTCTAATCCAAAGTCGAGTCAAGAAAAAATAGCTGTTGCAGAATGATTTATCCCTTTATTGCCTAAATGAAATTATTCAAATCCTGAAATCTGCTCTCTCCTTCAGCATTAGAATTTCAAGTAGACACACTTCGGTTCTTCTGTATTTGTATCTTAAACACACACACACATACAAACACACACAGAGTAGAACTTTAAAAAGACGGTATGGAATGTTTGTTTTCTTATGCATTCAACTATTTTGCAGCAGCAGTCACTAAAATGGGCAATTCCTTAGCATTGGAATAATTAAGAGAATTAAGAAAATTAAATTACCCTTGTAGGTGAGATACGTGTGAGAGCTTACACATACTCTATTTACAGAAAGAACCAGCACCTTTTAAAGTTGTAACTTTCTTTTCCTTCCTCAACTCAGGAGAGAAAAAAACGCAGTAGGCAACCATATGAAAAAGCAACATGGGTTTCTTTGAGACATACATGATGATAGGTAGTGTACTTGTCACAAAAGGCAACAAGGTCATGCAGACAGGAGGCTTGAGAGGTTATGACACTCTCTGAAGTAGAGTGAATTTCATATTCTCTCTTGAACATCATGGACATAGAAAAATATAGGGGAAAAGAACTAAAGAAAACAAAATGAATAAAAACAATATTCTCCAGTAAAATTTTTAAGTGTCCCAGACATTTAAAGAAATTTATTCTCTCTTGCAGAGGTACATTGTCTATTCAAAAATAGGTTCTAAAGCCAGGTGCTGAAATTTCAAAAAATTCATGGATTAATATATCAAAAGGGCAGTTTCTCCCTGTGGGTTTTTTTTTTTTTTTTAATCCCATGTGAAAGTAGGAGACTGTGGACATTTAGCAAAACAGCCTGTTTTTCTGGCTGATTTTATAGACTTGAGAGATTTGGATATTTTGGGCAAGTTCCAAGTTTCTGAATTCAGCAGCATTTGCCCATCAATATTTGAAACCTGTCAGTTGCTGACATTAAGTCCATGTGATGACAGACAGCAAACTGGATGTGAGACTGTAAAAATAAGGTCCACCTGGTTCAGCAAAAGTCCCACATTTGGCTTCTGACCATGTGACTTGGCCCTGAAGATGAGCTGTGACAGAGCGGATAGGCCACATTTTAAGGGAAGCAACCTATTTTTTAAGTGTATGCCTCAAACTGTTCTTTTGAAATGAACCCTTACTTCATTGAAAAAAAAATCTGTCAACTTTAGATGGCAAGATTCCCTTTTAAAGCTTGGGAAGTTTTGTCACTTAAAAATAATTGTATATCATAGCCTCGGACATCTATATTGCCTAGGTACAATCCAAAGCTGTAATTTCTAGGATAAAATTTATATGGCATTGTCATTACATATGTTTATTCTAAGTTTTAATAAGACTACATAATGGAAAAGAGGACTTTTGAAATCATATAGCAATATGAATAGCATTTAGGTTTCTTGTTTCTGCTTATAAATCATTCACGTCGGTAGGTTTTATTAAGCTTGTCACAGTTTATTCATCAATTCTACCATGCTTTTGAATAAGAAAATGAAAAACTCCACAAGACAGATAACACTGTAAAACTAATTATTGAACTATTTTTATTGACCTGAATTAATAGTCCAAAACATTATGCAGAATGAAAAGGTAATGAACAGAAAGGTGAGAGTACAATGACATTTAAATAGCCATGTTTTTGCTATGGTTTATAATATAACTAAGGACACATTTCTACTTTTCACCTTTTTGGAAACTTGGTACTCCTTTTTGTTTTCAGTCTGTGATTTCAGAGCCTTATGTTTAGTAAATATAGAGGCCTCATTGATAGCATTTTCTCTGCACTGCTCCATGATCATACAGCCTTTGAGTATTGAGAAAACTGACCTAAGTGATATTTTGAACAATGATCCCAATTCGGTTTGATGTTTCAGATGTTGAATAAAACAAAACCAAAAACAAACAAACAAGCAAAATCACGAAAAAAACCAGTAGCTGAGTTAAAGTAGTTTTCCTTCTTTTACCAAGCATATGATACCAGTGTTCAAACACAAAGGACGAGGATGATCCCTGGATCATCACCGCTATTCTACTAGCTTTGAAACACATATATTTAAATGCTACCAATTCAAATATTCCTTATACCAAACATTTTGTTTTCGGTCATGATTCCCAATCTATCAAAAATATACTGATTTTCTCAAATGTGCTTTTTTCATTACCTCTAAATTCTTTTGAGCTTGTAAGGGTTACATAATTTTCACCATCACAGACCATTTTTCTGTACCAGTGAAATGAAACATAGAAAATAGTGTGGGTAGTCTGATAAAAACTACTGTTTGCACGGTGCTTTATAGTTTACAAAGTAGCAATTAAATCCTCCCAATAGTGCAGGAGGAAAGTTGCATTGTTTTCATTTTACAGGTGAGTGCAAAAACTAGTTCAAGGTTGCCCAGGCAGGAAGGGGCTCATCAAAGTCCTCTCCTTTCTGCATGTCCTGTTTCTATTTTAGTTCAAATAAACACTCTAGGCTCCTTTAAACTATCTAAAGAAAACTTGTAAATTTAGAATTATCCAGATGATTTCCCATTCTTCATCGAAGTTGTAGTTATGGGCACATGAGTCACACAATGTTGTGGTTACTAAACATCCCCCTCACCTTTCTGGGTTTTATTCCCACACAGATATAATACAAATTAATGACATCTAAAAGGTAGGAATAGGAATGTTGAATCCTATTTGATTTTGCTATTTTATTAAAAAGGAAAAACTTAGAATGAAAAGAGTTTGAATATGTTAGCAGGGCAATGGCCCAGGGTTCACTCAGATAAAAGGGAGCATTATCAATATTCCTGGCTCCAGTCCAAAGGAGAAAGAGCTTTCTCTAGTGCAAATTGCCTCACACTTCGACAGGGTGCCAGCATTATAAATGGGACATATTTCCTCTCTAACTAAAACCAAAGTATCATATTTACATTTTCTGAATGCAATAATTAAGCCATTAAGTAGGTTTCTAAATTGGACCATATTTGAAGGAAAGCATTAAGAGAGGCCATTTTGTTCTTGAAACATCACAACCTCTGTAGCCAAATCAACCATCCTGGACATTCATTACCCATCACTTATGTGGGAGCTGATTTTGCCTGTACAGCTCATACATAAGGAAGGTACAATCAACAATTCCATCTAATCACTATTGCAGTCTCTGTTAATAGACATCCTACATTTTCATAAATCAAGCTGCAAATTTGCAGACCTTAACTTGGGCTTAAGAAGATCTGGGAACTTCAGAAAACATTACGTCTATGTTTCACTAAACTTTAATGGAAAATTAGCATTTCCAATAATGGTGGACCTAAACGACACACCATCATAGTATTAGCAGTGCCTTCGGATTTGTTACCAAAGCAATCACAGTTATTTTCATATCGCATTATAGTTGTCACAGATCTCTCATCATATGGTTTAAAGTGTATCACTTCTTTGAGATTATAGTAGTTAATAAGAAGCACAATATTACTCTGTTACAAATTTATTTTTACAGATTTTCATGGCTATATTTCAATATATTTTGAATTGTCAAGCTGATTCATAAAATGAGTTTATAGGGTTTCTACAGAGAGCTTCATGTTTTGCTCAAGCAAGGAAACTTCTAAAGGAAACAACAGAAAATAAAACCTGATTAAAGACTTCTGCAACAAGCTAGATTTTTGAGAACATATTTATCAGATATGAAGGTGTTGGAGGCTGATTGACTCTCTTAGTCTTAACAGAGACTATTTTTACTAAGCTCTCGTCATGCATCTTTGGTGGTGGTAAGGATTCCATATGGATCACTCATTTTATCATTATGATAACACTGTGAGGGAGGTATTTTAATTCTCATTTTAGAGATGAGAAAATTGAGTCTTACCAGAGGTTGAAGAATAAGCCTAAAGCTATAAGCATGTAAGAGAGACATCAAACCCAATCCGTCTCACTACAAATACATCTAAACTTGACTGCAATTCAACTTTATCCTCGTCACATCATTTCAAAAACAACACTAAAACAATTGCTTGACTCAATGGCAAAATCTTTCAAACAAGGTTTTTACATAGTGGAACAAATAAACAAATATGTGTTTCTTTAAAACTATATATATATATATATATATATATATATTATATCACTTGTAAAGTGGAGTCTTGAATACAGCTTAAAGAACATAAAATGTAAAAAGTTTAATAATCCAGTGGAAATATTTTGAGTTTATATTTCAATTGTGAAATGTGACCTAGTCTCAGTGATCCTTATAAATAGTCAGACAATGAGTTCACTATGAGTTCAGAGATCTTTACGTATTTTAAGTATTCATTTCATTGTCTCCAAGGCCTAATTCTGTTCTTTTCTTTGAGTTATCTAGAAAATGTTTGTGAATGCTGAGGAACCAGTCTGGTTACTTTATCAAAAAAAATTACCGGTATAGGAGAAATAAATAAAAAAGAGGAAAAATGCATTGCTCACAGCCACCTAATTAATGGAGCTGGGGAGCCATGTTATTTTAAGTTTACTACCCCTTCTTGTCTCCATTTCAAAATGTTGCTTGATGAATGTAATCTGCCCTCAGAGATCTATAAACCTATTGATTAGGCATCTTAAATTGCACAAGAGCGTAAGCATTTCCAACTGATTCACATAAACAGGCAATGGAGTCTCATCGTCAGTCTTCACAAAATTGCCAGATAGAATAATATCTAGGATTCGTATAAGTTCAATGCCATTTGAATGTCCAAGGACAGGATTCTCCAAATCTTGGAACCTTTTAATATAATTCATTATAGTGCACAGTTCAGAATAAATTAATCTTGGATTCTACCAGAGTATAGGAATATGTAGAACCATGCAAGCAACTATACCTAATACGATCACCTCAATAGCAGTGAAGAATGCCAGTTGTGAATTATAGAGATGTGATAATGACTCTTTTGGATAAGTAAAAATACACAGACGATTTGGTCATAGCAAATCCTTCTGTAGCACTTACTCTACCAGAATATCTTCTAATTCCTATGTTACTTAATATAACGCTCACAATAATTTTGTGAGGTAGATATAAATATCACCTGCATTATACAGAAGAGGAAACTGGGGTGCTGAGTATTTAAGGAACTTATCCAGGGTAGCAGAGTTAGTAAGTCGTAGGGACCAGGATTTAAATCCACATAGTTTGTTCCCAGAGTGCATGTTTCTAACCATCAAGCTTTACTCCTCTTCGAGTTGAATACCTTAAGCATAGAAATGATGCTGAGCTCTTTTTATCCAACTCTGAGAGATCTGGAAGTTTGCCGAAGCTTAAACTGAGATAGTATATAGTAAAGAGTATTTGCCCACTCCTCTCCAATTAGATTCTTCAGAAAGAAGACACCATCGCTACCACTTCATTTCTGAGTTAAAAATGAACAATAAAATAAAGATGGAGGCTACTGCGAAGTAATGCATAAAAAGATTTCTTTCCAAATTATGATGAAAACATACAATAAGCCAAGGATAGATAACATTATAAACATCGACATCAGAAGAACTTCGATCAAAGCTAGTGATGAAATATTCAGGCATAGAAAATAGTAAAGGAGCCATGGATCAAAAAGGAAAAGTGAGAGCTGGGAAATAAACAACAGGATCAGCTGCGTGGCTGCCAAGCTCAAATAAGAGATACTGAGATTTCGAGAGGCAGTGAGAGTCCCCAGAGTAACAATGGACATTGGAGCACCAGGCTCTCTTTAAGGGAGTTTACAAAACAAACAAAACAAGTAAAGAAGTGAAAAAAGCTTAACTAAGGAGAAAGAAAAATCAGAATGTCAAAGAGCTAGGTGAAGCATTAGGTAGATCTATTTTAGGCCTTTAGCAGACTAGAAGACTGCCAGGAGTTTTTAGGATAAGAGTAACAAGTTAATTAAAAGCTGGTGGAGCTGGTGGGATGGGAAGAGAGTTTCGTTTCTTTCCTTTCCTCTCCTCCTCCTCCTCCTCCTCCTCCTCCTCCTCCTCCTCCTCCTCCTCCTCCTCCTCCTCCTCCTCCTTCTTCCTCCTCCTCCTCCTCCTCCTCCTCCTCCTCCTCCTCCCCTCCTCTCCTCCTCCTCCTCCTCCTCCTTCGTTTTTTCTTTTCGCCAAAAATGTTAAAGGACAAGATCCTTTGAAAGTACAAGCTGGAACAATTATTAACACCAGAAAGGACACCATACCTAAGGGCGAACTGGCTGAGACATCTGTCTGTCACTCAGTGATCCCAAGGGTTGATTGGACTGACCTGGCTGGTTAAGCTGCTTTATCAGGCGCAGCCTTTCTGAGGCTGGCTGAGGAAAGAATAATAGATATTTGTTTTTCCAATGAGATTTTATATGCTACAGCCCTCCTTTGCCAGGACTTGAAAACAACCATTCAAGACATAGACTAGACTTAGGGTGGTGAGCATACAGCAGGGTGTGCATATGTCATATTATAAAGTTGTACACCTGAAATTTATGTAATGTCATTAATCGATGTTATCCTAATAAATGTAAGTCAGAGTCGGAGAAGGCAATGTGACAGCAGAAGCAGAGAGAGAAAAAGAGATGTGAAGATGGTAACAGGTTGGAGTGATTCTCTTGCTCGATGGGGACTAGTAGCTGTGAGATATGGGCAGCCTTTAGGCATAGGAAAAGACAAGGAAATAGAGCCTGGAGAAGAAACACATTCTTGCTGACATATTTTAAACTTTTGACACCCAGGATTGTAAAGTAATACATTTGTGCTGTTTGTGATCATTGGTACAGCAACAATAGAATGCTAATGTACCCTTTGACTTAAAATCCCTTTTCTCACTGATGGTTTTTGTTATATACTTTAAACCCATAGTTAAGGTATAAGCAAGGGTTGCATGTGTAACAACTATTTAATGTTTTTCAAATGATTTTTCACATCTCCATTATGATCTGACTCTCAAAGTACAGTCCGATATTCTTTAAGCTCAAATTCTTTTGTGGCAGTCCATAGTCACCTTTATGCACCATCTCTTAGTCCAAATGGGTATTAGCTTGATAGGCTGATCTTCCTAAAAATAGACTTCAGGTCCACCCAAATGTGAAGCCCCAAACCCTATTATTTTAGGAAGCAATTGCAGGACTGCCTCACATGGGTCTACAAGGAGGTCTGTTAGCAGAGGTTGTCACAGAATTGGCCTAGGCTCCCTTGGGTCCATCCCCTGTCCACACTACTTCGGAAACTCTCCCTAGTGCCATGGTCTATGGTAACTCCAATGTCCTTGATGCCTCCAAATAAGCCATTCCAACTCCAGGCACTTGGATATCAGAGGATATGTGTAGTGTTGGGGGAGATTTAAGCTCCTCCCACAATGGTAATAGGCCCTATAGAAGTCCACCTATGCCCTGCTTCACACAGAATCTTTTTGAGTAACTCTATCGATAATGGTCTCTAGTTCTCAAAATGATTCAGCCTGACACAGTGAATACACAGCCAGAACCTCTTCTCTCCCGTTTGCTCCCCATCTCTAAAACCTCCCCTCTCGTTTCTGACTTACAGATCAAAATTTCACATGCATGAATGACTTAATAGATATATTTTTATGAATGAGAAGGGGAAATATTTTTCTAGACTGGATGCAAGGAGAGGAAAAAATATAGTTACCTACACCTACATCCTCATTGCTCTATTCAAGGAGGTTGGTTTGATAGTTTATGCTCTTGTAGCTTCTAATATCTCTCTCTGGCCTCATTCTCTCAATCTTGTTAATACCTGACCCTGCCACACATTACTAAAGAAGATTGCTCTTTGGTAATTCGCAGTGCATTTGGAAGTCATCTGAAAACTTTCTGAAATTAAAAAAAAAAAAAGTGCCTCTGGTTAAGCATTCTATTTTTTATTTAGTGTAAGAGAAGCCTCCATTCATACTACTGTTTATGAAACCAATATTGGTTTCTATTATGGATTTAGCTGCTGTGACTCTTCTGAAGGAAAGTCAGCCTGCCTTTTCACTATATTTTTATATATCCTCAGTGTGACATCACGTAGTATAAGAACTAGGAATCTGACTCTCAGACTCTGTACTTCTCATGGGAACTATGGTTAGAATACAGAATGGTTTTGGACTGGAAGACATCACCTATTACAGGTCAATGATTATTTGGGAAGTTTTGATACAGTGATATTGAGATCTGTCCAGGGGGCCAGAGAGAAATCTTACTGCAACGAGAATAATTTGAGCATTTTGTTTCTAGAGTAGTCTAAATTGAGGCCAGAGAAATCATCATCATGGGAAAAGATGAGTGGGGTTTTTTTTTGTTTTAAACTTTTTGGATTTGCTCTCTCTTCCTACCCAAGCATCAGAAAAAAAGATGACAATAGGAAAGGACAGTGAATGCAAAGATGTTAGAAAAACAAGCTATTGAATGTGATTCTAGAACCATAACAAAGCCATAAAAATAGAGCTTGTCTTTAGAGATGCAATTTTATGCTTTTCATACCTGATATAAAATATTAATTATTTTGTTCTATGTATACTTACAGATATTTATAAAGAACTCTTTTAAAAACACAAATGGAGGAACAGGGAGGAGGAAAGTCTCAAAATAATTTAAATTTACCTAACTTGTTATATGAACCTTTTTAGATACTTTAAGAAGATTTAACATAGCCTATAAAAAGATATTTATGAGCTGTTATGAGCCTACACATCTATTTTCTCTTAAAAGGTTTGAGCCTGTCAACTAAAGTTGGATAGAATGATGATTATTATTTTTTGAAAATGCATTTATTTTAAATATGGAATACAAAGAAATAAAGAACAAATTTGCATGTACAGTTCACATGACCAATATATATCACTGTGTGGCTTTGCTTGAATGCAGACTGTGTGATGGTAGCAGCCTTGTCTGTCTTATTCAGCACTTGTGCACCAGTGCCTGCCAAGGTGCTCAATAAACATCTGCTTCAATTAGTGAATGCAGATGTGAGGGGCTACGAATTATCAGTTTATTACCTTGTCATACTGCCATACCAATGAAGCATTGTGTTTATCTTCTACCTGAAGACATAATCTTATATTCTGAACAGTATTTCAGTGGTTCTAGTTACTAAACTATTGGCAGAAATGAATGTTATCATCAAATTAGCAGTAATTTATAGGTGCTAAATTAAATCTCTTGCTATTAGAAAATGCTTTGAATTTTCTCTCGTTGTCTTGGAGAATTCATGCCTCCAGATTCCCTTTGTTATAATGTTCTCTACAACTCTGGACCAATGTATGAAACCAAATCTTTGTTATTAACATAATAAGCATATTCCAGCAATGTGTATCTTAGCAGCGAACTGAAAAGCATCCTTTTTTTTTTTTTTTAGCAGTAAAGCATTTTAAACACATGCATTTTATTTCATGGGAATATTTGCTGAGATATGTAGAAAAATAAGTAAGTTTAGATTTTCTAAAAAGAGATCTTGTTCAACAATGTAACTCTTGATTCTTAGAGAATTACTGAGCTGTCTTATGACCACGAATATATCCATTTCCCTGGAAATAAGATGTGAACTTTTAAGAATTTTATGCTGATCTATAATTTTACTCTTTAATTTTCCCTATTTAAAAATACTGAAGGTGAAAGAGTTACTTTGATAGTCAAAGTACTGACCACAGCAGAGGTCAAGATTCAAGCATAATATGTTTACAGAATTTTGTAAAATGAGCAGAGGAAACTCCTCTGTGTAGGGGATGGAGGTTAGATTTCTTTTTCTGTCTCAAAATCTTCGCCATGAACAGTAACTGAAAATGTTTGAAGGCGTTCACTTGCAAACATCATCTTAGAGAAAACAAGATCATGACATTTCTCTCTACTGGCTTCCCATCACACATAGAAAAGTATCCATCTTTTTGCCTTGGTCCCATCGGACCTGGAGAGGCTCCAAAGCACTTCTGTCATGTTCACTTGTGTCCTGAATTCATAGTCACGATTCTTTTCATCAAACATTCTCTGCCCACAGGTCTCATGGACCAGCTAAAAGTCGGTCTCCACACAGAGAACTTCCCTCACCACCCTTCTCAAATAACTCAGCTGCTTTCCTCACTGGAACGTAAGCTTCTGAGAATAGGGAATCGTCTGTTGTGCTCTTCCTCAGCAGCGAGTTGGTACACAGTGGGAAGGTGTCTATTCGATATTTGTTGAATGACTTTTAAAAATATGCTTTTGTTTGTACCTTAGTGACCCTAAGTGAACCTAAGTGACCCACACATTCAAGATTAGTCAGCAGCTAGTGGAAGAATTCCGGGGTTGCCGAAATACCTGATGTTTTCTGCACTGCCATGCAGTTAGAATTGTTTCATTTTAGTCTTTGTCTTTTATTATGTGTTCAGGTTTTCATTGCTTTCTCTTTTAAATAATATTCTTACTAAAAATATCTGGAGTAGACTTTTTCAGAAAGTATGAGTAATAGTCACAAGGTTTTCTTTGATAAAGATAAGAATGAGCACATGGAGGAGTATGTAGATCCTGGGACCGTTTGTGTCAAAATGCAGAATTCATACTAGATATTTTGTATTTGTTTGTATATGCATAAATCATAATAGGTAGTTTGTATTTGTATATGCATAAGGAAACTGTGGAAGGATTTGCAAGAAATGAATAATAGTGGATACTGGAAGGTGAGGACAATGGATTAGAAAAAAGATGAGAATGAAATGTTTATACCTTTTAAAACACTTCAAAATTTTAAATAATGCAATGATATTCTTTATTTTTAAAATTTTAAATCATTGAACAAAAATAAAAATAATATATTTACATATAAAAGGTCTTATCTGGCCATTTTTGCTTTAAAAGCGGACTGAAAATAGGGTCATACACACAAGTGGTCACAAAGTCACAGGGCCGGGGGAGGATTGTAGGTTATTTGTAGTCAAGGTTAAGTTCCCGAACAGAAGTCAGGATATTTTAGACATTTGAGATGTTGGTAAATATTTTTTTTCTGCCATACTAGAGAAGGAAACACAATTACTATAACTGCAAAGGATGAAAAAACTTAAAAACAAATTTAAATACTTTTGCTGATTAAAATTGATTAATTCTTTTAGCTAATGACTTTCATGTAATATTTAGGTGAATAGTAGTTTCATAATAATTATAAAATCTCTCATATTAACTTGTAGAAAGATTTTATTTAGATGGAGAACATTGACACTAAAAAATATATAATGATTTTTTAGGAGGATTTCATAATATGGCTGGCTAACCTCACCAAGATCATCAAACATAATCAAGCTTTTAAAAGTTGATTGGCAGTTATGAATTAGTGCAGGTAGGTAAAAATATGAGAGGCATATTTATGCATATGGTTAAAGATAAATGAACTAATTTTTCTTGATTACAGGCCCATCAACTTACAGGTTTCGCAATGAATAAAAGAATTCTCTATGTAAGCCTTAAGACATTTCTCTGTATTTTCTCCTTGACTTTTTTTTTCCAGGTTAGCTGATTTAATTAAATATTCTCTAAAACACTAGATGCTAAGAAATGTACAAAATCTCAGCTTCTGAAATCTCCCAATTTAGCTCTGATTAAAATCGATGAGTTTGGAGTTTTCCTTTAAATCAAAAGCTTCAGGCTTTCAGCAACTCTTTATTTTTGGAGAAATAGCTTTTCTTTGTATAACAAAAAGGCTTAGGAAAGCTTCTTAAAAAAAAAAAAAAAAAAGACTTACTGGCTGCTGAGTCTTAAAATAGCCTTTAAGAACAGCCCCAGAAGTAGTAGCAAGGTGCGCCTATGCACAAGGCACAAAATGAGAGGTGTGTAGAACCTTAGCATTTCAGCACGAGCCCCTGGCTGGGATCACATGCTCCAACTCAGCACCTCTGTTGTGTTCGGCCTTTCTTGTCATTCATTATGCAGAGTCCATTTCTTTTGTTTCTTTTCCATCTATCTCGCCTGCTGTGCAAAGGTTAGGTACCCAATATTTATCATTGATTGGCGAAAGTATCGAAACTTTGAGTTAATACAAATGTATATTCCCATGACTGTGTTTCCCTAATTGCAAGCAACTACTGTTTACTGAGTACCTGCTATATGCTAAACAACATACTGTGTCCTGAAAGTTCATAAGCTGAGACTGGTTCCGGCATGGAGGAATTCATCATATATAATGAAGGAAGAAACTTCAGATGTTTGAAATGCGTATTAAATGCAAAACATTTTTTAAGTAGTAACTCTATTTAGTAATTAAAAGTGGATAATATAAATGTAGAAATAAATATAAAAATCCTTTATCTTAGTCTTGGTTAAAATAAGGCTGAGTGCAAGGTGCATTGAGGCATTAAGAAATGTGAGAAAGCATACCAAATACTGATGGTAATTTCTATAATTAGTCTGAAAATGTTTTCAGGGTAAAGAATTCTAAGATAAAGACAATTTAAGAATGATGTGTGTGTTGGGTACCCACTGTGACATTGGTTGATTTTATAATTTTTTCATCAATGTAGGGAATGACTGATGGAGGAAAAGTTGTTTCTTTGCAGAGTATCAATAGAGCAGGATGACTTCTATAATAAATCGACTCCCAAATATATAATGACTCAATACAATTGTTTATTTCTTGCTTAGATAACAGGGAAGATGAATGGGTTTGTGGAATGGCTCATCTCCTCCATCAAGTCATTCAGAGAGTTAGGCTTAGAGAGGAACGGCCATCTTAAGGTGTAGCTTGTGAGGTCATTCTGAGATTCTCTCCATTCTAGTAGAAAAAAGGAAGGATGGAAGGTGGTATACTTCATCTTTGCTCACTTTCCATTGTCTAGAATTCAGTCAAAGGCTACACATAACTGCAAAGAAGACGTGCAGTCCTGTAGAGAAACGTAGTCTTGATGTGTGCCCAGGATAAAGAAGCAACTACAGATTTCGAGAAATACTTGCAAGTCTCTGCTTTAAACAACAGGGTTGGGAAGAGTGATTGTGCCTGTTTGTTGGTTTAATGACCTGCTATATCAGTTTCATTTACATAAGTTGTCTTCGGATGCCAAATAACTCACTGAAATAAGTGACTTTGATGAATGTTCTCGGATTTATGTATGAATCAAAGGCCTCATTTTAATTTAATAGTGGGTTCGTTTTGTTCTGTTCCCTGGGAAGTGCCATGGGCGAGGGAATGTGGCTTTCCAAGTGAATCAAGGCTTTACTGACAGGAAAAAAAAAAGTTGTGTTGTTTTCTCATTGGTTTTTGTTTGTTTTATCTCTATAAGTCGATCCATCTCTAAAACCTTTCTGGCAATGAATGAGTAGAAGTAATATAGTTTTCAATCCTTTACATCAATGAAATTTAGTGTCTGTTATTGTCACTGTTGTGAAAATTTTGTAGATGGAATGAGTCTAGAACTGGTGGCAAGGAGAAGGCACACAGGTTCGCATTTCGCAGGCATTCATTCACACATTCATCTGTAAATATTCACTCAGCTCCTACTATGTGCCAGGCTAACACATTGGCTGTGTTCTAAGCATTGGGCGTTGACTACGTATCAGAGTCCACACTGGGTGGGATCCATCTGTTTTCTTTTTCAATCTTCCCCAAATCCTTCTGAGGCAGGAGTTAAAGCCTCTACAAAGTAGGAAGGCCAATGAGATTAAGTCACTTATCCAAAGTCACTTGTTAGTCAAAGACAAGCAGTAGAACTATGGTTAGAAACCAAATCTGAATGACACTAAAATTAGGCCATTTCCCATATGCCCTCCAGAGTTCTTAGGTAATTGTATCTGATCGCCAGCAAAGCTGTGAGGCTTTGATGTAAATTTGCAAGTAAAAGAAGTAACTGGTCAGGAGGAGTTAGGGACCTCAGGTGCCACCTGCTTATATTCCTCTCCGCCAGAAATGCAGTAGTTTCGATATAAGCCATGACTTTTAAATCTTAAGCGCAGATTTTTTACCCTACTTCTACCAATGTGGGAAAAAATTCTGAAAGAGGAATCGACCAAAAAAAGCTATAGAGAAAATAATTTGTTGTTTTCTAAGAAAATTATATCTTTGTGATGCTTCCTTCAGAAACTATTTCTTTTTTTAAGTGCCAGTTTATTTATTTATTTTTAATACTATATATACATGACTTTTTTTAACATTTTATTTTTAAATTTTTCCCTTCCCCCTCTCCCTCTGGTAACCACTAGTCCACTGTCCATGTCCATGAGTCTCTGTTTGTTTGTTCTGTTCATACGTTGCTTTTAGGTTTACATCCCATATAGCAATATCATGTGATAGTCAACCTTTTCTGTTTGGCTTATTTCTTAGTATGATTATCTCAAGGTCCATCTATGTTGTTGCAAAAGGCAGTATTTCATCTCTTCTTACGGCTGAGTAATGTTCAAGAAACTATTTCTGCTAGTCCCAAATCATGAAGGCAAAGTAACAAACCTCTCACAGAATCCCAGGAACCTTCCAAGAGATGTTGAAGCTTTAGCAGAAACCACAGAATTGTGGTGACATTGTACTGACTTTTTTGCTTGAGCCCGGGTTGGCTAGCATAGGGTGGTGGTTCTGTCCTAATGAGACCTGTGGCTGTGGGGTACCAATGGGTCCTGCAAAGCCTGACACTGTAGCCAGGTGCAGTTATGTGACCTGTGATGATAAGACCAGGCGGATCCCATAGAACAACCGTGATTACCATTAGTTAATTTATAATCCACTAATCAAAAAATCTGGGTTCAGCTTTGAGAGACTTAAAAATTGCTTAACTTATAAAGACATTATAGATTTATTTATAAGCTTCCCTTTTTATATTTACCACTTACACATTAAATATTTATTTAATACAATAAATTAGGGTCCTGGATCTGATTTCGACAAGCATATGGAGGCTTTCCCACACCAGCAGAAACGTTTCGAACAGCAGGTGTCTGAGAATTCAACTCAATGCTGACACTACACTTTCTACTCAGAGATGGCATCAGATTCCTCAGGTTAAGGGCTCAGTCCCCCAAGATCATCTTCTACTTGAGATGCCAATTGCAAGCCCAGGTTATTACCTGTGCTTCTACCCACTGGCTACAACCAGAGGCTCCCAGGATTTTCACCTTGGGTTTGAATAATTCACTAGAATGGCTCACAGAACTCAGGAAAACCCTTTAATCACTAGATTGTTGACTTATTACAAAGGTCATTAAAGGACACATTTGAAAAGACACGAGTGATGGGAGAGAATAGTAGAAGACTGTGTGTGTATATATGTGTGTTTATATATATGTGTGTGTATACATACACACATATATATACTTATATATGTATACATCAAATATATTTTGATCATTGCTATGAAAATCTAAGAGGAGGCCAGGGGCTTCACTGGCCATAGTAAAGCTTTTGAATTTTATTCTAAATCTGAAGGGAAACCATTGGACTTGAAAGGGACTTATTAAAATCTGATTTGCATTTGTAAGTGATTACTATTGTGACTGATAAATAAACTATAGCAGAGTAAGAATGAAAGTAGAGACCCACTTAGAAGGTCCTAAAATTTTTCTAAGACAAGGGGTTATCTTCACTCAGGATGACAATAAAGAATTGCAGTGAAGCTGTTAAGGAAACTTTGCATCACAAATGGACTGTTTTAGATATAGTTTATACCAAAGGTAAGACCTACAAGTTCTTTGCCCTCAGTGAGCTTACATTCTAGTGGGGAAAGCAAGAAATCTACAGATAAACAATTAGATAAAAATTAGAAAGCATATTGGATCATATCAACAGGTAAAATACAGAGAAATGAAACAGGAGAATAATATGAAAAGAGACTGGGTATCCAGGAACTAACTTTTTTACTTTCATACCATTTCAGGCCTACAGAGAATTTCCCAGCTAGACTATTCACACAGATTCCCCAATTTTAAGATTTTAGCACATTTGCCCACCCTTCTCTCACATGCATGCAGAAGTATAAATGTGTTTGTTTGCTTTATCATTTTAGAGTACACTACAGACATGATGCCCTTTTACCTCTAAATACTTAACTTTGCATTTCTTAAAAGAAAGAGCATTATCTTACAAAGCAATACGCAATTATCAAAATCAGTCAACTAGAATTGGTATGATACTATTGCCTAATTTACAGACCTTATTCAGTTTTGACTGATTTTCCAAATAAGGTGTTTGTTTGTTTGTTTGTTTGCAAAAGAAAATTCTGGATCAGTAGTCACATTTCTTTAGTCTCCTTTAATTCAGAGCAGTTCCTCAGTCTTTCCTGTGTTTCACGATCTTGATACTTTTGAAGAGTATGAGCCATTTATTTATGGTATGTCCTTTAGTTTCTTCTTAATTACACTGATATCATGCACTTTTGATAGGAATGTCATAGAAGTAATGTTAGACATCATCAGATCAGGAAACACGTGATGTCTATTTCCCATTATCAATATTGTTCATTTTGATCACTTCATTAAGGTGGTATCCCGCCATGTTTCTTTACTGTAAAGTTTATTAGTAAGATCACATGGTGATATACTTTGTAAATATCTGTTACTTCTCAAGTTTTCACTTACTATTTCTATAATAATAATTCCTATTGTTCTTGTTCAAATCAATCATTAGTGTGGTAATTTCTAAGTGGTAATTTTCTAGTCCCATTATTCCTTCTACATTTACTTGTTGGCTTTCCCTTTTTATTGATGGATTGATTTATATCCATTTGAACACTTGATTTCTTATAGTATTCAGTGGCTTACAATAATCTATCATTTTTATTTATTTTGATGATCTGCATGTCCCAGTTTGGCAAGTGGGGGGCCCTCCATACTGGCTCTTGTGTTCTCAGATGTGTCCCCATTATTTATTGAGTACTCCTTTAATTTCTGGCTCCACAAGATTTTTCAGGCTAACCTTTTGCATTCCCTGACTTAGCCTTGAAAGAGAGCATCTTTTAAGCTAAAATCATAATAACAGGGAGTAGGCAGCCATGAGAGAGCAGAGAATTGGGTGGGGAAGGTAGGAAGAGCAGAGACAAGCAGTGCAAGGTACAAAGGTGGGGTATATGACCAAGCCAGTGTGGGTCAAGTGCATTGGGCAAGAGGGAGAATGACATTAGATGAGGTCAGAAAGACCAGAGGTTTGCATCAGTATTATTGTGAGCAAATGATAGTACTATATGTGTGTGTGTGCATATAATATTCTATATGTTTTGGTCATCACTATGAAAGCTTTGAGACCTACCTAGACTGGTAAGGAAAAGTACACTCTGAGAGGGCCAAGAGGTGGGACACAGAAAAGGAAAAAGAGAGCACTGCGATGTAATTCAATTTGGTTTTCTCTAAGTTTCCCAGGGATGGTTTAAAATAAGCTCTCACGATCTAGGGATTTCTTCTTTCTTTTTTAATTGAATATTGAACTGCTTGGGTCTCTCTCGAGTCTAAAGGTGCCTAAGGATCTAAGCAAATGATCCTAGACATCTTCCCACTCACTGTTAGGGCCTCAAGTTTTCTGTATACAAACATAGCATATTGGATTTGTGTTCTCTGGCCTCATGGTCTGAACAGTCCAGAGCGCTATAGCCCCCATTGAAGTGTGGTTATAGGCCTTTTAATACTCTGCAAACCTTAGTAATTATGACTTAATTATAGGGCTTGCTCAAAATAAAATAAAAATTAAATTTAAATTAAATTAAATTAAAACATAACAATAGGATTCAAGTCAGGGACCTTTTACTATCTAAGACTTTCCCTGATGCAAAAAAAAAAAGGTTATTTTTTCTTTTGGGCTCTGCGGTGACTAATACACACTGCTCCTAAAGACTTTAATGGCTTCCAGCACTGGCCTTGCTGACACGCACATTTTTCCCTTTTCAGGGAGAGTTTCAGGAGGTCTGGGCTATGTTCTGTTCCTCTTTCTAAACTCAGTGTTTAGTCAAGAGCTTACCACACAAGAGGTGTTTAATAAATCATTTTATTAATAAATAAATGTATGTACATATATATATGTGTATACATATTACATATGTATGTTACATGTAGGATTAAGGGACTACAGAAATCAGTTTGTAAAATCTTTTTCTTAAATGAGAAAAACACAAAACAGAGTACCTCTATAAAACTCTGGCAGCTTGAGAATGAGTGTCTTTTTAAAGAAAATAGCTAAAGAAATTTGCCTTTGATAACAGCTTGATTGTCAAAAAGGACACAGGTGATTTATAATCTAATTTATAATCCAATGCCCTAAACATTCAAGAATGTTTATTTAAATGAACAAGTGAATAAATGAGTGAAGTGAGTGAGTGAACGATTTTGATAAAAACAAATCCTTTGGAATTGGTAATGACATTTCCTTCAAATTTATTTTAAATATAAAACAAAACACATACAGGCACAAACAAAACACATACTACAAAATGTCGCTATCTAACGCCCACACAATTAAAGACTTTCTCTTTATCTCCCAAACTGTCCCGTCCCCCTGTAAGTAACCATACCTTTGAGGTATGCAAAGAGGACAGTAACTTAATCCCGTTTGGCAGCTCCTGAGTGGGTGGTGGAGACAGTGCCGCTTTGAATGGGCCCTTTGATGGAGTCAAGCATCCCCCATCTCTGAGAGTCTCACTCTCATTAGCACTTGCCCCTTGGGGCAACCCTCCGCCAAAAGGAAAGCAGAGAGGAGGCTCCTTGAACTGGGCATTGCCCTGTCACGCAGAGGGCTTTCCTGTCTGGCTGGCTTTTTGCTGGCTTGTTCTCCACTCTCACACTGGGGCCATCATTTGCCCAGAGATGACTTCTTCCCTTCCAGTTTGCTGACCTGAAACCATCCATGCGAATGGCTGCTTTGGGATTGCTGTGGACCTGGAGCTCAGGGCACCCAACAGCTGGCCATATTGTGAATCGGTAAATGCTCAAAACTTTTGCTCCATTCCCAGGGACCCCCATTAAAATGCTTTTGCATTCACTACCTGCCAACAGGACCTGTAATGGAGCCAAAAGGAGCTGCAGATTAAGCATAATTATGAATTCTGAGTGGAATGGAGTAGTTGGGGATTGTTTTTCATGAAAGGCCTTTTTTTTTTTCTTGAAAATTCACATAAGGAAGTATTGAATGCTCTGTGGAGGCTTTATATTTAAATGAGCTTTGCAATTTATGCTTCTTCTTGTGTTTTCATGAAACAGATAGAAAACTTCCCAAATTCGAAAGCTAGTCTTAGAATTGGAGTTTGGTTTGCTCAGGGCTTGTCCCTAATCAGCACCAAATTTTCCAGATGAGTATTTTAACATTTATTGACATGAACCGGTACCAAATGTAAGACATTTCCCAGGCTTAGTTGTCAATAGGTGGCTAATCCCTAAGGATTTATAAACAGCACAACTAAAGATTCAAAGGCCTCTTTCAGGCTCTTCTTGAGTGCTCAATGTGTTCTCATCAGGAACAAGTTGATTGTAGTATTTATTCTCTCAGTCTTTCCTTCTTAAATGGGAAAAGAAAGTCCAAGATGCTGAACATAAAAATATGTGCAGCGCCTGGGTAGCCATACCAAGTCATACTTTGAACGTTGACATGTGGCAACTTTTCCTAATTTAAGTTTCTCACACATCTCATCATGTGTTTTCCACATGTTGCCCATATATTTTTTCTTCCTCGAAACACTTTTATCTGCATAGAAGAGTTGTGTTCAAGATTTCTTTCTGGCTGTCCACCTTTTCTAACATGCGTCATAAACTACCATATATTATTACGAAGGGAAGAAGTTGCATGATATCAAGTGAAAATACTGAAGTTTTCACAACCCTAATAGAGCCCTGGAAGGTGACAATGATAATGATAAAGGTAATAATGATGATAGCAGATAGAAGGTTAGCATGCACTTGCACTAGGTCAAATACTTGCCAAGTTCTCTGCATCTACTATGTTGTAAAATTTTCACAAATCTATGCCATAGATATTATTACCATTTTTACTTTACAAATAAGAAAACTGAAGCTTAGAGAGCTCAAGTTAGTTTCTTAAGATCGTGGGATAATTTGGGGCTAGAGACTGAAATTTTAACCCTGACATACATATATTCTGTGGATGTTAAAGATATTTTAAAAACTTTTTCTTAATTACTTTCAGACTAAACTTATTGAACACACAGAAAGAAAATCTGTCTCATTTCTTTCTAATAGTCTTTTTATAAAACTCTCTTATTTTCCTTGTTCTTAAAAATTATTTAAATGTATTCATTGTATGTGCTTTAAAAACTAATGTATTTGATTAAAAGAAAACCCAGATGTTTATTTAAAGCTGCGTAGTCTCCAAATCCCAGATGAATTAAATTTTCACTTTTTATCCAATTGTGTGTTTGGAAGAGGAAAATAAAACCCCTTTTCATTTATAATGTTCAAGTATCAGTATGGTACATTAATAATTAATATGACAGTTTTTTTTCGTAGTTGTTTATAAATAATATATAACTATTTTCATGGTTAGGTTTATTAGAATGTCTAATGATGAAACAAATGTAAGACAAGACACAGTAAGATATATTCTGCCTTTGCATGTCTGTACCTCTTCAAAATTCACCACTCCATGGAACTAATGGTTTATGTTTCAATCTTTATTAGTGGAGCTTTTTATGTGATGAAACATATTACACTGTTTTTTTGTTGTTGTTAATACATAGTTATTTCAATGGATTTTAAAAGTATCCAATCAATCCCTACATTTATATCCTATATTTGTTAAATACAAGACATCTTGTTAGTCTGGATTTTGCTGTTGCTGTTGCTTTTAACTTTAAAAAAAAAAAATTCATGCTATATTTAATGGTCAGAAAACTTTGGATCTACTCACTTACTTTTCAGTTAACATAATCTATAGATGGATGCTGTGTGTAGCCAAACTGTTACTTTTGTAAAAGATGGATGCTTAAAGTTCCTTAAAACTGTTTTATAGCAAAAAGCACAGTGTAGGGGCCAGAGTATTTTTCTAGCATACTTATTTTTCTCCCCTCTTCTCACACTTTCATTGTTCAAACATAGTGGGGACCATATAGAATGACCTGGAAAGTCATCAAAGAAATGCTTTTCTCAGTTTATATGTGAGCATTCTGATCTTCAAATACACAAAAAGCCTTAGAAAGGTGTACTGAGTCCCCTGTGGTAATAATCCTATAAAACCAACTGGTAGCTTATAAATGGCAATTCCTAGCATAGCTTCTAGTGGAGAGGATAAGAGGTAAGGAGGGTAGGAGAAAACTGGGTGACACACACATGTGGGGTGCCAAAAAAATGAAAGAGTAAATGATTCTATTTTTTCCAAATTTTAAAGGGAATATATCTGAGTCATAAAAAATGTTTCAAAGATCAATCTGCTGGTTTTCTTGACAAATATTTGAAAAACACATTTAAAAAAATATGGCTTCCAGAAATTCTTATGTTAGATGTTATTAGAACTCTATCTGCCTCTGCTTCATGATGTCTGCTGCTTTGTGCCTCCCTGTGAGCTGGTAAGAAAAAGCACCATTTGTCCTCTATCTCTGCTGTATGTATCTACTCTCTCGCCCTCATTCGGCCGAAGACCCGACACGAAAAGCATTCTTTCAGTGATCCTTATGGTTCTCCATGCCATGGGAATCTCCGCTAGGATTGGTAGCAGAATTTTCCTGCTCAATAGTATTTTAACAAATAATTAAGCACTCTTATGCTTTTATTGACAGTCTTTGAAAGGGAGTATGGAACACCAAAATTATTATTCGAAGTTTTAAAATGAGTTCTGTACTAAAGAGTAAATAATATAAAACAAAAAGAAAGATTTTTAAAATTTTCAAGAAAATAAGATGGCTATAAAATAGTTAAACAGTGCTATGGGCTGAATTGTGTCCCCTCGAATGTATATACTGGAGCTCTAAAACCCAATATGTTGTATTTGGAGACGAGGCTTCTGGGAGGAAATTTGGTTTAGATGAGGTCATTAGGGTGAGGCCCTCGGGATGGGATTAGTGCCCTCAGGGAAACGAAAACACAGAACTTGCTTTGTGTCTCTCTGCCATGGGAGCAAGAAGGTGGCCACCCGTCAGCCAGGAAGTGGGGTTGCACCAGAAACTGACCACTTGAGGGCCTGATCGTGGACTCCCAGCCTCCAGAACTGTGAGAAACAAATAAATGTCTGATGTTCAAACCCATCATCTATGGTATTTTATTATGGCAGCCTGAACTAATACAAACAATTAAAGAGACACAATAAAGGTTATAAATAATCTTAGTAAAAAAACATCAATTAGAATATCAAAAAGAATAATAAAGTCTGAGAGACTAAAATTGTACTGTTTAATATAATTAGAATAAGATGATTAGTAAATACATGCATCTTAAAAACTCAGCAATAAAGAGGAAAAAAAAGAATGAAAAATAAAGAGAATAATTAAGAAAATGTTCAAGGGAAATAAATGGTGCAAAGGTGAAGGTCGAATACCTCCCCAGCAAGACAAATAGTGAATGACCAATGGGGCTGGCTTCTGCGATCCTGTTGGCAAGGTGGGTTCCCCGCTGTGGAAAGCAGTTCTTCAGATTAATCATTGGCTGACAGCTAGTCCTTAGACCCTGCCCTTCATCTCTTGCGGATGGTTTATACTCCTCTGGAGATCCCACATCTTCCATCCTCATGGCTAAGTTTCCTATCTGCCGCAAGTGATCCCAGCTGCTCTCTCCATCTGGGACACAGAAGTATGCAACTCCAGCATCCCACAGTCAAACACCATTTGGGCTGAATCCCTCCTTCCCATTCAGCACTCTCCTCTTTCTCCGTTCTCTTTATTCTTTTCCTTTAGCATTAAAAAAAAAAAAAAACAACTTACTGAGACTTTAAGGTACTATTGGCCATGACACATGCTGGGTGTACAACGAAGTTTATCAAAAGGAAGCAAGTGCCTTGCCCTCCTGATGTTTTCATTCTAGTGGTGAAGGACAATGGCTGAAAACTATTAAGCAGATCCATATTTTAAAAAGTCAACTGCTGTGATGCAAAAAGGGCATGTTGAAAACAAATAGAGAACTCTGTTTTCAGATGGAGTAGTCAAGGAAGGCCTCAAGGGAATCTCAGCTGGGCCTGAAGAACGAGAAGGAGCCAGAAGAAGGTTTGGTAAGAAAAAGAAACAGTGCAAGAAGTCCCTAACTCAGAAAGAACTCAGACCTTTCATGGAATTCTTCAAAATGAGCCTGTGAGCCCAACGTGGAGCACGAGGAAGGATGGAGGGGGTCTCTCCAGGTATGTGTGGTCCCTGGACAGGTTGCATATTGGCTCTGTGCCTCTTCTTCCTCATCTCTCCATAAAACATAGTTGAAAATACCTTCCCCAGAGATCACACATAATGATAATTTGAAGACATTTATATCATGGTCATTCTTCTCTTTAAGTTCCTTCTCAATACAGGCCATTTTTCAACCAGAATTAAAGACATGTTTGGTCTCTTGGGAATTTGTCCTTCTGGAAATGTAGTACAATTGCCTACTCTTTTCTTTTAATGTATTCAAAAGTAGACTTAGCTTTCTGGACTGATAATACACTATCCAAACTTTATGTACAGACGGTTTCAACCCCCAGATTAATTATTTCTCAACTGAGTTTTTTTTTTTTTCCTGAGACAAAGACTTGGCCATAACTCTTGAAATTAACTGAGGAATTAATTTTAAAATGAAACACACCATGATAAATAATAGGCAAATGAATGATTAGTAATATAGAAAAATAAAACTGGGTCACTTGGGCACATACTGATGTAGAGACTTGTGCCAACTAGCCTCTGCAGGGCAGCGTCTTGGTCTGAGCAGAGGAGAGTGATATGCATTTCCTTAAACTTTATTTTTACTTTACTTATTTCTAAAGCCCATGCCTGAGAAGCCGCTTACAAATTTAAATTGAATTTATGAGCTATAGGATTGTAAAACATACAGTAACACTGGGAAGACTTAAGGAACTCACACTTCAACATCTGAAAATGCTGAAGATTAGAAAAAATGGTCACAGGTGACCTCATCATTGCAAATGCTGGTCCCATTCCTTCTCAGCAGCTAGCTGCTTCCCTACCTCAAATACAGGACATTTATTTCTCTGAGAAGGTTGACCAAATGCTGTAGAATGCTTCATAAATAAGTAGTGGTTTGATTTTCATCTGATGAAGCTAAATAGTTACCAGGAAGATATTCAATAAAGAAGTACATAGTAAACTGTGAGATACACACACACACACACTCACACACACACAAGGTATGTTATATATATTTTTTCACCTGAGAAGGAAACTTTTCCCTGCCAAAGGAATAGATTCCAAGGGTGAGGATGAGGCATAAAGAGATGGGAGAGCAAGACCATTCCCTATTTCTTTTCAAGCCTTAAGTCTTTTTCTTATTAGAACGAGTCCCTCGCCCCTCCCCCTTCCCCCACCCCCTCACACTTCTGCTTATCATATAATTCCACGCTGAGTAATAAAGCCACAGTACTTATGGGATTTATGGCTAGAGGAGGTCTTGTCTCCCCTAAGAAAGAAACAAAAACACCCTTCGTGGTTCCTGCCCCATGACAAATTTACTCCAGCTCTGTAACAGTCTGTCAGGTCCTCAGAGGAAGTGATGACTAGATTCCCATGAGAGCAGATAATTTGAGCAGTGTCTGTAACTCCCTTGTTCCTTCCAACACTTCTCCATTAGCTCGTTAGAAATCCAAATTTGGAGTTGAGTGGGGATCTGCAGAGGCCTTTGTTAAATCACGCGTGTGGAACCAGAACAGTGAGCGTTTCCACTTCGGCCCTAGGTTTGATTTGCCGCGGAAGGAGTGTGGCGACACGCGGTGGCGGTGGTGGGGCGCCCTGACCCTTGAACTTTTACTCGTACACTGCGTCTGCCTGCCACTGGCTGACTTCTTGATGCTGTATAATTTACTCACCTTTCTGAGCATCATTTTCCTTAACTATAAGCTGACGAAAGGTCTTTCTCCTGGAGTTTTAAATTAAATTAAATGAGATGCTATATGCAGAGAACTTGGCGTTGTATCCAGGCATAGTTCACATTTCAAGAACGTTAGCTATTATTAGTAATTTATCTGAAGTAGCAAGCGGGTGTGGGAAAAGCGAGATTTGATGCGAGAAAAGGAAGGAGTTATTGGGGGGCGGGGGGATGAGGGAATGGGATAGGGGCTGGACCTGCCTGCGGAGGGATTCAAGTGAACATAAAAACTGTCTTGGGGTAGAGAAGGCGAACTCGGCTACCGGAAAGAGAAGAGGCAATAAAGATTCAAGAAAGATAAACTTTTATTTTACTGTCAGACATTTACTTAGCTTATATCCTCAAACAGGTACTATTCTAGACTATTTTACAAATGTTAACTCAATGAGTCCTCATTATAACGTTGTGAGTTAGGTACTATTCCCATTTACACATGAAGAAACTAAGGCACAGAGCGGTTAACTAACTTGCCCAAGGACACACAGATGGTAAATAGTAAGTAGAGCTTGTGTTTGAAGCCAGGCTCCTGGGTGCGTGTTTTTAAACATTAGTCTAAGCTTTATTTTAACAATAGGCTTTGCCCTGATACCTAGAAGTGAAGCAGGAGATGCAAAGATGCATGTTGTTCAATCCTCTGTATTCATGTATTTTGTTTTTCTCCCGACCCCCACTTTTCTGAGCACCTTCGAGTACGTCATTGTTCTAATTCATCATACTTGGATTCGGCCAGTTCCGTTTGTTCTTAAACTTCAATGTGTCTTCACTTTTATGTATTTTCCATTTTTATTTTCCTAGAGATCTGAAAACTCATCAGATTTTATTTCACATCCCTTAGAAATTTATCCAAATTAGTATGCATTTTCTCCAGAATCAACAATATTTTCTCATTTTACTACACACTATCTGTAGTGATATGGAATATGCAGTTACGCCAGTGGCAGTGATCAAAATCTGCAATCGTTTTTGCAGACAATATTCTTTTATTATAAATTCTTATTGCTTCATGTGACTTAGTAAATGCTAATAACTCAACTGGCCTTATAACTGCTAAAATGCAGATGCTTTCTTTCTTTTTTCTTTTATGCATGTGCTTAAAATATTTTCTCCCACTGGGGTGAATTTGTTACTTTATTAGCGACATAAACATTCAAAATTATAATGAAGTTATTTATTGTCTTTATTAAACTCTGTCAGCTTTGATGTTGTAAACCTATTAAAAGACAGTGAAAAACATAAAACTAGTCCTATACATCTGAGTAAAAGTTGCAGTAGTAAAGTCCCAACTTATTTTTACTAAACTGGATAAAGCTGATTGGGGAAATCATTTCTATTTGGTTGCAAAGATATCTATGTATTCATTTGTAAGCCTTTCTTACTCAAGTGAATTGGCAGCGCCAGAAACCAAAGCCATCCTTTTTTCTACTAGACAAAATAGGATAAACATTAAGAATGCCGCACATCTGTGAGGCATCATCTGAGCTGGAGGCATCTCTTTTACGTTAATTCCATTGAGATGATCATTTGAGCTCTGGATGCTCTTTGAGATTGTGGCTTCTTTTTTCGTCCTTCTAACTGACTATTTTAATGGGCATTCTAATTTATAGGAATACCTAATTAATCCTAACAGTGATTTTATCTCTATTTGCTTTAATTTTCATATTTTAGTAAAATATCATCTATCTCTTAGTGACTTAGATGTGATCATGTGCCCAATGCCCTGTCAACTGCTAGTCTAACCTGCAGAATGGATGTCTGTGTGGCTTAAATATCCAAAACATAGGTCTTGATGGCTGTGGAAGAATGTGTATTTCCTATTCCTTCTCTGTGGCACAGAAGAGGAATTTCATTTTTTTTTTTTTCAGAGAAACCTGAAAAAACAAAAGCCTTGAGTAGCCAGAGAACATTTCCATTTGTTATTCCCTTGTTCCTTCCTTTTTGGGAGAATACCAGATTATTTTAGTGAAGTAAAAGTAGTTGGTAATTTACAGAGGCCCCAAGGTAATTCCATATATTGATTACATATACATAACTTTTTTTGTAACCATCAGAGTCATCACCATTGCTTTTCATAATTTCTATCAGTCCAAGTGCAGCTGAAGGACTTCCTCTCTAACTACTTTTTATTCAGAGATTTTAATATGTGCACTTTAGAATCAAAATTTGCTTAATTCTATAATAATAAGAAGTGATTGGAAATAAAATGGAAAACACTACTCAATGATTATTAAGTTTGAAAATGTAGCCCGCTATCTGTTTTTATACCGCCCTTAAACTAAAATATATATATAATATATAAATATATAAATATATAATATATTAACATATATAAATATACACACACAATACTTTTAAATGGTTGGAGGGAAAAAGAGAAATATTTTATGATCCATGAAAATGATATGAAATTTCAATTTGTGTCCATAAGTAAAGTTTAGTGGAACATGGTCATACCCATTTGTTTATATATTGTCCATGGTCAATTTCCCTAAAACAGCAGAGTTAACTTGTTATGACAGAGATAGCCTAAAATATTTACTTTCTAGTCTTTTACAAAAGAAATTTTACTGACTACTAGCTTTTAAGGGTATCTAGAAGAGAGAAAGAAATATTTGATTAAAGTATGTCTTTAAACAGTTATTATCAAATGAAGATGATTGACTCAGAAAGGTAATTTGTAAGCTTTTGGAATCAAATACGAATTTGTAGATTGTCTTACCTCTTATTTTCCAGAAGAAGAAATTGAGGACTAGAGATTTAAAAATATGGAACAAGCAACCCTAAAAAGAATTATGACACTTTAGTCCCTTATACTTCTTCAAATGTTTGTCAGCTCTTTCATACACCTGTAAGAAAGGGTTATTTAAAAGTGTCAGAGGTTTTTAACTACTCTGGCCCTAATAGCTCATGGAAGATTTGATGCCAACATGATAGTTACAAAAGTAACCCTACTTACATTTACCAGAGATTCCTGGGAAGTCTCTAGTCCCAGGAAGACATAGTCATTGCGGATTTACCTTCCACTTCCTGAGGCTTTGTTTCTTCCCTTCTTTCTATAACATCACATAATTGAAAAACAATCAAGTAATTTTGGTTTTTGAAAAAAGCCCATTTAGTTTAATTAAACTCTTTGTGAGAAAAATTATTTCCTGATAGTCAGACTAACCCTTCCCACCCTTGAAAATATTAATGATTCATCTCTTAAGTTATGAGCACCTCCAGCCTTAGTTGTCTTTCTGCTCCTTGATTGTTTGTGCTTATCAGGTATTATCATGCCGTCACCTTAGTCATCCCTCTGGCAAGCTATACTTATAAATAGTCTGCTGCATCAATCTTGCCACATAAGTCATGTCTTCCAATACCTTTATCATTCTTCTCGCTTGTCTCTGAACTCCCTCCAATTTATCTCCTCCTTTCTGCAGCTGTGATGTCCTAACTTGACTGTGGTATTCTAGGTGTGATTTCAGCAACCCACAACTCAATGCCTTCTCTAAGTCATAATTCAAGATAGAACTAGCCCTCCTCTCTTTACTCTGTGGCACAATACAAAATACAAACAAAATATAAATCACCACAATGTCTCTTCTGTGACCTTGGCAGTCTTCATGCATAGCCAGGGTTCCCACCTCTGAGCAGTTTGAAAGGATCTTGAAAAATTATTTACTCTTTCCTACAGGCAAATTTAAAAATAAACAGTGCTGGACCAGTTTATTCTACCCTGCAAGACCTAATCAAAATGGGTGGCATGTCTAATTTTTTAATATTCAAAAGGTCTTATCAGTAACAAATCTTTTCTCTTACACAAATTTCTCCTGCTGACTTTTCTTTTTCTTTTATCTTCATTTTGAACAATTAAATATGATCTTTACTTATATATTTGTAACTCAATATAATTAAGGTGCGTGTGAAACAATCCGTATCTATACAGACAAGAATAATCTTGATATCTTTCTTAAGACTTTCTCTTCCATGGGAAAGTGCCCGGAGAAGTGTTATGCAGTAGAACAAGACTCCACCATCATTTCTGAATTTCCAAAGGGAGAAGCACATTAGTCTAATGAAGGGAGTGGAAAAAAATATCCTACACATACTAATTTGAGCAGCAAAATGATCTGGAAAAGTTAGAGATCTTGATAAATGAGGCCAAGTAATTGACAGTGTTATAATTAGGGCAAGGCATCTGTCAGTTAATTATCTTTTCCTCAATAAGTAATTACAATTTTTACATGTTCCCATAGCTTATAATTTCTAGCTGTGATTATCTTCTGCATTCTCATCTATGGAAGCTTTGAAGACCAGACAGAAATTGATATAAAGGAAACATTGCCTTGTTATCCTCTCTGAAAAACAAAATGAACAAATGCAAGGTAAAGCATGTTTGGCTGAGTAGGGCATGAATTGGGCAAAAGGAATCAAAATTGGCAGAAAGGTCATCTCTTATTTCAGGTTTCCTTTGTATGTGATTCAGCCTAACCACCCAAGCTTAGGAATTCAATTGCTCACCATCCACTTATTCAACAAAACTTTATCGAGTCCCTGATACTATAAAGCATCAGGGGGATACAAAGATCTTTTAGGAAACTTGTGGTATCATGGAATAGACCTACACAAAAGCAAAAAAAAAAAAGGCAACGGGACTAGCATGAGAAAAGATAGCTTGAGATCTTTTGAACAGTGATCCCTTTACTTTAAATTGTATAATCCTTTGAAGAAAAATACTTTCGGCATAGACTCTCATTATGCTTATTATAGATAGATGATACATACATGCATACACAAATACATTCATACATGTACATATGTATTTACATATAGATGCATGCATATTAAGCCATATGCTAGAAATTTGTAAAATTCATTTATCTTAAATTTTAGGTTAAAAAGGAACAGAAAATCTGAAAAAATTTAAATACCTGATACATTTTTTGTACTCCCCAGGTCATGCGCACCCCATTTTGAAGAACTATTGCTTCTAAAAACTTAATAGTGAGTATTCTGACACTGTTTAAATTCAAAATGTCTGGGTAGCAGAGATCAGAGATGATGCTAAAAAGTCAGACAGGGGTTAGACAATAGTGGTGGGTGTCTTGTGTCCAGTTGTTTTCAAAGTGTGTTTCATTGAATATTAGAGATTCTTGAAATTAAAAAAAAACTTTTTTACTGTCAAGTAAGTTGGAAATTTCAGGCTGAAATTATAAAATTGCATTATGGGGCTAATATTCTATATTTCTACACAGCGTCATGGATACATATTTTCTGTTTCCAGGCTTTGAGTTGAGGTATATTTTCTATTTCATTTTTATTCAATAGTTAGTAACTATTGAAAAGTCTACAAATATTAGGTTCACAGAAATTGGCACCGTATTCGAAATTAAATTGTGCATTTGGAGACGGGAACAGTGTGAATTCATTAGACTTTTATTCAAGAGAATTTTCTTCTTTGCCTATATTGTTTTGCTTTTATCTACTAAACATTAGTTAATAAATTACTCAATATTTATGTTTGGACTAGAAATTCATAATCTAAAAACACTTTTTGCAGATCAGTTACCTGTGGAGGGGTTCCCAAGGGTATGAAATATTGGAAATTTTCACCATTATATTAACTGTTTCAATTAAGGGTTCATCTCCCCAGAAGACCACTCTTAAAATATGTTACCATTTCATCCACTGAGTTGTCAAATGCCTAGATGAGCAAAGATTCCTTTTTTATTGCCTAACCTTATTTAAATTTTCATTTTGGAGAGAAAAGTTTCCGAAATGTTATGCACAGTTATACTGTCACAAAGGCAGCATAACAAACACAACTTAACCTTTAACCAGTGACACAGAGTGGTAATTATTGTCGTTAATCACTGTACTATGATTGATGAAATCATGATATGCTTGGGAGCTCTTGCTGCATAAGGTTGCTTTCCTGCTATATTAACTGACCCCAAACTATTGCTTTGCAAGTATTTGCATCTCTGCTTTTCATAATTGTTTTTTTACATCCTTTATATTTGTACTTTACATATTTTACATATATATACATATATAATTTCATGATTTTATTATTACGTGCTATATATATACTTGGCAGTAAAGGAGATAAAGAACAATTATAAAAAGCAGACACAAATATATAATTATACATGTAATTTGAATATATGTTATGTGGGTCTATTAGTTGCTTCCCATGATATTACCTTTAGCGATCTTCAACCACCCTCTTCTAATTAAACCAGTCATATCATGCTTATGAAAATTGGATATAAGTAATACCTGAATGATGGCCTGAGAGCTCTTCTCTGAAATAGCTTACGTTCTCCACTTGAATCTTTCGAAGATCATTTCTGCTGATTTGTCGCTATTTATTTTTATTGGGCACTTAAAAATAACATGCATTTTCACGTATAATTTTCCCTATAATTTGTCCAATAAGAGTGCAAATTAGACATTATTCACTGTATTTTTGTGAGAGTAGAGTTTAAGACTTCACAAATGACATTGTAGACTTATAGTGGATGTTGAATTTCACATAAATATTTATTTTTTTAGTATAAGTGTGTCTCCTGAGGCATACTTGAATGGGATACGATTACACAAAAAATGGTATGTTGTTGATCTGAAATTCATATTTAGTGTTCTGTATTTTATCTGGCAATCTTACATGTTAAGAGATTAAGTCGAGATACCTTAAGAAACTATGCAAGCTTGCATAGCTAAGAAGAATTAGGGGTGTGATTTAGAGACAGGGCTTTTGACTTCAAGTCCAGGGCTCATGACTGTTCTCTCTACACGACAGAAAATGCTGAAAATGGGTCATCCAGGTAAGTAGGATATTAATGTATGCTAGTTGCAGGACCCATATATCAGATCATTAATGTATTTGTTTCCTAAGGCTGCTGTTAACAAATTGCCACAAAGTGGTTGGCTTAAAACAACAGAAATTTATTGTGTCATGGTTCCGAAGGCCAGAAGTCCAAAATCAAGGTGGTGGCAGTCTGTATGCCTCTGAAGCCTCTTCCTAGCTCTGGTGGTACTAATAACCTTGACTTTCCCTGGTTTATAACAGCATGACTCCAGTCTCAATTTCACATCTCTGTCTTCCTGTGTGTGTCTGTGTCCAGATTTCCCTCATCTTAGAAGGACACTAGTCATTGCATTAGGACCCACTGTAATCCAGTGTGACTTCATACCAACTTGATTATTTCTGCAAAGGCAATACTTCCAAAAAGTTCACAATCACAGGTTTTGGGGGTTAAAACTTGAACATATGTTTTCAGGGGGACACAATTCAACTACGATAACTACTAATCGTTAATAGAGAATGGAATATAAGAAAATTATTACCAATCTAGAAAATCTAGGTAACTAAGCACAGGACTGTTAAGCATGAACAGGGACAAGACACTCAGAGTACATAACGTTTCTGATGAGGCAGACCCAAAACGAAGCATAGAGGCCAGTGGGAGGCAGGTAAAGATGACTAAAACACACGTAGATGTGCATACCATAACTATACATACAAATCTGTATGAATAATAGTGCCAGGAGGTAGGTACTATAATTTTCACCCTATTTTATAAATGATGGAATAGTCATAAACGCCCTAAGTAATTTGCTTAAGGCCATTCAACTGAGATTGAAGCCCAGGTGACCTGACTCTGAAATCTACATTCTTAGCAATTACTCAGGATTATCTGGGGAGAGAAAGCAGAAAGGAAGGCAATGAGGGAGGATAGTAATGAAGAATAAAGACCGTTCTAGTTTTCCCGTTGTTTGGGTTTTGTCTTGTCTTGGTTTTGCCTGTTGACATTGCTGCTGTGAATTACATAGATCAGAGGTTCCCAACTTGGGCAAGCATCGTACTCACAGTGGCTAAGCCCTACCACAGAGTTTCTGATTCCACAGATCCAGGGTGAGGCCCAAGAAAGAATGTGCATTTCTTACAAGTTCACATGTGATGTGGATGTTGTCAGTTGGGGACCACATTTTGAGAACTACTGGTATAGAGAACATTGAGATGAGGTTAGAGTAGGAAATTGTTTTCAAAGAGATGGTGATAGAGATCTGGAAAAGTATAACTGACTTACTAGCCAACCTCAAACTTTCCTTTTAAAAATAATAATGTGACATTTTGTGTGTCTACAGTAGACACACACACACAGGCACATTATACTTTTATAATCTGTTATAGAGGTCCCTGTATTTATAAAACAGGAAAGCAGCATAGGATTCAGAATTTAGAATTTTGAAACAGAGGACCTGGATTCTCATCCAGACTTGTCCCTAAATTACATGAGTACTTCTTATTTCTAAGACCCCTGCCCCACAAAATAAAGGTGCTGAGATGGGGAAATAGTTAACTACATTGTGGTTATCTTTGCGTTGTCATTTTTGAGAAAAATAATGATATAGAAAATATTATCTCTAATATATATTTTTTCTATTAACTTTTTACATGAGCATAAATGTTGATTGTAAAAATATTAACAGAATCAGATAAGCTAAAACATATATTATTCGTAAAACACCCACGTAGAGATAAACATTATTAATATTTTGGATATTCTTTCAAAGTGTAATATATATGGGCAAATTTATTCCATTGTACATATTAATTCATGGTCTTTTTCTCAGTATTACATGCCTATGTTTGTGTATATATTTATATATATATTATCACCATTTTTAATATTCTCATAGTAGTACATTGCATAGTTATCTCACAACTGGTTTAACTAATCCTCTATTGTTGGGAATTTAAACTGTCTCTAATCTGGGGCTAATAATGTGATAGTCATAATGAATGCTGTAATACATACATTCTAATGTACTTGTCCATTCTAGAGGTAAAATTACTAGGTCAAAGAGTAATCTTGTCTTTAAAATTCATAAAATATTAAATCAGAAAGTCTATAAGACATGTAAAGTCATTCCACTTTTATGACTATAGGAAAGAAAAGGTCACCTACACGTGTGTTTATTCTTTGTGGGTGCGATGCAGAGAAGACGGTTAGAAGGGTGTGCCTGACGTGTAAGTGGTCTTCTCTCCTGCTCCTTAGGGTAGATTTTTAAATTTATTTCTTTGTGGTTTTCTGCCTTTCCCAAAGAGTTCCATGCAGGTGTTATCTGAGATTTGCTGTAAGAGGCAACCTTGTTTTCGGTATGCAGCCGCCTGAGAGTTGTAACCAGAAAAGTGAGAAAGGCATCAGTGTGGGGAAAGAGACGGTGGGAGAAGTTCAAATAGAAGAATTTGGCTGGAAAAAAAAAAAAAAAAAAAAAAAAGCTTTAGCAAAGTCCAGATGAAATGCGCCGAACCCCCAGGTCCTGGAGCCCATGATACCCTCACAGAAAGGAGGGAAGGTAGTCTGAAAAATCAAAAAAAGAAAGACAGTGCCAAGGCCGGCAGGTTCATTTTGCAAGGACGGCTGTTTGAGAGTATTTTGGTAAAAGCTGCATAGAACTGAATTTCTTTTTGTGAACCGCTGAGCTGATCCAACATCCTCTGGCCGGAAGGCTGCAAGTGCCGAGCGGCTTGCATCTCAGGCTTCAGGGAGCCCCTTCTGACTGGGAGCCCATTCAAACAGGGGGAGAGAGCCAGCGGGGGAAGTTTGAGTTCAGCAGACAAGTGCTAAGGAAAATCGGCCAGGCAAGTGTTGACATGGCAGAGTGTCAGGACTTCGAGCAAGCAGCAGCTGCTGCTGGAGCCCTGAGTGCCCAGATGCAGGCCTGGGTCCAGACTGATAGGAGGTGGCAGAGACTTCCAAACTGGCTCAGGCTGGGCATACAGGAAATGTCAGAGGCAGCAGCCTTGAGGAGGAGGAGAGAGAGCTGTCCTGTGTGGAAAGGGATCTTGTGATGGATTCCCTAATACATGTTAGTCTATCAGCTCAGGATCTGTGTGAGGTGGGAGCGAGGGCAAGGGAAGGAGGAGGAGAAGAAGAGTGGAAAATAAGCCAAACGGAGCTTCTGATGCCTTCTAGCATATTAGCTGGAAGAAAACTGGGTGCTGCCCTGAAGGAGGAAAGGCTGGCTGGAGAATCCTGATGAAAGCAGACAGCCACCAGCGGCCACACAGCCTCTTTTCCCAAGCTGATCTTTGCAGACTGTGGGGCCCTTCTGAGGGGAGCTTCTGCCAGTGGAGTATTGTGTACCCTGCAGAGCATGAAGGAACACCCCATTCCCTAGTGGGTGGGCGATGGGAAGACACAGGCGTCTGTATTTATAGTATCAATAAGAGGTTCCTGTGCTATGAGCTTCCTGGAAAGAGGTTGGGGACACAGGCAGACTGTGCATTTGTCCCATACTTCCCTCCCTCCCTGCCACAGGTTCATCCGTAAGACCAACATAGTTACATAAATCCTACGCAGATCAAAAAGCAGAACAAGGTTCCAACACAGCAGGAGTCCAGGCAGTATTCTTCTCTGATTTTTCCAATTACGAGAAAGAGAATTTGGCTCCTTAAATAGACACATAGAGAAACTATAAACAAACAAACAAACAAATAAAAAAGGAGAAAGTCACAGAAAGCTATTCTGACTTTATAGATGCAATTAAGTCCTCAGGAGGGTATTCGGGATTGTAAGAGTGGGGTATTTTTGAAAAGAGAATCTGACGACATACCTTATCTCTAATAGTTTCCCGTCCAGATGTCCCATTGAGCAGCTACTCTGTTTTTGTTCCTGTGCAAGGCCTTTGCACAGTTCTTCCTCTGCCAGGAAGCCCTCTGCTTTGGCCTAAGTGCCACTTGCCTCGAGAAGCCTCTTTAAACACTGCCTGGGATGGCGATTGATCCCCAACAATTTTGACTCCATTCTCCACTGGAGCCTTTGTCATAACAATTGTACAATGTGACAAATGATAATTAAACCATTTATGTGCCTATTTAATTCTTCCTGTCTTTCTCTTCCTAGGGGACATGATCTCCATGAAAGTGGAACCGAGCCTGTCTTAGTCACCGTTACATCCCCAACACAAGATTAGCACATCGTGTTCACAGAATGAATGGGCGAGTGAATAAAGCTGGAACCTAGGAAAGAGCTAATTTCCAGAAACATGGGCTGAGTTGAAGAGATGCTGTGGGTATGTCAGGTGGACCCATTCTGGCAGCATATGAATCTATAAAGCCCAGGGATACTCCAAGATGTGAGGGAAAACATCTTCCCACGAGCCTGCCTATCAATGGACTGACTGCTAGGCGGCAAAAAATATTCCAAGTATTTTAGGGTTCTCAGGAGCCTGCCCCCTTTTTTAAACTCCCTCTCTCCTAGAGAGTCATCATAACAAGAACTTCACAAAGAGGAAAGAAGCAGGACACCAAGCATTTTGAAGTACTTGCGTTGTGCCGGCCACAGTTCTGCAGTTTATTTATGGGATCCTTCCATTCCCACGGCAGACTTGTGACTTAGTTATTAGTGGTGATTTCTTAGACTGGAGTTTACCGATATCATCAGGTTGCTTAAGGGGAAACCATGTTCAAGGGGAAAGCAAGGATACTAACTTAGATTTATTTCTGACTCCAGAGTCTATAGTTTTTTCTAGCTACCATTCTCCGTATCAAAATAATTCAGTGTAGCTGCTGGTTTTCTAGGGCTTCGGGATTCTAGGACAGCCCAAATTATTCATAAACCGCTGGCGCTGCCCCAGGATAGTGTGTGCATGTTCGAGTTTGCACATGTGGCCACACAGGTGTGTGTTCTTGTTTTCCTAAGCAATGCTGGATAAATGTGACAAATATTTGGTGTAACTTTTCCCATTCAACTATGTCACCTTCCAGTGAAAGAAAAGAGATGGAATTTTAATGCTTATTGATGACAATAATAAAATTGATAGTGTATTTCCTCAGGGTCAGTAGCTTATGGGTACTGACACATCAAACTAGGTCATTGTACTCATAGTAGCAGGCTTGGTAGCTGAAATGTCTTCCTATTTGACTATACTTGCATTCGTAGAATAAAGAGAATTCCTTAATTACTTTTTTTCCCCCAGTATTGTTTGGATTCACCTATCAGCTGCTACCTTGGATTGTCTATGGGTAGATTATTTTTGTTTGAGTCTACTCAAGGAAAGACATGCTTTCAAGTTCACTAATGATGCCCACTCTATAACAGGGCTCTGTTGACATCTCAGCTCCTTTTGTTTACTTTTTATTGCCAAGATGCCCTTTGAAGCTCAAACACTGTAGTCCTTCACTTAATCCAGTGAAGGTTTGGGGGATGGTGAACGCTAGCATAGGTCTTGAGATCTGCACTTCACCACATGGAGTAGTTTTCCCAGAGGGCTTGTGAATAAGGGTGAGATGGCTTCCCAGATTGTTTTCTTTTTTCTTTTGTTCTCTCTTCTCCAAGGTGCACCTTATTTTATTTGAAGTGGCTAAACTTTAGCATGGCAGACATGTCTTCATTCACATGCAAGAGCAAAATCTAATTAAAAGTCAAATTTAAATTCTCAATGTATTATTTGCTTTTTGAGTTATTTGTGTCTCTACTTATCTTCAGAAGAGAAAGTTATTGTGATTGGGCCCTATTAATAGATGGAATTATACATAGTGCCACTTGGGCATCTCTTGTAAATGCCACCTACATGGCCGATGCCATGCTCTGTCGAAGTTATGTAAATGTAGTTTCTTAACCAATTTAGTTTTCCTGTTTAGGGGTGAAGCACCTCTCTCTGAGTGGTGATGTCCTGTGGCCTAAGAGGTGTAGAAAGGTCTTGTCCCTTCAGAGGAAACTCAGGGCTGTTCATCAATCAGGATTTTCATTCCTTAAGGACTGCAACAGCTCTCCTGCCTCCTGATTGAAGGCCAGAGATCCACTAGGAGGAGCTAATGACTGACCGAGTTCACGCTCACCAATATTTAAACAAATTGCCTCCACAGACCTCCCAACCGGCTGCAGGCTCAGGGTGGTTAATTATTTACACGGTAATGGACGGGCCAGGAATCCTCTGCCCTTCAAACAGCTCACAGAGGCGAGTAACTGTGTCTCCTTGTTTCATTGTAGGTTCTTTCCTGGGAGGAGAAGGACACGTCATTCAACCTCACGGAAAGGTGGAGAAAGTGCTGCATTAGCACGGCTCCCGAATGGCTCCCATTTTAAATTGAAAAAATGTGCTGACTTCTGGGTTTCTTAAGCCTCCCACGAACTCCCTAAGCTCAGGAACCATTGACGAGACCCAGGTCACAATGACTGCTTTTCTGAGTATCATGGTGTCCTTCCCTTTCCTGTAGACAGGATGGTAGTGTAAGTGAAAAAGGGAGAGGCTCTGGTGTCCAGTGCCTCGGTTTGAATCCCATGTTTGCTGTTTCATAGCTGTGTATCTTTATCTATGTTTCTTACTCACATCCCTCTTTTTCTCCATCTGCAATAGAACCATACCCTCCTGGGGTGGTGGTGAGGAGGAAGTGAACTCGTACATGTAAGTCCATGTGTGTCAGATAAGGCCCAGCTCTGCTGGTGGGTTTTCTCTCCCTCACAGACGAACGAATTCCAAACGGATCAGAATTTCAAGTGCAATTACAATTTTTTATTCTGCTTTTTCATTTAACAGTCACTTTCAGAGGTGGCACCAAATTTAAAGTTCTCTGTAAGGGTGGGAATGAGAGTCTTTGAGTAATGGTCAATGTTTTAAAAACTCTGCTGATATTATGTTTGAGTTAACTTTGTAATCATATTTCTTTACTTTGCTCAGGAATTCTAGCAACTCAAGCTGGTTGTCAATTTGCTCACAGAGGCATGAATCTTGCAGTTCTATGTTTGAGTGTTTTTTTTTTTTTTAAATGGGTAAAAAATAACTAAAAGTGTTCTTCTCAAATAAACAGAATCTTTCAAACTTTGAAATTTCTATGGGGAAAATTGTAAATCCTCCTTGTGAAAAAAGTTTGAAAACTATTATATTTTTATTATATATAGCCATAGTCTTCATGATTATTTCTTATAACTTTATTGTATGACCAATTAATAGCAATTTTGAGATAAAAGTATAACTTTTAAAATAAATTTTCCCCATTTGTAAAATAAAAACACAATTGCAGAAAAAAGGTATAAAACAAGAAAATGAAAACAAAAGTTATTTAGTAATTGAGACATTGTGAAATAATTTTTATTAACATCTGGGGCATTTCCTTCTGATATTTGCTTTTTATACACACGTGTGCATGTATGTGTATGTGTGTGCATGTATGTACAGGCACTTGTTCAACTCGGATTATTATATAGAGTCTAATCATTTTTCACTTAACATCACACATACTTTCTCACATCATTATAGATTTAGAAAATATTTTGTTTAATGATTATATAGTCCTTATCTTATTTACCAAACCTAAATGGTTGGACATTTACATGGTTTCTAATTCACGTATTCTTTTGGCAGATAGACTGTCTGAGTTTAGACCCCGGTTATACCTCTTCCTGGCTGTATGACCTTCCAATTAATTTACTTGTTAATGCCTCATTCTCCTTGCCAATAAAATGGAGACAATGATAATACATCCCTTATGGGGTTTTGTGGGCATTAAACTAGTTAATTTGTGTGAAGCATTTAGAATATGGCATGCAATAAGCCTTCAATCTGTGTTAGCTGCTGTGTCTGTTATTGTGGTTGTTATCAACAATGCTGTGAGAAATACATTTTAGATTTGATTTATGATTGTCTCCTTAGGGTATATTACGAGACAGTATAATAGCAGAACAAAAGTTTTAGGTGCCATTTTCTAATTTATGCACTTTTCTTTAATTCATGCAAAGTTCAGGAGAGAGCCAGTTGTACCTGCCTATAAATCATTGTAAATTTTTGCTTTTACTTTGAGAGAAGTGGGGAACCACTGGGAGGCTCTGAGCAGAAATGAGACATAATCCAGTATATGATCTTAAAGGTCACTCTGGCTGCTGCCCACGGGGATGCAATGGTGGGATGGGAAGGCCAGGATGGACTCTACCAGAGTCCAGGTGAGAGGCTAGGAGAGCCCCCCTAGAGTGGTAGGGGTGGAGTCAGAGAAGGATGGATTCTGGATATGTTCTAGCAGGCAGAGCCACCCAGACCTGATGACTGAATGTGGAATGTGAAGAAAGAGAGGAATCAAAGATGCCTCCAGAGGTTTTGGATGTGACCATTGGAAGATGGGCTACTGTCAATTGAGATGGGGAAGGCTGTGGATGGAATAGATTATGGGTGAGGTTATAGTGCTCGCATTTGAATACGTTGAGGTTTAAATGCTTATTAAACCTCTAAGTGGCAATGTCTGGTAAGAATATATGTAGCCAAGTCTATTATAGGGACTGACTGTATAACGAGAATTTTCAAATAAATGTTCCTTCAATCAGTTGGCATTAAAGTATCATAGGCAATGTTGGAATCTGGCTAAGGGGAAGTCAGTTCAAGGAAGTGTTGGTTTGGGTTTGGTGGAATATATAATAGTTCATAGGCATTTCTCGTGTAGTTAAGTATTGCAAGTATCCTATATTATAATGATCAGAATTATAATATGCTAGCTCAACTGGTGTTGTAGCATCACAGTGTAGTGCAAGAAATTTTCATAGTCTGGTTCAAAGTGGAGAATGTAAATATATGAAGGGTATAGGACCAGAAGTTAGTCTGTAAAACATTTTTTTTCCATCATCATTTATGTAAAATTCTAATGGCAGATTCCATTTTTAATTGATATCTACTCAAAAATAAAAACACTATCCTGCCAGGAATCTGCTTAATAATGTAATACATATAATTATATAGGAGTCCTACAACAAAATTATTTTTGTATATTTCTATGAATTAAATGGAAATTATTCCACTACAATTGTAATACAATTTTCTTCAAAGCATATAAATTTCTTATTGAACTAATGGATAAAATTTTGGATTGTTTTAAAATTCAATTAATGAAGAGAAATGAATTATATAAACACATTAAATATTTAAATTCCTTGCTAATGTAATATAAAATACTTATATTGATAATAACTTGAAGTTCAGATATGTCACTTCTTCATAAAATCAGTATTACCAATTAAAAAGTATTTAAGACTAGTCATTGAATAGGACAATTTGAAATACCCTGAAATGTTAGTGTTTATACATAAAAGAAATTGATAGTAAGTCTATAAACTTATATTACACCCTCAATAAGATGTTTTAAAGGTGAATTTCACTTTTTAAACTATCGGTATTGCAAACAAATTTTGGTCAACCACACTAGTTAAAAATTGAATATTATTTTTTTATTTTTTCTATGGAAAATAATAAAAATTACTACCATATGAACAGGCAGCCAAAAAGTACAAGGCCACATTTATGGAGAAAAATTGTATAGATGTGATTCAGGCAGCAATCTAACAAAAATATGATTTTTAAAAATTTTATATTGGTTGTGGTAATTTTCAACTTTTAAATTTAACAATTTGTTTTAAATTCTTTTTTTCACTTAAATTAACTTTTGTACCTGATTGTGTATTCATAATATTACATCTCTCTCCCTCCTTTCTTTTTTGTCTTCCTTAAAGAAAACCTTCACAATCATCTGTATTTCAAAACCTGGATTTGCCTGCCACCAGCTTGCCCTGAGGCAGCTTCTTCAGAATCCACAAAGTTAGACAAACACAGGGCCTGGCTTGGGGTCTCAAGTGTTTGTCGCTTTAGTGCAGTTGGGCAGGCATCTGCAAAGTCTTGCATACTCTGAGTGCTGACTGCTGAGCTTGTCAGACAAAGGTTGAAGTGGAGACCGCCTGGTCCAGCGACTGTGTGGGACTCATAGCTCCACCTTGGGGGCATGGCACTAGCTGGGACAGAAGTGGGACCCAGTCATGCAGGGCAGATAGTAGATGCTCCTCAGAGCCACCAGACACATGAGTCCCTGACCATCTCCAATCCTCAGTTCCTGAAACAGGAGGTGATATACGGCTCTCATGCCCAAACCCAGGCCCCATCTTCGAGAGGAGCCACAGGAATGAAAACAACCTTAATAAACTGAGCATTTACCTAGTGCCCAAAGAAACAGTTTAAATTTCTGACTTGCACCAATGGACCAGCAATTTAGGGTGTTTTTCCTAACTGGTCCACAAGCATGGATGGGTTTGTGCAGGATTAGTGCACCTACAGAGAAATAAAGGGACTCGTTTCCTTTGCACGCCCGAGTGAAGTGTGAGTGTGCTTGCGACCCTGCCTGACTATCTGAGAACGACCCTACTGCTCCTGTGAAGGTGATGACAAGAGAATTGGTAGAATAGATACAGGGGAGTGTGTGATTTTCCTCTACTCTTAGAAGGCCACCTTATCCTAGCAGAAGTCCCTTCGGGTTTCCAGTGTTATGCGAGAGAATTAGACCAGGGTCGCATATGTGAATCCTGAAATGCATCGATTGTTTCAAAGAAGGATACTGTGATTTGCCTTGGGAAATTTCAGCAGTAGAGGGCTACTTTAGAGCTAAGTCAGGGTTAAGTTACTTAAGAACCCAGGTAAGTCTGTGGTGCCTGGGCAGGTGGATGGAACAACTCGGCAGGTTCTCATCCCGTCCCAGTTACAGGCCCTTTCATATATTCTCTTACCAGAGGGTTTGTCTGGATGACACAGGCACCAACGAAAATATGCATAATGAAGGTCTCTCTTGGCTTCCAGTTTGGACACAGCCTTCCGCCCCCACCTGCCTGACCCTCCTCCCCATAAGCACGGAAGCCAAGAGATTTCATGCAGCTTGGCTTAAAACAGATAGGAAGTCAGACTCTAGCTGCATAAACTCAATGCCATGGGATGCAGCAGGCACTGTCAAGCGTCCAAGTGTTAATATCAGAATGATTATGAGAAATTCCTTTTTCGATTTAAGCAAGTTCTTTTTTTCATAGACGCCAATGTGTTTCAATTAAACGTGCAAAACTGCCAAAGCCTGTAGGACATATAAAATAAGGTAGGCCAATAAAGTCTTAAGGTAGGTTAGCAAAATCCACCATGTTTATGCTAACAAAATCAATGATTCAAGGAACTCACACTTCTGTCGTCTCTAAAAGAGAGAAATGGTTCACTAGGTGTGAGTGAGTCACTTCAAATACGAGTCCAGACGTTCCGGAATTTTATGTGCATAAGTGCCGTGTTATTGGAGGAGTCCTCGCAAAATAGAAAAAGGACTATTAGGCCCATCTACCTTCTCAGAAGCAGATTTATGGAACAATTAATCACTTCAGACCAATATATTTAATTTCCAAGGGTGATATCTAAACAACATTAATGACCGAGGAAGACGGATTCCTGGTTAGTCACACTCAGCTTATTTAAAGAACTTAGCTGCCATCTCACAGATCAACAATGGGGAAAAAGCTGTGTTTTATACAGGAAACGCCACACTACAGCATTTAGATTCGACTTTTGTGAGATGAACTTTTAAAACTGTTTGCCTTCCAAGTTAACCTCGGGGTGACTCTCCTTTAGAAATAAAAACCTTTGTTGGCTATTTCATTCCCTCCTAAACCCCCCAGGTTAGGCAAACAGTTTAGCTTTAAAAAAAGGTAAAGAAAAATAAAGAAATCCCTTAAGACAGCTTATAAGTTTTATGCTTAGTGTAAATAAAGGACAAAATACAAACGGCGGAATTGAGAGAGGGGAAGGGAGGGTTCAGAACCTAACGAAACCAGAAGCTCTGAATCAAACAAAAAACTTTTTTGTTACATCTCCCTTAAAAGCTAGTTTTTGCACAATCTCTTTCTTTTATGATTACACTTAAAACTGACGATAAATACACACACACACACACACATGCACATGCACATGCACACACGCATATGCCTATCTGTAAGTGATACTTGTGTAGTGTTTGTATTTATGGGGGGGAGTCTTGCTGAAGGTGAGAAATCCGGTTCATGGGGAAAATGCCGGGAGACAGGCTGGTCTCAGCAAGCAGCTGCCCAATGGGAAGGCTGCTGCCGGAAGGTGGACCGCCTGCGGCCCTCCTCTCCGTTAGCTCAGGCTTGATATACGTTTCCTCCTTCTGTCCTTTAAAGGAAATACTCTCGCGATAAATGCAAGAACTGTCAGAACTGACACCTAGTGTAGCAATTAATGTGGGGTGAGTGCTGAAATGTCAGACTCAGAGCAAGTTCCTCCAGTATTTTATTATTTCTGTGCACATAGATTCTCGCCCCAGAGATCCTGTTTTTGTTTATTCGTTTGTTTTTTAAATGGTGCTACAGACTGACATGAAGTACCTAATTGAGTGCCATACCCTCTGGGAAAGGGAGAAAACTATTTTTATTTTTAATGTTTTGTTTCTACTTTATATTTTAAATGTTTTGTTTCTATTTTCTATTTTAAATATTTTATATTTTAATGGAGCTAAGGACAGATACGTAGTACCTGTTTGAGTCCCACGCCATCTGGGAAAGGGAGGAAAACATCTTATATTTTAAAGGCAGTCTAAAGTAAATAGAATAAATTTTAAAGTTTTGAATGGTGCTGAATGATGAGAATCTGGCTCAGGCCAAAGGCTGCTTACAAAAAAAAAAAAAAAAAAAAAAAAAAAAAAAGCTGGCTTTCCTAAGCCTATTCTTTGGGGCTTATTGCTCTTTGACTTTTTTTTTTTCTTTTCTTTTCAGTAATCTCTTCAACAAAGTGGGGATCAGAAAAGGAAAAGGAAACCTCTACAATGCAAACTGGCCCCTGGGAGCCAGGACTGATTAATGGACAATTTTATGGCTCATTTGTAAAAAGGGAAATTCTAACAGAGCCCTCTGTTTACCTTGCTCCTACAAGTCATATCAGAAAGACAGAAAGCAGAGATTTGAGAGGGTGGGGGCATTTTTAAATCTTCAAACACTCAATAGCTCAGCTAAATAGAGCAAATAGATTATAGTCATCTGAGCATTAATGAGACCAAATTACCTGGGGATTTGTTACAAATAATAATTGTCAGGAAATGACAAAATGCGAGCACATTTTTCATTCTCCTTCTTTAATATGTAAACTCAAGTTCAAATGAAACACTGGCAGCTTTAGGGTGGGTTCCAGTCCTTTCTTCCTCTCCCACAGTAAGCTCCATTATCACAATGGTGACCTACTGACTTCTTGAGGCTGGTATATTTATAAACGTGAACGTTTGTGTGTGCATATATGAGTACATGTATGTGTGCACGGGTATCTACATGAGTGCATGAGTGTGCTTGTCCATGCACGTGTGTTAGATCTTTGCTAAGCTAGGTCGATTCTCCCCACCAACCTGTCATAGCCCAGTCCAGAGATAGGATCTGTCCACCTCACTCACTCGTAGTGAGGAAGTGTCACCACAGTCATGAACCTTCCAAGAACAAATTTCAGAAAGGATCAGTTTAGATCCCGGAAGTGAATACTCCCTACCTGGCAAAGCAGACCTGTTTGAATTATATTGAAATCTGGGTTTCTGGAGCTCAGTGTTGCTAAGTAGTTACTTTATATTCTCTTTCTAGTCAGGGAAGCTAACGTGAAATGCAAACAAAAACTGACATGAAAATAGCAAGCCAGATAGAGCTAACCTGGAATTGACAGAGGGTGTTTGCTAGAGCCTTCCTGTCTTCCATTGTGACAAATACCTGCATACACGTGGAGCACAGTATAGTATTGGTAGCATATTTTGTCTGTTTCCTCAAGTAGTCGGCGAGCACCTGTGTATTGTTTCACAAAGCTGTCATCTTGGGAGTGTCTCTCTGGCTGTATTTTTCTCTGGCATCAGAGTGATGTCTGGGTCTTCCTTATTGCTGCCGGCAAGTTGTTGTTATCCGTGACAAGGTCACGTTTTATTGTAGAAGTCAAGTTTCTTTCAGCTATAGGTGATAAAACCATACCTCAAATTAATTTCAAAACAATAAAGTGGATTTGTTAGTTTTAGTGATTTGACATCACACCCAGTATGGCTGATCGATGATGCCGCTGGGAGCTGTCTTCTATTTCTTAGTTTTGTTTCTCATGAACTGGCTTTATTCTCACCAAGAATGCAGAATTGCAGGTGAGCAGTGCCACCAAGTAGCCAGATTCATCTTCCTAGCTACAATATATAAATGCCATGAAGGTCCCTCACTGCCCACTGGGGTCATGTGCAGATCCTTAAACCGCTCTCACTGTTGAGGGAGGAGTGATATACTGTGGTTGGCCCAGCTTTGGTCCTTACCCTTTTCTTGTCTCAGTAAGAGAGGGGAAAAAGAATTAGTGCAATCCAGGTAAACAGAAACATTAGCTACATCCATCCATTAACATTAAATTCAGCAGCCACTAGTATCTCATTCTTGGCACCAATGATGGCAAGAAATGCACTGGGGAAAAAATCAGTAAAAATGTACCAGAAGTCTTTAAAATAAAGCTTCACACTCATCTTTCTGAAAATGTACAGACGAAAATAGTGATGGAGCTGTCTCTGGGGAAGACAATGAGGCAGGGGAGGGCAAAAGTGGGAAGGAGACCGACTTGTCACTGTGTGCCTATTTTCTACAGAGTATTCAGCATGCCCTGACATTACTTTTTCAAAACAATAAAAAAAAAAAAAGGAAAACCTACAAAAATGTAAGGAATCTCACTTATAGGAATACATCCATTTAATATGAGTTAAGTGCAAGAGAGTAGATCTCAGTCTATATAACACAAAAGCAGAGAGGCTTTAAAATAATGTTTCTGATGATCAAATTGATTTAAAAAATGTTTTTACCAGAGGGCAAGAGGGAAGGGGAAGGGAGAGAAATAGAAGGGGTAAAAGGGGTCATATATGTGGTGACAGAGAGAAATCTAACCATGGGTGGCAAACACACAATGTAATATATATATACACATATACATATAATATATATATACATACACATATGCCTTACTATTAAATTGTATACCTGAAACTTACTGGATTTTATTAATCAATGTCACCATAAAAAAATAAATTAATTAATTTTTAAAAAGTTTTTATAGATTCTTGAATAAAATTGAAACACCTAATAAATATCAAAAAATTTACTACAAAATTATATAGATTCTAAATCTTATTTTGTATAAAAAGAAAGTAAAAAATAGAAAATATTAACATTGATAATATCTGGGTGGTAAAATTGAAAAGAGAGTTTTATTTTTCCATATATTTTCTAATTTCTCTCCAATGGGTATTAATCTACAAGCAGAAAATAGTTAATTTAAAAATATGCTTATGTACAGTGAGTAGCAATTCAGCTTTCTATTTTAAAAAGCATAGCACGATTCTTTCTTCACATTGTGTATGCTCCCCGAACTTCCATGATAAATAATAGCACCTCATATGCTTTGCTGTATGTTATTTTATTATTTCATTCATTAAGACACATTTGCCTCATGTGCTTGAAAAGTAAATGGCAAAATTAATGGTTTACTGAAATCTCGTTTCTACCCGACTCCCAATGCCACCTCCAACTCCAAGGGGGTATAACTTACCCCTCACCTAAATAGTTATGAAAGGGGTTTTTCCCTCCTACTTAAAGTAATTAAAAAACTAATCATTTCTAAGAAAATACTAAAATATTCAGTACACACTGGGGTCTTTTCCTGGGAAAGCTTCACAGTGAATAGTTGTATTGAGTCTTTGCTACTTAACAAACTCGAGCTTCAATATTGTAGTATTATTATGAGGCAACATGGGCTTTTAAGGGAATTTCATTACTTCTGCAGTTACAGCCAGGGAGCCTATTCTCCCCCCACCCCACACTTGAATGCGACTCAGATTAATTTTGGTGAGAGTTGGCCATGTGTATCTAGGGGAGAATAAACCCCTGAGTCTATAATTAGTAATTACACTCTTGTTTCTAAGTCCTGACTTGTACAGATCAATTTTGTTTTCTCCAGTTAAACATAATGACTACATTGAAAAACATCTTTCTAGAGGCAACCAATGGACCCACTTGTTTTCCCATACAGTTTAGGGGTGATGTGAGGTTTTTTGACACCTTTTTCTTCCCTGGCAATAAGTTTAGGCTGCAGATGTTTAGGATCTGAGACAGAATTTTTTGCATGGCACACTTGACATTGGGCAACAGCCTAGTTTCTATCCCTCAAAGGAACCTAGTTTGTATCCCCCAAGACAAGTGTTGCTCTCTGGGTTTATTAAAAACATGTGATTTGAAAGGACCGCTAGGATCGTGGTACATTTTGCTTGCCTTTTAGTCCTTTAGGACAGGACTGGTCTCTTCTCCAGCCTCTTCTCACAAATCTTTTACTAGGTTTCATAATGAGAGGCATCATGGATGCAGCCATTAAGAAACAGAAACTACAGAGGGGTCCTCAGATAGCTGGGGCAAATAACGTTCCACCCAGACTCCCGATGACGACACAGAACCAAGTGGCTGTTTACCCTAGATCTCCCATGTTTCTCCATCCCATTAGAATGACAGAACTGGAGGTTAACCAGTTTCCCCCAAGAGGCTTAAGACTCCCCTTTTTATGTTTTCACCCTAGATGCTAATCAAATTTGAAGAGATCTAGAGGGAAGTCCCAATGAACTCAAGCTTATTGGTTTGATTCCAATACAGAGTGACTTATTTGTCCTTGTCTTGCAATTAACAGCCAATGCAAAGCCGTCTGCACTCTTTTTACTCAATCAGCTAAGCTCCCTGATGCTTCGCTTATTTTAGAGGAGACCTTTTATGTTGCTCTGCTTGTCTCCTAAGATGGAATACACGTGACTTGGAGATAAACTGTGCAGTGATGAGTTCAGGTGTACAAAATTAAATTTATTTCTAAATACCTAAGGTCTACCCAGCTCATGAGATCCCATTTCTGCTGTGTTAGATAATAAAGTTTTGCAAAATCAAAGTAACTAATCATATGTGATTTAAAAAATGCTCACTTTTGCAGAGCTACTCAGTTAATTCAATAATCCTTCCCCCAGCCTTTCTGCATCTGGGTTCGGAGAAGATTGATATTGGTCCATGTGTGTCTTCCAACCTGCTATCCTTCTGAGCAGTGACTTCTGCACACCCTGTGTAATCTCCCTTCATTTGTGTTGCTTCAGCTGTCACTGCCCACCTGCCATGGCCACGTGTTCAATCACTGTCTCCTTCTTCCACAATCGTGAGCCTCCACTAGTCCTTGGTCTCTCGGATTCTTCTGGATTACTCTTGGGAACACAGAAAACTTGGGCCTGCTTTACCCTATTGTTCTGTGGCTATGGAGAAATTAGGGGCTCTCCCAGGCCCTTCTTCAGTTAGATCTGTCTTCCTGTCATCTTCCTCTCTCCAGCAGAAGAGCTCAACTTTTCTAAGAATGGCAAGAAACTTTCTAAGAATGGCAAGAAACTTTCCAAGAAAGTTTCTTCTTCTCTGGCTAAATTCTATTCTGCAATCGCTCAGATATATTCTGTGGCTTCTTGGATTCCTTCCACAGCCTGGGACACAACCTCAGAGGCGGGAATCCCACTGTGGGAATCTTGCCCTAGGTTTTTTTTCTGTTTTCTCTCTCTCTCCCTCTCTCTCTCCAGGGAAGATTCAAGTACCTTCACCAGGTAGCCCAAAACAAAACAAAACAAAACAAAACAATTCCTACATCATCCTGGATTCTTCCCCACTTTTAGATTCATATGCTTTAAATGCTTTTGCTCTGAGTTTCCAATGTTTGCTCTTGATACTCAAATCAAGTTTTTTGAAACTGCTTCTCCTTATATATTTGTGGTGAATAACTTACTCAAAAACCTACTTTTGCTTGAATGGATGGGGGCAAAAGAAAGTAAACACACACACACACACGCACACATATACACAATTTTGAATAGATTTTTCTAACATTATTTCCTCATTTAAAAATTATGCTTGTTCATTTTTTTGCAATTAAAATAATCATCATTTATTTCACTTGCTTTTCCTTAATTTCTGAGTGCACATGTAGTGGATTACACAGGCAACCAAAGTAGGTACGCTGAGCACGATTTTATTGTCAACTATGTGAGGGCAGACATCAGGTTTTACTTCTGGGTACACCAGAATATGTCACTTTCTTGCCATTTGATCAGAATGCCAACACCTTCTGGGCATGATGAGACAGAGAAATTGGTGGTCAGCATGAAATTCACGTATAAATCTTTAGAAGCTGCTTACAAGACACTTGGCATGCTATTTCATGTCTTCATTTCTTCTGCTCCAAATGCCTTTTCTCGGCTAGCGTTTCACCAGGCTGCTCAAAGTCACCTCTCTGGGAAACCTTCTCTACACTCACCCCTGGACAATTTGGGTTCTTACTCTTCTATAGTCCCATAACCCCCGAAGCAAACTCCCATTATGGGATTTATTGCATCATTTAATAGGGTTTGTTTATATCCCAATATCCCTCAGCAGACGGTGATCCCTTTGAAGGCAAGAGTCGAGTCCTTGTCATCCAGTACCTTGCAATGAATAGTACAGTGTCTGGCACATAGCTGTGCCCAGTATTTGAGAAATGAATGACTTACTATCGATGGAAGTGACCCAATGAAAATAAACAAAATCAAACAGAAAAGGCACATTTAAAAGACGACTTTGTTCATATAATGTTTTTCCTACAAATAATCCAAAATTTAATAATCACTGAACCAAAATCTACTGGTGTGAAGGGAATAAATTGCTCACATTGTAGCAAACATACTAATTCTTTGGGGCTATTAAGATCCATTTAGATTTTGATTACACAATTCAAAAATTGCTTTCTAATGTCGTGAGCAAATCAGTTAAAGCTGGTAGAGTAAATCCTCATATTGGAGAGAGGCCAGTCTAAATTACTGACTGAAATGTTAGGTCCTTTTTTGTTTTTTAGAAATAAAAGCAGTTTTATAATTTTAAAATCACTGAACTGTCAGTTCTGCTTTAGAATAAATAATACTCATTTGTAATTATCCAAGAACCTTTTTGATAAGTAAATGGATATTCTATTGGTTCAACAGAACCAGAAGAGTTTGTTCTTTAAAAGCAATGTCACAGAAATCTTGTTTACGTAGTGTTAACTTACTAGAAATACCTTTTTTAAAAAATTGCAATAATGCAAAGGTGAGTTTTAGTTCAATCTAGGTTGAATCAAACCAGTTTCCTTAATATCAGAGTATGAATTAATGAGGTCTTATGTTGTCTGGTGGAATTCAAGCTCCTTTCCTCTTCCATGTTCTCCCTCAAAAAATGGTTGCGTGAATTTTTCCCAGCTATAGTCAGACGTGTCATTATTTGTTATCCTCCCTGATTCTGCAATGGAATCTGTCTAAGATGAAAATTTGGTATGTTGGATGTCTACTCTGAACTTTTCAATGGCTCCCCACTGCCTTCAAAAAAAGAAAAGTTAAAATTTGCTTGTTTTACTGGCCTCGGTTTCCCCTTCCTGCCTCGCCTCTCCTTACGTACCCTTCCCCATAGTCCCTGGTGATTCTTCAAAGCACTCTTGCCCCTGCCTTTCCTGCTACTGCTCCCTGTGCCCGGAATCTTCTTGCCTTCTTTGCACCTGGCCACATGCTACATCCACGTTAGCCCCAATATCACCTCATCTCTTGCCTGGGAAGCCCACTTCGGTCCATGCTCCCAGGTCTGGATTAGGTGACCCATCACGCGTCCTGATAGAGTTTTATCACACTGAACTTGGGGTTTTCGTTTTTCTGACTATGTCTACCACTAAGATCTGAGGTATTTGAAAGCAAGAACTTTCTGGCATTAATCTTTGTATCGTGGGTGGTTTATGATTGTGCCTGATCATCATAGGTGTCAAGCATTTGTTAAATGAATGGATTCTTGCAAGCTTTAAAGAATAAAGATATCAAGATCTTGCTCCATGTGCTTTAGTAAAATCAGACTTCTCTTTACCTAACTTATTAAGGCTGATTTTTTTCTTTACAATTGAAATAATGAAAAAAACATTATTTTAATTTTGACTTTTATTTTAAAATTTTAAGCATCACTTACATGCTGCTAATTTTTTAAGTTGGTAGTTGGTTTTCTCCTGAATAAGGGCTAGGCTGGGGATTTAAGCCACCCAGTGTCCTGGACCGCGAGACAACTTTAAAGCAGTATCCATTCCCTATCTCACTTCCCATTCTTCTCCACAGGGGAGGAAGGAGGAAGCCGAGTACATAGTTCACTTAGATTTGCCCTCAATATTTTGAGTCACTTAAGCAAATTGGTCCTGCTCTTAGGAAGACTGACATCTATCATGAGTGTATAAACACTTAGCTGAGTTTGAAAGGAGGTAGGCCGAGCACACACTGGGTCCAGGAAAATGAGCTTGGAAGTCTGGGTTTGTGTCAATTGTGGCTCCATCATTACTGGCATTTTGCCCTGGCCAGGCCAATATTTTCTCTGTACTTTAGCATACTCACCTGCAAATCGGATATAAAATCTATTTCAGGCTTCTAATGATGCTTGTAGAAGATGTGAAAGTGTGTGTAAGTGACAGTACTCTCACAACTCAGACATCCTTGATTCCATGTCAGATGTTCTTACTCTGCACTAAGTATTTTAACACTAGATAAAATCGTTTCTGACTAGACTAAGTTCTTTCTCACCAGAGGAAAAAAAAAATCTCAAATTTCTTTGAAATTTGGAGCCTATGTACACACCTAGAATAAAGTCCATGGAATGAATGACCACTATTTTTAAATCTCAGACTTAGTGCTAATAACGCCATCCTTATAGCTTCATTCCCTCGGAATATGAAAGCTTATTATTTATTCTTAGATGCGAATGCCCTTGGGGAGAAAGGGAGCACATCTTTATTGTTGGCTAATATTTACAGGGGATTTATGGCCTGTCACCTGAGCTCTGCAATAGGACAGGAGCCAGGTACTTAGGGGATGAGTGTGGGGTGCCCCGGAAAGAAGTTAGAGTTTCTGGTTAGGCAGGAGAGCCCTGGAAGCTGGGACCACAGTCTGTGTTTAGGAATCTCATTCTTATCACTGTCCCAATCGATGAAGTTGTTCAGTTGCTCTGCTTCTGTCACAGAATAATTTGATTTCCAGACCCGATTTCAGGTAGATCTGCTCTAGGGTGATCTACTTAACGAAAAGTTCATGAAGACATTTTCTTTTCTGGAGATGACAATACAAAAGAACTAAACAGGAATCTCATCTTCTCTCAGCAGACTAAATAATGTTCTTTATGCCTTCCTGCGGCCGGAATGGTTATTCTATTTCTTGTTTAAGAAACATTGCAAATTAACTTTATTCTTTTGCAGAGAGAAATTAATGCAAGTTGAAAGGTTTACCATTTTTACATTTGGAGTCTTTCATTTCTTATCCTTTCCAGATCCCCTTGGCCTCCCTCAGGAGACTTGTTTGCAAGAGGAAGATCATAAGGCTGCAGGGGAGGGGATCGCCCCAAAGCCACTGCTGGCTCTCTGGTAGCCTCTGTCTCCACTCCCCCCGCCTCCCTCCCCCAAGTCAGGGCTTACTGTGCTATTGAGCAGGAAAGCTTGGTGGATTCAGATATAACACTCTGGAGACAGTTGTGTGCCATGAAAAATTGAAAGTCTACAAGGAGATTTTCAGCAAGTGAACTCCTCTTTGAGTTGTTGGCGTATAGGGAACTATAAAAAAAAATTTAAAATTTTGGTTTCTTGGAATTTCTTTTTTGCCTGACCTTTAAGAAAGGTAAAGGAACACTCATTTTTAAAGGTGGGTGAGTGGTTTTGAATTTCAGAACGTGACTTGCTGAAACCTCGAGGGTGTTAATATGAAAATTTGCCTTCTTTTTTGTTCTCTTTAATGACTTAAAACTCAAAGTCAAGAGACAAGATGCATGTGCAGGTCTCAGAGCTTCAGTTTCTTCATCATCTGTTAGAGGGAATTAGAGGCGCGCTCCAGGTCAGCCTCCCTGGACGTAAAAAATCAGGAGATAACACTAACAGTGACACTAATGTCTGCTATACGGGGAGTGCAGGAGGCGACTTTCTCTACCCCTGTTATCCCATTTAATCTTTAAGGCTACTCTGGGAAGTAAGTACTAACATTCCAATTCTATGGGTGAGGAAACTAAAGCTTGGGACTATTTAGAAATTTCCTCGAACCCTGGAGTCACATTTCAAACTCAGACTTTCCTGCCTCCAAGTCCAGTGCTCAGAATGCAGGGGAGGAGCAAGAGAATTAAAATGTTAATCAAGCCACATTCGGAGACTGCAATGTGCTCTGTGGTCAGGCCGGAGGACACCTTCAGAACAAAGGAAGGTTTCTGCTGGGATTGCTAACAGTCCATTCCCCACACCTGTGAAGGGGAACAGGAACCAAGAGTCACTCCCTCTGGCTAAAACCACGGGGAACCTCTGGATTAAAGGCTGGGAACTGCCAGCAGGCCTTTCACTCTCCATATTCTTACCTTTTCACGCTACATACTCTTCCCCTTCCTCACTGTATGTGCACATCAAAGGAAATGGGTTAACAAAGTCTTTTAAACAATAACTCACAGGAACTAAAGAAAGATATAGAAACTGAATTCCCTGAACAGTCGCGCCCCTGCCCTGTCTCTACTCACTGTCTTTCCAAGTCACTCTTGGTCCCTCTCTCTCTCTGCCTCTGAGAGGAGGCCACTTATTGTCTGTGGAGTGTCACCCCCTTTTCTAATAAACTTTCCTTTTGACTCTGACTTTGGCGTGTGCGTTGAATTCTTCCTACACTCTCTGCCAAAGGACCCTCTTCTTCTCTTGGTGCCAGCTTGGTCTCCTCATCACTTGGGGAAATTTGCCCTGTCTGGTGTTACTCTGATATTCTACACACTAAGCATTCAGAATGGAAAACATCACAACATCGAGGAGCAGCTCACTGCTTGTGATTCTGAGCTATTAGAGTGGTGACAAATGTGTACTTTCCCACATGGGAGGTTCACAGTGTAAATACAGAGCACTAATGAGGATTAACATCTGAAAAGCAGACTGACAACATCTAGACACAAGATTTTTTTTTAATTATTGGGGTGACATAGATTAACAATATTAAATAAGTTTCAAGTATATCTCTCAATAGTATATCTCTCAATAGTTGTATATATATTGCATTGTGTGTTCACCACCCAGAGTTAGATTTCCTTCTGTCACCAAATATTTGACCTCTTTGACCCTTATCTACCTTTTCCCTCCTCTCTTTCCCTCTGGTAATCACTAATCCACTGTCCATGTTCATGAGTCTCTGTTAGACACAGGATTTTATTATATCTTTGAACCTTGATCTTGCTAGTCTAGTGAAGAGTTTCATGTGACAAAGTAAACAATTTATTCTTTTCTGGCAAATAGATAATAAAAAAGAAAATAAAGACTAGAAATTGAAACATTTTCTTTTTAAAATAAAATCAATGCATGCTTCTCCTGTTAAATATAGAGTAAACAAGAAACAGTACAATAAAAATAAAAATCACCAGTAATCCCACTGACAATCAATAATTTATTATTTTTGCATAGCTAATACCACGTATTTGGGATTTTTATCGAAATCTTTTCATTTTGCTACATGCTGTAAGCATTCTTCCATTTTCTTAACAAAAATTTTGGTAAACAATTTTAATGCCTTTTTTATTTTCCTTCAGTGACTGTATTACCATTTAATTTGCCTTTCTCCTATTTTTAACATGTAGGGTTTTTTGCTTTTTTCACTTTTATCAATAATACAGTAAAGAGCATGTTTTGTTACTTTTTATTTTGATATGATTACAGGAAAAGTTGCAAAAATATTACAAGAAACTCCTGAATAGCTTTTACTCAACTTTAATATTCTCTTTCAACCCCTTTCTCTCTCTCCCTCATACACACATACATACAGTTTTTTTCTTAAGTATTTGAGAGTAAACTATCCTTTTAGCCCTAAACACTTCAGTGCATAATCCCTAAAACAGGAACTTCCTCTTATATAGTCTCGGAACAATATTCAAAATCTGAAAATTTAATATTGATATAATACTATCATCTAATTCATAGATCATTTTCAAATTCTTTTATTTTCAATCTACAATCTATCTAATCTAACATAGTAAAGAAGATTTACATATATGACACTTAATTTGAATTTATGATGATCCCTTGAGGCTAGATTCCTAAAAGGAGAATTGCGGATTATTAGGTTATTAGACACAAACATTTTTATTGCTGTTAATATAAATTGTTGAAAGTGGTGGCCATCTGATCTGAAATCTAGGAAAGTACCCATAAGACATTGCGAATATTAACTATGACCATTAAAAACAAAACAAAATTTAAAAAATTTTTATTCTCTTATTTTAATTTCTCTGATTGCTAGAGACTAGGAATATTTTTCTTTATGTTGACTAGCCTACCACATTTCTCCTTTTATTAAATATTTGTAATTACCTCTTTTTTCAAGTAAACATGAACTTAAAATTGTTCATATTTATTTTATGCACTCTATATATTAAGGATATTCGTATCTATTAATTATATTTGGGGAAAAAAGGACACTTTTGTTGAGCTGTTTGTCTTTGGGGAATTTCATTTTTAAAGTCCCTTTTTAAAGGATTTAAAATTCTCTCTTTAAAGATGTGGATGTTTTAAGCTCCGGGATAAATATTATTTAGATACAATAATAGAAAAAATGGGGAAAAAAATCAAAAGAAAGCATCGAAGAAATGCAAAATTTTCTTAGTGCCAGTTAGTATACTCAGGGTCTGGTTCAAGACTGTGATTACTTGAATAGAAAAAAAAAATACTGTAGGAAGAAATCATGGTGTGGGACACTAGAGACCATTGAGAGTAGTAAATGAGTCAATGGCTACCCCACTGTGTATTAGGGAACCTGAGTTTCTTTAACTGCAGAATGGATGGACATGCCTGCCTTCACAGGGTTTATCTTCTCACAGTGTAAAGGGATAGAATCATTACGATTTGTAAATTCTAGGAATAAGAGAAAGCTCTGGACTGTGTTTAATTGTCTTGAGGAGAGAATGCAAGGGAAATTTTGATGGATAGGCAAGAATATACATAGGGAATGTACCGAAATCATCTTGAATCTGTATGTGTGACTGTAATGGCATAACATCTCAAGTAAAGGGTTATAAGTAGAGACATGAATAACACTGAACAGAGAAAGACAGTGCCAGTAGTGGGGATTTGGGAGAGATTTTAAAGGATATTCCAAAGGAGAAACTGAAGACATTTTATTTTTTTATCTGCATTTTAATTTTAATGAAAGTAGAGATATAAGGATATTTAGAGAGCTAAATATTTTGTGAAAACATTTTAGACAAACCAGAAACACACACACACACACACACACACACACACCCTTGAAAATCATTGATTGATTCTCCATCTTTCACCTAACAAATATAATATTACGCTTTCTGTATGTCAAGCATTGTTTGGGTGGTATAAAAACAGTGAGAAATAAATATGATCTTTTGCTCTCATGGGCTTACAGTCTAACTGGAAGACGGCAAATATTCAATTATGTGAGTTACATGCCTTAAGTCAGCTCTGACACCTGGCAATCCTATGGATGAGTGACGTCCACAATGTCCTATCCTCAGCAGCTCTGCTCAGCTCCTGCAAACTCACATCTATGGCTTCCTTTACAGAGTCAGTTCATCTCATATTTTGTCTTCCTCTTTTCCTGCTGCCTTCTACGTTTCCCAGCAGTATTGTATTCCAAGAATCCTGCCTTCACATGATGTGTCTGAAGGAGGACAACTTCAATTTTGTCATTTTTGCCTTCCATGATGTTTCAGGCTTAATTTGCCCTAGGATCCACTTGCCCATCTTTCTGGTGGTCCAGGGTATCTGTAGAGCTCTTCTTCTACACTACATTTCAAATGAATCATTTTTCTTTTGCTATCAGCCTTCTTCAACATTCAACTTCCACATCAGTACACAGTAAATGGGAACGTGATATGTAGATGATTTTAACCTGGTTCTCTAATGACACATCTTTTTCTTAGTGATGTTTTCTAATTTCACTGTTGCTCCTGAGTCTCAGTCTTCTCTTGATTTCCTAGCTGCAGTGTCCCTTAGAATCGATGACTAAACCAAGGTAAGCAAACCTTCAGCAATGTGGATGTTTTCATGTCTATATTAAAGTTAGGTATCTCTTCTGTAGTCATGATTTTTGTCTTCTTGATGTTCAAATGCAGAACTTTTTGGCACTTTCACTTTCATTAGAAGTCTTTTCAAATCATGGCTATTTTCTGTTAGTAAGATGGCGTCTTCTTCATATCTTAAGTTATTGATACTTCTTCCACCAATTTTTGCTCTTCCTTTGCTCTCTGAATCTAGCCCAATTTTTTTGTGTGGTATGTTTTGTGTATAGATTAAACAAATAAGGAAATAAAATGAACTCTTGTTTGACATCTTTGTCTATAGGAAACTATTCAATCTCTCTATAGTCTGCCCCAACAGCAGTTTTCTGTCAGTAAAGGTTATGCATCAGGACAATCAAATACTGAGGCATGCCCATTTTTTCTGAGCAACCCATAGTTTTTCATGATCTACACAGTCAAAGGCTTAGTCTATAAAACACAGACTAGCTTCCTTCTGAAATTCTTTGTGACACTCCATTGTCCAACAAATGCTCATTATTAGATCTTGAGTGTCTCTTCCTTTTCTGTACTCAGCTTGAACATCTAGCATTTCTTGCTTCATATAAGGTAGATGCCTTTGCTGCATTGCATTGCTTGCATGGGACATAAGAACAATGAATGGTCCTGTAGTTACTAAACTCCTTGGCATCTTCTTCCTTGAAAACTGGGATGTACATTGAACATCATCAGTCTTTGGCCATTGTTTTGTTTTCTATATTGTTGTCCTGTTTTTGTTAGAATTTTGTCTCTCTGATCTGAAATAATTCTGTCTAAATCCAATATATTCCTGTGGTTAACATAAGATTTCCCAATATTTTCAGGGCAGCTTTCACTTCACATTCTAGAATTATAGGTTCTTCCTCATAGAAATCTTCTTCATAAGTATCTGCCATTCTTTTGTCTCTTCTGATAGAATTTCAGTACTATTTCCACCTTCCCTTTATTCTCTCCTGGTCAAATAATGTACTATCTTGTTGGTCATTCAACATTCCTAATCTAATTCCTAGGTTTCAATTTTCTTTTTATTTCTTAAATCGTTTGGTTGAGACCTTGTATTTTTCAGGGGCTTTTTTGTTTCCTTCTTTCTCCTTACTTACCACTATAATAGTTGTCTTTATCTCTACATAGCAGTTGTCAAAAGACAACATTCAGAATTCTAACTTTGTTTTTGTCAACTTTGTTTTTGCCATTTACCTGCCTTTGACAATTTTTAGTGTTTCTTCTGTTATTCATCTCAATTTTTCTTTTCTTTTCACTTCTGGCATTTTATTTCACATTCTTCTTAAAACTATTTCTGATTTCAACCCACAGTTCTGATTCTCCATCAATTAAGATTAATAGTGCAAATCTATGTGAACTTTATTGTTATTTCTATCTGTCTATCTATCTATTTATTTATTTACTTATTTTTAAGTGAGGCCACCCTTGGTTGACTTCATAGATTGCAAGGACCTTGTCAGCTTACAATCCCTTATTGTTTTATTTCTTAAGCCTACAGCACCTGGTCTTCCTAGGTGGTCTCCCATCCAAGTACTAACCAGGCCCAACCCTGCTTAGCCTCCAAGATCAGATGGGATAGGGCTTATTCGGGGTAGCATGGCTGTATACCCAAATCTATGTGAACTTTAAGACCATTAGGAATTATTTCTGTTATGTTTGGACACTCTGATTCTTTTAGTGCTCTTCTTCAGCTTTACTTTAGTATTACCAGTTTGTGATCAGTACCACAATCTGCTCCTGATCTTCTTTGGCAGAGAGAATACAGTTTCTACTTCTGCTTCCAATTACATAGTCTATTTGATTTCTATATTGGCCATCTAGTGAAGTGCATGTATAGAGTCACCTGTTCAGTCTTTTGAAGTTTATGCTTGTGATAGAAAGATGTTGGTTTTGCAGAAATCCAGGACCTAATACTTTGCTTCATTTATGACCCCTGGTCCAAGTTTTTCAATGACATTCGATTCTGTTTTGTTTCTTATTTTTGCATCTCATTCACCTATAATTATAAACATGTTTTGTTTTGGTGTCTGATCGATTTCTTCTTGTATTCTTGCATAGAGCTTTCAAAGTCTTCCTCAGCCTCTGTAGTTGGAGCATTGACATCAATAATGATTATATTAATAGTTTTTCTAGAAGTCTGATTGAGATTATTTGGTCATACCTTGCACCGTAGCTCCTAACTGCTTGTGCTGCATTTTGCCTTAATTTCTTCATCAGTCAGAAAAAATGTTGGTGTTGGAGAGAATAAGTACCCTGGCTTACAGTGTTTTGACAAAATGTCAGATGTGTGGTCTTCTGGTCAAGCATTGCAACTTTGTTTTGTTGGATCGATCTCGTAGCTCTGGAGGGTTACTGCTTTCTATAAGTTCGTTGTGGCTAAACCAAGAAAGAAAGCATGCACAGGTTGCTACAGAAATTATAATTTCACATCAGATTTTGAGGAGACATAGAAAGCTGGTATCTTTCAGAGTGCAAAGTGATTTGGGATGTAAAATATTTTGGGGAGGTCAAGTTCCAGTGAAGTTTTTCACTGACTTGTGTTCCTAGACTATGAAAGATGAATATTTAGGCTAAGGAATCCTTCAATTACACACATTATCATTTAATTAGTTGTACTAAGGCTAAGAAGGAAAATACTGGGTGAAATAAGAGTTTACAATAGGGGACTACTTCTAATCTGGGATGTGGGGGACACCGTAAGAAGATGTAGGGTCTAAGAGGATTTCAGGCTGAATAAATAAGAAATGTTTTGAAAGCATGTTATGAATACTTCAGGTTATGTAAAGGGTTACAGAAATCAGTCTAAAATTCAGAAGTATGTGAAATATATTCATCCTTTCACTGAACAAATTTATCAACTATTTATTATTTGCCAATTCTGAGACACAAAAGACATGGTTCCTAATTCACATTGCTCCCTGAGAACTTGGCCCCAAGTATAACAAATACCCCACTTAGGGCTGAACAAGCCATTCATTTCTTTTGGTGTCAAAAAGAGAAGACTTCTGCCTGGTCCTCACATGGTATCAGAGAAAAAAGTCCTGGGAACTGGTGCCAGGAGTAGATATACCAGCAGGTGATGAAAACACAAGGGAACAGCAGGAGACTCCTAAAAAGGAGAGTGCGCTTGGGCTTGGAAAGGTACAATCGGCACCACCAAGCCATATGGAAAACGGGAGCAGAATCTGGGCAGGATCTTCAGCTCCAACTGTGTCCAATCTGTGGCCCATATACAAACCTGTCATAAACCCAGTCCCACCCATGGCTTGGTCCAAATAACAGAATCTTATTTCTTCTCTCTCAAAGCCACGGAGCAAGTCAAAGTAAGTGAATATGGAAGTGTGACCTTCAATATTGACACTGTCTTCCCCGTCTATCTATGTGACTCACAAGGGGAGCAACCAGGTTGGACAGTTTCTGAGGGGCAACTCTTTCTCCAAGGACATTTATTGGTCAGGCTGGAAGGTCACCGGGAGCTTGGAGGTTAAGAGAAGAAGAAAGGCAGGGAGAACAGGGAGCACGATGTCTTGAGTTTTAGGACCAGAGGCCATGGAACTGGAAACGGAAACGAAATAGTTAAAGAACAGCTCATTTTAAATATGAATAAAATACTACAGACTCTAAGTATTTTATGAGCAAAATGCAGTTCAGAAAAGCAGATTTGGTGCTGTACTAAATGTTTTAATTTTTTTTTTATATGCTCCACATTAGAGCTTGCATTTTTCATACCTCCAAGGCATAGTCTTTTATGGTTTTGGAGATAAAAGATTTACATTTAAATCATGCTTTCCCCATGCCACATTGTAACAATAGCATTTTAAGTTCTACTGTTCACCTAAAGGTCACAATGTCTTTTTTTTTAAGTCTACATATGCTACTACCTTAGCCAAGTGAGCAAATCCTTTTAGCTTTGCATATCTAAATATTATTTATAGTTTATGTAAAATGAAATCTAAGTGCTAAGAGTTTCACAACAAATAGAAACAGAAAAGTGTTACCCAGGGGATTGTTGTGAAAAGCAGACATTGCATAGATATAAGACCCTGACAGTATATATTTTTCTGTTAAAGGCTTTCATCTTTTTTTGAGCCACATGGACCACCAGGTGACTGTGTTCTGGTCTAATAGGCTCTGCTAAGAGACGAACTTGACAACCAGACACTAAGACCTTTTTGTCTCTCACTATTGTCTTGAAATTGATTGGTTGCTTACTCCTTAATTTTTTCTTTATTTTCCTTTTCTGCCATAAAGAAGATGATAGAGGACAAAAAAGAATTACCTCTTTCAAACATTTTCCCTATCATCAACAATGTATTGTACACTTAAAATTTTCAGAGGACAGATCTCATGTTAAGTGTCCTTATGACAATTTTTAAAACATTAAAAAAATAATAATCTCAGCATTGTTTGGAACTGGGACCATGAGCTGTCTTGTTACTCACTGACATGCATGCAAAGACCATTTACCATATTCAGAACGCTGGAGGGAAGGAGGCATTCTGGATCACATGAAGTTTTACAATGATGTGTCATTGAGTTCAAGGACTGCTGAGGGGCAAATCTCACAGGCAAACAAATTGACTTTGCCCTGTACCCTGCAATTACAATCTCAGTCTGTGGTTTCCAAATTGTACTTATAAGACAAGGAGGGGAAGATAACTTGCTTCTGATTCTAAATCTGAGGTCGAGTGTCTCAAATTAGGGGCATGCATCCTTTACTTTTAACTACACAAAAACTCTCTCTTAATCACTACTGCAGGTGGAGAGTAGAGGGAAGGAGAGTATCTTTCCAAGAGCCAAGAAAGAGTGAGAAAGTTCAATATTTACTTATTGATCAGGAATGGTATGATGAGAATCCAAGCATTTTAATTGAAAGACTAAAAACAAAGAAGCTCACTGGCAAGTCATACAAAACAAAGGGTAAAGAAGAGTCTTCTGAAATTTTTATCATTTGTGCTTCATTAATCCTGTGCTTAGTATTTTTTTAATAAGTAAGACTTGATGAGAGTTTGTTGTTGTTGTTGTAAGTATGTGAGAACTTTGCTGCTTCTATTAACATAAATGTATCAAGTTCTTCTAGGTCTTGAGCGTTCTTATGGTATAAACCAACAGTAGCTCTTTCATTTGGTTTTAGTGCAATGTGGTACCAGAGCAAGTCCATTACTCATGAAGTTCGAATTTGACCCATAACTGTTACTGCAACCTCTCTTCTGCTCTAACATCGTCCAGCTAAATGATTTTTTAGAAAAAAAAAATTTCGCCAAGCTGGAAAAGGAAATCGCTTTGTCAACTTTGGACAATCAGTGACACAGCACTTCATCTGAAAAGAATGTGGAGGGAATGCTTAAACTTTAATGTTTTCACAGGCAAGGAGCTTCACAAGGACCCATAAGGCTAAACCTGTATTGACACCCAAGCTTTTCAGAGTAATACTGTCTAGAAAGTCCAATGAAAATATTATTTAATAACTGATTCTGGTTGAACATTGCCTCAGAGTGCTATGTACTCCAAATATTATCCTTTCATATTAAAGTTTTATTTGTTCAGAGTTGCACAGTGGTACCTGGACACAGCCTGAGGCAAACCATGAAGTCGAAGAATTTTACTTTCCGTACTCTCTGACCTTCTTCACTTCCCACCCGGTTTTCCATTTCTTCTTACCTGCCCTCTATCTTTACCAAATTTCTGAGGACACCCTTTTACTTTTTCCTTTCCAGAATTTATTCTCAAGAAGGGACTTAACATGTCCTTTGCACCTGAATGTAGAATTAAACTCTGTTTACTCCCTCCTCCGTTTTGTTTACTTTTTGCATTTTTTATGTTTCCTAATTTAACTTTCTAAAGACATTGAAGCATGAACCAGTAGTTAGAATTATTTAGCCATTCAAAGCTGAAAGCTTTACGGCATATAGAAATCGTATCTATAGGTGGCTTACTCGCTCTAGCCTAAATTCCTCTGAATAACAATTATTTACATTTTGTGGCATTATAAAAGCCTAAGCAACATCCATGGTATTTATCTAGCTTTTGATTTGCTTAAAAGATGTTATTTATTTGAATATTAGTGACAAACAGTTTCCTGGTGATCAAGGACAGACCCCTAAGTTCTCGGAGTGCACAGATATTGCACAATCCCTGTAAGAGCTCTGAGTATTGCCAGGACAGAACAGGAGGGGTAGACGTGGGTATTTTTTGTCTACTTAGTATACCCTTGGTGTCCAGCTCTCCTTCTATTTTCAATCCAGGACTATATTTAGGGGAGCGTCTATGACCCATTGCTGGGAACCCAAATTATCCCATCCCTGTGATACAAAGAGATTGGTTTCTGAATGGTCATTTGATCCAAATTGACCAATGTGAGTCATCTCCTTGGATTTGTTTGTCTCTTCCTAAGGACACACTATCTTTCGCTATAATTGATAGCTGTGAGGATGATGAAAGCTTAGAGCCACCTGCAACCATCTTGTGAGAAAAGTGTTAAGCACAAAGCCAACACAAAGCAAGACAGAACTGAGAGATAGGGAGACATCAGTATACTAGTGATGTTGCAGCCTTTGAATCTGGTCTGGCTTGAAATCAGCCACACCTCTGGACTCCTCAATACATTCTAATCTTAAATTCATGTGAGTTGGGTTTTTATCATTTGTGACCAAATGAGTATCACTTAACCAGAGACACCATTGGGGACCCATCCATGAAGATGCCAAACAACTGATTAAGGCTGGGGACACAGAACAGACATGATTGCTGAAGCCAAACTCAAGGTGACATTGATGCTACCCTTTGCTGAATGTCTGCCTCGTGACAGATGATTGCAATGTCGCAGACGCGTGCCCTCTTCCACCCCCATCTCCGGCTCTTCACTGATAGGTGATTCTTGATTGACAGTAGAAACACATTCCTAGAGTGGACAGCAAAGTGGAATTTGACACCAAGCTATTTTTTCCCCTTGGTAATTTAATAGCGCCTGATTGAGCTGGTTCTTCTTTGTCAAGTGTCATTCAGAAATCACCCAATTGTTGGCCCACCGTTACTCTGCTGTTGATGAGAATGCCATGTGGGCTGGAATCAAAGCCTTGCTGAAATTTGTCTATTTTACATCTGTTCCTGGCTGGGAGCTTAATGAGATGCGTGGCATAATGAGATGTGTGTCTGGAGTGTGTAATGAGATTCTTGATTCAAGTGTCTAATGAAGCCTATAGCCTAATGAAATGTATAGCCTAATGAGATGCATGGCTTGAATGTATAGTACAGATTTGAAAGTCCTTTTAGAAAATATCATTAGGCATACGAAATTTTCTCTCATCCACATAAGCCCCACCCACATTTCTTGGGGGCTTTTTTAACTTGTAATTTCTCAATGCCATTGTCATTGTCATGGTGACTTCCCATATCCCAAGCTAAGAGAACATAAGCAGTGGGTTTCACCAAATATGATGGGTAGTCTGAAAACACAGCACAGACATTTTGCTCCTTGAGGAAGGAAATCACATCATTATTTCTTTCTATTCTTTTCCTTATTTTTTAATGTAACCAACTATGTCAATGAGCTATTGCTTAACCAAAACAAAAAACTAAAACTTTGTGGCTTAAAACAATAAGTGTTTATCACTGCCCACGAATCTACAAGTTAACTGGGTGGTTCTGGGTTTGCGATCCACTACAGGTCAGATAGAGCTTATGTTAATATTGGTTGGGGTCTCTCACGTCTTTAGGCCTCAGGTGCCTAAAGGCTTATCTAGGAGGATGTTGGTTGCGCGGTTGGAATCTCCCTGCTCTGGTCTCCCATCCTCTAACCAAAAAGCCTGACTTAATCTAAAGGTAGAGTCAGGAGACCAAGAGGAAGAGGGGAAGCCTCCTGAAGCCTGGGCTCCAAACTGTTATTCCAACTATCTTCATTTGGGACAAAGCAAGTCACGAGGCCAGCCAAGAATGAAGAAGTGGGGAAACAGATTCCATCTCTTAACGAGAGGCAGCGCTAAGTTGCACTGATCCGCAGAGCATGCGCACAGGCAGGCAGGAGGACCTTTGCTTCTACTCTACCTACCAAGTATAAGTAGAGAACACACAGGTGCACTGTTTCCCTCTTTCATCCCCTTACAACAAAAAAATTTTGTGGGGGAAATATTTATTAAAAATTGCTTTTCTATAAATGTGAGAAGTTGTCCAAAAGGTAGTGATATCGATTATGAATATTCTAAAAATCATTTAATTCATCACACTCAATTCCTATGCCCTGTGAGTTGATAATGGACACTCTCAGCAAAAGAAATGAGTGAAGTATGATCTAGCTAGAAGCAAACAAAAATGTTAATAAGAATCACCTCTAATTTTTCTTTTACCATTTGGAAAATAACTGATAGTGGACAGATTAGGAATCTTCCTAATCTTTGAATTAAAATCTAGTGGAGAGTTTTCTACCTTTCTTGGATTAGCTTTAAGAGTATTAAAGATTGCGTCCTGCCAAGAACTACTGGTGATTAACCCCAGGCATCAGGTGTCTGTTACATGAAATGGCCCTAAAATTTCTAAAGAAACTGTGGAGAGTTTTAGCAGTGTGTATCTCATTTGCAATATCCTCCTGGATGAAACCCAGGACACTTCTTTGAAAATTTATAGGACTGGCCTATCCAGCAATTTAACAGGCAGTCTGATTTTTTTAAAAAACATACCCTAGCCAAGGTTTTATCTCCTTCCCATCTCCCAGATTGAATATCCATTATCTCTCAAGATGCCATTACCCTCAATGTCTCAGATTTATTTGTCTAGCTATTTCATAGAATAAAGGCCTGATAGGGTCCTCTTTAAATACACATCCTAACCACATTTTAGAAACCAGCAGTTGGTCCCATCATTTCCCTAACTTGAGATGATTCTTTTCTATTGCATGGGACCATAAATTTCACTCCCATGTGCATTTTACAATTATGGAAAGAAATGAATCAAACAAAATACCCAAAGATCAGAAAATTCTTTTGAATTTATTTTCCAGCTGTGCTTTCCTACCCATGGGATAGTTTTAGGTACATGCACATACATATCCCTGTGCATGTGTTCAGTGCAGGTTTGTGGATGTATTGATCCATTGATTCATTGATTATTTTGATTCAAAATCTGGCATCAATCTGTTTAACCTTATCAGCTAATCTTTATCTTAGCTTTGTTAGGTAAATTTTTTTAAGGTTTTTATGAACCATAAACCATTTAGGTATGATAGTTTATTCTTAGACTGAAAAAATCTAGAGCTCTCTGTGTTATATATATGATGAATACCATTATGGACTAGTGGCTCACAATTAAACGTTAGTGGTGTCTTTACATGGAAGATGATTATTTAAAATGACAGCAAGTACAGGTGGTTTTATTTTTGTAAAGATCTATTCAAGTCTAGATAAAGTTCTCTGAAAAACATTGGGGTCTGTCTTACCTAAATGAACTGACTACACTCATCAAATTCATCAGATTAGCCCCCAGTCTCTACTTCACTCTGTGCTGTGATGTGTCATAAGTTAAGCTGCATATATTTCTAAAAAGTTCTGTAAGTCATTTCATTTATGTGAGTACCAAACCCACGTATTATTTACTCTTTGTGTAAGTTTGTGGTCATACCCACAGCCAGTCTGTGGGCAGTTCCAAGGATGTGCACAGAAGAGACAGAATAAAGGCAGGTGGAATAGAAGTAAGCCCGGTTCAGGAAACCATTGGTTCCAGGGAAGCTGGTGGACTTTAGCCACAGAAAAGGGAGAACATATCCTAGGTCAGAATTTCTCAAATTAGAATCTTTGGATAACCCTCAGCAGAGTAACTGGAAAGGCTGATAAAAATATAAAAATTTTGGCTTCCATCATTCTACATAATCAAAATCTCTAGTGGTTCATGTGTATTTGAAATTCAAGAACCATGTACTGGACTTGGAACATTTTTAGTATATGGTCTATGCATACTCCTTAGTATACTCTTATTATCTGGCAGCTTGTAGATGGTTATTGAATGAATGAAAGAATGATTGAACAGATAAACTGTGTTGCTACCAATGTCAGAACCCTACAATCTATTAGTGATCCAGCTCCAGGTCAAGAATATAAGAATGCAAGATAATACATCAATGAGATGTGCCATCAACAAAAGGAAGACTGATATGGACCAAAGGCTATTTAAATTGGTATCTTCCCATGTCCTACATGTTTTTTCCCCTATGTTCTATCTTCTTGAGAAATTAAGAGGTGTTCCATGGTCTGTCTTCACATGTTGTCTCAGTGTGTGGATGTTCTGTGTCCATACAAACGAATCTTTCCAACTTTATAATACAAAGTAATGTGGAAGGCCAGGTAGGCCTTGTCGCAAACTAATACAAAAATGTTTGTAATAAATACAATCATTATTTTGAGGAGCTGAGGTTCGGAAAGGCTGGAGCATTTGCCCCAGTTCACATAGCTAGAAAGTAGAAGAGGAAACATAGAAATCAGCTTTTCAAGGCTGACCAAGAAACCATTTCTCTTAATACTGGATCCTTTCTCACATTTTTAGATGGCGTCCAGAGATGTTTATGGAGTTGGGATGGATGTTTTCTTGGCCGTCTCCTGATGCAAAGTCAGTTTTAGTTTTTACACCCCAAGAGGCTCACTGAGGTGTTTTTCCTAAACAATAACCAGCTCCCTGAAATCACATACTATGCAAAAGAAATTGCAATAAATGTTTATTTTTAAAAAGCAGGTATTTTCTTCTAAACTATAAATATACATATATGTGTGTGCATATATATATATATATTTTTTTTTTCTACTTCATTCATTTTCTACTTCGTTCTAATTTTATCTTACAAATGACTATTCTCAAGGACACTGTATTCTTGTTTCCAAATAACTACAAATGACTGTCATACTGAACAGTGTTTGTCACAACTTGTTTCCAAATAACTACAAATGACTGTCATACTGAACCAGTTGTTTGTCACAACTTCTCAGATTTGGTCCCCTAAACCGGCTACCATCCATAGCATTAGTGTGCCAACGATCAAAGATCACAGCTGGTTAGGAATGCAAAAACCTATAATATCATCTAAAGTAACTCTATTATTTCACATGAGGAAATTGGGACCCAGAGGTTAAATTCCGTATCTAAGATTTCCCCATGCCTCACCACTGATCTTTTATTATGCCATGTTTTCTCATCAACCTGATTGTGATGTGAATAGATTCTATGGTTAAAATAAGTAATCATTTTAAAAATTGTTTTATTTTTTCAGTTACTTAAACACAGTCTTTAATAGTCACAGAAACAGGAAAAAAATCCATACTTAATCCTGGAAATATTTTAGTAAATCAGCTCACTAATAACACATGAGGTATACTAATAAAATAATAAGACTGCATATGATGTAACATAGGTTAGTTTCATTTAGTGTATGCTTTCATAAGGTGATTCACTTACGAGAAAATGGTAGAGACAGTTCCTAAAGGCAAGCAAAGACCAAATTGTGATTTGGGGCTAAACTTTCAGGTGACAGAGAGGAACTGTTTCTCTGTTGTTTAAAATAAGCAATTACAGCAGGAGTTTACGATGTCTCAGAGAAGGTTTTATCAACGTGAATGTCAGGGGATTTGTTGGCTCTGTGTCTTGCTTTTAGCCAACATGTGGATCACATTCCCTCATCCACACAAATACAAGATTGTATATTTTAATTCATCTGAAGCTTTATTGCAGAGTCTATAAATATTATATAACAAATCTGAGCATTACTACTTTCTTGTGCATTCAGGATACATCTCTGTGATCACTATAATCAACCTAATTGGGCAAGACTCTCTAAGTGAAGGCAATAACATTTGTTTACTTCGTTGTAGGAATGTGCTCGCAGCCTGGTACCACCACATTTAAATTAGTTTTTATCCAAAACAGAGAGAAATGCACCCTTCAGTCAATACAGTCTGTTAATCTGAATGTGTTTAAATTGACTGTGTGCATGCCCATAGGAAACTCTGAGAAGCTCTGTTCTTTGTCCTTTTGTGAGAGGACTAAATGATGTTCAAACCTTTTCCTTCTTTACTATTTTGCCGAGCGGTGAGGAGTGGAAGCCTTCCTCCAGTCTTCGAGGTGGCTGGTTGCAACAGGAGTGGCATAATGATTTCTCTTCAGGGTAGCAATAAATATATTTTAGAAAAATGCAAGAGTTTGTGGAGACAAGGCGGAGAGTAGCATAGTTAGACAAGCACTTCCAGATGAAGAGAGGTTACTCATACCCTTTTCTAGGAATCCTGTATCAGTCGTATGTGCTACTTTGTCCCGCGGAACTACCCTCTCAACATCAGGTGTTTCCTTCAGAATCACCATGGTTTGATTCCCAAAGGAGCCTCCGCATCTTCCCCGTTTCATTCTCCACCTTCTTTGTCCTTCACTTTGCAACCCTTTGCACATTCTACATCCAATCCCCACATACTCATGCAGGATGGTAGCTCCAGGTAGGCAACGGAAAGGAAGGGATTTGAGAGGGGTTTAAATAGTGTCTCCTGCAACTGTGCTTGCCTTCGTGGAAATGTTGAGGGCCATTATGTAAAGCAAGTGTATTATTATTTTATTATTAATTAATTATTATTTTGTTGTTGTTGTTGTTGTTGTTGTTGTTCTTGTTTGAGTAAAAGCCTTTTCTCTCCACGAAGGAAAGAAAGCCGTACTGGCAGGAGCAGGAGAGGGGAGTACACAGGATTGCCCTGCCTGTGCTGCCATTTTGGAAGCCATGTTGCTGGTGGATGGAAAACATTTGGAGCAAGAGAGATAAACTGCTGATGCCTCCAGCCCATGCTAAAAATAATACTCCACGAAACACGTATGCGCCAAGCCAACTCGAATTAATCAAAGTTACCTCATTGCTTTCATATACATTCTTCAGGAAGCATTTTCTGTTTTTGTCATCTTATGCCCTCAAAAGCAACCTCCTGGCACTCAGATTTCACTTTTATAAGTTTGCAGAGAAAGCCAAGGAATGTGATGTACTGACAGCCAATTTGGTAAACTTTAAAGCCAGCAATCTGATGCTTGTCCCTGCAGTCCCTACCTCACATGGGCCTGGAACCAAACTGGCACGTATGAAATGTGCACTGAATGAAAGTCATACCCCGTGACTTGTTGCTGGTCCTCTCTGAAAACGTTAAGTACAAAGAAAGTGTTTTTAAGCAACAATAATAAACTCTAATTGTCTAGGTCACCCCATCTGAGAGGTATAATCTCACAGGGACAATAAGACAACAACAACCCTTTGTAGTGGACCCTGGACAGGACATCTGGAATGCCACCCACTGTTTCTTGTCATTTGCATGACATCCCTGGGCATCTGACACGTTATGGTAGACAACTACTGTCGCTTTCTTCTCATATCATTTTCTTTGTTTTCCAGCATGGTCCATTTTGGTGACTTTTCCAGCAGCTGATGCCCTTGGTATATTTCTTGTCATTGCTCATGTTTTTTTCCTAGATCCCTGATTCTCATTGTGTCAATCTTTTTCAGTTATTTATGACAGTAACAACTCAAACTTGTTTAAACAAACCCAGAGATTTATTGACCCATGTGCCTGGGACATGTATGGGTGGATTTGCCTTCAGATATTCCTTGATCCAGGGCTTACAAACATCGTCGGGACTTTGTCTCCCTCTTTAATATTTTCACTCCAAAGGCTGTCATAACTGGCAATTTGACTGCTCCCTACTCATCCTTTTCCACCTTTATCAGTCTCAGGAAAAAAAAAAAAAAGTTTTTTCTAATGACTCCTATAGAAACATTATGCTGAGGATTCTGGTAAGACTCATATGGCAAGCCTATCCTTTTTGATTATTTCGTTTGAGGCATATGTATTCTGACTGGGTCAGACAATTGCTTTTGGTACAGGGAGTGGGTTGGCTCCACCTCACCCACATTGACTGGGTTTTCTCTAGGAAAGAGGGATTCTATTAGTAGAAGAAGGAAGGAAAAGAGTCTTAAAGAGGTCAAACATGTTTCCACAACCATATTGTTCTGATGACATTCTGTGAGACTTCTGAAGTGAAGCGAGGTAGTTATTCAGGGCACCAAAATAAAATTAAATATACTTCTCTAGCAAATAAACAAGTCTCCACCCTTTACTCAAATGCCACTTGCTCAGGTAGCCATTCCTGACTCAAATTAAAAAGCACTACTTTCTTTCTAAATTCTTATTCTGAAATTTATTCTACCTAAAATTATGTCACATATGTTTGTTTACTTAGTAATTTTCTATTTCCCTCACTACAATATAAAGAGCAGAAGGCAGGGCATTTTCCCTCTTGTCTCTGCTGCATCTCTGTACCTAGAATAGTGCCTGGCACCACTTAGTCATGCAGTAACTATTTATTGGGTGTGTCAAGAAATAGATGAATAGGCAAACAAAATTATAGTAGCTACAGATGTTAGGTCATAATTCTCAGACCTTTATTACATACAAACATAAACACATGCTCAGGGAAAAATGCAACTGGCAATTTTTTAATGTATAAATGAACATGTTTGTAAAAGACCTCAGACCATGCCTTGTATTTTATATCTTGTTGGTAGCCTCACATCTTCTCTTAATTTCTTTCTCCGATTTTCAGTTCTTTACCCAGAATTACAACTAATCTGATGGGGTTACATAAGAAGTAAAGCATATTTTGATGTGATTTTGCTAATTAAAGCCAGAGTAAAGGGGTAAATTAAATATCTATCAATTATGTAGAATTTTATAAAGCAATAGCTTTAAAAATCATCAAAAACAAAACAAAACAGCCAGATATGTGACTTCTTCTCTTCTATTTGGGCAATCTCACTCTCTTTGATTGTCAGGATTTTCGTTTTCTGTCTTCAAGTTTTATTTTTAGAATTGAACTCTTTGCTACAACATAATAAAAGTTCATGACATCCACTAACTCTTCCCCACAAATAAGGGTAAATTAAAATCAAGGAGGCTGCTTTTATAATTTCATCTCCCACCAAATCTCTCCAGCTCCTTTGTCTTTGGGGTGCCTGCAGGCTGTGGGCAGGAGAGAGCCAGGCAGAACCAGTAGCCTGTTCTGCAGACTCTGTTACCCCTCAAGTGCAGTGGGAATTCCTTTCTGCCTGAGTGAAATGTCTAGTCTATAAAACCGGTTAGTAAAACATACTGTAATTTGGGATTTGGTAATGCCGGCTTCATTTTGACAGAACCCAGGCTGACCCACAGTATTACATCACAAACAGATGTGAATTCTAGCGAGGTGGAATGATTAAAAACTCACTCAGAAAGAAGAAGAGTACTGAATCATAGGAGGACTTTGTTCTTCTGTAGCTTCTAAGCAGTAATCCTTGTTTAACCCTATTTAGTCCAAGTGACATTCGCCTCCAACGCCAGTGACCTTGGGATCACCTCTGACTCTTCTTGATATAGAGGGTCTGGTAACAGGCACGCACGGAAGATTTTTTAAAAAGTGCCTGATGTGTCACTAAGACAACCTTAGACAATTTGACATTTAAATATGCAAGAACAATTCAGGGCGAGTCAATAAAGAAACCTAGTCCTCAGTTTTTTTGTTGTTCATTTATTTATTTATTTACTTGCTTACTTACTTATTTATTTTTAATTCGAGGAACAGAAACAATGATACCTTAGGTGTGGTTTTACTGGAAATGAAACAATACATTAGGTGTGGTGTTATTGTGAAAACCAAAAATGACTGTGTGAAAGTACTTTCCAAACTATAAAGTACTATAAAAATATTACCAGTAGTTAGTACTAACAGCTATAGGCAGATTAAAATAATGACAATGACTCTTTTATATAAAAATGTATCACTGGCATGCTTTTAAAAGGCTATGCCATGGTTTGGATTTTTGATACTTTTTCAAACCACATTTAAATCTGTGTCTCACTTCAGACCTAAATTAATTATTTAATCACTTGGATATTCGATATTTAGTTGTAAAAATAGAGGTAGAAGGGTAGAGGAGTATTCATTTATATGTATATATATATACATATATACATACCTATTTACATATTTAATGACATCATTTGGGGAATATAATAAACATTAACTGATGTGAGTATTAACTGCTGCAAATCTTTATTAAGCTTAAGGTCAAGCACTTTAAGTAGAGTTCTCTTAAAATAAAATTCTATTGTGTTGCAAAACAAATAAGGTGGCTCATACCAGGATAAATTATGAAACCATTGAACTAGTGACACTCTACTTGATTATTTGTAAAGTGAAGAGTATCCAATCAGAAATGGTAACGTTTTGGAAGATGACATCTACCAACAACCTTGGAAACCAAGATGGTGACTAAATACAGATTTTATCTATCCAGTGTGGGAACCTACTACTCAAAGAGGTTCCTTGAAGTGAAATTATTAGCAAACAGTAAGTCATTCCATACTGTCATTCAGCAAATGTGTCAGGCACTGTTCTGAGTCCGGAAGTATAATAGAGAACATGACAGACATTGGCCCTAACTCGTAGAACGTGTATACTAATAGGGGAGAGAAATAATAAAGAAACTTATAAAAGAAAACTTCAATTTTCTGGCCTCCAGGTTTTCATCGAGAGGCAACTGAGACGATAAAGTCACAAGAGAAAAATATTTAAGAGCCGTGGTGACTTTGAGGTGCAACAGGAGGACACAGGCTGTTTGGGGATGCAGGTTGATGGCTCTCAATATTCTTTTCCATGAATCCTTCTCTTGACTTTACAAGCTGTATCATTAGCTAAACAAGACTGCAACCAGCAAATGGACCTAGCAGCAGTGGCATCTGGGATTATCTACCGAGACTGTTCCTGTGACTCCCGGGAACATGTATGTCCTTGTTTGAGGCTGGCTCTCCATTAGTCACTGTCCTCGTTCTATGCCCTCTGTTATTCCACTACTGCATCTAAACACAGTTAGGGGCCTACACTGAGTCACACTGGCCAGTTTTGGCCACATCACTTCTTGCTGCCGTTGCTGACGATGACAATAGATAATGGTATTGCAGTGCTTACAATGTCACGGGGAGTATTCTTAAGCATGTTAGGTAAAGAACACATATCAGCTCTTGCATATTATTAAGGGCGTTCTAAGTCTTTATGTATAAAATAGCTCAAAGTTGCGACTTTATAATAAAGTCCTCATCAAGGCCCATTTCTGATACTGCACATATTTCTTTTTTTAATCTGTAACTGCAAAACTATGTCTCCTAAGGTTTTGGCACTTGCCTTCTTTAAGTATTCTGTCCTCCTATTTTATTAAAACCAGATACAGTTGTTCCTCTTTATCCTCGAGGTTATGTCCAAAATCTCCAGTAGGTCTAAGCTGTAAGGCATACCTAATGCTATGTACACCATGGTTTTTTCCCACACATAAACACTTAAAATGAGTATATATTATGTTGCATGGGTAGGCCAGTGGATTATGAGATTATAATATACTAATTAATGAAACAATTAGAGAAAATTAGACAAATGTGGTTTCTTTTTCTTCTTTCTATAAATGTCTTACTGTACTGTATTCACCCTCTCCTGTAATGATGGAGATGATACAATGCCACATGATGAGATGAAGTGTGGTGAATGATATAAGGCTTTGTGATGTAGCATCAGGCTACTTTGAGGGTTACTTGAACACAATTGCTGTGAGACCATGACGTGTGAATCTGATACACCTAGACAGCTACTACATGACTAAGAGGCAGGGAGAAGCTGGGTGAAGGGACAGAGTGGGATAGTGAGAGAAAGATGCACAATTTACAACTTATGAACTATTTCTCTGAATTTCGCATTTAATATTTTCTCACCAAAGCCGACTATGAGTTATTGAAATTAATGGAAAGCGAAATCATGAATATGGGAGGATTACTGGTAATCCATGCATTGAAATAGGTTTCCTATGACTTGTCTACATTATATGTATTACAAGAGTTTGAAAACTTAAAAAGTTATTAAGTAGTTAAGAGTGTTGCTAGTTAGCTAGGGGTTGCTATAAGATTATTATTTAAGAGTATATCCCAATCCCAATATTACCCCTTCTCTTACTTTTTCCATGAAAATTAGTAGAGAAACTAGTATAACAAACTCCCATGTACCCATCACCTAGCTTCAACAATTATCATTGCTAGTTCTGTTTATCTCTATCCTATGTTTTTTATTATCATCTTATGTTTAGAAAATTAGCGACTGCTGATGTCCCCAGACGATCTAAGACGTCCATGTGATCTAATAACTTGAAGGAATCATGTCTGGATTGCTAATGCAGAAAAGGAGAGAATGCATAAAATGAAAGGGCTTTGTAAAACTAGAGAATGCATCCACAAAGAAAATAAAAATTTGAAGTTTAGAGTGTGTTAAAGAAGGCCACCAGTTCTCTATCAATAAATGGAGCTTATTTTGCATCCCCTGAACCATGACTGCTTAAGCCGTATCTCATAGAATGTGATAGAAGGGATGCTGTGCTAGTTTTGGATTTATCGGGTTAAGAGCATTAGAATCTTCCTCTTTCTCCTTCTTGGAACACTTGTTCTTGGAACCCAGCCAGGAGGATGTAAGAGTCCCAAGCCACGTGGCGATGCCCAGCAGGCAATCCCAGCTAGGTTTCTGGCTGGTGACAGCATTACCTGCCAGCTGTGAGAACCACCTGGAGTTTCCAGTCCAATCAAGCTCCCATGTGAGATCATGCGGAGCAGAAGATGCCCGACTAAATCTAGTCAACCCACGGATTTATCAGAGGGAATAAAAATTTGTTGTTTTAAGCAACTAAATTTTAGGGTGGTTTGTTCCATAGTAATAAATGATTGAAACAGAACTGATACTGGAAGTACGTTGTTAGTATGACAAAAACAAATAATGTGTTGCATTGGTTTTGGGACTGGTGGCAAGTGGAAGTTGAAGAGCCTTGAGGAGACTGTCACTGAAGGTAAAAAGGACAACAAGAAAACTATTTTTGGAAACTGGAGAAAAGAAGACCCAAGTTATGTAGTGGCAGAATAAATAGCAAAACTGCTGCCTATGGTAACATGGAAGAAAGAAAAAGTAGATAATTAGCTCATGGATCTGGGTAGTGCTATTTTTAGAAAGAATGTTAGAAGTTACTCATTTCATTGGCCAACGCCAGTCAGAAGGTCCCCAGGTTCAAAGACAGGAGAAGGGATTTCACTTCCTATGAGAGGTGTAGTGAAGAATTCATGACCTCGGTTAATCCACATAAGGGAGGGTTGATATCTGAAGGGCATATGTAATCCTAGGAGGCAGTATGAGAGAGCTCAAAAATAACACCGAATTCTGACTTAAGAAACCTATGGGAAAGAAAAGGGAAGTGTGTGAATCCTTTACACCTTGGACGGAGTCATGGGTTGATTTAATCTTTAATTAGAAGGGCTTGCCAGTTCTGCAAACCTGTCCTTTGCTCCTTCTGTTACCATTGAAAATAATCAAGTGGGCCAGCCAGATTAACCAGACATAAATAGAACATTTGCTTCCATTAAGAGAGAACCAACCATTTTTTTGTTTTCTTGATGTTGAATTAAGCAGCCAGTCTGGTTTTCCCGTTAAACAGAACTAAAACCCACATCCAAGTGAATTACTCAGCTCTGCTTTAAACAAAACACCATCGTTGTCAAGACATAGGCCGTTTCATTTTTATCACAGGAAGAGATGTTAAGGTAGGTTAATGTCTTTAGAAATTATTTATTTCTTGCAAATCTCCTGTGCATTACCCTGAAGTAGACTGGGAATTAGGAGACATTAATCTGAAAGAAAAAAGCAATGACTGCTGTCTTCCCCAATAACGAGAAACCATAGTTATAGCCAAAGCCCCAAATACCTAAATAGTTAGGTCTTTTGGATCTTTACAGATATTCGTGCATAACAGCTGTGTTCTATGAAATCACTTCTGTATGTCCCCAAAGAAAGTCAACATACCTGTGCAGGTAGGTCTTATTTGTCCATGTTCATTTGAAGGTTAATGAGGAGGTCCTGGGGAAAAAGAAAATTGGGATGCTGGTGAAACTTACATTTAGACTTGCTGGCTTCCTTCTTCCCATCTCTTCCCTGGTTTCATAACAATGCTCTCTGCAAAGGGAAAGGTGAAGCCCTAGAAGTTGCGCCAGAGACCGAATTCATACAGGTCAAGGAAGGGAAGAGGAGGAGTGATAGCGAGATGGAGGATAAGAATGAGGGGTGAACTCTGATTACACAGACAGGGGTGAGGTTGGGGATTAATGTCCTAAGGGAGAAGGACAGAGAACCCTGGCCTGATTTCTCTCAGATCCTTTTAATTCAAGGGTGGCGACAAGTCCTTAACAGACACTTCAAGAACTTTCAGTTTGTTATCTCAATTCTAAAAACATTGTAGTAAAACTGCCCAGTGAACAGAAGCTTTCAGCCAGTCTTTGCATTAAGAAAAGCAAGCTTAGGAAGGACCGAGGTTGCTGTAAAATTTGGTAGAAAACCTGCAACATGAAGTTATCTAGCCACTTACCTTAACCTGCATTCACTGCTTCACCCAAAGACAAAACAACTGCTTGTCAGATGATTAGGGTGGCATTTTCTGCCCCAGCACACACTGATATGCCCTGAGGTCCCCAGTGGTCTGGGCTCACTGTTTCATCTCTGTCACACCAAGTCTCATAACCTGGCAATGGCCGTGTCTAAGCTCAGATTTTTCATATAATTAATTTCCTTCTTTCTCCACACCCTCCATGGTTTTCTCTCTGTGTGGTTCTCTCTTTCTTTCAAAAAGATTCCTAGAAAGCAAGAAATCTAGACTAATCTTGGGGCTCTCTCTAACTTAGTTAGAGTGATAACAATAACTTATACTAGTCATTTCACTATTCTACCCCATTTCCCATTTATAAATTGTGGGAAGTAGTCCTTACCTCCAGAATTAGCATCCTATGATGCTAGTACAGAGTCTGAGTACTCCCAAGACCCCAGTTTTTTTCAACTGCGACTCAAAAGTATTGTGCGGAAGATTAATATGACTATTTTTCGCTAATTTTTCTGCAATGTGCCCTTTGTTTTATTTTTAACACAAAAATAATTAGTCTAGATAAACAATGAACACAGTCTTTGGAGAAAAATTAAATTGAGTGTCTACACAGGAGCTAGTTGATATTTCTACAATATGTTTTCTCTTCTGAGCCAAAATACTAACAACAGCACACAACACTGTGGGGGGTGGAAGTACAAGAGTCACTGAGTAAAAATTTCTCCCCAAAATATCAGTCTTGCAAAATGTCTATTACCGAGTAGCAGGAGTGATCTATGAGGAGCATTATTTGACTAGCTCTAAACTGCCTCACTTGTTACTTTGGGTTCAGTGGGGTTCTTAACAGCTTTGAGGTTGGCTAAGGAGAAATGTAGGACAATTTGCTTTTTGACTTATAGAGCATGGTTAACCCTCACAGTGAGAAAATACACTCATTGATGACTGTTCCCAAGGGCAATATTATCAGAATAAAAAACAAAAAAACAAAAAACAGTGCCAAAATGATGAAGGAACGTGGAAGCTTAGGTGGAGAAGAAACAAATATGATCCCTAACTTGCATGGTCTTGTCGGGGAGAACTCAGCAAAAGCAGAAGTTCAGCTTAGAGTATGCTCATAAATGTTTGGTCCAGTGACCAGTTGCATGAGGAAGTATCATTTTTCTTCCCCAAACCTTTTTTCTGTGTTGTTGTTGTTATTGTTGTTGTTGTTGTGCTGCTGCTGTTGCTATTTTCTGTTAACCCTCACCTAGATTTCCAGATTCTCAACATTACCTCTGTCCTCCCATGGAACGTATATGTGACCCTGACTTTAAAATGTCCTTTCCGTTAACCTCTTTCCTCCGATTGATCCCCTTTGCCACCCTCATGTGCACCTGCATGAATAAACATGGGGAGTAGGAGAGGCTCTGTCTTCCATAGGCCAGCAGCCCTCTGTTCACACCTCTCCCATAATATTGATCAGATGTTGCTTCACTTCGGATTGGTTTTTATTTTCGTATGTCTTACGTATACTACTGGATCATACATAGATGTCAGGCAGTTTTCTTCATGTTCAATTTTTTTTCCACAGCATTTAGCTCTGTACCTTTATTACATAACCAAAGAAGCTTTCAAAAAGTTCATAAATAGCGAATACATTATTTCTCCATGTGTAAGAAGCCTATGGGGTATGATGACAATAGCAGCAGGATTAAGAGTACAAATCTGAACAGTGACAATAACAATAATACCAATGACAATCACAGCACATTTGTTGAGTGTTTATGGATCCCAAGCCCTGCCGCAATCACTACCACCCTCCCTCCCACCTTGAGAGAGAGAGAGCAAAGCAGTGATTAATATGAGTATTAATAGATATATACACCTACACATGTATAGATATATACCTATATATACATATATATATAAATATATAGATATCGATATATAATCATTCTTATTTAATCTAGGAACGAACAAATAAGGATGTTATTTATTGTTTTCACAGATTTTTGCTTCATCTAACAGATTAAAAATTCAGAAATGGACAAGTTAAGAACGCTGTTCAAAGTCATAGCCCATGAGCATCAGTATTAGATTCCCGAGAGCCAGACCACAGAGCTCTCCAAAAAGTGGGTTATTCTTCACCTCAGTTTCTCTGTCTCCTCTAGATCACAAAAGGCAAGCATGTCTGGGGGTCTCCTTGTTCTCTGTCTTCCTCTTGCTCCTGCAAAACCTCTTGGACACTCTGGCCCTTGAACTAGCTGCTCTGGAGCTATCATAAGCGTTCAAAGTCAGAGAGTCCATGGTAGCCAGGACCACCTCCCTTTTGTCAGCTAGGCCTATGAATCCAAGTACACAGCCCAGGGCCTTGCAGGAACCCTGGAGAATGGACAAGAGACTTGAAATAACTTTGAGTACCCAGGAGGTACTAATAGGGCTCTCCCTGGAGCTGGGCTACCTCGTGGAGCTCTCATTCTGGTGGGTAGAGACTCCCAGTATACGATTGAACAGAAGAATTGATAATGAAAACTGGAAAGTGGAGCAGGATGAAGGAAAGGGAGCGAGGATGCTGTTTCAGGCAGGGAGGACAGAAAGGAACTCTCATAAAGTTCCAATAATACAAAGTAAACATTTTAAAGAAACCTCCCAAATTTATGCATAGCCACTGATTACAGTATTTTTACTTCATTTGATGTTTGCTGTCTTAGGAGGGAAAGTCAATTCTACTAAATATAGGGACTTAAGGAACAATCATTTCAAGTGTCTCAAAGACCGTGTCAGGGCTAATATCAGCCAAATTAGAAAGTGAGAGAAGCGGTTTGGGGAGCGGCCCTTCCCAACCTCCCGAAGTCCCGTATTTCTAAAACTTTGCCTTCTTCAGAGGCTTTCTTTCCTCCTTGTCCACATCTTAGTGCCAGAGTCCCCAGGTTCTCCTCATCTGGCATCTAAAAACTGCTCCTAGAAAATGGACCAACACAGGCACACACTTACATGCGCATATATGCAGACACACAGACACATATATACACACATGTATACACACAGGCACATCAGCATACACATACACACATAGACATACTCACCGACACACACATATTTTAAAAGTACAAAGTCAAAGGAAAATCTCTGACTACTAACTTTGGGGAACCCTGAGGCTTTTCCAAGCCAGGTGGGGGAGAAAATGGGAACAGAAAGCTTTCTCAGCATTTCTTGATCAAGTCCCTGGCTGTCACCTGATCTACATCTTGTCAGTTTGCTGTTGTTATGATGCGGGTTTTATCTTTAAAGCCCTAGAAAAAGACGTTTCAGGGATATATTTTAAAGCATATCCCAGCCTATTATGAAAACACCTGTTCAATCGTGAGACCATTCCTGACATGAGGATTATTGGCTGGAGAAAGAAATGACAGCACAATTTATTAGCCATCTCACAATTCAGTTTTGAGGAAACGAATCCCTTGCATTTCCTGTCAAATTATTATTAATAAAATTAATAAAAGTCTTTCCCTTTATATTTATAAAATTATACCAAATGTGATAGATTAATTTCTTACATGTCATCATTTTGGAACAAAGCAGGGAAGATGGGATAAAATAATTCATTTCTTTGAGCCATTCTCTGCATTTTAGTCTCCGACAATCAGCTTTCTATGACCATGTGGTTATTCACGGATAGGTATTCATTTCAGAAAAGCTTGGCAATCTGATGACATGATACGAGGGAGTCCAAACATGTCTTGTTATTTACCTTAACACGTCCTAGTCCACCTCTGGATTAATTGTCTACGAGCTCCTTTAACGAAACAGAAGGGACAAGTCCAGTAACGTGAGTGGCCTTGCCATCCCTCCCTGTGCACAGTAAGCTCATTAGCAGAAATAGCTCAGTGGCACCAGTTTTAGGTCAATGGCTTTTAAAACACAGATTCTATGCCACAGAAGAACTTTTCCCAGAGAGGCAGACAGATGGAATAAAAAGTCAAAAGAGGAGGCATTTATTGGAAAATAAAGGGAACAAACCTGGTTTAATTATAAACCCAATCCTCCCCCAAATCTAGGAGGCTAATCTTTTCAATTTCATAGAATATTCCTCACCTTCTCTGTCACTCCTTACTTCTGTCTCTTTACAGGTCCATTTGTTTCATGAGTCATGAACTCGTAGTTAAGTATTATATCAGAATATAGACTGAAAGAGTAATGCCACAGTGGATTCTGATGGTCTCGATGTGTGGAACTCAGTCGTTAAAGAGACAGATTAGAAAACTAAGTGATGTGATAATATTGGAGTTGCGAAGATGATATGCTTTCGACTGGAGAGATAAGGAGGCTGGCCTTGAAAATTCTCATCAGTAATTGACATTCAAGAACATTTGAAACTCTGGAAGAGAAGAAAAGTAACACCATCCTAGCAGTGTAAATACTGAGGGAAAGGAAGGAAATGAATAAAAGGAGTTGATGAGGTAACTAAAAGGAATTCAAAAAATTAACCTTTCAAGTACAAAAATTATGTTCACAATTTGTTCATTCACCTATTTAGTCCACAAATACTTATTGAGTATATACCGTGCCATGCAGTGTTCTCGGCATTGGAGATATAATGGTGAACAAAAGTGAAACAGCCCCTGCCTTCACGAACCTTACATGCTAGTGGGAAAAATAAACAATGAACATATACATACATTTTAATGTCATGTTAGAATGTGACAGATGTCATGAAGAAATCTAAAACCAAGTAATGCGCTAGGAGAGGTGCTTTGTTAAGACAAGGTTTTGCGTCCTGGATAAAATGGGTAATAGGGGGCCTGATTTGTAGCATTTGCTGATTGCATGGTGTAAACACTCCCACTGTGGCCAATTTTGGCTATCATCATGACATTACCGAACACAGAGATGGGAAGACCCATGGGTCTGGCTCATAACTGTCTCTTACTATTCAATACAAGCCCACTCCATCACACCACTAGTGGATAGAGACGATTCCTGTGAGGAGCTAACATTTGACAGGAAACCTGAATAAAAGGAAGCGCTGAGCAATGCACATCTATGAGAGAAGAGTATCCCAGGCAGAAGGAACAGCCATTACAAAGCTGTGAGGCAGGGTCATGCCTGATAAGTTAGTGGAACATCAAGGAGGTCCCTGTAGTTGGAGAAGAGTGAATGGGAAAGATAAGCAGAGCCGAGATTGTGAAGTGCTGAGAGTCTAGACCATCGTGAAGTCTTTGGATGCTACTCCAGGTGTGATGGGACATGAAGGAGAGATGAGATCGCCAGGCACACAGCATGATGTTATTATGTTTGAAAAGGAGCACTCAGACACCTGGTGGAGAACAGAATATGGGGGTGGGGGTAGATAAGAGAGGAAGCAGTGAGACAAATTTCAAGCATTTGTCAATTACCTAAGCAAAAGATGGTGGCAGATTGAATGACAAAGACTGGTAAAGGTGGTGAGAAGACTCATATTTGAGATCTATCTATCTATCATGTATCATACACACATATACATACACATGCATATATACGTATACATACTCAAATTCTGGGAATTGAATTCCAGAGGTCATGTAACTTGTCTTAGACAAAATGCTCAAGAAGTGGCAAAGTCAGGACTGATGCCCAGCTGACATCTGCACTGCTCAGGATGAAGCACTAATGGTGGGGTGTGGGGAGCTGCTTTGAACCACACTGGTGCTTGAAGATGACTTTAGCTGGTAAGAGATTTGGGATATATTTTTAAACTAGAACGGTAAGTGTTTTCTCATGGTTTAGATCTAAAGAGCAAGTGAATGAGAAGAGTCAGTGATGTCTCTTGGATTTTATCTGGGCATCTGGGCTGAAGTAAGCTGGAAAATGCTAGGGGAAACATATTTATGGGGCAAGGCTAAGAACTTGGCTTTGAATATACGAGATTTGAGAAACGCCTTCTGTAGCCTCAGCACAGCAGAGAGCTGGTTAGAAGGGAGTCTGTCTAGAGTTCAGAAAAGATGCTGGGCCTTTAAAACAAATGAGAGAGGCATCGAACTTGGCAATGGTATTTAATTCTGTGGTAATTTATAAAATACCTGTGGAATAAGTGTAACTGGAAAAGATGTATGAGGAGGCTTAACTCCTGTGACCTCCAAAATTTAGATGTTGTTAGACAAGAGGATCCAGCAAAGGAGACTGAGAGAAAAAAAGACACTGTAGTAAAACTAAACAAAAGAATTTGGTTTCACAGAAGCTAAGAGAAGGCAATGTTTCAAGGGAGAATGATCAGCTTTGCTAATCATTTGTTCAGAATTTAAGAACAATACAGACTGAAAATTGACCATTAGATTTGCCAACATAAGGATCATTGGTGACCTTGACAGTGGAGAGGAGATCAGGGAGGGTTTTGGATGAAGCTTCAAGTGAGTGGTTTTGAGAAAAATGTGAGATAGGGTAATGAAGAAACTAATATAGACAATGCTTTCAATTTTTTTTTGTAGTGGATTCAAGAATTGATTCAGAAGCTATAGCGTGAAAGTGTTTTGTTTTGTTTTGTTTTTTAAGATAAAAATATTACAGCATATTTCTGTCCCATGATCCAAAGGGAAGGAAAGTCAGTGTTACAGAGAAGGAAGAAAATTACAAGAGTAAGATCCTTGAGTAAGAGAATAAGAAGAGATGCAGTTAACAAAGAGAAATATCAGTCTTTGTCAGAAGCCCAGACTATTTATCCACCCTGATGGGAAGAAAGGCAGAGCATAAGGCGCAGAGGCAGGCCATGTGAGAGGTGGTGGTGAGCAGGGAATGTTCTCTTTTAACTGCTTTTATTTTCTCAGTGAAATAAGAAGCCAAGTCCTCAACTAAGAGGACACAGTGGAGAAGGGGTTTGAGGTTTGAGGGGTGAGGAAAGAGTGTTAACTGGACAGATGGGAGACTGGGGAGTGAACTGACAGTATGGCTGCCCGCCAGTGCTGAGGGTCCACTTGAGATTTGTTATCATAAATACAAAGTGAGGCCAGCCACCAGTCAACATGGCCGGTATTTTCCTCCAGTGAAATTTCAGCTATTTTAGTGCAATTGTAGAATGTGAAAGGAGTTGGATTTGACCAGGGTTGGAGTTTTTCTAGGCACAGAAGAAGGAGAAAAAGAGGGGCAAGGGAATAGATCATAAATGCAAGGGAGCGTTTATAATAATGGTCCATGGAGAGTAAGATAGACAGAGAGGAAAGTGAGGAGGGGTGTGTGTGTGTGTGTGTGTGTGTGTGTGTGTGTGTGTATAGGTATCAGTGTGATGATATATATCAATGGATCTGAGATCCTACAGGGTTTGTGTTGGGAGTACTAGGAAGAAAAAGTCCAGAGAATAAAATAGTTTGAGCTTTCAGAAATGGTATACCCACAAATAATAACAAAGTAATATAAGGGAGGTTTTTTTGTTTTTTTTTTTTTTAAATACCAATCCCAGGCATAACTCTGAAAACCAAATGATATTGTTAGAGAGGTAGAGCTTAGGCATCGCTGTGTGTTTCATCTTAATATTTTTGTTGCTCATTTATATTTTTTCTTATGGAATACAAGGTTGAAACTATACTTCTTGACCAAGGAAACAAAGTTTTTAGGAAGGTTGACTTTGTGACAAAATGAAAGACTGATCGTACCATTGAGAGTTAGAGGGGTTGCATGTCTATTTAGCTCTAATGCTGTGATGAAAAATACAAACACATACAAAGTTGAATCCTGTGTATATTCCTAATATAGCATTTCCCATGTTGCTCTATTCATCTATTTATTTGTCTGTCTCCCAAGCTATGAAGGGCCCATCTCTTAAAGGCAAAGCCTTATCTTGCTTGATTTGTACCCCACCCCTCCAATGTCCATCTGGTGGAGCCTTTGTCATCTAGTTGCAGTCTCAGCAAATGTTAGCTGGGAGAATAAAAGAATATCACATTGATAGTCAAACACCTAGTATCATCCTTGCACTGAGAGGAGACTATCATTCACTCTACCAACTCAATATTGGAAATAATAGTACCTGTTTTTTTCTGCAAAAAAACTGTCATTTACTATGCTACTGAGGATAATTGTTGTCTACTGGCTTATTAACCTTTCCTATTTTATTATTTATGCCCTGCCTATTCTAAAGAGAGAGGAGAGAGAGAGAGAGAGAGAGAGAGAGAGAGAGAGAGAGAGAGAGATTCAAGAGTTAAATTAGTTTAAAAGAATTAAATAAACTTTTAAAATTAAGGACAATTTCCAGGAACTTAGAATAATTTGGTTATTGCTGTTGGCAATAAAATTTAGTTATAAGATTTCTGGGAGCCAAGAAAAAAGGTAAACATGTTGAGCTGTATAATTTTTATTGCCTCTAAGAGGAAGCTCAGTGGGGAGAAACTAGGGGAACAAATATTTTATCACCAAGATCTTTATTTAGAAGTATATCAAGTAACACGAAGAACTATGTCTTTCACTAAAGTTTTGTAAAAAAAAAAAAAAAAGAAAGAAAATGACATATGTAAACAAAGACACACATGTTTTGCAGATTTAAACACAGTTTATCCTTTTATGAGAGCACAATAGTATAACCTAAATCAATGATCACATTTTAATAGAATATAGTCCAGGTAAATTGCTTTCTGAATTTACATACAGGAGCAGAGCTCAGAAAACCACGTCCATGAAGAGAAGGATTCTGGGGCATTGATTATCTTGTAGGCATGTTAACCTAGCATCCACTGGTGCATGAATAGACTTCAAGATATTTATAGATATTCTCTAGGGGAGAAGATCTGTATGTGCTTCATATTTTCACAGGGGTCATTCATTCCACCTACGTAAAAACTACTTAATCAGATTAACAAATAATCCCCAAATCATTTTCTTTTGATTTAAATGTAATGCTTCCTGGATCATTTTAGAATTCACATTCCATAATCTGAAAATCAGTGGGAAGTAGCATGAAATTTTTCTGGGAAGAGTTGAGGAGCCGGGATAGGATTGACGCTCTGGGCTTCCATAAGCAGAGAGCTGGTGACGCATAAGAGCTGGTGGCTCTCCAGTGCTGGCTTTTCAGGTGGGTCCCTGCTTTTTGAAGAACTCCAGGCCATAAATTGCAATTGCTTTCCTCCTTTCCTAATTTCAAAATCTCTCATTAAAAATTTACAGTGGGCAGTCATCCAGCTATTTATGACTATGTCTAGACAACTGAGAAACAGCAGACGGAGGCAGAGTCGATTTAGGGATCTCGCTGATCCTGGTGACCGGTTCAGATCAGGGCAGAGTCGATCAGATCAGTTAAGTGGAAATCGGATGTTAACACCACTAGAGAAATTGACCTAGGGAAGGAACCTAATCGCCCCTGCTGGGGATGGCTGGGGCCACAGGTCAACATCCATACTTTGGTGTTCAAGCGTGTGCCAACAGTGTCACTGTATTAGTTTGCTTGGGCTCCTAGTACTCAAATACCATAGACTGAGTGGCTTGAAAAACAGAAACTTATAATTCTCACAGTTTAGAGGCTGGAAGTCTAAGATCAGGGTACTGTCAGGGTTAGTTTCTGGTGAAAGCTCACTCTTTTTTCTGTGTCTTCACATAATTTTTCCTCGTGCACATGCAGAGGAAGAGAGATCTCTGGTGTCTCTTTTTTTCTTATAGGCCACCAGTCCTATTAAATTATGGCCTCCACTCATGACCTCATTTAACTTTAATTACCTCCCTAAAGATCTCATCTCTAAAATAGTTATATTGGGGGTTAGGGCTTCATCATACGAATTTTGGGGAACACAATTTAGTTCATAACAATTGCTGACTAAATAATACAAGGTCTGCTGAAAGCTTCTTGTGCAAGTTAGGTGACACCCCATTGTTTTCAGATAATACGTCTGTGGCGGCAGTGAGACCTGTTAGTCAGCTACCTTTCAGAGGAATTATTAGTCAACATTCATAGGTTATTCAGAAATGATCTATGCTTCCTTGACATTGTTAGGGACAAAACACCTGAAGACAAGCAGATAGCACTCAGGATGCCCTACGGGAAAGATGGGCAATGGTGAATCTCGTTGTCTACTAGAGAATTCCTCCTTTCAGAAACGGAAGCCTGGGGTAAATAACATTTTGTAATCTGTGTCAGCAAAGCTGGGCCAAAGTAATGAGAGAATGCATGGTTCAGTGCCCAGATTCTTCCTATTACAGTGTGTGCATTTGTTTGCTCGTGGGGTAATGGCCTATGTGTAATTCTTAATGATGTGGCAAATTGGAGGATTGTGGAAGCGCAGGACATTCTTAACCTGTGTGTGGAAAAAAATCATAGGATCTTAGAGTTTTACAAATGGTAGACTTAAGAATTGAGGAATACTAATAGTTCCCTAAGTTTGTTTCAAGCTTCACTGCTTGGCCGAAGATGCCACCAGGTACACACATCTGGACAGAGCTGGGCTGGCCAGATTCTCTCTGCTATGGATTTGGAATTGGAACTGAACAAAATTGGTTAATCTTTGCTGATGTCTGGAACTAAGGATATATAAAACCCAGGAGCTATGAGAAAATTATATCTCAGTGGATCCAGTGAAAGGTGCTTGTCAGAGATAGAAAAGTGAATTAGACATGCAGAGAGTAGCAGAGATGGATTATGAAGTGGCGGAGGTGGGGGGAGGGGAGGAAAGAGAGAGAGAGGAAAGATTAGTGGATAGATGCAGTTCGCAGACCTACTGTTGTGAGTTTTGGAAACTACTGAGTGGTTTTGCTAGTTTTACAGTTCAGACTCTGATCTAATACTTATTTTGCTAAGCAATGCTGACTTCTAGAGCACTTATGAAGCTATGCACCTTGTAGTTTAATACTGAGGGTGTATCTCAAAGCAATGAACATTAATCCAGACAGTGAAATATTTTCAGAATAACTTGAGACATTTATACATAGATCCCAGAAATATTTTAAGTGTCTTTATTGTCCCTCTCTGATCCACTGCTCCCATATACCACAGCTATTTCCATCCGAGCTATCTTGCTCCAATGACCTGTTTCTGGAAAAACCCCTTTTGCCTTCATCTAAAAGCTAAGTCCCTTCATCACATCTATTTTGTTACAATTCAAAATTTCTAGGAGAATGGAAAAGAAAAGGAGAATGAAAGAGTTATAATAAAATTCTCCTATTGTCACACAGAGGAAAAGCAAAGGCTTTTATCATTTGTGTCTCTGCAGACTTATAATAGCAAAAAAAAACTATAAAATTCTAGAGTTGTGGTTCTAGAAGTACTTTTGAAATCATTAAATCTAAACAATTCTATAAATGAAGATATTCTGTCCTGAATTTAAGAAGTGCCTTCATAATAATTATGCTTTTAAATAATGGTAGCCGGATAAAATGAATATAATGAAAAGAAAAATTACCAAACTTCTCATGTAATTGACCAGTGCTAGAACTAGAAGGAACTTAGAGATAATTTCTTTAGCCTCTTTACTTTTGTGGATGAGTGCACTGAAGGTTAAGAGAATCAAGTGATTTTAACCTGATTCTCAGAGTGCTTTGACCAATGCCTGTATCCCCTTATTGTACTGGCTTTCAAACATTTTATTATTTTAATTTAAGGAATGGAATCATTGTTTAAGTAAATTAATGTAAGCACCTCTAATTGGTAATACATATAATCTCTTCAATGAAGTGATGTTTGATTATCTATCTCATAACACACACACACACACACACACACACACACACACCACAGAGTCATATCTGTTTATCCACATTCTACATCTTGTGGCCCCTGCGGGCACACTGAGAAACTTCTAGGACTCTGCAGAGCAGAACTAGGAAACCCCTACAATGCACACATACCAAGACACTCCTCATCTCTACAACACGTGGCCTGGTAGAATTCAAGCTTTAGAAAGAGAATGTGTCAAAGCCAAAATGCATTTTCTCCAAAAAATTGTGCTATAACTTATGTATTTCTACAAAATAGCATAGAACAAGTGGAAACAAAATGGATGAGAAAGAATAGGAGTTAAAAACAATTTTGAGATCTGGCCTAGGTGGCTTCTAAAAAACCGTTATTTATTTATCTTCTGAGAGGCAGATGTATATGGACTTGGTCTGTTAGACGGAGGACCCATCACTAATCGATAGATGTTTGGACATTACTCCCAGCGTACGAGTAGACACAAATAATTTTGCTAATTGCCGCGGTGCTTATTAATCTTCCAAACATCTTTGCTCAGTACGAGATCTGCTGACTTTGTTAAGAAGCAAAAATATCTTCTTCGCATGCACATGTTTTTTTCTCATAAAGGCATGCCAGCTACCCTAAAAAGGAATTTCCTGGACATTCTAAATAATGAAAGCACGTAGACTGAGCTAAGAGGGCTAGGGTAAGGATTAACTGAGGACATTCAACAATGTAATAACACAAAAGGATGTTTTAAGCAATGGAGTTAAAATGAAGAGAAAGGGGATGACATTTCTTTTACGACTAGTTAGTGGAAGACTTCCAAAGCTGCTTCCCCTTATTCATCTCCATCTGTCAAATATTATACCAAAGGCCTATTCTAATAATGTGCTTAAACTGCTTTGAATTTGAAATGTCACTGGGAGAGGAAATAGAGACTTTTTAAAAATTAAGTTTTTGTATTTGTCCTTGTGTATCGAAAGCAATAAGGAGCCTAAGTAAAACTTTTAAAAGTTAAAAATATTTTGAAATGTCTTAAAATACATATTTTCTAAGAATAAGAATATAATCTTTCTGATCAAATGACTTTTATAAAAAAAGAACCCAAACATAAATACTTTAAAAGGAAGCTAAAAAGGTTAAACAAGCACAAATTTTTAAAAAATTAAATTTAAACCTGGAGGGAAATGACCCTAGTGTCAGACAAACACTGATGTAGAATATATTTTCATAAGACATTTGATTTTTTTTATTTACAATTTTAAGAACTCTATGTAGAAACTGTCCTACCTGAAGCTAACACTGAAAAAATCTGCTGTATAATTCTGATTCCAATATTAGTCCACTTTATCTACATTAAAATATTCTTCTAAAGAAAAGAGAGCTATTATCGTACTGTAATCTCACCCTCCATTTCAAGCTCCTAAGTACTCTGGTTATAGGCTCTATAGAAATTCTTGGACAAATAGTTCTGTGTAAGAAAATTCAGAAGCAATGGATAAATTCCTATTATGATCGTGAATGGAGTAATTAAAATTAATATACTGTATCAAGTCACCCCCCAAAAGACTTTTATTTCAATATCTGCTTTTGCAATTTCAAATAATTGCAAAGTGAAGTAATAAACATATTCATATCCAAATTCATTTCGCATTACTCTAAACTTGGAATGAAAATGAGAAGAGTTTGCAAATAAATAGTGTGATTATCTTCATCCTATGGATAATTTTCATTCAGGTTAGTGGGGACAGCTAATTGTGTGCCTGGGCAGAAGAATTATGTATAAGAATAATATTGCTATTGTATCTTAGTAGGAGGAACCAACAACAGTTTACAGGTAACATCAGCATTTTTATTACCCAAAAGAGGGAAAGAGTTTGAGAAGTGTTTCAAAGTTACTGTGCTGTGATGAAATGGACTCTGGAAGTGGAATGAGAAAACCCAGTTTGGAGTCCCATAAGTGTCACTTATTAAGTGTGACCTAGGTCAGCTCAATCATGTGCGGCTTAATTTTCTCCTCTGTAAAATGAGGAGATTGTACCAGAGAATGCCTCAAAGACACTTTAGAGCTAATGCATTTGTGATGACAACTATAAACGCTTACAAAATATATTTTAAAATCAAGAACGTAAAATGGCAATTATCTATCGGTAAATAACTGAACAACAACGAAGGATTACAGATGGCAAAGACTCCACATATGATAGATATACAAAAGGGAAAACATGACTTAATTCCTATATTTGAGAAAATTAAGGAAGAGACATAATTGAAAAACCCGGGACTTCAATACAAATTATATAAAGGCGAGAACATAAAAACATTTTTTATCTTAACACACTTGCATCTCGTATTAAATATAGTTTCTGTGGGAAGAGATGAAAAAGATTTTAACTTTTATTACTTGGAGAAGTTTAAAGAAGAAATGATTTCGTTTGCACTTTTGGTTTGAACTTTCCACGTCAGCTGAGATGCATTACTGACGTAACATTACAGTTTTAGATATTTGATAAAGCATGAACACTAATTTTTACAGTTTTGCTCTGTATCTTAGAGTCAGTAAATATATATATATAATTTGTCCTCAAACATTTTCTTAGTTCGATTGTTCTCTGGGTACTGCAAAAAGGGCTTATACTGACTAAATGATAAAAATAGTCCTTTGGGATTTCCTTAACTATCTGTTTAGCCATTCACCATATTTAGTAAAGAGGACTGAGCCTTGGTCTGTCTGAATTGCCTGGCTTCTACAGAATCACTGTCTCCTTTATTACAGCCCTAGGCTCATGAGTAGGGACAGATAAAATAACAGGATGCCAAGTTAAATTAGAATTTCAGATAAACACTGAAAAAAACATTAGTATATGTCTCAATGTCCCATACATACTTATCTATCCTCTCTTTTTATTTGCATAATCTGGCATCACTACTCAGAGATCAATCAGCCTAGTCTTATCTGTGAGTCCATTTTCTCTCCTTCTCCTAAAGGACTTTGGGGGCTGTCACTCTCAACTCCACCCTCGGTCTCCAAGTCCATGTATTTGCCATGTCACCATGTACTTATTGGGTGGCTCCAAACAAAACATCCTACAAATAAAAATTCTAGGCTGGCACAAAACCAAGTTCAGCTCTCCATTTCACTCTTCTCTGAGACCAGCTGGTTGTGGACCCTCCAAGGGTAAGATAAGAAGTCCCACCTTCGTCAGGCCATTGTGTTGAAATAGAGCCAGTGTTTTCTCTGCAGAAGCCTCACTCTCCTCTGAGAAGCACACATTGCGCACTGCCCCCTACCTTCTCCTAGGAAGAGGCTGGTCCACTTAAGTTGTGGTGCCAACTTAGGGGTTGAGGGTAGGTCGTAGTTGGCTAACATTAAGTCCTCAGTGGTGGAGGCAGTTCCCAGCATCATAAGGGATTCACACAGAAGCCATGTGAAACTTCTGCTCTTGTCGCCATGCCCACAGCGGTGTGCGTCAGAGCCAGGCAACAGGACGAGAGTAATGTTTGGCTTTGTTTCTGTCTTACGTGTACTTTTCAGGCTCTCCAAAAGATCATCCCTGACAGAGGTGAAGGATATTGCATTTCCCACCTACTGACATACTTTTGTAAAATGAGTGTAGGTGAGAGTTTACCTTAAAAACACTTTTAAAGGGAAAAGAAGTCAGAAATAAACCATTTCAGCTGGAAAAATGTAAGGAGAAAGGTAAAAGGACAGTGCTCACCTTTAAACTCGAAAACGGTGTGAGCTCATTTCTCAGTAGGGAACTCAGGCCTTTTCAGCACCCGAGTCGGAGGTGAGCTTCTCTCACACCGTTGGCCTCGCAGGGTCATTACGCCTCCTTCTACGAGTGCAGGAGAGTGGGTCCCGGGAGCAGCCTTAGATTCACTGCCCTGAGGGGTGACCGTGTTCCAATCATGCACAAGTCCACATGTTATTCTTTTGTCACCCAGCAGACACCTAGTCTTCCTCCTCAGATATTTCTTTGTCACCTTATTTCATGACAGTTGGCTTTCATACCACAGGACATAGGAGGCATAAATCACATGCAAAGAGCTGGAGGGAGCAGCTGAGGTGCTAAATTCCTCATGAAGTCTTCTTTGGTCTCCAACTTTAGAAGTAACTATCTTCTGTCTTAGTCTTTACTTTCGGGCATTTACCATATTCTTTTCCTCTCCATGCCTAGTTAGGTATAAAACTGGACTGTATGATTCTGGGGAGGAAGATTTATTTCTTTTTGATGTGGAACCCTGGGATCACCTCAGAAAGGACTGGAAGAGTGTCTTATGTATACAAGTGATGAAAAAATATTTATTTATCAAAAGTAAGCTACTAGTAAATTTTGGTAGAAATAAGTTGTCCATTTACTATGCATGTCAGATTTAAAATACAGCACAACCTTACGGTCTAACCATACAGACATGAGTCCCTTAATTGTCCCCTCTCTTTGCACACTGAAGTACTCTTATTGCCACAGGAAGTACTACTTTTTGTCTCAATTCTCCAAAAGGCCCACCAGTGTCAACCTGCCAGTAGCAGAAGGACTTTTCCAGACATAGCTAAATGAGGCATCATCAGGACTTTTTCATGTGTGTATGTTTTTAAAGTAATCTGTAGTGGTCTCTTGTCTCAAAAACCAGGACTTGTAAGAATCTCTACCCAGCGAGACTGGGTATTCACTTAGAAGAGTATATGATTCAGAGAGTGGTGTTGATATAATTCATTATAGAAGTGTTTGAAGTATTTGAATAACTATATCTTTTTTGAGTGGAAAATATTTCTCAAAAAGCCAAAGGCTTATGATAAATGCAAATCTATGAAACATTTCTTTGAGAAGCATCTGAGCACAGGTTTGAACCCAAGGTTAGTAATCATTAAACATGGTTATATTTAAATGACCTTTGTCTGTACCTAGTGAAAGTATTTATCTAACAACTTTTTCCTTGAAAAGCAACTTCCTACCTGTCATCTATCAATTCTCTTTTATCACTTCATTCCAAACAGCTCAGATCCGACTTTCTCTATAAAACCTTCTCTTTATTAAGCATGTTGGAGAGAAGCTGCCACTGCTCCTCAACTACTCTTGTAGAACTATACATATTAAACACTCTTGCTCATGCACTCCATGTGTTAACAAACTCTTCCTCCCTTAGCACTCCCGAACAGAACATGCTGGAGCCAGAGCTGCAGGGTGGAACGGCTCCCTCTGCTCAGCTCTTTGATCTTGTACACAGAGTGGATTTACTGTTGCATTGGGCACTCTCTGGTTGAAAAATAGCAGAAACTGGATCTGCTTAACCTAAGCCAAAAGGGAAATTAATGGGAAAAAAAGTGGATCACAGAACAGCCCCGAGAACATGCTCAGAAGCGCAGGGACCAAAGGAGCAGAAAGTACTTAAGAGTTTGGTTGGTCTCCCATTGTTTTTAGACTTTATATCACTCTATTTCTAATGCCAGCTCCAGGAAGAAGCTTTTTATTGGCTTTACTGGGCCACCAGCCCTGACTTCCTTGTCATAAGAAGCACAAGGCATTTCGCAGGTCTGTCACCAGCCCGCCTGGGAGGGGGATTTACCCAAATAGAAATAAGGATGCTGTTGACAAAAGACAATAAATTATTTTCCAGTCAAGCACAATATCAGCCAATAATCACCACACATTTATTGGAGATATTGGCATAAAAACCTCCGGGTGTCACCGGGACACCTGTTACAATTAGAGACAGCATAATAAAGGAGAAGACAGAGTGGGTTTTGGAGTTACAACCACCTGGCCTTTCTGCTACTAGCTGAATGACCAGTCCTCTCAGCATCAAAATCCACATCTATAAAACAGATCTACCTCATGAGGTTACCACAGGAAACACTTTAGGTAGTGATGCGTGACAAGTACTTTCCCTGGTATCTGATATCCAGTGGGCATTCTAAATACTGTCAGTTTTATTTTCCTATCATCCCCATTTCACAAAGGAAGAAAAGGAGACTTAGGGAAGCTCAAATGTTGCTGAAGGTCACATCACCATCTTTCATAACTGGCCTTTGAACCCAGCCATCTTCAAATTTAGCTCAAGCCGTTAAGCACTCTGCTTTACTTGATGTGAAACAATATATTCAGCTAATTTTGAAAGTTGTTCTCTCCAATATTCTCCTTTTAAGATATCCCTGGGTATCGTTAAGGCCTATAAATAGGGGGGATTGCACAAGTGTTTTCAATCTAAAATGCAAGGGTCTTGATAACAGCGGCTACTTTTATCGAAGTCTTAAAATATCCTGCGTACTGTCTCGAGTGCTTCACATATATATTACCTCATTTAATCCTCATAGAAGGAATCTGCCACATCTCATTATCCCCTCTTAAGGATGACAAAGAGGGTTCGTCCAGGTTAGTTAAAACTTCAGAAGTCCCACTTCTATTTAAAGGCATAAACTGAAATTAGAATCCACTGTCTTTTGGCTTTCAGCCTCAAGTCAAACTCTGTAACATGACCCTTCTGTCACCCCCACCCTTGTCTGTTCCTTATGGCCCTGGCTCCCTGGCTTCTTGTGTTGCTCCTGGCCTGGCCTGCCCAGACTTCTTCCAAGGCCCCAGATCAGGCTTGAGGGCCTAATGGTATTCTCAGGAGCACTGCTAAGTAAATTCCATCATATAGACAGCCAGCCAGCCAGATATTCTCTGCTAATAAAGCACTTCGCAGGATTTTCTCCACAGATATACTGAAGGAGTATTTCTGTTTACTATCTCTAAAAATGCCCAGGGGTTTGGCCCATTCCTTCTAAGAAGTGATTCTTGGTTAAAAACTCCTATTTTACTTACCATTACTTGATAATATTTCCTCTTAATTGTTGGAAAATCTACATTTCTAAATTCTGGAAGCTTGAGTAGTTCAAAGAGGTCATTGTCATTATTCTGCAATGTAATTGTGGACTACCTATCATATAATCTGTTATAATATAATACCTCATTGTCTTTTAATCTTAAGACAAAAAAATTTAGATGTGTAATTATATGATGTGTACATGTTACATAATTGTATCTGTATATTATTATTCTTTCAGAGCCGGTATCATATGTGTGTATGTGGTATATATGTGTATATGTATTTGTATACCAACATACAAATACAAATATATGCAAATAATAAATATATATTCATTTTTGTCCCAAAGACTGCCTTTTATGTGGTATTTTGCTTTAGCCGAGTGTGTTTAACAGGTCACATTTAAAAGTTTCCGTTATGGTTGGTTAGCTATATCATTCAGTTCTCATCTCTCTTTGTTATCTGTGATGTCAGGTCACTAAAACACAGGTCGCCTGCCAGTGAGTCCACAGGGGTGGTCTGAGTTGGAGGAGATGCGAGAAAAGGCATTGTTGTTAATTGAAAAAACAAAACAAAACAAAACAAAATATGCGTTCCCCTGGAATTCAATGCAAGGTGGAACTTCTCCCTCCCCTTGCCAGTTCAGGACCTTCCATTTTCAGACTTTTGGTTGTAAAAACCATATGAAATGTTTAGTATGCCTTACTTAATACAAGAGGCTTAGTTCCCTAGCGCAGGAAATTTCCTATGCACGTATTGTCAGGGGCCTGAACTCTAATTATCGCTCTGTGCTTTACCGACCAGTCAACTTGTTTGTGTGGATGACTAGATAACATAAAGCCTTATTCAACTTTCATTGTATTTCTTTCTACGGCTTTGAAATGACTTTAAAAGGACCCTAGATTTTAGTATTTATTCCAATATTTAGGGTTAAGTAAGAGAGCAAGTTTTTTTTCCCCCCTCTCTGAAAATGCCACTGTTTTGTTTCCATTCAAAATGTTTAGAAAAAATATTTCCCCGTGGGACCTCAACAAGATCCTACTAAAACCTAAGAAAAATTTTGTCAAATGTTCCCATTCGTCCAGGACTTCAGAGACGGGTCCCACTCCACTGTACTGCAAGGGCCACCTCCTCTCGCGGAAGAAGGATTGTGCTATTGCTCCTGGCTGTGTCATGCTCATGCCTGATACCACAGCCCCCGATCTTCCTGAGAGATGTGGATGCCTCTCCTCCTCTCACTATGTGAAGCTGTACATGTCCTTCCAACTCCCTCTTAGCACTTGGCTAGGTAGCACAGAAACACTTGGGGTCTTATAACCGTAGTGAGACAGGCTAACTGCACTGCATGCTGGGGATGCATTAGGTTGTGCTCCCGAGGCTCTGTAGATCAGTTAACCCTCCTTATAGAAACGTTGGGGAAAAGCAGGTAGGGGAACATTTACCACAGCAGGAGGAGGCTCTTCTTTCTACTATTGGGAATAAAAACACTGATGACAGTAGACACCATGTACTGAATGTTTGCTAGCCAGGCCTTGTGCTAAGAACTGCCATTCATCATCTCATTTAAACCTCTCAACAATCATTTGTCACAAAACAGCAGGGCACATGTATTAAAATTCTTCACATTTTTACATAGGTGGAAATGGAAGGGTGAACCCAGAGCCCGCTCTGGACCATAACACCACAGTTCTGTTAAACGCCTTTCTGAAATCAAACAGATGAAAAGAGAACGTGACTCCCACCTGCTTGCACTCCTTCTAATGGGAAGTTCATGCTTGCTCATTTTGATGAAGTGACTGTCATGCTGTGAGCACCCCAAAGAGAGGCCTACATGGCAAAGAATAAAGGCAACCTCTAGCCAATGGCCAGTGGGAAACTGAGGTGCTCGGTCCAACCACCCGTCAAAGATTTGAATCTTGTCAGCAACTGCATGAGTGAGCTTGGATGTAAGTTCTTCCCCAGCCAGGCCTCAGATGTATTATGGACAATGTCTGTGTTCTCTCCAAATTCATACGTTGAAATCCTCATCCCGATGCGATGGTGTTAGGAGGTAAGTCGATGGGAGGTGATGAGGTCATGAGGGTGGAGCCCTTGTGAATAGGATTAGTGCCCTTATATATAGACCCTACAGAGCTCTCTCACTTTTTCTGCCATGTGAGGATACATTGAGAGGTCAGTCATCTGCAACCCAGAAGAGAATTCTCATCAGAACCTGATTGTGTTGTTACCTGATCTTGGATTTCCAGCCCCAAGAACTGTGAGATCCCAAAGTTTTGTTGTTTATAAGCCTCTCAGAGTATGATACTTCACTGTAGCATCCCAAACTAGGACAAGATTCCTGCAACCTACACCAACACCTTGATTGTAGTTTTATGAAAGATCCAGAGCCAGGGGTCCCAGTACACCTGTGTTTCTATTTCTGACCTACAGAAACTATGAGATCATAAATATTGTTGCTTTAAGTCATAAGTTTTAGGATAATTTGTTATGCAGTGAAAGATAGCTAATGCATGCCACCTTGATTTACCGAAAGAAATAACTCACATGAAACTCAAGATTTCATTAAACAGTGAAAGGGTCTGTTGAGAGTCATTGATTTCCCGTGGTGAAATAAAAGCTGTGGATTTAGTATTTGCATCAACTGGGTATTTACTATGTGCCAAGCACTATACTATGTCTCTGCATAGTCAATATTAAATGTTAACACTTAATCCTCATAACTTTGTGAGGCCATTTTAATTGGTCACAATTACATTTATCAAGTTATATTTAATAGTGTTGTGGGGATGTTTTCTCCAATGTCTCACCAGTCATTTAAGCTATTCCTAGAGATCCCTTTACTCAGATCTTGTCCGGATTCTTGGTCTTTCTGTGTTATCCGAGCTTGACAAATGTCTTCTTGGTGCTCACACACTGTTCTGATCTTATGTGTGGAGATTTATCTTATTTTGATCAGGACCAATATCACATTAGAAGATGGTCAGTCTTTATTTTTATTAATGTACATTGTGTTTTAGATACCAAATCTATAGCTTGCTTTTTCTAGTATCTGCTGTATAAATGCTTGCTGCTTCAGATGACTTCCCATTCAGAGACTAGTTTCTTTTATTGTTTTCATTACCCTGCAAGATTTTGACTATTTCCATTCCAAATCCTCTGAGCTTTGTCTATGATGGAGCCACAGCGTTGAGTGTGTGTAAGTTTTATCTTCTTGTTAAGTATGCATTAAAATTGGATTCCTGTCCCCACATCCCAGTAATGAACATGTCATCATTCACTATGTAACACCCCAACACATACACAGACATCAGTTACAATAGATTGGGGGGCGGTCCTCTTTGAATGTTTAATGTTCACGTAAAACCCAAATGAATCATGTAAACTGAACATGTTAGTTCTATTAGTCATTTCTTCAAGTTTTTCATATCTTCAGAGAGACTTGTTTTGAAGAAGGCATACCACTGTCAAGACCCTCATATGCTCAGCTTCCTGGATTCTTCAAGGAGATATATCCTCTCCACTCAAGATTTCACACCAAGAGCAGAGTTGCACAGACCACATGGCAAATTCACTATTTGGGAAATCAATATATTCAACACATATGCATTTCATTTGCTCAATTCAATCTAGAGATAAACTTTCAGTCCTTTTTATTTTATAATAAAAAGATTTAAAAGTTGATGTTTAGTGTTTTTTTCTCCTTAGATAAACATTTCTAACATAATTGCCAAGCTCCTTAGATTCCATTCCATTTATTTTTCTGTATGACTTTTATTGAAGTTCTGTTTATGTTCAGGCACCAGGCCACTGAAAAGCATGGAACATTTAGACATTAACAATTTCTTCAGGAGTCTCATGCCAGATAACTATTGGTGAGTTTTAACTTTTTGAACTCCCTTTTGCCCTTAACCCTTGCATTGAAATTTTTTTTAAAAAAAGACTTTTGAAAGGATTATTTGTTGGACAGACAAGATGGGAAGTCCTGCTTTCTTGGAGTTCTCTGCAAGACAGTTCTAAAAACCCTACATGGGGACAAGAACATTAAAACAAATAATGCTTTGACATTATTGTTCAAAAATAGGCCTTCATGTTTTTCTACTTGGGAGCCATGTCATAATTCCAACCAGATTATTGTGAAAAATGAACAGCTTTGATATTTTAGTGATCAATATAGATTACTACAATACAAATAGCAGGGCTCCTGCAGGCCAAGGAAATTTTGATGGATAGTTTTGTAGATACACAGGCCACCTTAGTCATTATAAGGTTTGGAAGTCATAGGAAAGCTGATGGAAAGAAAGGATGAAGAATGGCTCTCCAGTCTTGGCTTGGTGATGGGTGGAGCCATTGAGAGAGACAGGAAATCCAAGTGTCAGTTTTCAATGAAAAATAGTGGATTTGTCTTTGGATAGGTTGAGTAGGAGGTGCCGGTTAGGACTCCAGTTGGAAATGTCTAGCAGGCCACTGAATGCATTTGTCTGGAGTCCAGGCAAGTGGTCAAGACTTGGAGTTTGTGGGGAATGGGGAGATTTAAAGTAATAAGAGGAGGTGGACATTTATGGATTGATATGTTACTATTTTTAGGCAATGTGACAACACTGCTAAAGCCGTGTGAAAGACAAATGCCTCAGGCATCAATATCTGTTTGAGAGTTTCATGTCCATAAGCTTAACTATATGTGACTTAATACTTTGAAAATATTTATTTAGCTCTTACACAAAGTCTCATTTTACTGCCATGAGATTGCTTGGGCACCGGAGAGCATCGTGCTCAGGTTCCAGGTGTAGATAATTAACCTTGCACAGTCAATGGATGTGCATCCCAGGTGTCACCTTTCTGTGCCTCTATTGAAACAACAATAAATCAAAATCTGGCATTATTATCCTTAGTTTATAAACTTTTGTTAAAAACAAAAACAGCAGGCATATAATTAATAGATTGCTTTGGGATGTTGGCTTAGCTCACAACACCACCTTCTTAAAAATTAAAAAAAAAATAATTCGTAAGGATAGCTGTCACAGTTACCTGTTACCATAATAATGCCGTGTTTAAAAAACAGATACAAAACATCAATGGCATGCAACAATTAATTTGTGTTCACACATCTGAGTAAAGCTAAAGTTCGGGTATGTGGCTGTGCTGACCTAGTTGGGCTTTCTCAGACCAGACGTTTGGGTGTCAGCTGACTGTCAATTCAGACAGCTGGGGCTACTCTGCTCCATGTATCTCTTATCTTCCACAAACTAGCCCTGGTGCACTTTTACATCAATGTGAGAAGCACGAGAAAAAAAGCCTGAATGCAAGTACATTTCAAGCCTCTACCTGCCTTATATCTGTTCATGTCTCATTGGCCAAAGCAAGTCATGTGGTAAAGGATGGCACACAATTCCATCTATAGCAAAAAGTCACTGCAAAGTCACATGGCACAGGGTGTGGGTAGGGGGCAAGGGAGAGAAACTGGACTAACATCATCTATCGCTCTATGGTTCCTGTTGATACAGTGTGTCCTTAGAAGCAACAATTAAACTATGTCTCCCCTATAGCTCACTCATGGTTAATTGGATGAAGGGCAGTCACTATCCAAAGCCAAGAATCTATGACTGTGGATATGCAGAGAAGTTTCTTCATTTGAAGTCAAAATTCGTATTATATTTCCCTGATAAACTCAAGATTTTACTGTAATTTAAGTATTTTTGCTGCATTCTCCTTAATAATATTATGCAGATAGTATTTTTAATAAAAATGTAAGTAAATATATTCATCTTTTTATTTGCTCAATATTATTTATCATCTTTATTGTGTTATACACTAAAAAATATATTAAAACATGGCCTCTGCTTTCCACATGTTTAGGAAAAAAATGCGAAATAAGTCACATATAATGCAAGGTGCTACGTGACTGTAATCAATTCAGTCTAAGAGCTACAGATTTCTTCACATCAAAGAAAAAAATGTAACTACATGTTTTGAGCCCTGTGTCGGTCGTTCTACATTTTTCCTCTTGTAATCCTCAAAAATATACAAAGTAGGTATATTTTTAATCTTTATTTGGTAACTAAGGACCTGAAGTCAAGCTTTTAAGAAATTTGCTTAAAATTCACTTGCCTGCAAAACATCTGATCTAGATTTGAGCTTAGCTTTTGCAAACCTCAGAACCCAAGTACTTCCCATTAATCAAAATTGTCTCCTTTTGATAGGAATCCTTTCTCCATTTGTTAATCTTACTATGATTTGTTGTGAAAATTGAATATGAGGTTGTATTTTTAATAGAAAAAAAAAGAGCTATCTGGTACTATATCAGTTTAGTATTGCTAAACTTTTGAACTGAGATTATATTTTCACCCAGTCTTTGTTACGTAATTTGTTTTAATTCACCTTTTTGCTTCATTAGATAAACTTCTGTATCAAGTAGCCAGTCCATATCAAACATTTTTAGCAGCATAAGGAAGATGTTAGTTGTATCTTTAATATTTTGCCAATGAAATGAAAGTCTTCCAAGCACCTACAGTAAATTCTATGGTCTCTACCCTCTGTGACTAATTAATTGTTACTATAGAACATTTAAGGAAATGAAGTACCATTGACAAACATCAACTCTTCCAGAAAAAGCTTCCAAATGACTTGGAAATGAGCTTCATGAATTTAGCCAGGCAAGACATATGTTAAAAATGTGAATATTACTATTACTTGCCCGATAAATGTACAAAGAAGAAACTTGTTGGAATGTATAATTGAGTATATTAATTATTAAACATGGTCATTAACTCGTTAATATACTTATTAAAAATTAACATTTGATAGCTATCGAAATATTAGAATTTTTAACCCTAAGTTAGGATACTAAATAATATATCAAATGTTTCTGCTTTGAAATAAGTGTCTCCAAATCGAGTGTGAAATACATTAAGTATATAATACATATTTAAATAATTTTTGGCAAATACTTTTCATTTCTTTTAACTCTTAAATTTGCCAAAATTTTTAATTTTTCAAATCTGGACAGAAAGGCTACAAAAATTCTTGACCATTTTTTATATATGATGCATAAAGTATGGACTTATCTTTTTATTAGCCTTATAGATAAATAGATATTTTCTTAAGATATTTGTAATGAGAACAAATGTCTGTACCACTCTAGATATGGGCAAATATCACAATGATGTTAAATCTCAGACACCTATAAAAAAATATATGCTTTAAGACTTCCATATTCATATAATATATCCCTTGTTGACAAGTACAATAAAATTAGCACAAGGATTTAAGTCAGAAAATTATGTTTCAAAATTTTACTTTTTTATTCTAATCCTGGCTGCACATTCAAATCATCTGAGACATTCTTAAGATATTTCAATGTCTGGGCCCCATCCCAAGATGCTAAATTAACTGGTAGAGCCTGGACTGCTTTGTCAAAGCCACTCCAGGAGGCAATTCTAAGTACACATTCAGTTTAAGAAAAATAATCAAGAAGGTCACGTTGTTGAACCTGAATCCACAGCTACAAAACCACATCCATAATACTGATTATTGATTAACTAATTTTTCAGGGTTTTTAGGAGACTCAAATGAGATACATACATATGTTTATTCAGCTTAATGCTTTCAATGAAATTTCAGCTCTGTTCAATTACTCTAGAAAATCAAATGGTACTCTCTTCGAGTACTGTAGTGAGAGAGAGGAAGAGAGACAGAAGACAGAATGACGAAAACAGAACATGAGTGACTTAATTTGAATGTCATTTCTTCTTTTGTAGATTCATCTTATTTTTCATGTAGAATAACATTTTACTAATGGGTATTTTAAAACCAGAGTGAACTAATTGTATCTCTATGTAAGTACCTTGTTTGATAAATCTTTTCTCTGAGGTTCTCTATTTACACACTAATTTATTTTTCTACTCTCTCTTAAAAATAACATTTATTCAAGAAGTTTATTTTCCAGAATATAGAAACAATACATGCTAACAGATACTAGCTAGAAAATACAGAAATGTAGCAAAAGAGAATTGGCCATGATCCAGAGAAAACTCACCATTGACGTTCTAATTTGCTCATTCTCTATTTATTTAGCACTATTAAAATTATTTGCATGAAAGAATTCCATTAAAAGACAGCAACATTTTGTCCATTATATACTTTGCAAATATTTTCTGATTGTGTTGCCAGCTTGTTTATTTACTTTTTGTTCGTTTGTTTGTTTTTCTTTTGGTATAGACTGTTTAAAACTTTTTGTAATCAAATTGACTTTTTCCTTGTGTGTTCTTTTACTGCATTCATGTTTATCAAGTCCTTGATCCAATGTTAAACAAATGCTTGCCGTATTTTGCATTTTGTTTGTGACTTTTTTTTTTAGTGTTTAGCATGTTTCTGAGATGGAGGGCATGGAGTAATAAAATATGTAAATGAAGCCCTTGCCTTCACTGGGCTCATGTTCTAGTAGGGGAGAATAATCGATAATCCATAAATGATTATTTTACTTGGTATGAAGTAATAACTGCTATGAAGAAAGTAAAGCGAAGTAATAAAGATAATTGTTCTGGTAATCTAATATTTAAGCAAAACCCTCATGAATTAAGAGAAAAATTATAAAGATATTTAAGGAATTTACATTCTAGACAAAAGGAATACTAAGTGCAAAGTGAAAGGCCTGGCCCTACTTGGCAAGTTTAAAAAATAGCAAAGATGTTAATGTCATTGGAACTAAGGAAGAAAGAAAGTGACAGTGGTGGGAGTGTGTCTAGCACTTATGGACCTTATGAATCATTTTTGCTGTTACTTTTATAGTTAGTTCTCTGAACCACTGTTGCCACAAAAAATGGTTAATATAGGCCATATTAATATAATTCCAGATTATGCACGTACATAGTTAAATTTCTATGAACAATACAGCATACATTTGTTCTTTTAATTTTTTTAAAGCTTTGCAATTAAATCAAAGAGTGAGTTTAAGACTGAGGTTAGTGTATCTTTGCAACTTTTTAAATACATGTCAATCTCATTTAAAAAACAAAGTGGAAGTCTTGGGCTCAGAGCCCAAACAATAGCATGAGGCTACTGTTGAGAAACATTGTTTTGCATTTTTTAAATATATTTTTGCAGGTGCTTTCTATTTTTGGCAAATCATAGACATTTTCAATTTATGACAATGATATCACGCTTCTTAAAAATATATGTATATAAACTTTAAAAAATGCATTAATTTAAAATTTAAGTGAAGAAGAGTAGAGGTGATAGAGGTGACATGAAAGCAGAGGAAATAAAGGGAAAAAGGTGGCTTATATTTCCATCCCATCTGTGACATTCCCCAGGCAAATGCCCCAGGTTATTATATCAAATTGCTGAGTCCCCAAGCCCTCACCTGTGCGATGGGGACAATAGTGGCTACTACATAATTTGGACGTGAGAATTAAACTATTTATTTTTTTCAAAACACTTATGTAAGTGCTCAATAAATACCATTAATTATTATCTTTATTAAGATACTTGAAACTTGCTTTATCTTACTGCAATTTACTTTAGAGATTAAGACAACAGTTCTTAAACTTGACTGTGTTTCAGAATCACCTGAAGAGTTAAACAACACAAAGGCCCAGACTTGTGGAAATAGAACCAGGCTCTAGCATTGGTGTTTTTTTTTTTCTTTTTACCAAGTTCCTTAAGGAATTCTGATACCCCAAAAGTTTGAGAAGTAATTGTGTACCATCAGAGAACTATTGATGGATGTTAGAAACCATCCTAAAATTCTTGGCTGTTTTCCCAGCTACTGCCCTTTTTGAATCAGATGATATTCCTAGGAGTATAGAAAAAAAACCAATAAGTGTTGGTTGATTGAAAGAATGAACAAATCCATAACTAAATAGGTTAATATGGAGAATTATTAATTTTTTCTCCTCCATTTTGAAATTTAAGATCATTCCAATTAATATCTCACAGAAACTTTTTTGAAACTTGGAAATGGTTTTAAATTTCATCTAAAAGAATAAGTAGTCAAAAATAGCCAAGAAAATAATTTAAAAAGCAAAATGATGTGGAAAGACTTTTATCGTTAGGTAATAAAATATGTCAAAAGCAACTATAAGCAGTATGTGAACAGATTGAGAATTATCAACGTGGTTCATGGGAAAGAATAGATACCCAAAAAAGTTAACTTACATATATTTAATATCTATTTCATAAATATGACATTTCTAATTTATGGGGAAATAATTTTTTAATAAATGATGTTGGCATGACAATCCATAAAATATGTTATAAGAGAAAGAAAGAAAAATGAGAAATACTTATATCACATATCAAAATGTTATATTAACATACATACATTGAAATCATATAACTAAAAGAAAATGTGGATTAATATTTATGTCATACTTGAATAGAAAGGATCTTTCTAAACACAAAATTAAATCTATTTACATAGAAAATGAAAATAAATTTATGGCCCAAGACAAACGCAATCAATAAATATATACAAAACTAAGAACAAACACAGGGAAAATGTTTATTGTCACAGTCACTCAAAAATATGTCAGTAAAGGGAAACCATTTTCGACTATCAAATTGGCAAATGTTAAAAATTTGAAAATATTGGCAAGGAGATTGGGTATTAGGAAATCTTAAACCCTGCATTTCAGAGTGTAAATTTTGCAGTACTTCTGGGAAAAACTTGGTGAAATTTTTTCAAAAGTCTTAAAAATATACAAACTCTTTTACCAGTAATTTCCTTTGCAGGATTGTAGCCTAAGGAAGTTGTCTAAACTACATAAAGATTTTGATAACAGAATTTATTTCTCTTAAAATAATGAAAGAAAATAAAATAACTGAAAAGACCAACAAGAGAAAATTGGCTAAGAAAATTACAGCACATTTTGAAATGAAATAATATAAAACATAGATGATCATAAAATATGCCAGTAGAATCTGTATTGCCAAAGGAAAATGTTCATAATATATTTTTAAGCGAAAACAAAGTGTATGTTTTGTAAAAATGAAAATAGTGCAACATTCAAAGGACATACACTAAAATTCAAGTGGTGGTTCATTTTTGTTTTTGCAATGATTGGCATACAATAATTCATGTTAATGTAACTTTTCTAATTCACTGAAGTCAACCTTCGGTCATCTGTAGGAGACATAAACTGGCAAAACCTAATCCATACTTATTAGTCTCCTTTAATTTAATGCAATAAATTAGATGAAACTAATCTTTTGATCTAGAGTCTAAAGCTGAAAAGGAAACTTTTTGATATGATGGGCTTATCTCCCCTGATATACGGGTAGAGAAAGTTGATCCATCTGTACAGGATATGACTCTAGATGTGATGGTGTGGTATTTTGGGATCAGAAGAACTAGCCTTAAATCCTGTCTTGGTCTTGAGCAAGTCCCATAATCTCCCTAAGTCTTAGTTTCTCACCTAAAAAACAGACAAAATACTTGCTCTCTTTATGGGAGTGTTGCTAAGGATTCAATATTCGCCACGATCGTGTGTGTGTGTGTGTGTGTGTGTGTGTGTGTTTAAGCATTTAAAGACACAGAGTTGTAAGTTCAGATAGAATGTTATCCCTGGAAGGGACCTTAAAGCCATTTAAAACCATCTTCCAATCAAGAGAACACTGTTAATTTAATTAAGGCATGCATACTCAGATGGGGGTCTGAGTTTTGGCACCCATACAAAAGTTATCGGCAAACTGGATTCTGAAGGAACCTGACCCGTTATTAAGAACCTTATTCCATTCAACAATCAAAGCATTGTATAAAGATAAATCAAGGAGTCATGTTTCTTCTCAAAGAAGCATACAATGTAAAAGGAATAATAAAACCTAGTGATTTAAATCCCTATAAAATTAATGCATTGTATATGAAGAATTAGCATAAAACATACTGACATTTATAGAATTGTTTCCAAAATACACTGAAGAAATTCCTTGTTAGAGAAAACGGTGGTTTGGAATCATTTCCTCATGTGAGCCATAAAAAGTCTTATATTTAGGTACTTTTATTTAGTTGCTTTAAACCACAATTGAGTTCATGTATATTGGAGCTTAGTACTTAAATATTTTTAATCTCTCTTCCCACAGTAGAGCCAACTACCGAATTCTAAGGCGTACAAGGACACTTCAGTGAAATGACTGGTTTGCCAACAATGAAAATCGGTAGAGAAGGTACAGATTATGAAGGATAGTTATCTTTTTAAACAAAATCTCTAAGGTTGAAATGTGCACATGAACTTTCTGTAAAAGTTACCCCAATTTGCAAATGTGTTAACCAGGTCAACAGGATTGCTCTTGAGTTTGTTTCAATGTAACTGGCACTTTATTAGTTAGATCTGTTTATTCCACTTAAAACAAATGATCCTAATTTTCAATTTTCCAGACAACTACCACATATAATTGTCTCTTACATCTGAGATAGCAGGACTAACCATTTTTATTCTTTTTTTAATTTCCACTTGTCCTGTAGGAATTACTATTTTTTTAAAATTGTGGTACAACACATAAATTTTGCCATTTTAATATATACCATGATATGCAACCATCACCGATTCCAGAATGTTTATATTACCCCTAAAAGGAAACTCCATAAGCGGCCACTGCCCACTGCCCCCAACCCCAGCCTCCCGCAGTTACTAATCTGCTTTCTTTCTCTATGGATTTGCCTGTTTTGCTGAGAAACTATTATCTTTAATCTCATTGTTCCGGATAGCCTTTGCTCTCTGGATCGCTTCTTCTCTCTTCTCCATTCCACTCTAGACCTTAGGAAACTAATGTCTGTGTGCTGCACTAATGGGGCACATGGGCCCTCTGGCTTCTAGGGGGTTTTAGCTCCCAGGAAGCCCTGCAAGGACATCAGAGAGTAGGAGAGGCCTCTCCTCTTCCCTTCCCTGATGTGGGTCAACCTGACAGTGTTCTTCAATACACACAGGCACAATCAGTATAGTATAAATATAAATAAATATAGTGCATACACAATTAAACAAATGAAAAACACATAATTTGAAATATAAAAGCACAAAGAAAGTGTATTCTATGACTATTATCTCCGAAGGAAAAGGATGTTAAAAATATACTCGGAAAAAATGTTTTTTAAAAAATGCAACAAGTTATAGGTGCATTTTGAACTGATCTGTGCCACATCATATGAACACCTTCAATTGCTAGACACTTCATGAATGTTGACTATTCAGGTCTCTTTCTTCAGTTCCAAGACGATGCTCTTAGAAACTTTGTCTCTGAGATGAGTTCAAGGCTTATTTTGTGTCTGTAACTATTAAAATCCCAGGCAGTATTTCACAGTGGATAATATGTAATCCTTTATCTTTTGACTGAATTTGAACTTGAATTAATTCAAACCTTTTGGTAGATTTTCTCTTTCAATTGAGAGAGACTAGCATTCCCACAAGTTTTAAAAGAATTTAGTCAACTTTGATATTAAAAGAGCACAGCAACTTTCATTTTGAGTATATTATTCATTTGGAAATGTCCTTGTGTTCTCTTTTTGTTTTTATTTTATTTTGATCTTTTGAATTTTGAAAAAAAAATAACGATGCCAAATACTTTACGTATTAGCCAATGAATAGAAAAATCTTGTAAGAGAATTTTGTGTAAGGCATAGCACCCTATAATCACCCCATAAAAAAAGAAATATTTACAAATGCCAGGTTTTCAGTGGTGCAATAAATATGGCAGTGGCTTAAATAAGTTATTCAGCGCAACTTTTAAGGAAACATACATGTAAGGGTTTTAACAAGCTTTGTTATTCAACTCTGAATATGAATATGAGCTTTACAAAATTCTTGAATGAAGAAAACCAACAACACTGCAGTGACTTTCGACTGAGGGTGGCTGTAAATCATCCTGGTCTTGGTTGAGGCTCAAGAATCAGAGCAAAGCTTTACTGCTTCTCAAAGACTTTTCAATAAGTTTATTTATAAAGCATGTTTCATAAACTTCAATATCACAAATCTGTATGTGACAGCTGTTTATTCTCCCCAGACTGATAGGGAAAAGGTAAAGCAAGAAGAGGAACTCAGTTCTCCCAATATAAAGTGAAATTTACCACAAGGTTTGTCCAAAAACAGAACAACAGTGGATTCTGATACCAACAGATTTTCTAAATATAACCTTTACCTTATAAAAACTAACATATTGAAAAGATTAAATGAAAACCAAGTTAATGGTGATGTAATACTGAGGAACTATCTCAGTAGGTAAAACGAGGCTACGTCAATGACCCAGTGCAGAAATAAAATCAATTCTTAGGACATAAACTTGTTTTAACACCTTGAGAATTTAGGCTTAGTCTTTTATAATTTGTTTTATACCCTTAGAAGGTAAAGGTTTATAGCTCTGAGGTCATATCTTACCCAGAAGTCAGTTTCCTTACGGATATCTAACTTGTGAATTATTTAAAGGTTTGTTTGTTTTAAAATTTTAAGACATTTGAAGTGTTCATGCCTTTTTGCTTCTTTATTCATATCAAATACCCCAAGATGTCAAAAGTCTGAGGAAAATTAAAGACAAACTGTGTTCTTATTTCAAAGACTGACTCAAAATTATATTAAGGCAAATGTTTCCCATTAGTAGTGAATTAAATAAATTATATGCATATAACAGAATATAATCCTTCATTAAACCATCAATAGAACTAGAAAAAGTAGAAAATAAAGCTTGAGACTGAGCAACTTGTATTCTAGTCTCCAGATACGTGAGGAACAGACTTCATATTCAGCATAAACATAGAAGCAGCACATCAGGACTGCTGGGTCCTGTCTGTCTATGTATGTGTTGGTAAACTGCAACCAACCCACCAACAAAAACTGCCTTCATTTCCGACAGTGTATACATACATACACAAGAAGCACAGTGTATTTTTAAATGCTCAAGATAATAAAGTTAATTGATAGCATTCAATGTTTCTCTCTCTATTAATTATCACCTTTATCTAAATCTATCTTAAATGTCATTATAGTTTATGTTTCTACAATAGGGCTTCTTGGAAGGTTGCATTGTAAAATAATCCCATATTGACTTCATACCCCATTGAGACTTTCTTTTTTCCTGAAGTAAAATGGAGGTAATGGAAGAGTATCTCTATCTGATAACAAAAGAGAAGGAAGGGATGGGAAAAGAAAGGAGGCAAGAGGGGAGGGGCTCAAAGAAATAATCAAAGTTGAGGGGCATTTGGGGAATTTGTTGTTTATGGCAGCAGAGTAGAAGAGAGAAGAAGCAGTAAAGACTCACATAAAAATGTATGTTTAAAATAGCCATGTATTAATATTACTTTTTTTCCTTAAAATAAACTAACAAACAAATCCTACTGTATTGGAACCCAATACTCATTATGCAATTTTTGTATTTGAACAAATTTTGATCTTTAAAACAGAGCTCACATTGATAACAGTAAAAATCTTGTATTTGGATTACTATAAAATTACATCTAAAGTTTTAATAAAGATGATAATAAAAATAAAATGTAAAGCCATCAACCCTTCTAATCATATACATGGAAGTTGTTGTCAGTGTAGTTTCTTTCATTTCTTTGGCTTAGTTTTAAGGACTCTGTTGTCCTATTTCTTCTTTCCCTTTTTCCTAGAAAAAGTCTCATCCTACAACCCACTGCTCCCTCTTTAATATTTTACCAATTACTTCAGGTCAGCTCAAGAAATGTTTTGTCTTCATCAAAAGTTTCCCCAAGAATTTTTCCAAATTGAGAAGAAATAGAATTTCATGTAAAGAACATTGTTTTAGATTTATCTTACTTTACAGTTGGTTAAACTCAGTCATTTCTCCCCATACCAACAGAAAGATAATTTTGAAGATAGCTTTTGGGGTAAGCTTCAATTCAATAAACATTATGGGGCCCTTTCTTTATGTAAGTTGTGCTAGGTTCTCTGAGAGATGCCTAGATGAAGAATATAAATTTCCTGACCTGGAGCAGTTTGCAGATTAGAAAAAGAGGCAGAAATGTAAAGACCAATTCTACTTAAAAATACTGTAAAAATGGGAAGCGAAGATTGATCCCAGCTAAAATAATCAAAACCATTATGAATATGGGTCTTGAAAATTACCTTGGATCTGGTTCATTAAGTTGGCATTGGCACGTATGAAGGAGGCCTTGGGTCTTATGCTACTTCTTTTCAATGACGAAAGCCATATTTATCACTAATCCTTAAAAGTTCTGAGACTTTCCATCACTGTTCCTATTTATTAAAAAAGTTAAAAAAACACCAGACTAATTCAATGATTTAATCATCCACATGTACTGTTTGGTCTCTGAAAATTGTGTTTAGCTGTTCAAAATAAAGAGATTGAGTGAGCACCTTGGAATATATTTACAGAAAGCTGGCTAGGATAAGTAATCATGATTAAACTGTACTTCTCAAATGTAGAGCTTAACCTTTATACTGCCTGAAGTGAATAAAAATGGATCAAATTTCAAAAATATACAAAACTCATTGGAATGTTGACCTAATTCCCCTTCTGATATTTGGCCCTATCCAGCAAAAGGTGAAATTGACCAAAAAAAAAAAAAAAAAAAAGTCGAAGTGCCCTTGTGGTATAAAATTAGTATTAATTTTTAGAGGAGAGCAAATGTTCAGGCAAGTAACACTCGTAACCTGCCTGTGATGGTGTTCTTTTTATCATTCATTTTTAGCTGAAAAATTTTGAAGCTTATGAGCTAGGATGATAAATGAAGGAAAATGATTGAATTGAAATGTTCTTGTTTCATTCAATTATCCTCAATAAAAATCTTCCTACATTAGAATAGTGACCTTTCCTACTTTTAATACCGACTCAAAACAACTATTTGAAAATTCAATTTGCTGCTCAGTGGTTGGCTTACAGGTGTATAACCCTAACAATTATAGCAGCTCAGCCATGATTATAATATACTGGAGCCTTGATGCTTCAAATGTGGTGGTTGACCAGTAGCATCAGTGCCACCTGGAAGCTTGTCGGAAATGTAGATCTTAGGTCCCATCCCTGACCCCTTGAATCAGAATCTGCTTTTTAAGTAGTTTTCCAGGTGGTTAGTATATGCATTAAACAGTGAGAAGCACTCACCATAGTTTTTACTAAAAGGAAGAATAATAAAGAAAAAGACTATATCTTGCAGAAATTTAGAGCTGGTGTTGAAGAGAAACAGTACCACAAAAGATTAAGAATGCATAGATTTTTTTTTTCTCGCATCTGTGTTGTTTTGGCTTTGTGTTTAAACATGGTTTGATCGACAATCACTTCCATAAGGAAAAGAAGCACCGTGTCTCTTTCCTCTATAGAGTTTTTTATGGTTCTGAGTCACTGCTTTTAATAGGCCTGGGGCCTGCACTTTATCTCTGAGACAGAAACAAAAAAGAATAGCTTGCTGCTGACACAAACAAGAGAGTACGCTCGATAACTCAACTGCCACCTGCCAATTGATCCTCCTTTTAAACTCAACCCTGAAGATTCCACTGATCCTAGCTATCTCCCACCTGGCCCCTTGTGGACATTCAAAAGACAGATGAAAGATGCTGATAGGGGCAACAGGACAGTGTGAGTATCATGATCAGCAATTGTTGGCGGCTTCCCTCTGCTCACCATTAAGGATCCTTCTAATCCATCAATGGTTCCTTTTGAACTTTGGCTCACAGACAAATCCCATGCCAGAGTAGTTAGTATCTCCAGATCTCTCTACTCTACAACACTTTGAGCAATGGGGTTGACTTGTGAGCTCATTCACTATTATTTGAGAGAAATCAAAGCTATACACAGATGTGAAGAAGAAAGAACCTTACCCACAATCTGTGCTTCCCAAACTGTCATAAGCACCAGTGAAAGAAAATGAGATGCTGGGTCCACTTGAAGATACCCAGGGGAACTCAGCCAGTGAACCAGATGTTAGGATAATATTTATTAAAGGCAGGGTCTAAGCATATGAGTTTGGGTCTTTTATCTTCTATTTCACTCATCTTACCGGTGAGTATAGCCATGTGTCTTTGTGTGTGACTGGATAGGATGTTATTGAAAGGCTCAGGTTACGACAATTCCATGATCATTCGTGTGGCATGTAGCCCATGGGTACTCAAATAAAATGTCTCTCACGAAGATATCTTTATCATTCAAGACAAGGATATGGGCAGATTGCATGCAATGAACTCACTTGTGAACATATAGTATGTAAATTAGTATCTTTTTTGAAGGTGCTTTGCAAGGCATGTGAAGTTAGAGGCTGAGGTTTTAAGGGAGCTCCCTATGAGATCTTGGGGCTAATATTTTATTTCTCTAAGCTTTGTTCCATTGTTTTAAAAATTATAGAAATTAAGTGTTAATACAAGGAAAAGATGTTGGGCTCACCACGTATAACTCTTTTCATGTGCAGTGAGACCATTGGACTTTACACAATAAATAGGCTGCTTTCCTCTGAAACATCTTGGAGTCCATCACATGTTTGTGTGGATAGTGAATATCCAAGAGGAGACACAGCACACTGCATCTCTCCAGATCCTTGACCCAGACTCCTCCTTACTGTGGTACATCTATCTATATCATTGAGAAAAACTGAGGGACGCTATTGCAGATGACTTCCAACACTGATGTCAGAGTTCACATTTTGTGATTCTGTGGTCTTGGAGGCAGCCCACACTCTTCATTGATAAGACTGTCCAAAAATGTTTTAGTAGTAGGGAAGTCATTTATATACCACGACACTGCACTCTTGATCTCCCTCGACACCCTAGTTGTGTATTTAGGTAAAAGCAATTAGCTCACGGTTACAAGACAATCTTGAATACCGAATAGGGTGAAGTATAAATTGACCTAATGGAAGAAAGCTGTTTTTTTTTTTTTTTATTGGATTTACTCTGAAATAAAATTCATGTAAAATTTAAACCAGTTGTTTAAAATGAAATCATTTACTTGAAAGGGAAAAAATATACCTCTCCATCTATTATCAGGCAGTCAGTTTCAAATATTTCTGAGTCTTAGCTTCTACAGGCTCAGTTTTATTTCTTTTTTCTCTAAATAAAAGATACGGTTGTGACAGCCTTTAAGCAGGACCATTTTATTGAGAAAATATTAAAATTAGAATATTATGTGCCTATCTCATTTGTACTAAAGCTTTGTAATTGAGTGTTAATACACAGGAAAAAATGCCAGTTCTCAATATAGTGTGTCCCACTGAAATGAATCATTATAGAAAAGTGTTTTAAATTTTGAAGAATTCTGGGATCAAAAGAATTCCAGATAAAAAGATAGCAGACAAAGTTTCTAATTTCCTATGGCTTCTAAGAACTGAGCTAGGATTAAAAGGAAATAATAAATTCCCAGTTCAGTTTTAATAGAAAATGATACATATATACTTGGATTATCATTTTCAGAGGGCTATCTGCAGCTGCGAACTTATTGGCTTATTTTTTTTCTTCTTTTCAAAACTATCAGTAAACTTTTCTCTCTTTAAAATGACTCATCGAATTCATGTCTATTTGGGGGAAAATTGTTAAGTTATTAACTTCAAAATGAGCTATATTCCAGACTTCATAAGGGCGGTTCCTGGAATCAGTCTAATTTTGAGTACTCATTCCTGGCTAGAGCTTATTATTACTAGAAGAATATGTGCTGACAGGCAGAGACAAAAAGGTCATTGAGAAGGTCACTTTTAAACAGAAAATGTGATTTATATATTATAAAGCACTCTATTATTATTAGATAGAAATGGGAGTTCAGGGAAAAAATATGGAACTTGAAAAGTCTCTTATTTCTGAAAGTTTAGACAGATTTTAGGGAGAAATTGTGCCATGAATTTCTATTTTACCAAGAATGAGGCTGCATGTTGAGCTGTACAGACAAAATTAGAGACAGATCTATAAGCCAAGGTAATTTTATTATGTTTTAGGTTAAACAAGCTAAAATATTTGATTTTGTTTGAGTACAGAGAAATTGCATTTATATACATAAAAGTGAATGTTTTCTTAAATTAGTAATTACTGACTTTAAATGTAAAATCTGTTAAACTTGGTGTTTTATGCAGCTAAGAGCCACTGCCTTTGTAGTGTTCAATACTTTGTACGTTCTTGTTGTGTTTTATTTTTATGTTCTATTTGGGGAGGGTGGGAAGTTTAGGAGGAAAGAAGGGGAAGAGAGATAAATAGGGGGAGAGAGAGAGAAGGCAGGGGAGAGACAAGAGCTTTTGCTATAGTTTTAAGTCAATGTTAGAATATGATAGGTTTTCAAGAGTCAAAACCAGCTTTAGATGTATATACTAAACACTAAAAAACAAAAGGAGGCTAATAAATTAAGATGACATCACAAACCACAAAATAAGCCCTGTTTCTTTGCTAAAGTTAAAGACATCTGATTGGCACACTCAAGAGGGTTTTTTGTTTTTTGTTTTTTTTTTGCCTGGAGCAGTATCACAAGTTCTTCGGTTTATCCATCTGCAACCGGTTGACTATGTTTCACATTGGTGATGAATTATACTTCGTTTCCTCAGTCTAATCCTTTTCATTTATTTATATTTTATGGAGGAAACATAAAAGGCTTTTTAGAAAAATCCAACTGTTTTTGATAAACCTTGTCATGTGCAAATAATGGAGCCTTGTCAGGGCCAACCTTTTCTGGAAATTTATACCTTCTAATAATAATTAAAAGGAAAAAAAAGGAAAATCAGAAACAAATAAGAATATATTGAATTGGATTCAAAGCATGTTTGTGGCTTTGAATCAGTGGCAATAAAGCATTTTCTATCAAAAATGTTTAAACATGGTGGTGTAGCTAAAATCCCTGTTCAGCTTGAATTTGAGATTTTACAAATAGTGAAACCATGACTTTAATTTTTCAGCTGAAGGAAGAAAGAAAACGTTTAGTTCTCAGTGAAACATTATATTGATAGTCTGGATTCGGGACAATGAGAAAGAGCTGGGCAGTAGGATGGACCGTAGCTTGATGAAGGACCTTAAAATAGGCCAAAAAGAATTCTCAATCAGAGGTTTTTAATTATTTCTAAAGAAGTAAAATTTATATGAACAAGACATACATTTTAACTATTCATAGAATATACATATTTAGACTTTGATTTTTCAATATTTTTTTCCAGTGTTTGAGAAAGTGGTATATCAATAAATGTTTTAAAATAATAATAATGATTATTAATGTTTGTAAATTGAATATTTTGAAAAAAATTTGGCTGATTTTTGTTTGTATTTTGCTTCCTTGTATATTTCTACTAAATCAGTAGAAACTTCAGCTAATTATAAAACTCCTATTTAAAAGATTTCATTTGCTTTGAAATTCGAATAGAATGAATTGCCCATTCTTATCCTCCTTCCAATAGTGTAGAGCTTCTGTTTATGGCAGTAGTTCTCAAGATGGGCTGTTTTGTAGAATTTTCTAGGTAGCTTCTAAAAATACTGATTTCTGGCCTCACCTCAGACCAATTGAAACAAATCCCTAGGGATGTAATACTGGGCATCTGTGTTTTACAAAGTCCTTCATGCGATTCTAATGTTCAGCAAAGTTGGGCCCTACTACTCTAAGGGATTACATTAGAATCCCATTAGAGTAAAATATCACTATGAGATCTTCTGCTCATTTAAATGGCCAGGATTCTACCCACTTCCTAGCCTTAGAGTGAGTGGAGGCAGGATTGGGGTTGGAAATTCATAAAGTTTTGAGTTCAAATTCCGACTCTGGTGTTTACTTATAATATGATCCCGATCTTGATCTTGTTTTTATAAGACAATTAGAGGGCTGTGAGGAAGATCAGAAAAGGCAACTTAAGAATGCCAGAGGTGCTAGAGATGTGCCCAGACTGGACGTGTACTATGAACGGACCTGTCAGGAGGGCATCTGGATCGCACAGCTGGCAAAAAATGTCACCTGCCTTCTTTGTTGAAATGGCCTTTGGGGGCAAACACAGCAGTAAATGGAGGAATTGCTCTGTGGTCAAAGGGAAACACTGTCACTTAATTATTTAAAAAAGAAAGTATCTCTGAGACATAAGAAAAGTGTCTTCAAGGTCACCTAGATCTTCCAGCCACTTAGAAGATGCTTCTGTGCAGAAATCACAAGGCCCGAGGGGGCAAATACACTTAAGCACCTCTCTCCCCACCCCAGATCTTTTTTCATCCTCAAGGAAACAGAAGAGAGAGATTTTAACAAAGATTTCTCTGTGAAATCCTTGTTAGAGGATTTATATCTATAAAGGTCTGGCCAAGAGATACCCTGTATTCACAGCTATCATGGGGACCCTCTGCACTCCCCAGCTGGTGTGTTCAACATTGGGTGACCCACGTCAAACAACTGGCAGAGGACTGCCATCTGTAGATATCCCCAAAACGTTGCTTCCCTTTCACTCCCACCACCTCATCTCCCCCTTCATTACCTCATTTTTACACACCAGTGTTGGGTATCCTTATCTCTCGAGGTCTTCGTTGTATTCTTTGCATAATGTAGAACAGTACCACTTCTGTGTAGTTGATTGGTCAGTGCATTTTCATGGCTTGTATTAGTTTGTTAGGGCTGCCATACAAAGTACCACAGACTGAGTGGTTTAATAACAGAAATTTATTTTCTCATGGTTCTGGAGGCTCGGAGTCTGAGCACAAGCACCAGCAAGGTTGGTGGCTTTTGAGAAAGAGCTACTCCTGGCCTCTTTCCTTGGCTTGTAAAGGACTGTCTTCTCCCTGTGTCTCTTCCTCATACAGCCCTCCCTCTATGTGTCTGTGCCCAAATCTCCTCTTATTCTTATCAGGACACCAGTCATATTGGATTAGGGCCCATGTAATGACCTCATTTTAACTTAGTTAGCTCTGTAAAGACCCTATCTCCAAATACAACCACATTCTGAGGTAACAGGGCTTATGACTTCAACATAAGAATTTTGAGGAGGGGAAACAATTCAGCCCATAACATCAACTAAATTATGAATGAGTGATTAAATGTTTTATGAATACAGAAAGAATAAATAAATAAATGTATAAAACAATTAAGAGGTCAGCAAAACCAGATGCTTTTTTGAGTTTTTATATGCAAACAAAATATCTTAAACTTTAAAAACCTTGTAAATTAAAACTTTTGTTTCAGAGGAAACTCATTAACTTTTGTTTTTAGAACTTCTAGAAGCATCACTATGAAACAATCATAAACCCCAGGTTTTACACATAGATTTTTTTTTTTAATGTGGTGATTATTTTTTTTCCTGGAATAGTAAAAAAGGGATTAAAGAAACCAAACACAAATATGGCTTCCACTTGACCCTGATGTGAGTTAAATTGTGTTGTTTTCCTCTTTGCCTAAATAGTTTTCAACTAGGTGCTTTGGGAGCTCTATGCATATTTTAAGACAAAGATAATGTCACACATCTCTTTCCTAATCTCTTTTGTTACAAGTGACTCCACATTTAAAGTCCCCCCATCCCCAACTTGACTCCCATTGTGAACACTGTGGGTCCCTCTCTTGGGGGCTCAACTGTGGATAGAATTCATTCAGAAGTGGCTAAACCAGGAACAGGTTAAACGATCTTAAGTCTACATTCATTTGAGGAGTATCATGGAAGCCAAAAAACAGGGATGACTATCCAGATCAAGAATGAAAATACTAGCCAACCCCATATGTTTCCAAAGTGCCTCAAAAAAGTCAGTGGATTATTCTGGGGCATGGCAAAGACATGGACTCTAGGCATCGATGCTTCCACCAGCTGCACATGGTGAGGCCAAATACATGAAAATAATCACACCACAAAAATCACTTTCTCTCTAGAATCTGAACTACATTTGAAGACTACAGCTTCATAGATTGTGCCCTGTTTGGATAGTTAAATTTTATATCTGAATCATTGTAACTAATATGCACATTGCAAGTAAGCAATGTTTCTAAGTTATGTGAAGAAGATGAAAATTAGCAAAATTACGAAACTTCTAAAAAGTGCCTCTAATTATATTTGGAATATTCAGGAGAAACCGTAAAATTTTAGCAATGTGTATATATATATATATATATATATATATATATATATATATATATCAGTTTTATGTTGTAAACAAATTTAGCATGGTCTAAATGGTTTTTATGTGCCAGGAAAAATAAACATAATAATCTATTTTCCATCTAGTTCATTATCTTGTTTTCTAGGTTTGTTTGTTTGTTTTTGTTTTTGTTTTTTTTTTTTTGGGTCTTATTTCCTCATTTTCTCCATATAATTCTTATTGGACTGTGAAACCTGTAACAATGACATGTAAATTGGAGCTTTTAGAGGTAAGGTAAAACTATATTTTAGCACCATCAAAACTGAATTTTACTGGAATTCTATCAAAATGATTTTTAAAACTGTTAGCCATAATGATCTTAAAGTAATTTTAAATCCTAATTGTAGTTTTAATTTTAGCTATATGCATAGTTCTGGATATAGTTAAGCAGTAGCTGTTCAGTAGCATTTCAAAAGTTATTACGAGTTAAGAATATGTTTTTAAATAATGATAATAGTATGTCCAAATTGGACATCAATTATTCTGAAGTATATGAGCTTAAGCCAAATTTGGCAAGGCTTGGTGGAGAATGGAAGCGGAGGAAAAATGAAATTAACCACTACTCCTAAAATTTATTTAAAAAGAAAAAAATTGTAATTGTATTAAACCTTAAATCTTCTCAAATTTTAGAACTTAAGTTATTACATTTATGACAAAGCAGTTCACCAGAAAATACCCCATACATTCCTCCATAACTCAAAAATATATTCCATTTTAATTCTTTCACCTTTAATCACACAATTGCACTCACACCAGAGCATTGATACTTCTACATACACTACTTCCTCCACACACTGTTTAGTCTCTAATTGGTTTCGAAATCAAAACATTTTCAAGTTCAGTCACATTTGCTAAAATTTAACTCACATCAGGGTCAAGTGGAAGCCATATCTCAGTAACTTCAAATGAAAAAGGAGACCCTAATAAGGATGCAGACACGTGTTCTATACAAGAAGGGTTTGATAAGTGAATGTTTCTATTATTCATTTGGAGGAAAGTTCAAGAGACATTTTGAGATTTGGAGACATGTATTCTCTTTTAAGAGACCTTAACTCTTTAAAGAAAAAAGGTAACCTTTAAACTTGGGCTTGAGTAGCAAAGGAAGTACCTCCAGATGAGAAAATTTCCAACCAGGTGAAATTTTCACCTGGCAATTTGGAAATTGGGGTTCTGAACAGCTAAATAATCAAATAGATCTGCAAACCTCTCAGTGAACCCTAGCCAACTCTTAGATGAGTTTTCAGCAAACCTGGGCTGAGTTTGGAAAAATTCAAAGCAATTTTACGGTTGCAGATGGAAGCCAGGCCCATCTTAGCAGTTTAAGTGAACCTGAAACTCAAGGGCCATCTCAAGGGGTCTGAACCCAAGCAAACCAAAACAAAGTAATGATTCCCAGAGAATATGGGAAGTCCTCAAAACATTGTCTTGGCAGAAGCTGAGCAAAAATTTGTTTTATATTATTCAAAAATGGTAAGTGAGAAAATTAAAGTTTCCTAATGGATTGTCTAGAAGGTCTATATTATTCAAAGGCAAATGAAGGAACTTTCAGGCATTTCTCCCTTTTCACCAACAAATTTCTCAGAAAATAATTGAAAAATTTTAACTACTATTAACAACTATATCAAGAGATTAACAGTTAGACCAAAATGGCTCTTTCTAAACTCAAACTGTTACAGAGATAAGGCCATAAGACTTGAGGACAGTAATTATCTGTTACTTTTGTTCCAGGAATGAAGAGTATCAGGACTGAGTCATTCTGCTTGTAGTCCTTAACATCTGGATTTGAACCTCATTTCAAGTGTTCTGGTTGACCACCAGGTTCTACATGATGTCACGTCAATGCCTTGCATGCTTGGTGTAGCTGAACATCCTTCTTATTTTGAGAGCACCTGGAATCCAGGCAACTAGAAAAAAAGGATTCTTTCACTTCTGAAAGTTGCTCTTGGCTTCATCCTAAGGGCTTTCATAAATTATTATGTCAATAGTTCACAAGAGAGGGCATTGTGTGTGTGTGTGTGTGTGTGTGTGTGTGTGTGTGTGTATACACCTGTCTTTCAGTTATGTCCTCTGTGGCATCAAACTTTTTTTATTTTGAAAGAAAATTCATATAATTAGAACAGCTTCTAATTCCACAAGAAAATTCATTAATTTTTCATATCGATGACTCCCAGTTTCAAAAGTTATTAAAAATCAAAGTATAGCAAATTGTTTAGAGGAGAAAGAGGAAAAGAGTTATAATATACTGGAAACTATATATTCTCATTTGATATCTATTTTCTAGAACTTTATGTGAGAACTGAATGAGAAAAAAAAAATCCAGTTTCTATCATATAGTAGAGACTCAAGAATCGTTATCTTCCCTCATAATATCCATCATCATCATCATTATTGCCATCATTTCTCTTGCTCAGGGTTCATTGCCATGAAGACTGATGCCTTTGACTGCCTTCTGCAAAAAACAAACAAACAAAAAAAACAAAAAAAAAAGGAGATTAAAAGTATGTTTTCTATGCCTCTACCTCCCATTTTTCATTCTTGAGCCCATTTCTAGAAGTAATTTCCTACCCACCCACTGGGTATTCATAAGTGTCCTCATGCTCTTTTAAGCAACTTTCTTATTAAAATTCTCTCGGATAGTCTCTAATTTACATATATTAACCTTTTCTTTAAAGAAAATGGCTACTTACCTACAAATATTCTGTGAAACATGATATAAACAAGTCATTCGATATATCATAATGTAATCTATATCTTTTGCCAGGGATCCCAAACCTTGCTATGTATTAAGTACATTTGGGGAAATTAAAAAAACAAAAAACAAATTTAAAAACTCAGGTTCAAATTAAACTAATGAAATTAGAATCTCTGAGGTCAGGACCCCGGATGACTTTTTAAAGCTTCTTCCCTACCCTGCCAACCTCCGCCCCATGATTCTAAAATGTAGACAAGGTTAAAATCACTGCCTCATGTAAATTAACATACCTCTACCTACATTACAAACATCCAGAGATTCAGAGTAACTGAGGATGCACACATTCATTAAAAGATTGTTTTGCTTCGGTGTATTTTCTTGCAATAAGCTTTCCAGTAGATGGAGAAGGTTGATGTCTAACAGATATCACACATTTTTATGTCAAGTTTCTATAGTTGAAAATTTGGTTTACTATGAGATCTGTCAAATCCCCACCTAAGTAATGAATCAACTTTGACTTGCCAATGGTCCAGAGATCATGGTTTATGAGTCATTAACCTTTGAGTTTTAGTTTTATTATTATGCAAAGTAAATGAAGAACAAATTATCCTCCCATTACCCAAATTGCTTAAAGGTATATTTATAAGAAAATTTATTCAGTAAGATTTTATTTAGTGCTTACAATGCTCAAACTGTAAGAAACGCAGAGAGGAATAGACATTATTCCTTTTCATATGTTCTCAGTAGAGAGGAAAACTTTAGATTACCGGACATCATTCTTGTTCAAACCACAGTCTCTGACTTAGAAATCAGAAAAATAAGTTCCCTAGAATAGAAATCTATGTAACAAAGATTAATAGGAGGCCTTCTCTCCCTGAACAACTTCCAAAATTCAGAGATATGTGGCCATACCTGTAGCATTCAAAGGACAGCAGGAAATATAAGTCATCCTTTTCGATACAGAATTTAACTTAGCTTGGGTTCCCTAAAAACAAAGACTGAGACAAAACTTCCATGCAATCTTAAGGCAGGAGGAGTTAGTAAAAAAGGTGAATGAGGCAGAGAAAGTTGAAAAGCAAATAGAAGGTTGCATGTTATTGAGACAGTCACAACTTTAAGAGTATATAGCCAGTTTCTAGACAGACCACATGGAATCACTGCCACTTGGAACTGTTCTTCATGCTGGAAGGCACTGGTCAATGTTCATTTCACTGTCTCTAATCTCTTAAATTTCCAGGTTATATTTCTTGGGACCCTCCTGACAGTCCCTAGAGAAGCAAAATACCACATCCTGCTCAGTGGTACTTCCTGTAGGTCTAGAAACAGTAAAAAGATCCAGACCTTTCAAAGGACGAAATAGATGCTGTGGCTGCTGAGCCTTTTGGTTCATCAGCTATAATAGGAGCCGTGCCAATGTCTACACAACATGATTGAAGTGACTGAGACAACAGTGGTATCGAGAGATAAAGAGATATTTACAGTGGCCAGGCCTTTCCTTGAGCAAACAGTTGAGGGCTCAGGATGAAGCCAAGGAAATCTGGGGAGACACAACATTGACTATGATACAGACTTCAGTCCTACCAGATGGGGATAAGGGTGACCTTCCCCATCATTGTCAGTAAGCCTGATATGATACATCTGCCATGAGTTCTACCATAAAACTCCTCCAACAGGGTTAAGTCCACCAGGGATAAGCTACAGCACTGTTGATTTATGGACCAAAACCCATTTTTCTCTTGGAACTGGGCCTTGCTTGCCTGAGGTCACCGAGGTTAGAAACAACAAAAAGGGCAGCAGTGAATCACCATTCAAACCCTAGTTCTCCTTCTATTTCTCTAATCACTTCTCAGTCTCTTTTACTGATTTCTTCCCCTTTCCCTAACCCCTTAAGTACCAGTATTTTCTAGTGTAGAATTTCCTAAACCATGTCCTAAAGAATACTCTTCTATGTATACATGTTCCTTAATCCCACTTCCAAAATCATCCTAGGTCAAGTCAGTTCACAAAATGCTATTTGCCTTCTTGTTTTTTTTTTTGTTTTTTTGTTTGTTTGTTTTGCTTAAAGCTTACTTTATTAAGCACTTGATAGGTGCCAAGCATTGCTCTAAGCCCTTGCACTCATTATCTCATTTAATTCTCCAGGCAACTCTATGAGGCAGGTATGATTATTACCTGCTTTTATCAACAAGGCAACTGAAGCACAAAGAGGATCAATATCCTTGTAAGTGGCCAAATTAGGATCTGAATCTCAGCATTCTTGCTCCACAGTGTGTGTTCTTAAACATTAATTATACTACAGCTTCTGTAATATGATTATCTTATTAGGGCCCCCTATTATACTAGGGAGCTTATGCAGCAAAGAAAGTTGTCTGACATTGTTCAAGCCTATATATTCTAAACATATTTGACCAATTTCTTTTGCTATGTTTACTACTGAGATAAAACCATTGACCCTCTGAAGGGTAGCGGCCCTTAAAACAGAGTGTGGGGACTACTGTCTTAATGCATGGTTCTTGGTTCTCTGTTCTTTCATGTCCTCATTCTTGATGACCCCGTATATGTTCTCTGGAGGCTTTAGACTAAGATTTGAAAACAGAAGACTTGTGGCAAAACTCTTAAGGTTTCTGAGTTTTCAAGAAGCCGCAGTGAGGACCTGGCAGGGCCCTGTGGTAACAAAATAAACTTCAGAAAGCTTGCTCAGATCTAGAGTGGTCAGCAGTCTGCTTGTTTTGCTGGCTATCCCACTTCAGAGTTTGTCTAACATCTATCTGCCTTGACACCTTCTTTGCACCTCTTATTTGCTTAGTACAGATGAGAGTAAAGTCAAGTAGCTGAAGTATGACAAAAAGTGTGATCAAAATTGCTTCAAGTCCCCATTCTGTAGATATGCTGAATCTGTTGGAAGGAGGTGTAGTGTGCCTAGTCAGCAAGCCAAGGATCTAGGGAATTTGCAGAGAGAACCATTTCTTACACTGGCGATTCCATACACACTCATAAGTCAGTTCAACCTGATTCCAATCTGAATACTACCAGTGGATGAAATTTACCTCTGGAGACTGTATCTGAAATGATTCTCAAACACGCCCTCTCTCCACCTTTACCACAATCACTATCACAGTAAAAACTCTCATCATTACTTAAATATATGATTACAATAACTTCTTAATTGGTCTCCCGCTTTTAACGTCCTTCTGATCCTTTTATCCTCAACAGATCTGCTAGTGGTTCTCACACTTTATGGTGTATAAAAATCATTTAAAGAATGTGTTGAAAATGCAGGTTCTCAGCCCCAGCTTCATTTCCATTTATTAGGTCTAGGAGGGACCCAGTAATCTAAGAAGTTCTTATTTATTTGATTAGACACCCCCTTGTAATTTTTGTACAGGTTGCTCTCACTTTAAGAAATTGCTTTAACCTGTAATCTAAAATACAGTGGTAATACGGCATGATTTTTCTCCACATATATGTGTCTCTTTGCAACAAGAAATAGATATGGATTTTGAATGAGGATGAGGAAAAACTTTTAAACTCAGAGGACAGAATATGGAGATCAAAGATATTTGTGGGTCTAGTACAGATGTCAGAATTTGTTCTGAAACAACTTCCCTGGGGGACCTAGGAAAAAGACGGTATAAACAAACAAAAATAATTGAATTTTGAAAGCTCAAGCTAATGATGATATAAAGCTCTGTGTCCAAGCCTAAAGTTAGATGAGGCAGCTCTAACTGGGCAGAAATTTCCACTTTCTCCATCTTCTTTACTTAAAAAAAATACTATATATCAAACAGTGTGATTCTTACAGCAGTGGGTAAGGAAAACATATTTAGAGAAAACATTTCTTTAAAAGAAAAAGCCACTTTCAACAACATCAATGACAGAAGCAGAGGCAGCAGAAATCAGACTCTCTCATTCTTTCTCTTGGCCTGTAGTTCTCTGTTGAGAAGCACAATTTTTCTCTTTGGACTGAGCTATACTCCACAGTTCTTGGACTTGTGTGGGAAGTAAGATGGAGGTCTAGAACAAGGGACTTGAATCTCTGCTAATCTGAACAATGAAGGCTTAAGTAATTAACTTCAACATTAAAACGAGGTACAACATTATCCATGCTCCAAGTAATAGGACAAGCCGTGCCTCCCTATTACGCCATTTTCCTATTTAAAAATGACCAGTGTGTCTCTCCTGCTGCTCTACTTGGTTTTAATGCCTCAAATGACAAGAAAGATTCTTCACAACCAGTGTAAACAAACAGTTCCAGTTTCTTCTGCTTCACTCTTAAGCTCATGTAATTTGGTTCTAATGGAGAATTTCATGGTTTTGAAACTGCTGAGTGTTCAGATTTCCATTTTTCCTTACTCTTGTTCTTCTCTTTACCTGAAAATTACAACTACTCAGTCTCTAAAACAAAAAATTAAATGGAACTTATTTTTTGGATAAATAACTGAGTGAATGAATTTTCAGATGTGGATACAGATTTAAGAGATACAAAGTTCTCATTAAGCCATGGAGTTAATCAATGCTACAAATGTGGTTAGAAGCCAGTCTATTGATCCCAATCCTCCTCTTTATATGCCAGTGGCATCCTCATTAAAACTCTGATTGGTGCCACTCTGATGTAACTTTTTATAACAGTTGTTTACCTATACCTTAGGTGACCTACCCCAACTCATGTCTTTTCTGACCCATTATATGTGTGTGGCCGTTGCGACTTAGAGACACCTGTTCACCACAGTTCCTATCACCTTGGCTAGACCTTGAACAGCCCTGGTTCTCACTGTGACACACTAATAGTTAGAACACTTAGAACTGACCAGTGTCCTGACTATTACATTGATATGCAACATATAATCCCAAATGACTTGCCATCAAAAATATTTCATAGTTAGGACTGCTATATTCCTTATTTGTTTCCCTTACCCTAGAGCAAGAGAGAACATGAAGATGCTCTGTTTCTGAGAAGGAGGGAGGAAGAGCCCATTTTGGACCAGAGGGCACAGAAGAGGCAAAAGGGAGTGGGCATGAGATGAACTTCATACAAGGTCCACTCAGTTTATTGACCTAGTTGCAATTTTACAAATGCCCTCTGGTGAGGTACATTTTGTAAAGGCAGGAGAAATATAACTTCACCTTGATGTGTGCCTAGAGAAAAAGGAATCTGATCTTCAAATTTAGGATAAAAGCATTCTAGCTTGCTGGATTGTTACTTTATTGGTGCTCATGCTTAACTCAGCTATAGTTTCTGGGTATTTTTTATGTCATTAAGTTCCAGTGGTGCATCCAGGAGAATAGAAAGTGAGATCCTTTTTTGTTTACTTATGATGCCACTGAGCATTTCATCTAGCAGCTCATGGGAGACCTCTGGCTATATTCCCAATGATGGTGACAGAAGTTTAAATAAATGAATTAGGATCTTACTGGTTTGTAGTATAGTAAATCTGAACACATAAATGGAAAGTTTCTTGGCAAGTTCCTTTTTTCATGGATGTGATATATGTTTGATATATTTTTCTTTCTTTCTTTCTTTCTTTTTAAGTTTTATGGTGGGAGCAAAGTTAAGGAAAGAAACTACAGGCAAACATGCAGAGATTCTTTCACTAGAACGTTGGTTACATTCCTGTCACTTTCCATCCAACCCGTTAGAAGCTGGAAAACATATTCCTAAAAGTTTCAAAATACTGTCTTCTCTGCTAAAAAATCAGAAGTTTGGTTTGTCATGGGTCTTTATGGCTGAGTCTCACTTGCTGATTTTGCAAGTCACCCAAATCAGAGGAGTGCCTTTCTCCAAGTCACATGGCTAATTGATGGTATCTGTGGACCCAGAACTCAGGTCTCCTACCTCTTTGCCCAGTGATTTTTATCCCGTGTTTCATGCCTTCCCCTCAGCCTCCTCAGTGGACTTCCTTCCGGGTGTCTGAGAAGATATAGGGCAAGGTTGGAGAGCAAATGCTGGCTGGAAAGTAGGCATGCACAACACAAAGAGACGTGTACCAATGGAATCCTCATGGACCATATTGTATCAAGGAGAACTTGCTTTGGTCTCACCAGGTGGTTCTACGGGGATATATATATAGATATTTCTTTAGAAAAATTGAAAACTGGGTGTTGCGTTCAGTACCAGGAGCCCCAGGAACTTGAATACCACATGAGGGTTCACAGGTCTCTGGACTTGACAGAGAACAGCTGAAGCAGGTGGATAGATCTGGAAGCCAAATGAATTTACTAATTTAAAAAAGCAAGTTCATAAATTGTTCATCTGAAGCTAGGCTGAGCAGGAGTGTCCAGGTACAGAAGCAACGAGAAAGTTCAAGTGTTTAACGTCCATGGAGCTTAAAACCTATAGGGATGGCAGCACCTCTTTATCTGGCTCCCCGAGCCTTAGGTATGTGTAGGAATGTACCTCCTCCACACGGTCAACACAATCATTCAAAGATTCTCTGCTTCAGCCCAGAGGAACTCAAATTCCCATTCTCTCCCACACTCCACACTAAGCTTGTGGGCTTCTCTCTTCATAATTATCTTAGCCCATTCACCAAATGCCATAGTAGGAATTAAAGGGTTTCCATTATTATTCATGACTTTATAAGATTACTGTAAAAAGAACAGTTGACTCAGCATCTTGGCTTTATCAAATGAGTTCACACAAAGCCAGATAATCTTTCTCTTCTTTATGATCTACTTTTCTGCTATAAAAGTAAATCAAAGGAGTTTTAAATGCCCTTTTTAAAAAGAAGTTTATGGTCCCATTCAATGACATATTCTCCTCCCTATCTTCCCAAGAAACATCATGGATTAAAATCCATGTATATAATTGAGATCATGTTAATTTAAGATCATGGTTTCCATAAAACAGATATGAATCTAATTTTCGCGAACCTCACCCTTTAATTTCTTCCCTGATATGTTGTATCTCTAGAGGCTTTCCTCCATTGTTAACTAATATGATTGTTTCTTTACCTATTTTTAATGCGGTGAGTGTATGATTTCTGATTGCATGTCAATTTCCAGCTATACTGAGGATAGTTCTGTGTTCCAACTGTTCCTCTTTGGTGTACCTACTTACATCTCCAGCCATGTGACCTTGAGGATGACTAATCCATTTTCACCTTGCATCATATGAGTGCTGAGATACAAACTGAGTGGTACTAATAAACGTAATATTTTAGAACTGATTGACAGGAGGGCTTCTTTTTGTAAGACTACTGCCCACCATAGAGCAATCTTGGGAATGTTTACTATGAGTTATAAGGAGGAGCATGGTCACACAGGTCTCATGAGAAAAGTGCTTCAAAATCCTGGCCCTATTGTTCAGTGGTCAGAACCATCATATTTTCAAGAAAGACTTACACATTGCTCTGTGTAGCTACGGTTCAATATTAATTCATTGCTTGTTGATTTCCACTTCTTGTTTATGTTCATTTTCTTCACTGCTTTATTGTACTCAATTTCACCCTTTATTTCCACATTGTTACTGTTAATAGAGTAATTGATGAAGTATGCTTTACTAAAGTTTTATCCATTTTTTATAGCTGTCTTCCCTAGGCACAGTAGAAACCTTAAATAGCCCTGAAATTAAATGTAATGTATTTGCATCTGTATAGTTTTTATTTTAGCATCTGGAAATCATTTAGCCAGTTATTTATTTGAAAACTGGTCTTAGAGCAGTAAAAACCACGGACTGAATTTGTGTCTAACTGGCTACTGAATAAGCCCAAGTTAGAAACTATGATTGAATCCAGCCAGGAGGCTGACCCAGTGGAGAAGGGTTGCTCCAACACACATTGGAACCTTCATTGATTCATGAAAGACAAGAAGCCACAGTTACCTTAATTTCAGTTCTAGCTCCAACCAGCGCTAACATGTAGACAGCAACCAGTAAATTCCTTTCTGGTTTTCATGATTACATTTGAATCTTGGTCACCATGGAGATCTTGAGAAGGAACATTTTTTTCCTACTAGGTATATGCAAAAATATAAACTATCAAAGTCATATACAATATGTTTTTTACAAAATCAATATCAAGAGATTGAGGAGGGTAGTTAAATGATATGAGACAGTAATGGAAAAATTGGAGAAAGTGAAGAAATACACAGGGCCAGAGTTTTTAAAAGATGCGAATTACATATAAAACATATGATTAAACCTTTGAAAAAGTAGTTGCTCACATTTCAAAATAAAGTTATAAGATCGAATGTCTCTTAACATTCTGCCTGGTGCACGATAGTGTTCAATAAATAGTGTTCATTTGCTTCTGCCTCGCCTCTTCTCCCTTTTTCTTTACTCCTTTCTTACTTTTATCTTTCTTTTCCTTTCTACTTTAATTATTTGAATAGGATTGTTTTTATGGCAAATTTGCATATTTAATGAAAAAATTGTTTCATATACGAAAGTGTGGCTTATACTTTATTTTTCAGACATGGCTTGGCTGCATGTGCCGAAGTACAGCTTGTAGACTAGAGTGATCCTTATGATCCCGTTACACTCAAGCAGACCCTTTATAGAAGAGCGAGTACAATGTCAGGCTCCACAAGTAAAAAGGAATCCGGAGAACTGTGAAAGCTTTGACAGGCTTATGGAAACCCCTGAAGGGATGAAATGAAAGAATTGGATGAGACATTGATCCAGACCCTGTCTTCTTATAGCTGAAGAAACTGAAGTGGAGAAAGGAGGAAATCTTTATTCCAACTACTATATTATCCCTCCTGATTTTGTGCCTTTAAAGCTCACACACTTAAGAGCCAAACTTTTAGGTAAGTGAATATTATATGTAACAGTGCTTAATGCTATACCTTGCTGTAGTAAATACTCAATAAAATGTTAGCTCCCTGTGGTGGACGAACTCTAAGTTACCCCTAATCATCTACTTTTCCTGGTGTTCATGACCTGTGAAATCCTCTCCTTCCTTCCACATGGGCTGGACCCCTGATTACTTCTAGCAAAAAAAAAATTCAGTTAAAATGATAAGATTCACTTTCATTAATAGATTTTATGACATTTTGACTTGCGTCTTGCTAGCAGACACTCTTTCGTGCTGCCTTTGAGGAAGTAAAATGTCATGTTCTGAACTACTTTATGGAGAGATACATATGACAAAGAAATGAGGGTGGCCCCTAGTCAACAGCCAGTAAGGACCAGCTTTTGGGAACCGAAACCTGCCGACACGATTGAGCTTGGTTAGCAAGTTCTTACATTTGAGCATTCAGATAAGATCTCAACCCTGAAAATACCTTGATCAGAATCTTGTGGGTTACTCTAAATCAAAGGACACATTTGCCTATATTCCTGACCCACTGAAACTATGAAAATAATAAATGTGTGTTGTTTTAAGCAGATATATTTTGTGATGAGTTGTAACACAGCAATAGATAACCAACAGACACCACCATTTCATCATCCCTCCCCAGTTTATGAAGCCAGTTTTGCTTATGGAGCCCAGTGAAAAAAATTTCTCAATCCTTGTTACTAAGTCTTCACCCTCTGCCACCATTCTGCCTCTGGATGTCACACTTTCTGTATTCCACAGTCCACATTTCTTGTTGTCTTGGCTCTATCTTACCCCTTGAACCCCAGCCACCGAGCTGAGGCCCTGGGCTCCTTTCTCCTGCTGCAGGACACCCTGAAGAAGATGGGATTTTCATGACTACTTGCTGTATTTGTTTGCTAGAATATATCTCCAACGTCACTTAAATAAAAACCTCAGATTTTGGACTCTGTATAGAATAATGCTACTTACATCTTCCTTGTCCATCTTAGATTGTTCTATTATTTCCAAACCCTGTCCACATAATTATCAATTGGTGGCTATGTTTCTAAATCTATATCCCAAGACTCTAACTAGATTTTTTTCAGATGCATCTAAACTTCTGATCTGATCCACAGTGTTGTATCATTGAGTGAAAGTATTATCAACAGTGTCTGTGATACCACTGAATCAAAGGCTTAGAGGCAAAGCTAAGACCCGACTTCATATTTTCTTATCCCTTATTAAATAATCTTTCTACAATCTTTTGCTGCTTCCCTCAAAAGATAAAAAGACCACAGGCCATCTGGTCCAGACAAAATGAAGATAATCAATGATAATTTTCAAGTATATTCACAAAGCTTGCGGCTTTTTCATTTCCACTGGGGATGAAAGGCGAAGAAAGGTGCTTAAGTTGTATGCCGCACACTGAAAATTATTTATTATAGTGATGTATTCTTGAGAATGCTATGAAAATTCTTTCTAGGGTGAATTCCTTTCTACTTAGGATACATTTTCAGTATTTCATATAAAGGCAGAAAATGGCCCAGTGACCTCAAGCATCTAACATGATGCCTCTTACCTAGTACTTTAATAAACAACTTAAAGCAAAAAGGTAAATCTAATCTTAAATTCTAAGATAAATGAACCATTAACAGAAATGGAAGCTACACAAATAATATCTAAGAGACAGTACAATTTGTGTTTAGGACCATGATAAAATTTATTATCTGTAAAGTTGAAAAATAATATTTGAAATCTCACCTTAAACTGTTCACTTAAATGGCTTGTGTTGATATATCTACCAAACACAAAATATAGGGCTACTTCCTCAAATAAGTCAAACATTTCAAAACACAAAGTTAAAGAGTGAAAAGGTCAGGGTAGAATTATATCTGTCTCTTACTAGAAAGTGATTAGTTTTGATAAATTTTTCTCTGACAAGGTTACAATCGTTTTATAATAATCACACGTATGTGTTAAGTTTGATTTCACTAACCATAATATGGTCACTTTAGATGATCGTTCTTAATGTTCATCTCTCATATGATTATTGATATTAATAACTAAAAGGGCTTGTATGCAGTTAACAAGTGTTAGGCATTATGTTTGCCATAAATTTAATCTTATGGCAACACAATTACATAAGAATCATGGTTATATCCATGTTACATGTAACCATGAAAGAAACAAAAATCAGAGGTTAGGAAACTTGCCCAAGGTCACGTTAGTTAATAAGGGATGGAGCAGGGCTACAATCTAAGTGGTCTGATTCTAAAGTATAAGCTCCTCACCATTGCAACATGTAATCCCATAGCTACTCTAAATGTAGTTCACAGAAGTAATTCAGTCTATTGATTACAAAGTCACTGTTAAATATTTGCTGATCATTGTTATGATTAAGCCTTTGGAAGGCACAATAATAAACAAAGAAATGAATCTGTTCTCAGGGGGCTTACAGGTTATCATAATAACTTGCTTACAGCTTTATTAGTGAAATTACAAGAAGAATAAAAACTCCATGATTCTATGAGTTGAGATTCTCTTTCAAAATTAATCATTATATAGTTCATTTAGTGGGTACTTTCAGTGCCCTGCACATAACTTCCTGTTGCATAACAGTCCAGCACATACCACAAATGTCCTATTGCAAGTACCCATGTCACCTTGAGCACCATTTCTTATGGCACTCACATATGAGGAGGGCAGGTAGGAAATTACAGGGAGTTTATGCCCCCTGGAGAAGCACTCAGTCAATGACTGATGGGATTGGAGGACAAATAATCCAGTTTCTCACCCTTCAACTGGACTACCTCTGAGGTGTAATCTAGAATGTCTCCGAGAGTTCCCCAGCCAGACCGGACCTCAGTTGCCCAAGGCGACAAACTGCTAGATAATATAGAGTTTATTGACTTTTTTCTACCTTGTTTCCCATCCTTTCCCAGCACCTTCATAATAAACTGCTTGGGTTCAAATCTTTGATCCAGAATCTACTTCTGTAGGAACCCAACATAGGACAATTTATGAAGTAATATAATTTCAATAACATGGAAATTCAGTGTTGTGTTTTTATTTCTTAATGCTTCCGTTGAAAAACAGTGTTTTGCTATAAGATTGGCAGGTTGGCAAACTTCAGGTTTCCATAAAGTTTATTGAATTATTTTATGACAAAGAAAGTGAAATGCAATGGGGAATTCTTTTAGAAGAGAAGATTGAAATATCTTTGGTGTGTTTCTCAAGGTTAATAAACCTATTCTGAGGCAGCTGCTAGTGGCTGTCAGAATGGAAGTCTCTCTCTTAATATAGTGACTCCAACCTACAGAGAAGAAATTCTTCCTCAAATCCATTCAAAGGGATACTGTCTAAGAGGGGTCAAGTAAGAAAGAAATAGGATCAGGAAAGTAGGTCAAAGAATTTAAAAAGCTTGGTATAGTGAAAAGATCCCAAACATGGAAGTCAAGAAAATTGAATTCTAACCTCCTTTTGTCCCTAAAAAGCTATATTACTATAAAAGCCAATTTATTTCTCATAGCCTTACTTTCCTTCAAAATGATGCTTGAATAAAAGGATTCTTTTTTTTTAATTATTTTTTTTCAAATAAAATTATATACTCAGATTAGTGGTGACCTGGAGAATGGGAGAAGGGTGGTACAGATTGCAAAGAATGACAAATATTTTTATTAGTTTCTTGTTGTTGCTGTAACAAATTATCACAAACTTATGCCTTAAAAAAGCACAAATTTATTATTTTATAACCTGAAGGTCAGAAGTGTGAAATAGGTATCGTTGGCTAAAATCAGGGCTTCATTCATTCTAGACTCTAAGAGAAGAATCTACTTCCTTGACTTTTTCATCTTCTAGAAGCCATCTTCATCCTTTGGCTTATAGCCTCTTCCTTCATCTTCAAAACCAGCAGCACTGCATCTTCAACTCCCTGTAACTCTGACCCTCGCGCCTTCCTTTTCACTTATGAAGACCTTGTGATTACATTGAGGGTTCACTTGGATAAACCATTACAAGCTCCCCATCTCAGGATTGCTTAACATAATCACATAGTCCATTTACCATGTAAGGTAACATACTCACAGGTTGCAGAGATTAGAATGTGGACATCTTTGGGCAGCCATTATTGTGCCTACCACACACTTTAATTAAAGAATATACTTTCTGGTAGCAGGAAGGTGGAAGTTAGAATGTATGTTGTTTCCTATTAGGAGATTTCCCAGTTATCATTGCTGAATTAGCAGAAAATCCCAAAATAGCAATAATCATTTATTTGTTTACATATGCAATTCAATTTCAGCTGCTCAGATGGTGGCCAAAAGGTCTAGTTCCAGGAAGGCTCACTCACATGGCTAGACACATTGGTTCTGGCTGTTAGCTGGGAGTTTGGTCAGAAGTTTGGCCTGGGGGCCTCAGTTTCTCTCCATATGGGCTGTCTGGCTTCCTTCTGTACAATGATGGGTGGGTCTGAAGAGCAAGAGGCCCAAGAAAACCAGTCGAAGCTGTATTGCCTCATATACTATAGATTCAGGAGTCACAAAGCTCTACTTCTGCCATAATTGCAAGATCACCTTTACGCATAGGAAGGAAATGTGGCCACATCTCTTTATGAGGAATATCGGAGTCACAATGTGAGAAAAACATGTGAGATAAGTGGTAGTGTTATAGCTATTTTTGGAAAATAAAATTTATCATGAATCTTAAACTGTTTTTGGTGTAGTCATATAACCAACCCCTGAAAACTACATGACCATGAACAATTTGAAGAAATCTGCCTGGCCTACCCTTGAGTCAGCATATTAGAAGACTAGATGTCCTTTTGGACCAAAAAATTCTTTTGTTATTAAACTTTCCCAAGAAACTTAACAAATTTATTATTCTAGTAATCAGAACTGACATCAAATATCCTCTACTCAAAGGAAATCATGTTTATATTTCCTTCTGTTTAACCATGTTGGCATTCTCTCCTCTTGGCAAATGGCTTACTATATAAACTATAGGGTAAATAAGTGAGGGGACCTTTACGCACAACTCCAGACTCATAACATCACCAATTGTGTCAAAACATGTAAGTGGCCAATAAAAAAATGCAATCAGTTTTCTAGATGTTTTGTCTATCACCATGCCAAACATCTGGATATTGGGACACATTTGATGAAGGAACAGATTTTTATTTTCCACCTGGATATTTAACCTTGGATATGCACAACTATTGAGTAGATTATAGAGCTGGCACAATTTGCAGGTCTCAGCAAATTCATTTATTTATTATTAAACTTCTTTTACCTGGTTACTTCTAGTTAACTGTGGGGGAAAAAAAGCAAATGAATGTCTGCTCTCCTCTTCATCCCACAGATGGTTGTATTGAATTAGGTCACTGCGATTTTTCTTTAAACTCTTTCACAGTATCCATTTTTACTCTCCTTCTTGATTTTCTTCTTTTCTTCCTCCTGTCTTACTCTGTGGGGGTATGTTTGCCCACATGGGACGCTGAAAATGGCACCTGTCTTCAAGTTGTTTATGTAGTAGTGGAGAAATAGTAGAATAGAGAGAATGTTCTAGAGAAAGTAGATGAAAGAGTGGTTATTTCTCCTTATAATAAGAAACAAAAGTCAAAGAAGACTTCACAGAGAAAGTAATTTCTCAAATGAGCCTTGTGGGAATTAATAGGGATGGGCTGGAAAAGGAGAGTGGATGGCATTTATTCCAGCAGTGACCCAGGGCACAAAGGAGTCTAGAGCAGGGAAGGCTCATATCAGCTTAATAAAACAGTGGGATGAAAATATAAGGCTTTGGGGCTGAGTCAGATAAAAGCTAAAAAGATAAGTTGGAAAAAAAATTGCCTTTTATTCTGTTGGCAATGGGTGCCATCATTTTGAAGTGCAAGAGTGACAAAGTCAGCTCTGTGTTTTATGAAGTTGACTTTGGGGGCAATGTAAAAAGGCTGGCTGAGAAAAAGAGGAGATAAAAAAAAAGGAAGAAGGGCAACTCAGCAGCATTTTCCATAAGATTTGTGGGAAAACATGACTTCTGTAGCATTTTAATTTAATTTCAAATCAGTTACTCATTGCCTTCATTTATTTAAACCATATTAAGTGTTTGTCCATAAATCCACAGCAGAACACTTAATTTGCCACAGAATTTATACATTTTGCAGTCAAGCATTATACTGCCATTCTTTGAGATGTAGCTAATAAAAAGACAGGCATTTCCCATGGGTTATTTTAACTCGTATTATTGTTGTGACATATAAGCATTTATGAAAAGCTATTTAAATTTATCCAAGATAATTTCACTAGAGAGAATAAGGTCTATTAGTTCTAATTGGAGAGTGTTTCTAGGCTTGCCTGATGAGACCTATTTAAACCCAATCAACTTCTGACCATGGGCAATGACAAGTCTGGATTTTAAATTCATTTGAAATAGTAACATTCAGCAAATATTTATTGAGTTCCAGCTATATTCCAAGCACCAGGAATGCAATGGTGAGGAAGATTAACATATGCAGAGTTCCTGAGGTAGAAAGAAGATGTCTTAGGTGACTGAGGCTGAGATTCCAAAATACCAGAGACCATCTGGCTAATGAATAACAAAAATTTACCTCTCACAGTTCTAGGGTTGGAAAGTCCAAGATCAAGAAGCTAGCAGATCCACTTGCTAACCCACTTTCTGGTTCATAGATGGCTGTCATCTTACTCTGTCCTCACATGGCAGAGAGAGAGAGGGAGTTATGGGCTCTTCATCTCCTGATAAGGGCACCAGTTCCATTATGGGAGATCCACCCTCATGACCTCATTCAAACCAATCACCTCCCAAAGTCCCACCTCCAGATACTTTAACATTGGGGATGAGGCATCAACATATGAATTTTAGGGGGGACACAAACATTTGGTCTGCAGCAGAAGGCAAGCAGGGATCTGCTAAGTATTTATTTGAAAGTGAAAAAATTGTGACAAGCATATTTTTGATTGGTGACATGTAAATTTTCAATGAACTGCTTAATTGAAAACAAGAAAAATGTCCTCAGTGGTAAAAAAAATGTCTCACTTTATCAGAAACAGAGAAGATGAAAAGAGGGAGCTATTTAGCTAGACAAAGAAAAGGGAGGCATAAAGCAGGTGGTTAATAAATAGTTGTTGCATTAAGATCTTGTTTTACTTCATGAGCAATACAACAGAGTGGTTAATACTGAGAGACTACCTGGATTTGAATCCTGACTGATTTTATGAGTTGAACATTATGGGTTTAATTTTACCCCCCAAATTCCAGTATTCATGTTGAACTCCCACCTCATTACCTCGGAATGTGATTTTATTAGAAATAGGGTCAGTGTAAATGTAATTAGTTAAGGAAGGTTATGCTACAGCAGGCTGTGCCTCCCCTCCCCCATCTTAGCTTGAGCTACCATGACAAAATACCACAGGCTGGGTGACTTAAACAATAGTCATTTCTTTTCTCATAGTCTGGAAGTTGGAAGTCTGAGATCAGGGTGCTGACATGATTGGGTTCTGGCTCTTTCTGGCTTACAGACAGATGTTTTCTTGCTATGTCTTCACATGGCCTTTCCTTGATGCATGTGTGTGAAGAGAGAAAGAGATATCTCTCTCTTCCTCTTTTTATAAAACCACCAATCCTATTAGATTAGGATTCATCCTTATGACCTCATTTAACAGTAATTACCTCCTAAAAGCTCTACCTCTCAATACAGTCACATTGAGGTTAAAGTTTCAATATATGGATTTGGTGGGGACACAATTCAGTCCACTGCAGCCCCTAATCCAATATGATATGTAGTTATATGAAAAGGAAATTTGGACACAGAAGCACACAGAATAAAGACGACATAAAGATACATAGAAAGATAAAGGCTTCTACACCGAGGAAAGAGATTGGGCCAGATCCTACCCTCCTAGCCCTCTGAGAAACCAACCCTGATGATACCTTGGTATCAACTTCTAGCCTTCAGAACTGTGAAACAATACATTTCCGTTTAAGACATTCAGTGGGTGGTACTTTGTTACAGCAGCTTTAGCAATCTAATACACTGAGTAAACTTAGACAAGTTCCTTCTGTGTCTTAATTTCCTCACCTGCAGGATGGAGATGATAATAATACCTGCTTCCAAGAGCTATTGTGACAATTAAATTTATTAATACATGTAAAACCTTTAGATTAGGGAATTTCACAGAAGGGGCAGTAAATAAAAGTCCATTTTAATAATGCTCTCCTTAGCAATGTACAGACCTCTGTGTTTTAGAATACGCTGTATAAGACTCTCTGCCAGTTGCCACTCAATGGGTATAATCTCATTTAATTCCCTCCATCCCCAAAGAAAATAAAACAAAGCCAAATTCTACCCCAAATAAAGCAGCATAGCTCAGCAGAAAGCTCACCAGGCCTGGGGTTAGCAAGTCATGGCTAAGGTACCTTTAATTTCCCCCTTTGTAAAATGGGAATGACTTTCTCCTATCTCATGGTCTTGTTGTGAAGGTAAAAAAAGAGCCTGACACTTAGCAGGCGTCCAATGGCAGGAGTCAGTTGAGGTTAGGTCACTGGCCCTGATGACCTTTTGCATCATCTTCATGATCTGTCTGAGTGGGTGGCCTCCTGTCCCAGAGCCCAGGTGTCCTGCTCCCCAGAGTTCTGGGGTGTGGTTTCCATGGTTAGTAATGCCTAAGGCTGCCTGCCTTTCCTGCAGCTGCTTTGCTTTTGTTTCTCTGTTTTTCTCCCACTTGCCTGTTGGCATTTGCACATTCCTGCACAGCCGTGTACAGAATATGTAGCAATATTCTCCATCTAATTAAGGGGGAAAAAAGACAATACCAAAAACAAATAAAGTCCAGCTATGACAACAATAGACCTGGCTCTTATTTTAATATGTGTTACTTTGCGGACAGTGGGTATGCTAATCTGTCAGAGGTTCTGATTTCTGGTACTGCATTAGCATGTGCTTAACTCTTTCATCTTCCTCTCGGGGCCATGGTTCTCTCTCTGGTAATGCTACACCTGCCTCACATTCCTAGACCTCTAAGCATCTTGCTCTGTCTTAGTGGAACCAGGAACTGGGACTTGGGTGTCTAATAGCTCATTTTGGATTTGTTCACCAACTGCTAAAATAACAATCTGGCCTCACACTCAATATTCATCATGACATTTCTGCAGTCTGTTCTGAAGCATAGGTCCAGAAGTCATTCCTTCTTTTATTTTCTCTTTAGTCCCAATGATACTTTTTATCCCTGTGTGCTCAGAGTGACAGTGGATCATTACACCTGTTTCATGGGTAGGAAAGAAGTACTACCAACTCAAGTGTTATTTGAAAGACAGATCCTCACAAAAATTGTTCATACTCCTTATTTTTATTTACTGTCTTTCATATTAACAAGTTTGTTTACTTAGATGGTTATTGTGTCATTCCCTGCTTCATCTCCTATTAGACACATTCTTCTTCTCGCTACTGTAGAGTAATGCACCTCACATTTGCTTGTACGCAGAAGTTTTCTATTTGGTACTTTCAAATATTTTCATGTTTCCGTTGTCCATTATCTGTAGATCACACTCTCAAGAGGCGTTGGGAACAGATACTGGGGCATAATATTTGTCTACTTTCTAGGAAATCAATGGAAGGGTATCATTCTTCAAAAAGTAATCTTAGTCATTATTGCCAGCTTGGATGGATGCAGAGTATAATGGTAGGGCTTACATGCCATGAGCATTCAACAAACACTGGTTGACAATTTTAATGAAAAGGGTTCCTTTCCCATCATACTTTTACAAAATCAGAGGAATATCCAATTTGACATTTCTCACTTAATGAAAACATTTTCCAAATAAATTACCTTCTTTTTACTTTATATAACCCTGATTAAGAAAAAAATAGTTCCAAACTAATCAAAAACAGATACACGAATATAGTGGACAATTTGGTAATGGAAAGAGGGGAGGGAGGTTGGGGGGCTGGGAGAATGGGGTGAAAGGTTAAAGAAGCACAAATTAGTAGTCGATAGTTGGTCAGGGGATGGGGAGCAGGACAGAGGGAATGCAGTCAGCATGAATATGATGGCTAGGTGGAGGGCCAGGGGAGGGAGCAATTGGAGGATCGTTTTATGAACTATATAGATGTCTAATCAATGTACTGTATCCTTGAAATGAATTTAAATAAATACATTTATTTAAAAAAAGAATCTCTTCGAATAAATTTTATTAAGTTTATTGGGGTAACATTAGTAAATACAATATATTCCTTTGAATAAATTTTAAAGAAACATACAATACAGTAGGTAGAGCAGACACAGGTATAATGCAGTGGCAAAATGCAGTGTTTAAAACTGGAGTCACTAATATCATGGAATCCTGGTATTGTGTTCAGAGTATTCATTCTTTTTTAACACTGGCTTAATATTTTGAAACTTTTGAAAGACTTTAACTAGTATATTTTAAAAGGAAAAAATACATTTGGAAGCAAGGGAAAAAGAAGGAGACGAAAGGAGAGAATAGAGAGAGAAAAGCAAATTCTCTCAATATGTTGTGGGAGAGTTACAAATGGAAGGATAAAATATGTCCTACAATATTAGATAAAATTGAAGGTATCAATACAAACTCTTGATATTTTTACATCTATAGATGTAAATGTAGATATACTTAAATTAAAGAGACATACATGTATATTTTTCCAACTCTGTCTGCCAAGGGTGTCTAAAAGAAATGACATACCGGAAAATGCCATTCTCAACTAAAAGAAACTAGGGCTCCTTGGGGGGGGGGGACTCATGTAAGACTTGGGAAAAATGAGCTTCGAATTTATTTTTAACCCAGGAGTGAGGAAGTGCTCAAAGGATGATGGGAGTATACAAACACAAACACACTCTGACTCATACACATGTACTCACACACACACCGAAGCCATCTTGAAGTCACAGTCGATCTTGGACAATTTGAGTGTAAAAGTAAATAATAATGCAAGTGAATTATAACCCATTGATTAAAATATGAACCTATTAGTCCATAATAATGTAATTAAATAAATAAATGAATCAATTAATGGGAGAGAAACCTAAGAAGAAATCCAGAGACCTTAACCAAAAGATCAAGCTTGATACCAGCAACAAAGTAGCATTGTGTCCCTCCTGACCTCATGCTGAGCACACCGTCACTCTTGCGGTGTGACTGCATTTTTAATGCATAATCCGAATGAAATCATGATGTCATGACAGACAAATCAAAGCTGTGGGATATCTGCAAACCAATTGGCTTTACTAGTTAAAAATATCAAAGCCAAGAAGGATAAAGGAGGGCTAGTGAACTTCTTGTTCTTAGAAAATGCCCACTGAAGTATTTAGAAGTTAGGAATGAAAGATATGGGTGTGGTATCTTCAACTTATTCTCAAATGGTTTTGGGTGAGAAAGAGTAAGAAGAGAGAGAGAGAGAGAAGAGAGAGAGAAGAGAGAGAGAGAGAGAGAAACAGAGAGACAGAGAGACAGAGAGACAGAGAAAGAGAGAGACAGACAGAGAGAGAGACAGACAGAGAGAGAGAGAGAGAACCTGGTAGAACAAGGGGTTACGTTTATAATAAATAATTGGTGAGTGTGAGTACATTAATATATAGAAATTCCTTGCCCTATCCTTGCAACTTTTCTGTCAGTTTGAAACTATATCAAAATAAAGAGATATTTTTAAAAGTCCTAAATGAAAAGAAAAAAATCACCCAACATAAAGACATTCCTTTTCTTAAGAAAAATCAGCAGCCTGGTTTGGACTAAGAAGTGATATTCCAGATGTGTTAAGCAGTAAGTTCAAGGTCTGGCTGCAAAAATATTTAACTTCTTATGTGTAATAGTCCCCAACTGAGGTTCAGACATGTTGCATTTACCAAGCTTGTTGACATTTCTAAACTCAAAAATTTGTATCTTTGAGACAAACTGGCCTCATATAAAATTTATTTTATTGATGAGATTATACCAGTATAATAGCAAGGTAGTCCTTGATATTAAGCTTTTTCTACTGGAAACACTGTTTAATTTTAATCAAGGTCTTTTGGACTCAGATCTTTTTCAAAATATTCCCTTTGGAAAAGTAATATTGTGCAGGGTAAAGCTACAGTACTCTGATACTTAACACAGATTGAGATTGGGGGCATTTGATCACTGGAAAAAGTACTCATCATTGTCAAAACATTGAGACAAGCCATGTGATGCACCCGCTACATTCCATAAACTCCACAGATATCAGATTTAAGATATAGCAGTCCAAATTAGATTTGACACTTTCAAACATAAGTGACAAAAATGAGAGACATATATCAAGCCAAAGCAAAAATGTACAGCTATGCATTTATGCATTTAAGCAGTGAGATAAAAAAAAAGAATAAGAAAAAAAGAAAAAGAAAAACTGTGGGATGCTGATTACGTTGCAGTTTTGCATAATTTAGAGAAAAAAAAGCAACGTGTGCATCGTTAGCAGTGTCTTGATACTACTAAGTTTATCTCAAGACTGATATTTATTTTTTGACCTATTTTTGTTTTCATCTTTCATTATTGTTCAACTTAGTGTGTGAATTTTCACTGAAGTTACATAGAATATTAGAAGTTAAATTTACATGGAATAAAATTCCCAGGGCATAGCAATATTCTATACTTTTCATTGTAATTTCACCAATGATAATCCTTTATACATGTGGTGCTTCGCTATTTGCAATTCATCTTCAAATTTCAGGTGTTATTTTGTGTCCAGTTTTTTGCCAAATATTGCAAGATTTATTATGTTGTCTGTGGTTGTGGTTTTGATCTCCTTTTGAATGAACGTATTGCAATTTATGTATTCATTCTGCTGTGGGTACACCTTTGGGATGTTTCCACTTTGAGACTCTAGTGTAAGTTCTTTAGTGAACATATGGATGCATTTCTTAGGTTAGTATAATTCTTGGAGTAGGATTGCTGTGTCATTGGCTATATATATATTAATGTCAGTTTTCTAAAATGGTTGTACCAATTTACACTCAGTTGCAGGGCACAGAAGTTGCAGTTGCTTGACATTTTGCCAACACTGGCATTGTTAGTCTTATCGAGCAGGAAGGAATAATTTAAGGAAGGCAAATGCTTCTGCTGAGATCAGCTCACAACCTACATAAAACAAAATTAATTTGTTTAAAGGAGTCAGAGAGTTGGTGAAGCAATAGGGACCAGAAAGGCTAAGCTTCCAGAGAGGGAGAAGTAAAAAATGTGAGTTTATCATGTGTAGCTGCTTTTGTTGCCAGGGGATTTGCAGATATTTGGTACAGACAGCAGGGTGAGAATCCAGGATATGCCTTGGGAAGAGGGATGTAAAATGGCAAATGCATGAGATTTCGTGCAGCTCTATAAAGCTGGAAAGACAAAAATGGAGAATTTAGAGACCTCCAACACACAGCCAGTTTTTCCCTCAACACATTTGCTGAAATTCGAAGCTGTGTAAAGTGGGAGATTAAAAAACTAAGTTGGAAACGTCTGAAAAGTAAACCAGAATGTTGCCCAGTCCCACACTGTTGAGTAGACTAAAATTGGAGCATAGAGCCCACCAGGGATTGGGCCTTTGTGTGTGAATGTCTGGCATCTCAAATGACCTGGAAGACCATATTTCAAGAATAAAAGAGAACCAGAGATAGACTGAGTCTGAACTTTGCAAAAAATGGCCTCAACTGGGTTTTTGATTGGAGAAAAGTGATAAGCCCTATTTTTCTAACTAGTGGAAACATGAACCCATTCTAAAGAAGGTAATCTCATATAAAATATCAAATATCTATATATGAAACTGCTCTATGGAAATTTTTATTTTTTAGTCCAGTTTGTCCATCTTTTTCTCAATTTCTTTGAAAATATTAAGAGTTATTTAAAGTGGTGTCTGCAAGGTCTAAGATCTGCATCACCTGTGCCTCTTTCTGTTGTCCTTTTTTCCATCGGTTTTAGCCTCATTATCTAGTCTCTTGGTAGGCCTGGGCATTTTTGATTGAATATTAAAACATGGATCTTTAATCTCTTGAAATTTGTTTTTGCCATCTATTTTTTTTGAAGTTGTTAATTTAAATCAATTTAAGGGCTATGTCTTAACAGCCTAGTATACATTTCACTTGTGACTCTGTTGTCCTTTGATTTTGAGGTGATATTTATTGTTCTGCATAGTGATTTTGGTTGAATGCCAGGCATTGTCAATAGCAAGTATGATAGGTTTTGCATGACTATCTGTTTTTGCTACAGTGAGGGTTCATTGTATCCTGCAGCTAAGTAAGAGGAGTTTCTCTCAATTCAATCAGAAAATGGTGTAACCCAACACTATTTTGCAGTCTCTTTAAGTCTTGGTCTACTTTTCACCTCCAACTTCTGGAGCGAATCTTGCCAAGTGTTCCTACTGAAAGACTGAAGTAGTTGCTACGATCTCTTTTCCTTGGCAGTCTTGAATTCCCGTTTTTTGTTTACCCAGTGTTGTGAGATTGCCAAAAACTCCCTTCTCATCAGCTGCTTTTTACTCAGCTTCTTAACCTCTGATGCTGCTCAACAAGGAGTTGGCAAATGCCTAATGGGAAATACAAACAAGGTCAGGCTTCCTTCTCTATGCCTCTTTATTTTCCATGATCATTGAGGACAATGGCCTGGACTCCAGTGTTTGTCTTCCAGCCCTATGATACTTCAAAAGCTCTGCTGGCCCCTCTTTTTTGGCAGCCATCTTCCACCTGGATTCACAATCTTTTACTCATATCAAAAATTATCAAATGCCCTGAAAGGAAAAGAAGCATGTATAAGTTAAACTTATCTCAATGGCTGCCACTTTTTCCTGGGATCTCAGCCCTCAAATCCTGGCTGCCTAAGCAATTTTCCAATGTCTTCACACAGATTTTATTTATATATATTCTATCTGACTTTTCCAGTTATTCTCAGTGCTTTGCTGATCTACTGTAAGTATGTCAATCATAGCCAGAAACAGAAGTCTCTTCACATATGTGTTATATTAACCCTGAATTAAGTGTCATTATTTCTATTTTACAAATGAGGTAAGAAATTTAATGAATATATGTGGTCTTACCACAGTTATATGGTTAACGAATGGTAGATCTTGGATTGTGAGCTCTGATTCCAAACTCAGGGTTCACATCACATCACATCACATCACAGTGGCCCCTATTGTTTTAGTAAACTAACATCTGATCAGTTGGTGAGTCTATTGCCTGAAAAAAAAATAAAAGGAAAGGCTACTTCTCCATTGTCACAAGTTTATTTTCGATGTATACTAATGAAATACACATATATTTTCTATTTTTTTCTTACTGGACCATGACTCCTCTGGTTTGGTGTTCAACTGAGGTAAATAATTTATATACCAACATATTCTGTACATATTTAATAGACATAATCTCTATGTCAATTAAAATACCTTCAAAACAACCAAAACACATTCAAAACAACCCACTTTTAGAAATATACATATATATTTTATAAATAGATGTTTCCTTAAAAAAATTAACATGATTTTAGTTAATTTTAAAATAGCATTATAAGAACTAACATTCATTGATCACTTACAGGTTCCCTGATCCTATATACAATATTTTATGTGCAGGACATATATTATCATCATTTTCTAAAGGAGGGAGCCAAAGTTTAGGAATATTTTTAAAACTTGCCTAAGGATGTTTACCTGTAACACAGTCAAACCTGGGTCTGTACCACACAGCCTAAACCGGAGTTCATGTCATTAAACATTGTATACACTATTCCCAAATACACAGGGCAGAATACTCATATTTCTTCCCTTTACATTTTAACGTCTATCAATTTCCAGTTCTTATTAATAGAGGAAGAAATCACTTATACAGCCGAATGAAATGAATGTGTATATATTATGGTTGCTGTCATGGATACACAAGAATCACAGGAACTTTTAATTTAGTTGATAAGAAAGAACATGAACATGAGAAATACCCCACTGCAAAATGTCACTCAGTGTTGAGTGGCACAGATAAGAGATTTAGGAAGTTAGACAGCAGAGGAGCTGTGAATCTACTGTTGACAATAATGACCTGGAGGAGGGTGACTCTTAAAGCTCATCTTGAACATCAGGGCCTAGAGAGAGTCAAAACGTCCCAGACAAACACACTGCAGAGGTGCGGATGGACTTGGCATGTCCAGTTATCAATGCAGAGCCATCAAAGGCCTCTTTTTTGGTCTTCTTTAAATAAGCTTATTGTCTTTGAAGTTTTTAACATTTTATTATCTGTTTATCTTAAAGAGAAAAACTAAGCAGAACTCTCCTGCAGTATAATTTGAATAGAACAAGCAGTGCAATACTTTACCCCCAACATTGCCCTCCTCGCTCATCTTTATTATTTCATATCCATCCATTTGTTCGCGTCTTCGGCAGCTCTAATAAATGCCAATTTTCTTGAAAATGGGTATGCCTCAAGATATTGTCCTATATTAACAGCTTATTTTACTCTAATTAAAATAGTCCCTCTATACTTTGAGAATACAGATTACGTTCTGAGTACAGAAAGAAAAGGAAAGGCATCATGTGAGAGATGGAAAGTACAAATGTACAATGCTCAGACCACGTAGAATTCTGACTTACAACCTCTGTCATAATCAGTCTCCAAAATTAGGACTTCGTCAATGCTTGCCAAGCTTTTATGTTTTGCCCCACTTCTAACTCAGGACCAGTAGATATAGCCAAATATGCTCTCCAAACCAATCCCATAAAATGTCCTGCTTCTAGATGGCCCGCCTCCAGCTTCCCCATGGCAACAACCACCATTCAGAGCATTTTTTTTTTTTTTACTATAAAACTTTCCTACCTCCCAAAACTTTGAGTCTCTGCCAAACAAACAATGGTGGCTGACTCCCTAGCTCTAGCACAGTACAAATAAATAGCCTCTATTTATTCTAATTTAGGTGGTCTTAGTTTATTTCCACACATGTTAGCAAAGGGCAAACAAAATGTTTATTGAGACTTTCAGGTGCCAAGTACTTTGTTCTGTACCGGGGCCTGGAGCAGCAGTGATGAAGGAGCTAGAAAGAACTCCTGCCCTCATGGATGGAGCTTGTAGTCTAATAAGAGAGGCAGACCCCTCCCCCCTACATCCCCTTAAGAAGGTGAAATAAAACATGAATAAAATGATAAAATAATACTAGAAAATCACAAATCGTGCCAGTTAAACGAACAGGGTGCTTAGAGCAGGAGGGGAGTGGCTTCTGAGGCTGGGCTGGGAGACTATCTCGGAGGAAACATCAGGCTGAGACTTGATGATGGCATGACAGCATAGCGTGAAGGATGGGCTAGCCTAGAGTAGAGCTGGCGAGGCAAAGAGGCGAGGTGAGGATGCGCTGAGAGGAATTGAGTGCGAGGAGGCCTCCAGCTGGGAGGGAGCAGTTTGAAGCAAGTATTGTTCCATTTTGTAGATGGGGAAAGTGAGGCTCAGAGAGTCCAGGTGTTTAGAGTTTCACAGCTTGTAACCGGCAGCGAGAGGTTTCCCGTGTAGTTTTTCTCTACAGTTCCTGCCCTCCAGGGCTTCTGGGGCAGCTGGTCTGGGTATAGGTTAATGAAGGAATCCTTAGAGGTGAAGAGCTTCTTAATGGCCAGAAGGTCCGAGAACACTGGTGACCTAAGGGAAGGGAAGGCAAGGGCTCTTAAAAGAATAGAGGAAAAGTGATGAAGGATGGATAAAGGGACGCTACAGGCAAACATTACCAACTTTATGATTTTGCCTTAGGGCAGCTTTAAATGAATGGGTAAAGGAAGAAAAATGGAGTATTGATGGAGGCCAGTGTCTGAACTTACATAGCGGAAAGGTTTGACTGAAGCATTTTCGAGTTCAAGAAGTCTGAAGAGAAGGTAAGTGTTGAAAACAATGTGTTGGTGAGCATGTGAAGTAGTGATTTTTTTAAAATGGATTAAATTAAGGCTGAAGCCAGTATTAGAGATGCTATTTCTGTTGCCATTACTTCATGTGAACAAGATTGTTTTCATGAATTTTTCACAAATTCATTTTTGACTGTTTTGACCAAGTTTCGGCAATTTGAGAAAAAAAGAAAATCTAAAATAGAATCATGGTTGTTTCTTCTTTGGGGGGCCAAAAGGATATTCCTGTTGGTCTCAGGGGACTGTGAGGAGGAAGCTGTGGGAAGAATCATGCCTTCTGAAAACAGGATCGCCCCCACAGACACCTGCCAACTGGTCTTTGGTGACGTCACTGCCATCAGACATATCTGAGGATATTAAAGTGCTAGAAGGCTCCATTAAGAGAGAAAACAAAAGACTTCTGGGAGGGCTGGTAGATTCTCTTGGAGGTGTAGCCCCCCGGATCCCACGCTGCAGATAGCCCTCACACTCTATTTAGGGAGCTGGCTATTTTTAATTTTCCTTAGTGGGTTCCTGGAACTTGAGTCTAAAACATTTTTAAAAACTTTCCTCCTCCCCTCTTCCCCCGCCTGGAAAAAAAAAAAAAAAAAAAGAATGACATACTATCCAATTTCTCTCTCTTTTTCTTTTACCTTAGTGTCATGTCTGTGGCTAATCCATGCTCTGAGCATGCCTTTGTTATCCATTAAGGACCCGCCGCTGCCTTCTGGGTCTCCACACAGCCCTTATGGTAAGCCCGATGGCAGTATCATCTCTAAAAACCCCTTTTGCTGAGAATCTACACTAAGATGATAATATCCGGGCCGTTCTAAAGTGACCACAGCAGGATTGACAGAATGCTGCAATTGGCACGCTTTTCTGGTGCTGATTTTCTTGTTGCTTTTCACTAGTATTTCTGAGATAGTCAGTGATTCACCGATCTCAGCGTTTCTGCGACTGTAATGTCTCCTTAGCATGACAAATACACAGTGGGGCCTGCTGTCTTATAAAGAGGCTTGAGCATCTCTGCAAAACTGCGGAAGGGAGACAGGCTTCCGTTTACTGCTCGGATGGGATAAGCATCAGCTGTCACCATGGCTCCCAGAAGGGTCCCCTGATGCAGTTGAGGAGTTTTGGAGACAAGCTTGGGCATCCCATCACCTCACAGATAAAGAATACACACAAGAGCGACATTCTTCCAATGTGTTGTCAAATGGATCAGAGCGAACTGTGACAGTCCTGGAGTGTGGGCGTAGGCAGAGGGGCGGGGCCTCCGGGAGAAGGGAACCTGTGCTTTCGGTGCGGAGCCCCGCAGTGTCTTACGTGGTTGTTCTGCCTTACGCGGAGCAGGCACGGACCTTGTGACGGGCTTAATTATTATCGTGCCCTTCAACAAGTCCATTCTTGAGTCAAGTCACACAACATTATATAATAACACTATTACCTTTCTTCAAAGTTTATTGTGAGAACAAAGCTGAAGAAAAGAATTTAAAAGAACTTTGAAATATCAACTCTGCCAAGTGGCAGATGTGATGGGTACAGAAGTGTGCAAACGCTTCTGGCCGGTCCTCCGGGGAGTGAGGCAGGAGGGACGGAAAACCTCAGTCCCTCTGGAACTCAGGAAGTAGCTGAAAGGCGTACAGAATTAATGCAACCTTCAGAAGTATCAAAACCTGAGTCGTGGCTTCAACCCTGGGATTGTCGGCCCCCGCCTCCCGGGTCCCTTCGTCTGTGCTGGACGCCTGCACAATAGGAGTTTTTGGCCCATTTTATGGTCTGGGAACTGGAGGTTCTAAAGGGTAAACATTTTGACCAAATTCAAAAAATAAATGTTATCTATATATACAACAAAATTGGACAGACTGGGTGGCTTGATTATCCTGAATTGTAATCTTTTCAGAGTTTCCTCTGAGGACTGTGGAACATACAGGTTTTTTCTGCTTCGTTTCCTTGAGAATCAAAATGATTAGCTCTTCTGCCCCCACGATTCAATCACATTCCCACAGAGAACAGCTTTTAGTGGCGCATGCCTTTCTCCAGACTTTACATCTTTACGTTCAACTCTAGGGTTTTCTTGTGTCATGCTGGACGAGACATCTATTTTTTTTATCTGCACAGATTCTGTTTTCTTCTTTGATAACAAAACTCCTCCTTTGCTTTTGTTAACTGCCCCTCCACCTCTTAATGGAACTGTCAATCATAGTTTTACAGATGACTAATAACAAAATCCAAGGCCCCAGGACATACTTAATTGAGTTAGGGTAGGTGAGCAACCCCAGGAAGTCCAGTCATTTGACATATCAAACCAGGGAGATGATCTCTCCTCTGAGATTTAAGCTCATAATACTTGAGTCTGTTTTTGCAACCGCATGAAGTGATCCAGCTTGACAATGAAGTAAGCTCATAGGAAGAGAATAATGGAGAGAAAGAGGAGAGAATGGGGAGAAGGGGAATGATGAGGAAGAGGAGGAAAGAGAGGTGCTCTAATGACATGTTTTATGTTCTTGAATCTAGTCACTTGAAACCACTTTCTATCTATCTGTCTATCTATCTATCTATCAGCTATCTATCTATCTATCTATCATATATCATATATCTATATCTACTTCTGTCATCTATTTAATTTTTAGGATAGTTCAAGGGGTTTTGTAAACAAACAAATATCCTGACTAATATATACACCCAATATAACAGACAAATATGTATGTTGATTCTCAGAATAACATATATTGAATGGCATATGTTGAATATACATGATTAAACATATGTTGACAAGTGCTTTAATACTATAGCATCTAACATACATAGTGGGTACTCAATAATGTGTTAAATAAAAGAATGAAGCCTTGTCAGTGCAGAGATGATTATTATATGTTTCTTCAGGGTTCAGGAATAGGGCTGAGAAAGGCCATCCTCTGAAATGAAAACTACTAAAAACCAGCCACTACGTATAAAATACATTACACGCTAAGGTATGTTTTGAAAGTGTAGCTGATGTGACGAGGTCACCTACTGAGTCCAGTGAAGAGGACAGGGTGTTTTGTAAAAAGCTGTTATCGGCTCGCCTCGATTGTGACATGAGGGAGAAAGCTCCTGCCTCGCTACAACAGAAGAACAATGTGCTAAATAAAGATGAGCCAACAGGAGGAAGTGCTAATGTGTTTCCACACACTTATTAATGTTGGAAAGAGTGATGCGACCAGTGCTCTCAGGAATGCAGGTGTATGTCCAAATACTCCTACTGTCATTTCTGTACTTACAAGCAACCGTTGGCAGATAGATGTGTCTCATCAGGGCCAGCTTCATGACTGCGTGACCTCTGAGGACACAAAGCCCTCGCTTTTAGAAGGGCCCTGCGTTCAGTTCAACGCTTTGCTGTTTTGTGTCTTGAAATTCTTAATCATTTTGAACAAGGGCCCTGCATTTTCATTTTGCGCTGGCCCTCCTGAAGATGTAGCCAGTCTGAGTCTAATTCATAAGTTATGTTTCTCATTGAAAAATTAATAAAATGAGTTTATATTATCAACCAATCTTCAGTGGATCTGATTAATTAAAGGTGGTTTGCCACCAACATGAAAAATCATAAAGTAGGCTTACACAATCAGTTTCTGAACCTTTAGAATGAAAATCAGAACCCATAATGTGGTGTTTATGAACATTTACTACTTAGAAAATCTGATCTAAAGAAGCTAAACTTTTAGTAGCCATTTAGCTTCAAAGAAAAATATAAATACACGTATCACCGGTTTATGCTGAAAAGAGAGATGAAAAGGATCCCTTCAAAAAAATAGCGCTATAGCAAAAATATATGTTGTCTTCTATAGCTTTTATCATTTACTCATTTTAGGTTTTGCATATATAGCCTATTTCTTACATGTTTAGATTATTTCTAGATTGCTTTCAATCACACACGCACACACAAAGATTTCCTGAGAAGACGCTTCATGAAAACTAACATTTATAGAGAATATTATTGTGGTTTCTTTCTAGAAAATGAACTCATTGATAGAGAATCTATATCACGAAAATATTTTGACTCAGCACTGATTAGGTTTCTAATGGCTCTCTTCTCTATAGTTTTGTTCTGCACAAAAAGAAAATCACCGTTATTAGTTCAAGATGAGAACCTGACAACCAACTATAACCTCAACTATTGAAATGCATTTTTAAAGATGTTTATGCATTATTCAGTAAGATACCTTGAATCAAACATGTAAAAGCCCTTGAAACAAAAAAATATATAATATATAACCAATATTATCACCAGATGGTAGACTTTATTTGTTATCCTAATTCCATTTTACATTTAGAAAATAAATATCAACATGAATATTTAATACATTTACTGTAACAGATGCAAAAGGCCAATATTGTTATTGTAGGAATGTGAGGCTCAGAACTATTTAACTTTAACGGTGCTGTAGTTTTTATGTGCCATACCACCTTTTTTTCATTGGAATGAGCTAGAATGTTAGTAATTCATTGCCAGAAGAGTCTAAGAAGCAACTCTGTACCTTTTATAAATTACTGTTCTTAAGATCAATACATTTGCTTAAAAACTGGCTCCCCACTTTTTGCTCCTGGTTTGGTCATAATCCACATTCTTCATTCCTTAGAAGGAATGAATAAGTTCATATGTTAAAATATTACATAGTTTTAACTTTTTAAGGTAGAATATAGGGTAAAAATGAATATGCAGCTTAAGATAGTGGTCCATTTATTTGGCCTAATAGTTTTTATATTATTGGTGAAAATTCATTTACTCTGAAAGAGTTAAAAGGAGATGTATTGGATGTGTGCCAAGGAGCGTTGGAAAAGCAGGTTCTGTGTAAGAGGCCATGCACTGGTGCTTCAAGTTTATTTGTTTGCTTGTTCCTACTTGCATTTGAAAAGAGAATTTAGGTCGTAAAAGGCCCAGCTATCTTGGAGGATCCTCAGGAAAAGCTATTTTTTATAGAGGATTAAGCAATTTAAGCCATGGATTTTTAGCTCACTGGAGCCAGTGGTGAAGGATTTTGTTATCAGGGGTTACCTTTGGGGAATCAAAGCAAACTTTAACCCAGTATAGATTTCTCAGCTTGGTTTATTAGTTCTAATTATAGCGTTTAAAGGGACATCAATTTCGATTGCTTTTTTTTTTTTCCTTCATTTTCTTCTGTTTAGGAAAACATAATCGTCTATTAATTTGTGCAATATACAATTATTGAATTTTTGTCCCACGGAATACCAGTGCTAATGGGGAGAAATAACTGCATTGTTGGCCAAGGGGGTAAATCCAAAAACTATTGTGGAGAAGTATGTCCTCAACAAGCTGTCGGAAACTCATGCTCACTGGAAGCATAAGTGTGACATTGTTTTCTATAGCATCTCTGAGAACAAAGCAGAATGAGCACTTTTCTTATTTGTAATGTGAGAATACAAATGCTTATCTGATAGTTATTAAATAATAAGATAATCTATAAAAAACAGTGTAGACACCCTAATCCAATAAACTTAAGAATCATTTTATTTGTGTTGTTAAAATAGCACACACGTGCGCACACCACACACGGAGACATTAACAAATACCAGTTCGACAGAAAATAAAATATTGGGCAATCTCTGAACAGCACTGTCCTATGAGCTATGTGTATTTTCAAGACCTCATTGCTGAAGCTTATCAAAATTTTGTTCTGCTGAGCCATTGCATATCTTGAGAACTCAATGAATTTCATGAAAGCAACAAGTAGATTTCCAAAACTGAAAGAACCCAGCCTTGTTTGGATTTAACCCTAGGTTCATTTCTCACTAGGCCTCATAAACAAAAAGAAGAATTCTTTTCACTTGCTAATGCCCAGAATGACGTAAAGCCCCTGTAGCACACTCAGAAAGACAGGAACCCACTTAAACTAATCAATAATAGGAACCCTAACACAGGCTATATGCAGAAACACATGCAACCCCGAGCCAGGCCATGATATTAGCAACTGCAAATCATTCAAACAGCAGAGGAGCTTGGAAATAATGTTTTTCCCAGTTTCATTAGGGTATAATTGACAAATAAAATTATAATAAAAAGTTGCAATGTGATGATTTACATTACATGTGTGTGTATAATATTATATATATATATATATATATATATATATATATATATATATGATATTCCCACCAAGATAATTAACATATCCATCACCTCACATACTCACCTTTGTGTGTGTGTATGAGAACATTTAAGTTCTACTCTCTTAGCAGATTTCAATTATGCAATACATTGGTACCAACTACAGTCACCATGTTATGTTATATCTTCAGACCTTATTCATCTCATTCTGAAAGGCTGTACCCTTTGAACAACCTCTCCCTATTTCCTCCCCATCCCCTACCTCCAGCAACCACTTTTCTACTCTGTTTCCATGAGTTTGATTTTTCTTAATTCCACAAATAAGTGGCACCATGCCATATTTGTCTTTCTCTGTCTAGATTGTTCACTTAGCCTATCCACATTCATTCACGTTGTTGCAAATGATTGGATTTCCTTTTCTTCAGGACTGACTAATACTTCATATATATTTATTTTCATATATATCTTGCACTCTTTTTGGTCCCATCTCTCATGTGCACTCATGGAGGCATTCTTAACTTTTCAAATAATTTTTGTTTTACAACCAAATCATGGTTTAGTTAGCAGAGATGACTTGGAGATGAAAATTAGTAAGAAATGCTAGATATTATTTAAATCAAACAAACAAAAAGGATGGTCAGAGATCAAACTAAATAAGACAATTGAGTACACCATTTCTCTTTTAGTTTGGTGAGAAAGGAGATATTTATTTGCATTTAGCTGCTAAGAATGACGTCCCTCCCCACCCGCTCCCCCTGCCCCCAGGGATAGAAAATAAATATTGCAGCTTTAGGAAGCATGACTGAAATAGATATTTTTTCTGTCGAATATATTATAAAGTTAATTGATCCTCTGTATTTAGAGAGTATATGGACTATAAAGAAAGATAAAACAACTCTGATTTTAGTAGTTCCTCATTATCATTTAGAGTTCATCGTTATATTCAGGGAAGCTGAAATGCTCTTAATCATATCAATAATTGATCAATAACTGCTTTGTACTAAGTAAATAAATGACACATCAGGTAAGATTTGAATGAGAAATTAATCATGCTATACATCATTGCTTTTATAAGAGAATCCTATTGGACTCTTTAAAAAGAGAAAATCAACTTATTCTTTCTAAAATAACATTCAAGGGAAAAACGTGTAAGTTACCTTCTAGGTGATACCGACTTATTAGATAATTGGGTCTCATGTTATAATAAGAGAGAATAATTCCCTGGGGGGGGGAAATTATGCACTTAAACAAAATAGGTCAGATATATAAATAACAGAAGAGGCAGTTACAAAAATTCAGAGTCAGCTTAGAGACTGTTTGAAAACAATTTTTGTCTCAGGAGACATTTTTATTTTCAGAAATAGCCAAATATTCCTAAACAAATGAAGGAAGAATGAAGCCTGATAAATGTATGAGGACTTAAATGAGGATACAAAAATCTGGTCTACATGCTACTGAGTACATCACCAGAACAACACAATGCAATCAAGGGATGTGCACTAATGGCTAATTTGTGTTCTCTTGGTTTAAGAAAAACTAATTTTTCTTCTCCAAAATAGTTTCGCTCTTGGCATCACTCTAGAGCAACTGTATCTGTACTGATGGTGTCATATGCCTGTTCACTCCTCATTGATCCACCAAGGCCACTCTGATTCTTATCCCCAAGCATGTTTCCAACATCAACATTTATACACAACTATGAAAGATTGCTGAGAAATAGTTCTGTGGTATAGACATTGCCAAAGAGAACTAGACATAAAAATGTTTCACCTATGTCTTGCTTTTGTCTCTACTTTTATTCTCTCTTGCATACACTTTATTGCATATGAACTAAATTCTGGATATTTTTATATTTCCTGTCTCTTGTTTGGAGGTACCAGGATCTGATATAGGGTCAGACATAGGGTCTGAAGTGATTCAGATGTCCCACAGCATAAAACTTCTTTAAAACAAGGATTGTGCGTGTTCTTCCTGCCCGTTCTCTCACCTCACTTCTCCTCTCTCTTTTTCTCTGGCTCTGAGAGTTAAACTGACCACACCTCCCTTTTTTGCATGGAAAGGCTATGATGTAAATGAGAAAGTTGATAGAAAAATACAGATTGAGATAACAGGGACCTAATTATTCATCTTTTGCATTGCTGGGGGAAGCCAAAGGCAAAGCTGTAGAAGCTTTGAACATAAAGCCATTGTGATCATGAAACTACCGATTGATAAGTTCTGTCTTGCAGATTAAGTATTTGGTTACTTATTGTTTCTTTTCCTCTTCTTCCTCCCCACAGTTCATAAAATAGAGTCATTGTAAAAAGTAATTTGGGGACTGGTTAATAAGGCTATATGCCACATTAAATAGAATTCTGCCCCGAGGATCAGATAAAAATTGTCCTAAGTTACCTGAGGCCAGATTCACTGGTTTGGTTAAATATAAACGGGACAAAACATATCATCTGTGGTTAACCAATATGAACACCTTAACCTATGCTCTGAAGGGAGAGGACATTAGGTTGTCAGGTAGTTAATGAGTCCTCCTTGATGACTAGAACTGTTGTCTACTATAGCATTTTGATTCAAAGAGCAGTAGAAATACAGAGAGCAAAAATACAGAAATGATTTTCATAGACTGGAACACTGAGCTGAAAACAATTCAAAAAATTATTGAAGCTAAGTTAGCATTCCTTATTTTGGGTCAAAGTTTAAGGACACCAGTAAGGGTACATTTACATTTATTTATGTAAAAAAAAAATGAATACAAGGCTTAGTTGAACGTAAATTTAATATAAGTTAGCAGCAATATTGTGCTGAATTAATAGATTTGGAAAATTAGAAAGAGCTTTGAATGGGGAGACAGCATTTGTGTTTGAGCACAGACTCTGCCTCTCTCTCAGTGATTGCCTGACCCTGGATAAGTCTGTGGTGCTTAGTTTTCCCATCAGCACACTGAGGGCGTTGAATTAAATACTCTGGTTTACTCTGGATGTAGAGTTAGAGCATCAATGTGAACAAGAGGGTAAAAAGAAATGAAAAGTGGATGATTCTGTGGAAGGAGAGATTTGTACTGAGAAGTCAAAGGGATAACCTTGGACTATCAGACGATGTAGAGCCTTGTTGATGTCATTGCTAAATCAGAGAATGAAAAAAATTGTAAATAAGATATAAGGAGGCATAAAGCATGAATTTGGGTCGAAATAGAGTAGGAATACATAAGAATTTTTCAGTAACCCAACTGTAATATTCTGTAATATTATAATAGCAACTATAGGAGCAAATGTATATTGACTTTCTAATTAGAGGTTGGCATCTTTGTTAAGTATTTGACATGCACTGCCTCATTTAAAAAGCCAGTGTAAGAGACATCGCAGTAGAAAAATATAAAACAGCAGGACTTGACTGATCACACAAAAGCTAATGTAAAAACTAGTCAGTCATGATAGGAGTTTTGAGTCTGAGTCTGCCACTACAATAACACCATTAAATTCCAATTGTCAGTCAGTTAGGGGAGAAAGACTTAGTGATAACATTTGACCATGTTGAATTAGAGGCTATTTCCTTAAGGAAATATAAAATACAGGAGTAGCTATTTCTAAGCTACACTCTGTAGAGGTGGCCATCCCTGCCCTGGAAGCAGATGACATTTCCAAAAGTACAAAAATAAAGACAAAGAAACCCGATTAATAAATGGCTTGGACTTTGGAAGAGAAACGTGGGAAGGAGGCAAATGCTCACAAACACTGAGAGGGAGAACTTCAAGAGGACTGAGGGGAGCGGGCTATGAGAGAGGTCAGCAGTGACAAATCCAACCGAGATGAAGGAAGTTCGCTTGGAAGTTTGCTTCAGCTCTGAAACAAAACAGTCACATTTGGCTGGAAAGACTAAGTTGAAACTCCCTCTCCCTCTCCGACATCCACCAAGGAAGGTACTGGCAGAGGACATTGAACTTCACTAGTAAGTGAATTGGGGCTTCCCCTTTATAGTGTTCAATAAAAACATGTAAAATAACTCAAGAAATTGAACATTTTATAGCTCAAAATCTTTTAAAGGAGAAATGAAACCATTTCTGTTCAATATAACTGGGAATATGGAACAGACACTGATAATGTTGATCCAACTGTCATTTTCCGCTCCAACCTCCCTCGTTCATGCTGCCAGAGCCGTAAAGTTATTTAGGTTTCTATCTTCCTCTGCTCAACTTTCAGTTTCATTAAAAAGTTGGCCCATGGGCAACCCTTAGGGAATGTTACTAACATACTCATGGCAATCCCAATCCCTTTAGCTAATCACTCTTCCAAGCATGGATATGTGACATCAGTCTAGCCAGAGAAAATTAAGGTATGTCAGGGAGGGGCCGTCTAGGAAAAATGTCCTGACTAATTAAAAAAAAACAAAAAACAAAAAACTGACCTTATCTTTCATAGATCTGGAGGGATGCCCGAAACTGCTGTGGCCATCTTATAACCATGAGGGAAATAGTCTCAGGGGACAAATGGCAGAACAGAGAGGTGGAAGGGATCTCAGTCCTTGAGGACATGATTGAGCCATTCATGATATCATGCCACATCTCAAGGATTTTCTGTTACTGTTGGAGTTTTCTGTTACTTGTAGCCGAATGCAATCTATTATAAAATGTAAAGATTCTTTCCTGGCATTTCTGCCCCCCACCTCCAACTCTTAACTTTTATTATTATCTTTTACTCAGCTTTTTGTATTTTATTCCCATGGAATTCTTTTTATAGAAAATGTAACCACTCTGTAAGGGTCTATATTCTCATTCCTAATTTCGTAATTATTGTTAGAAATGAATTCTTAGCTGATTAGGTTGAGTGGTGGTGGTATGAGGGGAGGTAAGGTGTGTGTGTGAGTAAGGGAATGGTCTATTATTTCTCAATTTTCCTCTCCACAGTCATAGCACAGATTTAAAAGGCACTGTGTATAGCATTAGTTCGGGGGATTACAATAAAAATCCAAATCTTTATATAAATTTCTCAAGCTTTTTGTTTTGTGCTTGCATTTTATGGCTTTTTTCAGGCATGGCATTTTCATTAACGTGTGTATGCAAAGCTCCATTGTTCATTATGGCTCTCTAATGAGGAAGAATAAGACTAAGCATTGGGAATGAAAATTGTACATTTTTATGTGGTGGTTTATAGACTATTACTTCTAATTGAAATTTGAAGTTCGCCTTTACAGTTAAGGTAAAAGCAGAAAATCACACATTCTGCCTCTTTCTGACAGAAGAGACTCCAGACCGGGGAGAGACGTAGTCTTTGACAAAGGGTCATACTTAAATATTAAAAGAAACAGAGAGCTGGTTTGTTCTCTCAGAGGTTAAATTTGAATGAAGTTCAATGTCTGTAAGGAGGCCATCTGCTGAAGGTGAGGACTTATATAATGAGGAATATGTTGAGAGTGTTAAAGATGGAAGTTTCCTGCATGGGGAGGGGTGGGGGGTTGGGGGAGTATGAGGTAGGGGTGGCTATTAGAGAGCTCGCCCAGGTAATGGAGACAATGTTTGTGTTAGGGATCCCTTGCTGATTGGTTTTTTTCCCCCAGTGTGAGAACTCTGCTGTGCAATCTGTGTGGATGCTACAGAAAAGAACTGAAGTGTTTATTTTAAGCATTTTACCAACTACATTGTTTAAAATTTATGGTAATTGAGCTTTATAAAGCAATAGTATATTTAAGAGTACTCAGAAATTCTCCTGTTTCAATGTTATAACTTAATCCCATGCATTTGCAATGGGTCCAATATTACCCTCAAGGGGATAAAAAGAGGTTCTTTGGAGGGAAAGGTGGAAAAAACTCTTAGATATTACAAAAAGAGTTATACAGTGTGTGGTATTAAAATTTCACAGGGGAGGAGTAATTAGGAAAAATAATTAAAAGCTGAGGGGAAGCATAATGAATTTAAAAGCCAGTCCACCAAAGGACTTTACTTACTCTGTAAAGGAAAAAAAAAAAACACAACCTGTAAAGTCAACAGCTTCTAGAAGCACCTCAGTGACAAGAGGACCCATTACCTATTGTCTGTTTGGGAAGAAATGTAACTATTCATCAAAGATGTAAATCTCCGAGTTTTTGAAAGTGCATGTGAATGGGACTTTTCCCATTGTCTGACATTGCAGCTAAAGTTTTAAGGTAAAAAAAAACTGCTAGTGCCTCCCAAAGCCCATGGGCCTGGAGAGATGTGGCTAGTCATCTCTAGTATCAGCGTCTATTCGTCCCACCACCACATCATTAATTGACCCAGGAGAGAGGAAATTCTAAGACAGTCAGGAGGACCGCTTGAGGAATATCTGCATTTGAGGGAAGCTGGCATCTCATCTCCTAGCTGGACTGCAGCTTGGGCAGCAGACTTGCCGACTTAGGTTTTGTCTGTTTGAGCAAGTGGAAAAGGACATGATGGAGCGGGCAGGAGAGGGGGGGCGGGGGACAGGGGGGCGGGAAGGAGAGAAAATTCAGCATTGTAACGTCCTGAACTGTCATCACTCAGCCAATGTCTTGCCTGTGTTTTTCCACTGATCACTGAGATACTGTGAAAGATGGGCAAAATCACCCCAATAGCAAGAGGCTTAGAGGATATTCACAGAGGGAAGAAGCTCAGGGAACTCCAAAAAATATTAAAACAGAACATTTCTCTGCAAAATAGAGAGATCTCATCTAAGGTGCTTCATATGTAATTCATTTATGCTCCCCCAAGACAGGTAGTATGTCAGCTATTGTCCCACAGTGGGACATTGGTAGCCACAATCAATCAATGACCACAGCGTCCTCTTAAAGAAACACAGTTTTATCTTTTAATCCTCTCCACCAATCTTTCTAACCCTGAGGAACTAAAACAAATAAAAGGGATGGAGCCAGAGAGGACAAAATGCAGCCCCATCCCCCTCTGAATCCGGAGGCTGAGAGGATGTACGCTCCCATTTGAATTGGCGACTCAAGTTTGAAGCTGGCTCAGATGTAACCAGCTCTGAGCTCTGCCATCAGGGAGACTGGACAGGACACGTTTGAAGGCAGCAATGGAAGAAAGTGTTGGGATCATTTCTTTCCACCCACATTTTACTCCAGCACCCCTGTTTAGACCGTCGCATAAAAGACTCTTAGGTTAAATCTCATTATGACTGAAGAGCAATATTGAATCTCTACAGAAATTTTTAATTATGAAAAAAAAAACTTGGTTACTTTTCTCTGTATTTTTGTAGTCCCTCTTTCAACACGCTCAAAACCCTAGTTTATCATCATCATCTTTTTCTAAAGATTTTCCCCCACATATTATCAGACTGACTCAACCACCAAGAATCTATTCAACCACAAGGTCCTATTCTCTAGACAGCCAGAAGGAGTTCTTTTTATTATTAAGGACTGCTTTCCAAATCTTCCTGGCCATATGAATTACCTAGATATATTGGGTTTGTTATCAATATAGTTTCTGGGGGCATTATAAACTGAATTGTGCCCTTCTCCTCCAACCCTCCAAAATCTTAGGTCAAAATCCTAACCCATAGTGAGACTGTATTTGGAGATGGGGAATTTTGGGAGGTGATTAAGACGAAATGAGGGTGTAAGGGTGGGGCGCTGATCTGATAGGACTGGTGCCATTACAAAGCGAGAAGAATATACTAGAGATCTTCCTTCCCCCACGGGACCAAAGGGCCCTGTGAGGACACAGCCAGGGGCAGGCTCCTGCATGCCAGAAAGCGCCTCCACCAGACTCTGGATCTGTAAGCATCTCGATCTAGGGCTTCCAGCCTCCAGGACTGTGAGAAAGTAAATTTCTGTTGTTTAAGCCATCCAGCCCATGGCATTTTGTTGTGACAACCCTAGCAGACTAAAACAGGGGTGTGTGTGTGTGTGGGGGGGTATCCTCTGAAGTTCTTAAATGACAAAGTCTGAGATGGCTCCCGAGAATCTGTATTCGTGTGTTCTAAGCAACCAAAGTAATTTTTATGATCTGCTAAAATATAAAAGCACTAAATCTAAGAAATGATTCTTATGAATATTTCAACTTGCACCTTTCTTTCTGAGTTCTCCTTCCTCCACTGTTTATGGACATTTCTCCTTTTTAACAAATATGTATTGATCTACCACCATTCTTGCTGGTAAGAATATAGCAGTGAATAAAAATAAGGCTGAAGAGATCCTCCCTGGCAGAACCTGATATTCTAATGGAGACAAATACAACATCAAGTGCCACAAAAACTTATTACTTAATAACTAGTAGTGAAAAGTGCTGTAGAGAAAAAAAAAAGAGATAAGGTGTTAGAGGGTGAGGTGGGGCGGTACCGTGGCTCCTGCTACAAAAAGTTAATGAAAGTGACTGCGAAAATCACAACTGGGCCAAGGTTTGAATGAAGTAAGAAAGCCACGTGAAAATGCTTGAGGAACAGCATTTCAGACAGAGGGAAAGCAAGTGCAAAATAGCTTGATACCTGTTAGGGACATTTCAAGAGCTAGGGCAGTTGAAGCCCAGGGATGAGGACGTAGGGGATGGGAAATAAGGTTAGGAGAGAGGTAGGGGCTAAATCAGGTACTACAGGCCAAAGTAAGAAGACTGGATGGTAGAAAAGTATAATCTGATATAAGTCTATGTAGAAAGATTCTATAGAAACAAGAGGAAGTATTAAGAAGCCAGTTAGAAGGCAAGTCCAGTGAATAGTCTAGGTTAGCTCCTACACACAGAATTTCAATTAATTTTGGTATGATGTAATCAGGAGGGATGACGACATCCAAAACAATCAGGGAACCAGAGGTCTCGATGTCTACCATTACTTAGGGAATTTTATTTTATTTTTGTATTCAGCCAAAGATCAAATTTGTAGCCTTTTTATATATATATATATATATTTTTTTTCTCCTTGTAAAGGACTCTATATTCATGACGTTTTATTATGAATTTTCCAGTCCTGCCTTCTGACTCTGCCATTGAAAACACATGCAAACAACTGGCTTGGTTTATGTGTGTTTTAATAATAATGAGAGCAGGTGCATAAAACACATCCCCGCCCAATTCGTATAAACTCCTCCAACATATTCCAGTTACTTGCTTAGGTGGAGTTAGAAATAACTTCATTTGCATACCATGAAATTATATCTTTAAAAAATTTCCCTATTTACCAGCAGAATTTACCAATGACCTCAAACACAGAATTTTCAAGTATCTACTCTTAAAGTGTTCATACCCTTCACGCAGAATAAAATTACTTGAAGAAAGTGTTATTGTGTTTCAGATTGAGGTTTTAAAGTGATTTAATTATAGTCATAGAATGTTGGGTTTTATGTATCAAATCGACAAATCCAAAACCATACTTCTGAATTTAACGTTCTCCAAGGAGGCATTAAGAACATACTGGCTGCTCTTTCTTTTGGCAAAAGCTTCACACTAGGTAAAATGCTTCCAATGGTATTTTTGAACTATTCTATTTTTGACCTTAATCCTTTCCTTTGCTGTGGTTATGGCCCTCAGTACCTAAATTATAGGCTCTTCTGTAGTTTCAGAAAGCTAATTCACACCATGGTGCACATTAAGAAGGTGGCGTATATAATATTCCACTAAGGGAGACCCGAAGAACATTAAACCCCCACTAGTAACCGGTCACGAGTCAGGCTGCAACTGACGCTAGTCATTTTTCTTCACTGACAAGTTTTCATTACGTGGCTTTCCCAGAACAATTTAGAAATTGATCTGCAGCTGATGGAAGTTAGGATGAATTGGGCCCTAAGTAAACCCAGGGCATCAGAGCAAAGTTAAAGGCAATGCTGGTCCCCAGCACTGGGTGTCAAGTGAGCAACCCCCTCTCCCTCCACTCCCCCACCTGCTCTTACAGGATCTTAGGCTTCCCAAAGGGGACCCTCACTTGGGACATCCCCCCAGGCCTGGAGGGGCCATGTAGACTTTTCTTTCATCATCTGTTATCTCCTGCCCGAATAGGTCAGAAGTTCACACCCCTGAGGAAACAATTTCCTAGTATGTATCTTTTGGTAAAAAAGAAAGGGGCTTTTGTTTCTGCAAATTTGTATATATCTGGTTGAAAATCAAGGGCCCCGATCTAAACTCGCTCTGTGGAATTCTGGCATGGTTGGGGTCAGTGGGGTCAGATGGAGTGTGTAAGGGTGGGGTTGCACAACCCTGGGGATACTTGGGAATGAGGAGCTTCTAATAATATTCCAGGGGACTGAAAGCGTCTAAAGACGTGCTCTGGATCTGAGGACAATTCAGGGTGATGAATAAGACTTAGGCTGATAGAGAGACTTTAGCCAGGTCGGTAGTTGTACTTTGTGGTGGTGGTCGTGTGTGTGTGTGTGTGTGTGTGTGTGTGTGTGTGTGTTATGGAATGGATGTAGGCAGCTAGGGAGCTAAGGGATTGTCTGGACTAAAGAAAAATCGAGAGTTCAGAACTACCGTACAAATGGGAATTGGTTTCAGTCAGAGTAGAGTGCCCTTTTCACACCATTCCGCCCACTTTTTGTGAGTCAGTACCTACCCAATTCCTTGCAACTGGTTAAGACATCCCATAGTGCGTCCCCTCCTCTAACAACAATACTAATAGCAGCAATCATTTACTGAACAGCCATGCGGGCGAGGCAAAGCGCCAGAGGCTTTTTTGATAGAGTAGGTAGATTACAACTGGTGACCTTTGATTTGGCACAGTCACATTCTTTCATTCTGAGATAAATCAAATTAATTAATGGAGAATTTTCCCTCTAAAATTTTCCTGATCGAAGAGGGTCATCTTCGGACATACACTGGAGGTGTCTGGGAAGCGCTTCCAGTTAGCCCTGTACTACAATGGCAAATCAACAGGATCCAGCCTTCAGAACAATCTAGGGGTGCCCCGCCTCTCAGGCAGTTGCTCAGCTGGTGTTCACCAGTCCTTGTTGTGACTGGCCCTGAGCCCACACATAGCCAAAACTCTACACTCCTCCAGACACAAGAGTGTGGGAGGCTGGTGACGGCTGTGTAGAGAATAGCTAAGAGGATCTGAGAAATGAAGTATCTTGGTGTGAGGTCACCTACTTTATAAACACTCATTTTGAGGCTTCTACTTGTCCTGTCACCAAATCCTTTTAATAAACACTTTTGTGGTTTAACAGTGAACACTTAGTTTCGTACTTTCCATTACAGAGTCCAAAGACAAGCTTTCGTTCTGGCTCAAGCAGAGTGATGGGTACACATTAGGTCATCGTTCTGGTACTTACCTTTATGGCGATTCTGTTAAGAATCTGAAGCCTAAGGGAGGAACTTCGATTCCTTGACCAGTAGAATATATAACAGACCTAGAAAATTAATAATAAATAAATTAGCTTAAGAGTGTATCTTCATTGAGTTTTTAGTATACTAAGTGTTCAGCTTTGGTATTTAAAGCCTAAGGCTAATTAAACCATTTTTTCTTCACCTAAATTGTGTTGGTAGTTGGCTGACTATATAGCAGAACAAAATGGTCGACAGTGCATTCTCAGTGTGAAAGTTGGAAGCATCCCCAGAATCCTCTTTTTGGAATGATCAGACAGGATGTGGAAGATGAATTAAAGAAAGCCTCTGTGAGAGTGGTGTGAACTAAAAATCCACCAAATAATTTTAATTTTCAACAGAACATTATGTGAATAGTTTCACCCCAAGTTTTTGCTTCTCAAGATTAGGGTTTGGAAATGAGCAAGAAGGATGCCTATAGCACCAGATGGCTCCCTACTGACTTAGTTTTAGCCTATATAGTCAGTTCTCTTGGTATTTGTCAGGGGCAGGTTCCAGGAGTAGCCAAGGATATCAAAATCTGCGGATGCACAAGTCCTTATATAAAATGGTAAAGTATTTGCATATAACCTCCAGACATTCTCCTGCATACTTTAAATCATCTCTAGATTAGTATAATACCTAAAGTAATGTAAATGCTATGCAAATAATTGAATGTCAGAGCATTTTGAAAATATGTAAAACTTTTTCAAAAATGTTATATATTATAATTATTAGTGAGCCTCTACTTGATTTTCAGTCCTTTGAAACTATTCTAATTATGTACTATTGAAGAGCAGATATCTTGCTAGATTGTATTTGTAAATGATGAGTATCTATTTTTATATGACTAGAAAATAAAATATTGTTTCAGCTTACTTTTAATAATTTAAAAGGCTAAAGATAAAATACAACCGTAATCAAAGTATACTTTAATCAAAATATATTAAAGTATATTGATATATTTCTTGGGTATATTTTCATAAAAAATGTAAACTAAAGCAAATTTTAAAATAAGAAAAGTAAATAATTTATTTTCCAAATGTTTTCTAAAATATCAAAATCTGTCAAAATTAAAGAATGATAAATTAATTGTAATTAACTTGTAAATAATTTTAAATGGGCATATTTAAATTAATACAACTTTTACTTAACTTTTGAAATATAATTAAATCTTATTAAATATTTTCATAAAAAGAAGACTATTTACTATTCTAGTGTTCAATGTCCATCCATTAGCCTATGTAAAGAATTTACATCATCCAACATTTATGTTTTATCTCAACCTGGATATGTACAAATTTAAGAATAGTTGAATTGCTTAATATTGCAAAATATTTCTCAGCCATTATGTTCCACTATTGTAAATATTGTGTTAATCCCTGTATCGTCCCAGAACCAGGAATTCGAATACAAAGAGAAATCAGAAAATGGAGACTCAGACCCACCTGAAAAACCCACCTCATTATAGAGAAACTATTGAATTCTTGCTCTGTGAAAGGATTTGACAAGTTAATAAATTTTCTTTTCTCTCACCTAAGTGCTTCCCTGCTCAAATAGTCCTTGTACTCCAAAGTGGTGGCCACCTCCTGTGTCAGCAACTTGGCAACTCACATGCCTCATAGCCTTTGGGGGCAACTGCTAATTGTTTTGAAGTGATAGGGAGAAGGATTTCCCTGGGGGCCTGAAGGGAGTTAGTCACAAGAGCAGATCTTGAGGTTATAGTTTTTTCTCTGTGTCAGAGCTAAGTTCAGAACTGCAAGTGATGGCAACACTAAGTTGTCTCTGGTAGTTAGGTTTCTCAGGGATGTGATATTTGGGCTCACGAAAGCATGACGCAGGACAGGAGCCCAAACTTGCCTGGGTATAAGGCGTGCATTGGACGTGAGCCTGGAGCTCCTGAGAATCTCTCTGTGAAGCCTTGAAAGGAAGCCAACATGGCAGAAGGCAGAGTGAATTGATGGCAAGAAACTGATCCATGATGAAAATGTATGAATTCCAAATCCCATTGCACCTGAGGCTGACTATACACCTGGAATTTTCATTTAGTGAGACAACATATTAATTTTCTTTTCTTAAGCCATTTAGGAGGAATTCTGTCATTTGCAACAGAAAGAGTCACAACTGATCTAGCAGGAAGCCATCTCTTTCCAGAATACTAACCACCAGGAACTATCTTGCCAGCTTTGACTTTATTTAGTAGGATGTGGATAGCAATAAAGAGAAACCACTGAATTTGTTCTTTAGACTCAAATTCTGGGTCATGTCTGGGTGGCAGCTCTTTTTACCAACACCACCCAAACACCCATGCCTACTTTTGCCTTCTGCTTTCAATTGGCCTTTCCCTAGACATCTGTGAACAACTGGAAGTGACTCTGACAAGAGGATCATGAAGAAGTCTGAATATGCAAAGAAGCCTTGAAAGTGATCCTCATAAGAGCATCATAACTGTACCACTGACATGTCCATTCATCACATGTGGAATTTGTTAAAAGGGATAAATACCTGATTTCATAGCCCACTCTAGAAGAGAGTATTGCATTTCTTAAATCTAAACAACCACCCATTAATGCTTAATTCCCGTGATTTGAACATTTTTTCTAATCTCATTTTTCTTTCTGCCTCCAGCTGAGTGATTTTTTTCATGTATATTTAGTCATTAGCATAACATCAGTGTTGTTTGTAAGGTGATCCTACCAAGAACCTGTACGCTAATGGCTTAGTTGGAGGCTACACATTTCTCATGATTATGCATCCATGTAAAGCTTTCCTTGCACAGTAGCAAAGTCAACTTGAAGTAAATCATAAACTTCACTTTAGTCAGTGTATCACATATCAAGATTTTTATAAGTACATGTTGACTTTTTGGGAAAGGCCCAAACTTCCCCAATCAGTTTTCCAAGAAGGCAAAAAAGAAAAGAAAAACTTACAAAAATACAGTTTGGTGGACTCATGCCCTACACTAATAATCTATTTCAAAGAATACCTTCTTTCAGACTACACAAAAATATAGTGCTTACATTTTTACAAACCCACAGTTTATGTAGACATTATTTTATGTTTAGATATCACTCACTAGTAACTGGTATTGAGCCAGCTCTAGAGCTACATAAACACCAGATTTTACACATTACATAGCTCACACAACATTTTGCTCTAAGCTGGTTAGTTAGTTTACAGTCTAACCCTACCCAGAGAGCTTTCCGTCTCCCACAATTTTTTTTTTTTTTTTTTTGCCAAGAAAAGCAGAGGGGGAATTTTTTTTTTTAATACACCAGAAGAAATCAAATCATACATGTGCACTTTTGTAAACTAGAAATTCTTGTTTCTGTTACTGTAAATCATTACCAGATGTCAAATAGCAAAATGTTCATTACTCCCCCAAATAATAGAGTTGATTAATGAGGCACATTTACATTGTGGAATCTCGGTCTCTGTCATGACTGGACAGGGTCTAAGAAGTTTTAAAAAATCATGCAGATGGGGAAATAACTTTAACCATTATGCTTCAAAGGCAAAGTAAATATTAGGCATCTTGGGCAGGATTTGGTCATCTGAGGGGTAATGACTTCCAAATGAAACTAAGCTTTCTTCTTAACGAAAAGAAATGGTAGCCATGTCACAAGACAGAAAGATAGATATGTTTTTGGTCAGTCTATGCCTTATAACTGCTTTATATAGGAAATATATTCGAGGGAATTTCAGTGCAATACAGAAACTTTTAAGGCAGTCTGATTGCCTAGCTCAATTTCTCGAGTAAACAATTCTTGGGCTGGTTACTGATGTGATAATAGTACTTGTGCTGAAGTACTATTCTAAAAAAAAATTTCCTTTTTCTACTTAATAGGTAATCTTCATTTGAAAAGGTGCATCTATTTTAGTGGTTACCATACTATAAATAAATTTATTAATATCTTCAGACAACTCTCTCAAAGTGACATTTTACATTCCATCCAAAATTATGAGTTCCTATGCACAGCAGACATTTTCAAAATATAATAAGCATATTTCTTGCCTCTGCATTTGTGGTCGATTGCATAGGGTAAAGGACATTGAAAAATAACCAGGGACCAAATGACATTGGCAGCTAATCAGAAGATTGTTTTCTCAGGGAAGCCGACCTGGAATGACTCGATGATAGCTGAAGGACAGGCTTTTCTCCATAAAACTTTGTTCAGACATTTTGGAACCAGCGTGAGTCATTATCACCCATAAGAGCTCTGTCAACTGCGTTCATCTATGTAATCCATTTTCAATCAACATTCACTTACTTTTACACAGACGTGTTTCCTGTGGCTCACGTTGTGTGTGTGCACTTGTTTGTGTGCAGTATCAGGTAATTATTAAGAATCTTTGAATCAGTCACATAGAAGTTAGAACCCTAGACCTATTACTCATTAGCAGTGTGACTTTTGTCATGTAACCTAAATTCTCTGAGTCTTCATTTCCCCACATGCAAATGGAAATATCAATGAACACATCCAAGAGTTACTTGAAGAATTAAATGAGATAAAGCAAATGAAATCTTTAACATTGTGTTTCACATGTAGTTAACAGGAATAAGATGTTTCAGACGCCAAGAACTTTCTGCATCCGGGCAAGACCAGCCCACACTCGGCAGATTCCCCTGTATTGCTATAACCGGAGTTCCACAGAACAAACCAAGGATGCAGACACAATGGGAGTTGTTCATATTAATTTTAAAAAGGAAATATATCCAGCATTTGAAATCTTTCAAAAATTCAGTAATTAGAATTTAAATGATGCTCTGCTGTCAGTTCCAAAACTCACAGCATTGGGAAGATGTCCTACATCACCTGGTCAGACACCTTCCTTTTAGAGCCAAGGAAACTAAAACCTGGAAAAATTCCACTTTCTCTCCACTTCTGTCTAGAATTGGTGGTGAGTCTAGGACCCAGGTGCAGTCCCGGCTTCCTGGCCCCGTTGCCCTCTGCCTTTGGCTTAGGATCCCCTGCTCCTCTTTGGGTTTATAAATGAAGCCAAACATCTGTTTTTCTGAAAACAGCAAACTAAAGGATATGACAGGCAGAAACTGGGCCAGCCTTGTCATTGGTAAGCCTTAACACTGTAAGGGCCAGAATCATAGAGCATTATCTAATAAGTGAGGTTACAAGGTTTTGTGTGAACAAAAATGTGATAATGTATGGGAAAGCAAGTTGAAAGTTTTATGTAATAATGAGGATTAATATTATGTATTTCTCATATAATCAATTGCATCCTTGTTAAATTGAATCAGATAGCAATTTGCTGAGACTACCTGGTGTTATACGACCTCCATTTGCTGGTAGAAAAAAAATTTCCATTATGACAAGGAGAGAGGGAGCAGAAAGGAGCTGTGTCTCAAGAGCTCTTAACACAAAATGAATTACTAACCCCCCACTTTATAAGCAATTTCTGGTCTAAGATCTCCCAGTTTCTGGAGAAGACCAGGCTTAACCTTTATTATTAATGAAATAACTGGAGCCTAAGGTGATAAAGTGATTGTCTTAGAACGTACAATAAGACCAGTAAAAGTTAATACCCAAACCTAGTGCTGATGGGGGACTCTGCTCAGTTAGGGAAAGAAAAAGCAAATTAGCATGTTTAAAACTAACGGCAATTTAGAAAAAGAAGGTTGGCTTGGTAAGCTAAGTATTTTTTAGCTCCTAGAATATAATTATGTCCACTAATTGAAATCCATGTTTTATTTTAAAAAGAAGCTTTTAGTTATATTTCTTCCATAGAGAATACACCCTCTGTTACATTTATGCTATCATTTATTCATTCTCCCATTCATCCAATTTTTTAAAAATCTTTTATTAGAAATTCGATTTCCCATTCAACACACCCAAGAGTTCTTAAATAGGAGACAATGAGTTGCATTTGAAGAATTCGCTGTTTTTTTTCAGAGGGACAATAAAAGTATGCTTGAGATAGATTCAAGGCAGATTTCAAGGATGCCAAGGAGTTCTTCCTATTTTGACCAAAGCTTGCAAACAAACAGTCTGATATCAATTCCCAGTTCGAACACGACAAAAGGAATCTAAAATCTCTGGTCTGGCAGTGACCTTAGCAGATTCCCACATTCTAGAGGCTGGCATCTCACTTATCGGCAGCTCACTCTTGAGAGCCAACTCTGAGGAATTTGTTCAGTATGTCAATGGAAACATAGAAAGGGAGCAGTGGCCCCAAAGGAAGGTAGCTTGACTGAGGCCCAAGGATAAGGGTAAACTGACGATTCCTTGGACTCCCCGTTAGAGTTCGCTTTCTTAGTCATCCTCTAAGAATTCCAACTTTTGGAATTTTGGGAAGGATAGGTTCAAGGACTCAGCTGATCCTGCTGGGATGCAATTTTGAACATCTAAATACTGCAGATGTTGGAATGCTGGCATTTTGCCATCCTCTTGATCTATTGATCCACACCTGCCAAACCATTTTTTTGCATTAATGAAGGCACCCAGTTGCTAGAAGGTTTTGTTTTGCCTTGTTCTTAATTGTCATTTACTACTGTGCCATTCTGCACTAGGAGAATTAGAAGCTAGGTGCTGCTGGTTGAATGAATTGTTCTGTGTATATATGTCCAGGTCAACATGTGTGAAATGAAAAGACAAGGGACATCCATGCTGTCCATTTTGCCATCTTTACAATGAATATTGATCACCACACATCAATGCAGCTGGAGCAATTACTGGTAATCATGGAAATGGCCAAAATGAATTGATTGACTGTTGTTTCTTCCAGTTTCCCAGCTGTGTAACCAGCTGCATAGCTACAGTCCAAGATAAATCCTGTTTATGGGGTTCTAAGGCTTTTTGATCATGAGACCACTTGTGAAAGGTGATTAAATGGGCACTTGAGGACTCCATCACATTTTAGAGCACCTTTGAGGATGTCTAACTCACAAAGGAAGTAACTATTCATCCACCAGGATCCCATCTGATGACATTGCCACCACATGATGTACATCAAGGCCAAACCAGATTGGAAACAACTGGAAAATACTCCAAATTCAGTAAGCATTTGAATTCTGGCATTGTGGATTACCCACCCTGCAGCCAGGTGGAGTTTACTAATAAATAAATTTAAATAATAGTAAAAATGATATATTTTAATTCATTTACTTACAGTAAATTTATACTTGTTACATTTTAAATGGACTCAAGAGAGTGACACACACACAAATATTAAGAAAAACAGATGACACAATTTTTCATAGCTACAGATATTGCTTATGACATGTGGGTCACTGAACAGTACTTAAAGTCATGTGAACTGCTAGATGAGACCCTTACCACTGACAAGTTCTGTTATTTATTAAGAAAGTTTTGTTAGTTTAACATTGGTTCTGCATGCATGAACAATAGTTTTCTATTTTCTGAGTCATCTTTTTCACTTGCATGAAAGTAGGACACCCTTAGCCCAATGGCAAACGACTGACCTCTCTTATGCCTTCCATCTGCACTACATTCATCAAACCATAGAGTTTGGAATCTGCTGCCTTTTAATGCAATTTAAGTAAGAGAGGAGAGAGAGGGAAGCACTAATAAACCTCTCCTAGGGGGAACTCCATCAACTTCTTGCACCATCCCAGGGATTTGGGTCAATGAAAGACCAAAGCCATACAGACAACTTATCTTTAGACAAGGGCATGTTTGAGTTTGAAAATGGCTCTGTGTCTTCTCATCTTACCCTGTGGAGTTCTGAGTCTCTGAGGTTGTTATAAATAGATGCTTCATATTTTCCCTATACAGATTGGAATGCTCAGGTCATTCCCTCCCTATCCCAAGAGGAAGCCTCTGAGTTTTGGAATAATGTCTGTTTGAGTGGACTTCCAAGATGGGAAATAGGAATGATGAGTTATTATCAGAACAACTTAACTGGAATGTTAGTGAATATTTTCTTTACCAAAAATTGTAAAAAATGAAAAATTATGGAACACATGGCTTCATACCAGGACAGGATATTGGCAATCAGGACTGCCCAGAAGTCAGAACTCTTCTTGAAAATCCAAAACACATGGCCTGACAGTAATAATCCAAACTGATTTCCAAATGGTGCCACAGTGATTGCAAAACATTTGAAATTGACACCTAAAAAGGTTAGATAAAAACAATTATTTAGTATAAAAATAATTTATATTACCATGTTTTAAAATTAAAGTTTTAAAGTATATTTATGTATGACTTATTTAAAAGCACTTGGGCTTCAATGTGCAAAACATGAATATTTACATTCCTTTTTGAGGGTGAAATGTAATTGTGGCTTTCTATAATTCCTACTTTTCAACGAGTTAACATTCAAGTGTGCTCTTTGTTACAAAAGATGGAAAGAATTTATTCTGACATGTGATGTTCACCCTTCAGCTAATTCCACTATTAGTTCTTGATCGTTAGTGCTAATGAGGAGAAACAATGTGAGAATAATCCAAAAATAGTAGGTAATCCAGAAGGCATGTATATTTGACTTAAAACATTTTAGATTTATTTTTGGACATGGGTGTGTCTGATGTTATTGGCATTGTCATTATTTCAGATAGTTTAAGTAAGTCATATTACAAAGAAGTAGCTCAGAATAAGCAATAAAATATTTCAGAACCTACTTTATTTGGAACTTAATGGATCATCATGAATCTAGGCAATGCTAGTATATTCTGAGCTCTTAGCAGACAATTTCTGCAGCCAGCCCATCTCCTCACTTTAGGTTCTATATTCCCATTTCATTACTCTGTACCTTTGTTGCGCACTTAAATCCCTGATATTCTAATCATTCACTGAAGGAGAAAGACAAGTGAAAACAAATAAAACACATAGTTTTTATATCAAGGACCTTATACTCAAAAGAGTCAGAATTTAGTTTTAGAACTCTTGAGTCAAAGTCTTAGTTTTGCTGGTCACTACTCTGAGATGTTGTACAAATGAACTCATTTCTTTAGAACTCAGATTCCTCATTAGTAAAATGAGTGAGTTGAAACAGGTTAAGTGCTTTCCCAAGGGGTCTCAAGTTCCCACAGAATTTCCTTAGACTGTGAGAAAGTCCTTGATAAAAGAGGATGAAGACGTTGAGATTGAATGGGCAGTTTCAGTCCTTTCTCCCTGGTTCATAATAAGCAATGGTGTGTATATCTGTTGATATATTGGTTGCACTGATATTTCATGTAACATTGTGTTTGGGGGAAAAAATAAGAGGGAAGAGAAAGATTGAAAACTAGACAACTCTTTCAGTTCTAACATACTTAAATTACAATCTGGTTAATTGGAAGACCATGAATCCCTTAGGAGTGTTTATAAAGCAGTGTAGAGCAAATGAGACACTTCATAGCAATGATGAGTGGTGATCTAAGGTTGAGTAATGTCAGGCTTTATGGTCAAATTAGGATTGGGAGAGCTTGGTTAAACTGGAAATTGAATGTGTGTACAAATAGATAAATAGATAGATAAGTAGATATAAGAGATGAATTTATAACCCAAATAAAAAACAAGTAACTTTTAGGTAATATCAGTGGCATTCTGTGGCATTTTAAATGAGTATTAAATGTAACACAATTAATTTTTATGGGTGTTTGACCTGAGACAATGAGAATCCCTGGCAACTCTAGATGGTAATGCAGAGTGAGGACAAAAGGGGTTGTTCATACAGAGATAAAGAAGCTCCCATTCTTCCCATCCAGCCCATGGGTTTCCACATTTTCTGAGACACGCAAGTTTGATGATAAAATTGTACAACTATTGACCACGTTTGAATGCTCCATTCTCTTTCAAAGGATTTTTTTTTCTTTTCTTTTGAAAAGCACATGAAATGTAAACTGAACAAATATGTTTTGAATATCTTTTTCTACCTTCTTATGTATTGCCACAAATCATTCTAGTTCTTTCTTAAGGGATCCATTTCCATCTCTTTACCAGCATATTTTGAAAATAGAGTAAGAAATGGCTCGGAGATTAAGAGACAGATTCATTTTGGGTCCTAAATCCTTCTGTTTCTCTTCATCATCCCAGAATGATCACAAGGTCTTCTGATAGAATATGAGAGCAAAAATAAAGCTGTTTGGCAACCACTTGACTCAATGTGTTCGAATCTCCCGGTAACCAAATGTTTTACAGATGCTTCATTTAAAAAAATATATATGTGTGTATGCATGCTAGAAAAGAAGGATAAGAGTGAATGCAAAACAAGTCTAAGCTAGGAGAGAAGGTTTCCTTGGGGAATACAAGCAGAATGCTTCCTCCTCTTTCTCTATGTTCTTTATTTCTCTACATTCTTTTATTGAGGATTTGAACTCTTTCAGTTCTTTCTGGCAATAACTCCCTTGGAGTTATTTCTGGCAAAAAAATCGAAGGTTGCTCTCCTTTCCACAGAAATCACTGGTTGAAAGTGGTGGAAACTTTAAAAAAAAACAAATTGTGTTTTTTTATTAAAACACACACATACAGATGGGGGTGGGTGTTTGTGGGGGGGGGGAGCGAGAGAGAGAGAGAGAGAGAGAGAAATATATATATTTTTTTACTTAGCTATGGATGTCCCTCTTTTTCCTAACTTTGTCCATCCTCCATAGAATCCTCTACCAAAAATAAAGATATCAGTTGTCTACTGGGAAAAGGAAATGGTGAAAAACAAACAAACAAACAAACAAACAAATATTGAAGTTAAAGTAACTTTATAAATCTTTCACTTAAACCGTTAAAGACTCCTCATTGCTGTCTCGATTAAGTCTGGCCTCTGCTTACCTGTCCGACCTCAGCTCCTTAACAGACCTCCTTTTAGGTACTGCTTCCAGCCTTGCTAAATGTCCAGTTTGGGGACTGCCAATCTCTCTTTCATTTCCTGGTCTGAAAAAAATCTACATTGATCCTCACCATGCATCTTACCCTTGTCCTGTCTGGTTCCAGCAAGGATATACTTTCCCATAGAAGTGCTCTCTCCTGCATAAACCTCTTACCCCAGTTAATCTTGTTACATTCTATAGTGATCATATGGGTAATAGTATAATATTTTCACAATACACACAGACAATGACACTAATTTAAATACGGATTCTTATAATTTACCTTAATTTCTACCACATCCCTCTCTTTCCACTTAAGAACAGAAAATGCCATTTCTTTACCTCTAGGTAAAGCCAATCAAACTAATGATTATTTTGTTACTTAATGTGATAATATCAGCCAGTGATCTACTCAGCTCAGGTCTGGGTCCCTACTCAAGCCTAGGGATGAGCTAAATTTAGAGGAAATTCACAGTAATAGGCTAATTAAAATAGCTAACTCTTAACAGGGCCTGCTAAAAGTTTTAATGTATTTGTCGAGTCCTCAGAACAGACCACTTAGGTAGCACTATTATTTGCTCAGTGAATAGGTGGCTCAGGCTGGATTTCAACCTAGATTCTGTGGTTCAGGACTCTTACAGACTCACCTATACAATCTCCATGAAGCTGGAGTTCCAAACCAACTGAACTAGACTCTCTCCTTCCTAGTCTGCATAGCAGGTGATCAATCAATACCAATTGAATGGAAAGAGGGAAAAAAAAGAAAAGAAGGAAAAGGAGAAGGTAAACAAAGAGCCAGCAACCTGCTATAAAAAGGGAACCAGAAATGTCCTTTCCTTTCCCCAGTGTCTGTCATCAAGCTGGCTATCCTGTGGCTATCTTCTGGAACAGTCTGCAGATTCAGTGAGAAACTGTCAAACATCACCTATATGTTTCTGCCTGCTGGAAAGATATAGGGGTATAAATCTATTTATGTGCAACTTCTGCATTTTTTAAAGGAATTACTTTGTCATCAAGTTCATAAATTCTCAGGTCTTGAGAGGCTGGCAGAGGGAAAAGCAGAAGCAGAGTGGGGTGGGACTGACCCGGAGGACTGCCTGCTGCAGCTCTGACTTAGATCTGGGAAGGTGTGAGAGTTCATCAGAAGAGCAGCCAGATACAGCAACGGCTGGGGAATTCGGGGTAGCTGTTGACTGCAGTGCACTGCAGGGAACGCTGGAAAGCGAAGGGGCTCCGACCTGCTGGATGCCGCAGTGTTAGCTCGCGTGTAACCTTCGGCAGCTTTCTGGGTGTCATTTTTCCCCCTCACCTAAATGAAGGCCATGTTCTGAATAATTGCTTATATTTTTACCGGGCTCTGTGGTCCATGCTTGGAACATGCTGCCTTGTGTATCTAAGTGCCCACCCCCTTCGCAGGTAACAGCTCAGAGCTCTTGCTGAATATTTTTCCAATTCTTTCCCAGAAAAAAATGTATTGTAGGGAGGGTGTGGATTGGGGGCATGGAGGGTGAACTTTCCGAGTTATTTGTATTTGCTTCTTCCCAATTAGTTCTAAGCTTTCCTAATCCTAGAAAGAATAATTACCACACGTTCCATTAGCTGTTCTGTGTTCCCTTTAGAAGCTATTTTCAGGCCTGAATGAACAGTGGGTAATTCCAACATAACAAGAAATGTGCCAACTATAGGAATATTCTAGTTGTTTCTATTGTATTGATCTCTCAATTAGTAAAAAAAAAAACCAAACTGAACAATCGAAGTAGAAAGTTATTTTATTTTCCTCTTTTGCATTGAGCTGTAATCAAGAAATTGTATAAAGGTTAAAGAAAAAAACTAGTATAGAAAGAAGATAATAATTCCCTTTTGTTCCTTGATTTTTAAAAGATACTTCATCAAATGACTCTCCATAATTAATAATTGCAAATAATTGCAAAACCAGAGTTTCTTCTACTCATCTTACCGAGTATCACTGGGTCTCTGAGAATTTTACTAAATCATTATGTAAAAACTTTTTAAAGAGCAGAAGTCACTGGTTAACATCGATACTATTAAGGTAATATCTTAGTTGTGGATTTTTTTCCTCAATGATTATCATTAATAAATCTGAAAACACACACATTCTGTAAATCAATCAAAGGGGGAATCTAATTATCCTACATGGTCTCCCATTCGGATTTAGGGTGCTAAGCCACTTTCCCTCTGTTTTTTTTGACCTCCAAATTACAGTCAGCTGTTTCTGGTGGATTTATTACAATCAGAAAACAACTGATTTCTTCTGCTCCCACATCTCTGAGTCTAAAGCATCATCTAGCACCTCTGTCTAAAAGCCATTGACAAGGTTCCAGTTAGATAAAATGGTGAGGCGAGGGAAATATTCACTTCTAACTCTCCCTCCATTTGTGCTATATGTTCTGAAATGCTTACATCCCTTTCTTTGCATATGCAATTTTGCCATCTCCCCAGTGGAGAAGAGAATTGGATATATGTATACATATATACATATATATACACTATGAAGATACATACTGATTAATCCTAGATATGTCTAAAGTCAAATCTTTAAATGTTGTAGGCATTAAAAAGGGGGAGAGATGGCCAGTAGCCTCCCTTGGTCAATGATATTCACAAAGATTGCTGCAATGATCCCTCCCAAATGCTTTTCCATTTCTTTAAATTTAGATTTACCCTGTGACTTGCTCCAACCAATAGGATGTGGCAAAAAATAAAATTATGTAGCTTTGAAACCTAGACCTCAAAATATCTTGCAGTTTTCTCTCTTGCCTTCTTGCAATCCTGCAACCATAATGTGAAGAAGCCAGATCAACCTCCTTGAGAAAGAGAAGCTACTTGGAAAAAGGGGCTTGGCCAACAACCAGCACCTGCTGCCGAGCATAGCAGTGAGGCTGTCTTGGACTATCTGGACTCTTTTGCCTTCTATGCTTAATGTGTTTATTATGGTGAGCCAGTGACTGTGTACTGTATACAGTGTGCAGTGTACTGCCTGTGTGAGTTGTGGATGACTTGTCTTCTTAGTTCACAGATCTTTAAATTAAGCAACCATGCCTAAAGAGCCATGCTCAAGGAAACTCACGTGCAGCCAGACTTAAAGCAGTTAGCAAAATCATGGGCTTCAAGCCTGATGCCATCATGACATGAGATTTGGAGTGAGGGGTTCTCTAGAAATGATGGATATGTTTTTTGAGTGGGAGCAATATGAAATATTGTGACTAGAGATAAGAGTGTGGTAGATAATTTAATGGGGAGAAATTCTGCCCATCTCCATCTGCATACCCACTTCAGTGGAGAGGAAGACTTTCCTTGTTCTCCTTGAAGAGCTAGTCTTATGATTTGCTTTGCCCAGTAGAATGATAAAGAAGTGGCACTGTGCAAATCCCAAGCCTAGACCTCAAGAGGCCTTGTAGTTTCTACTCTTGTGGAAGAACAGTGACCTGAGGCTGCTATATGAGGAAGCTCAGTCTAGCCCACTGGCAGATGAAAAGCTATGAGGGGCAGAGATGAGCTGTAGCGTCTAACATGATCTAGACAAAATAGGTGGCAGACAACTCCATCAAATGTATGATTGAGGGCAACTTAGACATAATATTTAATGAATAACTAAAAGAAAGGGCATTCTACATATGGATAATTAAATTTACAATACACCTAATGACTGAGTAAAATGCATTGCAAAAGGAGAATGATATGATAGGGTTCGTGTCATTTACATTGTAGTAGGCAGCCTCTAAGACAATCTTCACTGATCTTTTCCTCCTATTCTTCACACCCTTGTGTAATCCTGACTCCTGAGTGAGAGCTGGATTTATTGTTTCTTTCTTAAAAATACAATATGGAAGAAGTGATGAAAAATGAATATTACTTCTGATATTGAGTTATAAAAAGAAAAAGACTGTGACATACCCTTCTCTCTCTCTCTCTCTCTCTCTCTCTCTCTCTCTCTCTCTCTTTCTCTCTCTCTCTCTTTTTATCACTCTCTCCCTCTCTCCCTCTCTCCCTTCTCTCCTCTTTCTTTGCCCCTCTCCCTCTCTCTTCCATTCTCTTATCTTTCCTTTTCTCTCTGGGTCACTGGTATTGAGGGAAGTGACCAGTCATGCTGAGAGCACCCCACATGGCATGATGAAAAACTGAGACCCCAAGTCCAGCTGAAGCCAGCCAGTAACCACATGCATGAGCTAGGAAGCAGATCTTTCGGCCTTATTCAAGTCCTGAGGTGACTGCAGCCTGAGAAGACAGCTTGATGACAACATCGTCAGGGACCTTGAACCAGAGGCTCCTAGCTAAGCATCAATTTAATTTCCTGATAGAAACTGTGAGTTACCACTTGTTATATTAAGTTGCTAGATTTGGGGGTAATTTGTTATAATAAAGCAATAGATAACTAATACATACATATTACAGTTTATATAGCCATTCATTCAGGAGATACTAAATTGAGCATTTGCTATGACTTACTGTAAAGAAAAATGAATTCTGCTCTTCTTTATAACCTGTTTCCACAACCAGAAAAGACATTTTTTGGCACACAGAACATCATCCCTGGAATTCTGTTGGAAGGCAAGAAAATGATTTTCCTCTCGTGTGTACACTGAAGGGGCCCGACAATTACAAGAGCTCTCACTAATTCCTGTATTTGTTAACTGTGAGTTAACAATAGTTCAATAAAGAGTCACCTGTTGTGTTACCTGTGCCTTCACAGGGAATGGATTTTAATGAAACCCTCAGAGCTATGTAGGAATGTGTTGGCACAGAAAGCCAGCCTAAATGTGGCTGGGGAAAGACAGTCCCCATGCATGCTTCAACATTTGCCATCCAGTGGAATAAATAAGACAGACACATAAATAACCGTGAAATAAAATGCACTAGAGGAGATTGTAGGAGAGAGAGATCCTTCCGCCAGATGATATGAGGGCCTTGAAAAGAATTCTGAAAAAGGAACATGAGGCTTTAACAGAATTTCAAATAGCAGGAATAGGTGAAACTAAGGTCCAAATTTTTGTTTGTTTATTTGTTTTAAATTTTACTTTTAGTGGTATTAGGTCGCATGTTAACCTTGGTGTTAGGCAGGGAGGAATAGTGAACAAGTGATCTTTGACTGTATATTTGTGAGATCAGCTGTGAGTAGTGGTGACTCTTCTTCTCTTGTCACTTAATTAGATTTGGGGGAATGGTGACTCCACGTGCAGTTGAGTTTTCCTTAAAGATTAAAATTTAATTTTTCTAATTCTTTTTAAAATCGTGGTAAGATATAGAATCAAAATGAAAGGCATTTCATATAAAGAAAGGTACCTGTAATTAAGACAGTAGAAATTGCCAAAATTCTTGGACAAACTCACAGAATGTTCAAAGCTAGAATTTAATGTGATCTTTTCTTGAGGTTTAAAAACTTGAAGGAGCTGAACATCTGTCAGTGTCTTCTGGCTGACCTTTAAGAGACCTTGTATAACTTCTAAAAACAGGTAATTTGATTGAGAACAACAACAACAAAAAATCTAAAACTATAATACAATTTACCAAATAGAAGTTCAGACTATATATATTAATATTTTTCATTTATCTTAAAATCACACTATTAATGTTAAGAATGTTAAAAATGAAATAGTGATCATGAGTTAAGGGGGGAAAGTGTTATTTTGAAGCATGCATATGATAAAAACCAAAATGCAACATTTATTAATATTTTGAAAGTGAAATGTGATTAGACTCAAATGTAATATAGAAGAAAACAAATTTCATAATAAGAGGAAAAAATATTTACTACTATGGTTAGTAAATAAAAGTGGATATTTAATATTATTTTTTAATTTTTTGAAATAAAAAATTGTTATTAAGTGGATGATTAATTTCACAGTCAAAGACAAATAGCCTTGAATGTGCATTCTAGCATGCATAAAGAAATGTTAAAAGGAAAATCACAGAAATTTTTCTATGAAATTTTCTAAGCAAAATATAGGTGGCAAGAAAGGTTCCAAAAATACTGATTTTCTGTTATATTATTTACTAGATGTTCCAGAATCGTTTCACATTAATATATTGTTATTTTTTTGAAGTAAATCACCTTTCAGTGTCTGCAATGTATTACATAGAGATACCTATTAGTAATCAAACTTAAATATTTTTGATTTTTTTAATGGCAGGCTATTATAAAGTCATTTTATTAAAATGAATATAATTAGTTATGCTTAATTTATCTTTGTAGGACAGAGTTTATTAATCTTTATTCTCCAAAAGTATTAGGCAAATTCTTAAATCTTAAATTAATAAAATCCTGCCTTTCAGAGAATCTAAGAGCCCCCATTGTAAGAGAAAAGAGCATTTGTGATGCTAACGAGTAATGGTCAGCTAATGAGCTAGGATTTAAGACTGCATTCAGCCTTACAGAATTGAATACAATTATAGTCTCTCCTCCATTAACCACACAAATGAAGAGCCAAAATATGGATAATCCAACATCCTACATAGGTGTAGTATAGGATAGTTATGGCTATTTTTCCGTCATTGTTTTTGAGTTCCATTGTATGTTATAGTTTGTAAAGTATTTGCATTAGCGTGTATCTACCAAATATCGAGGTTTGATGGCACAAAAAAAAAAAAAAAGGTTTTTTACCCCACACAATTAGTTAATACTTCCATTTGAGGGGAAAATAGAAACAAAAATAAAATTTGAATTAAGTAATATCTGAAATTAGCTTTACATAGTAAGGTATTTTTCTGGTAAGTGACAAGAAAAATATTTTTTAAGAATAAAATTATATTTTAGACATATTAAGTTCTATTTAAGTAAACTATTTTAGAGAACAATGCTTTTATTTGGATTCAATTACAAATTTGCTCATTTTCTTTTTTCTTTTTTTCTTTTTCTTTCTCTTTTTTTTTTTCCACCTTGGCTATTCTTAATGACAGGGAGAAATAAATGTGAACTTTGGAGTGTATTTCTTCATAAATTTAAAAAAATCTCTTAGGGCCAAAATAAAAATAGTATGGGACTCTAGGTTGTTCTAAGTTTTTAAAGAGTCTTCAAAAAAGTCCATTTCTATTTCTAAGGTAATAATTCTTTTGAAAGACCGACTCCTTCCTTATCACAGAATAATTAAATGAGATATTTTAAAAAGTCTTAGTCAATGTTTCTTCATGTCTTGCTTACACATTCCTCATAAACAAAAGACTCCATTAAAAATGCAGTTACAAGCATTTTCATAGGCTGGAAGGTTTTGTTTTGTTTTGTTTCATTTTTTGTTTTTTGGTCATGTCCAGGGAAGCTGTGGTCAGAGAGCTGTGGCCTGACATGAAAGGACTCTGTTACAGCACGTCAAAATGACCGTTATAAAAGCTCCTCTAAAGCTGCTATTTTTACATAAAAGAGCTGAAAGCAGCAGGCACCTATAAGGTAATATTATTCTTAGCACCTGGAGGTAAGCTTATGGCAAGGTTTAGAAAGAATTACATTTTCTTCATTTCTTTAGCACCTCTCTTATCCTCTTTTACAATGTTGTCTAACCTCTTACAAAGAAAAATTCAGCCCAGTTTTTCTGAGAAATTAGGGTAAGGTCATACAAGACTATCTAAAGACCTGCTTAGAAAAAGCTCTCTTTGTAGCTGCTGACAAGCCATAGCCCACTGGAAACGGACTGAGTGCAGGACCGCTCAAATCCATATTGCTTAGAGGGAAGTATTTTAGATAATAACTTTTACACCTTCCCTGATCAATAAACCTTCTGAAGTCTTGGAGATTACTAGTACAGATATGTCAGCTATGACTACTCCTTCCCATTTTTTGTCTTATATTTTCAGAACTTACCTAGATTCTCAAGAATGATGTTAAATAATTATTGGAAACTCTATTGAGTACTTCGGATTCTGTAGCACAGAGTCTGTAATTAGCAAACGACTTCCAGTATTATCTCTGGCAGTTAAGGTACAAGAAAAGTCTGATAGTTTTCCCCTTCTTTCCTAAAATATGAAGATCTTAGGACATCAGATGATGCCAAAAAAGCTTCTTAGTGGTGAGTACCTTATAATTGGAATTGCTACCCATCCAAATAACTCAGTGGAAAATAATTGTTTATAATACATTACAATAGCAAGTTTCTCTTAAAATCAAGTATCAAAAATGAATGATTTGTTTGATGATATATTTTATCAAACTACCTTCTAGAAATTGTAGGATTATAGAGGAACAATTAACCAGTATTTGTCAGCACAGGTATTACATTATATATAAGAACTCATCTACTGTTTTTACATATACATTAAGATGAAAATCGAATGTGGAGGTCTGCCTACGCCTAGGAGCTGGATAACTTTGAGTATGGTATTAGACATAATATGGACTCTATGATTCAGATTTTTTTTTTCAACTATATAGTGCAGATAATAATAGTATCCACCTTACAATGTTTGGGAGAAAATGAAATCAATTTCTACATGTTCCCTCAATGAATGTCAGCTCTTACCATTTGCTTTCTCCCAGGGTTGCTAGTCAGTACAGATACACATCAATCAGTCTTCTTTCATGTTCACCTTGGTTTGAATCTAATTTTGTCTTTCCCACCAGAAGTACACTTAGGTCTTTCATTTATTAAATTTAAATTTATAACTTGCTGAAATTATTACTTTTTCCAAAAATATTTACATTTGAAAACATTAAAAATCTTGAGTTTATATTTTCAAAACCTAGGTTTTAGACTTAGATTTTGCTCCTTGTGTGGTCTCGAACAGTTTAGTTAACTTAGTTGTTTTTATCTGAGTCTCAGATTTTTAATCTGTTACATGAAGATAGTAATATTTACCTCATAGGTTATTGAGAGAAATTAACTGGAACCTACTAAATAAAGATGAATTTGTCAGTATACTTCCAGTTGCAAGAGGGAAAATTTAACTCCAACTGACTTAGGCAAAGAAAGGGGTTTATCAACTCATTCCTGAAACTTTCGAGAAAGAACCGGTTTCCACACACCTGGAGCCAGCTGCTCAAGTAATGCCCTCAGGGATGGGCTTCTCTCTGTTTTTAATTCCGTCTTCTTCTGAGTCAGCTCCATTCTTGGGCAGCCTCTGTTTTGAAGATGTCCTCATGTGAGCCATAGGCAAATAGCCTCAGAAATTCAAGTTTCATGAGGCAAGCGTCTTCTCTTCTCAAAGATTCTAATAGAAGCCTGTACATCTCATGGCTCTGGTTTGGTTCACACGGCCATCCTGACCAAACACCTGTGGGCAGTGGAGACCACATGACCCACTCAGCCAGGCCTGGCTTTTGTGCACATTCTCACGTGAGGTGAGTCGAATTGGGACTGAGAGAACCTCATTTAATTCCCTCAATAACTGAAATAGTTATAACTATTATGTATTACATATAGTGCAATAGGTTGTATATGTTATATATATTAACATATATGGTATGTTTTATACACTTTTTTTAAAGAAAGATGCCACCTTTGTACATAGGTATTTGAGAGTAGTAACGGTGGATGGTTAAAGAGGAGGGCAAGTTTTACAGGCTAATTTTACATCTGGCACCACTGGTTTATTGGATCAAATACAAAACTCATAAGAATGTGGTTAATACTGTGTGTTGCATTTGGTAATGCATTTTGTTCATTTTATGCCCCCTTTAAAGTGCATATCTGTGCGTGTCACTTTAAAACTAGCACCAGGGGCTTTATAAACATTATAGTACCACTGTACAAAGCTGCCAAATGAGTATTTTGAAATTTAACTACAATACAGCTGGCCACAGATCTAGAAGTGTTTTTCTTTTTTTAAAGAAAATGAAAAAGAAACAGTTGGTGTCTTTATTAGAGAGTCCAGGTAGAAACATTTGTTCAGAGGGGCTGGCCTGGATTATCAGCGATTGTTCACGGAGTTTCTCCTTTTGTCTAGTACCACAAAGTGCCTTAAACCCACAGTTTCTCTGGCGCATACTATGGAAACACGTAAGGTGTAAAGAGAAAGAAGGTTCTCATTAGCCATCATTCCTCAACTACCTAAGGGAAAACAAAAAGCTCCTGACTTTCCCAGAGGTCTTGATGTGACCCAATGGCGGCACTAGTTGGAGACAGCTAGAATCTTGTGAAAACGAGGTTTAGACTGAATGTTTGCAAGAACTAGATCTGTAAGCAATTACTCCAATCCATTCTTATTACTAGTAATAATATATATCTGTTCTAACGCTCTTTTAAAAAAAGTACTCTTGGACCCTCTGAAAAATATGACACTGAGAGGTGGTTTTGTTGTTAAAATGGCAGACTTTCTTCAGGGTCTCATTCCCAGAATGATGACAATGCTGGCTATCTCATTGCAGTTCAGATTTGAGAAAATTTCCCTTGCCCACCTCCGACCACCCCATTTCCGCACCCCCTGACCCACAAGACAGCCACCGAGGCCTGTTAGAGGCAGGCTAGTATTATTTTTTTTGTATTGTTTATGTGGCAGTTAGGCACCCATAGGTCCCTGGTAAAATTCCATCAACCCCTCACCAACTCTTTCCCTTCTTTTGGCCGTAGCTCTGGTATTGCAGTTCTTTGATCCTCAGATGTGCCTATTCAGAGGGAAGGGAATAGTAAAGCAGAGGAAGGCACAGAGCTCAGGGAGAGGTGCCCAGCTTTGTGGAAGCCCGGAGAGTATCCAAGTCCAAACAGTAAACCAGCCCCAGGCCTGGAGAGTGACCCCCAAGGTAGGCAGGAAGCTCTTACAACTGAAATTTTCTCAGGATTGACTTTGAGAGCAAAGTTGAGTGATTAACTTACCCCCCAAACAGATAAGCTTTTCATTATAGGTTCCTTGGAAAGCAAGTTTGACAAGTCTGTTTTTTGCTGGTACTGTGAAGTTTCTGGCAAGTTCAAAGGCATAATCATTGCTTCAAGCAGCTGCAAGTGGAAAGAAGTTTAGTGAATTTTCACACGGTGATGGAAATATTCAAGAAGTAATGCTTTTTCCAAGGAAAAGGCTGAGGTAGGCAAGCACACTTGGGTTATATCAACTACTATTACATTGTGCAAAATAGCAAAATAGGAATATGTGTTCTTTCATTATCCTCCTATGGTGTGCTATATTTCTCCCCGCTCTGCTGCATGTCTACAGACAAACTCAAGTCACTTAGACCATAAACATTTATATAATCACACATCCAAAGTGTGCACACAAACGCACACACACTTACGAAGCAATCATGCTCCGCTCCCAAAGCCCTATTATCCTGCCTCTCCCTTTCTTATAAAATGTTAAAGACATGAGAAAGACATGTGTTATCATCATATCCCCCAAATAACATGTGTTAATATCTTTATTGGAATTATTTGCATTTTAGCCTTAAAAAAATCTGATGAATCACCCTTGATGTGGTTTAGGGTTATAGGAGATGAATAAGTGATCAGAAAAGTGGAGCTTGTGCAGGGTATCACAGCTAGTTCTAAGGCTCATTGTTGACTTTGATAAATGATTTACTCTCTCTGGCCCCAGTTTCCTCATCAGCAGAATGAGGAGATTGGCACAGTGCTTCGCAATATTTCTAAACATACACTCTAAATGACAGAAGACAGTAAACACATTTTCTAAGATGTTTAAGAGGCAGAGCTCCAAGAGGCCAATATAAGCAATAATTTTCTATGGAATCATATTTTTGGTGCAGAATCTAGTCAAATTTTGTGCCATATACCATAGTATTTGGAGGTTAATATAAAAATAAATGTTTCCTTTACAATTTTCAGGCAAATTTGGGGTTGAAGAAAACCATACCACGCTTAGATCTTATGAACTTACAGACCTCCCTGGCACACCACCATTAGTCCTGGACATGTATATCTGCCAGTTTGAAAAGCAATAGGTTATTCTTGGATTTAGTATTCTCTGAGGTCCTGCAGGTCTGTGGTTTTTGCTGATGGGTAGTTGAACTAGCTCATGAACAGTTTACAGATACCACTAACCTATTCTGGGCAAAGGGCACATTTATTAGCAGCTTGAAGTCCTGGGGTCTTGGTCATCCTAAAACTTTGCTTTGAATTCGAGAAAATTTTGCTTAGAACCTAGATGCCTGTGAATGTATCATTCCATGGGCTCTTTGGACTGGTGACTTGTTTTGGAAATGCATGGATAATGTAGCCAAGCAGTTCCCTCAGAATCATGACTTCATGCCTTAGGGAGTCCCAGGCCACCTGCTGCTGGTGTGTTCCTTGGTCTCAAGTGAGCTAAAATGGACCCCATTTCAAGGGTTATCTGAGTTTTGTAATGAATCTGAGGTTCAGATGCACTGAGCCAGGCCTAGACTCTGCTCTGGAGATAGGCTTGGAGTTCAGTTCGGTTTGTAAAGACTGACTCAGATCCCTGCTTTGAGAGCAGACACTTTCACCAGAACAAGAGAGAAATTACAAGCTGGAAAGCACTCTTTGGGGCACTATTTAGTCAGTTCCTCATATTAAATATTGTTGCGCCCTAAAAACAAATTGGTTTATTTTTCATATATCTCTGTTGCACATTCAAGAAACAGAAAACCTCAAACTAAAAATTTGCTCTCCATAATTTTTTAATGATATCATGCTGAACAATAGATGCTTTGCTAATGTTTTGTTTACATCAATACTGTTTTTGAAAAAAAGGAAAACTGTGTACCCTGTGGGACTTTTTCTCACATCCCTGTTAACTCTAAATGTTATGCAGCCACCTATATAATATCTTTGGGACTCCTGATGGGCCTGTCCAAATCTATAAAGCATACAGAAATCAACTTTAGGAGACAGCCAGAAATGGTTCACCCAGTAATCAATTCTGTAGGGACATAGAAAAGTAGTAAATAAAAACCTTAAGTCAAGAGAAGCACATGATTAAGGAGATTAGGTTTCATATATACAGGTTCTGGACTTTTTTCTGAGTAGGAAAGAATAAACTTAGGATGATGTATTTCCAAGATGTTGTTGCTTTTATTTAACTCTGTAAGATAAATTACAAAGTAGTAGGTAGAGTTGGAAAACCTTCTGGTCCTTGAAATTGTTATTACATGAGACCATCCAACCTAGGTTAATATCATAAATTGAGACAGGTAGGGACATGAAGAAGGTTTGGAGGGTATTTAATATTTCGTTAGTTTTATAATAAATGAATATTTCCAAATGTAGTCTGTGGACCCATGCAAAAAAAAAATTAAAACAATTAAAAAACATTGCTAGTGTGCATTTATTAAAATGCAAGTTATTGAACTTTATCTCTGACCAAATGAATTTCTGGAAAGCCTGAAAACTTATATTTTGATCATAATTCCAGCTGATATTTTAACCCTAAATTTTGAGAACCACTTTAGTTTTCTGGATTCATGAAAAATCATGATACTTGGCTGCTTTTTTTCAGAAAATAAAGATAAAAACTTTAGTAAGATGTTCCCACTTAGATACTAAATCAAGAATTGACCAAAAGATGAACTTGGTAAGATAACAACAGGGTGGATTAATCTGATTTTAAAATCAGACTCAACTATGTGGTTTCCAAAGCAAACTTAAAAAAAAATATTACCTTATAAATGAATGCTTGTGAAAAATCAGTATAAAGTAACTACTCAAAAGTCTAAGGAACAGGATTGTGCTTTGGGAATTTACATCCTGGTTACATGTCAAATTAACCAGGCAATTGTTGTATCTTGAGTTTCTAAATAGAAAATTGTCTTTGTACTTCAGATGATTTACTGCTATGTTTAATTGACTTTCTTTAATTAGGTTGGTTTGGTGATTCTTTCATTAAAAATATCAATATTGTGAAGACTTCCCTATACTCTTTGACAGGGAAACTTAACCCAAAGCTAGCTACAGATGGTTTCTTTAGAATCAGCAAGTAAAGAAATGAGAGGATCTAGTTTAGAATGAGTCTTAGTTTGTCAAACATGGTGAAGCAAAAGATCATTTTGGAAATGGAAAAGAAAATAACATTGCATGATAGAGAGTTCTAGAGGCCCTAGTATATTCCCAGCCTTGGGATTAATTTCTCTGTGACAAGTCACAAATCATTTCTGTGCGTCGATTTCTTACACATGTCACAAAAATGACTATATCTATGACAAGCTTGACCTATCAAGTACTTAGTGGTCAAGATCTTTTAGGAGCCTATAGTAGACCAATCAGCTGAGAAGCTGACTGTTTAGAGAAATTATTATAGGTGGGCCTGGTGATTTATAAGTAGCGTACCGATGGCTGACCAAGAATTGGTTTAACGATGTGAGAACAATGCTGAGATGACACACTAGGAATTGAAATAGGGTCAGAGTTTAGAGACCTAAAACTGAGTGGGTAACCTTTTCTTGCCACAGTTATTAGACTACCTGTGCTTAAGCACAGAGGCTTATATTCTCAGCACAGCTCAGTCCTTGAACTAATCAGAATCTAACTTGAAATCTTATTAAGAATCAACTCCTTGTCACTTTATGTCATTGAGCTGTAGCTTCCCCTACTAACCTTCATCTTTGGGGATGAATCTGCCACTTCAACTGTGTTTTTGAACTATTCTGACTACCAGATAATCTTTGATTCGTGTTAGCTATTACTGGCAACCTCCTCCTAGCCTTTGTATATGCATTAACAATGCCAGACCCCAGATCAGGGCCCTATGGCAGCCAAAATGAACCTTTAGAGATCTCTGCAATTATAAAAGGACTATCTTTGGTGTCCAAATATTCCTGCTGCTAGGTCCCTGTCTATGTGGTCAGATTAAGCTTACCTAGTCAGATTGGGTCAGGTCAGGTCTCAGATTTTGGACAGAGTGATTGGGGTCATTGTGGTTTCATCTATGAGGCTAGTTGCCTTAGCCCTGCCTTGCCATACTCACCTAGTCATTGGCAGTTTGTCCTGATGCTCCAGCTGTTCTCATGGGTAAGCTCGTATTAACCATAACACTCACCCTAAGACAGGGGAAGAGGCAAGATTTTACCAAGGTCATAAATGATTGGTTATTTTGCCCCCACACAGGTGGCATGCCACACTTGGACAATTCAATTGCATTTATCTCTTTAAATGCCATGTATTGGGCCCCAAAGACTAAATTCATATTGGTGAGAGAGGAAGTGAGTTAAATAATTTTTCATATACTTTAGGGTCAAAATATGAAAAATAGCTAAAAATGATTTAGACATTTATTTAGCACCTACCATGTGTAAAGCACTGACACATAAACATTATATACACATTTAATTTCTAGTTAGAGGAGATATAATACCTGCTCTAATGAGATTCATTTCTAGTTAGAGCCACAGGCACATTTATTTTGATAATGGATAGTATTTGTGAATTGTTGTGAACATCTTAGGGAAGAAATCTCCTTGTTTATGAAAATATTTTGTATCACATTTCACTTAAAAGCTGATTAACTCAACAAAGTTTATATTTACTAAAACAAGCTGTTCCACCTGAAACTCCTCTGCCTTAAATTATTAGCAATAATCATCCTTCAAGACTCTTGAGATAATAATAATTCTGGGCAGGTACATGATAAGTTTTTAATTTATTTATTTAGCCCACATTTCATGGGCATCTATACTAGTTTTAGCAGGTGTCATGGAAAAACCAAGATGATAAAATACTCAAGGAACTTATAAATCCAAGTGGAAAGATCAGGCAGAAAAACAACCTTAGTATAAGAAAGAATGAAATGAGCACCATAATAAGTTATGAGTTAATAATAAGTTTGAGTTAATTGCAATGAGACTTCAAAAGTCGATATAATTATGGGGTTTTATTGAAGAACTTCTGACCTCATAGAAACTGTTTTCCCTCAATGATATTTGGTAATGACAGTGTCAAGTCTTAGCACTTTCCCCTTGGAAATATTAGATATCACCTGGAATCTCTAAACATGCCCTAAGTTGGATGGTAAAGAGTCAAGTGCAAAGAGCTACTCTGTGCTATTCATATACTTGTTCCAGTGCAGACAGTGAGGCTCTGATCCCAGGGACATATGAGAGCCCACAAGGAGAATAATTAGGTTCTTCACCAAGTAAAACATTAAATGTTGTCCTATGAAAATGCGGCTGTCATCAATTTGAGGAAGAAAAGTTAGCCCATAGGTTAGATTTCTGGATCCAAAGTGCTCCAAATCATGTACTGACACATTGACTGATCTCTCTCTATTATCAACTGAAAATTATCTAGAATAGTTGCTGCCCAGGCTATCAGTGAGCTTCACAGCCCCTCCCAGGAACAGATCATAAGCTCAGGTTAAACATGCAAAGAGCAAAGGTGAGACTGTGCCTTCTTCAGTGCTACAAGAGATGCAGTGTTAAGGCCTTCTGGATGAGGAGAAGAAAATTAGGTGGTGGATAGGTCTGATAAGCCAATTCTGTAAGAGTTATCAGAGTGTGGAATTACAAGAGGATAGAAAATGTCTTTGATTTTGACCAAGTGAAGAAATGATCAGAGATAAGCTGCCAGTCCTACTTTATTTCATGCCTTCACTCTGATTTACAACAAACTATCTCGTCTTGGTATAGAAGCCTGGGTCCCACCAACCAGGGTAGCTCTGTTTACTGGAACCAACTCCTTGATAGAGATTTCTTTCATAGCATGGCTTGCTAGCTAGCTACAGGTTCTTGTGAGAACTTCTGACCTCATAGAAACTGTTTTCCCTCAATGAATTTTGGTAATGACAGTGCCAAGTCTTAGCACTTCCCCTTGGAAATAATAGACATCACCTAGAATCTCTAAACATGGATATTAAAATTTTTTTTAATACCTCTTTCTGTTCAGGAAAAAAAGAAAAAAAAGAAAGAATAAAGTATGTTGCTTATCTGGCTATACCTGTTTATCTTCATAAGTGCTAAAACAACAGAATTATTAATAAACATGTAAGATTTCAGTGGGAGGTGGAAGAATAGTTCAAACATATCTGAGGATTATAGTAAATGGATTTTAAAGCCATAGAAAGTCTATTTTTTAAAAAGAGTTAGATGTATCAAAGTATAGCCTAATATTTTTTTCCTACTATCTTAGAAGTTTATACTAAAATGAGAAAGAACAAATTTATAGACATATCCGAAGGAGATGGCAACTATGCCAGATGAATTCATTTCCAAAGAATTAATTTCCCTTTGCACATATATGTGAAGGGAAAATGCAAAATGCATCATTTCTCCACAAGCATAGCCCATAAATTGATCAATTTAAGTCTAAATTACCAATGGAAAGTGTTTGCTAATTTCTGCTAGAATTTCCAGTAAAGTGAATAAATCCTTGGGAGTATTTTATGTTGTATAACTTCACCTTTTTATTTTTATTTTTATTTTTTAAAGAAATAGCTCTTCAGACAATAGGCGATTTTTGCATGTGCACAAGGTGGGCAGGACCTTTGATCTCTTGCTGGTCTTCTCTGTCTGAGTCAGTCACCACCAGCAGCTCACCTTACAGTTTGAAGGACAACCATGAGCACCCTCATCCTGGGGCTCTTAACTCTGTGCTCTACCCAAGCCCTGGGATAAAACACAGATCACAGAGGGGCAGACGCACAGTGCAAGCTGCTTCAGGGCCATACTGTAGGGCAGCTGGGAAAAACGTGAAGACTTGAGGATCACAGTCGTCCTGCTTTAGGTAAAGAAAAAAATGTATATGGGGTGGTGGTGGGGGGTGGAACCCCAGCCTCAAGGTTTTTGTACTTGCTTTTAACACTCAGTATTTCTTAACGAGGGTGCTACTGGCATTTTCTGTTGGTCTGATCTTCATTGTCTGTGGCTGACCTACGGATTGCAGGACATTGGGCTTCCTTGTGCCCATCAACTAATTAATTACCTGCACTGGTGCTTCCTTTTCTAGTTGCCGCCCACTCAGTCGTTTTGACAGTGAAACACACTCCAACACAATTGCAAATGGACCCCTGGGAGGAGGACTCCTATCCTAGGTTGAGAATCTTGTGGCTCATGATGCTCATAGTCCAGCTTTCCATGTGATTCCACTTCGTATCCTTCAGGTGTTGGCTCAAGTGACCCCCTCCCTGTGAAGCTGCCATTGACCAGTGTGTCTCAAATGGGGACTCCTATCTACCTCTCTGTAGTCTGCTGCCCCCTCCCCCAGCAAGGTAGAAGAGGGGGTGAAAAATAAACCCCTCCTCTAGTGAGAGAAGTTGGAGAAGGAAAAACAGTGATGTGAGCAGAAAAGCTTCTACCGAACTTCCAACCGCCTCGCCAACACTGTAAAAGGCTGGAATATCCAAGTGGAACCCAAAATGAAAGACTATGTTACAAATTCTTACAGACAAATACTGCCTACCAGTACCCAGTAAAGTCGTTTTCAGAATGGATTGCACTATGCTCCCTCTTTCAAGATAGTGCTAGAGTTCTATTAAACATAGATATAAAAGCCATAAGGTATTCCTCCTAATACTCTCATTGGTCATTAGAATATGAGGGTTACTTTTGAGTGAAATAGATGCCATTATTCAAGAAATAATTTTGTGCTCTATTAAAAATGAACCGAAAGAGAGAAGTCAAGTCAATGCCACATATTCCAAAATCATTTATAGAAAAAAGAAATAGAAATAATTTGGCTTGTTAAGTGGCAAGCATCAGGTTCTGTGCTATGGAGTAGCCGCCTAAATCGTGTTTGCAGAGGTTGTAGGGGAGGAAGTATCAAACAGCCCACACCGATGATGTACATGTGTGTATATATATATGTACAGAATATGCATATACACATACAGATGCATACGTATACACACATATATACATATACATGTACATGTGCATATAATCAGGAGAACATTTCTGCATCCTACATCCTTTGGGTAGACAAAAAATTATACCTGTGTGCATGTACGTTGTTGGGAGAGAGGCTGATAGAATATATATATAAAAAAGATTGACTGCTCTGCTGATTGTCAGAGAAATTGAAGTAGAACAGAGTTGTCCACAAACAAACTAGCTAAAATTAAGTTATCAAAGTTTAAAACAGCAGGATCTCTTGGGTCCTCCGCAGTGGCACATGGCAGCCTGTCTCCTAGTTGGGCTTTGGCTGAGGGTATTCTATTTTCCCTGGCAAGCAGCTTCCTGTGCCTGGTGGGCCAGCTGGGTCCCAGCAGATGTCTAGAGCAGAGCGGACAGCTTGTACTGAAAACAAGACCCGACGAACTGAGAAGACCTCTTCAACGATTAGCGCTTGATCCCTATAATGACTTATGATTGGGTGTTATATCATGACTTTGGTAGTAAGGAAAAAAATAGAAAAGGAATTTATTTGTGAGGTTTCTTGAGGAATTCTGAGGATGATGAGAGGCCGACTAGGAATACTTCTCAAATGGAAAGAGAACAGATGGAGGTATTTCTCCCAGAAATACCCAGACTGGATCTTTCCCTTTTCCCATTATTCCATTGCTATATTCCAAGGAGTGGCAGGAATGTAGCTGGATTCAGCAAAGATTTCCTGGCCTCATATGTGGCTAAGAAGCAGTGCATCTATCTGCTGTCAAGGAGCCTGTGGAGGCCTGGACAAAGCAGACACCAGGAGGGCCATCCTTCCCCTGCTTTCTGGGCATCACATAAATATCCCGTTTTCTCATCTGAATTGACCAGGAGTCAGATCAAGGGAATGGGCACAAGAGTAGTGATGTCTAAATTTGACTATCCCACCTCCCTACAAGGATGGAGACTTAACGATTATTTCATTTGACCTAAAAAAGAAAAATGCATAATTCTTGAATGTTTTTCTCTGCTGACTCAAAGTTCACACTGGCTAAACAGGGATCTTTTGAAAATAACTGTTGTATTTGTAAACAAAATCAAGTAAATCGTATTACTATTGTCCATTAGATTTTCACTCTCTCTCATCTCTTTAATTTAAGGGTCTGATGATGGTTAATACTGAAAAGAGGTAATACTATACTAAGTTATTGACCATTCGTCCAATAGTGTGGATGGAGAACAATTTGGGGAAGTGCTCAAAGAGACAGTGAGAAAGGGAGTAGGAAAGTGAAAGTGTCAGTTAGATATTAAAAGCATAAAGCTACTTAGAAGATTCCTTAGGAAAGAAATTTTGGAGAAGAATCAAACACAAGAGAAGAGGGATGACAATTATGTTATATTTCTTTTAGACACTTTCTAACTTTCTTTTGATCACCCTGACTTCATGGAGGCCCTGAGTGAGCCTTAGAAATAAGTACACTCTGAATGCACTTTGGTAGGAAATATCCAGGCCTGCCCATCCTCTGCATCAGCTAGCTTCACTGCCTTGCATTCTGGCACTTCCTTTTTTTTTTTAAATTGTAATCTACATCTCAAAGGCCTCCATCTCCTCCAGGCATAAAAGACAGCCCTGGGTCAGGCTGTGGCTTCATCTGGCCCCTGTTGTCATCATGCTTATATTCTGCACTTTTCACTTAGCTCCTTCTCCCTGAGCTTGCCTTTCCTATGCTACCACATCCCTGTCTAGCTGACAATTCCCATATGCATCTACATACTTCCTCTACTTCCGCTCCCCCTCAGCCATTGATCCCTGACATTTAAAAAATTTGTGGATCATTCTGGAGAGAAGGCTGACCTTTGGAAGTACATCCCAGATGAAGTAATAGTAAAATTTTGAAAAACGGGACGGGAGAAAATGCCAACTGAAACTTAGATAAAACAGTATCTCCAGGGGATTCTCAGTGAAGATAAGTGGAAATGTGTATATTGATTTCAAAATATGTTCTTTTACTTAATCCTATTGAAAATGTTAAACTGGAATGTGTTTATTTTTTGCATTTTGCATTTTCATTTTCTTTATGTCGTTTTTCCTTAAGGCCACACTTTCCTCCATCTACTTCCCTATATGAGTTCTCAACTTCATTTCAGCATTATTTAAATAGTTTAAGGCAAACTGAGTGGATTTGGCTGTAAGTAATTCAGGTTAACTCCCTATTGGAATCTATGTTTCTAGCAGTACGATGCCTGTCTTGCTAGCATCCTGAAGCAAACATAAGTAGGAGCTCATTTCATTAATTGCAGAGATTAAGAAGAGTTTCATTTATTCTGTCAGAGGCCAAGGCAGTCATTAATTTATCAAGAGAATTGACTACATGCCCAGGGGAACTGTCCAAACATTATTTTTGATGCTGACAATAAGAATTGATAAAATGTCTATCATCCATGCTAGCAACATCATTTTTGATTTATGTACTTTATGGTGTGAAAATAAAAATGGCAAGTAGCAACACAAATTCTGAAATAGTCCACGAGAGAATGTAGTAACGTTAAGAACTCTTTTCAAAAAGTGCAGGAAATGTCATCAGGCAATCATGAGCCTCTAGAGATGGTTCAAAGGGCTTAACAACCCAATCATTTCTAAATGAATTTGCTTCTTTGAAAATGGTCTTTGATGAAAGCTGTTAAGATGATGCAAATAAGTTGGATACTCGTCCTTTTATATTTCAATTTTTGGGGCAGGCCAGAAAGCCCTTTTACCCAGCCAGCACTGTGCCTATCAGCATTTATACACATTAGTCAATGGACATATCCAGTTAAAATTTACTGGTGCTTAATGAGTGCCAGATCCTGTGCTGGCTCAGAGGATACAACAGTGACAAAACAGACCCAATCACTAGTCAGTCCTACAGAGACTCTGGCTCATGGAACTAGAACACAAACCACCCAAACAAGGTACAAGTTATTTCAGAGAGTGATAAGTGATACAAAGAAAATAATAGAATAGAAAGTAAGTGGGAATGACCACATCCCATCAGGTGGTGGGAGAAGACATTTCTGAGAAGTAAGATATGATTCATGAGAGGGAACCTGCCGTGGAGAATTTTGGAGAAACATTCCAGGGGAGTGAATAGCATGTATAATGACCCTACATTGAGAACAACTTCGGGGAATCTGAAGAAATGGAAGCAGGCTAACATGACTACATCACAGTGAAAAGGGAAGAGAGTAGTATGAGACCAGACCATAGAGAGAGATGGCTCAGAAAATGACATAGATTTTTTTTCCCCCAAATGTATTAGACTGTCACAGGAGTCTTGATTGGTGGAGTGGTATGATAGGATTTACATTTAAATATGTATGTATTCCTCTGTCTGCTATGTGGAGAATAGACTTTAATGGGGCAGGAGAAAAAGTTGGGCGCCCAGTAGGAAGCAAATGAAGAGTTCCAGTAAGAGATGTTGGTGGTTTGGACTGCAATTTTGGAAAAGATAGAAAAAAGTGGATGAGTTTGAGATGTAGTTTGGAAATTTAACAATAAATAATAGATTAGATGTGGGGAGAGTGAAGGAAGTAAAAAGAGAGGGATGAGCTAACTCTTTGGCTTTTGACTTGAACAACCTAATAGACTATGTTTCTGGTTACTTCCATGGCCATTTAACAAGTATCACACAGAATGTATTTTCTTCAGTAGTCAAACAATATGAAAGTGTCATATTTTAACCCAAGCAGTACCACAGATATTTTGTTTGTTTGTTTGTATGTTTAATATCTAACTTTGTAGTCATTACTAAATTGTAACTATTTACTCTATTTTCTTAAAATAGTGATAAACTATTCTTACTTATAGCAGTACCCATGTTCAAAATGATGATTAATTTATCACCTATAAGTATTAGGGATTAGGCATAATTCTTCTGAGAAAAAAATCCTTGAGTGAGTAGAATAGAATATTTGGTGCTTTGCCAAGGTGTGTTTGCATTTCTCTAGAAACCTTCTCTCTTTTTCAAAGGTAAAGAGAAAGCCATTTCGATGACTGAATTTATGCCAAATGCTGATTTTTATCCAAGGTTAACATATCTTAAGTTTTATTCAGTATAGTAATTTTTCCTTAAGATTTTACTTTAAAAAGAAATTTTTTATTGCATAATAAAGTAAATTAATGCCCTACAAATGTAATGTGCCTCTGTGATATACAGAGTATTTTAGTTTTTATACACTTAGCAAAGCATTTATCCTATTATCACATAATCACTTCCAACCTAAATAAAGAACCTAGAGCTTAATGCACAATGAATCCTATCTTTTAGCAGCTTTATTGCTAAATCAGTTATTAATTTAAATTTGTGTCATTTTTATTTAACGAGAAAGATAGCTTAAAGATTTGTTTGCATTAGATTATATTGAATATCTTGTACATTGAGGTATTTAACATTGCAAGAATAAACCATGATATTATTACTGCAATATAGATATTCTTACAATGTGTTTAATCCTCTAGCATCTAAAAGTGCTTTAAAAACCATAAATACCAGGGACTCATATAACTTTAGAGTGGTAAAGCCATCCAGGAGATAGGTGTCTGAGTCACAGAAGTGGTGAGGATCCCAGTAGTTAATGATCCAATAGTTTATGCTATGATTTAGTACATGTTGCCTCCATAAGTAGGGGGAAGATTAATTAGATTACACTTAACAAGAACTTAGAGCTTCATAAGACCCAAGGACATACTAAGTAGGTCTAATCCTTCTTGTTTTTGTAACCTTATTTCCTGAAATGGATGGCAGAGTCCCTTTGCTCTCAACTTCATTCTTCCCTGAGCCTGTGCCTTCACAGTGATAGTAATGGCCACCATTGCTAATCACCTATGACATGCCAGATGCTCTGCAGACATTTCCTTATGGAATCTTCATGTACCTATGAATCCTCATAGGTACAATGCTTAATTACATTCTATAGATGGTTCTCAGGGTTTCAATAGTTTTCAAGGTTTATAATTTCAAAATAATTTCATGTGTATGGAGTGGGGTGGGGTGTGTGAAATGCTCAGACAACCATAACTTGAAACCTGAGTATATGGCAAGATATCTTGAAATATTACTTGCCTCTTGATAGTTTATGTGATTTCTTTTCCACTCTATCCTCAAGCAGAAAAGACACTTCCAGGCCAATAATAGAGCATGAGATTTGAGCCAGTTATGGTGTAGACTATGGATCGAGGGCTGTGCATAGGAACAATCCTCAATGAGGTAAATACAGATATTGAGAAAAAGTGTTTAGGAATAACAATTTGACAGTAATTGTATATCTGCTGAGCATGATATAATAAAATAAATGAGGTTGTCTTTTTAAAATTTCACTTTTATTTTATTTTTGTTTATGAAAATATTGATCCATGACAAAGTGGGGAGACCGAGAGACTAATGCTTCATCACAAAGAGTTTGAAAGGTCTTGAACTAGATGGTGGGTAGGCAAAGAATGCATGAGTACTTAGTGAGCCCCAGCTAAAGGAGCCCTATCCCTTCCTTTTTGAAGAACAGAACATCATGGTGGCAAATAGACTCCAGGAAAGAGGCTGCACAGTGAACGGAGGTGGCTGGAACCCTAGATTAACTGGTAGAAATTTCTTGCCCCAGCAAGCCATGAAAGCTGCAGAATGTAAGCCCCAAACAAGGTAGAGACATAGCTGAATGAGACACTGGCCATGCAAAGGTTAATTGGAAAAGATGAGGGTCATTTCAGCATGAAATTCCAGAATATAATTGACATTTCAGGGACCACCTAGAAAGAACACTTGAAGCCCAGATTGTTCCTGCTCCTTCCCCATATTGTTTTCTTTTTCTTTCTTTCTTTCTTTCTTTCTTTCTTTTTTCTTCTTTCTTCTTTTTTCTTTCTTTCTGTCTGTCTGTCTGTCTTTTCTTTCTTTGTTTCTTTTTCTTTTTTTTTCTTTTCTTTTTGCCATAAACACTCAGAATTTAGATCTAGTCCTAGGAAAAGAACTATGGTTCCAAAGCCCGATTTTAATATTTTGCTACCCTGGCTCAAGTGAACTAAAAATAAAAATTAAGTTAAAATTACTCAGAAATTTCTTAGTTTGTCAAACCTGCACTCAATACCAGTCACTGAATGATCTAAGGCATTAGCAATAATAAGCTAAATTCCTTTATTTGCCCCTAGGGAAGATACCATCTTAAGAGCTGAGGACATCACCTTTCCCAGGAAGGGAATGCACTCCCAGGCCGCCAGTATTTTCATAGTGATTCAGACTCCAGAAAGTCTGATGGTATCATTGGTGGCGTTTTCCTTATTCACTCCTATTCCTAATCAGTTACAGGATTCTGCCAATTTTTTCTTTGACATATTTGTTCTTACTTTTATATTTCTATTGCAATCAGACTAATTTATCTTATCATTTCCTCAAACTTTAATTAGTAAAATACCTGATCTCCCAGACTCTAGTCTGTCCTATCTCCTATCCAAATTTTTGTATAGTCTACAACTAAAACCTTTTTCAGATCATCACAGGACCTTGTTCAGAATTGCCTGGTTCTTATTGTTAACAGAATAAAATCTGAAATCCTGGATGTGGTCACAACCAGCCTTTCCAATCATATATCTCTTACTTCCCTTCCTCCCCCATCAGCCAGTACTGCCTGCTGCCTTCTGAACACATTGGGCTTCATCTTGCCTTGTTTTCTGGTTCTTGCTGAGCTTTCTGCTTGGAATGACTCCTTCCTCCTGCCTAGGCAAATCTGCCTCATCCTTAATTTCTTAAAGTGTTCTCTACCCTAGGAGGTCTTCTCTCTCCATTCAGCCTCACCTGGATACTTTCTCTTTATTTTTACCGTTCTTAGTTTCTGCCTGATACTTGGAGTAACTAATTCAGTCCTGTTTGCCAAGGGCTCTTCAGTTTTAAGCCTAAAAGAACTTCAAGCTGGGAAACTCTACAGTCCTGGGGTACTATCATTATGGTTTTGGGGTCTCTTGTCCTCTGTTCTCAACTAAATTGGAATCTTGGCAAAGGTAGAGATGCACCACACTCTTGTTTCCTGGTGTTACTTAGAGTTCTCAGCCACGTGAAATGTGTTACTGTTCAACTAGTTTGTATTTTTTATATTCATCCTGCACATATTCACTCTGCACACCATTAGGTAATGAAATGCTTAATAAAAGACAAGAAATTAATAAACCCTATAATGGGTATTCTAGACTATGATAGAAAGAGTTTTGGGAGTTTGGGAGTTAGACAGAAATGATCAATTCTGCCGGAACTCCTGGAAAAAAATTTGCAAACAATTCTTGAAAACCAGTCTTTATGTATAAATTAGACTGCCCATTTTGTTGGAAATTTTCTCTGAGTCTGAAAGCTTCCTCTTTTCTGCCTGTTCTTTTCCTCCTAAGAGCCCAGGGGTAGTCAAATGGTGAAAACAAGTACTTGTGAGCATGTCCTGGGAAGCTTTGGCAGAGACCCACCCAATAAGATGTCTTCTTATAATGGAAGGGAAAACTCACAAGAGCATCACAGGATATTCTGATACATGTTCCATAACACTTCCCCAAACATGCAGAAAACCTCTGTAGCCAACTTATAAAACACTATTGAACAAATAAGTTTCCATCTACTTTGAAAGTGTCTTTGACAGTTTAAATACTATCATAATGAATGTCTCCCCCAGGCTAATGAGAAATACTCCTGCCTTTAGCATCTAGGCTATCTTTCTACTGTTCTGCAGGGCACCAAGAGTTTTTAATTCAACAACAACAACAAATTATCAATACCAGAATAAAATAGAAACTAAGTTATATCGGTCTGTGGAGTCATATTTTGGAAGAAATTTCCTTGATAAATAGAATCTTAAGGGGCAGTAGAAAAGAAGTGAATGAAGAAGAGTGAGTGTATTAGTCAAGATTCTCCACAGAAACAGAATCAATAGGGCATATACATATAGAGATACAGAGGTTTATTTTAAGGAATTCATTCCTGTGTATGTGGGGGCTAGCAAGTCCAACATCTGCAGGGCAATCTAGAAAATCAGCAAGAGTTGAAGTCTTGAGTACAAAAGCTGGAAAGTCAGGTAAAAATTCTATGTTGCAATCTTGCGGCAGAATTCCTGTTTCAACTAATGAGATGTGTCTCACCCACGTTATGGAGAGTAATCTGCTTTACTCAAAGTCTACTGATTTGAATATTAATCACATCTAAAAAAATAGTTTCACAGCAATATCTAGATTAGTATTTGACAACACAATATGTCACCATAGCCTAGCAAGTTGACACATAAAATTAATCATCACAGTGGGGCATGATACTGTTCCATGTCAAAAACCAAATTTTTATATAGCTTACGCAAGATATCACTTCAAGCTAAGACTTACATTTTAAAACCTAAGGTTGTCCAGTGATGGCAAAATCACTAAATTTCTTAAGTGAATAATCTTAAAGTTGAATCATGTCTGAGCATAAAGTAAGATTAATTTCATTGTAAATTTTTACTTTTTCCCTCTTCCCCCCCAAAAATCAGATGCGAATATAAAGTTCCCCACTTTGCCTAATTTAAGAAAATAGGCCGAGAAGGCATGATCTGCAGCATTTGTAAAGCTAACAGAAAAACACTGCAGGGGAAGGTCTCAAAGCCATAGAGTAAAGTAAATACTAAGTTGTAATCTAATTAGCAAATGATAATAGAAGCCAATGGAAAACAGGCCACATGCCTAAGAACTACAATTCTCTTGGGGAATAAATGATTGATCGCTTGGAGACAGGAAGCAGATAGGGAAAAGCGTGTTCTTGCCTTTGACCTGAAACATAGATCATGGCTTCCAACCCCAGTAAAAGCATTTGTAAAAAATCAAATGCTTTACATTCCAGCAGTCTGTCACAGGGAAGACTAGTGAAGTCCTCCAGCAGAACACCAGTGACTCTCACTATTGAATTCCTAGCTTAATTACCTAAGGAACATTGCTAGATGTAGAATTGCATTAGTAAAATGATGTTTTTCTCGATTTGAAAATAAAAGAAGTAGTTTCTTAAGTTTCTACCCATCACACTGCCATCAGCTGCTCAGGGGCACAAAAAGCCAAGTTAGAGTATATCCACCTTTCTGTTCATTGTTTAACAGACTGCTTCTCAGAGAAAGCCACCATTTCAATGTCAGGCTGTTTTTGAGCTTCCGTAGTTCTGTCTCCAGAGGGAAGCTGTGCTCTAAGATAGGGCTTCAGCTGAGGGACTCAGCTCTGTTTCATGAAGAGAGAATAGATACGGGGTTATATTAGACCATTAACAACCTAGTGTAAAGAAATTTCACTAAAAGATTGTGGAACGATGACATTGGATAACGCTCTGATTGTATAATTCTCAAGCCATCATTTGGATAAGATTATTAACCTGAACCAACAAGTGTCATCCTGAAGTGTCTGTGAGTAAATGCACTAAGAGAATTTAGGCAGCCAAACAGAATATGAAGGACAAAGTAGAACTGAGAGCATAAAACGTTTAGCAATCAGAGGGATAACTTGCTTTGTGATACAGTCAAAAGTGAACCAAGTAATAGGGGAAAAAAATAAGGAATGCTTCCTCTTTGTCCAGATCACATAGATTATTGCATCACAACAGGGAGGAGTGAGTCTAAACTTATCTAAGAAGTAGAATGGAGAGTAGGCAGGAAGAATACCAAAGATTTTTTTCTAAAGCAAAATTGAAGACTGGCATGTTCCCTATGGTGAGAAATGTTTATTTAAAATTTATACATTATTTAATCAAAGATAAAACAGCTCCTCAATGTAGAAGTTTCTAGAAAATTACTCCCCTCTTTTTACATTTTTTTTTCCAATTATTTTCCATGACCTCTAGTTAAGAATTCTCATAAATAAATATTGACTACCTGTAGTCACAATAATCTGGAGTGAGATAAAATCTAAAATCAGGTTTGGAAATGGGCAAGTCACATGTGTCAAGCGACATAAAAATATACTCTTTGATCTATCGATTCATCAGTAATCTGTCCCAGGAAAACAAATCAGTTAAGAATGTGTAAACATACATCTTCCTTTATGTTCATCTCTCAAATATATGAAATTTATACTCTTGGAAATAGCTTAAACATTATCAATTAGGAAAATGTTTAAATAAATCGTTATTGTCATTTAGCAGAGTATCCTGTAACCATTAAAATTATATTTAGTAAGTGTTTTTAATTAAATAATAAATATTTATAACAAAATGCTAAAGAAAATAAATCAAGATAGAAAACAATACATATTATGATTTCAACTCTAAAAAGACAGAGAAGGAAAAGGGTTGCGTAAAAGTATTAAAATGTTAACAATAAGTACCTCTGAGTGATGTTATTATGAGCAGTATGACATTTTGAGTTGTTATTTTCATTAGGATTTCTATATTTTTTTAAATATTACATTTAGGAAGAGAAACATTAACAAGCTAGTAGAAGGACATAGAAAAAAAGAGATAAAGATGGTAACAAAAATATAGCTTTTCCCAAATGAGAAAAAGAAAATCAAGTTGTATCTAGTAGGTAATGGCTCCAAAATTTCAGAGATAGCTAGAGTACAGACAACTCATATGTAGTTGAGGTTGGATTGCATATTAAAAATGTCAAGGTTAAAACAGGACCAACCATCTAATACTCTATGACTTGATGCTTTTATTTTCTGATGTCTCATCCTAGATATTATTGGGAGCCTCTCAAAGAATAGTGGTTTGGAAGGACTAAAAATAAAAAAAACAAGTCAAAAACAAAGGATAGAAACTAAGAGCGAGTGCTCACAGTTATCATTTGAAACTGTATGTGTTCCTTCTTCTAATTTAAGGGCCTGATAAGAAAAAGCTGTGGGATCTTAACAAGCTGTCCTCTGGAAGGCATTAGCCTTACCCATGTTTGGTGGCAGTATTTCCTCTCCTTATGCATAGGGGATATGCCATGCATGGTGCCTAAGGAGAGCTATCACTATTAAATGCCAAAGAGTGGCATGACTGGGAACTGGGACAGGACTGGAACCAATGAGCGTACACACCCTTTGTTTCCCGGGAGTTTTAGAAAGTTATGTGCATATGAGCAAAACAATTGTTAATGAGCACTGCATTGGTTGTTAATCAATTTTTCTCTTTTCTCTCTTTTTCTACTCTACATGTGTTGTCACATAGAACTGTCATTAATTCTGTGGGTCGCAATAAACTTGTCCCATTATCATACGCTTATGCTTTGTAAGTAAACTATGTTTATAGCGAGTATTTGTAAGGATGCCCTCCTTTATATTTTTTAAAGAGCAATTTGTATGTTTGTTGCTAATATATGTAATATCACAAAAATGTTTCATTTTGAAAAGCAGAAATATTAAAAATTGATTTGAGTTTGAAAAGTAAAAATATAGTAGTAAAGATAAAAAGTGAAGATAAAAAAGAAGCAAAAATTCAAAGACTTTTGAATAAAATAGAAATATTAGAGTCTGAGCAAATCATATAATTTGAATTTCTGCTGTGTTGCATTTAGTTGAAGCAATTCCCCTGAAGCTTCATAATAGACTTGAGAGAAAGCTATTTGTTGAAATTGTCTCATGTAGAATGAGGTGTCCTTGTGAAGGTAAGAAGTTGACAAATCATCTTCAGCATGCTGAAGATAGCTAAATTCAATACAGGACCCTTGTTCACCTGGGAAGGAAGAGGGCTGCACAAAATGTTGTCAGTCATGATGAATGACCCAGGTGCCATTGCTTTTGAATGCATAAATTTTCAGCCCTCATTTTTTTTCTTTTTCTTAACTTTATCCTTCTCTATATGGTGTTATATAGTTCAGTGGTCCCCAAACTTGGCTGTAAATTAGAATCATCGAAGAAGTATTAGTTTTTTAATAGAGATTCTGGAGGTCCCATCTCTAGAATTCTGTGTTAGTAGGACTAAGAGGCTAATACAGTGCTTAGAAATAAATGTTGTATAGGGGTCACGATTTGAAGAAACAAATAGAGTGTGGAAGTAGGTGCAGGGGAAGTGTTGGATCACTTAGAAAGTGTTCCCCAACTACAAAGTCCTACTTAAGCCTTTTTATCCTTTGCTTTTCTCTTCCTCCTCACCCCTTTCCTCCCTTTCAGGAAAGCGAGGCTGTTAGAGGACCAAGATGTGAAGTGAAACAAATGCAAATTCAACACCTAAAGAGTGAACCAAGAGGAAAGTGTCTCTGAGAAAAACGGGAGACAGTGAAGGAGATGCATAAACAGTTTGGATAAGAACTGGCTGATGTTCCATCATGAAAGGGAGGAAAGAGAAATTTATTAAAATGTGTATGTTTATATTTTGTGTATGTGTGTATAAGTATGTGTGTTGAGGAAGTGGCACTGGCGATGGAGGAGTCTACAGTGTCAAATATATAGTGAGGATGAGAAAAGGAAGATGGAAAGGCTATTGGGATCATGACTTAGCATCTAGCAGATTAGGGTGATTTTTCAAACATATGACATGAGGGAAAGAAAAACGCACAGTAAATTGTGAGGGAGTTGAGACAGCAAGTATACACATGTTTATTATATATTTACTCATTTACTGTTTTCATTCATTTGTTTGACAAATATTTATTGAGCATCTACTATGCTGGTCATAATTTTAGATCCTGGAGTACCAATGAACCACAGACATTGGCCCCAAGACCATGGCTCACAGATCCTACAAGAACAGTTATTTGAAAGCTCTCTTTTTTTTTTTTTTCTGATTCTGGCAGATTCAGTAAGCTGTATGAGTCATTTTAAAATTATTCTCCTCAGTTTTATTGAGATATAATTGACACATATTACATTATGTAAGTTTAAGATATACAAAATGATTTGATATATACATTACAAAATAATTACAATAAGTTAACATCCATCACCCATACTAAGATATTGTATTTTTGTAATGAGAACTCTTAGCAACTTTCAAATATACAGTACAGCATCATTAACGATAGTCATCATGCTATACCTTACATCCCCAGCACTTCTTTATCTTATAACCAGAAGTCTGCACCTTTGACCACCTTCACTTTTATGCATGGTTGAAAGCAAGGAGAAAGGGCCTAAAGAGGAAACTCAAATACTGAAGATAGTCTATTCTTCCTCTGAGTCAGAAAGGAAGGAAAAATGTGTATGCTAGGAACAGAGTAGAAGTAAGGTAGAAATAAGAAAGAGGCAAGGCACTATAGTTATTTGAAATATACACCTTTTAAACATAGGCTTGGAGACATTAGTGAAAGTGTAAGCCATTTTAAAAGATAAACAAAACTCAAATACCTACATATTACAACCAAAGCTCATGGTATCTATACCAATACTCAATACTCAATTATTACATAAATAATAAGCAAATAAGGAATAGCCTGATTTTTTTTCACTTTTTTCATTACTAAATAGTGTTAATTTATTACTGTCATTCTCACTTGTGGCTTTTATATAAAAATGGGATTTGATGAATCGACCATAGTGATAAATCATTCTTTGATTTCCAGATTAATTTAAAAGACTCGAAGACACATGGAGCAAGTTTCAGCATTACCACATAGATTGCTTCATTTGGATCTATATGGATTACCTTGGTCATCCAGGACCAAGAACTGATGAGATATTCAAGCTGATTACTTGAGGATGGCAACCTGTGGCTCTTGAGAAGGGAGGCTCATTATTCAAGGAGATGTCTGCCTTAGATGGTCCCCTAGGACCCAGTCTCATTCCAGAATGCTACAAGTTAATGGTTCTCTATCTGTTTTTGTACCATCCAACAAACTATGCTTGGTCTACCCAATCTGGTGGCTAAAGTCTATGAACTTATTTGATTTGTACAAGAGACAATAAGTTCGATGCTACCCTGGTTCATTTGACAGTCTGACAAGAGATATTATAACCCTCTTAAAATTCCTTCTATTCCCTCCAAAAAACAGTATCTATTTCAGTAGCTACAGCTGGCCTCTGTCTTTGTAAGGCTCTTTGGCATTCAGCAAGACGGCCATATTGTAGCTGCAACCTATTACGACACACTGACTTCCAGATTTACAACTGTGTGCTTGTCATTTCCAGATGTAGTTTTACTAAGACAGTTGTGCAGGAAACATTGTGAGAAGCAGCAGATTTCCAGTAAAACATGCCTATAAACACTATGGTTTCTGGCAAAGAGGGGAAAAAAAGGTTTACACCCAGATGCCTTAGAAAAATATAGTCTATTCTTTGTGCATATTTACCTTGAGGGTTTAAGTGTGAACTACAGGTTTTGTGTTTTGTTTTGTTTGTCCCTCCCTGACACTGGAACAACCTATCTAGACCCCTGAGTCCAATAAATGTTTTGAGCACTGTGATATATATTTTATGCCTATTGTTCTGCAAACAATTTAGGAATTTTCTAATAGAAATTCAGAATCTTAACTACAAAAGCAATTACTCTGGGTATTTTGGTTTGATCTCCATAATCTATATGCCTCTGAGCAGCATTTGGACAGGTTAATTTGAAAGCAGAAACCAAAACTTCCTGTGGGAAGTCACAGACCCATGAGTTCATGAATATTTCTCTACATCCCATTGAACGTGCTGCCTGCTTTTTCCCTTAGCACAAGCCTACATGATTCAAAAGACATGTTTTGGCAGGAAACAAATTAGCACATATGGGTGTGGGTAGCAGTTTCTTAATGCCCAAAATGGGTCCACCCTTATTTTTAGCAGTGGCTGTGCCTATATAATACCAAGTCAAGAAAGACATCGGTTGTGCCGGACCTATCCTTCAGCAAAGTTGGAAAGTGGATAAAATGTACTCCTGACTTCATGTCTGTTATTCTTACCTTTCTTTTAAACCAACCCCTTTTCTGTAGGGACTCACAATTATGTTACTGGCATATCAAGGCTTCCCTTAATTATAGCATGACCGTCACATCTACTCAGTACTCTGCAATTATCTATTTTCATTTTTCCTTCATTAAGCTATCTATTTCCTTCAGCTATCTTTCCATCCTCCCTCTCACCCATCTATTTCTATATATTCCTATTAAATAAATGAATAACTGAACCGCGACAGTGTCGATGGCATCGGAATATATTACTTGGAATTAGTGAGGCTGAAGAGATGACTCTTACACATTCAAAAATCCAGTGTCATAATTTTGTAATTTTTAAGCGTATTTCTATGGAGACATGCTTCCAGAAGATAATCTTGGGACTCACATAAGAGTACAAGAGATTGGGAAAGCGCAGGCACAGCAAAAGTAAAAAAAAAAAATAAAATAAAATAAAATAAAATAAATAAAGTAAAATAAAATAAAATAATGAACGAAAATTAAATTAAATTAAATTAAAAAGTTTTGGTTTGCTCTACCAGAGCAGCTTCACTTCTCTGCAAAATCTATTGTTGGAGTCATGTGAAATCTGTAGTTATAAATGAGTTAGAAAAGAAAAAGAAAAAACAAAGGATACCACTACCTGAACCCCTCAAAAATAAATTAGTTTAAGACTGTGTCATATCGATGATAAAGATAGGTTGGAATGTCCTATAAAAGATTTCTAATACCACATGTGTGTGGCACATATTGTTCCCAATTGCTAGTGAACACCTTACCTCATCCTCATGGTATAAACCTAGTGTCCAGAGTACAGTTCAAAGTCCATGCCTCCTTGACAATCCTGGTCTGAAGCCATGCTCCATGGAACCAAAGATTGTGAAAAGAGCATAGAAATCTGGAGTCAACTCATCCTTTCCACACAGCAGAGCAGATTCTAGGGTCTACAAGCAAGGAGCTGGACGGCCTCTATCCCTAGTTGTGCTCCGGGTAATGAAGTATTTTGATTAGGCACTTGTGTCACTTGTCAACCATATGCGTATGTAGAATTATGATGGAATAAGGGAAAACAGGATCTTCCCAAAATGAGGAATGTTGGGCAGACATCTGCACCCATCCAGTACAAAGCAGGATGTTCAAAGTGGATGGCTCTGACCTCTATGAAAGCACAGTATCTTTTTTCCAAAGATTTTTTTAAAAATTAGTTAAGAACATGACATAGTTGTGATCCTTTTTATCTGGGTTTAAAATACAGAATGAAAGATTTCTGTAGAGTGCAACTTTTTTCAAGAGTCTCATTTCATACATTATGACTCTCATCTCCTTGGTCAACAACTTAATAGCAATGGGCCTGGCCAGCAATACTAACAAAGATTGGGCAAATGGCCATATCAGGCTTGGAACTGGAATTTTCATTTTTAAGGCTTTGCTGAAGAAAGAGAATATCCATCAGGCAGAACTAATTAAATAAGAAGCATTATTATTAGAATTTTCATTTGCATTTCATAAGCCTCCAAAGTAAAATGATGCAAATATATTGACTAGAGTTGGCAGTTATTATGGAGAATTATTGCTCTGTGGATTGCAAAGTGATTGACAGTGATGTATAATATTCAATCTAATGGGCTCAGAGAGTATCATTTGTTAATGTTGAGATTTATTTCCCCAAAAGTAAGGGAAAGAGACATTTATTTTGCACCCTACGTGTAAACGGCTATTTCTTTCTCTATTTCTCTTTTCCTAGAACCAGATTGTCATTCTGTAATTATATTTTCATTAACTGAGATTATTTCCTGGTTATTTATTAGCTATAAAACAATGCATTCTTCCAAAAAGAAAAGGTCTTCAGGTCAACATAAGCTAGTAGAGGTGAGTAATATGTAACTCAAGATGTCAAAGCAACAACAAGAAAATAAACCTAATCCGCTCGTGTAATCTCTTGGGGGCTTTAACCAACGAGATTGCCTCAAGAATGTAAAAATGAAATGACGTGTTAGGGGAGTCATTGGTGGGCAGAACAAGGAGGAGGAAGAGAAGAAACAGGAGAGGAAGGGGAAGAAGAGGAAACCAAAAGGGAGGTGGGGAAAGGGAGAAACAAGGGGTACCTGTGTTTTAAATATGTGGAGAGAGAAAACAATACGATCTGCATGCTTTATTTTCATGTGTTCACACTATTACATCACACAGGAGAGGTATAATAAAGCGTACAAGTGAGTGGTTAGGTCACCCTAATGAATACAAATAAAATATCTCTTTCTCCTAAAGAGGTGGAGCCTTTTATTAACTAGCATTTGGAGAGTGTTATTATTTTTTATGTCTAAGACTTTATGGCTTCTATTTTCCTCGGAGGCTGTGGAAGCAGTGACAAATGTAACTGAGACCAAGCCTTCTATTTTGTGTTTCTAAAACAAAGCAAGGAGTTCACAGAAGAGAAAAACAAATCAAGTAACCTTCAGCTTTATCTATGAAGTTTAGATGTCAGCACACTTTGTAAAATCTGCCACTCTTATTGCACTCTTATTGTGGTTAAAATAGTACCTATGACTCATGAGGAAGACGTATTTGGCCAACATGGTTCTTTAAAATCATGTATGTAGTCACTAATCTCCTGGATTTGTGTATGTAAATGAAGTACTATGCATAAAAAATGAGCTTGTCAGATGAGGTAATAGATGATGGTAATACTACAGAAAAAGAATTAGTGAGAGTTGAACATCTTTAAAGGATTGGATTTTTAGAAAAAAATTAAAATTGATATTCCAAGAACATTATTGAAAACATTTGGCTTTATATATAGTGGTGGGAGATAAAACAGAGTATTTTACACTTTCTTTAATCAGAATACACAAAATTTTAATAAAATCACTTCAAGTTTATGCTGACAATTTATCTAATAACAAAATACAATAGTTATGTAATATTTACATATGCATATATAAGTATCTATAAACACTACATATAAACATATAAATATTATACATTTTTTAATCATTTATTATTTGTGTAAAAATGCCTCAGATTCATAAAATGAGAGTGTATAGAATTATGATTTTAGTAACAATGACATTTGGTATATTATAAATCTTCTAAAAAGCATATAGAATGTCAAACCTCTAATTGTTCTAATAGGAGAAACATGTTTCTATATAGAGAATCACACCATTCTAAATTTCCAATATATCTTTCAAACTTTTAGATATTAAGAACCCAAATTTATTTTCTACTTATTAAAAAAATTTTTTTTATTAGAAAAAAGTGGAGAAGGTCTTGTCAACCTTCATCAAAATACGGAGTCTGACGATGGACAGTGCTTACGCTGATTCGAGCTGCCTGGTGTTCTGCCTTATAAATGTCACATTCCATTCCATTGGTGGTGAAATTATTTTACCTTGCTGTGGCACTACTTTTCTGAAACTATCTGTAGATTCATGTAGGTCAAGGTGAAAGAAAATTAAGGGTCATCCTAAGTTTATACCATGTAGTGTTTTGTTTTATACCATATAGTGTTTTGTTTTCTATCCAGCTAAGTATATCCAGGCTCCCTGTGGAGCAAGCCTTTTTTTTCCTTGTCTGTTATTTTCAGAAAAAAACACTGCTTGTGACAGTCTCAGAATCGTACCAGTAAGAACACAGATGGTAAAGATTACAGCATGCTGAGTACTGACCTTTAGAGACTGCCTTTCTTCTCAAGGTTCTTCTCTCTTGACAGTTCGACCGGCTTTTTCTCAATGAATTTCATCACCAAAACTTGTTTTGTTTTTTATTTTTCCTCTGGTGGGCATTACCTAGAATTTTCAACAAAGTTATGTTCTAAGCTGTGCTCAGGCCAAACAGTTACCTTCCACTCTTTTCAAATTCTGGCATCAAGACCCTGAAGATAGTGTGGACATTGTTTAAAGACTGGCTTTCCTTTTTCAACAGGTACCTCAGCTAATGAATTTCAACTGGCTGCTTGAGATGAGCAATCAATGGGGACCTGGGAGAAAGAGGTCACAGACAGAAAGTAGGAGGCCCACCATAAATCACAGACTAGGAGCATTTATGAGCTGGTCGTAAATTGTCAGCATAATGCTACAAAGTGAGCCTATACTTTGATCATAAATAAAGAAGAAAGCTAAAACAATATGAATTGGGGTGCCCCAATTAAATGGAGAATAACAGTGCTGTTCTTAGATCCAAAAAGGTCATTTCAGGTCTTCAATGTAAGAGATATGGTTGGGAAATTCAGAAGAGAGATTAGGGTACAAATATTTTCTTTATCACCAAGCTAAAGGAATAACACTATTAAACTGGCAAACTCACACATGCACCGGATTTTTACAATCACCAGAAATGTAACAGCAGGCGCTATTTTACATCATAAAACTTGGTTGCAATAGGAAAGTATCTTTTTCATCATAGAGAAGTTATTTGGCAGATTCTTTTCTGATGGAAAGTTTAGACCAACGTATTAAGTTTTCAAGTTAAGAATCTGCTTCCTACTATACTTCAAACAGCGATAAAATCACTATAATAATATCTTACTATCATAAAACATGTTAACATACAGCACTAAACCATTATCTACATTTTTTTATTTTGCTCAAATAAATTAAAGTTCAACCATTGATCCAAGATAAAAATTACCATTTTAATATGCACTTAAAATTTGGTATAATTTTAGAAGGCAGTCCAGTTAGACTTTTGATCTCAAATGAGCAGGTGATAAAAGTGTCATGTAAGATTTGCTTATATTTTACAATTTCATTAAAAGAGGATTAACTTTTCAGAGAAAATATGAGAAAAAAACTAATTAAAATTGAGAGCCTCAATAAATTTACCTTAGCAGTGTCACATAACATTTTGTGAGCACAACAGAATTGTGGTACCAAAATGAACCATTCTAGGAAGTCTTAAAACAAATACAGGAAAATCCATTCTTCTACAAGTCTGAGCAATTGCTCTGATTTATCAGTCACCCAGGGAAGCAGTAGAAGAGAAACGAGGAGTCGGCTCCACCAGTAGATGTTAAAGAGAACAGAGGGTCCCATGTTACTGAAGAAAAGTGAAAGCATTCTTTAATTTCCTTTGACAATTTTGACCAAGACCATAAATCAGATCTATTCCTTTAAATGCTTTTAAAAAATAGGACTGAAAACCAGCAGTTCAAATGCAAGATATTTTAGAGTTGTAAAGTTAAGGGATTTTAGGTTTGAACAGGATCTCGAAAATAAGATCGCTATGTCAAACACACTCACTTTAACAATGTAAGTAACTTATGCACCCAAGGACACAAAACCAGCTGGCAGAATTTAAATCAGAACCTAGTTACATTGGTTTCCTTGTGGGTTTCCTGTTAGAAGGTGGTGTTGCACATATGTTTGTTACCTAGCCCCATTTCTCTCTCTCTCTCTCTCTCTCTCTCTCTCTCTCTCTCTCTCTCTCTCTCTCTCTCTCTCTCTCTCTCTCCATATATTTTTACATCTGAAAACTCATGATTCTAGAAAGGCTAGCCCCACTCCCTGGTTCAGGACTGGGCTCTGACTTTCTCAAGCCATTCTGCGCATTTCATTCCACCAGCCATGGTGATAGGAGAGGCATAACATCCAATCTGGGATAATAAGATTCTGTGGGCCGTTTGCTAGGAAATGAAGTGAAAGTATCGGTTTCTTTCCAACTCTTGCAAGAGCACAGTCAGAAAATAAGATTTCTTCTTGTTACAAATGCAAAGGGCCAACCAAAGAGATTTATACAGGGGACCCTGTAGCTGCTGGTTGCCATTTTACTACCATTAGGGAAGTAGCCTGAGGACAAGGCCAACACAAAAGAGAAGACAAAACAGAGGACTGAAGAGAAACTGAGTTGGAATCCTGACCAAGCTGTAGAACCTCCCTCATTCCTAGATTTTCTGTTTTATATAGCCAATACATCCTCATTGTTTATGCCCGTTAGAGCTGAGTTTTGTTTCCAGCCCCACAAGCCTATCAACGTGTACAGAGTCCCTTCTCTCATCATGTTTCCTGAGTGTGTAGGCATTTCTTGCTCATAAAAGTCAGATCTTATTTGATACGCTATTAAAAAGCTTAAAAACTTTTGTTCTGGGGAAAACTGACTGCCTACAGAAATTGTTAAAGACACTCTTTCAAGGGATAGGCTTTTCTCTTTTTATTTGTATTAACCAAGCCCAATTTTTTTTTTTTTTTTGAAGAGAATGATGATGATAAAGTGATTTGAGTACTTGTATCTTTGAGTAAAAGCAAATAGACCATAAACAAACCCTCCTACCTCTAGAGAAATCTGATTGTGGCGAAATTGTCTACTGCCCACTTAAAATCAGAGTTCAAAAACAGATTTGATAATCAGAATTAGTAGGAAGTGGATTGTGGTTCAGCAAAGAAATGAAAAAAAGCCCTTCCCCATGGTTTGCTATCACTTACCAGATCACTTTTTCTTGTCTCTTGACTATCCTTCCAGATTGCTGTGCTCTTTCTGCCACTCTATTCTTTGCAGCTGTTCTATTACCCCTGGCCTTTTCAGTTGTCCTTACCCTTGGCTATCTATTACAATCATCTGGGGAGCTTTTAACTGATGCCCAGGCCATAAATCCAGATCAATTAAACAGGATATCTGGAGGTGCAGCCCAGGCATCAGTAGCTTTTAAATCTGCCCAGGTAATTTCAATGTACAGCCCAATTTGAGAACCATTGACCTGAATCATATGGCCTCTCCAATTTTAGGAAGGCTAGGTGCGAAACATGGAAAGGTATATTAGAATAAAAAGATCAGTGGTGAAGACCTCGTCTGCTTCAAGTCAGAGCTGAAGTTTTCTTTGTGCTCCTTTTTGCATGTCCTTTCTTGCAGTGTACAGAGATCCAAAGGGCCAATATCCAATTGCTGGCCTGTGTAAAAGGAACAAAGACAAAGACCACTTCAATCTCCCTCTGGACCAGAACTTGCAGTACAGAGGCTAAGAAAGTCTAAGTGGGTTCATTCCAGCTTCTCAGGGGTAGGGGCACCTTGAATGACTTCAACACAAAATACCATCTAATAATAAGCATCGTTCTATTTCCTGGGAGACTCCTCTGTGCATCTATCCTCCTAGGACTGAGGATAAGGATCAATAACAGCATATGGATATCTGGTCCTGATCATCTGCATTACACCTGACCATGAGAACATTCCCACATCCATTCTCCATCTCCCTTGTGGGTAAACCAGCCTTGTTCTTCCTAAAGACTCATGTTAGCAAGCTTGCTCTTCTCTCTCAATGCACACTTCATCTCCACAAACAGGTTTGGTTTTCAAATACCTTCACATGCATGAACAAATTTATCTTGGTAGGTACAAATATAGCATGCTTTCTTTCATGTCTTCCTATCGGTTTCTTTCTTCTTTTAAATAATAAGCATTATAAGGACCTCAGGTTATATTTTTTTAATCTTTACACTTCTCACATAAAATTTTTACCTGTGACCTGGGTTACTTAAACCTTTGCTGATCTGCCTCATAGTTATTTTTCATAATCACTAATAAGTTCTGCATATTAAAATTCTAGACCATTCAACACTGCCGTCATGTTGAAATATGTCTCTATATGTCAATACAACCAGCTGAGTAAACATTAAAGTATAATTGAATTTTTCAGCAATGACATTTTAATTAAGAAATGTTCTTTGGCTTTTAAGGAGTTCAATATATTTCTTTGTAAAAATTTACCCCCTTGGATTTTGCTTGAAAAATACAATCGGGCCTGCTACTGAAATAATTTGCTGTTGTTTTAGTTGTGTGGGTAAACTTATCATTCGGGGTCAAAGTAATCTGTATAATTTTGTTGGCCAATACTAATTAGTACAAAACGGTAAATACAAAATTGGAAGCTATAAAGTAAGCAAGGACAAAATACTTTACAAGGTTATTTTAGTTACTTTAGATGCCTAGATTTACAAGTTAAAATAATGCTTATCTAACAACAGATGAATCTGGTTTTAGACTGAGATAAAATAACATTTTTCCTTTACTTCTTCTCTTGGAAAGACAAAACAAATAAATAAGAAAAACAAACAGCAAAACCCACTGTATGTTATTAAGATAATTGAATATGGTATTTGAATGAGTAGATATTGTAGTTACATTAAGCATACTTTTTAAAAAATGAATCATGTAGGGTCAACCTCAGTCTTTAATGGTTGTGATTTCCATTTGTCTTTCCTAGATTTCAAAGAAAAAACTCATGAGTCTTTTTCATGCCTACTAGATTCAATGCCACACTATCTTCACAGCTGCAGGTTACTTTTGACATCCCAGCCTTTCTTTTTGGTCATGAATCAATTGGTGTCTAAGGAGATATTGACAGAAAGAATCAATAAATCAATAGTTACTTATCAGGGATGTATTCTGTACATCTTCTGTTTGGAGTTGTAGAAGATGCTAGATTTATAAGATATATTCTCTTTCCTTATGGACCTTACCATGTTGTTAGGACTATACGCCATAGTAAACAGATAAAGGAAGCAAGAAGCATAAAAGATTTAAGCCAGAGAAGAAAGCCTGAAAGGTCTGAAAGCATGCATATGAGTGTCTATTTATCTATGTATCTGTTTACTTACCTAGCAGAAAATCTAGCAGAAAATTGTGCTATAGATTGTGTAATGAAAATTTGTCATTTTTTTTTTTTTTTCCTATCAGGTTCTGAAATTTCCCTGGTATGTGAAGTATTCTCTTATTCCTTCAACATTCCCAGACCTCTGGCATCTAGAACACAAATACAAAATCTGAACTCTAATGCTCCCATCCTGAACCTGTGTTTAAATGCAGTGACCCACAGATGAAGGAACAGAAAACCACTCGTTCTGTGCCCAGTAGTTTTGCAGGAGTGATATTGGTGGTGGTGACACATATTTAGCAGTTGTCACGATAGTATTAGTCACACTATGGGCATCGCCCTGGAGCAGTGACCAGGGTATTTTTAACCAGTTGTTCTTATTATGGGGTCTTTTCAGCATTTCTAGCTGCCTTTGCTTTCTGGCCATTTCTAGAACTGTGTTCTCCTATGTCCTGTTAATTCTACGAACTACCCAATACATTCCTTTCAGGATCAAGTTAGTCAGGATCAGAGATTTGCCATCACTGTCCCTAATCATTAGAGAGTTTAGAACTGGGAATGGACGCAAGCAACAAAACAAAAGTTAAGAAAATGGAAGGGATCTGAGGTTGGTTCTCTGGTTCAACAGAAACTAAGGCCCTGAAAATCCAGTAATTCAAGAACTGGGATCAATACAGCCTGTGGTAGTGAAACAGCTGTTTAAGTTCATTGCTTTGGTCATCTGGAATGAAATTTATACTGAAGGCAAGCTTTTGGAAAAATAAGTTCCTGCTCCCATGTGAAAATGAGAGGAAAAGGAATTTAAGGGCAGTGTATAGTAAATTGGCTTTTTTTCTAACGGCAGTGGCAGGCTAAGAACTTCTTGTCAGTTACCCTTGTTTAATTCTGATTCTGCGAGGCTCTATAAAAATGATTGTCACACGCACAGCCTTATGACCAACAGGTGTAAGCTGCTACTCTAAAAGTGACACAACTGGACACACTCCTACCCAATATACACAATGAGATTAGATTTATAAAAAAAGGCACAATCCAGAGTCATCGGAAATCATCACTTTAATGGCTTCTTCAACTACAGAGCATATTTCTTATGAATCTATAATTCCCGGTATGTATGTCCTACAGATCTTACAACCTGGATACCCATTCCCTCTGGAGATTCAGCTCTGAGGCTAAAATGTGTTAAAATGCCTCAAAATTGTTTCAGTCCAGAAGTACAGAGTTTTCTCAAGTGCTTCTGAATCAAAGGTATGATTTCAGTTGTAGGTAACTTACATCTAAGACCTTTGAATTAAAATCTATAATTAGAGGAGCAGTCATATTTTATTATTTTCTTTCTTATGTATTCTTATTTTATTTCTCTGGTTGCTTATTATCTTCTTTCTTTGTATTAGTTCAATACAATGTATAATTAAAATGACTATAAATTTTTTTGCCCCTTTCTCAATTATCTTATTTCCTACAAACCCTTCAACTTCCTAATTTTCCTTTTCCAAGCTTTTGTGTCAATTTCAAACTGTTGGTTTTGTCATCTGGCACCAGGTCCTCTAATACGAATCTTATAGCCAGACACACAGGCCATGAAGCTTCTCAGTAATAATCATATTTCCTGTTGCAGTCAATAGAAGAATAAACATCATTAAACCAAACAAATCTACATGTCTTAACTGAACCTAGGGTTAAATTATTTTCTCCTTTAACTGTGTAGAAATGATTATATGATTTAACTCCACCCAAAGTATTAGTTTTCTGTAATGAGAACAACAAATTCAGACAATAGTTTGTACCTACCATTTACCATAAGCCACATTTGTATCTCTTCATTTTGTACTGTTGGGGCTACTGTCTTTATTGAAATAAGATGCTCTCTTGTGTTCATCATCACAAAAATTAGACCTGTGCCTTATATACGGCCCTCTGGCCCTTTTTCAATGCAAACTTCCAGGTCACTTGTATTTTATTAAGATAAAGCTGTGTTCATTTATTAGAAGGAGTCTGAGACACTAGATTTCACTGGTTTGTACAAAATTCTACCTTGGCTCAGAGTTTCCAAAGAAGACTGTGTTCTGCAATTTATCCCTGACATGGCCCAGATGGCAAATAAAACAGCGCAAGGGTTAGAGTCCTATTAGACCAGCATACATTAATCCATTAAAATACTTCTGGGCCGCTGCCTTGTTCTCAATCATTTACTGTCCATCAAAGGTGGAGTCTATGCAATTACTGAAATATCTTGTTTCATCTGGGAAAGCAATTCAGAAAAAGCAAAACAATCAATTAATCAATTACAATAAAAGATCACCTGGTTATCTAAAGTCAACCAAACTAATCCTTGGGCCTATTCTTTTCCTTAGGCCAAGACCAATAAGAAAGCTTGAAATAAAGTAAGTTCTAGGCATTTCTTATGAAAATGTGATGTTCCTCATATTTCTTTCCTCCCTATACTATCTGATTTGCAGGTACTTCTAAATACTGCACAACCATTATTCTGAGCAGGCATCCAGCTGATAACACCAATTTATCTTAGTTTCTCTTGAAGCTGAGGTTGACCAGAAGAGGAATTTGAGAATCATAATAGGAGAGACACTGCAGATCTAGCTTAATGTGGAGGCAGCCCCCAAAGGAGCATACCATCATTACACCTAGAGACCACAGGATTCTTAGAAAATCCACACATTACACTTGTCTCCCCAGCAACTCTTCCAATCTGCTCAAATTTCCAAGGGAAAACTGCTCTCCTTGATATCTTTAGTCAATCAGCATATCCTAGGGTGAAATAAAATAAAATTCTCTGTTTCATTAACCATGTGTAGATTTTGCCTTTTAAACTTCACCTTTCAGAGAGACAATCTATGTTGATTGCGCTCCTGTTTTATGTGAGTAAATTTCAGCTGAGTTCTAGCTAAAGCTTTCTATGAGCCATTCTTTGACAACCATTAATTGAGTGGTAATTTTATTCTGGGCAGTGTTTTATGTTTTAAATGTATTCAGTTAGTTAATCCTCACTATGATCCTTTGAGACTAAGTACTCTTTTATGACTATTTTCCATATGAGGAAACAAGCACAGTTCAGGTAAGTTACCTGCCTAAGCTTACATAGCTACTAAAGGAGGGAGCCATGACCTCATCCCAGGCACCCTGTCTCCAGAGTCCAGGTCTGTCTTTCTCTCTTCGCCCTTTCTTTCTCTCTCCTTCCTTCCTTCCTTCCTTCCTTCCTTCCTTCCTTCCTTCTTCCTTCCTTTCTTTCCTTCCTTCTCCTTCCTCTCTTCCATTTCTTTCTTTCTTTCTTTCTTTCTTTCTTTCTTTCTTTCTTTCTTTCTTTCTTTCTTTCTTTCTTTCTTTCTTTCCTTCTCTCTCTCTCTCTCTCTCTCTCTCTCTCTCTCTCTCTCTCTCTCTCTCTCTTTCTTTCCTTAATTGAAGTGGTTACACAACCAGTATACAGCTTGATAATTTTTACAAATTGAACCCATATATGTAACAAACATTCAATTCAAGAAACATATATTATCAGCACCCCAGAAATAACCCTGGTGCCCCCTTTAAGCCCATATTCTTCTCTACAGCAGATTAAACACTCCCCTGATATGATTATCCACTATTATGATTTCCACCAGTAGATTATCGTTGCTGTGTTATTCTCTTTAAATAAATAGAAGTGTATAATATGATAGTATGTGTTATTTTGTGTTTAGCTTTTTGTTGATGATGGTCAATACTATATTTGTGAGATTAATTTATATTTTCCATACAGATATATATTATTGTTCATTCTCAGTGCTGTGTAATTCCATCATATAAATATGTGACAACTTCCTCATTCATTGTACTATTAATAAGCATTTATGTAGTTTTCACTTTGGGCCTGTAAACATATGAACTCTTTTTCTTCATGTACTCTTAGGAGAATTAATACATCATAGGATCTGTGTATGTCTGCCTATAGAAGATTCTACTATACAGTTTTCCAAATAAACCACTTACATTCTCATAAGTAGTATATGAGAGTTCCAGTTGCTCCATGTCCTTGTCAACACTTGATATCGAATGTCTTTTTCATCTTGACAGTTCTGGTATATGTGTAGTTTTATAACTTTGTGATTTTAGTAGGTATTTCCCTGGTGATTATGAAATAAGAGTGTTTCATATGTTTATTAGCCATTTAATATCGTCAGTTTTTTAAAGGTGTGTTCAATTCTTTTGCCCTTTTGTTTTTTTTAGCTATCTGTTCTTTTCTTATTAATTCCTGGATTTTAAAAAATGTATTCTGGAAGTGACTCACTGACATATAAGTATTGAGAATAACTTTTACCAATTTTGAGTTGTATTTTTACCCTTTTAACGGTGTCTTTTGATGAACCCAAGTTCTTAATTTAAAAACAAATTTATCTTTAGTCTCTTTGTTTATAGCTGGGTCCTTTTGTGTCTTGGTTACAAAAACTTTGTCAGTGCCAGGGTCACAAGGATGTCCTTCAGTTTTCCTCTGAAACCTTATTGTTTTTCTTTCCACATTTAGATCTGAAATCCATCTAGAATTGTATTTGGGCATGATGTGAAATGGGGGCCAAGGAACACTTTTTTAATCCATATGGATAACAAATTGACCCAGCATTGCTTATTGAAAAGATAAATTTTTTCTACTGCACTCTAGCATCCTTTGGTTATAAGTTAGATGTTTATATGTGTGGACTGATATTTTGACACTATTCTGTACCATTAGTTAATTTGTCTTTCTTTGAAACAATATGGAACTGCCTTAATGATTATAGCTTGATTATGTTTTGACATTTCTTATTGTAAGTCTCCCAACTATGCAGTTTCACTTTGCCTTGGCTATCCTAAGCCCTTTACATCTCCATATGCATTTAAGAAAGTGTTTACAATTTTTTTTAAAGATCGTATTGAATCTACAGATTAATTTGGGAAGAATTAAATTTTTTATAATATTGAGTCTTCCAGTTCATGAACATACCATATCTTCAATTTTTTAAAGTCTTTTCAAACTTCTCAATAATGTTTTGAGTTTTCAGTGTAAATGTTTTGAATACTTATTCATTTCTAAGAAGAGTCTTCTGAAGATTAGTGTTATTTCTACCTACTATGTTTAGAGGAATTACTCAATGAAGACAAATGGGCCTGGGTATTTTATGGGAGAGAGTTTTTAGTAATAGTTTCAATTTCTTTATGAAATTTTAAATTATTCAGATTTTTATTTCTTTCTTTTCAGTTTTGGTAAGCTATTTTTAAAAGAAATTTTAAAAGTTTAGTCGAAATTATTGTATTTACTGGAACTTGTAACATTACTAATAATTTTTTGGTGGCTTGTACCATCTGCAGTGTAATTGTGTTTTAATTTTGAAATTGATCTCATTGCAAAAATACACCAAAATATCTAGAATAATATTTGAACAAATATCTGAGTACTGTGGCCCAGCCAAGTTGACAGATAACATTGACCCACACAAGTCTGTTGATAGCTGAGATAGAAATTGTATTCTTTTGTGGGTCCTTTTCACCATAGAGCTCAAAAGTTGGAAGGCTTTGGCAGAGGAGAAGGTAATACTCCAAAATTCTTAATTTTCCCTAATAATCACTCAGTCATGAAATTATTTTCACTCCTCAAGTTCTCTCAAAAGATGAATATTATATCAACCAAGGTTAATATATAAATCATATTCAGAAAATAAAAGATAATATCTGCTTAATACTGATACTGATAATACTGTTTCATCAACGATTTTCACAAACTTGTCTGATTTGCCTCCCATCTCTCTTGACATGCGCAAAATGTACTTCACTGAATATTCAAGTAAGAGAAATGATCTAACAATCAGAGCTGTTTCTTCTGTTATCCAGAAATATCTGTTAAAAAAGCAAAAATAAAAACCATCCTCACTGCATTTAAACTCCCACAGTTAAAGGGACTACTTTTAAAATTTGTCTATTTTTAATGAAGAGTACCAGCATAGATTTGAGCCAGCTGCTCTTCCCATGTGATCAATATGTTAAATATGTGACATGGTGAAATGTTATAATTTTTTAATTAGCAGATTTACCTTAAAGTAATCAACCGTATTCTAGATACTCTGACATTTAAACATCATAAAAATCTATTTTAAATTAATCAAAAGATAAATTAGTTTAAAGCAGTTTTTACTCAGTAGACACTAATCACTTTCTTCAACTCTTATTTGTTGAAAACTCTCAGGAAATTGAATTACCAATTAAATACTTTCTGTTTTATATTAACAAAGGCTACTGAATTGCTAGAATGTCCTCCTAATTAATATACAATTTTCTTTTCCTTTAAACCCAGATCAAACTCACCTCTGGCCATTCCTAACTAATGACCCCCCTCTGTTCAATACACATATGCACACACCTAACTTCGATCACTTTATGTCCTCTGAACATTTAAGCTTGTTTATGTGTTTCTTTCGAGTGCATTTATGTCTTTTTCACATGTGTTGGTTCTTTTAACGTTCAGCTGTAAATTAGTTACTTTTGAAAGTTCCGTTAACTTTTTTAATACCCTGAGGCTGTCTTTAATACACCAAAGTGGTAACACACTGAATAGCTCCCTAGTGGTTTTAAACAGTTAATGCAGTGTCAAAAGAAATCTAATTTATTATTAGGGAGTAGTTTAGGCATAGGAGAAATGTATTATGTCAGAATTTTTTATGACCATAAATCAAAATTTCAAAGTGTCTTTAGTAATTTGTGTGTTCCCTAAAATTGCATGATGATTTATCTTCATACGTGTATATCAAGGTTTCTCAATAGTGTCACTCAAAACACTTTGGACCTACCTTGGTGTGTGAAAGTGTGCTGGTCTACACATTACACAATGTCTAGTATCGTCTCTGGCCTCTACCCACTAGATGCCAGTTGTGATAACCGAATATTGCCACATTGCCATGAGGTCAGGGGACAAAACTGACTCTGGGTGAGAACAACTGGCGTACATGTTACAGCTCTATCTTTAAAAAAAAGAAGAAAAAAAAAACTAACAACTGTTTTACAGAAAAGTTCTCATTAAAGATCAATGCCATTAGCATTAATTAAGTAAAATTTCTTGGCACTTAGAAATTACTTGTTATAAAGGTCTAGAGCTCATTCAAGGACACCAATTTGAATAATCCATTTACTTACCGGGTTAATATCACTAATACAGTAAAAGTAGCAACTTCAGGCCAATCCAAAATCTTTAAGGCTGTGATGAAGCTTAAATATAGACAACTGCAGAAGGCCTGGCAGTGTGCATAAGAGACTTGAAATAAAAGAGTTACCTATTCTCCTTGTCTTCCGGAGAGCGCTCTCTGACTCCCAAGGGTAAAGCCCACTCAGCCATTTCCAAATGATATTTCATAGGAAGGTTTACATTTTAATTCTACTGGAAACATTTTAAATGCTAACTTCATCAGGAATTCCTGGAATGACCACTGTCATTGATGTCTCACTTCTTGTCTGTACTTGGATCTTTTTGTTGCATAACTGAAGTAGAGTATTTTCCCCCTTAGAACTATCTTCAAATTTTTCGTTTATTTGAAAGTTGTTTCTGCTATTTAAATACTTGTTGCAACCACCTTTATTATTTTACTTAGTTCATTTGACGAACATTTATGGCATGTTTCCTGTGTGATGCTGTAGCCCCCATGGTCACACTAATATATCATATAATACTTAATTAATCAAATAAACTCATAGTTTTTAAGCCATGGGGTTCTCTATGTGCCCTGGAAACTAAGGAAGCTCTAATAGTAAAAGTGAAAAGCATGTTCTATATTTTAAGAAATTATAATATACAACTATAGTACATAAAAGTAGGTTAAAGCTGTAATTCCAAAGAATGTATTTTTGTCATGATCATTTGATTGTGACATGTTATTGGGTTAGTTGGCCAGTACTACATAAAAATGTCCTTATTTTATTAACTCAACTCTCCTAAGTTTATTGATTGATATTTCCATATTTTGATGGAAATATGGAAAGTAATTTAGATAAGGTTGTCATAATATACAAAATACAATTGGAAAAGGTAGTTATGTTTCACTTTTATTATGAAAAATTCTAGGAGTATGACCAGGAAGGGTGGACAGCACTTCAGGAATGTTGTTTTCGTAGGACTTTAGGAAAATAATGAGGATTCATTTTTCACATCCTTTGAGACTATCATTTATTTTTCCACTCCTATTCTCCTTGACCTGTTTAGGCAAACGTGTATATGTCACCCCCTGAAAGAGCTTAGAAAACTGCTTTACTGTGGTATTTCAATATAGTGCACCTAGCTTCCACCACTGTTGCTGACCAGGTCAGCTCTGTTAAGAGCTCACCATTCATCTACATCGAAGTTTAGCTTTCAATATTTTCCTTCTTTCTCCCGCAGCTCCCAGCACCATGTTTCCATCTATTCTGCTCCTAGAACTGTCTTCCTCAGCCATTATTTCCTTACTGTCCTAACTCTCCTCTTCACTCTTAGGTTTTTTTATGTATCAGGCTTATACAGACAGGGGTCATTGAATGATCGCTCCAATTCAACTCTGTTCCTCACAGATTGTAGACAACTCTACCTAACTGAAATCAAAGGGCAGCATGAAGAATAGATAGAGCCGGGGCTTGTTTACCACCTCCAAAATGACTCCAAATTAGATTCTGAGTCACAGTCTGCCTTCTGGACTAAGCAGACAGACTTGAAGAGAGTGAATATTCATAGCCCACAACCCCTCCATGAGATGAGGCGATTCAAGGATAATAAGAAAAGGAAGGAAGTTTAGCTCAAAACAAACCTATCATCAGTCTATTAAAAACTGTGATTTTGTATTGTATTGTTATACTCTTGATCCATCCTAGTAGGTAACATCTTATTCTACATACTTCTACTTCTGAACTAAAAGAAGTAAGGAGAATAGCCTGGGATGTCCCCTTAAGACTCCTGTTTTCTGAGAAAGCCTAAGAATCCTCTTTTAAATATTCCTGGGGAGTATTATATGGCTTCCCTTTCCTGTTAGATCTATTTCTTCACCCATTAGAGTAGGTATCCAGATGTTCCTGTCAAATATGAATGGGGACAATTTGTAACCAAGAGAGAAAAAAGAGAATAAAGCACAGAAAACAGTTACTCTATTAATTTACAGATCTTGTCCAGATATCTTAAAAGTAATAGTTTCCCTTCTCAAAATCTCCAAGGCTATTATGGTTGACCATGAGGTCAGGGGAAGGGCTAATTGCAAGAGCAGCTGTCATCAACCCAAAGAGTTGCAACTATTTTATTTACCTGAAGAATCAAATACAAAGGCTCACTTATTCTCAAAATATTTCTCAAGGTACACATAGGAATCTCTCCACTCAGTGTGAAGGAGATTAGTGATAGGTGAGTCACAAACATATTTAGGTCACTTTTCTTTCTTGTATTGAACAATGCAGATGATCACGTATGATAGACTTTCACATCATATCTAATATTAATACAATATACTAGAAAATTATGCCTAAATTCAATTACTTAGCACCCCAAAAACACAAAATCAGTTTAAACTACTTAGGTTGCCAAATCAAAGACGAAGCCTTGGTTACAGTGCTATAGCCAAGAATCTCTATAATTTCAACATGGCCTTAGTAATTGACATCTATATTTATATTATGAATGTATTTATTCTATATTTGTAAATAAATACAACATATTCTGTCTTAAATCATGTAGGGGGACAATATCAGTTCTAAATCACTAATTACTAATTATGGAAGTTATAAATTTGAAAACAATATAGAAAACATAGGAGAAAGTATGATGTAATGTAAGTGGAATATATGATGATTGTAACTATGAAAATATATGTTCACTTGGACGATGGTAAAGAAATATTTTCAGAGCATGGTTCCGTAGTGTACCAGTTAGCATATCTGCTTTACACACAGGGGGTCCTGGGTTCACTCCCCAGTGGAGCCATAGTTCATGGTATATCTATGCCACCCTGAACAAGGCCAATATCTGATCTCAGAAGCTAAGTAGGGTTGGGCCTGGTTAGTACTTGGATGGGGGACCACCTAGGAAGACCTAGGAGGTGCTATAGGCATAAATAATAATAAATATAATAATTAAAATTTGAAAAAATGTTTTGAAAAATAAATACTTGATATTTTAGTATTCAGGAATGCTGAGATTTGTATGTCAGAATTTTAAAAAATATGGTAAGTACAGCATGATTTCTTTTAGAAAAGTTAAAAAGTGGCTTCCAGAAATGTGGATGTTTGAATTTAGCTTTTTTATTTAAGGAGAATCTGGAAAAATAGACAAGGGTAATAGGTTTAAAATACTCTTTCCTTATTCAGTTCAATTCCAAAGATGAACAACATAATTACCTATTGTAAAACAGCTTTTATAAAGGTTATATCTGGCTCTAAGTACAGCTGTACTTACCCTGCTCACACTGGCATGTGTGCGCCAGATAAATGGACAGTCACCTGTGTGTATGTTGCATTTCAGCTGTTTGTGTGTGTGTTCCACTGTGAATGAGGCGGTGTATCTCTTAAGGCCAGTGAAATCCTTCCAGCAATAAGGAATAAGGCCCTTGAAAATAGTGAGAGTCACATGGCAAATAGTTATCCTGTTAACATGTCTGGTTTGAATGCATAGCAACCAAAAAATGCCTAGACTTTGACACTGACCACTGAGATCTCTATAGCAGAGTGTTTTCAAAGGGTAGAGAAAGTAGTTTGTTCCACAACAGTTTGCTACTCCTAGTTCTCTCAGCCTATATATAGAATTTTGCCCTGATTGTGTTAACAAATGTTAACCCTAGGTTAATCAGTGAATGAAAAGCAGACATTTATTTCTAGACCATCTGGCTTAGGCAGGATGTGAAAAAATAAATAAATAACGGATAGTCAATCAAATCAGTTTATTATTATCAAAAGTCATATTAATATTAAAATCTACTCTTAGCTCTCAGCTAAGGAGTACTCGCTCTGGTATTCAAATTTGATTTTTACTTTTATCCCTTCAGATTATGACCCTTCAGGTTAATCCCATGTTCAACACTCCTTCCAACCTCCACTCTTGGCTGAGTCTGTTGGTTTTTACACTCTTTTTCTCTTGAGTAAGGCCTCCTCATTCCAGTTTTAAGACACTGGAATTTAGAGAGCAGATAAGAGATCACTGAGGGGTCACCAGGGCTTTTAAAAATATGCATTTCATTTGCAATAAAATAGTATTAAACATTAAATCAATAGATTGCACATGATTATTAAGAAATATTCAAAGAACTAGTTTGTCAAGAAACATCAAGATTATCAGTTGTCACAGACAGATGTTGGGGACCTGACTTTTCCCAAGGCATCATCTTGTGTTCTGGGTACCACCCCTTCCTCTCCTTTCCATGAGGGTCTCTACTTTGCATCCAGGATCACTTATCTGGTCTTTTCTTTAAGCTTGTGCTTTCATCATTCTCTTCTACTTTTTCAAAAACAACAACTTATTTTGTATTTATTATAAAATAAATAAACAATCTACACAGAACATAATCTGTCTTCACTTTCACTAGCTAGAAAGAGTTGGACATTGGTCCATGCTTAAAAGGCACAGCAGATTCTCAGAGGTCACAAATCTCTAGTTTTCTTAGCCACAGTTGCTTTCTGGAGTTATTGTGGGGCAGGGGAGAGGTATGATTGGGTTGTAGTTTTTAGCTATGTTAAGGTAAAGAAGGAAAGTCTTTAACTCTCAGAGATGCGCTCACTGAGCCTTCAGCAATTGTTAGTTATAGGTTTTCCTTCCAGCCTCTCCTCTTGAGTCCCCGCTCTAGGAAACGGCCTCTCACATCCCCCCTTTTGCCTCTCTAATCTTGGGAGCAACTGTTTTCCCTATGTCATAACCTTTGTTATGAATCTTTAAAAAGTTGATTTTTCTGTTCAGTATTTTACTTGTTGTTAGGACAGAGTGTGGTGACATCCAAGCTCTTTACATGTGGAACCTGAAACAGGAAGTCTGTGGTTGCTTTCTGTGTAATTATATCACTAATCTTTAGGCAAATGGACAGTAGTCTCATTATTTTTACCCCTTTCTGCCATCCCCTCTCCCATTAAATTTACACTTCCAGGGATAGCATTCCTCTTTACTGAAATCACATTTAAAGCAGAAATGAACTTTATCTTTAAATCTACCTTTGTCAACCACTGCATTTTTTTTTGTTTCCCTTTTTCAGTAAAAAATACCAGAATTTTTAGTATTCGTTTTGTCTCCCAAACTCAGTAGACCTTAAAACAAAGCATTTCATGACACCAACTAATGAGCAAATATTATTTATAATAATTACTAGAGGTATAACAAGTGAACATTGCTCTTAAATATATAGACGTCATAAGCTATCACAGCTCATGTTGTTTAGTGTAACTTGAGGCATAGTTATTAACATAGTAAGATATTTGGTTAGCATTAAACATTTGTTTTACATATAATGACCTCAAAACGCCAAGAATGGAACCAACACTTTACAACCTCTTTATAATGCTATATTTACAAAAGGGTATCACTCATACTTAAATATTTATAGAAGACTTTAAATTAGTGTTTATAATTTCAGAACATTGAAATAGAAAAATAAACATACTCGTGTATGCCATTGGAAAAATCCTTAAAGTTCCAAACACAGCATATATATTTTCATCTTTAAAACAGTCTAAGTACAATTGTTAGTTTAACTCTCTAAGGTTGTGGCATACCCTGAGAGAAGAGTTTTATTTCCCTTTCTGGAAGTTTACTTTCCTGAGGCCAGGAGCCTGGTTTTTACCTAAGTCATGAAAAAGCTCGCGATGTGACAAGTCACAGTGGATGGGGGCCTCAAATGCCTTCCTGGTGGATTGTGGAGGATGGTAGGAATTTCTGCGAACTTCGAAGATCAATAGACTCCTGGATTTTGTCTGCCATAGCAGTTATAGAGCGGGGGCTTGAAGGGGTGGTGGAGGACTCTTCTTTCACATAGCAGAATAGTTTGAAAGAGTTTCTTCGTGGATAACCAAGATGGCTTGCCCTAGCTGTTACAACTTGTTACTCTTACCTCAAGTATTTTTTTTTAAGTACTAAAAAGGGAGAGGGCCATGAAGATTTTGGGAGTAATGGAGCTGTTTTGTATTCTAATTAGGATGAATATTACATGAGTTTATACATGAGCTAAAATTCACAGAACTGTATACCAAAATAGTCAATTTTACTGTATATATATTTAAAAATAAAATTAAATAAGGCAATATATAAATAAATGATGATATTAAGATTAATTTGCAGACTATGATTTACCATCGATTCAGAAATAACTTCAAAACAAGAAAATATAATGGTTAAGATCTAATGCATAGCATTTAGCTATTCACACTTAGAGTAATACTGTTAATATTATGAGAAATGGCTGCATACATTTCTCTATCAAGTGCTTTTCTGTCAAGAAAAATCTGGCTTTTACACATGTATAACCACCAGCATCAACACCATCACCGAAGTCATATATATATCGCACGAAGGCAATGCTAGAAGGGCCAGTCTCTAGAGAAAAACAGTGTTAACTACTGGTAAGCAACGTATTGAGAACTTCTTTCTTAAGCATGCTGCCAAAAGTCCTACTATATTTTGGAAATAAATATATATATATTCAGTTTGTGAAGCAGATTCTATTTCGAAATCCAACATCTTCATTCCCAAAAGAAAGACATTAGGGTCTTGTCCTTGACTTGCCTTTTTCCCTTTGCAATCACTCCCTTAGCACTCTCATCTGATCTGTCAGCTTCTGTGATTGCATCTAGGCAGCAGGTGACTCTCAAATCTATATTTACCATCTTGGTCTCTCTCCTGGGTTTCACGATTGGATTTCTAACTCCTGTTCGAGTTAGATTATCAGAATTGTGATCTCTAAGGCATTATCTGAGGCTGAGCTCATTCATTTTCTCTTGCAAAGCTTCTACTTTTTCTGATTTCCCAATTCTGTTAATGGTGCCATCAGTTTCTCTAGAAACTTACCCCAAATACTTGGTGTTGCTATCTCTTTCCTTTGCCTAGGACCATGAAGCAAGTGTTTGCCCTATTACCTCTAATTTATAAACTATAGCAATGGTCTCATTAGCAATGTACTATATACTCAACTGCCATATTAATCCTAAATACAGTCACTGTGTAACTTTCCTGTTTAAGTAGATACATAACATTTTCACTAATTACCTAAAGAAAGAATTCTAAACAAGCTGGCCTAATACAAATTTCATCTTCTTTCCTCACTGTATCACTTTAGCCAAACAGGTAGTTAGTTTCACATGCCCATTTTATACTTTCTTAGGTTTATGCCTTAGTTAATGTTATTGGCTTATAATTTAATATATTTATTAATATAATATTCTCTTTATCTGGAATGGCTGAACCTCCATGTACCCCACATCATTTCTTTAATTTTGGCCTAAAAGCCTTATTGTACTCCTCATATTGGGAGTGATTTTAAACTCCTTTGAGTTGACGTAGCACATTTGTTATTACACTTTTATGAAAGGTATTGCTTTCTGCCATTCATTAAAAGTATTTATGAGCATATAATACATCCATATATATTTTCAATGTAAAATATACATCAGAGTTGAAGTGCTGAAGTGACTACACTTGCACCTTGTATAGGTGTTCAATATGTACTTTCTACCCAAGAAAAATGAGTGAGCGTTATTTCACCCAGACTAACCAGGTCACTTTCCCCTAACTCCTCTCTCTCCTCTAGTCCTGTATGTCCACTGTGATTTCCTTCCTCGCTACTGATGGCTGGAGTGATCCAGGCTGATATGATTGGAAAATAAACAGCACTCCTTGACACCTATTCCGAGAAAAGATATTCAAAGCTAGCCTAATATCGGGCTTCAGTTTAAGCCCCGATCACTGACCAGCTTTCAGTATTCCACGACGTTCCACTCACTTACTCAGAGCTCAGGTATGTGGGGTTTATGATTACAATGTTTTCAGCGCACAGTTATTTCACTTATAAAAATATGTTTTTGCCCTTGGAAAGAGTGCTGTTGCTATCACATGGAGGAAAGCCAAGGGAGTTAATCACTGAAGTGTTTCTAAACTCGACTTGGCCATATAGGGCTGATATCATGTCTTCGGGTCCTGGAGAATGGGTTTCAGTTCTCAGAACAGGTCTATTCCTATGGCGGTGAGGTCTTAGATGTTTGGTTACCAGTAGAGGCTTACCATGAGAAAATGTAATAATCAACGTATGTTAAATCTGAAGGTTTCCAGAATTCTGTAACAATACGTTATTTTTTGCTATTCTTATTTGGGTACCCAAAACAGATTTTATATTTTTGAATGACGTCTAACTTTATTTTCAATATTCCTTACTCATAAATGCAGCCAAATTCCTGGCTTGTAAGGTTTCTACCCCACCTCAACTCCTAAATGGAGCCGAACAAATTTTGGAAAATGAAGAATTCAGGTTTATGTATATTTGGGGTAGGAATCTGGGGTTATTCCTTCACTGAAGCGCACACAGCGTAGCCATTGATTCACACAGGGCAAAGCCCCTGCACGGTTGAGTACAACGCTAAATTCGGTGTTCTTAACACCAGTCCGGGAGCCATGCAGCAATAAAAGTCTTCAGCTTTAAAACTCGGAGTTACGTTTAATTTGCATTGTTAAGAATTGTGCTAGTCGAATCCCTTTCTCACACACACAAAAAAATAAAAATAAAAATAAAAATCTAAGCTTCCAGGGTACTCAGCGCCCTCGCCCCCACCCCCAAAGCTTATGAATGTTAGCAGCACAGTTAGGCGCCCGTCCGAGGAGAGTATCAGCGAGGAGTTGTGTGCACTGGTGAGTAATAAAGTTGATGAAGTGAGGCGAGTCAATATCCACCCACCGGAGAGACTCCTGCCTCAGTGCTGCCTCCGCCCTTCTCATCATCTCCGTCATCTGCACCCTAAGGCTCCACTGTCCATAGGAGTCATTTCCTCCTTCCTGGGGGAAGCAGCTACATCCCTTAGCTATTTTACATTATATTTCTCTTGTAATGAATACCACACAGATGACTCTTGACTGTGCGTGGTACTAGCAACGAGTAATTAAGTCTTGTGGGAAGAAAAGCTGGGGTGGAGGTAGAGTAACTAGCTCTGGCACAGAAACAATGCTATCTGGTTTCACTGGGGTTTCTTTTTGAGTGGCAGTGTGATGTGGCCAGCTGGAGTCGGTCTCTTCCACACTGCTCTAGGCTGTAACTTGTACTAACCGGCTAATCTTGCAGATGTCAGTCTTACTGTCCCAGGTCTCAAATGTCTTACCTGCAGAATGGAGGGAGTTATTTCTGCCCACCTCACAGGGTGATAGAAAACTGTCATCTATGATTAAAAAAATAAGGCATCTCTATGACTGAGTTCGCTTTAAATGTTTTCCTCTTTCTTCTTTTTACCAATTCGGTTTAAAGTCCCTTTACTCAACACCTGGCCTAAATATGCCACACAGGGAGCACCTGAATTTGAACTTGCATCATCCTAACAGATGTTTTTCTTGGAACTGAGCCATCAATAAAACTTAACTCCTTTCAACAAGGCTTTATTGAGCAACTACAATGTGCTGAGTACCTATTCAGTCATTAAAATGTGGGCTGTCTAAAGGCAACATTTTATTTTTCTCAGTGGGGAATTTCACACAATCTGCAAAATGTTTCCAGCATTAAGAGTGAACATAAAGAAATCTTGCTAAGGGAGTCTTTTCACAGCAAAAATATTAAAGGAATATTTGGAACCATGTACCATTGACCATGGAGCTCAGTCATTTTTGGAAGCCAAAATAATGTCACTTAGACCAAAAAGGAGGATTGAGACAGCTTCTAAAACACAGTTCTTCAAGATAACCAATATTTTACTTTCCCAAAGTAAACATTTTACTTTCCTGGAGTAAATGTGTATATGTTTGAAACGTGAATAAATACATTGCTAAGGATGCCGCCGGACTTCAGAAACGTAAGTGGTACAAGTGGGAGAGAGGAGAAGTAACATTGGAATACTCCATCTTCCTGGGCACAAAGCTTTTGTCCAAAATTATACCTTAACAACTCTTTGCCAGGTAATCTGCTGACATAGAGCTTATGAAGATGGCATTTTAAAAAATTTTAGAGAGAGTGCTGGAAAAATCAGATGGTGTTTACTTGGGAATATGGCTGTCTATGCCAGGCATCTCTTGAATCGCTGCTGCAGGAGACGAATCCAGCCTCGGTCTTCCAAAACCGAAACAAAGTTAGCGATGACTGCTTCTGGAGACAATGTGCTCTCTCATATGTACGGATACAATGGCTAAGGATGTGGTTTGGGAATCAGAACGCCTGGTTTAAACACTACTGCTTACTGTTTCCTAACTGTATGAATCTGTGCAAGTTACTTCATTTCCTAGGGCCATGTTTTTTCCTTATCTATGAAACGAAGATAAGAATGATAATCACCTCATAGAGCACTTCAAAGATTCATTTAAAGCGAGAAATGCTCATGAATACCTTAAAACAACGGTTGCCATATGATAAGTGCTTAATAAATGTTAAGTATTGTTATTTTATACAAACGTTTTAAGAAACTAGTTTCAATGTCAGATATCTAGCCATTTGGGAATCAAGTACCATTTGCCAGACTTTCTATTACTTAGTTCAAATACTTCATGATTTATAGATCAAATCATAGATCTATATTCAGTAAAACACATTGCCCTAAGAGCTGTTGCAAGCTTTTTACAAGAGTTCTCTCATCACTCCTGAATTCCTTAATGGCATTCCTTCTTTTCTTTCTTTTTTTTCTTTTCTCCTTCTTCTCCTCCTCCTCCTCCTTCTTCTCCCTCCCTCTCTTCTTTTCTTTCCTTCTTTCCTCATCCCCTCACTCCCTTTCTTCTTCCCTGCTTTCGAAGTTGGTCTTTCAAGTTATCTAGACCAGATATTTTCACAAAATTATCAAATTTGTTTAAAGATAGTTCTGATCTGTTAATAATTTTAATAGAAGTATTATGAAAAAGCAAATGTAAAATAACTATGCAATTGCCAAAATTTAAACTAATTTCCCTTATTATTAAATTAATTTTCGATATGGGGGGGGCTATGAAATTAAAAACTAGCATCTGTTTCCAGGTTTGAAACTGATGATCTTGTTCTAACACTAAAATATTTTTCCTCAGAAATACTTTTACATGTGTGCATTTATTATTGCAGCAATATAATTGATCCTTTTCTCTAGAGATTATAGGTTCATATTTATTTCTCTGTTGTTAGTTAAAAATAAGCTCTTTCATTTATATCATATATGTGAATAGTAACTATAAGAAATTCACATAGCCAATTAGTAGAATCATATAGATCCAAAAATTCAGTTATTAACATAATTTTATCTGCTCTTTTAAAGAAATCAACACTTGATTTTTTTAAAAAAAAGTTATTATTATCTTAAAAAGTATTTGCTCACTTTTTTCTTATAAAGTCATGAGGTTATAAATTATTATAGGATAGAGAATCACATATTTGAAAGGTTCAGAAACAGAAATAAGGATTGCATATAAGGCAATTTTTAAATTTCTGAGTAGGATGCTTTTAAAAAACATTAATTTGGGGAGAATTTTACACATGTGAATGTGTACAAACAGAAAAAAAATAACACACTTCTAACATTTTGCATGGAAAAGGTGAGTGTGAGGTGTAATATGACACTAAAAGAAATATTGAAAAACGTCTTGACCTGGTGGAGTATAGACATGATTTACAGGCTGTGAAACACAAATTGCCACTAAGCCTCCTTCCTGTTCGGGCTCTGCTGAGTTAGAACAAGGATTCTAAGCTCTCCATTTGGCCTCTGCCTCCTCTGTACCCTCACTTTCTGACTTTACTAACATAACTCCCTTTTACTCCCTCATTTCCTTTTCTCGCCCTTCTTAAGAAGATTTAGTAGAGTTTAAGGCAAGAGTGTGGCCAGTTAAGTTTCAAAAGTCTGGGCTAACTTCATCTAGACTGTGCATATGGGACTGTTATCTGTCCTGGAGGTCTTGAGTAGTTTAAGTATTTCCACAGAGGCTCAATGAGCATAGATTCAGGGCAATAGTTGTTGGAATACCTTGAAAATTCCAGGTCTGGTAAGTTGTAATTCCATAGAGATACCTGGTAGGCATCTTTCTAATCACTATATTCTCATAAGTATGGTAGAATAGAATTCAGAGGGGGAGAGTTGGGATTCTATTAGAAAAGGAAACCTGTTTCTTATTTTTGACATTCAAATAGAATTAGATTACAAAGAAGTAAGCTAGCCTTCTGAAGAAAGTATCTTTGACTCAATATTTTATTTCTAGGGATAAACTGTAGAGAAAGAGTTATAAATGCTGGTTTTCTTTGATCAATAAACATTTGATAACCATCTAGTCTATGAAAAGAATGAACTGGACTGGAGGAGAGGGAAAGATAAAAAAAAAAATACCTCAGAAGTGCCTTCTGGGAACTAAAATAGGGTAAGAAAGACAATTGTGCATAGGTTGCTCTTCTTGTATTACCAGAGTAATTCACAGCACCCCACAGACTAGTCACTGTGAAATGATTGGTTGAAGGAATAGATAAGTAAATGGAATAGGAGGGCATAATATAAGGATAACAGAGAAGTAAAAGTCAATGACTGTAAAAGTGAAAATGAGGAAACGATGACTTCTTTATGGAATGATAGGTCACCAGAACACTTCCAATGGTGGGGGAAGCTTTTGAGATGAACTTTAAAGAAGGAGGAAGGAAGAAGTATTGAGGTAAAGGGGCAGATATAAGTGAAGGTATAAAATATTTGAAGGAAGCATGTTGTTTAAAATAATTAGAGCATAGAGTTGGTGCTGAGGAATCGGGCTACGTGGAGAGATTGAGTCCTGACTGTACAAGTCCTTGACTAAGGGGTTATGGATTTGGAAATTATCCTGATGACAATGGAAGCCAATAAATGCTACTGAGGCATGGAGCAAGGAGACCAATAAAGGGTATTGTCATCACCCAACTCAGAAAAGAGGAGGTTCTTGGAAGAAAGAGAGTGTTATAAGAAGACATCTTAGCAGAGTAATTGATAGACCTTGATAACCTTTTAACTGTATATTGTTGGGATAGTAATTACAAGAAGAAAAAGCTATAAATTCTTTCATAAGGTTTTTATTCTCACTTGGCGTCTAAGATTATAATAAAAATCTTTTATATCAGTTATGAGTTTTACATATATATAATATAATTACTTACTCACAACAAACATTAGAGGATGTTATTATTACTAATATTTTCCTTTTAGATAACAAATCAGATTCTGAGAATTTTAACAACTTCCTATAAAACATAGCTGATAAATTTGGGGTATTCCATTTCAATCCAGTTTGACAGAAGATCGTGTGAGCACATCCCCTGGGAGATGATATAAGTGATTTCACAAACATAAAAATTACAATGGTGAGAAAGTTGTGATCAATTATATGATTAGTATTTTACATATAGTGTTTAAGTTACCCATTGTACATTGGTACAGAGCTCTCTGGCATATAATTAGATATTCAGTGCAGAAAATCATGAGAGAGACTAGAATGCACATTTCTGAATCTTCTGCTTAGAAGTGTAAACATAGAATCTCTGAGTATTGTTAAAATTGCTCAGGAAGAGAGTACGGCTTAAGGGAATTTGCGTGGATGCTTTCAATTAAAAAACAAACAAGAAAGAGAATAACATTAAAGAGAATGAAGAATAATCAGAGAAGTAAAATGTGAAGCAAGAGAGTATAATGTCATATAAAGGAAAAGTTTCAAAGAGGGGCCATATGCTTAATAGCGCCAAATGCTACAAGAGGTCAAGTACAATCAAAACTTAAGTGGAGCTGCTGAATGTAAACAATTAGTAGGTCATCAATGAGATCTGTGAGCGTTGTTTCTATGGAATGGTGGGATGGAAGTTGGATTTCGATATGTTAGTAAGCAAATGGAAGATGAGGAATTGGAATGGTAAATAAGTACTAGTCTTTAAAATAAAAATAAAAAATAATACATGAAATATGCTTCTTGAAAAAATTACAACTAAACATAAAACAAATTTTAAAAATCTCCATTCACCAACCACCCAAACCCATTTACTTATTCATGCTTACTATTACTAGTTAATGATAGATGTGAAACTTTCAGAGTAGTTTAATGCATTTTTATGCCTGTATATAAATGAGCTCCCACATACATGTATATATATTTAAGCATATTCATAAATACTCTGGCTAAGAGTTAATGCTCACTAAATATGCATATTCTTCTCTATATTTTCCCTTTCTTTGTATTACATTAGGGCCATGTAACAAATTTTGGTCAAAAGATTGGGTCTCTTTCAAGACAATACAATTACGAATCACTACAACTCCTTTATCTTTCTCATCCCCTACAACCTAGAGTCTTGCCCAAGAAACTGAAGGTGAGGCATGAGGAAAGGACCAAGAATCATTTCTTCCAAGAGACAGCAGAGGTTTAAAGAAGAACAACTTTACAATTCAAAATCTAAAGTAGTTCCAGATATGTGACTTATCGTTGGGGGTTATTTGATAAATTGTTGTGAAGAAGATAATGTTTGAGACTGCTAGTGAGCAGCAGCCATCAGGACACAAGGATCTGTAGGCATAAATCCTTCATCCACAAATTTTAAGTTCATTGGAGAATGCTCAAAGTGGGGTCACGGCCCATAGTAGCATAGCAGGTACGAGTGATGTAGAGAGAGGGATTTTAGAGATTGATGAATGTAGACAAATTTCAAAATATTTATTATTTTATTATTTATTCTAATATTTATTATATTGATTATAAAACTATATACACAGCAAGCGACACAAGGCATTAATTTTGAGTTAACACTGTAGAAAACACAAGGTAATCTTTTTTCTTTTTTTTGTTTTCAGAGAAGGCATGTTCTCCATATTAAAGGCAGCAGCAGAAAGAACAGAGTGAAAGTGGGAAACATGAGGTTATATGGTACCAGCAAACAGTAGGTATGTTGAGTTCTCTGAACAGATATGGATATTCTGAAACCAAAAATCCAAAATCCAAAAATCTAAGGGAGGTTCAGTGCTGTGCTTTTTTTTGGATTGTGGTTGTTGGGTTTTTTGTTTCCATATCACTAGGTGATACATGGTGGCCAGCATTTTTTGGCACAGGAAATAGCTTCAGATTATTGAGATCAGACAATTGAAGAAGTGTATGCCAATGAGGTTGGTCATTCTTGAAAGGCGATTGAGGCTATTCTTGGTCTCTGGGTTGCATAAGCAGTTGCTTTGTCTGCAAACAGGTAGCTGGACTATTTTCTGACCCATTGAGTAGGATAATAATAACAATGGTAATTGCTACCATTTACCAAATTCTAACTATGAAACATGCAATTAAAATCATTTATATTGTTATATATTCAAGATAACTTTATAAGTTAGGAACTTTTCTCCTCATTTTATAGTTAAGGAAACTGTAACATAGAGAATTCAAGCAACTTACCCAGTGCCATAGCTACCAAGTGCTGCAAAGATAAGATTTGAATCACAGTTCAGATCTATCTGGCTCTGAGCCCCTGTTCTTTAACTACACCAGCAAAGCAGACCTATAAAGCTTGTTCCTCCAAATAAGGAAAGGATGGAGCTAACATGGAAAAGGCAGACTTCTCCCTATTTTTATCTAACATAGCTGATGATCAAGAATAATATGATGGGACCCATGCATATTCACTTTTTCTTTCAGTGATGCCGCCTCACCTCTTCTTCAGCACCTCATACCCTTCCGTGAGAGCAGCTTAATGAGCTGCCATGCAACCATCAAGAAATGAACTCTTGTAAAGAATTGTGAGAAGTACATAAGCTGTTCTGTTTTATCCACAGGAAGACGGCACAGAGCCCTGAGAAGATTAAAAGGCTAAATGGGAGACTGATAAAAAATCAGAGGAGGTGGAGAGAGAAGACTTGTAAATAAGCAGGAACACACATGTGGTCCCAGAATGCAATTAAACATGAACAGCTCCGTTGGAACTGACGCATGGACCAAGATATTACATAGCACACTGCCAAGTTCATTTTAGATTTCTGGATACAGATTATAGCACCAAATCACTATCTTGATAAAACGGGACTCCAGATTAATTTTTACTATTTAAACTATTTGAATTACTGATGAATCTAGGTATCCATTAATAGTTTATTGTACTGTTCTCTTTCCTTCATCCAAGACCAAATTCTTAAAGTAAAAACAAAACAAACAAAAACAAAAAACAGACAATGCTTGGAAATTTATGTCAATGAATTGTTATATAAGCTAATACATTCTGCTTCTGAAATTTTCTGGTTGTTTAATAATACTGTATTTGACTAAGAATTTTAACATACATAACTGACGAACATGGTTAATCCAGGACACTAGGTAAAAAACATTTATTCTTATAAATCCTTTACAATGAACTAAAATTTCAGAACCAATTAGGTGTGTTTGACATTTGCATTTTAAGGATTTTTCAAAGATTAGAGACATTAAGCCTCACGAGTATATCAAAATGACAGCCTTACCCTAACTTAAACCATCTTTCCCATTTGCAATAAAATCTCCATCATCCCAGGCCTAGAAAATGTGTTGAGCTCATAGACTAAACATTCGACAGTTGTGTGCACTCAGCGGCTTTATGACTTTTTTGGGTGCCTTTGTGGAATCATCCTGGAATCAATTTATCTTCATGCTTCAAAGAACCCTAATTCAAAAGTACTCCAAATGTTTGGGACTATTTTAAGATTATTTTTCTTCTGGAAGTTTAAATGTAAACTAAAACAAATGCTTTCTTGATAATTTTATACTGTTTTAACTAACTGTTAAAGTTCACCTTATGCACAAACAATAGCTTTCAAGCTAAAATGTGTTTTTACGTCTATGATTATTCTGTTTTCGAAAACACGCCTTCTTAATAATACTTATTTCCCAGCTCTTTCTCCTGCATGCCACAATAGGTATGTTTAAGCAGTTAGATGAAGAACATATTGAATTTTCCATTGGTTCCCATTATGAAATACAAATCTGCTTTTGTCTTGTCTAAAGAGAAAAAATATAGACCAAGCTGAAAACTTAGGTGTAGTAGAAAAATGTCCAGTTATGATGATGATTTTTTAACACTGAACTGTTATTCTGGGTTAGATTTTCAGACATGGTCAGCAAATCATTCTTCATTGTCTTGTGCAGCATTTCGCCTCTCCAGAATCTTTTTGCTGCTATTGACAGGTTCACTGCTCTCTGGACCATGAGAATGTCTTCTATGACATAGTTATTACACAAACAACTATGAGTATTTGCTCTTCCTTTTCCATTTTTTGGGAGGTATTCTCTATTACAACATCTAACAGAGTTTAGCTCAGTAGGGTCATTTATCTAATTGATCCAATCTGAAATCTTTTTTAAATTTTTAAATTATATAGGGTAAGTTAGTTTCCTGGTATCATATCAATATTTTGACTCTCCTAAAGTCTCATTTATTTAGACTGAGGGATAACTGTATCTTTCTTCCTTTTTCTCTCCTCCCTCCTCTCCTTCTTTCTCTTCCTTCCCATTAAGTGTTTATTTTCAGAGAGTGATTACCAACCATGAAGCACCTTGTCTTGCAGGATGAACTAAAGATATTTTTTCTCCTGATTAAAATATTTCTAAAAAGCCATGTTGTAAGAATTCTATTATAGATAGATAAAAAGGCTGGTTAGCATTTTAGATGAAAATTGAGCATTGTGAAGGTACTTTTCTTGGACACGGCTATCTGGAGCATTTGTGGATGTGTCAACGTAGAGAAAATGCCAAGAAATGAGCAGTAAAGGTACTTATTAAAGAGGGTGTGGGCTCCTGGTTTCCTAGAAGCCAAGAGATGTGGCAGTCTATCTCTTAAAGCAAGTTCAGCTAAATATATTTATTCTATTCCTTTGTCCCAATACCACCATAGCTTCTTATTCATAGCTGGGGCATTGAATAGGATCAGACTATTTAGTACAATTGAGTGAGAGCACTGGAGAAAGTGAGTGGAAAGATCTATTTATTTAATATATTTTTATTTAACTGTGAAAGCAAACAATATTTTATGCAGTACTATACTCAGAATTAACTATCATTAACAGTGAGAGGTACAGAGATAGATAATAGGTAGATAGATACATTAGATAGATAATGATAAATATAGGTAGGTAGATGATAGATGGTAGATAGATGATAGATGATAGATAGATATGTACGGATGCTCTTCAACTTACCGGTTATATCCCGATAAACCCATCATAAGTTGAAAATATTGTAAGTGTAAGTTGAAAACTCATTAAAATACACCTGTCCTCCCAACAGCCATCATTTTAACCTAAAACCCCAAAACCCTTAAACGTGCTCAGAACACTTACATTAGCCTATAGTTGGGCAATTATCTTAAGTTACATCTCAAGAGTAATTGCCTTCTTTCTTCTCACCAGAAGCAGAAGACACAGATGGACATTTTGTAGACTGAGATGCAAAACATAAAACACCATAGCCAAAAAAAGAACTGTCAATGGGACACAGCAGAGTACTGGTTGTTTATCCCTGTGATCACAGGGCTGACTGGGAGCTGCCACAGCCTCTGCCCAGCATCACACTGCTCAGCAGGACACGTATTGTCAGCCTTGGAAAAGATCAAAATTCAAAACTTGAAGCATGATTTCTATAAATATGTATCATTTTCATACCATTGTAAAATCAAAAAAATCAGTCATACCATCTAAGTCAGGACCTTCTGTATATGTGAGTGTGCACATGTGTGCATGTATATATATGTGTACATACATGTATGTATACATGCATATGTATGCATATGTACATGTATATAATATATATTACACAGACTAATATGAATTGTATTAAGTAATGAATATTTCTGTTTTAACAAATAAAATTATTTGAATAAGTTGTATATGTGAAGTACATTTTAACTTATATTTAGTAATGTATTAATACTTATAAGGACAATTTTTAATATATTTCATCATTACTTTACAATGTCTCTAATCCTCTTTTGTTGGCCATTTAGTAGATTTCTACTGTTTTTAATATTACACAAATCTACACTGAGCAGCTTTACAAAAAGGTTATGAACTTGACTCTGATTTCCATGGGATAAATTTCTAAAAGCAAAATTCCCTGCTGAAGTGAGTTTTCAAACTGCCAAACACTTTGCAAAAGATTGTAAAATAATTTACTCCCCACAAGCATTTTGTAGTTTTTCTTACCCTTCGCCTTTAACAGTATCTTAAAAAAATCATCTATTCTTACTTAGGATTTGGAAGTCTATATATTTTTTAATTTGCAATCATCTGATTTCTAGTGAAGGTAAGTATTTATATTTTTTGCCATTTGTATTTATTTTTAATTATTATATCAATATTTCTTATAATATATGAGAACATTTTCTATAATGAGATCATTAACACTTTCTAATCATGTATATTGCAAATATTTTTTAGCTTTTAAATTATATTTAAAGCTTTAGTCATGGCATACAGTTCTCCAAAATGTTTTATGTCTTTATTATTAAATATACCAATATTTTCTTTTAAGCTTCTGTCTTTAATATTCTAGATGGTTTTCTGGATGGATTATTTAGAACCTAATTCTCACCATATTTTAAAGAGTTATACGTATTGAAATGTGATAAATTATTGTCCAATAGGTCACTACTTCATTTCCTAAAAAAAGCACATTCTGTCTTTTATGCTCATTCTAGTTCACTAATAACAATTTCTATGAAATGGGAGAGGAAAAAGAAAACTATTCCTTTGCCTACCAAAAGGCAACATTCTGATTCAGGAAGAAACGCCCTCACTCACTTACTTAAATATGAATATAGATTTGTGAACAAGAAGTGTTGTGACACTTCAGTAGAATGTTTTAAGAAGCCAGGTCATTTAGAAGAGGAAGGTATGGGGAGCATGCTGGGTTGTTGCCATATAGACCACGTACTGTCTCTCCAGAGCTGCCTGAACCCTTTTTACATTTGATGAAATGCTGTGTGAGGCGACTGAGATGCACTCAAAAGATGGTTCTGATACTCCACAGAAGGTCTGGAGAATTAAACAGTAAGATTAAGGACATAGGGTTTTTTGCAAGTAGTTAATGCTAAAAATTCCCAGGGCAGAGAGAGAGAGCAAAGGAAAACATTGGAGAACTCAGCTGTACTTTGGTAAGGGGCCCCCACAGGAACAGATGTGTTTCTCTGTCTTGCTCTGCAGATACTCTATGCACTTGCCTCTCTTCTTCACTCTGCTACTCACTTTCCCCTTTAACATCCAATTCAGACAGACTGTTCAGAACTTTATCAGGTAGGTTTTTTTTAATTTTCCAACTCATAATGGATGTGAAACATATTTTAAAATCTGGCGCATCACAATAAAGTAAGTGCACTAAGAAATGAATAAAATGACAAGATTTTCACAGGGGGAAAGGAGAGATTATGAGTCCAGAGAAATCAGCTCTTAGTTTGTCATGTTAGCCTAATTCTGTTGGCTGGCTACGACTTCTCAATAATCTTGACTTTGACAAAGCCAACAGCCATTAGGCATGTATGTGGCTAATACATGATAAGGGGAAATGGTGACAAGAAGCACTAAGGAATTTCAAAAGTCCTTTAGGTGTGTGCCTTATGTATGCCATTCAATCTCAGAAATACTTACTCAAAAAATGAAAAATAATGTCAGCTTATTCAATTTACGATCTTATAGTATAATAATAATAATGGCTATGTAAAAGTCATATGGACAAATTCTAATCATACCATTTGAGCAGATGAATCCCTGATGGATTTAGAACTACGTCTCTTTAGAGTCAAACTAGCAATAGCAATTATGTGACGCCCCTGTGACTCTCTGGATGTTGGATAAGATTCATTTTGCTGTAACCAAACAGAATCCATGTACATTTATTACTCAGATCCCAAGACTATGCCATTGGCCCAAGAAATATATTTAAAGAGGATGTATGACATTTTGACACCAGACCTTTTAGTAAAAGCATTTTGACTCTCACATCTGGTTCATATAAGGCTTTAGAAAGCAACCATTGCCCTTTTAATGTTAACATATTTTTTCGTGCAAGTAAAATGTACCATTCCCACTGCCCCTGAGCCTGATCTTTATTCTTGACAGCTGCCTCTCCCAACTCTAGGATATGTTTAGGGAAGGAGTACATTTCAGGGTGAGTAAGAATAAAGGAAAAAAAGTGAAGACAAAAGAAAGTGAAAAAAGGTAGGAGTCAGGAGTGAGTGTGATGAGCGAGGTTCAGGGGTGAGGTCAAGCTCAGGGATGTGTTTGAGGCCAGGAGTCAAGCATGGATCTGGAAGGAAGAATGTTAGAATACCTATAGTTCCAGATGAGTCATGTCCAAATGTCCTGCTCTGTCATGAGTCACCATGACTTTCATGACTTTAAATTTTTGATATAGATGCGGCATCACTAATCCCAAATTCCAGTTCTGTAGACATATACAGGTCCATTCACTATCTGCTAATAAATTGGATATCTACATGCCCTGTAAATCTCATAAACAGGGGCTCTGAAAACAACCACCTTATCTTAGTTTTCTTTAAAGTTTTAAATTTTGCTTCTGAATTGAATACAAATGAAGTGCTAACTTCCACAGTCTCTTCATTCTTCTGAACTGACTCCCTCCCCCAAAATTCAATTAAATCTTCCCCAAATGTGATTATTCCAAAAACCTAATTTGTGATCATTTGCACTGCGTGGTACCTTCTTTCTAAGGACCTTTAATTCCTTTGTAAATTCCCTTCCCCCATTAGGAAGTTATGAAATGTTATGTAAATTTACTCAGATTTATCACAAAATGTGGCTGCCAAAGCATATAATCTTCAACTTCTACAATGCGGAAAGGAAATAAATCATTCTAAATATATCAATGGCATTTGACTAAAGAATAAAACTCTTATTACCCACAGACTATTGAAACTGTTGTCTCAAAAATTCTTACAAGCTGGTAACCTGAATGTCAAGTTTTAGATCATAGTATTTTTTAAAAATACAAAATAGAAACCTGTGAAAAAGAGAGGTGTGACAGATCGGAGTAAAACATTTAAAACATGTTTTCTATTAGTGGTTTTGACATTCTGTTCCTATTAATAACTCATAGAAAGCAATTTAAATTCTCTTGTTGAGTCAATGTAAAGTTAATGAATATGATTAAATGACAAAAAGCACCATATTAAGGAATAAGACAAGATTGTTCACCAACCAAAATAAATGAAAATATAAGAAACAACTAAGTTGTAGGTTTCATGTTTATATTTTTAATTGTCTTCATTGTAATAGTAAACATAAAATTTAGGCAAAAGCATGTATTTTACATAAACTCAATTATTTGACAAAAGGGAAATAAAGTTATGAAACTTATTTTATTGCCAAAAAATCAGTCTTAGCCCACTAAAAAAGCAAATGTGTGTGAACACAAACACTTCATTATTATAAAGTGAAGTGCTAAGGGGTCACAGGACTTGGCTTTCCCTTACTTTCATTCATCCCACATAACATATTTTCAGTTCAACTAGTGATTTCTTTCTTGCTTGCTTTTTTTTCTTTCCTTCCTTTCTTTCCCTTTCTCTTTCTTTCTTTCTTTCTTTCTTTTCCTTTTTCTTCCTTTCTTCTTTCTTCTTTCTTTCTTTCTTTCTTTCTTTTCTTTCTTTCTTTTTCTTTTCTTTCTTTCTTTCTTTCTTTCTTTTCTTTTCTTTTCTTTTCTTTTCTTCCTTCCTTTTCTTTTTTGTCTCTTTTGGCCACATAGGAAGATCATGTGACATAAGACCATCTTGATGGACCAATCTGTAAAGCAAATCTTTTGATTTGACATTTCTCAGTTTTCACCAATAGGAAACAACTCAAGTGATCTCAAAGTTAAATCTGAATCCTTCTCAATGTTTATTAACACAAGTCAACCCAACAAGGAAGCTGGCTTAATAATGAGCTTGTATTTAATCCTTTTTATAACAGTAATGGCTACAGATTTAAATATATCATTATAAAGATTCATGCTATGTCATAATAATTCCAGATGCCATTCTATAATATTTACAATGTGACCTGATTCATAGCCTTTAGAAGTGATGGGATAAGTATGATGTAATGGTTTCAGTTCTCCCTCAGTGAGGAGAGAGACAGAATTTAAATGTTGACTTTTAGTTCTAGTGACAGGGTGCTAGAACAATGGAAGTAAAGAAGCATGTTTTGTCTTAAGAAATAGCTAAGAGAAATAATAATAAAGCCACTGCTTCTTTGTATCACCAATTAATTAATTACAAAACAGATGCCATGTGGTGCATTTGCATTTCCTACAGTACTGGCAAAGAAAAGTGTTTTTGAAAGATATTCTTTTATAGTTACAAAGGCCAATTAAACAGGTGCACTTGAGCCAAGTAAAAAAAAAATAGAAGAAATTGCAGTTCACATAAGGACTAAAATGTTATCCAGGAGGACAGGAAATATGGCTGTTGTTAAGAAAAACTGAAATTTAACAGTTTTAAACTGTGTTCAAACATTTAAAAAATTACATACACACACATATATATTGAAACTATAAATGACATAGACAAGATGTTAGAGTGACTTCACAATGTAAAAAGCATAATTAAAAATTATCTTCTTCTACCGTCTTTAAGAAGGTATTAGGCATATTCCAATAATCCTAAATAATATTAATAACACATTTAAGAGATAATTGCTGAAGTAAAAGTATATATATACACACTTTTGTTCCTTACAGAGGATATTTATTATTACATAAATTATCTAAAATTTTGTATGGGTGTGTAATTTTTCATAATAAACAAAAATCAACTACAAAAGTGTTGTGTTAATAAAAAATTCAGAAATCAGATTGTCTGAATGATAAATATACAAATAATTTTTGTATGTCATAAACAATATTAGAAAATAAATGAATTCAGAAAAATCTATTAACAGCCTCAAATTAGACTAGATCTATATGCACTTCAAAATATTTTTTAAATAGAGTAAAGAAAATATAAAGCATTAGAGATCATATTCCCCAAAACAAAAGTGAATATTATGAACACTCCAATTAATTTCAAAATAATATATAAAATGAAAGAACTTTCAAATGAATTGAAAGGAGATAGTGGTAGATAGCAACCAAGTAGCAGAGATGACATAATAAAACTGTCCTCAAAGTTTATTTATGTAAAGAGATAGACAATTGCTATAAAATTGAGAAAGGAGAATAAAGTAAGGGCTTCATCTTACTGGATATTTTAAAACTGTAATAATTAAAGCAATCTGTTGCTATGGAAAAATAAATCAACGGATCAATAAAATTTAATGCATAGCCCAGAAAACACATACACATGCACACATACATATTCACACAGAATTATGAATATATAAAGGTATAGCAAGTAATTAATATATAATAGCTAATATTACATATGTATATTTCATATTATAGCAATATTTATAGTTATAATTTATATAGGTATGCATATAGATGTGAATATGTTTTTATATGTTTATGTTATAGGTACATCTCTAAACAGATAAAATAGTAAGCATATGAGGAATTTATATAAACAGGTATTTAAATTTGGTAAATATATAACAGCAAAATATCAAACATGGTAAAAAATAGGCTGCTTAATAGATGCTATCGAAAATTAGGTTATATGAAAATAGAAACTCTTTGGAATTCTAACTCCATTCACTAAAGAGAATTCTCATTAAATGCAAATAATTAAACCATAAAAATCTCACATATCATTATACATTTATTTCATCTAGATAAAGAAATATTTGATAAATATAAAAGAAGTGAATTGAATTACCACAAACCAAAAGGATAAATTCATTTTTAAAAAATTACATAAAAAGTCATGAACTTTCAAAAATGCAAACAATAAATGCTTATATTTTTATATTTAGAAAGTTTATTACAAAGTTCCAACAGACAAAAGATGCCCTCATAAAACCTAATGTAAATAGTTTACAGAGGCTGATAAATAAATAACTAAAATAAACTTTCAACTTGTTATAAAGGAAATCATATTTTATGTCTGATACTAAATTTTTTCCAATCATATTAGCAAAGATTTCAAAAATAGTAATCAATACTAATAAAGTCACTGTCATTGGTATTTTCATATGATAGAGATGAAAATATAAATTGGTGCTTTTAGAAATCATTTTGGCAAAGTATAGTTAAGAATCTTAAATTTTTTTAATAATATATTCTGAGTTATACACCTTTGAGCCAATCATGCTACTTTAAAGAAAATATCCTAGAGATGAGGAACATATATAGATATGGATATAGATATGGATATGGATATGTGTACATATACAAATTATATATAATAGCAAAATACCAAAATGTGTACATATGTATATATTATATATAATTTGCCATAACTTTATATATATGCAAAAGTTTGCAAAAAGAATTCTGAATGGGTTAAATAAATACAGAAAGAAATGTATATATATATAAAGGCTTTTTAATCCTATGAAGAACTGCTTATGATGAATTTTGAGCCAAGATAAAATATATAGAATTATATACATTTTACTAATGTGTAAATGAAACGTTATTTCTATACTTTTGATAAAGGAAAATGACAAGATGAAACAAAATGTATAAAATTGAAGAGGCATCACTTCTCTGAATTGGTGCATAAGTAGTTCTTTGTATGTTCTTTATAAGCATTTCTGTTTTCTAAACTTTCCATGGTATAGATGTATTACATTTTTAATAGAAAGTATTAAAGTAAATTTGAAAAGTGTCAGAGAAATATTCATCCAGCAAACAGAATATGCTTCTTCATTGATGGGGCTAACGGTCCAGAGAGGAAAATGACTTCCCGTGATGGGAAAAAGGAACGGCAGAGCCATGGTCTGCACTTCTTTGAGGGATCTGAGGAGGCAGGCTTCATAGAAGAAGCAACACTTGAGTAGAGGTCACTAGATGGACCAATAGAAAAGGAATTCTAAGGCAGGGGAGTACTCATCACAAGCGTTCAGGAACACAGGCAGTCGTGTTAACTTTGGAACAAGGGCAGGTAAGAATTCCACTGAGGAAATGTATAATGAAATAAATGGTGAGTGGAACTATGGAAGAGGTGGAAAAATGAGGATGAGACAAAAGGAAACTAGCAAGACTTGGAAAAAAAATGGTGAAAAAGTTGGTGTGCTCATACTGAGAAATGGGAAAAGAAACTTTAGCCGACACAAGTGAAGAGGGTCCAGAGCAGCTCTGGCTACAGGGATTCAAGGGGTATCACTTTAGTGGTTGGTTCAGCAAACTACCAACTCACCACTACTTGATTTTAAGGGAACCACGTGATCTCTCATCACTCCTGGAAGGCGTGCAAGTCAATGTATTTATTGAGCTGCTATTAAACGACTGCATTGTATCATGCCATGCCTCCCCATTGGTTTTCATTTTTAACACAGATATTCAAGACACCAACTGGTCTGAAGTCTCTTGTTTAGAAAATGTACCTAGAGGCACACCACACTGTGAACGGTTCATATCTACAACGACCGTGCTAAGGAGAAAATGCAGTCATTCAGAAGCCAGTTGCTAACTCTCAAGCAAAGAATGTAGGCTCTGTTATTTTCAACTTGTGAATTTTTTATTCTCAGTCACAAACATATTTAAAAAGATGTCCAAGATTAATTAGGTATTGATCATGGACAGGAAGGCAATGTCACACAACTTAGCCATTATTGCATAACATTGCACTGTAAAATGATCATTTCAAGTGTATTCATCTTGCCCTTCCAATCGGCAAACTGTTAATGCTGTACTCAGAATGTATTTCATATTCCTTTCCGTTTCTCTAAACTAAGACTGTGCCAATTCTTTTGGAATCATTGTATCTCCCTCTCTCCATCCTTAAACCCAGACTAATTGGAGAGGGAAACAGAATTAGTCACTGCTCTAGATAACCCTTGTTGATCCTCTTCTCCATCCAGGTGGAAAATTGTGCATTTCAATCTTCTTGGAGAAGAGTAGAGGCACGCTTCACAGTGCAAAACTCTAAGGATCATGAACATGACTCTCTTTGCTGATCTGATAGAATGGTTAAAGGCCCCAGGAATTGGGAGGCTCATTAAACCCAGAGCTGTAACTTAAACAAACAAACAAACAAACAAAACAAGTTGCCCTTCACTGAAAAAAAGCAGCTCTTCATACTCTGAAAGCGTACCTGCAATTACTGGAACATCCCACACAGGCTCATGTCTCTGTTTCTACGTTTGTGCTACGTACTTAGAGCTGGAGTTCCAATGTGCCTTAACAATGTAACTCAAAATTACTCCCTTCATTCAATTAAGTTCCACTCTATCTTCAAGATACAATCAAAATCACCTCCTCTAAGAGCTCCCATAATACTTTGCACATACAGTCCTTCATTATATCGAATCCCATAGAGATAAGCTTGACAAATACCTTCTCAATACACACCAGGCACAAGGCAGTAGAGCGAAGAGGTGGAGGAGATGGGCTCAGCGGTCAGAACCTGGAGTTGTTCTTGGCTCCATCACTGTCTCTATGATCAACTCAACCTGTTTTCTCAGTGGGCAGCTGAGCCAGGGGTTCTATGGCATGGTGCTTCATACCTGGCACCACCATAGGTTACCAGAATCATAAAATTTTAGACCTATATGATTTTAAAATAACCCAAAAATATTATATTTTCATGTGAAGGGATTCAAGGCCAGGAGCAAGAGTGCCTTATGCAGGGTCTAGTTGCTACTGAGAAATCATTATCTGAAGATGACCAAATAGCAAAGGGTCACCTGGAGAGGGGCAGGGGAGGGGTGCAGAGGCAGGTGACCGGGGAGGAAAAGATGGTAGCTGGGAAAACAGTCGAAGGGGAATTATTAGGAGAAGTCAACCAGGAAGTGAAATAAAGCAACTCAAAATTCTGAGAATGGCATTAATGATATTGTAGCCCCGCCCCCCAAATAAATGTGTATTTAAAAGGAGGTTTAATTAAAACCTTATTTGGTTAATTTCTTTTAATTAGACATTAAATTCTGTCCATACTGTGTTCTCACTGATTTTAGCATTTCACATAGAAGTTATCATCATAGCCAATATTTTTAGAAATCCGCGTTTCCTAGAAATTTCATCCACATTTTTTTATACTTTTGGAACCACTGCAAAGCAATCCAATGTTGGTTTATAACGAAGCTCAAAAAAAAAAAAAAACCCACTAAATTCCATCTCTATATATTTTCCCAACATCTTTATGCACTTGAAAGTTTTTCCTGACATTTTTTTTCTTTATTACCTTTCAACAAAAAGATGAAAAAACAACCACACAATACATAAAATAATATTTGATTATAATCCGGTTATAAATAAATATCCATGAATCCATACTGACATAAATTATTGAATAAACAAATGGGGGAGAATAAACAAATCTCTCATGCAACAGAATTCCAAAATATTTACATAAACACTGACTTCCAGGAGGTGGGAGTGACACCCATTCCTTCAGCGTGGGTCATACATGGTGACGTTCTCCCAAAGAGGACAATGTGGGAGGGGATGGGAAGAAAAGAGAAAGCTGACAAATGCTACTTCTACCAGGTGATTAAAATTAACAACAATAGTGATAAATCCCATTGGTGGTATGCACCAGCGACCCCCAACCTTTTTGACGCCAGAGACCAGTGCTCCTATGAGAAAGTAATGCCTGAGGATCTGAGGTAGAGCTGAAGTGGTGATGCTAGCTCTGGGGAGCAGCTGCAAATACAAATGAAGATTTGCTTGCTCACCCCTGTTGTGTAGCCCGGTTCCTAACAGGTCATGGACCAGTACTGGTTCATGACCCAGGGGCTGGGGACTCTTGGTATATACCCTTGATCTGATGCATTGAGAATGGCCCTTTAGCTCTGTGGTTTCCCCCAAAATCCATCAGAACAGCCTAATGACAAAAACATCAAACAAATACAGCTGAGGAACAGTCTACAAAATATCTGACAAGTAACCCTTCAATCTGTCAAGGTCACCTAAAACAAGGGAACTGAGAAACTACCACTGCTAAGAGGAGCCTAAAGAGACATGATGACCAAAGGCCATGTGGTGTCTTCTGTGTGATTCTGTAACGGAAGGACATGAGGTGAAATCTGAGGGAGCCTAAATAAAGTTTGGACTCTAGTTAATAACATGTGTAAATACAGTGGTTCATTAATTGTGACAAATGTACCACTAATGCAACTCGTTAATAATAAAAGAAACTAGGTATGAAATATATGGGAATTTCACTACTTTTGCAACATTTCTGTAAATCTAAATCTATTTTTAAATGAAAAGTTTATTTAAAATATTGAAAAGGACTTTACCTAGTTTTGAAAATTACATTAAAATCATCAAAATAACTGAACTTGCTTCTTATCAAATTTCCACCCCTGGGGGTTTCATCAAAATTTCTGATGAATGTATATATGGACTAACATAAGGAGAGAATCAAACTTATTCTTTTATCTTTTGACTTGAGAACAGGTTTGCTGACATTTCGACCAATGAGTACATGTTCAGAAACAAACCCAAATGACAAAATATTTTTGTACATTCTGCACCTCAGACAACATTGGCTGGAGTATGACCCAACTCTATAAGTTTAATGCCTTAAGTGGAAGCTATTCTCTAGCGCACTATACATATATATGACTGCAGAGTGAATAGAATTTTTTAAAAAGCCGGTCTAACTACAAATCTAAAATAGACCATAAGATTGCAAGTATAAATGTAGCTTGACTACAGTCTCCAAGGCACAGAAGAGGAGAAAGACAGTAAAAATTATGGAATAATGAGACACACTGAGATTACATTTTAGCCTAATAACTTTTCCTTTTGCCTAATACTTTCTCTCCTGGTATTTGAAAGGCACAGAGAATGAAATCTAATTGAAAATGGGAATTCTTAATGTGATTTAAATTTACAATAGGTGAGTGGACATATCAGAAAAATTGCATTAATCTTTCATGTTACTAAACATAAGAAAAGTGTAAACCCCATGTATATTATGTATAATCTTTTATATTCTTAGGGAGCTAGAGTAGTGCATAACCCAAACCAAGATGATGGACAAGTACATTCCTATGCTCCTCTTGGATCAACTTCCAATGGACAGTCCAAGAAAGAGTTTATAAGCCAGTTTCTTTCTCATTTAGATAATGAGATACTGTATTTTTTTAAATAGGTGATGAGTGCAGTTTAACTTATGACCATATTTTAAAGTTTTCTCTTTTAGATTAGATGTAAAAATTGATATAAGAGTCCTCTGTTCTTCAAATAAATTAAATAAGGAAGTTCTCTGATGAATTTTGAACATTGAAAGGCCACTCAGTTAATCCCAGTTTAAAATTACATTTCTGTTTTATTGTCTGGAAAGATAGCATCATAAAAAGGAATTCTAAATTATCTAGGTAATTTGGCATAAACTGGTTTAAGATCAAAAGTATCCATCAATAGAAATCCTATTTATATTTAAGTTATTGGATGTCCTAGCAGTCAGGGCACGCCCTTATCCACAAGCAAGTGGCAGTATGATAGACCCCCAGAGAGAAGGATATTCAAGGAATATAATGTTGTTTTCACACATGCTTGAGCCTTATTCACTGATTCCCTGGCAACAGCATCTGATCAAAGCCTTCACATTTCATAGTTAAAAAACAGAAGACTTTAACTCTCTCCCACTATATTGCCTGATTCTAGTTTGACTTTCGTCTATACTTAAAATGTGCCAGGAGGCTTTTTGGAACCTCTAAACTATGAAGACTCTCTATTTCTCTCTCTCTCTCTTCCTCTCTCTCTTCTTCTCTCTGTCTCTCTTTCTGTCTCTGTCTCTCTGTCTCTATCTCTTTTTCTCTCTCTCACACACACATGCATATACACACAGCATTTTCTTTTGAAATTCAGAAATTATATTTTCAATATCTATATGACTCATTAAAAATATAAATTGCCATTGTTCTGTTACTTGGCATGATAATGTAGCTGATACCAGACTAGTCTTCTTACCATAAACAACCCTAAAATTGGATAAAATCTGAAGCAACTGTTTCCCATACATTAGACAACAGGCAACATAGGATTTTAATCTTCAAGCAAAAGGAAAACACAAGGTTAGTGCCATGTTTATTTGCCCTGGCTTTCTTCCCAGGAATACTTTCCAAACTGGTGCACGCTGAGGTGGATTCTAAGCAGAGCAGAGTGGTTCTCCTGAGCTAGAAGGCTGTGGAATACAGTGTTGCTGAAGGAAAAGGAAAAGAAGCTGGAGTATGGTGTTAGAGAGGAAAGAGATAAGGAAAAGATATGATCCAGAGTCTGCATAGGAGCTTCCAGTGAGTTCTTGGCTTAGGGTTGGGCTGTTTCTATGCAGGGAGATAATCCACAAGGTCAAGGAGAGAGTCCTTGTTGTAGAACTAAGAACCTAGCTGAGATATAAAGGTTTGTATAAGACTGGAAGATGAGGGAGGTCTGGACCAATCAGTGTATTTATGGATTGGAACACTCAATATTTTTAAGAGTTAAGATATCACTTTCTCACCAAATTCATTTGTAGATTCAATACGATTCCAATCAAACCCAGCAGGCATTTTTACTAAAATCGGCAAGTTAATTCTAAAACATAAAAAGACAAAGGACCAAGAAAAGTCAAGACAGTGTGGAAAAACAAGGAGGAGGGAAGAATAGAGGGTTTATACCACCTGATTTCAACATTATTATAAAATTACAATGAGATTTGGCATTGGTATGTGGCTAAATCAATGATCAATGGAAAAAAATAGAATTCAGAAATAGATTTACAACTATAAAAGTTGATTTTCAATAAGGCTTCAAAGCAGTTTCATGTGGAATGTTTTAATTTCTAACGATGGTACTGGAATGACTAGATAAATGAATGAAAAAGTGTGAACATTGACCTCTCCCTTATATGAAATGCAAAATTTATTGAAAGTGTATCACAGATCTAAATATAAAAGCTAATGTTATAAAATTTCTTGGAAATATATAAGAATATCTTTGCAATATTAGAGTAAAAAAATTGAAGGGAAGACACAAAAATCACACTTATAAAAAATAAAGATTATAAGTTAGACTTTGCCAAAATTAAACAATCTTCTCATCACAAAACAGTATTAAGAAATTGTAGAAGGTAAGCCCAAAGCTGAGAGAAATATTCGTAATACATATATCTAACAAAGCACTTACAGTCAGAATATATTTTATAAACTCTTAAAACTCAATAATAACTCAATTACCCAATTTTAAACGTTGTAAATAAGACTTGAACAGAAGCTTCATAAATGTGGATGTATTACAATCATTACTAATAAGCATATGAAAAGGAAAACAAACTTAACTTAAAACCACACAGCACAATGAGATGCCACTTCATTTACATCACCAAATGTTGTTGAGGATATGGATCAACTGGAATAATGAAACATTTCTGGTTGAATTGTAAAACTATATTCACTTTGGAAAACTATCTAGCTAAAAATTTTGCTACAAAATGAAGCATTACTCCTACTATGCAATCCAGCCATTCCTCCTTGGGTATTTACCCAAGAAAAAAAAAAACTTATATCCATTAAAAGTCCTTTGTAGAATATTTATAGCAGCATTATTAATTGTAGCCAAAAAAGGAAAATAATTCAAATGTTCAATACCAACAAATAATGGCATACTCATACAATAAAATACTGTCTGAATAGTAAAATAAATGAACTACTGATACATAAAAATATGGGTGAATCTTGAAAACATTACAAGAAGTAAAAGCAAAATATGCTAGACACAAAAGAATACAGATTATAGAGTCTATCTCTATGAAGTTTTAAGACAGGCCAAGCCAATCTACATTACTAGAAATAAGGGCGAAGATTGCCCCTGAGGGGTGGAGGTTGATTGAAAGGAGACCTAGGGAAACTTTGTGAGATGATGGAAATGATCTATGTCTTGATCGAGGTTTTAGTTATACAGGTAAATACATTTGTCAATACTCAAGCAATTCTACATTTACTATCTGGGTATTTTACAATATTTAAATTTTGCCTTTAGCTAAAAAGAAATACTACATTTTCTTTGTGGTCAGAGATATTGTCTACCTTACTTGTTCTTTGAAATTCCAAGAGTGATTATAGTACTTGGTATATAGTAAGTACTCAATAAACATGTTGAATAAAATATTTTGTTTTAAAAAAAAGGCAAGTCCTAATCCTTATCACAGTGTATTGGATTTTTCAGACAAATCTATTTATTACACTTTCTTAGGATTTGTTTACAGACAACTCCACACATCTTGGTAATTTTGTTCCCCAAGACTCTCAAAGCTCTAGACAGACATTTGAGCATCATGAAGATCAACACCAAAAGGAACACGTAGAAGGAATTTAATTTTCAAATTATCATAACCTTCTTTAAATGGCACATAAAAATTCATAACTAATGGCATTCATTTTGATTATTGACAAAGTAAATGGGATTCTTGAGGAATAATTAAATGATAGAAAATGTTCTGATTGGTCCAGGGGTCAACACTGATAATTAATTGAAAATTATAATAGTTTATAAAATTATATATTCCAGAATCAAAAGTAATCATTCTAATTATTTTGATGAGATTTTAAATTAAAGCCTAAGCAACCAGTAATAATGAGACACTTTTATATAAGTCATATGTACATATGTATGTTTAAAATTTGGTCCAGTTTATGTTAATTTAAATGTTAAGAGGCTTGATCTTAAAATATTAATTTTTTCTTTATTAGGAAGTGATCCTAGACTTGATGGAGTTTATCATGAAAAAAAATCTAATAGAATATTTCATCAGTACTAAAAACCTGAACTAAATGTCAGACTTTTATTACTTTGAATATTGATGGCATGTCCTATGAATTGTTTATCATAGAGATCAAGAATACCTTGATTATTTATGCTAATTTTAATTTTATTTTTCATAGGACCTTTATATACCCATTATGTCATAACCTTATGCATTAAATAAGAAAACTATAAAGATATCAATCTTATTTGTGAAAAAAAACTGAGATGCAAAGGTTATCTGAGCTATAGAACGATTTTAATGACAAAAAAGCAAGAATAGGGCATGAATTTTCATGTTTTCAGTTGAGAGTTCTTTCCACCAGATCATAGTGCTCAGAGCTTCTAGGGTAACATCACCCCACACAAATACTAAGTTCTGCAATATCAGCAACTCAATAACTGAGATTAAAGTCATTTTGATTGAACATTTTCTTTCTTTCCTTCTAATTCAAGATGACTTTAATCATCACATCATTTTAAAAATATTTTTTGTTGAGTTATTACATTTATTTATTTTTTCATCGCAATCATCTCAGGAATAAGAAAGACATGAAAGGTCCACCATGATCTCGCTCTTGTCTGGCTTTCTAATCCCTTTGTTTCTAATCAATGTGCCCGAAGGCAGCTTCTTCTTTTGTCTAGGATGTACCACTCTACTCTACCCACACGTCTTCATGGGACTCACTCCTACTCTATCTACAATGAGGGCAAAACTCACAAACAAAGCTATAATAACTATGAACGACTACATGATAAAAGACGTATATATGGTGCAAACATGAAAAAGAATTGCAAGGAACATCAAGGAACATTTAACAAAACTATAACGGTAGTAGATGTTGACATGCATCTCCATAAAAAAGATGAACCAAGCAGAAAAAGAACAGTACAATGTCCGGATACATATTAAATAAAATTGAATAGATGACTATAAATGGCTCATGATCTAAGGAAAATTAAAAATAAGAAAAAGCAGATAAAAGTGTTTCAAGGTGAGAATCCAATATCTTGGTAAATAAGGGTACGTTTGGGGCTTGTTGTAGTCATTACTGTTAGTTATCAAATAGCCTCATTTTCTTCCTCTGAACATAGTTATATTGTACTCTCCTGCCCTCTTTAAGTTAGGTGTGACCGCAGTACACTGTGGCCAATAAAACACATTTCACGTTTAGATGGACACTTGAAGACAGTATATGTTTCTACTTGTTTCCTTTTCTTGCCTTGATAATCATGAAACCCTGGAAATAGAGTTATGCTACATCTGTATTCCTGTGTGAAATGGGGTATGAGGAAATCGAACCTTTGTTATGTCACTGAGATTTGGGGGTGTGTTTTCCAAGAGTTACCCTTTATTTATCCTAATTAGAGCAGTGACACTTTAATAGTCATTGAAATGAAGCTAAGTGAAATAAGATAGAAAATTCAATAGAAAATGATTTAAAAAACAAGTAAAGGATTGCCCTCCCTTAATTTTATTTCTAGTCTGTATAACTTGTGTGCACATATATTAATTGTTCAGTGAAATGGAACAAGGGGATGCTTTGACAACCTGAAAGCATACTTTTCATTTGAAGGAGACGGCATGCTTGATACCCTTTTCTGAATGTGCCTCTCCTTTCAAATAAGACCTGATGGGTGGGAGAGTGGCTGACTAAGGTCTCTTTGGATCTCCTCTACTGTGTCTCAGAATGGAGTAAATGTTCATAGTACGGAAAAGAAACCTGGAGAACTTTGGTCAGTTTCAATGTTCTGTTTATGAGGGATATGTGCAAACCGCTCCATAGTATCACTTGCTTTATCTTTTCCTTTTCTTTTATTTTTCTGCTTTTTAAATTTCCTCTACCTCCAATCTCTGGTAGCTGTCAAAAGAAAATGAGAGAGAGGATTTCTTCAATAAGTAAATCATTGAACTCACCTTGCAAAGGTGACTTGCAAATAAATCTATAGAGAGCAGGAAAAAAAAGCCTCAAAATTCCTCTCCTCTTTTTCTTATCCCATACTAGGGAGAAATGTACCAACTCATTTTGTGGCTCTAGGCATTATTATTCTCTTCTCAAGCTATAACATCTAGACAAGGATAGCATTAACGTCACACTACCTAGAGGGAAGTGTATCAGAAGTTCACGTGATCTCCGAGCCCTTGGCAAGTCACAGAGAGAAATGCAGAGCTTTCTTTCTTTCTGCCCTCCATTGTTTATTACACACTGACTTTTGCTGTTGGAGACCTGGTTTCTGAACTATGTGTCTATAAATATTACCTGAGTAGTTTATGAAAAATTCCCTGGCCTCCCACTAGGGGATTACGTTTGTAGGTTCAAGGCGAGTCATAGTAATCAACTGTTTAGGTACTTCCACACTCTTTCCCAGGGAGACTCTGAGATAGGTCTGAAAATATCTCATTTGAAAAATTCTAGCTTAGAGAATTGGGTTTATTGTTTTACATATAAATTATTTTCATTATGCTTTATCATAAAGCTTGACTTGTTCCCAGAGGAAATATATAGATGTGAAGTGAACAACATGTGTTCTCAACTGCTTTAATTAAAAGAGTGGCATGCAAATTTCAGTGCTATTAACAAAAACAAAATGGATTTGCTTTTCTGGATAATTGAATTTGTTAAAACTACATTGCTTTTCTCCTATAGCTTAACTCTATGAATTCTGCATTATTTTTTTTATTTTTTAGATACTAGAATGTATTGTGAATTTCTTTAGTGCAAGAAAAATAACTTAATGTTTCAGTTTTAGTTATATTTTTTAATCTAGCACCACGCATGAAAACTGGCATAAAATAAATGCCAAATAAAAATATGGCATGTTAAACTAAATTGACATCAATCTCTTTCTTAAAGACAAGTACTTTATTTTATGACGGTAGATCATTCAACATAACAGAAGCATTTCTAAGCATGCCATATTTCAGGGAATGAGAACCTTCCCCCAAATGCACATATTTTGGAATGAAACATAAAAACAACGCTAAAAAAAAAAAATCAAGTACCAAAGGTAGATCACTTTGTTTTTGCAGTTACAGTAGTTTCCAGATACACACTTTTGCTCATGTTTCAAGAACTACGGTGAGAGGTGTGTGTCTAGATGATCTCATTGAGTGGGGGTACCCGTGGTGTCTATCATGTCCATCTGGATTTCCTACCTTCTGTTTTCTATTTATTTGTTTTCTCATAAAACATGTATTATTTATTTATTGTGTGCTGATTGTGTAAAAGACAAAAAGTTGAAAAACAGTGCCCCTCAATGAATTTTCACCTCAGCGGTTATGATATTAATGAAAATGATTATAATGTAAAACAGTAAATGTAGTGGTCAGTTCTCCAGGAGCACCAGTGATCGCTACCTCCTGGTTTCCAGACCTTTCGTCAGTCCCCTCCCCTACTGAATCATAGCTGTCTGCCGTACAATAAGATACAAAAGAAGTAATAGTGTGCGACTTCTGAGGCTTGGTCATAAAGGATATTGCAGCTTCCACCTTGCTCTTTCTTGGATCGCTTACTCTAGAGGAAGCCAATTACACCTTGTGAAGGTACTCGAGCAGCCCTGTGGAAGGGTCCCATAGAGAAAAATTGAGGCCTCTGCCAACAGCCAGCATGGACCCCAGCCAGTGTGGAAGCCATTCTCTAGATCCAGTCACGCTTACTTCTTAACTTCAACTCCATAAAAGACCCCAGGACAGAGCTACCTTAAGCCAGTCCTGAATTCTTAACCCATAGAAACTATGAGATGATAAATTTTTTTGTCATTTTAAGTTAGTAAGTTTTGGGGGTAATTTTTGCAGCAAAAAAAATAACTAAATAATAAGCAAAAACCCATCTAAGAAAAATTAAAAGTGTTATGGAGCTTATCAAGAAATGTTTCCTAGAAGAGGTAACATTGAGTAAAACCTCGAAAATGACAGGACTTAGAATTGCAGAGATGTGTGAAAAGGCTATTCTAGGTACAAGGAATAATACCTTCTGTTTAAGACTTTCAATAAAATTTTATTTTTTTTATATACATCTCTCACATTTTCCAGGGTTAATTTATTCTTAAGTATTGTAATAGTTCCTGTTGGAGTGATAAATATAATCCTTGGATTCATGATTAGTGAGAATTAGTGATCACCAATCTTTAGGAAAGCTCTTGGTTTTGTGTTTTATGTGAAATTTCATTCTGTTCTATTGCTATGAGTTGCGCTGGCACAGAAAGAAAGGAAGTAGAGGAGGACAGCTCTTGGGTTTTGTGTTTCATGTTAAACAGTACTCTTCTCTATTGCTTTAAGAGCTTAGCTGGGGCAGGACATATCAGTTGGGACAGGATGTTGACAGAGGCTGGACAAGCAGAGAGGAACAGACCAGCAGCATCTCATAGGCCAATGTAAGAAATGTTTGTTGTTTTCTTTATTTTCCCAACTTTCATTATCCTTTCTTAATATTAGTAATGAGCAAACAACACATTGTCCTAGATATACCTGAAATTGTGAAAGACAGAAAGGAGCATTCCATGACTGTGGGTCTCTGAAAACAAGCATGGATGCTCTGGGGTGTAACTCTTGAGACCTGTGTTGGTATGCACGGCCCGCTTCCTGATCTCAGTAAACCTGGGACCCTTCAAAGTCAGTGTAATATGAGAGTGCTTTGACTAGGGTCACCTTTGGGCTTCTTCAGTTTTGATCTTTCAGGGAATAATCATTTTGTGGAAACAGACTTAGTGTGTATTTGCCTCCCCTAAATGACTGTAGAGAAACAAGTTCCTAATTTCATCATCATCATCACCATCATCATCGCCATCAGCAGCAGCAGCAATAGAGGCACTGTGTGCACTGCTTTCACAAAGTATCTCTTCTAATCTCACAAGCCTTTGTTCCAGGGTCTTCTCAATCATCTCCACTTTACAAGTAAGAGTCTAAAAAGTTAAGTAACTTCCCTAAAATCTCACAGAAGGGTTGGGACTGGAATTTGGGCCTGTCAGTCTGAATTCAGTGTCCATATGCTGAAACACTGATCACACAGCCTCAAAAAAGGTAGAAGTAGCTTACAATTGAAATACTAAAACCACTTAAATGTTCCCAGGATCATGCGAAACATTTATTAATACTCAATGCATGTTAGTTTTCTCCCTGTGTCTCTCTGTCTCTCTCTGTCTCCCTGAGTCTTTCTGTCTCTCTCTCAGGAAGGGAAATAATTACTATTAAAACAAACACAGACTTGCCCACAGTTCGACATGCCAGGGATATGTAAAATTCGAAGGCAGGTTCTTTGGAATAAAAGAAATTTCACGTGTAACTTGGATGGGCAAAATAAGTACAGAGCCTGATTTGTGATAGTGATTCAGAGTTAAATTTATCTGTAATGGATTATGGATTGTGACTTCCAGATGGCAACCAAGGAGGGCTAGGCGAGGACCCCCGTAGAGTATCCCAGAAGAGCTGTGTGTGACCTGTCTGAAGCAAAGAAGACGGGGCCATGAAGAAGGCAGTGACCATTAAAGGGAAAAATGGCCAGAGAGAAAATCCAGGTGACCAGAATAACTGAGGAATATGTTAGGGGTGTGAATATACCTATTATTCAAGACTAAGTTGCCTCTGATGCTGAAGCATCAGAGTTTCCTTCTTGCACCATGTCACTATTGGTGATACTAAAACACTTAGTAAAATTAATTACATGCAAAGGCCTTAGGCAGATAGAGTTTTCCCCAAAGCATGGGAGAATGGGAGGCACACTTGTAGGGTGAAAGGTGCTGAGGAAGAATGATGCCCCAGAGATGAGAATGAAAATCAGGGATGTAGTTATAGCAGGAAATCAGGCTGCTCTGTGGACTGTTCTGGAGTAGACACAAGTCAAACTAAAGGAAGGTGACCTTTTACATCGGAGTTGAAAGGGGAGCCCAATCTGGTTAGTTCTCTAAAAAGACTCTTCTAGGAGGCAGTATGCAAGATTACCTTCGTGCTGCCCTCTCTCATTGCCAACAGGAGCCACCACACAGGGCTTGCACCACAGACAAGTGAAGAACTGACAGGTCTTGGTTTCTGTTGGCCTTGAAGGAGGCTGGGTGAAAGATTTTGTCAGATAAATCCTCCAGGAATCACGAACCTATGTCCTCACTGTGGCTACTTCCCACCCTTCATGGCAGCTTTTTTTTCCTCCTTTCCCCTCATCTCTAGGGCAGCCCCATAAGCAAAGCAAATGGCTCATTGAGACTTAGGCGGACAGAAGCATGAATATCAATAAGACCCTTGCTCCTTCCCAGGGAAGGTGGCTGTGCTGGGATTGTCTCCCAGATCTTTGAGAGACAAGGGGTTATTATGACTGTGCACTTTTTAACCTGTTCTGTAGAGACAGCAATCACACACTGCCATAATTCCATTAGTTAATGAATGCTTTAGGAATGTGTCCATCGTAAAAATACACTTAAAAATTAGTCAGTCAATTATCTCTTCTGTTAATGTTTCCTCCTGTTTTTTAAGTCTCCTCGTTTAACTGAGACCATCCGGGAAAGATATGATTAAAATGGACAGATAGGTTGGGAAAGGAAAGAACTATCGCTGATTCTTAATACAAGGCAAGCATGTCACTTCTGTCTACCCTTCCCCATGGCAACTGGATGATCATTGTGGTCTTTTTTGCTGAGCCTGGACTCAGCTTCAGAATCCTACTTGATATGGGAAACCAGGAAAATACTAGCAATCAATCAATCAATCAGTTTCCATTGGCTGAAGTAATTAGTCAACTTCCAACTAACAGAAAAATCACCTGATTTAAGATGGGGAGACCTAAGTTATAAACTCGTTTATTTCAGTATCTACCCGTGACTTTAGGTAAGTTACTTAATCTCACTTGGCCTATATTTCTTATCTTTAACTAGAAAGACTTCAATCATATTATGTCATATGAAATTTGACTTATGCAAATTAAACTGTATATGTTGAGCAAATAACAAGAACAATAATAATAATTTTTCTACAAGGAGGTCTCAAATGAATATAAACTGCTCCATCCGATACTCAACCAAAGCAATAGTAATTTTTTCTGTAGTAGGAAAAACTGGTTGGATTGGCCTCATGAGGAAGGTGAAGTAAACAAAATTATTTATGCCACATTTTATAAACCTTTAAAGAGATTTTTGAAGGGCAATTTTGACTCTACACAATTCTTGCCTGATGTGCTGATTTTAGATGTGATCCCTTTATGGGCACAACCACATTCTGGTGAATGCTGGAGCTAATAAGTAGTTGTGAGGTTAAATGAACAAGAGGGGTGAGAAAACCTTTGAAAGTAAGAAAGCACTAACCAGATATAAAGTTACAGTATAATGGTGTTGGTGATGGCGGTGACAGGAAACACTGGGGGCCCTGCGTGTCGAGGGGACATTAACATTCTGCTAATGAGTAATCATGATCTAGCCTCACCACCTAAAAGCTGTTATGCTTGGTTTTCCTTTGTGTTAAGAAATGATCTGTCTCCCTATGGATTCTCTCCTATTTTCATGCCTTCATGACATCTTAGAAAATCTTTGTGAAAAAGTCTCACTTACGTTCAATCAGTTCTGATTATCAGATAAGAATTAAAGATGACAGAGAGGGAGGATGGAAGGGGTTGGAGGTGGGTATGGACTCCCAAAGACTTGATTGTGGTCTTAAATATAACTGGAAGACCCTGGAGATATCATACAAGAGACAGGACTCAGATAGACTAACCCATCAGCACCTGCAGGAAGAAGAGAAGAATGAGATAGCTTAACGGTTCCATATCTGGAAGTCGTTTTGTGATTGGCTATGAGTGGGACTATGTAAAATTCAGTCCAGGACAGAGCTTAGGAGAAACAGAGGTCTTCATTTGAACGTTAAGAATGAAACATCAGCCAGGTCACCATATCTCCAAGATGATAGGAGTTATCTCAGGATCGACTGCCAAAGACTAGTGAGCTCTAAGAAAGGAAATTAGAAAGGAAATCAAATCTCAACCTAAAGATAAAACCTGCTGTGAAACAGTGGCACAGAAGGCCCAAGACAGTGCCCGGGATAAAATTAGGCCCCATCTCAGAATCTTTAGAGGAGTTACCAGAAGTCATGATGGATTAAAAAAGAAGTTAAGGCTTCACAACTGAACCCAACCAAAATAGACATTAATCAAATGTGCCAAAAGATGGGGGTTAGAAATCAGAAAATGGTAATCATTGGTCACAAATTTCTATGTTGCTGCCTATAAACACAGAGGGCATAACAATTAAATTGTTGGTCACATGGCTTTGGCTTCATCAGACAAACCACAAATCCAGTTCTGAGGCACAGAAAACAAATTCTTCAATAATCGAGAATGGGGGGAGGGGGATACTGAGGACAATGCAGGCCTAGTCACAAGTGTTCCCACCTGATGGTGACCAGGAGTGAGTCTGTGATATTTAGTAACTTTCAAGATTCCTTATTTATCAAGTTGGCTGTTATCCCAATGCACAGCCAAAGACCAGAAAGTAATATCAGGAAGGTGAGAAATCAAGGAATATTAGGCAAAGAAACTTTTAGTGTTTAGTCAGAGAAACATAACATGAGAGTTGAATAAGAGAGTGCTGTCTGATGCCCTGAAACTCTTGTCATTTTTTTTTTATTTTGAAGCTATATATTTCTTAGTAGAAAGGGGTATGAGTGTCTGTAGTGTTTTGTTTTCTTTTGTTACACTATTGATTTAAAATATGTTCTGAGTACTGTTTTGCTTTTTTTTTTTTAATGGCAGGGCTCAAAAACATAGAAAGGCATAAACTTATTTCTTAGCAATTCTTTTTCATTTTCAAGCTCTCTTTCAGTTCTGGTTTTTCATCATCATATTAGAGAATTTCAAGTAGATGTAAGTTACCTCAAAGGAGAGTTTATAAATTTGACTGTTTTACACACGCATACACACTCCCTCTCTCTCATCTTTGCTTTATGATTTCCATTGCAAAGAAATTAAAGAGATTTGGCAGAAACCCCAACTACTTCTCAGTGGTGAGCTATTAAATTTATGTCCAGATAAAAATATGTGAAATCATATTTCAGAAATTTAAATTTTATTAGGCTATTTTTAATATATATATATATTTAATCTTTCTGCAATCTAGTCTCTTTCTTTCAATGATTCTTCTAACACCACATTTGAAAATGCTGCTCACAGATTTCACAGAATATGTTTTCTGATTTGCATAAATAGGTCTATTGCAAAAGAGATACAGCCTATGGGGAGCATGAAAAACATCCCTCCTTTTGAAGACTAGTTTTAATGTATCATTTAGTAATTCATTTAAAAATGTCCTCAAAGAGAAAGCCAACATTCTCCCTGTCTCATTCTGCCTATTACTTGAGATCTGCATATATACGGAGTCCTGCTTTTAGGTATTCTACAGACTGAGTTAAATAGATTTCAGTTAATTCGAAACATCCTGGAGCTATGAATGGACACACAATCAGCAGACGCACAATCACACAGGCCCTGCAAAAGAATCCTGCTCCTTCGCCTGCTTGCAGTTCATCACACTCAACATTTAAAGCTGGGATGACTCATTTATATTACTTAGGTGTGGCCAGATATGAGAACCATATTCGCCAATGTGGTGAAAGCCAAAAAAAAAAAAAGAATAACAATGATAAAAACAACTTGGCCATAATTATTTTTTATCTAAAAATAATATTAGCAAAAGTACCCTCTTCTAAAATATTCAGAAGAGGCATTTATTTAGCAACATTTATCACCATGGTTTTTAAACAAAATAAAGAGACTATTAAAAATGCACATTATTGGGACACCATTCTGTTTTAGTGTGACTTCCTTGGGTTTAGTAATCTGCATTTTAACAAGTGCTCAGGTGATTATTCAGACTCTCCTCAAATACCAACTTGAGAAACTGTGCGTCACTTGAATGCTTCATGAGAGACAACTATGTTAGCTTTCAGGTTTTGTATTCTAGAATATTTTCTTGCTTCTTAGACATTAGCATAGTCCAATTACCCCACAAGCATAAGACTCCATGGAAACATCCAAAAATAAATAGAAAAGAAAGATGGTGTATAAAATATTTTTCTGAAGACTATGCCCAATTTTCTTTTGGTCTGCCATCTGATATCTTTTATATTTTGTTCTTTTTTAAGATCTTCAAATTAACATTTTTGAAATAAAATATTTCAAAGCATTTTGATTTAATGGAGTTCTTCAAGATAACTTTTTTAAATGCTCTCATTGTTTCTGTCAGAGAACATGAAAATAACCTCGAATCTACATAAATCTTTTTAATCCATTTTTTTTTTTATTTTCCACATTCATTAGCAGTTGATCTCTGTGCAAAACTCATGAAAAAAATGTTATACAAATTTTTATCTATTCTACTACACATTAGAAAGTTCCCATGCTTACATTCTACTGTATTTTTGAGCAGATGTATGAAATAACAACAACTATAGTAATAGTAGTATTGTGGTGACGATCATTAATATTTTTTGGAGCAATAATTACTCAAGGCATGGTGCTAATCATTTGTATACATTATCTAAAGTATTTATTATAAAAGTCTCACAAGGAAGGTAAAGCTTTATTGTAACGTACATTAGAAGAAACCAAGGTTTAGGAATAAGATTAATTTGCTCGTGATCACAGAGGTGGTAAATGACACCACATGGATATGAACCTTGGGCCATCTGCTCCAATGCTTGGTTTTTGTTTTTCGGGGTTTTTTTTTTTTTTTAACCACATCGTGGTCCATCTGCCAGCACTGAAATAATTGTCAATGCAGTTCAACTCTCTTTTGTTGTTTTTACCATATCTATCAGACATCAAATCAATGCTTCCGCTGATAAATATCTGCAAGGAATGAATGCTTCATGATTCTGATTTCATTCCAACTTTGCAATCATATCATGGCAGCATCTCAAAACCATATTGAAGAAATTATGGTACTCGGCCACTTTTAGTAATATGTTTTTTAAGATATGTCGTAGAGAAAGTAATCAGTGGGATGGGGCACAATGTCCCCATTTGCTTATCTTCACATGCCTCCTAACTGCATCACTGAGACTTTTACCTTGAGATAGAAAAAATTTAGAGAAACAGGCAGCCATTAGGAAGGCCCTACCCCAAATGAACATCTTCCTCTTCCTCCAAGACTGAACAACAAAGGAGAATCATGTTATTTCATTTTGGAGACAAATCTTAAATGCAAACACCATAGAAATTTGAAAATATGGACTCAAAGAATTGTCACATCTCCCCTAGAAATATATTTCCATGTGTAGAAGGCAGGAGAATGTGACCGGGTGGCAGCAAAGAAAAATTACATGAAAAAATATGGAAAAGAGGGACTTTACCTAGTTCACCAAGTAACTAGGTCGGTCGCCTTTGCTTGACCTCTCAGAGCAAATTTTGACATGCTAGCTCCATAAAGGTATCCAGACCTGTATGTTGCAGCTAAGTTCCTTGGCTTTTACCAGAGATTATAAATGAAATAGACACATGTTTCCATATATTTTGTATTTAGGTTTTTCTTTTTCAGAATGGTAAGATTCTTGTAAATTATAATTATTAGACTTTATAAAAGAGATAACTCAATGAATACCTGTGTCAATTGAGGATGAAGAAAAATTTATGTTCTTGTTTTTTTTTATCAGACGAGAACTATATCATGATGCAATACATTTTTCTTTCTTCTCAGGCCACTAAACTATCAGAATATTTAAAATATCCTGCTGCAATTTCCTTTCTCCATCTGATACTTTCAATGACATTTCTTTACCTTACCTGACCTGTGCTAACTGTGTTCATTCTTCCTGAATAATTTTAAACTCTTTGAAAATTTGGGTGTCTGTATACACATGTGTATATATAATTTACACATAAATACGGTTTTGTGAAAAGGCAAATTCATATATAAAATAAAATAAATACATGAGACAAATGGAAAATATTTAGTTACATAGAGAGATGTGTGCATAGAAGTTACCATGGAGATATTCTAGATACATTACAGCATAATGGGCAATAAGAGAGATAAGCAGGCATAGATAGGGCTTACTAACAGAATTCATGTTTCTTCAGGGTATCTAAGAACATGTACTATTTGGTGCAATTTAGAATTTATAAATGATACCAAGTAATTGTTATTTCATATTTGTATATCAAAATGTGGTGATGGTGTTAATAATTCGAGGCAAATCTTTTAAATTTGTCTTAGTCATTATTTTGTCATCATTGGTTGTAAAATGGATGATCCAAATTTGTGATGATGGTAATTTTTCTTGATATATAATAATTTTATTAAGGTAACGATAAAGAAAAAGCTTACTCTGTATGTCTGAAGATATCTTCTTTTCTCTGTAGCTCATTTGTAACCTTCTCATTAAACTGAGGCATTTAATGCCTCAGAGAAGAATGAGAGTACTGATATTTGGAAGGTTTCATTTTCTATCATTTCATATAAACAGAACTCATTTTCACAAACTCTGAAGAATACTCTATATCACGTTTAAGAGACATGCCTTTGGACCTGAGGAGTAAATCTCAAAGTCGTTTTCATTCTTGTCTGCGTTTACACGTGATACTAAATCCAACAAAATTCTGCCCATTGCAATTTAACTATAAGGGATCCCCTCTGATCTGTGGTTTCATTCTTCATAGATTTGCTTTCGACAGTTTCGGTTACCCATGGTCAACCATGGTCTGAAAATATTCCATGGAAATTTCCAGAAATAAATAATGTATCAGTTTTAAAATGTGTGCCATCCTCAGTATATGAAGGAATCACGCACTGTCCCACTCCATCCCGCCCAGGACGTGAATCACGCCTTTTTCCAACATACAGTCACTGTTTATACTTCCCCCCTTCCCTTTGTCAATTGGTAGCCATATTGTCAGATGGTCAGTAGTAGCATAACATTATAGTCACAATGCCTGTGTCATTCAGCTCGCTTCACCTCATCACGTGGGCATTGTATCATCTCACATCATCACAAAGAAAGGGTGAGTACAGTACACTAAGATATTTTGAGAGTGAGACCATATTTATATAACTTTTGTTACAGTAATTATTATAATCGTTCTATTTTATTATTAGTTGTTAATCTCTTACTGTACTTAACGTATAAATTAAACTTTAACATAAGTGTATTATGCATAGGAAAAAATAGTATATATAGGGTTCAGTACTATCCATAGCACCATGTGCAGATGCAGACAAGAATGAAAACAGGACTTTTAGATTTACTCCTCAGGTCCAAAGGCGTGTCTCTTATACTGTGATACAGGCAAAAAGTGAAACACACATATTAAAAGAGTAGTCTTCAGAGTTTGTGAAGCATCTGCTGGGGATCTTAAACAGATACCCCATGAACAAGGGGAGGCCACTGTAATTAAGGCTTATAGTGACATTGGTCTTGATCTTGAAGACCCTGCAGTATAACTCTGGAACCCCAGCTCCAGAGAGTTATTCCAACCCATGGTAGAGCCCTAGTTGAGAGGAGATGTTTCCAAAGCTGCCATTATAGGGGTCCCCACATCACTGCGTCAGTCCATCTCTTTCTTGTTCATGACCTTGGCTGAATTTCCTATTGAACCGGGGATTTTTTCAGAGCTTCATGGGGGCTCTTCTCTTCTACAACCAGTAACATGATCATTGCTTTATTTACCAATGGTGAGGCCCTATTCTTTCTCCATAGTTGATTCCAGCAGCTTGTTCATATAAACCTATCAAACAAGTGGAGGCAGAAGGTTTTGAGGTGGAGATAAGTGCCTGAATAGAGAACAAAACCTCTCTCTCCAGGATTCAAGTTATTTCATTTAGTTTCCCTCTTATAGCAAAATTCTTCTTTCTCTTCCTGCCCTTTCACTTGGGGAGTGCATTTCTTTTCTGTCTGCCATTACCTCAGTCCTCACTGTACCCACCCACATGGCCATATGTTAATGGTAGTCAGTGGCAGAGTTTCCCTGCTGGTAGAAGGCAATTTGAGATACCACAAAACTAATGACAGCATTCTGAAAGATTTGTGAAATAAAAGCCAGAGTGATTAATGTATGTGGCTAATGCCTTAAAATTGCAAGCCTGCTATTCAATAAGTATTAAATAAATGTTGTCTGTGATTAAATCATTTCTTCAAAATGGAAGATTAAAATCATTTTAAATATCTAGTTTATTCTTTCAGAGGCCATTACTTTAGAAATGCTTCATACTTGAATAGGAATGTCACAGGAATTTATACGGGTTTATCAGGAAATACATGCACAAAAATATGTCACAACATGTAACTGTAACAAAAAATGAAGACTTGATTCTGTCACAACTATGTACATGCAGATGTACATGTTTGTGTCTGTGTCAAATGTGAAGTGACTGAAGGAGAGGACAGTGAGGAAAATCTATGTTTTTTTCATAAGCTTTGGTATAAACATCTGAAACTTCTGTAAGGGAAAGCTTATAGAATTGTGTTGTTTATACAACTATTTGCACACCTGAGCAACAAAGTATAAAAGAATAAATCTAGGATTTGGAAGAGTTGAGTTCAAATCTTATTCCTACCATTGTGGCAGCTACCTTAAATTACTTACGCCTTTGTGAAGGTGACAATAAAATCTGTGTCACAGGATTATAATAAAGATCAAAGGAGTTGATATATGTGTAAACCTCTATAAATATTGTGCTTTTATTGTTACTATCATGAAAATTGTGTTGTTTTGTTATGAGTACCACTTTGATTTCATCTATCAGATTCTAAAGCATTACATGGTTTTGTGAGATTATAAATAATTATGTTTTTTTATTTGATATTGGGATAGAAATCTGTTTACCACTAAAATTAGTTTTAATGTTAAGAAATAGATTATCAGCTCTTTAGTAATGAGAAGTAGAAATAAAGCTTTGTGAGGAAAGAAGGAAAGAAAGAGGGAATGAGGAAGAGAAGTGAGAAGGAAGGAATCAACTTCTATTAACTGGTTAACCATATGCCAGGACATTGTACAGGATACTTTTATGTACATTCTCAATAACCTCAAAGGTCAAAATGCGTCTCTTGTGACTGTTACAGGGGAGGAAAATAATTTTCCCTCTACCCTCTTGAGATCTTAGTTGAGACTCCTTAACAAAGGGCAGATTAACAAGAGAAAAGCAAAGAGAAGTTTATGCACTTGTATTCCAGATATACATGAGGGGTACTCAGGAAAAAGTGAGCAGCTCTCCAAGGTGGCTTAGAATTTAGACTTAATTACCATTTTATTAGGAAAAGGGAGAGAGGATATAGGCTTCTTAAGGGAAAGTGAATGGATTTTTGGAAAGATAAATGGACCCTTAGAAGAATAGATCGGGAATATAATTTCTGGTCTGGATCTGGTGTCAACTTCTGATCTCCTGTCCTATGATAAGCCAATCTTCCCTGGTTGATGAAACTCCCAAGGAAGGGATTTATGACAGTCGAGTTTCCTTTAAGGATATATCTTTAGGCAGATAAGGGAATGTGAGAGAAAGGCTCTTCTGCATTTGCTGTATTTCATGTGCCTGTAGCTCAAAATAATCAATATACCAAAGTGGCATATTTGGGGTGACATATCCTAAACTCCTATGGTCATATTTTGGGGTAGCATATTTTACCTCTCTTCACTGTGCAAAGAAACTGAAATTAAGTAGGTCATCTTCGCAGGAAAAAGCCAGACATCAAGTCCCATCTGACTCTTCAGAAGATCTTTGTTTTGATGTAGTAGCTAGTGTACCAGGATCTACTGAGTAAACACATGAAGGAACAAAAAGCTCTTCGAAGGAGAGAAGGAATTGGGCCTTTCTCTTTGCCCTCAGGAGATTATATAAAATGTTGCAGGAATCACTAGAGTGAGGAAACTTTACTAAGTCCTTTCTTGTTTCACCCTTCGGAAATTCATGAGTAGGAGGTGTCCAAAGCATTATTCTAAGCCCACAGAAGGCTTTCTTCCCTAGGGTTTTCAATACCTGGTTTCCCACTTCACCTTCCTCCCTACCTCCTTCTACCTCCTCACTGATAAATCAATATATAACTTAGATGCTTCCAGTAGTAGATGGCGGTTTCTGGGACACTGTCATCAGCCTCCAGCACTCTTTTTTTTAGCCATTTTAGCATAGTGCATGTGTATTAACCTGTGAAACACATGGTTCTACATTACTTATATTCAACTTGAGGTACTTTACATGCATTTTTAGGTAAAAATATTTACCTATGGGTAATGAAATTCCAAAAAAAGGATTTTATTCTGGGTGTCTTCATAGTCTATGAGAGAGACAGCAAACAGATGTGATGCATTGATACTTTCAAAAATGAGGTTCTGAGGAAGTGCTAGCGACATCCTTAACCTCTCAAAAATATGTTAGACAAAGGAAGATTTTATTTGGTGGAGGAGAAAATGTACCATGTTGCCCTAGGGCTATTGATTGGATATCAGCAGTGAGGATATAGTCATTCCCAGGGAAGTTCACCATGTTCGAGGAAGGTGGGGGTGGAGTAATACTAAACTGAAAAAAAAAAAAAACACGTTGGATTGAAAACACAACCTCATTAACATGAATTAATGAAAGACAATCACAAGCTGTCACCTCCATGAGGGAGAAACTACGTCGGCATGACCACTATTACAACCCCAGCACTGCGCGTGGGACCCAAGCCATTGGAAGTGCTCATTACCACTTGTTGGATGAATGAATGGATGGATGAATGGATAGATGAATGAATGAGCGAGAGTGTGTTCTATGATGAGGACCAACAAAATAACTTTATCGCAGGTGGAAAGAGATTTCTTTGCCCTCTTTGGGACAGCAACTTCCCATGTGTTAGCAGCGCTAGGACCACAACAAAGAAATAAATTATCAACACTCTGAAAGCTGGAAAGGCAGTGAAGAGGCAGCAGGATGATATTGAGCATAGTAGATGAAGAGCTATATGGGGACTGGGAGGAAAACGATAATGAATCTCCAAGCATATGTGTGAATCCTCCAAGAGACTCTGCCATCATAAGGGAGGGACTTGTGGTTTGGGGGTCAGAATTATAATTGTGGGGCCCAGAGCCAAAAGCTATTCTTAGTAAGAAGTATAAACTCTGAATCTTGCATCTTTCAGTCTTGTGTGTCCTGGGAAACAAGTGCCTACATATTTAATTCTATGATGAGTTAAAAATTACTATAATTCAGTTAAAAATTACTTCCAATTGCATGATGTTCAGATATTAGTTTCAGAACAGAGAAGAAGTATTAAAACATTCACTAAATATATCAATACGTTGAACTATTTGTAGGCATTAAAATTGTATTGTGTATTCCATTATGAATATATGTATGCAATATGTTAGGCAAGGAAGGCAAAAACACAGAACATTGTGTTTACAACCATGTTAAAATGTGCAGTGACAGGGTTTTAGAGAGAGAGAGAGAGACCATATGATCATTGATCATTGATAAATATATAAATACTTGGCATTTTAAGGTTTACAGAATATTTTCCCTATATATTTCTCTGCAGTAAACTTCATTTTAAAGAAAGTGATTGTCCCATCTAGTCAATCATACCACACATTGCATGATGTCTCCAGATGCGATACTGTGTATCATTCCCACTTTAACACAGAACTGCCATAATATAGGTTATTCAATCTATAATAACTCCATCACTGAAAATAAATGATTTACCAGCGGGTGTACAAACTAAGGAAAATAGCATTAATAAACTTTAAGATGACTTTCTCTAGACAAGCTTTATTATTTTGTATTTAGGTCATATTAAATCAGCAGTCAACTAGACACTGAATATTTGGCAATATTATTATTAGGTAGACCATTTCACAATAATAATTTCTTGCATTTCATTCAGACTCAGTGAATCTCACATCTTTACCCTGTTATATATTATCTTCCTAATAAAAGAACCAGGGAATTTCCTGAGCTTCTGATTTGGAAAGAAAATGAAAAGGGTAAAGTAGAAACACAATTAAGAGTAATATGCAAATTTCACCACTTTCCTATACACAGATGTTTTGTTCACTGGCCAGACTACAAGTGCCTAAACCATATGAAGAACATAATTATGGAAAGCCTTTATGATGAATAAATTCTAGCTCTCCTCTATGGGACTCCGTCAGAAGCCTCACACATGGATGGTCTTTAAATCCCCCTCTTTTTTTATTCTTCCTCTAACTCTTGATCCCATTGTCCTGAACTTTCTTCTTTCCTTTGTTCACCTCTCAGGGGATTAAGAGCAGGGAAAAAGAGTTAGAAGGAAAGGGGCTGGGAGATTGTGTCAACAGAAAGTCATCCTGGAGACCCCTCCAAATTCTGTCTAGAAACTTCGAGTCTTAACATACTGGGAATATCTGTACTTTTGATAGATATTTTCTGCATAAGATTTGATGGACACCTGTCACTGGTAGATTCAAATTCACTGGCAACTCATCTGACCAGACATTTTGGACAGGATGATCAAGGCGTGAAACAGAAAGACAAGAAATGAGAGGTCCTTTTTCTTTTTCCTATTCTCATGCTCAAAGCAATGTATCAGGGACTGGGGTGTAGGGGCAGGGGTGGTGGTGTTGGTGGTGGTGAATAGGTCTCATTGGCAGAGGTGTCAAAGAAAGAGTGGAGGTTCATAAGAGTGCCAGTAAATCTTTGCTCAAGGAAATTAGCAGCAATTTCTTCCCAAATCTCTGTCTTTCAGTTAGCTATGCAAATCAAGTCATGGCTTTTTCAGCCACCAAGCCCCATGTGATTCTAAGGCATCAGTAACTCCTTCTCACAAAAGGAACCTCACCTGACTTGGTCTTTTAAAACCCTTTCTGTCAATGCAGGGATGAGAAAGTTCCTCAATCAAAAGTCATAGCCCATACTTTTTACTTCTTCTAAGACTTTTGGGGGGACTCTTGCCCAAGAATAACTTTATGCATTTAATGATTTCACCCCACCTGCAGTTCCCAAACTTCTGCTCTGCGTTTCCAACTTTATGCCATTAAATGACTGCACAGTTAACGCCTTAATCACCTGCCAGCAGGTCCTACCCAGCACTATCGCCTCTTTTCACATGTCACTATCAATTCCCCAGCCCTCACTGCAGACTGATCAAATCATCTGATTAATCACAAGTTTACAAACTGGCTTTCTACCAGAGTGAGAGAGAGTTTAGTTGAGAATTGCCTGCAGGGCTCAAGCTGTTCACAGCTATTACCCAGGGATGAGGGTGCCATCAGGAATGGCTGCGGTGCAGTAGCTTTTTAATTTAATAATAATAAAAGTATCACTAAGACCTATGTTAAGGAGTTTTCTGCCCAAGTTTTCTACATGGAATTTTATGGTTTCAGGTCTGACATTCAAGTTTCTAATCCATCTTCAGTTCATTTTTATGTATGGATCATATGATAGTTTTATTCACAAGTGTTTGAGGAATCTCCATACTGTTTTCCAAAGACGCTGCACCAATTTACATTTCCACAGTGTATGAGGGTTATCTTTTCTCCACATCCTTTTCAACACTTTTTTTCTTTTCTTTTCTGTCCTTCCTTTATTCCTTCCTTCTGTCCCTCCATCCTTCCATCCTTCCATTCTTCCTTCCTTCCTTCCTTCCTTCCTTCCTTCCTTCCTTCCTTCCTTCCTTCCTTCCTTCCTTCTGTCCTTCCTTCCTTTTCTTTCTTCTTTTCTTTCTTTCTTTCTTTCTTTCTTTCTTTCTTTCTTTCTTTCTTTCTTTCTTTCTTTTCTGTCTTTAATAGCCTTTCTAATAGGTATGAGGTAATATCTCATTGTAGATTTTATTTGCATTTTCTTAATAATTGGTGATGTTGATCATCTTTGCATGTGCCTGTGACCATTTATATGTTCACTTTGAAAAAATCTTTATTCAGATTCTTGGCTCATTTTTAATCAGGTTGTTTGTTTTTTTTGTTGTTGAGTTGTACGAGTTCTTTATATATTTTGGATGCTAATCTCATTATATACATGAATTGCAAATATCTTCTCCCAGTCAGTAGGTTGTCTTTTAATTTTGATGATGGTTTCCTTCATTATACACATAGAAGGACAAATATTGTATGATTTAACTCATATGGGGAATCTAAAAACATGAACAAATGAAACAAAACAAAACAAAAATAAAATCAGGGGTACAAAGAACAAATAGGTGGTTATCAGAGAAGAAGGAGTTTAGGAGGTGAGTGAAAGAGGTGGAGGCCAATTGTATGGTAATGGATAGTAACTAGACATTGGGGAGTGATCACTTTATAGTGTATGCCAAGGTCAAATTAGAGAGAGAGAGAGAGAGAGAGAGAGAGAGAGAGAGAGAGAGAGAGAGAGAGAATGGCTACAATAAGGAATCACATTGTTAGTACAGAAGGCTAGTGTCACATCTTACTGTTTACACCAGAGGTAGCATATTCAGGCCCCATTAACAAAGAGGTGTTGGCTAGAAACTAGGGTGTCTTGGAATTAATAGTGAAATTTAAAAATCCGAGCAGGAGTCAACATGTGCCTGACAACTTAGACTCAGTGCACAAGTGAAACTACTGAAAATCATGATCAATAATCCATATTGGATTTGTTGAACCATAAGGAAAAAGTACTTTTCAATTTTGACAAATTTCCTCAAAATAGCCTCTAATGCTTACAATTTTCACTCAAACTTTCTTTCACCTGCAGCCATCACACCTTTCTGGTAAAGATTACATTCATCTCCACTGAAGTTAGGAAATGAGTTACTAAGATTTTTATCCAATTTGTCTCATCATCATGTCTCATAGTCTACAGCACACAGTCTAGCTAGATGCATGGGTCACCCTGCCAAGGTCATTACCTGATTTCACAAGCTCCCCTGCCCACCTCCAATGGTCTCTCCTTTTCACAATTCTGAACTCCAAGAGTTAGCTTAAACAGATAGATGCTCCCTAGTGTGGGTCTTCATGTTCTCTACTGTATCTCCAATCCAATTTCACAACTTCAAAAGCAAATACATGCACTGAGAAAGGAAATGCATTGACATAATAAAACTTTAAAAAAATTCTTCCCAGTTATTACTAATATTTTACAACAGTTACCTCTAATTTATTGTCAGAAAAGTCACCCTTAGATTCATAATCACTTTTTAAGGTTGTGATATTTTCCTATAGCTACTAAAAGAGAAGCCTTTGAGTTAAGGTTAGAATGTAGTTGTCCCTTAAGTGGCTTGCAAGCAATTATAAGTTTGATTATGACTGACTCTCTTGCTGTGGAGTAAAGAATGCAGAGGATGTTTCCAAACTGGGGCAAAGGGTTCCAGGATCACTTAGTGATGTCTATTGTTGGCTCTGGGGTGGGGGTGGGGGCATGGGGAGATGAGGGGATGGGGGATGGGGACTCCAAGTATATATGCCACCTTTATTTTAAGTTGTTCACAAAGAAATAATTTTAAATATTTTATTCGATAATACAAGACAACTACAAGATCAAAGGTAAGCCAACTTTAGCCTAAGAGCCAATTCCAGCCACTACTTGTCTTTGTAAAGAAAGTTTTATTGGAATGCAACCACACTCATTTGTTTACATGTTGCCTGTGGCTGCTTTTGTTTACATGTTGCCTGTGCTACAAGAGATATATTGACCATTGTGATGGAGAAGACATAGCCTGTAAAGACTAGCATGTTTATTATATGGGGCTATACAAAAAAAAAAAAAAAAAGATCTAGATGGAAGCTAAAGTTTCCCACTTTTCTGCTTTCTCCAAAGACCTTGTGTTTAAGGCCACTTAATCCCCTCTTGCTGGTTTGCTTCACTTGGTCTTTAGTCAAAAGAATTTCATTCAAAAGCTTAGGTAGTTTGGTATCAGGTTAATTCATGACCTCAAACAGGTCCTCAAACATGAGCGCAAACATGATGTTGGCAGACCTTCTGCCCTCAGCTTTAATAAGTGACATCTGTCCATTTTCTGTAACCAAGTTGCCACTTTGTATTCTAATTCCTACAAGCCTGAACTATTAACATTTCCCCCTCCCACTGCCTCTCTATTTTGATCTTCCAGATACCAGGCACCTATCTGAAACCTAATAGTCATCATCACAATTTTAGTGTTTATCAACTACTGCTGCATCTAAAACTACCTCAGAACTCATGCTTCAAACAACAATCATTATTAGAGTGTTTGTACCCATGGGACAGTTTCTTTGGACTGGGCTTACTCATTTGTCTGCAGGTGACCTAGGGATCCTGCTTCAGGATGGGCTTGGTTAGTCTAACTGGGCAGTTCTGACCCATATTTCTCTCATCCTCCTCCTGGAATCAGTGGACTAGTTTAAGCACATCTTTGTCCTCATAATGGCCTAAGTGCAAGACAGAAAGCTCAACCACACAAGTGCTTTTTAAGCCACTCTTTACTTATATCTGTTAACCTAATGCCCGACACAAACTCACAGAGGGAATTCCACAAAGTTACCTGGCAAAGGGCATGCATAAAGACCATTAATGCAATCTACCATGAGGATGCTCTCAGAGAAGGGTCAAATGGCCCATCTGTCCAAAATTCCTATCAACCTGATCTAGAGCTGAACAAAACTGTTGGTGTATTGCCACATAGCGCACTCCAGGGAAATAAATGCAGGGTACCATTCCAATTATTTTAATCCTTAATAGCAACCCATGCATGAGAGGTGAAAAGAAAGAGAATTACTTCTTAACCCAAATTCTACTATCGACAATGACATATTTTTAATTCACAAGCTTTTTGAAAGGTGCTCTTCTTTGTGAAGCCCACATGCCCATCAGAGCCACATTCTTTTTTCACAGGACATACAATTGGAATGATGACAGTAAGCCATCAGGACAAGTTGGCAGTATTTACCAAATCAATACATGCAGTTAGTAACTGCTATATTTGATAAATTTTTATTTCGAGATAATTATAGATTCACGTGCAGTTGTAAGAAATAATACATAGACATACTGTATACCCTTTACCTATTTTATCCCAATGATACCATCTCTAAAATCTAATATCACAACCAGGATACTGACATTGATGCAATCCATCCACTTTATTCAGATTTCACTAGTTTTACATGCACTTGTGTGTGCCATGTTTCTTTTTATGTATTTTTATCGCATGTGTAGATTTGTGTAACCATTACCACAGTCAAAATGTCAGATTACAGAACAATTCCATCAAGCGTTTGTTTTTAACTATTAGTCTAAGATCAGTGAACTCTTTAAAGGACCTCAGAATCAACCTCAGTGTAGAAATTTCTTTTTTACAATTTTGAACATTTGGTTCCTGTCATACAGGCATAGCCTCTGTCAGATACAGGATATTTGTCTCTTTTTTTAAACAGGTAATTGCCTGTTAAATGAGTCACATAACTACTCTCCTCTCAAGTGACTAGAGTGCTTACACAGTGTGTATCTTCTTACAAATCTATGAAGAGCTGTGTAAAATGAAATGAAAAGTGTTTCACTGAAATTCCACCTCAAGGAAACCCAGCTCTGCCCTCATATTGGAAGTTGTGAAAGACTCTGAAACACATTGATGAGTGATCCCCATTTAGATATTTTCTAAAATGAGATTGCTTCAGTTTTGCTACTGCTGATCTCATCAGAAATAATTCTTTGGCCATACTTGTCTTGGCTCTGAAATGCCAGTTTATGAATTACTATAACAAATGACTTGGGTATCCAATTCTTACAGGCATTTTATAAATGGAAGATTTGACAATGGACTTGATGAGCATGGAATTTCACGGTACTCATTACCAGAGAGGATGCTGCGTCTTTCTTTGCATTCTACTTCTGACTTTTGTGAGTAAAGACACCAGAACAATATGGTCTTGCCAGGAAACATTTATGGGTTTACTGCTGTGTGCCCATCTAGCATGTTGTGTTAGGACTTGGAGATGTGTACAATATCCACAACTTTACACAATACCTACTGTACAGAGAATTATCATTAGACAGTAACATCAGGTAGGCCTTCTTCTAGTTAAGGAGTTTATAATATTTTCTTTTAGTATTAGAACATTTTTTTCAAATGCATTCTTTTAAAAGATATGTTCAAATTTGTACGTGGACATGGTCTAGAGTCTAATAGTCCCACAATGCTTAGTATAAATATAGCTAGCCGACTTAGAGTTAAGCATTCTTGAATCTGCTAAATCCCCAGTGTCTAATTTATTTTTGCTCTTGTATTATTCTCATCCCCTTGGTCTGCAAGTGTTTATGCCTTTAAAAGAAATCTCTCTTGTCATGTTAGAGTTCTGGGAAGAAGCAGACAAATAATTATGTTTACTCTGCATGATTTATCAAAAAGGCAATGTAATCTTACTCTGAATTTCTAAGTCCTAAAGACTTCCTTTGTGTTAGACTCCCATCTCATCCCTTCAGAATCCTCTTGAATCACCTCCCCCCAAATTTTAAAGGCTACTTGAAACATCATTTGAAAAACTATATAGTCCAACATTGTAATCCAGTCTCAGCATTTTATAGATAAGGAAACTAAGACCCACATAAGTAGAGTGAATCACCTAAAACCCCATACATGGTAGTAGGCAGATTTAGACCTCCTACAACCCACACCTCCTTTCTAAACGAATGTTCTTCCATTTCCTTCTTTGATATTACCACATTGCTTTTTACTTAATTCAGAAAACAATGACTCTGTTGGAGACACTATGATAGTGGCCTGTTTAACCTAGTGGTTCATCATTTAGTCTTTCATTCAACAAATTTGGACACCTACTTGATATTGAAGATAAAACAATAAGTATAAAAAGCATGACCTTGTCCTTCCTGGCATTCATATTGGAGAGTGCAGAGGTCATTATCTGGCAATATGCAGTCCACATTTGGCCAGCAGATATGCTTTATTTTGTCTATCCTTTATCTTATAAATATATAAATTTATCACCATCATTCAAATATTGAGAAAATTATATTAAAGGCAATCTGACAGTCTGGCTTTTGCTGAAGGGTTATATACCTGGAAAGACTGAGCCTGAAGGTCCACCTAACATCAGTACACTGCAGTGAGATGTAGCCATCCCTGTAGGCTGAGCACTCCCCGCTATGCAGTCCAGTTCCACCAGTCCATTTCCCTCTTTGGTATTACCTGTCCTACCCCTGTGGAAATTGGGGTTCCAGACTTTTTCCCCAGTGGTTTTCAAGTTATGCACCGTGTAGTCTTCATACTGCTCATGAGGGTCTCATCAGATCAGGTCAGAGGAGTCATAAGTCAGGCCTAACAGTTCCAACAGAAACACTGTGAAATTCTTCCCTATTTTATATATTAGCATTCATTTAAGGCATCTCTTTCACAAGCTGCTGAAAGGAAATACAATCAGGTCCCACTCTTTCATAATAAGCATTTTAGTTGGTAAAATAGACAGTAGCTACTATAAAAATGGGAACGAATAAAACTCCAGTATTTGATGCAGGCTTCATGGCTTGAACGAACTAAATAGGGCTTGAACTAACCCATGGATGGACCTGGAAGAAGATAAAACTTTAAGAAAAAGGAAAAAACAAAAAGATGCAGAGAAGGGAACAAGCAGCTTATCTCATAAGAAAGTATTTGAAAGACATCTTACTTTGAGTGTCCTAAAATATGTTAATAATACATAGTTTCAAAACATAAGAACATTAAGAAAAACTTAACTAATTTTATTTACATTGTCAGCTAGATATGTGGAATCTCAAATACTTCTTTGAATAACAATTCTAGTTTATATGTAAATACAATAAAATACAATTAAATGAGAGTTCATGTCCTAAGGAGCTTGGTGAAAGGGTATGTGTATCTGAGAAAGGAAATACGACTTTATTTGTCGAAACACACAAACTCAGTAAAGACCTGGTCAATAGTTGGCTGATTTTAATTAACATGGATTTGAGAGTTAACACCAGTCCTACCCACTCTTATCAGAAGAAATAAAATATAACTCATATTTTATATTTAAAAAATCAGGTTTCTCAGATATTTTAAAGCAAAGGGCCATTTGGTTGACTATTGCTTGAAAATGTAAATATTATTTTTTTTGCTTTTATACTTTTGGCATTTAAATTGCAAGGTCTCACGTAGTGACAATTGCTTATCCTATTATGGCTTGATTTTTAAATATTAAAATCTGCCTGCATAGCAGTTTGTCCTTTTAATCTTTCTTTTCATTATTTCTAGGGCATAACATAGAACTATAAATGATTTTAAATCACTCCTTTTATCTCTCTATCCAAGTATCCATGGAGAACTACATTGAGGGTCTATTTCATAGATTTATCTATGTTTTTACACTGACATCTGCATTTAACAATTTACCAGAAGTTCACATGGAGATGCTCATTTAATGATGAGCCTCACAACAAACTTCCAAGTTAAAAACAGTATCTTCATTTCATAAATACAAAATTAATTTTCTGAGGGACAAAGTGGCATGTCCAAAGTTTGCTGGCTCTGATTTGGAGCTCAACTTTCCCTCAAGAGGTAAAGAGATGTTCCAAGTATAGCAACATTATGGGGTTGTTAAAAGGACAAAACAAGAAAACATAAAAAATGTTTAATATGGAAATTGGTACCTGATAGGAACTTAATAAATGTTCTTATAGAAATAGTAAAAGGATTTAAACTTACACATTCCAGTGTTACATCTGATTATTCTCCTGCTTCCTAGTCTTTGATGTTGCAATGTGTTATAAGACCCAGGAGTGTGTTCAAATTGAACATGATCCAAAATTGCAATCACTCACACCTTATGGTTTCTTGTTTTCCAGGGAAGTGATCGTTACAAATCAGATCGACGAACATGTCATTTGTTTTACTTCACACAAGTTCTCCGAATGTTGTTCATCCACAAGAAGACATAAAATAAGAAATACACAGACTTCCAGGCTATAAATGGTCATCTCCCCAAATCCTGGCACATTTGAATCCCTTCAACACCATTTCTACCCAATGGTCGTACATATTGTGGATGGTCACCTCTGGGAATGGAATGTGCATTACTACCTGGGGCAGTTCACTCCACCTGAGATGGTTCTGACTGTGGGAAAAAGTTTATTAAATTGGGGAAAAATTATATCACAAAGCTTCCACCCATTTGTGCTAATTGGAATAAATCACATTCCTTTCCCTAATGACCTTCTTCAAAATTTGAAGATAGTTACACTGACCATTGGAATAGTCAGTCACTCTCTCAAGCAAATTATCCCCAAGTCATTCAATCGTTCATCTGTAGACCTGGGAAAGAAGAACCTCACCTTCTTGTTCATTTTTGTCTGAATGCTTGCTTGTATATCCTTATCATTTTTGCTATAAAATGTCCCAAATGGAGTATAGCCCAATAAATGTGATCTAAACTATTCTCTTCCTCATGTGGCTACTGTTAATTTCTATTATGCTTCTATAAATCAACTCATATGTAAGCTCTAACCCTCCTTCTCCATTTTTTTAAACACTGACACTTCTGGGTGATCTTATTCTTTCACTCACATGACAAAGATTTAGAGACACAGAGCATCTAGATACTAAGTAGTTTAGAGGTTGCAAATAGCCCACAAACACAGTAAGATTTAGTTTGCACTGATTCAGCATGTACGATGTTTAAAAATGGAAGCCCATCTCCAGGGCTTCATACATTAGCACCTACAATACGAAAGATGACTTGTAATTCTGAATGGCTGCAATCATCTGGAGTCATGTCTCTGCTATTATTTAGACAGAGCATGCTTATCCCAGGTCCTCACAACTGACCCTCTTCTGATTTCATTACTTGCCTGCACTATGAATGAGTAAGCAGTTTCAAGGGCTTTCATCTGATTTCTCTCTACCTAATCAACACTCTTTTCATTATTCATAGCACTAGTCTTTGCTTTTTAGCTTCACTCTTCTACCTAAATTTTCTCTCAAAGAACTTATTTAGTTCATGGCTGAAACATCATCTGTACACTGATGACTCCTCCCCTGGCCTCTCCCTCACACTCCACAATAGTCCTAGTTGTTCCTCTTTCCTTGGCCCTTTTTGTGTCTGTCCACTTTCTCATGTGTCTGTCCTCCTCGCTCGTGTTTTAAACTTCTCACTCTGAACAGTCCTCCAGATCTTCGACTGCTTGCTAGGTCATCCCTTCTCATCCAGAGCAGTCCTCCAGGTTTCTCATTGGTCCTGCCAACTGTGTCTGGACTTCTGTATCTCTTCTTGGTCATCCAGAACCATTCTCCCAGTTTTACACCAGCCTGCATCATTTCTGGTTTCAGGTGGCTCTGCTCTGTATTTCTTTATTCCAGGACAGAACTTCCAACTTCCTTCTCCTACCTTCCTTCATATCATTGCCCTCATCATTCAACACCAGTCTCTGCTTTTATTTTCAAACCCAGAGGTTTTCAAGTTCCATTCCTAGACTGGCAGCGTCAGGATCCACAGGAAACTTGCTGGAAATGTAAATACTTATACTCTATCCCAGGTAAATTAAATCAGAAATTCTGGGATGAGGCTCAGCCATCGATTTAATAGCCAAGATATGGAAACAACGTAAGTGCCTATCAAAGATGATTGCGTAAAGAAGATGTGGTACATATATGCAATGGAATATTACTCAGCCATAAAAAAGAATGAAATCTTACCATTTGTGACAACATAAATGGACCTGGAAGGTATGATGCTAAGTGAAATAAGATAGACAGAGAAAGATAAGTATCATATGATCTCACTTATATGTAGAATCTAAAGAACAAAATAAACAAACAAAACAGAAACAGACTCATAGATATAGAGAATAAACTGATGGCTGCCAAACGAGAGAGGCTGGGGAGATGAGTGAAAAGGAGGAAGGGATTAAGGAGTACAAACTAGTAGTTACAAAGTAGTCAAGAGATGTAAAGTACAGCATAGGGAATATAGTTGATATTATAATAACTATTCTAGGTGCGTACTAGACTAATCAGGGATCACTTTGTAAATTACATAAACGTCTAAATACTACGCTATACACCTGAAACATGTAAAATATTACTGAAGGTCGACTGTAATTGAAAAGGAAAAAAGTAAAATAAAAGCCTCCAGGTGATTCTGCGCATGCTGAGGTTGGAGAACCATTGCTTTCTAATCTACCTGTTCTCAGCCTTGGCTGACATTTGAATCGCCTTAGGGTTGTTTTTTTTTTTTTTTAAATCCATGTCCAGGCACCACCTCAAACCTATTAAATAAAGTTCTCTGAAGATGGGGCGCTAATTATAGGTATTTTTGAAGAGCTCCCCAGGTATCCTAATGTGCAGTTGGTGTGGCTTTCATCTGCCAAGACGTCTCCTGTTCCTAGGCATTCACTCCATCCTCCTGACTGGGAGGCTCTTCCCTGTGCTTCACATGCTTTGTTCTTTTTCATTCTTCAGGTCACAGTAAAATTGTCACCTTCTCAGGGAGATCTTCCCTGGCCATCCTGACTCTATGAGCACTTTCCTTGTTAATATTTTTTCAATTTTACTCATCTCTAATTAAAAATATGTTGTTTAATAATTCACTTACTTATCAACTCCACTGGAATATCATCTCCTAGAACAATGACTTTAAGGATGAATTGCCAGCTTCCTGGCACCAGGCTGGGGACATGGTAAAGGCTCAGTGAATATTTGTTGTGTGAAAGACCAATCACCACACAAACACAACATGTTGTCTATTCCCATTTCTGTACTTTTGAAGACCTGGTTTCCTTTGCCTAAAATTTTTTTCTTCTACTTTCATTGTCTTTTACTTTTGATTAGTAACATTCTCACAAAAGGCCAGAACATTTTCCTCCACTCTTTATCCCCAATGAGTTCTTTCATTCCTAAAATCACATATGACTTTATAACATTATTGAACTATTCACTGAAAAAAATGTACCCTGAATTCTTGCCTCTAATTCAAGTCTCTGAAGTGCATAGAGCAAATTTCCGGTCTCTTTCCGTTTGCTCCACCGAGTGACTGGAGCATGCTGCTGGGCACTCATGAGCAGATACATTCTGAAGTGAATAATTGAGTGGAAGAAGGAAAAAGCTTTAGTCAATAGGTTTAAAAGCCAAGGGACCCTTGAAGAGAGAGAAAGAGAGAGAACGTCCAGTTCAATACAAAGATTGGATCTTAAAACAAAATAAAAGACAACAAACAAATGAACAAACAAAACCCCGAAAATCTAGGTGTCTGATGCGTGTCTGGATAGGGGATGCTGTTTCCAGTTGCTCCTGCTTTCCACTCGAGCACTTTTGAACACCCAGGTCTGTACAGATTCCCCTTTATCCCTTTCTCTCTTAAGTGGTACAGAACACCAAAACTGACATTCACATCACGGAACGCCGGGTAGCCACAGGCAGACTTTCACTGCAAGTAAGCTGCTACAGAAACTCCTCTCTTATGATGTTACATGATCTATATGCGAGCAATCAGAGAGATCAGCTGAAAATGCCCTGGTGCTAGAAGGAACTGAGGAGCTTGCACACCGCTCCTTGAAATGTCTTGCTGGGGGACCAGTATGGCTTTCAGCATGAATAAACATCTCCATCCTCAGAGATTGATCTTTTCTTCCAAAGAACAGAATGCATGCTGGCTTCTCCTTCATGGAGCCAGAGAGAGAGGACAAAACCCTCAAATGATGATCTAATACAATGGAATTAGGATGCTTTCAGCCTGCACTCGGCCAGGGAGAATGTCTTCATTTTTTGTACCTTAAATTTCTTAATGAACCAGAGATAGAATTGCTTAGACATATTCACTCTTATGATTGTTTCTCTATGCTTGAAGATAAAAGCTATTCCCATGTCTGTTATGGGTTTAATATTATTTTATCTCTCGACTTCAGCTTCTTTCTAAAATCTGAAGTTTCAGTAGCTTGTGGGGATAATCTCTCTTAGTTCTCAAGAACAAGAATCAAAGACCTATATTTGCCTTTCTTTCACTTTGTCTTCCACTATTTCTCCTCTTCATCCTTTAATATTGACTCTTCCAAGGCACTCTCTAGTGCTGCCTGCGGTAGGCCTTTAGTCTTTTCCCCACCCACACTTACCTTCTATAATCTCCTTTTTTTTTATCACCTCCCTGAGTTAAGTATCTTAAATCAAGGATTCTTGCTAGAGCCAACTTGATAAACTAATTTGCACTCTGTTGATGACCTAATGTGTTACTTTTCCCAAGTAAGGGACTTGCATTTAAAGAGGTATCTAAAACTCTGTAACTCAAAGACTAAAAATGGGGATCAGAGAAATACTGGGAAGATTTGGGCACTGGGCAAGGGCAAGCCGTGTGGTAGTGGTCTCAGTCACAACACAGGGGGCCACCTTCATTGTGTCTTCTCCAAATAGACCTAATTAGCATAATCCAATTTGCCATGCTCCGTGCACAATTTTCCATGCACTCCTGGGGCAAGAATCATTGCCTCAGTCAAACATGCAGTATCTGGGGACTGGCCATAGAGGAGCAGGAGAAAGGACAGATCTTTCTAGGTTCATAGAAAGGAAATTTATAAGAGGAAGAGAAGGAGAGAACCACCAGCTTGGTAGTCTGGAGACCCAGAAGATATACTTATTCTATCTTCTGGATATGTTTTTTTAAAAAAATTCCATTCAAGTAATTGATAGAAAGTGACTTGTGGCAGAGTTCAGCTAAGTTTAACTTATATTTATTGACTGCCGATGATAAATTAGCAATGATAGTAATAAATGAATAATCAGTTACCCTGAATTAACACTTACTTTGTATCATGCACTCCACCAAGCATTTTGCGTGGATTATTTCAATTAGTAATTGAATCCACCTTGTTGTTTGGTAGGCAGTGGTATGCCAGTTAACTGGCTCTCTGAGGAGAAAAAAAAATGCCCTTGTTTGTAGAATTTGCTGATTATCATGGTGGAAACATTCCCAACATGGATGGTTTCAAGCTATAAACAGCTTACAAGATTTCCAAATATATTACAACTGGTCTGCTAAATTTACAACTATGACGATTGGTTCCTATAGCTCATAGAGGTGGCTCCAGCATACCACTGGTGGCAAGTCCTTTCATTTCCCCTTTTGCTAAGGTGACCAGTTTATCTCAGTCTGCCTGGGACTTTCCTGGTCATAGCACTGAAAAATCTGCATCAGGATACTCCCTAAATCTCAGGCAAACTGGGCTTGTTGGTCACATATGAGGTAACTGAGACTTAGCGATTTAGGAAATTTGTCCAAAAACACAGAGGTCGTAAGCAGCAGAACTGCTTTCAAGACCCAGGAGTTTAATTACATGAAGCCTGTGAGCTTCACTGCAGCAGAAGTCAGACCTTCCATTCTTGAGCAGAGAAGATTAGCTGTGAGTGCAAGAACGATCATAAAAGAATACACACACACACACACACACACACACACACACACACACACCATAGAAAACTTAAAAAGCAAAGTGTTCTGCAGCAGACTTAAAGTGTATTTTTTATATATGAAAGAATGCCTGATTCAACTATTGAACTCAATCTCAATTTATTGAGACCACCCCATCCCCAAAGGAACTGTCCACAGTTTCCTAGAATCTGCACTAATATGATTTCTAGAAATCCTCCACATTACAAAATGGCCATAGATGAAGCCAGGCTTCACTTCTTAGCACACATCCACAGCAGTACAATCGATGTTGCATCTTTTAACAATCTAGGAAGTTCTACGTGAGAAACGTGACTCTTCTTAATGATGCACTGTTGAATACAAGCTTCATTAACTACAACATAATTCTTCAATTTAGGTAATCATTTCAATGATTATTCCTAATGAGTATCAAGATATTCATATGAAAAGTAGAGCTTTTCCCCTACTAAATTGAAACTCATGAGATCTAGTATGTCCTTTAATGAGAATATCTTTCAAGAATAAGTCTCATGAATAATAATTTAATGTTCCATTATTTGTTAAGTAAAATAAAGTTTGTTTGGAAACTTCAAATTTTGTTTTCCATATAGGTTTTAATAAATGTCATCTGTAAAAAAGCCAAGTGATTTGTTTAGATTGCAGTGAACATCCCTTTCAACCTAATAGACACCTTTTAATGGTTTATATAAGTTATCTACAACAGAGATGAGTTATTCTAATTTCGTAAAATGCCATACTTCTGAAAGCATTAGAAGAGTGCAAAATGACATTAATTCACAACAAGCAATGTTCTAGAAGATTCAGTTCAATAAGAATATATGCACATGAAAAATAGTAATTCTCAACACCCATGGGTTATCTTAATTATCTTAAAAGCTTTCAAGAAACTCTTCTCAAATACTCCTTCTTTTTTTATAAAAAGAAAAAGCCTAATACACACTTCACTCCATTAACTTTGAAAAATAAGTTTATGCCAAATAGGGCTTGTGTGTGTGTGTGTGTGTGTGTGTGTGCGCGCGCGCGCGCGCACGCACGCATCTCACAGTAAGTGAAGGAAACAGATATGTTTAAGTTAGCAGTCACCAAATAGTAACCAGAAATAGATTTAAATTTTATTTCATGGAGGACTTTACATCCCTGAGGACTAAATTTGAATGACTTTAATAGTGCAAAAGGGATTTAGAAAAAATCTTATAAGAACATTAGATATAACTCTGGGGGGAAAAGGTCATCTGACCCAAGCGGGTAGCAAAAGAATGTACTTCAGGGACATGAGGGTGAGAAAACCTGGGAAGAAAAGTGTCTCTCCAATATAAATAATCAGCAATTTTGTGTTTTGTATAAAGAAGTCATCTGCTATTTTTGTTTGTTTTGCTTAGGGATCTAGAATTTAAACTGATATCACTAACCTTACATATCCGATTTCAGAAAACATAGAAAGATTGGAAAGAACAAGGCACAGTCATCTTAGATTGAAACTTAACAATTCTTTTTCTGGGATGGCTCAGTATCAAGTTTACCTGTATGCTGCAAACTGTTCTAGGATCAGAGATTTTAAACTAAGTTCTGATTTGGAATTTAGGGTCATTATGCATCCAAATTTTATGCGATTTTTTTCTGGGTAATTTATTGAAATTTCTTATCAAATTCCCAAAGCAGTAAGAAACTCAACAAAATTCAATAACCTCTGGTTTATGACTACATCATATAATTCAATATTCATGTATCTTTATTACATAGTTGATTACTTAGATGATGTACAATGAAGTTATAAGAAACCCTTTTACTATATTTTTACTATATTTTCACACTTTTACTATATCTTAAACTTATGATAAAATGCTCACAAATTAAAGCAGATATAATGAGTCTAATATGAGAAATTCCAAAATAAGTAATTATGTAAATATACTTACACGTCTTAATGATATTCTCAAACTTCACCAGAAACATGTTCTCAGAAACACTGCGCTGACCTTTGGTCAAAGGCAATTACCTATATAACACGATCTTAGGGGAGTTATCAAGATAAATCTTAACCCACAAATGTCCTACTCTCATGCTGGTATGGAACTTCTACCTCTACAGATCCATTCATCTATTCCGTCTTCCTTCGATTCATCAAAACTAAAAATATCCCTAAGAAACAATCATTGCTTTAACCCCCATCAGTCATTTATCAAAACCATGAACAACAACAAGAAGCCTCCCATGGCCTCCCATACTTTGAAAGGGAAGAGAGAATAGACTCTTGAACATAAGGAGGAAAAACAGTTTCCACTGAAAAAGAAAATCATTATAAAAATGGAAGCTAAAAATACTAAATATAAGGCATTCATCAGCATGTCATTTATAATTCACAGAAAAGTACAACAAAAATAAGTGCTAAAGAAATCTTTAAATTTATACTATGTATTTATACTACGTATTTAAATACTATCTATTTTAAATAATTATCATTTTTTTCTAGTAATTATACTTCCTTCACCAGTACAAAAAAGACAGTTTTTAGCTTTTATCTCTAACTTTTAATGAATGAGTTTATCTCAAAAGAATAAGTTTAAAATATTACTGTATTTTCCCATCTTTAATCTTTTCTTAATTTTTAATATGATAAATCAGTGCTCTGTTTTTAGATTAATATGACAGGTTAAGCTACCATGGAAACTGCTTTGTATCTTCTCTTTCCAACTCCTCTACTTTTTGCCTTCCAAAAACAGAAAAATTCTTAAGCCATAACCTTTCAAAAGCTATAAAGTGATGCTAACTAAAAAGGAAACTTTCCAGATGCTAGACACAGGGAAATAACTAAAACATCAGAGTCAAAAACAGAAGCTAAAGCTGAAATGTTTGCCACGACAGAGACATTAGCTAGAGGCCTTAACAGATAGAATTCTGATTCTGGTGAAGGAAAGAGAACCCAGGCCTCAGGCCTTGAGTACACAGGAAGAGAAGCCTGAGATTCCTGCAAGAAGTCGAAAGGCACAGAGGGTAACAAACAAGAAAAAAGACACGCGAGATAGAAGAAACAAGAGGAGAATCTGAAACAAATTTAAAATCATTTGTATTTGCAAGGTTAAAAGCAATAAAAGAAGAAACATAAAAGATATATAAAGAAGATAACTGTATATCCAAAGAACAGGGTGTTTTTTAAATAATCAAGTAGAGATTCTGAAAATTAAAATATATTCATTCAAATAAAAAATTAAGATGATGAATAAATAACAGAGATTTAGACCAAGGATAAATCTATGAAAAAAAAAAAAACTAATGCCAATAAATCTGCAAACTTAAATACACAATTTTCAGAAAATCATAATTAGCTATAATTTATTATGTTATATACATAAACTTCACTGTCATTAGAGAAATAGAACTTTTTATAAACTCAGAAGAGTATCTCTTAGTTAAAAACTTAACTCAGAAAAAATTATTAGGACTATATTAATATGTAAACATCCTTTCCATAAAAGCATAATGAACAAAATTGAACAAGTAAAAAACTGAAAGAAAATATTCACAATGAGTTAAATACAAAAATGGTACCCAAATTTGAAAATTATCCCATACACCTATGAGAAAAATACAAGACACCACGTGGGAAGACGGACAACATTCTTGTCAAATCACAGAAAACGCAGTTCAAAGGCAAATAACCAGCAAAAAGTAGCTTAATATCACAAGGTATCAGATAAATGCAAATTTATGCATTTTTTGCATTTTCATTTCATAATTACTTTTCAAGCATAAAGATATTAAAAGTTAATGAATACATGGAGCAACAATGACTGCTGTGGAGAGTAAAGTGTTACTCCTACTTTGGGGAACGATTTAGTAACACCTAGTAAATTAAAAATGAGTTTGGTCTAGGACCCATAACTGCATTTCTGAAAACACATTACAGGGAGATTCTTACAAATGTGCATCAGAAGACTTGTCAAGAATGTCCCCTGAAGCCTTGTTTATGATGACCATATGAATGGAAACAAAACATTCATCGGTTATGAAACTGAAACATTCATTTTGGAATAGAAGATAATTATACAGAGGTAAAAATGAACAACTTAGAGTTATGGGGTTCCATATACAGACCGCAAAACCATTAAATTTAGTGAGGAAAAAAAGCAAGACAAAGACTTTTGAATATAGTATGATATCATTTATTTACAACAAACTCACAATTGTGTACCTACGCACACACACATAATATTGGGCTGAAAACATCTATAAGTATTTGATAGCAGTAGGGAAAGGAAAAAGGTAAAAAGGTTTGGGGAAAAGGTTTAGTTTTTTTTTTAATATTACATTTACTTTGAATATATATATATCATAAGTAGTAATGGCAATATTTTATCATTTTTAATATTGGTTACTGGTTAGATATTTTTCATACTATTTTCATATTTTTGGTATTTTTATCATGTTTACTAAATTAAAAAAATGAATAAATGTTATTCCCTTACCTTAACATTAATATGATGCACACGAATGAAGCATCATGGTTAGCTCAATGGTATAGTTCTTATAGAGATTCCTTATTAATTCAGTACTAAACTTTCAGTTTTTGAAAATATGATATAAAATCCATAAAGGACAGTTATCCAGAGACTACATGAAGTAGTCAGGAAATCAGTGTTCCAGGAAAATGTTCCTGGAGAAAAGAAATAATTTGAATCTCCAGTCTGCAACACCTTCAAATGATCTAAATATCATCTTTTATAATAAAAGTCCTAAATGAATGTTATAAATTACCAATATCAGGAAGGAGTGACACAATCTAGGAAATATGTCATTGAAAATAGTTACAAGGTTAAATAATAAAGCAATTTCACTGAATCATAGCTCATTATTTTATTTAATTATAAGGCAATGGAAGTTATGGAGCAATTGGCAATCATTCGCTTTGGAGAAAATGCATATAATTTTTCTCATTTCTTTAATCTGATTCTTAGGTGGTCAGTTCCAATTGCTAAGCTTGGCTCTGGTCGGTTAGCTCTTTTTAAGCCAAGTAAAGCAGATGGAGGATAGCTAAATTGACAAAAAATAATTTACTATGATGCATTCACAAAATTTCACTTTCCAAGATTTATAACAGCTATATTGTTCATTGGAAAAGACCCATGGACCTAGGGCTGAGGGAAATAAGGGACTTTCATTTGAAGCAAGGCACTTGAAGCATTTTGACATTGAAACCAGGAACAGAAGATGCTCCTGAAAAAATATCCTCACGTGGCTGATGGGAATGATAAATTTTCATGTTGGCATTCCTGATTGCTTAGTAATTCCAAATAGTTAAGATTAGAAATAGTTTAAAGGTTTGAGACTCTTGGTCCTAGCAGATTTGTTGGTTAAGAGAGTTTTAATTAAAATGGAAAGATACAATAAGCCATCAGGGGCAGGAAACAAAGGGCGCCTATAAACGGTTGGTTATTAATTTGCCACATTAGGCTGTGAAAGCATCTGTATATCTCCAGATCCAAATACATTGTGGAAAAAAAAAAAAGTCTTCTACTTAAATCACTACAGCACCGTTTGCTGAGAAATCATTAGCTGTGGCCCCTCACAAGAACTAATTCAATCTTTAAGGGGCTGTCTTAATGCATTGCCCCTTCTTTCAGTAATTTTACATTTCAGTGGATATTGCCAGAACTAAGGCCAATGGAATATTTGCTAGAAGTACTAAGGAAAAACATAGTAATTAAGGGAACATAACAGTTAACCTCAATTAAAAGGACCTCAATTTAAAGGAACCTCCAGGACACAATTGGTTTTTTGATTTGCAGAAGTCAATTGCTTCAACCCTTCAGGAAAGTGTTAGTCAAATTTGAATCATCGTTTTCACTGGCGGCAAACTTCATGTAACTCAGAATTTCTGAGCCTTCCCATCACCAATCAGTTATATAAACTTTTCTATGTACTTCATCCTAAGCTATAAAATCTCCATCTGGAAAGAAAGCTTATTTTTGGTTTATTTTGTTTCTTTTTTTTTTTTTTTAATTATCTTATTATAGTCTCCAGGCTACATATATTTTTCAACTCTCCAAATTAGTCTGGAGAATTTCAGTAAAAAGAGAGACAAAGAAGCATGTTCATATCTCCATACCATTACTGACAAAGGTTCCACAAAGAAAATCATCACTCCTAAAATGCTGTTAAACCCGAAGACCCTAGAAAAAAGCAAGAGACCTAGATCTATACTATAACATCACACAGGAAAAATTGGAAGTACCTGTATAGCTGGTATATTCACCCAGACTTTGGGGTTCCAAGTCCCAGAACCCTTTACCCTCTTATTCACCCCTTGTGGTTTCCATACGGATGGTGGCATTCAGGTGCAGTGACTTTACACTGAGACTAATAGTTGATAGCTCACATTATTGGTTTGTCCAATTACATCTTTAAGTCAACCCCAAAACCTGGACCAATGTAGGGCCAAGTTCATACGTCATTTTAATGATAAAAATCAGGTTTAGTCTTCCAGTAATTTTGGGATTGATTTATGCTATACAGACTACCATCAACGAGGTTAAGCAATCTTTCTGCAACACCTTATTTTTCCCTTTGCTCCACCCCAACCCCAACCAACAAGCTTCTATTTTTAAACGATTATCGGATGCTAATGAAACAATTCATCCTGGCAAGAAAAACCCAACACAAACAACCCTTGGGGCAAGTTCCTGCTTTCTAATGAACAGCGCCCTTGGGCTCCAGGGTGCAGAGCCAAATAAATGGACTCCACAAACCCAAAACCCATTGCATTGGCCTGAATTAGGCCCAGCCTCAGGCATGTGTGGCCATATTCAGATCATTAAGAATCTTCTGTTGCTTATTGCTTTCTCCTTTTTCTACTTAGGGAGCCAGGAAGGTACTGGTTTTCATCCTCCCTCACACCTTAAGCTTCTTTCTTATTCCAGATTTTACCATCTCACTACTCTCCACTTGTGTTCCCTATTTTTTTTTTTTTAACCTATACAAAATTAAGACTTTCTCTCTGGTCAGTGACCCCACTTTTGAGGTTCACTAGTTGACATGTACACAGCTGGGGACTTACCCTTTTTATTGTCTCACAAAGCCCACCAGAGCGGGTCACCACCTCATGGAGGATTTGTTCCTTTCATGTCCAAGTGCCCACAAACCTGACATGAGTTTATTAAGGAAATGTAGAGCTGAGACAAAATCGTTTCACAGAACCTGGAGGGGTTTATTTAAAATACTTCCATCTCTCACTCACACATATGTTACTGAACAACTTTCCAAGAGAGAGGCGCAGAGTCCAAACCTTGAATATGTCTTGTAAATTAGCAAATAGTAGCTTAAATTATACCTTTCCTTTTATTTTTCTGGTATAATCAACATGGATGCTTTCAGAATCCAAGTCTATTTTCTTTGCACTTGGTACTAATGAAATAAGCTTTTATTTTAAGCAAGATATTAATTCACATGTTATTTTACCTATTAGTGTATTTTTACATCCATAGATATCATGATAAACAAATATGTATTTTCACTTGCCAAAATTATTTTTTTCTGGAATTGGAATCATTTCAATTCTAGATATTTCAAATATTTCATGCTTAAACTTTCTCATTAAGGTGAGGCTGGCCCAAAATGACATTGCATAAAACATCTGTTCTGTAGCCATGTTTAAGTTTTATTTAGAATATTTTGTTTGGATAAAAAAAGTGATTCTTTGAGAAAATCATTTCAAAGAAATGTTTGACATGAAAAGCTGAAAGGAGGATAAAGAGAAGAGAAGCAAGCGTTCAGTGCTAGTATTTTGTCTTCTAGCTAAGTTTTAAAAAATATATATTAAAGGTAGAAGGAAGAAGCTGAGGACTCAAAAGAAAAAAAGTTGACAAGTTCCTCTCTTTAGTAAAAAATAATTATAGAAGAGTGAGGAAATGGAGGTAGACTATTATATGTAACTTTCTAGCTCTTTTTATTTTAGTTTAACATTTACCAGTACTTGTAATAATCCTGTTAGAGGCTTTCTTCATTCATTCGTTAAGCAAGGCTTTATTGGACAGTTTAAGGGTTAAGATACACAGTGAATATATATAAAGAGAAATAAGACATGATTATCCCACCCTCTCAGAGTCCTTCTTTGATCTGTTTAAAGAAGGAAATAGACTTTCTAAGAATGAAATAACTAGAAAGGCCAATTCCAAAAATATTGGTGAGTTATTTCTGAAATGCAGAGGCCCAGCTGTTGAGGTAAAAGCTTCCTTTGCTTGAGTTGGACTTCATGCTGGCCATCAGGGAGGAATTTGGGATAAACAGGTAAACGAAAAGGAGATGCTATTTGTAAAGGCACAAAATTATACTGTATTTATTTTGTCTTTGAAAGATTTTTCAAACTCTCTTTAAACACTTGTTATATGTTCATTTAATCTATTTTCTAAATAGTCCTGTTTTCACTTAAAATTTTTGAGAAGTAAAATATTCATGATTAAGAGAGGAGCTCCTGAAAGTAGGATTGAATCCATGCACACTGCTTCCATATTTGGAACAGTAGCTAAGATGGCAGGGGTGAGGGTGTTGAAATTGCAAAACTAAATAATGAAGTGATAACAAATGTCAAATGGCACCTAATGATGTGTTACTAAATGAAATCAATATTTAGGCATATTTCCTCAGTGAAAAAGTACTGACATATGCTCTTCTTTTTATATTGGTTAAAAGCATGGTTTGCAGAGTGGCCTGGGTTTTGGCCCCAGCTCCATCACTTACTAACTTCATAAACTTGAGAAAGTTACTAAACGTTTTTGTGCCTCAATTTCCACATCTGTTATATAAAACAGAAGGCTTGTTCTGAGAATCAAGAAAGAAAATGCACATGAAGAGTTTAGAACAGTACATGACACATAATAAATGTTAGCGATGATGGTGGTAAAGATGATGGTATCACTCATTTCTTCAATAAATATTTATTAGGTGCCTAGGTATATAGCACAGCCCAGATTTTTCAAGATAGATTGTATTGTATTATATGATTGTATTATATTTAATGATATTTACTTAAATAAAAGATATTCTATAAAACTAAAGGTGATATTTTTATTACATTTTCATGTAAGTAAATTTACAAAAAGAAAAAAATTATCAGATCATGAGGCACAATTTCATAGAGTTAGGACTATAAATTTGCAACTTGGATAGCTAGTTAACAAGCTTTGGAGTCACCCTGGCCAATTTATTTGCTTTACAATCTTGGACAAGATGCATATGATCTATAATCTCTTAACAGTTCCATCATCTGTAAAATGCAGATAAAAATGAGACATAGCTCAAAGTGTTATTTGTTGATTCAATGAAAAAATTTCTATCATATGCCTGAATAAAACACTAACTCACTTGAAGATGTTTGCAGTTAATAGAGATTTGTGTCATATAAGTAAGTGTAATGACTTTTCCATGACAAATTCTGAATACACAATGCCTTAGTTAAAAAATGAATCTCTAATAATACTGTTCAAAAATAGAAGTGGACTAAACTAAAAATTGGTCAAGATATCTGGGTTAAAGTATGAGTTCTGTCATTAATAAGCTCTAGGCTTTTGAAGATGTCACTACACTTTTTTATTTACAGTCCTTCACTTATAAATGATGAAAACAAACTGGATGACTTGGAAGAACTCTTTCAATTCTATCATTCTATAAATCAAAGTCTTAACGATGGAAATATTAAGTAATTATTTTTTTGTAGTCTTATGAATTTAAGTATTTAAAAACCTATTCTGAAATTTTATACAGTTTGAATTTTTTTTTGTTTGGAACTTTGTTTTATGAAAATAGTAAAAGGAATGGCAACAACATTTCAAAATGAGAATTATAAAAATGTTTTTAATTCTTAATTATAATTAAGAATTAAAGCTGATATACTTAATTAAAGCCTAGTTATATACAACTAAACTACAAGTGATATATAGTGGGGCTCTGATCATACTTATAATTTCTCCTCACTAGAGACCTGGTAAAATTTCTTATCTTCGAATGGATAATAAAATATACCTATTTAGGTATGGGGATGGGGAGGGGGTGGGGAAAGCCCTTAATCTGGGAGTTTTGTTTATAGCAAGGTGGCTCACCATAGCCCAACTAAAAATTCTGGGTAAAAAACAAACCCAAACAAAACAAAACCCCAACTATGCAGATGGGTTATTAAGGAGTGTCATATCTTGGAGAAGTAAACTATGAAGGGGCGATTTTCACATCTTTTGTCTTACTCATAACTTCACCTGAGGGAAGGCCTCAGTCTTAGAGTATAGATCAGACTTGGTGGTGCAGGCAGCTAAGCCCCAAGAGACATCCTTCTTTTTTGGCCAGAGGAACCAAGGTGAGAAGAGCCTATGGGCTGGAAAGTATGGAAGCAAATCCTAGAGAGGACAAACAGAAAAAGAGGTCTCTTGTTTCTTTATTGAACCATGAAAGTCTCAAGCTATCCTTAGATCTACATAAGCATGTGACAAACTGGGACCATAGCAAAGATTTGAAAACTGAATGGAAATTTGAGCACAGCCCATAGACGATGAGACGGACCTCACATCAAGTTGATTTTCTGCAAAATATAAACCTCAGTGTTCTCTAGAGGACCCAGCATGTAAGGAACGTAACATGCAAAAGGCCCAGGACAAACTCCAAAATTACTCAGCGTGAGGGAACCAAGAAAATGTGACCAGCTTTCGAAGGACAAGAAAACCAAAAATATCCCTGAGATGACTAAGATATTGGAATTATCAGACAAAAACAACAAAGCAGCTACTATACTATGCTTTTTAGGTAAAGAAAATATACTTCAATGAAGAAAAATGGAGTTATAGAGAATAAAAAATACAAAAAAGAACCAAATCAAAAATTTTAAATTGAAAAGTATAACATATATTTAAAAAGTCATTGAATGGTATCATTACCAATATCAAGATATTAAAGGAAATAATCAGTCAACTTAAAGATCAAACAATACAAATTTCCCAGTCTGAAGAACAGAGAAATAGATTTAAAAAAAAAAAGAAAGAAAGAAAAAGAAAATGCTTCAGAAAGAAGAAAAAAAAGAAAAAAAATTCTAACATGCCAGAATAAAGAGTTCGAAGAAGAAAAAATGTATGGTAAAATCATGGTAAAAACTTCCCTAATTTGGTGGAAGACATCAATTCATAGATTCAAAAAATTCAGCCAGTCTCAAGTAGAATAAACTCATTGAAAATCATGCCTGTGCACATCAAGATCAAAATGTTGTAAGCCAAAGATTAAGATACCTATCTTGAATATATCTAAAGAAAAAGACACATTTGTACAGGGTAGCAATAATTTGAATGGTCATAGTTTTTCATCAGCCAATGTGGAGGTCACAAGACAATGGGACATCTTCAAGGTGTTGAAAGGAAAAAGAAATGTCAAGTTAGAGTTCTATATATACATATCCTTCAGAAGTGACGGAAAAATAAAGTGATTCTCAGATATAGGGGAACTAAGAAATGTTGTCACCAGCAGACCTGCTACATAAAATATGCTAAAAGAAGTTCTATAAGCTGAAGGGAACTATCAGAGGGAAACATTTTTCTTTAGGAATAAAGGAATAACAACATAAATGGTAAATATATGGGTTAATATAATAGAATATATTATCCCTTTAAGTTCTTTAAAATATATATGGTCATTAATATACAATTGTTAGGTAGGGTAATCTATCTATCATTTATTTATCTAATATATACATTATTTAAGTGTATATAAATAAGAAATATATATGACAAATATAAAGGTATGCATACTTACAGAAAGTGGTACGATATCAAATATATGTAGAATTCTTAGGTTAGGTACGTATATTTTAATACTTAGAATAACCACTAAAAAAGCAAAGATACATAGCTAAAAGTGAACATTTAAAAAGAAGAATGCTAAAAAATATTCAAACAATTCAAAAGAAGGGAGAAAAGAGAAAGCAGAGGAACATATTAGATGAGAGAAATAGAAAACAAATAATAAAATGGTAGACCTAAATCAAAACAATATCAATAATTATATGAAATGTTCATTATCTAAAAAACTCCAATTAAAAAGGCAGAAATTAACAGAGTAGATAAAAAAAAAGCAAGACCCTATAAAAAGTTTTCTCTCAGAGACACACTTTCAATCTAAAAACATAGATAGGCTTTAAATGAGTGGATGGGAAAAGATATACCTTTCGAATAGTAAACATTAAAAAGTTGGAGTAACTATTTTAATATCAGATAAATATACTTCAACACAGACAGCACTACTTCAGATACAGAGGATATTTTTTCATAACGATAGAAAGAAGATGGCAATTATAAATATGTGTGTGCCTGAGAGCAGAGACTAAAAACACATGAAGTAAAAATAGACAACATTAAAGGGAAAAATAGACAAGTCTATAATTATAGTAGAAATTTTTACAACTCTCTCATCAATTGGTAGCACACTGAACAAAAATTTTAACAAAGATACAAAAGATTTTAACAACATTGTCAGCCATATTGATTTAATTGACATTTATAAATGACAAAAAGAACATATACTATGTAATTCCATTGTATAAAATTCGAGAAGATATAAAACAAATTAATGATAGAAAAATCAGTACTTGCCTAAGGTTGAGATGGAGGAAGAACTAGACAGTAAAGGAGCAAAAACTTCCTAGGAGTGATAAAATGTTTTTATCTTGATTATGGTGATAGTTATATGGATGTCCCTCTACGCACTGAACTTTCTATAAATACAGAACAGTTACTAACTTCTTTTTTTTTTTTTCATTTATATATTAGTTTCACACAGTGGCTGATTTCTGATGTTAGCCTAGTGCTTTCTATCTCCAGAAAAATTTTCAGTGGAAAGAGCTACGATGTCTAAAGACCTCTTATACATTGACATATCTAACCCCACAACGATAATTATTTTTTTAATTATAGAGATGAGAAAATTGAAGCTCAGAGAGGTGAAATGATCAAAGTCACACAGCTGGGAGGTACCGGAGCTGAACTTTGGACTCAGTAATCCAGCTCCAGAGTTCAGGCTTTCAACCACTCTGTTGCACTGCCTTATCCCACAGGATGGTACTTGGTTGGTGCCTTTTAGAGTAAGAAGCAAAGAAAGGAGAAATTGGCAAAGGACTTTTCTGGAGCCTGGTAGTCAGCCATCTTCACCCTCAAGTAAAAGCCTGCTTGAGTAAGGGAGCCACGAATGCATGTGCTCTTCTTGCTTGAAACATTTCAGAATCGCAACAGAATTCCCTCCGCGCATTGGTGGATAACAAGGATGCTGGTCTACTTCTTAAAACGTGGTTATGAACATCCAGGGAACATGCACGCCATGGTCACCATGCCTTTTCTCAACTGGGTGACTATCCCAGTGATGTCAGTGCTATGAAATAAGGGCTTCCAGCCAAACCGTTTCAAATAAAAATGTGAAAATATTATAACAGATGCTGATATCCACATGTTAAAAAATGCTATGTATGAATGAATAATAGTTACTTCTTTATAAGTTAATTTTGGCAACTAGTATATTTTTGCTTTTAAATGTAATAAATTTCACTTTGGAAGCCGTGCCTTTGAAACTTCCTAGAATTAGTTATTTACTAAGCATTGCTGGTGGGCATCGCAGAGGAGATTGAACTAAGAATTGAAATAATGCTAACCCTCTCCCCATTATATCGAAATATGTTTGTCCTTCAAAACAAAACCAAACAAAATGACTCAGTATTTCACCTTGCTTAGCAAATAAGTCAACTGAGAGCAGACATTTTCAGTTCCAAAACAAAAAAACACAGTGCCAAAACTGTGGATCATTATTTTTGTTTCTGCGTCATTTTACTCACACACAGCTGCCAGTTAAATCTTAGTTAAGATCTCACAGAGAAATGCATATCGGTTAAATATCCAATTGTGAACATATAAGAGCACACATATACTTATTTGTCCAAATCACATACTTTTGTTTAATATAAATATTGAAAAGGACAAAGAAAAAAAAGATAAGTTTTGTCTCCTTAAGAACATAACAGTTGACGTGAGCAGAAAAATGGGGCAATTATTGAAGAAAAGAGAAAAATCTCAACTCCGATAAGGGATTGCATTGGAAAGGTGAGCAGTTGCAGGCAGAACTAGAAGTTCTGATTTTGGCTGGCCAGGCAAGAAGCAGTGAGTTAAATTTTATACGTCAGGAAGCATGATTAATGGCAATGGGGACCCAGAGGAAAGCGAGCACGAGGAGGAGGTGAGCTGAGCAAGCATAGTTAGCGCCTTTGCTGCAAGGAAGTAGAAATGACAGGCCAACCTTACAGATGATGCCTAACACACCTAAGTGTGCGTGTATAGTAAGAGAGTGAAAAAAATAAAGGTTTATTCAGTTAAATATGTGGTCATACAGATGAGTTATAGGAACATACATATATGTATTCGTTATACATCTGTACACACATATGCGTGAAGATTATAGCATGATAAAAGCTTTCATTCACATAATAATTGTTTCATGCTAATACAGTGCTCCACTGAGGAAGGTTTTATAAATGTTAAGAGTATCGAATGGTGATCTCCTAGAAGCCTATGTACCAGTTTTCAAAGTAGACAAAGCACCATGTTGGTACCCAAGCTGGATATGCCTAGTCTTTTCCCCCTCGTCGGGCAACTGAAAAGGGAAGTGTGGCTTTCTCTCTGGTTTCTGGAACATGAAGTAGGGGGCTAACATTTCAGCAGCAATTTTGCATGTGATTTTCTTTTCTGCTCTTATCTCTCCCACTATATGGTTTCTACTTGTGCCTCCTCTCTAATTTGTAAACATCAACCGTGTTAGGTGAATATTCCTATAACAGTTTTGTGTTTACATCTACAGTTGTAAGGAAATCCGGTTCTAGAAATATCAGGTAAAAAAAAAAATGCCTATCTCTAAAGATTCAAAATTACCAATGACACCTGAGTTAGAGTGTAATTTAGAACTCGATCGCCTGTAAAATTTTGGAATTCTATCATAATATGGAATGTGACAAAGTTCAGTTTGTTTAAAAATTGTACACAATTATTTTCATTATATCTTACTCTAATTTGTGTATCAATTATAAATAGAAATTGCTATTTTCTAAAATGTAAGCTATTTCAAGAAAAATATTTTTGTTTTGGCTCTCCTCTTTTCTCTACCTTTGAAGTGGACCCAACAGTCACCAGTATGGCTCCCTCTGTAAGCATCATGATCCCCGCTTAGCAAGCTTTTCTCATGTGAAGGCTTTCTGTACATGTGATATATATAGGAATACACAATTAATTGAATATTCAAATGACATGCAAATTTTAGTAAGCATTATCTTTTTTTTTTAATGATAGAGACACAGTCTAGGTTAGATTCAGATTAAACCAAAGCTTGACAAAATTTGAAAAGGTTTTACCTGGCAAGTGGGATCTACTATTAAGGGAGGAAGGAGCCTGTATAGTATATAGGAAGGAGTGTGAATGAAACTTAAAAATCTGTTTGTACAATTATCCAGCCATATAGTATAGGTCCAGTCTCCACCATTGGCTGCCTCTACCTCCATCTCTACATCAAAGAAAGCAGTTTAACTAGATGTTTTCAAATGTCTTATCCAGTTCTAAATTTCTATGTTACTGGGCAAAAGTAAAAATATACAATCACACATATATACATATGTACATACATAGATACATCTTTAAAGTAATTTAAACTTCCTTTAAAGAATTAATATTAGGTTAAAAAAAAGCATTTCTAATGATGAAATGTCTTTAACATAGACAAGTATTATCCAAAGATATAATAACATTTTCTCCATTTCTGAAAAAGTGTGACATAGAACTCTGTTTTTGAGTTTAAATTAGTCCTTCTTGAATGCAGGGTCTGAATTAAATGAAAGACTTTCAGAATTTTAGAAATGAGGGCTATTTTAAAAAAATAAGGAACAAAGGGTTACTTTATTTTTTGGTCAAAGATACCAACAACAAAACCAACAATCAATAAAATATATCATGATTGAAATTTCTTTAAAGAAAGAATATTTTATCATAAGAATTAGGAAGCATGTAATTGTAAGATAAAGAGCAATTTATGTTGAATGCTTTATAAAGGAACTCATTCATTTTCCTAATTTATTTCATTTGGCCACCAACTGGGAAACTAGTATCTCAGACCAGCATAGATCAGAGGTTGGGCTTTTGAAAAACTGGTGGATTAAATGACCTCTCAATTTCTGTCTTTTAATCCCATCATTTCCTTAAATCAGTTTAATTATCCTGCAAAAATAGAGCCACAGCAATGGTTTTTGCAATTTCTTCTTGATTTGAGCATTTTCGCTGCCCCTTCGTTTAAGTTTATTCTATTCGGCTGAACATTGTCATTGACTCACTATGAAGTTAATCATTTAGATATCTTCTGTTAAATATGTCTCAGATTCATAATTGGAAAACCAGCTGTGGCTGGCAGAATTATTTGTTGTTTGTGTTTCTTTTTGCTATACATACTTATTTGAATAAAACTGTTTCTTTTCAGCCATGCTGTCCCTGCTGTTACTTGTGAAAGAACAGAGATTTCAGATAACAAGTATAGCTATTTCTGCCCTTGCTCTGTCATATCTCTAAAAAGTGAGAGAGAAAAAAACAATCTAAAAAAATAAACAAAACCCAGCAACCCAAAAAGTCCATGCTTCATTTGCATGTTTTAGAATTTCATTAAAATTGTATAATGCCAGTCACTACCTTCTGTGAATGACCTTTAGAGAACAACCACTGTAGTCAGGATCTTGAAGTTCAATCCTACTTTTTAGTTGATGACTTAGGAGTCTTACCCTATGATTGCCAAGTTTTTGCTATTAAAGGCTATCAGAGACCCGCTCTGTGAAGAAATCTGAGATCAGTTGCACACAATTGACTAGACACTGTTTATAGGTCTCTTAATTAGCACACACAGATCCAATGTGTGAGTTCTTTGGATCCATATGATTTGGGTTGCATGTTTGGGGAGAGAAGAATTATATACTTAAGATTTTTTCTTTCATTACCCAAACAGAAACGAATTAGAAATGGATTCCACTGTCAACCAAAAGGATATTTAATTTTATAAGAAAAGACACAAAGTCATATAATATGCAGGCCCCAAATGATTTTAAATAGGGATCTACTTTGTGCTCACAGGAAGTCCAATCCACATCTGTAATAGAGGACAGAGGGATGACCAAACCTTCAACACATGGTTCCAGGGGTCATCCTGGCATGAAGGAAGAGAATGGAGTATCACATATATGTTTTGTTTTACACGGTAAAGTTTATTAAGCTGTGATCATCAATTCTGCCCATATTTCATTGGGCAGAACTCGGTCACTTGACCTTACTTAAATGGTAGGGGTGAGACTTGGACATGTAACTACTAGCAGGGCAGCTGTGCCTTGGCAACAGCTCTTCACTAGGAAAGAGAGATCCTCAGGGGAGCTGGCTGTTTTTACCACAGGGAGTTTGCAGGGACACTTGCCAGCTACAACACTTAAAGCTGGAACAGAACCGATGAAAAAGTTTGCCAAAATATTTGACACACGAGAATTATGTCCATTCTAGAAGAACAGCTTAAGGGACCAAGAAATTATATAAGTGTTAGCATTCAATGACCAAATTTTCTGATTCCTTTAAATATTCATCACTTACTCACATTCACAAGAAAATAAAGGGAAAATGTAAAATGCCATGTGTCCAAATTTTTTAGACATATTTTCTTAAGAGAGTATTCTTTTAATACCTAGTTGTGCTATCCTCCATGTCCTTCTGTGCCTTTTATGTCTTGATGTTTTCCCCAGAATTCATAATGTCCAAGACATCCCTGTGCACATCCTTATATAAGCCTGAATGTATTGTCTGTACAAATAGATGTCCTGCACTGATCCAAGGAAAACTGGCCAAGAATAAGGGCCACACCTCTCCATTATTCACAGTAGCTTTCTTCATGGGAATGTGCTGCATTGACCCCAGTGTGGTCCTTCCATGTCCTCCCCTCTCAGTTAACTTTCTCAGCCAGACTTGCCATTCACATTCAGAGTGACTTAATGCTCAAAGGCAGAGAAGTTACACTTTCATAGGTAAATCTTAATTTTAATTGAGTTTAAGGCCCTTCAACATAAGGGATGAAGGTTAGCCCAGACAGAATTGCAAGATGTTTTTGTTGTGGAGGTTGAAGAACAGCTCAAAACGACTACCTGAGGAGCAGAGCTCTGGCCACCTTGATTTTGCTGATGTTGGCACATGGAACTTGTTTTTTATTTATTTTTATTTTTTTTAATTGAGTTGGTTATGTTGGGTCTCCAACCCTGTATTCTATTATTTAGGAAAGAACAAACACGTATCTGAGTTTGTCTTGCTTTGCCTCTGAAGTGGTTATGTTCTTCTCTCTTCAGGGTAAAAAATTTTCCATGTTCCCCTGCCTCGTATGTGGATATAAGATTGTGTTAAGGTTCTGGTACCTCTTTACAATTGGCAAAGCACTTTCATTGTCCTAGACGCCTATGACTGACTGGTAGCTTGCATTCATATTGTGAGGCATCCTCTCCATGGTGAGGGTTTATGAGGAGTGAGAAAAGGGAAGAATAGAAAGGAAAGAGAAAATAGGATGATTATTTATGCAACAACTGCTGATCAGTTAATCATGTTTAGACCCTAAAATCAACACTTTATTTGTTGTTTCAAAAAAGGCACATAATTTTCTAATTTCATCTAGGACACTACCAACTTTCTGTTGGCTGAGGTCATCAGCCCCTCCCTTTTATGGAACTTCAAACGGCTGTCAGCAAAATTATTGCCTAGGTGGTAGTGTGTGCTGGAATATGGAGGCGCGATAATGATTATATTTTCTAAATGTTTATAAGACAGATTGTGACTCAGAACACCTTCTCTTCTGTGATGCTTCTTCTGCATTGAAAGTGGTGGATGGATATGTCCATGTAAAAATGGGGGCAGTTAAAACAACAATGAGATACAACTACCTGCCAGTTAGATTAGAGTGGCCCAAATCTGGAGCACTGATAACATCGAATGTGGGGCCACTGGAATCCTCGTACATTGCTGGTGCGAATGCAAAATAGTAAGACCACTTAGTAAGACCAGTGTGACAGTTGCTTACAAAACTCAAAATATTCTTGCCAATCACACACTTCAACATTTAGAGACTTATGTCCACACAACAACCTGCAGAAGGATATTTAAAAGCAGCTTTGTTCATAATTACCATATGATTTTAATTAGATGAGGAATCTAAGAAACAAAATAAACAAATAAAACAGAAACAAACATAGATACAGAGAACAAATTGAATGTTGTCAGATTGGAGGGTGGGGCTGGGGCAGGGCAGTGGGAGAGATGGTTGAAATAGGTGAAAAGGATCAGGAATTACAAATTGACAATTAAAAAATTGTCGCAGGGATATGAAGTACAACATAGGGAATATGGTCAATAATATTGTAATAACTACGTATCATGTCAGATGAGTACTAGGCTTACCAGAATGATCATTTCCTAAGGTATACATATGTATAATCACTATGTCGTAAACCTGAAACTAATATAATATTGTATGTCAATTGTAATTGAAAAATTTTCAAAAAGCTTGGAAGCAACCAAGGTGTCCTTCAGTAAGTGAACAGATAAATAAATTGTTACATCCAGACAATGGACTATTATTCAACACTAAAAAAAATCAGCTATCAAGTCATAAAGGGACATAAAAGAAATTTAAATGTATATTTCTAAGTAAGAGAAGCCAATCTGAAAAGCCTACATACCATATGAGTCTAATTATATGACCTTCTGGAAAAAGCAAAACTATGGAGACATAAACTGAGCAGTGGTTGCAAGGACTTTGGGGGGGGGGGTAGGGTGACATGAATAGGCAGAACACAGAGGATTTTTAGGGCAGTGAAATGTTCTTTATGGTATTATAATGATGGCTATGTGTCATTCTACATTTGTCCAAACTTGTAGAAAGAATAGTACCAAGAATGAACCCTAACGTAAATTATGGAGTTTGAATAATTATGATGTGTCAATGTAGGTTCATCCTTGGGGGAAAAAATTTTAAAAAAATTCTGTGGAGTGATGAGGTCGATAATGGGGAAGCTATGCGTATATGGAGGTAAGGAGTATATAAGAAACGTCTGTACCTTTCTTGCAATTTTATTTTAAATTTGAAACTGCTGAACACATGAAATCTGAAAAAAAAAAGCAAAAAAAAAAAAAAGCAAAGCAAAATAACAGAGACAGAAAGACTAGAAGACAGTACTCTACAGAGAGGAGATGCTGAAGAGAAGTTATAGTGCTTCTGACTCCCATCTCCATTCAACCCTTACCCTTCACTCCATAATAAAGGTAGATGCAGATCATGGAAGGAACTTTGATAAAGGGCCTAAAGGGGTCCAGACCCAAAAGGTATGTGTGCGGGAGGTATTACTGAGTGAGAGAAGGAGATGAGGCATTCATGCTAAGCTTCAAGACAATAACAAGTGAATATGGAAAATTTCTTACTCTATATAGCTGTCTCTTTAATATACAAATTAGGAAAGAATTATAGAAGTTAAAGCTTGTCAGGAGCTGGAGTCATTTTATCATTCGATCTTTCCATCTGTTAATGCATGCCATGCTGTGTACTGAGTATTTAATAAATGTTTATTTAATAAAAATAAATAAATAAATTCAACTTTGTTTCCCTCCCCTCGCCCTAATACAAATCTGTTGAAGTAGTAGGTGCTTTAAATATTTCATTGACTTTTTAATCATCCTTTTATCTGTCTTGTTCCTTCTGTACTCCTCGGCCCCATACCATATACAGCAACTCAGCATTTCAGAGAGAGCGAGAGAGAGAGATTAATAGGAATGGAATTTGGACCGTCATGATAAGCAAAATAGAAAACATATTTTATTTGATATCTATATTCTCTAATATAAGCATCTTCTCCACTTATTTATGCAGCCAACTCTGCCAATATTCCTAAGGTAATTTAATAAAATCAAGACTCTCTTGGTCCTTGGAGCAGTGTACCTCTGGGTCCTTGATGATTGAAGAATTGAAGAATTCTAGAACTGATTTGCCTTTGTCTGTACAAGGGTATATGGCTCACATCTTAGCTTCCATCTTGTTCTCACTTCATTGTCTATCTCTTTTCTCAAAGTCCTCATCTCTTCTGATGCCCTGGTATAAAGGAAGGGTCCTCCCTTCTTGCAGTGTTTTCTGGCTTTCTGCTTATTTGTATTCACCATCACTATGAATTTCAACTAAAGTAGGCTGCAACCTATTTTTGGTGATTTGGGGTCAAGGTGAGGAATAGAGTTAATGGGCAAAGTTAATTAGAAGCCTGATGGAGTCTACAATAGAATCTAGATTCTTTTCATTTTGGTTGAGGATCAGTCAGCCCTTTGTTTAGTAACCTGAACACATATAAAACTTCATTTTTGCAACTTCATGATTTTTTAGCCATTAGCTGTGGTCTGGTTATTGGGCTTACTTGCCATTATGTCTCATCTTGATATTTTCATTGATTTTTTTCCCCCAAAGAAACCAGAAGCTCTTCCTATATTTTCATTATAGTAGGCCTGAAGAATAAAAGCATACTTTTGAAAAATATCAATATTCATAGAATGTTCTGATGGAGCATTGTTATCTCATTTTTTTTTTATTTCTATAGATAAAAGAAGGAAGTCAAAGTAATAGAACAATATTGAATTCTAGGAGATTTATGGTATTTAAAAAAACAAGCTGATAATCAAATAAGAAAGTTTCCACCTGAGAGAGAAAATTCAGTGGTGGGTAACCTAGAGATATATTATTTTAAAAATGCATGTCAGCATTACTGGCCACATAAATAAATGACACAATAAAATATGATGAAGTTCCTGTTATTACACTGATGATATAAGGAAGGACAATTACCATACTTCTGGAAAATGTTTTGGGATAAGGAAAAAAATCACAATTTTTATATGTTGTAACAAATTATAACGACTACTAGGTTGACTCCTGAAGAAACATATATATTATAAAATACATGTATAAAAGGGAGGGAACGGAGTCTTTGGTCATGGCAAATATTGGATGGTTGGGGACTGACTGAATTTAAGACCCAAAGAAGCACCTGTCAGTTGTTGCTCTTTATCCATCAGGTTGCGTCCCTGGATCCCTGCAAAGCCTTTATTTAGATCTAGCAGCTAAACGGAGAGAGAAGGAACCCTGGGAAATTTGACTTGCTAGGTTCTGAGAAGGGCTGTCCTCACAATTGACTTTCCCTGGATGGCTCTGCCCGTTCTTGCCAATTGGTAAGTTAGTTCAGTGTTTTGAAACAGGAGGAAGATAAAACTCGTTACCTCATAACTTGTTTTTTCACTCTCAATAGTGAGTAAAGATTTCCAAAACATATCATTTTCCATGAACTCTTTTTAACAAAGTGTCATTATGTTTGTTAAAATTGATAACATTTTTCTTCAAACTCTCATTTTTTTCTTGTCCCCAATCTTGTTGGCCTCTTCATCTATGGGATTTGCAATCTCTAACGGGACCTCACCCACAATATCAGGTAGAGATCAATGGCAACTACCCAGAAAAATGGTGGCTGATAGTTCTTAAAGTATATTGGCAGAAAAGCACACACGTCACAGGTGGACCCGCACACATAAGCATTAGTACTTCCTAACACGTCGCTAACATAATCACTAGGATAAAATAGATCATCTGCTTTATCCCTATTCTTCTTTGTCCCTTATTTTCTGACACTGTTATTAACCTTTCAAAAATGAAGACACTTCTATCTGTAGCTGTATCTATATTAAGATAATCCAGAGACAATGCAATGTTCTAAAAATAAATATATTGACTGTTTTAGGCAATTAGTGGATAAGGGATGTTTTTTTACTATGTTCAAATGGCCAAAATCGCCACACCTTTGAGCCTAAATCTGGTGGCTTGTCTTCCCTAGACTGTGCAGCTTGAAGATGGGAAGCAATCAGTCCCAAAAGTCTACAAGCTACCTACTTTCCTCTTGTTTGCATGGTCCTAAAGTTAGAACATCTTGTTCAGATCAAATTGAAAACATAATCATAGTTTTGTTTGTACTGGAAAAAGAGGAACAGATGAAAAAAGAAGTAGGGATAGAAAAAGAGGAGGAAAGAGATTCAAAGAGAAACAAAGTATCCTTTTGTCCTCAGTGGTTCCTTTATAAACTTAAAGAGAGAGAGAATTGCTTGAGAAGAACAACAAAAAGACAACAACCTAAAAAGAGTAACTTTTTGTTTTCAAATTACCTAATAGAGTGTTATATTTTTACCTCTTCTATTAAAGATCACAGATGTGTGTACATCTGCCTAGAATAACAGTGAGGATTCATTTAGTGAAATCATTTGCTCTCTCTCTCTTAAAAAGTCTATAGTAATTCCATATTTCATCTGAAAGCCTAGCTGTCTATTGATTTCAAGGCTAGCTTACAAGGAAGCCCTCTGTGTGATCTGAAGGCTGATGAAGAATCTATATGCCATCACAGTTCAAACCCCAGGAGACAAAAAAAAAAAAAAAAAAAAAAAAAAAAGGAAAGAGGCTGACTGTAATTCATTCTCTGCTGTAATTATCAGTGAGTTTACAGTTAGCACACTAGACCAAATGATACAATTTGTAAACATGGTGAGTTATGGTTCTGATCTCAGGCCCTGGGGCCAACCCAGTTTGTATTACAAGTTAGCATTTCCAAATCCTTTAGAATTTAGCCTTTGATTGCACCATAAAAGTAAAAAGGAAAAAAAAATAAAGATAAATCTTTTAGAATTCATTGATTGGCCACACTGAGACAAACACACAACTTTCTGAAACACAGGAAATTGTTTATTCAAAGGTACTTTATATAATTTCCACGCAAGAAAAAAATGGGAAATGCTTAAAATTTAAAAGCATTTTTTTAAAAAAGCACATGGTACTGAGGCTTGCATTGACTTGTTAGGCCTGCATCAGAGTCCTAGCTTCCAGATTCTTCTCCTCCCACAGAAAATGAGGTAGTTTGTAAGGGCTGGAACAGACACAGTCCTGTGATTGTGCCCAGGAGGGGAACACACCCCTCTCTATATGATGATTCCATGTTATGGCTACATAGTAAAATGGAGTCCACGCCCAAGCAAGGAAATCATTTCCTCGAAGGGTCATGTCTAAAGCAAATGTGGAGAATGAGGTTTTGGAAAGTATTGCAAAAAATCAACAGCATGACTGCTTTAATATGCACAAGGACCACCTAAAAGCTCGCTAACATGTGGATTCCAAACCCAATCCTTGAGATTTTGATTCAGTAGGATTTGGGTGGGGCCAATGGATTCACATTTGCTATAAACTTTCCTGGTGATTCTGATACTGATGATTCATGAATCACACTTTGAAAAATATTTGAAAAGACCATTTCACTATGCACCATTCAGAAATACACACATGTGGAAATTACTCTATGGAGACCTCATTTTATCACTAATTTATTCATCAGTTATTATGAGCCTACTCATATGCAAATTAGTGAAAAAGATATGCTCAAATGATATTCATTTTTTAAAAAAGTGTTAAAATATTTTATAATATTTAGAAACTTTTAAACTAACCAAGAAGACAAAATAGTACAGTTAAAAATATGTGTCACTAATAGGTACCAGCCTGATTTTTTTTGTAGTAAATAGTAATTGGTTTTTGCTTAGATGTAGATTCCTTTAAGGTTCTGAATAAAGTTTTCTTTTTAATTGATTTGCACGTGGGGAAATTTCACATGCTATATTGCGGGTGAATATTTCCATTTGTCTCAGCCCATTTTTGTATGTGGGCATGAGTGAATATGTGTTCTTAGGTTTGTGGCTAATGCATCATCGATAGTAATTACAATGTGTGAGTCTTCATGAAGAAGGAGGAGGAGGAGAAGTAGAAAAAGAAGAAGGAGAAGACAGATAAGAGGAAGAAAAGGAGGAAAAAATATATAACAAACTAATCTCCTACACTAAATTTATCCCTCAGTTTTGTGGTACTCAGCTACACAGATGACCCTCAATAATACTAATTTATATGGAAATGCAAAGGACCTAGACTCATCAAAACAATTTTGTAAAAAAACAAAACAAACAAAAACAACAAAAAAAATTTAAAAGAATAATTTACTCCAAACTTTATACATTCATGCTTTAATTGAACTGTAGTTTCTGCGTCAGTTAGAAATATTTCTGCTAAAGACTTCCATCAATAAAAATGTCATCGATCATGTATGTGCACACAGGAAAGAGGGCTGGTAAAAAAACACTCTGATGAATGAAAAACTTTGAAATTCCTGGAAGATAACATGGAAGGACAGAATTTAGGTGATCTTGGGTTTGGTGATGTCTTTTAAAATGTAACATCTGAAACAATACAAGAGAGAAAAGTTGTGATACATATACAATACTAGATGTTAATAATAGGGGAAATGGGTGTGGGGGTGTATGAGATCTCTGTATTTTTTATCAGTTTTTTTTTAACTTACTTAAAATTAAATATTTTTGCTCTAGGAGGAAAAAAAAAACACTGAAAAGATAATAATAATAAAAAAACAAGCTATAATCCATAGACTGGGATAAATCTTTGCAGAGCATCTGTCTGATAAAGGACTGGTATCTAAACTATACAAAGAACTTTAAAACTCAACAGTAAGAAAACAAACAACCTAATATATTTTTTTAATTAACAAAAAAATGTTAACAGAAATCTCACCACAGAAGATATACAGATGACAAGTACATAAAAAGATACTCAACACTCTATGTCATTAGAGAATTAATTGCAAATTAAAACAACAATAAGATGACACTACAAAACTAACAAAATAGCCAAAATCCAGAACACTGACAATATCAAATGCTGGTAAGGATGTGAGCAACTGGAACTCATTCATTGTTGATGTGAATGCAAAATGGTATAGCCATTTTGGAAAACAGTTTGGTCATTTTTCACATAACTAAACATACACTTACTATTTAATCCTGCAATTACACTTCTTGGTACTTACTCAAAGGCATTAAAAATTATGTCTACACAAAAAATTACACAAGAATGTTTTTAGCAGCTTTTTTATAATTGCCAAAACTCAAAAGCAACCAAGATGTCCCTCATTAGGCAAATAGATAAACAGCCTGTGGTACATGTGTACAACGAAATACAATCCAGCAATAAAAAGAAATGAGCTACAAAAATATGAAGGAAACTTAAAAAGTCTTTCTAAGTAAAAGAAGCCATTCTGAAAAGGCTACATACTGTGTGATTTCACCTGTATATGACAAAGGTGAAACTATGGAGAGAATAAAAAGAATGGTGGGTTTCAAGGGTTAGGGGAGAGGGAGTGATGAATAAGTGGAGTATGAGGAATGGGGAATTTTTAAGGCAGTGAAACTGTTCTGTTTGATGCTATAATGGCGATACATGCCATTATACATTAAAAAAAACATGAAATGTACAAAGAGCGATTCCTAATTAAACTATGGACTTTAGGTAATAATAATGTATTAATATTGGCTTATCAGTTGTGATACATAGACAGTATTAGATGTTCATAATAGGGGAAATGGGTGTGGGGTGTATGACATCTCTGTATTTTTTAGAATTTTTTTTGTAAACTAAAACTGCTCCCAAAATAAATTCTATGAATTAAAAAATTATTAAAGAGTTAAAAAAGCATGTTTCTGTTCTGGTGCCTTACTGAAAAATAGGCTTAACATATCGGATGTTAAAAGGGAGTTTGAAAATTTGAAAGCAGCATATATATTCCCAAAAGAGTTGAATGAAATAAATCTGATACCTTTGGAGGTGTCAGTAAAGACAGAAAACTATGTAAAATTGCTGTTTCCATAAAACTCGGTATCTAAAATGTATTTATAATGAAGTGGGCACTATTCAAGTCTATTTTATAGGTGCTGCCTTAATTCAATTATATATACTTTAGCATTTAAATAAGGACTAGCTGAAGATGTTAAAATACCTGTACCCAACGGGACTTTACATATATTAATCCTAAATCTCATGAAAAAAAGATAGTCCCTCTCCATTTTATAAAGAAGAGAATGGAGGTTAAAAGATATTAAAGCATTTGCTTAAGATCACCCAGCTAGTAGGTTGCAAATTTGGGTTAATATGGTTCAAAATATAGTTTTCTTTCTCTAAGAATAAATGGAAATTCCAGGATGCATGAAAGCCGAATTGTGGAGAGAGATTTGGAAACAGATCAGGTTCTTCCAAATATGCCAGGTAATAACTGCATTCTAGAGGGCATGCTGGGTGATACAAATGACTTATCCAAACGATAAGTTAAGGCTGATATTAGGTCACAGAAAAATGATAGTAACATCAAATAATAGAATTAATTTCCTAGATGAAGAAATTAAGGTCTCTTTCAAGGTTTAGCTGTCTTGTTTGATAATAAGACTGATAATTTTTTCTTGAAGTCTGTTCTCTCATTCATCCTTTTGGACAAGAAGCCATCTACTATTAGCTGGGGATATGAGTCTACATTTCCCATCCTTTCTTCCAACCTATAATGTTATGTGACTGAGTTCTGGCCAATGGATGAATGGAAGTGATGTGTGAAAATTCTGAGTCGTGTTCTTGCAAGAAAGATGCTTATTCTTTCCCTCTTTCCTCTGTTCAATGTGGATGTGTGATGGGTATAGAAAATGTAGTGGGAGTGAGCCAGCTTTGACCACCCTCATGAGGATCATGCACTAGCAGAAGGAACCTAAGGCCCTGGATGGCTTTATAAAGCAGAGATGCTGAAGCTCTCTGGACCACCTACCAACTCAGACTTTACATGAGAGAGAAATAAATTAATCTTGTTCAAGCCACTTTTATTTAGTCTCTATGAAAGCAGCCGAAACAATCCTGAAATGTATACCTCCTAACTCCCAGTTTAGTGTTGTCACCCTTGTATATTTATTGCACTGAGATATTTCTCTGATTACTAATTTATTTAAATATATTAATTCCTTTTTTTAAAAAATGTGGATGAACAGTATGAATTTGGGTCAATATTATTTAATTAAGTAAATTTGATTCCAGGACTGTAGACTATATTACTACACATTACTATTCTCAAGTCTAATTAAAATATTGAAAATTAATTAAAATTCAAGAAAGACTTATTAGATTTTATAGGAAGAATCTATATAGTAAATAGCATGTTATTGTTTTTGTTGCTGTTGCTGTTTACTGTTAGGCTGGGTAAGAATCTATTGAATTTATGCATGGCTTTTTTTGAGAGACTTTTCTTTACTCTTCTGACTTAATGGAAACTATTCCAATCAATAAAAATAATTTATCCAATCAAATCATTTGAAAAATGTCTGTTAATTTCTGAAATATTCTATGGAATTTTTCTCCTGTACTTTAAACACTTTTCATGGCATCTGTTCAAATGATTAAAGAAAAAATCTCCCCCTCACCAAAACCATAAAAAATTTCAATTAAAAAAAAAAGTTCTGAAATATCCTGAACAGATATTGAGGGTAAGAACGAGATAACCAGGAAATTTAGAATGGGTTTATTGATCCCAAACTTATGCTATAATGGAAATATTAATCACAGCTGTAATTATTGGATAACTTATTTGTCATAGCCTTATAACCTGCTTCAGTGAAAGCTTTTTCTCTTTTTTTCCCCCTGGGAACATTCTAAATCTGACTAGAGCTGTTTATTTACTCAGGCTCTCTCTCTACTTACCCCAGAGTAAAGGCTAACGGTTTGCCTTTAATGCAACTGTTCCCAATTGCTGAAGTTAAATAACAAATATGTTTTGATGCTTCTGCATAGTTAAAAAAATTATTTCTGAATGTAAAATTTTGAGAAATGCTTATAATTCTTTTGAATCATGTACCAAATAGGTCACCAAACTGGAATTTAATTCACTTCTAATTGATTAATGTTTTTTGAATTATTAGTAGTGTTATACATATGTGTTCTAATTAGTATTATTTCAGTTAGCCAGGAGAGATGCTCATGTCTTATTCCCTTAACAACTTAACCCCTTCTGATGTGCTGGTCTGTTAAATATTTTACATGTCTGAGCTGTCTAGACTCAAAGTCAGTTAAAATATTTCATCTTAGATATTTGTCTTCATTTTCCCTATCCCCACTCAAGTCTAACCTCTGTTCCATCTAGAATCCCTGCACCTATCACCCTGAGAAAAAATTTTTTTCTTTTTCAATTCAACTAAATTTTATGTTAGTTTGTTCTAGATCACCTAGATTACTAACCTCAGCTTCATAAGGACTGATGTGTTTGTTCCTTCTGGTCCCCAGACTCTACTATACTAAAATCACTGTAGTGTTTTGATATTGGACATATTATAAACACACCATGTTTATAACAAATTACCCTTCCTGCATTAAAGTAACTAAACTTGTACACTTTTAAATTATAAGAGTATGAGAGGCTGTTTTGTATGGTGGATACTGATACCAGTACTTCTGGACCACTCTGTGTCTCAGGTTTTGTTTTTTAAAAATATTGGGTAGATAAAAAATTATATTTATAAATAATCAAAATGTATGAAAGTTATACAATATCCATTTATGCAACTACTATCTATCTAGTGTAAGAAAAAAAAATAAATGATCTGTGAAGTTCCTTATGTTCCCTGCTCCAGCCTTATTTCTCCTCTCCCAAGAAGTTACTTTATCCTTAATTTTGTGGTTATCATTACTTTAGTGTCTTAAGTGTTTTTTAACCTGTAAAGTAAATACAATAGCAGTGACCACTTAATAGGGTTGTAAATACTAATGAATTAGTAGATAGACAAAACGTTTAGAATCCTGCTTGGCAGAAAAATCAATAAGCATGCCCATTGCGATAACGATGATGGTAATGATGGATAAACTTAATATTGTAAAGCACATTGTTAATTCTATCCACTGTTTTGTTCAACAAGACATTAGAGATTTTGTGTCCTTTGAAGCAATATGAAAACACGGAACTTAGTCATTTTTTAAGATAAAAAGCCTCTATACTAAATGAAAAATTCTCATAAGAATGTACCTTTTTCTAGGGCAGATGTCTTAGGATCTATAGAACTTTAGGAAGTAAGAATTTCTTGTTACCATCAGAATTTATTTTTTAAAAAAACTCAGCAAAAAGTTTTTATTCATCACAAATTTGTTTCAAACATTTTAGAACTCATGAGCCAAACTTTCTATCTAAAGAGATGTTTTAAATCTATGGAAAAAGTAAACTATGGTTGAAATTTCATTCCATTTACCTGTCTTTGTGCTTTCTTGGAAAATAATCTCTTTTTTTGTTTGTTTTTTTGTTTGTTTTTTGGTTTTTGGTTTTTTTTAGAGAATGAGGCTAAGTCTCATAAACTGGAAATTAAATAGCCACAAAATAATCACAATGTCCACTCCATGTACTAATTTGATAAAGCTAAAGAAAATAATATCAAGAGGCTATCAAATGTAAAACTATATAGATGAGAGCACAATTATATTCAAAAACAAATATTCTGGTTAAAAAATGTCCACTCTTTGGACATGAGTCAGAAATCAAAGATAAAAGAGTCATCAAAATGTCATTTGTGATTTCATCACCTCTGGATAAAAATCACATCAATATGTCTTTAGAGGATATGGACTTTTAAAAAAAAAAACTTTTAAAATTTCAATATAACACATTTGAAAACTTCACAGACCATAATTATGAAGTTCAATTAATTTTCAGAAGGTGAATGCCCTCAAGTTACCATCCACCCAGATCAAAAAACAATCTTCAGCATTGCACTGCTTTCTAATATGTTCCTGATCATGTTTTTTTTTCACTGAGAAAGGGTAAAATCCAAACTTATATCTTTATATTTTAGATAAAGAAACAAGATTTCGTCAGCTAATTTCTTAGGTTACCAGTTGATAAATTTGATCAATCAACTTATTTCTCTCAAGTAACTATGATGGCCTTTTACTAGGCCACTTACATTGACCAGTGAAATTGGGTCAAATACACAGTGGGGATCAATTTTTGATTGATTTATGATCACATGGTGACAGCTGGTAAATGGTGTAGCATGTCACTCCCACCAATAACTTAATGACTTGGTTTTATATCTAGAATGAGGCCAAATATGATTTGGTCCTTGACCAAAAAACAAATACTTGGCTGCCACTTTTTGTGGTTTCTCTCTCTCTCTCTCTCCTCTCTCTTCTCTCTCTCTCTCTCTCTCTCTCTCTCTCTCTCTCACACACACACACACACACACAGATTTGCTTTAATGGGAAAAGTTATTTTTTGAAGAATAACCTTTCCCTTTTTTCATCAAATTTAAGTGTTAAAAAGAATGTTTAGTAAGATGGTAATATCAACTAACTAAAATTCTGATAATTGTGAATGTGTTTCATCTTAGAGATAACTTTTAAATTTTATTTTAAATATTTGTTATTTTTTCTCTTTAAATATAACTTATGTCTTGTTCGGCATATGAGATTTTTTTGAAAATTGACTTTGAGAAATTCTTTCGTTAAGCCATCTTGAGTGGATAAAATATTTGATGTTGCTTGGTAGGCATTGTCCAACACACACACACACAAAGCCAGTTGAGAAGTGCCTCATGTCTTAATGAAAGTTATATTGAAATTTTTATAAATTCTAGCTCCAATTTCAAAAAGCAAAGGCAGTTCACTTGCTTCTGTTCAAGAGAAGAATGATGATTAGCCCATTTTGACTGAAAAAGGATTTCACATTCAGTTGTGTCTATGGAAATATAACTCTTTCTGTGCCTGTTGAATTATAAAAAGAGACTTCAAGTAGGATCAGGACCTCAAAAGAAGACTTTTTTAAAGACTATTATCTTAGGTAAGCAGAAATAGCAATAGAGTTGGAGATGGAGATGAAGATGGAGATAGGGAAATTTAAGACCCGTTAAAATGAATGCATTTCTTTGTAATATCTTTCTAGTCATATTAAACACATGACCATTTGTCTATTATTAAGCACTTCACGTGCCTCCATTTAATAAAGCTTCCTTACTATAACAGACATTTAAAAAATCAACAATTAGTACAGAATTCAGATTTATAGTGTGTTGAATTAATGTAAACCTTCAAAAAGGATTAGCTATTTTAAATATTAAAGTATTGATATACACTTAATATTTATATAGTGTGACATATAAAGATGAATATCATATAATATGTAAACATATGATATGGGGAAGTCTTCACTCTTTATTCTTTTTTATTTTTTTAGAACTAACGCATGTACTTGGTTTGACAAAACTGTGCACTACAAACATTTTGCCAGTAAACAGTGAGTCTTATCCCGCTCTAAATCCTATGTCACTTCTCAGAGATATTCATTATCAAAAGTTTCAGGTGTGCCTTAACAGAAAATTCCCATAAAATTATGCCATGGGTATTCTCTTCTGGTTATCATCAAGGCTCCCATTGTTTCTATTTAAATAGTCTCATCGCATCTGCTGTCTCTCCAACTTTTATGCCATCCTTTGGGGACAGGGATATCTGATAAGGCTAACAACATCTTTCTGATAGCTTTCTGCCTCCCAAAGTTACTGTGTGGGATCATAATATGAGTTCCCATCACTTATAGGATCCATTAACCTCTCCTTCCCAGGAGTCTCTCTCTCTCTTTTGTAAATGTACATACCTTTTGTTACTGTTCTTACATTTTATTTTTAGATAGAATATTGCACTGAGAAATAGTCTGTAGCATTAGAATTTACTCACCCTGCTGCTGATTTTTAAACTACTTCCTAAATATGACTTTTCTGGTATTTCGTTTTTCTCTCTTTTCTCTTTTTTCTCTCAGTATAAATGAAGCTATTAGAGGGAAAAATTATTTACTAATTGTTCGAGCACCCATAGATACGTAAACAATTTATGCTTTTTAGTTTTCTTGCTCTTGAAAATATGGTACTCAGTCAATGTTAGTTGTGGTGACGCTGTGGCTGTATGCTCCAATCCAGATACAGGTCTAGTCTTAGTGTCCTGATCCCCTCTGGGGAAAGCTGATGAATGCTTTTTGGCACGTGCTTAGAAGCCTGAGATGAACACTATTATAATTTATTTCCATCTAAATTACTCCAATTTGGGCAAAGATGCCGAATTGCACTGATTTCCCATAAAACTAGATCATTTTGATGAATACCGGTTTATCTCTAGATGCAGGATATTAGAGTAACAGAAAATAAACATATACACACATATAAATTTCTCCAACCTTGTGTTTTGAATCAAACAATTGTTTTGTGTTCTTCCCATTGATTCAGTTAGTAATTAATACTATGCTCTACAATGAATGTCACTTGCATAATTTGAACACTCAAAAATATTAATATTCCCTTTTAGAAACAAAATGAACCAGCTGTTTGAAGCATATTTTGTAATCAGATTGGGCCTGTAAACAGTGAAATGGTAAATTATTCTTTAAATCTGCTGCTCTGTCAGTGTTTTACAATGTGATCACTCATACTGGAAGAAAGTAGTCTACTTTATAAACTAATTTCCTAAAGAATATATCTTAATATCAAATTGTCCCAAACATTTTTTCTCAACCTCTTCCCTGTTAATTATTATTGTATTTGATATCTATTGTTTAAAATAACTGTAAATTAAACTGACATGTCATTTGGAGTAGTACCTTATAGGTAAAATGACCATGTAGACTGATTGTTTGTCAGCTATAGAAATAAATAAAAATATAAAGCTACATTTGTTCAGTGAGGAAAATATTTAAACATTACTTACACATTGAAAAAATATTTAACAAGCATCTACTGAAAAAGGGCAAGATATAAAAGAGACACTGAGAGGTCTTACAATTTTCCTTCATAATAGGTCTTCAATATATAGAAATACAAGCTTATTGAACTTTTAAATCTCAGAACTTTTAAATCTCGGAACTTATTAGAAATACAACTCACTTTATGGACTATTAGGTTCCTTCTAATATGTATTCCGATAAACCTGACCCTCTCTTCCATTTATATGGTCTTTCACATTGAATTGCTGAATCTGACTTTCTTTCCCCATTGGACCCCAGATTGATCAATGTATTTCTAGGACTTGAGAGGATCCACAAAGTACTAGGAAAGAGTTTCAGCCACTAGAGAGATTTGCACTTACCTGACTGTAGAATATTGAGAAAGGGTTGTGTTAAAATTAAGTGATTTTTATTGAATATTCTCTCCAGCTAAATTGTCATTATTGGTGTTTCATGATAATGTTCTGCTACTGCCCTAAATGTTGGAGAGAGCCTGCATATCCATCAGAGTGTGCAACATGTGCTGCAGTAACAAACAATCCCCAAATCTGAGTGACTTAAACCACCAACAAAAAAATGCCTTCTCATTCTTGCTGTAACAGCCTCTTAGACTGGCAGCAGCTCTGCCCCATGTCACTCTCACTCAGGGACCCAGGATGATAGAACCTCCACATCTATATGTCACTCTGGTACAGAGAAAGGAACAGGGCTCACCAAAAACTGTCTCAGCAAGGTTTCTGCCTAAAAGTAAAAACCTCACTCCTCTTTACTTCCCACATCACATTACATTGGCCAAAGCAAGTCACATAGCATAAAAGGATGTGCAGTCCCATCAGGAGAATTAAAACACTGGTAATATCCCTAAAGCCTCTCATATCTAATGTATCCACCATTATTAATTAAAAATTTACTAATCTCAAGAGTGAAAATTTTAGCTAGTTGTGCCTCATTAAACTCTATTTATAACTAAATGCAATTGCCTTGTTATCATACATATATGTTTCTCTCTGAGATAGTACCAATACTTACTATAAAACTGGCACAAAAATACATTGTAGAAAACCAGAAACATGAGCATTTTATAAGTGAGGTGTGCCTAAACTATATCTCCAGGAGAAAGCTTATCCTCATTAATTTTACACAGTTCAATTTATCTTTCATGCTCACTTGATTATTATTAAACCTGGGGTGATACCCAGCCCATCACAGAGCTGGCTAGGATCTTTCTAAAGCTAATTTTTGCCTGGGGGCTTGCTGGTTTAATCATCTGACTTGCTCTCCTTTTGAGTCCCTATTAGTGTTGGACTTCCTGGGGTATTGTACAGTACTGACTCTGAGGTGGCCTACCCTGAGTTATTTTAATTTATTTTTTCCTATCTAAGAGACCACTGGGGAAGGTCAACCTACTCTACCTCCTCTCAATATGACAAATTCTCTAAAATTGAGATTTGTAGATTTCAGTGGAGCATGTTCCTTCCTTGCTGATGAGGTTAGAGCAGAAAAAGACCTATCTGGGGTGGGGGAAAATTAAAAGCATAATTCTAAGAAGAATGTCATTACTTCCTGTATGTCATGACTCCAATACTCAAAGGTTTTCCTTTCACTGGCCCTATTCAGCCAGTATTTTTCTAGTTTTGTTTCTTATTTTGTATGTTTTCTATTTGTTTGTTTAAGCTAGATGCTGTTTGACTAAGTCACATTCACCAACATGTTACATGACAGCACTGATTTCATCAAAAAGTGTCATTTTACTAATGTTAGAAATATAGATTTTGCACTAATTCTAATCAAACGTTTTTTATAAATATAATTATATAACTTTAAAATATGATTTTTCTTATTCTTTATATACACACAATGTTTTTAGAGACATTTCACTTGGGGAAATTTTTAATTGGCTGTGTCTCTTCCAACTTAAATGTTTTCTGTGACTACTTAAATGTGGTTGCTTAGCTAATGTTCTTTGCCACAAAGAATAGATCCACATATTTTTTTAAACTGGGAAACGAATCTAGATTACTCTTTTATTTTACTAGTGAGAATATTAAGATTCTGAATTTTTTTTTACACTAATGGAAGGGTAATTCCTGGGAAGTTTTTGTAAACTAAAAAACATGCTTTCAATAGACAAAAGAAAGGAAAAACAACAATAACAATATTATAAAATATTAATCACCTCCTAGTGTGTATTTGGAATTTTATGTCTGTGTTCTTTCAAAATACATAGAATAGCTAAAGTATAGATTAACTGAACTATATGGGTAGCAGTGGCTACCCAGAGTCTAAGAAAGATTCTGAGTCTTCACAATAGGGTTCTTTGATTGATTAGTAATGTCTTTCCTGGTTGAGGAAATGAGGTTAACAGCACACACATCATCTTCTGTTATGTCTGATGTAACTCAAAATAAAAGCAAACAGATTAGATTGGTTATGAATACGATAGCTTAATTTTTAACATAGCACTATACAAAGAGTATAAAACACTTCGATTAGCTTTCTGCATTCCCTTTTCATAACAACAGAAGGGAGTTTTAAAGGTGTTTTTGAAAGTCAGAACAATACAAATAGAATGTCTCGGTGGCCACCTTGTACTGGGTAGATAAAGGATGTACCATGGAAGCGGCTGCTATGCAATTTTTTTCTGCAATCTTTGGGGACTACCAAAGAAGGATATTGCTCAGAAACAATTCTAATAGTGTTCCCGAGAGCAGCTAACTAGAGAAGATCCCCTTGCAATCTGTTCTTGGAAGGCCTGCGTTTAAAGTTGTGTGCCAAATAAAAAGAACATTGTAATTTACAGCAGGAAGGCCCTAGGGATGGTCTTTGAGGATAGCTCTGAAGTGTGGCAATTTTTTTTTTCTAATCTGTAAGTAATGAGGACAGTGAAAATTGTTTCAGAGGAAACAAAAGGAATTTACAAAGCACATGTTGTAAAATTGCCTTGAACATAGGGACAGTGAAAAGATAATGAATTCTTGATAATCAAGGATACACAAGTTAACAAAGAAAGAACTCAGCCAAAAATATTATACAATATATTATAGGCCATTGTTACTAGAACATTTTTCTTATACCTTAAAAAAGCGAAAGAAATCTAAGAGTATATCACATAATTTTAAACATCATTTATAGATAAACCTTAGAGTAACTATTTGTTTCAAAGCCTATGTTTCCACAGCACAAAGGTCTATGTGGTACTATAGACTTGTTGTACAAGTCAGGGATCCCAAATTCTATTTCTAGATTTCTCTCTGAATACGTGATTTTGAGCAAGCCATATCATGTCTATGGACTTTAACTTTGTGTCTTAAAATGTTTTTTTTTTTTTTGATGAAATAATCTCTACATTTTGACTCTAAAACATTTCATGGTGTGATGTAAGTCAATAAACACCCACCTGAACACCCACCAACACCACTGGTCAAGAACAACATTTGGAGGGAAAGGAGAAACTTAAAAATAAGACTGAGGCAGATATAAGCTTGCTATGCACCTTTATGGACTGGCAGTTTAGAGAAGGGAAAGAAAGTGTTTACCATTTCCCTAGGCCCATTTTAAGAGCTCTCAGGCAAGATCCTGGTTGGCACTGTGGACAATAGAAAATTGGGTCAGGAAAAACATGAGGAGCAAGGGAAGAAGACGCACAGGTTCTGTTTAAGTTCCTCCCACACACAGCCACTTCTCTGAAAGAGGCACACGTGTGTTGTGCTAACACAGGTATGAGGTGTCGCTCCTCAAAGTGACAGAGACACTAAAATGCACCTGCTCCTGCCCATGGAAAAGTCTTAACATTGCCTGTGAGACTGCTGACCTTGATGCTGATCTTTAGATATTTCTCAATGTCTGAACAGGACTGCAGTAAACCTCATAAGGGGGAGGGTATTACATACAATCAGGCTACAGGGACAGAAAAAACTGAAAAGTCACTTTATATGATTGTGAAAGTCTGGAAAGAAATGATGAAAGAAGATACATAAATAATCATCGATAGCATTTAGTGACAGATTCAAAAGGTAAAAAAATCAGAAAGAGGAATTTGCTTTACTTAATTTTGACCAGGGATCTGGAAGATTTCCTCACAGAATCATGCAGAATATGTGACTATAAATCTCCTTTGTTTGTTTGTTTTTCAGTTTATAGAGGACAAGGCAAAACTAGCATGTTTATACACATGTTTCTGTTTCTAGAACTGATATCCTAGGAGAATCAAAAAGAACACATAAGAACAAAAGGAAGTCTTTGAAACTATATTTATCATTAATCCTATCTTAGAGATACGATGACATATTTATTTAAAGAAGAAGAAGAAGAAGAAGAAGAAGAAGAAGAAGAAGAAGAAGAAGAAGAAGAAGAAGAAGAAGAGAGAGGAGAGGAGGAGGAGGAGGAGGAGGAGGAGGAGGAGGAGGAGGAGGAGGAGGAGGAGGAGGAGGAGGAGGAGGAGGAGGAGGAGGAGGAGGAGGAGGAGGAGGAGGAAACTGTTAAAACTCTGAGATCAAAGGGCAAAAGATGAGGAATTCAAAATATGCTACAAGAAATTGCAAGTCTTAGTAGAATGAGTGACAAATATTGGAAATAATCCCAGAAAATAGAATAAAACGTAAAGAATAGAAAAAAGAAAGGAAGGATAATTTAAAAAGGATAGGAGATTTTGAGAATCAGCCTAGGAAATTCAATATTCTTATAGACACTCAGAAAGAAAGGTCAGAGGTAAGAGAAGAAATCATTAAAGAACTACTACAGATCATTTACCATGATTGAGGGCCCCATTGAATGGGCACAGTGGGTGAACGAAGATTCATATCAGGACTCAACACTGAAATTTCTGCCAAAGACCAACAAGTAAATTCTAAAATCTTGCATAAAAATTTTAAAATGTCATATTAAGTCAATCAGAAATTAGAATGCCTTCATTCTTTTCACAGCAATATGGGAAGCCAAGAGACAGAGAAATGCTACCTTCAAAATTCCTAGGGAAATTTTTTTCCTCAACTGTCTCAGTTACCTATTGCTGTATAACAAACAACCCCAGACCCTCAAATCACGTATTTTGCTCACAAATCTGGAATTTGAATAAGGTCCGTGTTCAAGACAAAGATCAGAGACCTCGTCTTTCTACGAGAGGAGTGTCAAAGTCACATTTTAAGAGTGTGTGAGATGGGAGATCTTGTTTTAACTATTTTTGGACAATGCAGTCTGCCCCATCAACCTAAGTGCAGGAGTTGAATGAAGACATTTTTCAGACATGGTAGATGTCAGACAATTTACCTCCCATGTACTCACTTTCGGGAAACTATATAAGAGAATGTGCTTTACCAAGACATATGATTGGTTAAAATTCAGGAAAACAGGGATCTAACTCCTTGGAGATATGAAGGACTCTCCAGGATGGTGAAAGGTGATCTGAGAACAGCAGTTATGCATACCTGTAAAGAACGACCACACTAGATTAAAATAGTGGGAACTGATATTTGGGTGTGATATCTCCCAGACATACTAAACTTTACATTACAAAGTAAATGTGAGGCTAAACTAGATCAACACTCAGAAAACTAAGTAAACAAAGAAATAAGATAGTCAAATTCAAGGAAAACAAGGAGTTTTGCGAGAAAGGATAAGTTGTTATAGTATACTACATGACTTAGTTGGGAATAGTGTTTATGTGGTCATGAAAATATCATCGTTAAATACTTGTGTAACCCAAATCATGCTGTTATTCTATTGGGAGAATGAGGAGTGCGGTTAGAATGTGTAGAACATCAGGTGGGTACTGGGATTCATTAAAGAAAGCCAAGCCATTATTCTCTATAGTAGAACATTAATAGATGTGTCTCAAATTTTTTAAAAGTCAAGAAAGTGTGCTTTCTAGAGATATTGATATTTAAATTTGTAAAAAGAGCTGGAAGTCATTGAGTCTGAGAAATGGGCAATCTGTTTCCAGAAATTGGCAATGGAGAAGGTGAACAGGGGAACAAAAAGGATGTTATTTTCCTAAGTCTTATAAAATGATTTCATCCTTAAGAATGAGGAATAGGGCCTCTGGAGGGAAGGGTAGAGGAAGGCTTTGTGTATAGGACAATCATGCCACTCCCTGTCTCCTACAACAGCAGCCTGGGCCTCTCCCTGAAGTTCAGGTGTATTGTCGGTCCTTCCCTGCAGCCGGTGCCGTGAGCAGAAGGAGGGGCCCACACCAAAGTCATCCTCATTATTTCCTTTGGCATCTAGGGCCTTGGAGGACTTTCCTCTTTAAAAACAACCTTTGATAAATGGGGGAGAAATAACTATCACATCCAGAGAACTAATCAAGCTTCCTGGGAAATATGAATGTAAATAAAATATTGATTAAAAGCTAAAAGGATTTTAATTAGGTTACTTAGTTTAATAGTTTAATTTGGCAGAAACAGACAACTTGGACAAGGTTCTTTGTGTAAGCACATTTTAAATCACTAATTAAAATTTCAGATGGCAATCTGAGATTAGCAAAAGGATCTTCAAAGGCAAGCAAGATGCCCATTTATTTTATTTTAAAACTCAAAGCAATACTAAGATGTTACTTTAGATCTTCCATCTAAAATAATATGAATTCTTGGATATATTGTAACACACTTTGACCCATATACCATCTGTAATTAAATTATTTTGAACAAAAAACATCATTCAGTAGGCAAACATCACATATATTTTTATTAAAGAAGCACCTGTGTTTTTAATAGAATAGATCAAATATGTCTTCAGAGATACAATGTTTATTCCATAGGAAAAATAGACTCCTACACATGTAAAACTTATGGCAGAGTAAAATGTTATTTAGTCAGTCTGATTCAGTTGGTGCATAAACCATTTTGAGTCAAGACACCCAGAGAAGTTTCCCTATTAGGTAATTACATATCAACATACTAAGTGGCACACTTCAAGGTCAAAGCTAAGAGTGTCTATGTTTAAGATGGTAAGCCATACAAAGTGTATCAGTTCAAAGGATAGCGATTATAAGAACAGACTTCTAAGTCACATTGCCTGGGTCCAAATCCTGGTCTGCCACTTATTAGTCACATGACCTTGAGCAACTTAGATAGCACCTCTGTGTCTCTGTTTCCATATTTATAATATAGGAATTATAATAATCATACCTACTTTGCAGCGTTGTAATGAGGATGAAGAATGACTAAATCTCAAGCACTTAGCACAGGAAACTATGGAATGTAGTCAATACACAATAAATGTTAGTTCTATAAATTTTAAAAGCTTCTATAATTACTGTGATAAAACCACAGAAAATTGAAAATCTGTATTTTTAACAAGGGATAAAGAAAAGGGATAAACATCATGGACTCTGCTTTAAGATATATTGGGATTCATATCCTAACTCTCACATTCACTCGCCATGTGTACTTTGAACAAGTTACTTAACCTCTTTGATTCATTTTCCTCTTGAATAAATGAGGCTAACCACACCTAACTCAGAGTGTTGATGAAGTCAGTGATATAATGATGTTAAAGCCCTATATGAAGCTTGACTCACAAGAATTGGTCAACAAATGTTAAGTCACTATCCCTTCTCTTCTGAAATAAATATAAAAGTAGAGGATACATACCTGGTGACCTGCCCTATAAAAATTTGTTGAAGCGGTGACTCATGAAGTGGTTGCTTCCTTTAATTTAAATCCCCTAGGAAGGACTTCAATAGCACATTGATTTTATAATAGCTGCCCAAACACAGGAGGGCCTAAGTATGTCCTAATACAATCAAAGTCCCGCACTCATCTTCTGCAGGGGAGATAGCATTCCACTTGTAGGAAGACCACTCATACATATCAAAGAAAGTGATATTATGTAAAAGTCTTTGTGGCTTTTCTATAAGTCATGAATGTGGGCATGACATTCATTCTCCCTTATACAACTTTAGAAAAAGTGCTGAGGGCACCATGTCTACTTATTGGCTCTTCATGACCTCAGTCCAGACACTTAACTGATAATGTGTTAAGACATCAGGTTGAAATTCTTGACTTGTTGACGTCCAGATAAATTTCTCAGTATTGTTCATTAATGCCACAAGTGAATGAGGGGGGACTGACCATCCATTCCAGAATAGTTAACATATTTCCTATGAGTAATGATGGTAAATAAGGCTCCATACCCCATGATCGTTACCTATTTTTAAGATAATCTCTATGGGCCAACAAAGATTGTGCTTAAAAACAGTGAAAAGTGAAGGGGGAATCTGCCTATGAATGTTTCGAAGGAATGAATACTTCATCTGGTTTTACGTTATCTTAACACATAGTATCAAAAGGAAATTAAAGTTGGTTCAAAGACTACATCTATTTTGGTATAGCTAAACATTTATCTTCATCATTCGAAATTATCCTTTACTTTTCTGTCTCAACGGCATTGGGACAAACCACCTTCTCACTTTTATTTTAACCTTTAGTTAAGCCTCTAAGAGAGTGGCCATTTAATCCCTTGGAAACTCAGCTTCTATTGGAACCTTGTAATGTTTCTTCTGAGCACTTTCTTCAACCACTGTCTTTGCCACTCAATCTACCCATATTTTTGTACATATGATGTATGTCCAGTTCTCTGTTAGGAGCGACACAGAGAAACAGAAGAAGTATTAAAGAAACCATGACCTTGTGGAATATATGTCAGGGGTCCCTAACGCCTGGGCTGCAGACCAGGACAGGTCCATGGCCTGTTAAGAACTGGGGCACAGCAGGAAGTAAGTGGAGGGCAAGCAAGCAAAGCTTCGTCTGTATTTGCAGCTGCTTCCCAGCACAAGACTGTCTCAGCTCCACTCAGATCATCAGGCATTAGATTCTCATAGGAACACCGGTCCCTGGTGCCAAAAAGGTTAGGGACCATTGATATAGATTATAGTTGGGGAGGCAAGACTAATATATTATAAATAATGAGAGAAAAATGTAAGGCAATATATATTAATGTATATGTTAACATCTATTAACATATATTTCCATAGAACGTGGAAAGCTTCATTGTGTAGTTCAGGAGATCTGTGAACAAGATGGCCTATTAAAATGTACTCAGATAAAGCCAGCTGGGGTGTCAGGTTCCCTATAGTAGGATATGATTCCAAGTCACTTCATTCTGCCTCCCACGTGTACCATGCGTAACTCCATAGTGATGAAACAGTAATCATGCGTCATACGCACAAACCTTTTCCACTATTGCATAAACATTCATATTTCAAAATTTGGTTTATTTTTGTCTTTTAAAAATATATATGTATAATTCTTTTTCCCCCCTGATTTAGTAAAATAGGTCCTGTAGGGCAAAACAATTGGTTGCCAGGTTTAATGACACAAGACAATCACTGGCTGCAAAGGCTTCTTCTCAGACAAAAGCTGTGTCCTATTAGTATTCAGTAAATCCTTGAAAAAGACGTAAGCATAAGCCACCAGGCAGCTCTTTATCTGTCATTATCGGCTGTTCTTTGATGAAACCACTATCTTGGAAAAACGCATCTGCCTTCCTCGGGAGATTGTTAAGCACTGGAGAGTGAATAAACCTGCAATTTCTGGGCTTTGTGGTTTTGCTCTGAATAGCAACCAATGCTGAAAGGTACGGGGCCATCTCTGATTAGCCTGATCCAAAAATAAAAAGTCATACAACTAATGTCAAAGCTGTTTTTTATTCACTAGGTAAGAATTTGCTAAATCTAACATACTTCCTAATGGACTCTACCCATTTTTCAATTTTTTATCTAACTGCAAAAATAAAATAAAATAAAATAAAATAAACCTTTAATTCCAGTTAGACAAGATGATAATGTAATTTTAGCCCAAGCTTCATTTTAGATAAACCAATTGGAGCATCCTAGATGATGAAATAGTGGTTCAGTGGTCACTGAGAACTGAAGTTATTCTTCAGTGCACTAATAGATGTTTTTGAGTATCATCCTTTTCATCATTCTAAATTTCTGTTTCCATCCATTCTAAATTTTCCTCCAGCTTGTGTCCAGGGTCATTTGTACTAAACCATAGCGCTGATGCCTATGGCTCCTCCAACATAGTTTTGACGTTCATGCTTCCATTATGAACTTCTGACATAAAATTATCAAAGTCATAGAAAACAGAGCAAATAGTCCTTTTCCATCTCTCCCAACCATACTCTTATTTAATTTTATAAGTCACAGAATCTGACTTATAAAATCGGTCAGGGCTATTGTTTCAAAGCCTGGAAGAAAACGTGATTTGTGTTCTTGCGTTTAGATGGTCACATCAGATCAAGGAAACACTGTTTACCAAACACATTGCTGAGAATTGCTTGAGAAAGACAGGCAGTCAGCCTTTCTACCAGGAGCCACAAGCTCAAATAATAACAGATACTCGCTAAGAACTTGCTACATTCCAAGAATTGTTCCAAGGACTTGGCATCTTGTTAATTCAATTAATCTTTATACACCTTTATGAGGTGGGTATCATTATTATCATCACATCAGACATGAGAAAATTAAAGCAAAGAGAACATTAAGTAATTTACCCAAGAACGCCATTAGTAAATGATGGCAGAGGCGTTTGCAGCTAAGTCGTGTGTCTCTAGAGTCAACTCTGTTAATCACGATTCAGCTCTGAGACTAGATCTCTAGGGCCAAAGCAGGTCATAGAAGTGGATGGAGAGGACAATTCTCGCTTATTTTTACTGTGTAGAAACATGGACCTGGTGTTGTCATACCTTCTCATATTGCAAGAGAAACATGGATTGTTTATATGAAGTCTCTTGCTTTTAAAATGTTGGCTAATAATTTTTAAATGTTTTCAAACACCATTTGGCAAAACACAATACAATTCTGAGGACCATGATTTGCACATAGTTTAAACACATTATATGGCCTATTAGAGTAGCATAAATTGTTTGAAATGCTATTCATGTACTTTAAGAACAAAATTTCAGAATTTTTGAGTTGAATTTCAGATAGCTCATTTTGGCCAAGGTCCCACCTGAGTGAGAATTTCCTGTAATAGATCAGCTCATTTTTTTCGCAACTACTAAAATTGATAGAAAAATCTGCCTTCTGTTGTATCAAAAACTCCTTTAGGTGTTTGATTCCAATGATCTTAGTTCTGCCCTCTGGAGATACATGGCTAAGACAAACAAATCTTTCTTCTACAAAATATTCGTAGATTTTTGAAGACAGCTAACATAATTCCTTTATCTTCTATTTCAAATTGTACAGTCACAGATTCTTCAATAATTTCTGTGGCATGGTTTCAAAACTTTAACCAGTCTTTAAATAAAGCAAACAATAACCTCTATCAGATATCTATTATGTACCATTCTGATGGTGTTCAAAATCTTTTTTTTATTCACAGTTCTTCTAACATAAAAGTATTTTGAGACATAATTGCCATATATAATGTTTCTTTAGATATAACATATATACATTAATGTTTATTATATAGAACATATATACATTGTTTTATAAATTTTGTAAGTATAGTTCCATAATTTGCTAATATCTTGAACAATGCACAGTTAGTCCAGGGTTTTACAGCCTTAGCACTATTGACATTTTGGGCCCATCTTTATGGGTGGGGGCTGTCCTATACATTATAAGAGGTTTTAGCAGCAGCATCCCTGGCCAGTGGCATCTCCCACTTTTGACAACCAAAAATGTCTCCAGACATTCTAGAGGTCCCTTTAGGGCAAAGTCTCTGTTTGTTAAAAACTACTAATTTAGAGCAAGGTTTATCAGTCAGTGTTATAGCTATAAATCCAAAGTTCAGGTATTCTTCACAATTTTGAACTTGTTGGCCAGCTTCTTGCAGATTTATTTAGAGCATTACTGCTTTCATCTCTTTACGTGGCTAATGAGGAATTTGTGCTGGGAACAGAAGTGTGTGCTCTTCCCTTTTGTTCTGGCTTCCTTGCTGTGCCATTACTACCTCGTGGCTTTTTGAGAGAGCTTTCTCATGTTACTTCTCAACTCCACTTAACTGAGCACATTTTATCTGAGGTATGTCACAACCTATTGAAAGGACATGAGACGGTAGGCACCAGAACGGGATGCACGCTCTAATTTTATGCATGGCTCATGGCATGTCACGCAGGACTATCTAACTTCTGGTCCCGGGGGGCATGCCAGTGGTAATATGTAGAATAACTATCTCTTAAGTTTAATGACTTTCTTTATATAAAATGTAAATATTAATAGCAGTTCTAATATTTTGCCTTCATCCCAAAGTATTATTTTGCTGCTCCCTGAGATGCATAAATGCCACTTTGGAGACCACTGAACACAGCTATAGATTTTCCAGACGTGTGACCTTATTTAGTTCATATTTCACTAAATAAAGAACAAAACTGGAACACAAAGTCCTCCTAATTAGTGCTGGGGCCGGGAGGACTTTCCCTCTGCATTTACGCTCCATCCTCTTTATACAGCAGCGTTTGGGCAGCTAAATGACAGGTCGGTTTGCTCTTCCTTGCAGATAGTTAGAACCTCTTAGCTTATCCTTCCTTTTATAAAACAACCTAGAAGTCTTAATTTGCCTAGGTTGCATATCATTAGAATCATCCCCTAGTTTATTAAGATCTTTATGGTTTCATTAGACTCCTGTTCCTTCTGTCTGCCTAGCTTCCATGCCCCCTTCCTTCTCTTTCCAGCCCCTTCTCTGTTCATGCGCCAGACTGACTCCAGAGTGAACACAAAACCAAGGCTGGACTACTTAGTTGTTCTTGATCCTTAGAGTATAAATCTTTGAGGGGCTCAAAGATGAAACTGCTGTGGATTACACACCCCTGAGCTCACGCTAATTAGAAAGTCCATTTATTCCCACTACTAGACCACCAGAGTTTTCCTGACCATGTCTTTTCTGAGGCCTATTATTCTGTGTCTCCTTCAAATTCATAAGCTGCACCAAAGCTAAAGTGGGCATCTTTTTAAACCTAGTGAATATAGACTTTAAATATATTAGCTCCCTCTCACTTTGTGCTATCTCAAAACATGACCCTTATATCTGCTAAAGTATACTCAAAGTATATTGCTGGATCAGGATTAGTGTGCCTACATTAGACTCCTTAGATTCTTATAGAATAACTAAATGAACAAAATTTTGAAAGTTACAATAGTTCATACTTATTGAGTGTTGTTTACATATGAGGCACTATTATTGTGCCTTACTTTTGAAAATAAACATTATTAAGAAATAATTTTAGATTAGAAAAATATAATTTTATAAGAAAAGTTGTAAAGGTAGTACAAAAAGTTTCATATTTCATACACCCAGTTCTCCCAATGTTAACATCTTACATAACCAAAAAACTAACATCTGTGCATTGCTATTCACTAAACTACAGGCTTTATTTGAAATTCGCCAGTTTTTCACCAACGCCCTCTTTCTGTTCCAAGATCTAATCCGGGTTCCACATTGCATTTGGAAGTGTTTTACTTTTATTCATTCATTTCATTCTCACAGTTACCTACAAGATGGGCATCATCACTTCCCTCATTTTACAGATGAGGAACTGAGACATGAACAAGTTAAACAATTGGTTAAAGAAGGGACAGAACAAGGATTTGAACCTTGCAGATGGGCTCCAGGCCCTTTGTTCTTCACCCTTATGTTGTGCTGCCACTTACCAAAACAAAAAAGTACATGGCATTTCTGGCGTTTCCTGTTACCCCACAATATGTTCACTTTGCAGCGGGTTTAGTTTGTGCGCTTTGCTCTGAGTGGACTTCTGTCAGCCCTAGAGATCACTACAGCCCTTTAGTATGTGCATAAACTGTCTTAAATAATTCCTTCTCCTGTTCTGCTGAGATTAGTGTCAAAACTCAGCATGTTTTAGGATATAGAATTGACATGTGTTGAGAATCAAATTATTTGCCCATCTGCATTTTTCTAGAACAGAGTTTTTTTCAGACTTAAAGGTGTATGTGGATCACAGGCTATCTTGTCAAAATGCAGAGTCTGCAGGTTGGAGGTGAAGCCTGTTAATTAGTATTTCCATCAAGGTCCCAGGTGACATTCAGGCTGCTGGTCTTACTTCAGGTAGCAAAGCCCTCAACCTTTTCTTCTCCACTTTTCCTCAGACTGACCACATTTCTTTACTCGTGCAGTACTCTGGAGAAACAATTTGCCTCGGCTCAGAGAAGGGACCAGTTTCGGGCTGTTCTGTGAATTTTTTTTTTATCTAGTTCAAACACAAATTTTATTTAAATAGTTATAATGTTTGAATTCCTTTTTACTTAGAGGAATTATTGAAGAGAAGCATCTGTTTATTAGTTCTGTTATTTGTTCTCTGTCATTTGTTAGTGATCTTCCCTATTTGTCTTGCCCATCTTCCATGATCCAACTCCATCCAGAGGCATTTGAATCATTGCAAGCATTTCTACAAGCCTTAATTTACTCTAAAACATTAAATTCCATGCTATTTTACTTGCTGAGCTTCATCACTCATTTTTTCAATTTGTCTTAGGCCACGCATTTTTTCTTCCACTTTTCATGTGCAGTGCTTTAAAATCTGAGTGGGTCACAAGTCTCTTGTGCAGCTGCATTAATTTCTTTTTATATCACTTACCACTCCAGACTCCTTCAGATTTCTCCCTCAACTACATTTGCAGTTGTAGTAATGTCATGTCCTTTTCTGTTTCTTTGTTCTTGGTTTGCTTATCTTAAGAACTTCCATCTCTTATTACTTTAGAATCTCTAGCCAGTTGAAATATATATTTTATATATTTTCTTGAAATCTTTTGAAATCTGCTTATATAAAGCCTGAGCCTGAACCTAATATACTCATTATATTCCTTTTGATAATTAGCAACCTTAAGTGACATCACTTCTTCTAAGTTTCCTATTATTCAAGCCTCTCCCCCACCCCCAACATGTCCTTCCTTGGAGGTTAGAATTAAATCCAGACTAGCGGTTCTCACCACTGCTTCCTTTATGTTCTGGAAGATGAAAGCACCAGCTCTTCCTCTGGGCTAAGTAAGCATTTGCATACTTTAGTTTTTTTTTTTTTAATGGAAGACATGAAAAATCTCAGCCCATGTTCTGCAGAGCTGACCTGACCATGGCTGGGGACAGGCAAGCGTGCTAGGAAAGCCCTGTTCCTGAAGGTAAGACAGAAGCAGATGGTGTCAGTGCCGTTGGGAGTGTGAGACTCCAGCAAATACAATAACACCTCTGGGACAGCCACGCTGTCCGCTTTTATAGTTGCAGAGACCGCTGTTATGTTACCTGTCACAGTGACACTGTTCAAGTAACACCCATTTAGATCAAACCGCAGACAGGATTTTGGGTCCAGGAGTATGCTCCTCATAAGTAAACAAAATAATAGGGAATGGATTGTCTCTTTCCAGACCTGGTGGAAGAGGAGGCACCATCATGGCAGTTGACATCCTCCAGGACAAAGACGGAAAGATTCCACACAGGAGCCCAAGAGCCAGGACATCTACCTAAGGCTGTCGGTCAAGTTGCACAGGTTTCTAAGCAGACGAACCAACTCCACCTTCAATCATGTGGTGCTGAAGCGGTTGTTCATGAGTCGCATCAACCAGCGCTTTGTCCCTTTCTCGGATGATCCGGCGGATGAAGCTTCCTGGGGACTGTAACCGATGACGTGCCTGTCCAGGAGGTCCCCAAACTGAAAGTGCGTGCCCTTTGTGTGAACAGCCGAGCCTGAGCCGCATCCTAAGGCCGGGGGCAAGATCTTCACCTTTGACCAGCTGGCCCCGGACTCCCCCAAGGGCTATGACACTGTCCTGCTCTCTGCTCCTCACAAGGCTCCTGGAACCCCGCACAGCCACACCAAACCCTAACCTAGGTGCGCTCCAACGGCCGGGCATCTGAAAAGCCAGAGGCTGTAGGGCCAGCGCGGCTGCAAAAACTAACCCTGGATCCTGCCTTGTTATTAAAGAGATTTAGGATGCTGAAAACTAATAATAATAACAATAGGGAATGGATTGATGACAACATGAAATATTATGAGATGGAAAATGAGTTCCATTCTACAATATTTTAAGAGTAAGAACTGGTAAATTATGGAGAAACATCATGGGTTCTTGGGTGTGGTATAGTCAAAAGATAACTTCCTGATGTTGGGGAGTGATTATCTTTGTTTTAAATGAAAGAGAAGGAGAAAAGCTAAATGTGTTAGCTAAGAAGTTGTCAGAATAGTCCAAGTGTGTTTGCTTCTTTTGAAAGACTGGACTATGATGATAGCAGATGAAATGAGAGGGGGAAAAAAGAGAAAAAAGCACTTCTAACAACAATAATTATAATTCCAAATCTTTCATTCAAAATTATGTCAAAATGTATAATGAAAAACTCAACCTAAAGAAGAATCTGTGGATTTTATAATCAATTTATTAAAGCCAAATTCACTCCTTAATAATTTCTTTATCGTCTAATATGTGCCCAGCACTGAACAGGTGCTAGGAATTGAAAAATTAGTAAAATGTCAATCATATCTTCAAAGAGTCTAAAGTCTAGTGGAGAAATCAGGTGATAACATAATTAAAATGCAATGTTGCCAATGCAAACTTCTGTAAAAATCCTGGAGAATATAGCTTATTTTAGTGACATATTAAGGAAGTTTTCACAGCATAAGGGGCATGTGAACTTTGTTTTGAATTAAAATTCACAAGGCAGAGAAGGTGAAGGACATTCTGGGAAGAGGGAACAGTATGCACAGACACTCAGAGAAGAGTAAGGGTGGGTTTGAGCTCAATATGCATGGAATGCTTAGGAAGGACTTTGCACTTCTCTGAACCATCTGAAATTCAGCACCACATGTGATTTTACTTGTCCAATGGGCTATGTTTCAAAAGGATCACCCATGGGAAGAAGACATTTTTTTTTAATACCCATTATGGCTCATATTTATTCAATACATACTATGTGTAACACACCATTCTAAACATTTACATATTTAATTCTCATTTAGTCTTTTTTTTTAACTACAGTTGAGATTCAATATTATTTATATTAATTTCAGGTGTACAGCATAGTGGTTAGTCTTTTATATAATCTATGAAGTGATTCCCTTGGTGGGTCTAGTACCCACATGGTACTAGGAATAGTTATTACAATATTATTGACTAAATTCCCCATGCTGTACTTTACATCCCCATGACTATTTTCAAACTACCAATTTGTACTTCTTAATCTCTGGGAAGAAGACTCTAAGAGCCAATTCTTGATTCAACATCCTTTTCCCTCTCCCTGAGGACTAACGATATGGTAGATAGTGAAGACTCATAGCCTTGGTCTCTGCTAAGAAATATACTCGAGCACAGTCTCCTGAGTCCCCAAGGTGGACACAGAATGAGTGAAGAATAAACTTTTATTCTTTTAAGCCACTGAGATTTGGGGGATTGCTTCCGACCACAGCATGACCCAGCTATTCTGGAATAACGCAGAAAATGGAAACTTGGAGGACTATGAGAACAAAACTTAGAACTACATGGCAATGGCCACTGTTTAAGCAGTGAATGAATGACAAAGAAGCTATTACCAGAGGCAAGAAAGATGACGATAATGCAATGCAGCAGTGAAAACTTTAATAAGATTGTCTTTAAAACTGCAAAAACTTGGGAAGCAGACTCTACATCTAACACATTTGTAGCTCTAAGGTAAGAGACTGGAAAGCTGTTAAATTAGTGGTGCTGGTTGCTTTTGGTCACACTGGGCAAGGTATATTACAAGAGAGGGATGAGCTCAGAAAATGACTGGCAAATTTGCTATGAGATGAAAGGGAATCAAAGGAATATGTAAATTAAAGAATGTTGAGAATTTAAAGTAGCAACTGTTTTTAATTCCAGCAAAAGACAACACTTAAAAAAATCTTAGAACAACAAACATCAATGAAATGTCTCCTTTACACAAAGGTGAATTTGGGGGTATGGACATTTCGCCAGTTATTAAAAACACTGAAAGAATCAAGGGGTCCTAGATTAAAGGTCTTACTATGTATGTGGTCTCCATGACTCCATTCAATTGAACAAAATGTTTCAGAAAAAAACTGACTAAGTTAATGACTCTTCTGCTAAAGCTTGATGGACTCAACGTAGCTATAATTAGGTAAAGGTAGAAAGGCATGAGGATGAGAAAGCCACGGAATTACATCTCAAAAAGAACGTAATTCTTTGGCTATTAGAAAATAAAGCTCATGCAGACATGGATAAAAAGCCAACTAACTTTCAAAGGAATTTTCACTGCTGAAAGGATCATCCACCTGGCTTTAAAGGGACAGACTCGAAGTGGCCTGTGCCCCTGCATCTGTCTGCAGGCAAAACGAGTGCTTTGGACGGCTGCACAGTCATCAGGGAGGGCGCGTTCATTGGGTCCCACTTCAGATGTGAAGGAGAACGATGGAAGAGGAAGACTCCCAGAGGTCTGGACTAGAGGCCACAGAGAACAAAAGACAAGGGAGCTACTCCCAGGAGGTGAAACTTGTGCCTAAGCAAAGTGAGTCCTCAAAAGATTTGAACCAGTGGGATGTTAGAATCACCATAGACACCCCTGTATCTGCTCTGTCTCCCATTCTTTGTCTGAATGCAAATGTTTATTGAGGTCGTTCTGGCTTTGTTCCCTTGTTCCTAGGTGTGTGGGGTGCAAAACTGGCTTGCACATGCAGACTATTGCATATCATCTCCTCTCATTAAGACTTCTAGTCCACCCAGAGAGCCACCGCTTAAGCTGATGCTATGACTTAGTGGTTATTTTGGGTTGTCTTGGATGAAAATGAGTTGATCATATTTTGCGTCTGGGAAGTAAACTAAATTTTTAAGGACCAGATGGGCTCTTAATGCTCTTATCTGTTATGCTCAGGTCTCTTTCCTCCAGACACATAATAAGATTGCACTGCCTACCTCTTTGAGATTAGGCGTTTTCACATTACTTGCTATGGCCATTAGTGTGTGAGCAAAAGTGATGTGTCACTTTGGGGCAGAAACCTTTCAGAGCCAGTGTGTGAATTACCATGTCCCCTCCCTTTCTCACTGCCATTTGTATTATTTCAATTTGTCCAGGGCTGGGCAGGAGAGGACCCTGAGTGAGAACAACGCAGAGCAAAGCTTTCTAGTGGCTCAGGATGGAAGTACAGCATGAATGAGGAATAAACTTTTGTCATTTTAAGCCCCTGCAATTTGGGGGTTGTTGGTTATGACATTTTAGTAACGGTCCATCTTGATTAGTATGTATACTAAAATGTACTTCATAAAATATAGGCACCAGGCATTAAAAGTTACTTTAATGGAAAGTGAAAAAAAATAATAAAAAGAGAACACTGAATTTATAGACATCACCTAGCCTGGACCCTAACATCTCTAGGGTGGGGCCTAAATTTAAATCATTCAGAGAATTCAAATAGGCATTATCCAGAATAATGACACATTTATACAGTGATAATTTTTTGAAGTCTCAAATATTTATAAACCTGAACATTGTATGATATTTGAGATTCTTGAAAATTCTTCTCATATTGGAGTATCATTAAGGTAATAATAACATTTTAATTGCTTCTCAATAAAGAAAATTAGTAAAGTTCAAAAGCCTTAATCTTTGGTTAATTTGTTTAAACACGATTAAATAGATACACAAGAAAAATATACCACTTTTACCTGCACTATTATATGATCTTTTAAACTCTTTCAACATCTTTAGTGATGTGCTAGCTGATAGTGAGCTAAAAAATAATTTGGGTTCTGATGACTAACAAAAAGACTAGTTTAGCAAGATTGCACGTTACAGATCTAATGTCCTCAGGAAATAAATACTCTGAGTTTACAACACAGGCTGGTGTGCCTAAGATTTGGCACCTACCTGTGAAAGAGGAAAGAGAATGTTAGTTTGGGGTGGACTGTTATTTAAATGAAGCTCTCTAATACAAAATTAGGGATATTTAGCAGAATTACACCCAGTTGGCCTTTTTGTGTCCTTTTCTACCAGACAGAAATGCCTTCTGGGGGAGAATTGATAACCGAGTATTAGCAAATTGTAGAAATGATAATGAACAATCCCTTACAGCGTGTTTGTTCTGTTTTTTTTTTTTTTTTTTTTTCTTGGCAAGGAAAGGATCACTGGCTTGTTATCTTGAAAAACGAGTCAAAGCACAGGTTGGATCTCTGCTCCTTTTTGCTTTCTTTAGATCCTAGCTTTCTAGGAGGCTTAAGAAATTTGTGTTTATCTTCCAGCATTGCTATTTTAAGTGAGAAAGGCTAAAGAAAAATGCTTATTTATGACTGTGCTCAAAAGCGTCACTCCCTGGTTCATAATGTCTTGCGTGCATTTTGGTTGTATTGTGAACACACTTTTTAAATTCCCAGTTTACCTAGAGATATCTTGTGCTTTATTCCGACTCGCAAGTGAGTGTTAGAATGCTAACAACATGGGATTCTTGCAAGGGAGTTGCAACAACCACAGCCCAGATAAAGCCATATGCAGAAGAAAATTGAAAAGTGTGTGTGTGTGTGTGTGTGTGTGTGTGTGTGTGTGTGTGTGTAACAATGTTTCCACTTTGAGCCAGAAAAGACAGAGATGATGTCTACTGAGGAAACAAACAAAACAGCTCTGGGAAAATGGCTCTGGCATGACTTCTCTGCAAGTGTGAGAAACTGGCCTCTTATTTACTCTATGAGTGATATGGTGTTAAGTTTAGAGCTAAACTTAAAAGAATACGTGTAAAACACACACACACATGCTTGGCACATAGTAAGCATTCAATAAATTATCTATTTACAATAATTACTATTCTGGCACGTATCTGGTATATGTGAATATACCAAGCAATGATGAGGCCTCCTTCCCACCCAACTCTCCTCACATGCATAGATGCTGCAAGGATGCTAATGATGGAGTATTTGGGACCAAATGCTCAATCAGTTAATGAGTTAAGTCTCTGATGCTCTGTACATATAACTAGAACAGGAGATGATTTTCAAATATGAAACAATAACTCACCAGGAGAAAAGAAGGGCTTTGTCTTAGGCAGTCACAGAGGAATGTCACCCAGTGAAAGAGTTCAGGTGAGGAGAGGCCACCTCTAAGGTCAACCAGAGGGTGCTAGGGACATTCAACTTGAAGCTGGCTAGTGACAGGTGTCAGATACATGACCAGCATATAATAAAGGATAACAAGGACTGGGCAGATTCTCTCTGCCAGGGGCCCTGGAATTCTCTAGGACAATGCCTTCCCTAAAGGAATAGATCCAATGGCAGGTGTTAGACATCTTGGGACACTTATTTCTTCTAATGTGCCTTAAATTTCAACATGCAGAGTTCTATCTACACTACCCATGTGTAGGACCAGCCACGGTCATAGTGATTTGCTTCAAAGCTTTGTCCTGATGTTTCAAAGTGGTATTCCAAACTTCTTTGGACGTTGATTTATTTGGGGACATAACTGCCAGGGGCTTTGTGGGGGTTTTTGGGTGCTGCCATTCAGAGTAACCTCGTGCATTTACACCAGTCCCGTGCTCAGTCTCCACAGCCATGTGCTTGTAGTGTTGAAGCATTTCTTGGGAACACACAGACAGTGTAAGTGATGCCAACCAAAATGCTGATTTTAACTGACAGGTGAAAAAACAAGAAATGATCTTATAAGTCTAAATTAGTATTTTAATAACATGTAATGTTTCATTTTGGGGAATTATATCCCAATCCCTTGGCATGGCTTACATAAAGCTCTTCAAAATATTGCCCACCTATTCTTCCACATCATTCTTAACTGTCCCTCCAGTCCAAGTACACTCACCTTCTCACTATTCCTTAGACGTGAATGTCCCTTCACGCATCACTCTGTGACTTAAACATGCTACCCGCTATGTCCGGAATAGGCTTTCTTCTCTTGTTTTCTGGAAACTGTCTGTTTCTCCCCTAGACATAAAGGTAATGTTTTCATCTCTGTACAGATTTCTTTTGCACTGTGTGAGTTACCCCATCCACTTAACTTTCACTGTCTTTGTTCATAGCTTGTTTACATTATTTATAACAATGTATTCCCAGCACCTATTTATATAAAAATCTCCCCTGCTCCCCTACGTGCTCCTGGTATGGAGGGGCTCTTTTATTCAGTTTTGTATCCTTACCACCTAACATAGTATCGCCTGCCTTAGAAAAGGAACATAAAAAAATGTTTGTGGAATGAATAACTAAAAATAATCATAAAAAAATATTAAGTAGTCTTGACGATAAGAGACATCTGTCTTGATACATGTGATAAGGTCCAACACAGGGCATGAGCAAGGAAAAAGTAATCTTGTCCTAAAATATCCTATTGAAAAAGTCACAACATATTGACAACTGTAAAACATTAGAATGTTCTATTTTAAAAACCACCTTTACTACAAATTCCTCCTTGCCTCTTGAAGAGACACAGTCCCTAAAAGATGATGATCAGTTATTGAGCAACAAGAATTTTAAAATTACATTCAACTCACAAGTTGGGAGATGCCTATGAAGGTGAATCTGTTGAGGTCTGAATAAAATTGGCGTTTTCTTATTTTCTGACATTAAGGTGCTGAAATATGCTATCAGGCATTAACATGTTTGTTGATGGTAAGTTGGCTTGGCAGGATAGAAAGTTTGTGAGTTACACTTTTACAATCACATATTTATTACTAAACACAGATCTATATCTAGGGCAGATTATTGCTTGGAGTTATTAGCCATGTGCTGGTACGATGCATAAGTACTGTTTTTCTTGTTCAATTTTAACAGTGGAGCTGTGCTTGAAAATCCATTTGGTAAACAGTCTAATCTATGTCGACAGCCCTCAAGTGATGAGTGAATACATGTAAAAGAGTTAGTTAAACCAGATGTTGTGTATGGTAGAATTAAAAAGGCATTTAAATACAGTGCAATTTTGCAAGTCATTTTAAGTGTATAGTACATATAAATTTATGTTAACCATAACATATAATATGGTTTATGTCCAAGTAAAAAGTATTATTTTGCTATTCCTTATGTATTTATTAATCCTGCTCTTGCCAATACATTACAAAAAATTTTAAACCAATTATAATAAAAAATTGGGTCAAACCTGTAAATTTTGTGTAATGATTTTGGCTAAAGGAGTAGTTTAGTCACCTTGAATCTAACTAATGAAAACCTTTTGTCGAGAATAAAAAGTTTTGAAAGTGGGAAAAATGTCTCCTCCCCACACCCCCCAAAAATTTTAAAGCAAAATGACTATAAGCACATTTGTGATATATGGCAATGGATTTTTAAAAGTTAATAGTGAACTTATAAGGACAGCATAAAGATTTCTTAAAGGCTTCAGTATCACTAACAAATGCCAAAACTCATTTCCACAAGTTGATTTTTGAAGCGGTTCATCAAAAAGGCCATAGTTCTTAAGATGCATATCAATAAAATGACACATTCATCTTTCCCCAGTGTGATCATTGAATTACTTTCTGTTTGATGTTCAATTAGATCATAGAGTCCATTGAACTCAGACATGAGAATATTGACTTCAGAATGGTTCAGAACACTGCAATGGACAATTTATAATCCAGTTTATTTTCCTCCAGACAACAAAATATACTTCGGCAAAGAAAGACACATTCGATTTAACAATTCCTAACCTAAATTTCTCCTTCTATCTCACTTTTTGATATGAAAAGAAACACTATGTATACCAAGAGTATCTGTTTATAGTAGTAGAGAGAAAAAAAAAAGTTCCTTCTCTTATGCCAAGATTCAGTTGTAACCACCAATTAGAGGCCAAGTAAATGGAGCACTCCTCCAGGTCTCTTAATGCCTTTTGACCACTGTTTATAGCAGTAGATTGTAATAATTAGTGCCGTCAAAGCATAAATACAAAAATGAGGGGGTCGCACTAGGTGATCTCGAAGGTCCCTTGCAGCATTAGAATTCTAGAAGTTGGTGAGCCAGAAATTGCTAATATGTTTTGAATGTACCAAAGTTATGCCTGGGGACAATTTATTCATTTGAATGATGGGCCCTTTTGATTAATTTGGCTCAGAAATACAAGCGTAAATGAAAAGTAAGTGCAGGTGAAACACTAATAATAATATGTGACTCTATAGCATTTTACCTCTTACAAAGAGCTGGTCTCTACACATCATTGCATTTAGTTTTGCAGGAACATTGTGAAGAAGCTCTTATCACCAGGATTTCTCACAGTTTTGGAAAACTTGTGGAAAATGTAATATTACTGAACTCTCCTTGGTTTTCTGACTTTGTCAAAAAGGCTAAGGAAACTCTGTTAGGAAGCAGAGGATAGGGACGAAATTGAGCTGAGTGTTTGGGAGCCCCACTAGGGTGAGGACCATCTCTACCTTACTGACCATTATATATCCTTAGCATTTGGCCCATTGTTTTATCAAGGTTATGTGCCCACAAAGAGAACATTAAATATAATCATAAGAATATGTTGTGTGTCGGGATAAAGTAGCACTGAAAAAAAATTAAGAAGTTTCAGAGAGAAGCAAGATAGTTTAAATGAAGAAGGAATCCTTGAGGAGGTGCCATTTGAGAGAGCCCAGTAAGAAGAGATGCTTAGGGAATAGTTTTCCAGGTGCAGGGGAAGCTCTGCCACTAGGACCCCAGGATCAGAACTTGTTCAGTATGTTTGAAGGACAGTAGGAACTCTTGCAGCTGGAGTAGAAAGAGAGAGGCAAAGAACCTTATGAGATGACAGCATAGAGGTAGTGGTTGGACAGGTGCCTTAGAAGAACATTGATTAGGCAACACAAAATATGATTAAATCCACTCTCACATATAACTATGACAGTTAAATAATGAAAAAAAAGCAAGTACTAGTGGGTATCTTGTCACTTGTTTAGCTTAGGAGCTCTACTCTAAGAATCTCTATGTGATCTTTCTTCTTTTATCCTGCTATGAACTTGAGCTCAACCCATTTCACAGTTTTACTTTTTAAAGAAAAGTTATCTGTTTTCACCAAACCACACTATTTATGCTGAGAGTTAAGTCTCCAAAATCTCACCTCCTTTCAAATTTCTATTTTCTCACTTTTTTCTCCTCACCAATGGCTCTGAACTTTCTTTTAAAAGTGGTATATTAAAGACCCCTAGATGTAAACCAACATTTTACAAAAGCTGTTTCACCAAATGACATTTCTGGAAGAGATATGAGGTGTTCTGTGCTCGAATAAATATCTGAAATGTCATACATTCTATTCTTTCTCAAAATTTCACACTGCCTATAAACAATTTACAGGCTTTGAGAAGTCTTTCAGTTTATAAGAAACAAACCCAGAGTTCCCTAAACATATTTTAGCCTGGAGCTCCCCCCCCCCACACACACACACTGAAACCCCATTAATAATTTATGCTACATATGTCTCTGGGTCAAGGTCAACACTGCCTTTAACCTCTTCTCAATGCACCCTCTCAGTGGTCTACCTGCGTCTGTCCATCCATCCACCCAACTATCTATTCATTTGTTCATTTTTACAGTTGGACTAGACACTGCGAATAAAATGCTAAATTAACATTTAGTCCTTAGCTTAAGGTCCTATAGTCTAATGGGGAGATAGTCACATAAAGAAATAATTCAAATTTCGTGTGATAAATGCGATGACAGATATATGCATGGATTATTATGGAAACTGAGAGAAGAGGGTACCTAATGATGCAACTGTTATCAAACAGCCAGACTCCCCTTATTTTGAAGTCATACAACCAAACAGAGGCTTAAAGTGTGTTTCACAACAAACCATGGTAACAAGTTTCTCTGCAATTATATTGAATTTCCCCCTTATTTTTGCATTTTTTCACCCTAGAAAGAATTGAATCTTAGTACCTTTTAGGACTTTTCTTCTCACTAGGAAACTTACTGAAAGTCAAAGGGAAAATAGGGTGCCAGTGTACTCTTCTAGAAATTCCAAGGTGACTTAAGAGCACTTCCAGACACAACTGAGAGAAAGGAGTTCTGGTAACCACTGCTGAAAGGAAGAACACAGCTGGCTCAGACTCCAACCCAGGATGCCACTCGGATACCTATGGGAATGGAGGGTCTCCGAACACAGCTGGCTCAGGCTCCAACCCAGGATGCCACTCAGATACCTACGGGAATGGAGGGTCTCCTTGCTAATTCTAAGGAGTTGGTTTATGTCAGTGTACAATACCTAACTCTCCCCCTCGGAAAATCCTTTTTTAAATCATTTGCTTGAATTGTTTAATGCTTACATATCTGCTTTGTTGACCTATGCTTTAGTTCATGATAAATGCTGTGTTTTATTTGATTTTTGTTTTGAACATCATAAATGTGGCTAGAAAAAAATGGAAGATAAAATACAGCAAAGATTAAGTGAAGCTTTGTAAGAAGACAGATTATCTTTCTAATATAAACCTAGTACATTTTTAGTAATTGTGGGATGTGTGATTTGTCTCCTACCTTATAAAGGCATAGATCTATTGCATCCTGCCAGAATTTGTTCTTTCCTCGAAATATCTTGGAAGAGAGAATTGTAACATAAATACGATTTCTTTCCTCTGCAAATAAAAGAAGAGAAGCTGTTGGATAATAGCTGTTTCTCAAGATAGTCCATGTCCCATACTTTTTGCCTAAATCTGAATGAATACAGACGCAGGTGAGAGCATTGGGATTAGATCTCGTCACAAGAGGAAACAGTTATTTTCAATGATTCATGAGCACTCTTGAAACTACTAATTATTTTTGGCCAAAATCTGATAAGATAACGTACCTGCATGTTTAATTTTTTTTTTAATCAATTCATGCCCTAAGATACAGAGGCAATTTTAGCACAATAGGCATGTTTTGAACTATTAAATAATAATTTAAAAATGGTTAGAGTAATACTTAATAATTGAGTACAAATTCTTTTAGAATTTTCATTTGATATAATCAAACAATTTACTCAATGCTCTATGTAACTTTATAGTAGTAGATATATAGATGGCTGAAAATAGATAACCTGAAAAATACTTTTGTAATAAGTGATGAAATAAAAAGCTTTTCTTTAAGATAAGAATTTGCCAGGGCCTTTAAACAAGAGTTCTCAACTTTGGCACTACTAACATTTGGAACCAGATAATTCTTTTTTCTAGAGTGGCGGGGAGGAGGTGACCTATGCATTGTAGGATACTGAGCAGGAGCCCTGGCCTCCACCCATAGATGTCAACAGCAATTCCCCCCCTTTTCCTAACTGTGACAATCAAAACATTTCCAGACATTATCAGATATTCCCTAGGTGTGAGAAACTACCCCTAGTTGAGAACCACTCTTTTAAAATTTAGGTCAACTGTTTGAACCCAGGATGAGAGAAAAATGGGGAGAGCAGGATACTGCTAGTATTTCTTCTATATGAGGGATGAGAAAAAGACAGAACCTTTCTTAATGGTCTAGAGGCTGTGTGCTGCAGGCCTCCCACGGGTTCCATTCACAGAGCTCGGATGTGAGTGCACATCCTGGAGTTGAGCAAAGCTCTGCCTCTGAAACCACAATCTCTCTTCCAGATTAGAGCTATGGTCATGGTGAAGTGGAGAATAGAAACACTGTCCTGCTGAAGGCCAAGGACAATCATACAAAGTTGCAAAAGTGTGCATCACCTTCTGAGCTAATTCAGACCAGCCAAGCAGTCGGTTGCTCAAACTGATGGCTATTGTTAGAAACACCAGGATATGAGGAAAAGAAACACTCTATCGAAGACAGATAATTGAATCTCTGAGAGCAGTCATGGGCCAGTGCCCACTTCACATACCCTCACGAAGATTCCCATCAGCTTCTGGCCAGGATTTGACCAGCCTCTTGACTGATCTTCTTTCCTAGGCTGGCTTTCATCCAGCCTTCCTCCACACAGCTGTCAGAACGTTCTTTCTAAAATACAACCCTGAAATTATCTCTGCCTTGCTTAAAATGCTTTGATGTTGCCTTTGAGATAGAGTCCAAGCTCCTTAGTGGCCTATGTGCTGACTTCATCTTTTGACACCCTCTTTCACACACATCAAGTCCCAAATCTAAATGTGAATATGTTCCTTCTAGTCTCTCTATTCTTGCTCATGCAGTCCTTTCTTGTCACTGTCACTTCAACATGTCCATCCAGCCTGTATTCTTTATTGACAAAGTCAACAAAGAAGGCCTTTTGCTGTTTATTCATCTCTCTCTCCTCTCTCTCTCTCTCTTCAGCCCTTCTCTTTCCAATAAGCATTACAATTCTGATTTAACAATTTTATAGCTTACAGTCACTCTTCTGTTATTTTCCATAACTCCTCTCCTCTCTCCTACTCTTAGTTCTCCTTCTACAACTCTGACTATTCCTTCTTAGCAATTTCTGACAATAACTCTTCTCCCTCCTCAAATGGTTGCATCCAGCAGTGTTCCAACGTGAGCACTCTTCTCTTTTCACTCTCCAAATGCTTGCTGGGTAATCACCTTTATGGAGTGACTTGACACTTTGGTGCTCATGGCTTCCACATTTGTACACCTGGCTTGGGCCCATCTCCTGAGCACCAGATTTGATAATCAAATTTCTGCAAAGCAATTCCCCTAGATACCTCATTCATACCTCTAATTCAACATGCCCTCTGCTTAGCTCATCTTTTCCTATAGACTTCCTGTTGTATTCCTTTTCTCATGAAATGCCAACCTTCCTCATCAGAAACCTGGAATTTCCCCAAGTCTGTTTCCTCATCCCTCATATTTAATTGGTGGCCAAATCCAATTGATTCTATGTATTCGAGGTTTCCCATAGCTTTCTGTTGTTACTGACTTTATTCAGCCTCCATTGGGTGGATTATTTCAAGTTTTTATCATCGATAACTCTGTGCTCCCTGTCTTGTTCTATCCAATCTATTCTTCACCTTGCTGCTGACATGCCAGTTGTAGCCACGTCCCTTCTTTGTCTAAGACTATTCAAGCATTTTTTTTTATTATTAATTACTCATGAGATGTAGATCAAGTTTTGCTGTGGTAGACCAAGAAAATGGGAATGTCATTATCTCTGGACTACTGATAACACACAAATATCCGCCATAACAGTCATCATCAAATAGTTATATCTAGGAACGAGCAAAGGACAGAAACAAATTCAGAACAAACAACATCATGTATCACATGTGGACATAAACTTTTTTTCCAGCTTTATTGGTTGGCACAAAGCCTCTTCTTCTGTGCACCTCACATTCCAGCTATGTGAACTCCTTATAAATCCTTGAAAGTGCGGTACTGCCTCAAGCCTCTGTGGCTTTTCTATCCCTAGGAAATCCTTTCCTCTGCCGTTCTCCCAACCCTGTGGCCTTGAATGCCTCAGTCCCCTCTGCTTTCCTGGCAAACACATACTTTTCCTTTAATGTCCTGCTCAAATATAACTTTTTCATGAAGCCCTGCCTGACTCGTTTTGTCATGTAGACTGGATTTCTTTCTTTTTTCATCTGCATTACACCCTGTAAAGGCAATACCATTACATCTACAATTCTTTATTTTAATTACATTACTTCATTTGCTTCCTCATTTACTAGATTGGTAGGTTAAGTTGCTTTCGGGAAGAACTATATCTTATGGTTTCCTAATACCTACTATAGCATCCAGAGCACAAAGACATTTAAAAATTTTTTTTTTAATGAGAAAATAAAAGAATGAACAGATTATGACAATGTACCACACATTTTAAGGTTATTACAGCTCTTCATTTGCTGATTCTAAAACAATTTTTAAAGCTGCTCTCTTAGTATTGATAGATAAGGAACAAAACATATGATTTATTACTTTGATTTAAAATAAACCGAGTGAAAAATGTATAACTCTGGTTTGATGTGGACAGCATTTTAAGAGCAAGTTGTATTAAGATTGACATACATAATAAACATGACATCAGTAAAAGGCAAGAAGGAAAAAAGTAGATAATAAAAGAACTCTGTGAGGAAAATACCACATCATTACTTTTCAACTACTTCAAAATTTTGCCTAAGGAGGATTAAACGTGGTCATTTTTTTAATTCTCTATCACACCAAAATTCTAGAAAAGGATTAAGGAAGCTGCACGTCATACCCAAACTTCCTCTTTGAAATGACAGAATTAAGTGGAAACATGGCAAACTCCCACTTTTCCTTAAGTTCTATCCTTTGAGTCCTTGAAAAGAAAGCGAATCATAAAATTAACAAAAGGAAAAACAGAAGCTATTAGCTGCATAATGACAATGCCCATAAAACCTTATACATTAAAATTTCAATTCGTATCCCTTTTATAAGGGTCACCATGAGGTTTGCCTCCAAGAAATACTATGCCTTGATGATAGGCATGAAAGTATCAATGATTATGATTAAGACAGAAGACTTTATTTCAAGCAAATAATTGTTCACAGCTGATGGTAGAAGTTTGCCGTGGCCCCAAAATTCCATGTCTTAGGACGGTTGGCATCAGAGAGGCCAACCACTTGGATAACTCAATTAACTATCAGTTGGACATAAAAGAAAAATCTCAATTAGATCACCAATCAGCAAAAACGATTGATGAAGAGAATTTTAGAATTTCCTTCTTGGGAAAAGTCTTGAAGCCATAATGTTGAGGCGTTCTCTATGACTTCTGCTCTCACTTAGAGAGAGAATGTGGTGGGTTTCTATCATGCCTGATTCTAAGCTTTGGGCCAGGGACACACATGCCTGTATTGGCAGGGTTTGCATAACAGCATGATGACTGAGACAGACACAGCCTCTACACAGAAGGTGGGGGAAAAATGAAGAAACAGAAGGACAAAGTCCAATTTTATTTGGGGCCAAATATTGCAAGGTTTTGGCAGAGCAATGCCTGTTTTGCTCTGCTTTTGGGGAACACGGGAGGCCAGGTCTCCCACTCCTTCTGTACCACCATCTGCCTCAACTCTGCTCTGGGAGCCACACGTGACCGTAATCTCTGAAAAACTGTGGTATTTTGACTTTTGATATCTGCTATATAATAGTATGGGGAAAATATTGCCAAAAAAAAATGTAACTGTTTGTATATTGTTTTTTCAAAAGCCAGCTGGGAAATGAGTTTATAATGGGAATGTCATTAGTATAAATTGCAAGATTAAAAACAAAACACCATAATAACCCATCCATTAACTGGAAATAGTTGAAATGTGTAGAGTTAAGTTAGGGTGAGCAGTATATACAGGATCAGCTATATTTATGTCTTGCTTAATAGAAAACAAGATGTCCCAACTAATAGTTGCTGATTGCTTCTCTCAAACATAAGTCCATGATCAGAAGCTGAAAAATGATTTGCTCTTTAACGACAGCTTCGAATAAAATTTTTTCATGGAATTTAGTTGGCCTTTCAGGTATTAACTGTTGTTGTGTGTCTTCATGTATACGTTATATCACCATACTGTAGTCGATTTAACCCTCAGGCCTTTTCAGGTGACCATATTGTGTCTATGGTTAAACAGAGAAAATATGGCTCATATTAGTGCTCAGGACCAGGAAATCCTGACTCCAGGGTTTGGAATAATAAGAACATTGCCATTACAAAGTTAGCATTTATAAGTGCTGAATATGCTAACAAATGTTTGTAACCTTCAGATTCTGGCTGTCAGAGGAATGCACCTGCATTTCATTACCTGACCCCCAGAAACTCCACAGAAAGACTTGAAAATCAAGCAGACAGAGTCCTTTTGGTCTTTTCTATAGAAATCTCAATCTCTTTGGTGGGAGGTACAAATAATAAGGAATGTTAGCTCAGTTCTACAAGCCTTCATAGATGACTGGCTCTGGACTCACACACTAAGTAGTGATAAATCCTATTTGAAGACCCAGCCCTATAAGAAACAGTGACAGAGCATAGCACTTCCTTTTACTGCCTGAAGTTCCTCAGCAAACTCTTAGGTTCAGAAAATTAAAATAATAATAATAATAATAATAAAAGTCTACCTTCCTATTTTTGGAAAAGTTGAATGGGTAACAAAGCAGGTTTTTTTTTTTTAATTTTGATTTAATTAAATGTGGTTCAGAGTTCTATCCTTTACACTTAAAGATTATATGCTCTCTATTTCTTCAAATGATGATATTGTATGTTTCACTTTGGTACTGTGAGAATTAGTGTTATGATGTAAATTAAAGATATCTGTCTAGGAGGTCCAAAATTATCTATTTATCCATCTATTTATCTATCTATCATCTGTCTTATTATATCTGCCATAGTTCTCATCGTTCTCCAGTTGTACAGCAGGTATGTCCAAACACCAGTAGTCTTCATAATGATCAAGAAGGAAATACTTTATCCCAAAATGCTGGTAAACACAACTGAATTTCCCCAGCAAGGGGTGGAATTGGTTAAGTGATGGATCAAGGTGTACCCAATCGGAATGTGGTCCTTTTTGGCAGTAGACACTTATTAAGATATTTAATTCATAGAGCAGATAAGATCAGATGAGCAAACCCACCCTCCACTGCCAACACAGTTCCATCCCCTTCCCCCAGTTAATGAATAGCTACATCCATAATACTACTTATAATAATTCTTTTGTATTATCCCAGCATTTGGTTTCTTGGTGAAGGTAGGAGATGAAAGGAAGAGACAAAGAAGAGAAAGGCACTAAAAGAGCTTATTTTAATCACAAACACTCCCTATAAGAATTAGGCATAAGATAATCTTTTGAATGGCTTCATTTAAACTCTATTCAAAACATTGGCAGAGACAGGAACAACAGTTCTGACCTTAGTTTCCCTCCTAGAGGCCGGATACCTTTCCCAGACATTGAACCACTAATGGGAAATTAAAGGCAATAAAACAACAGCTGGAATGCCATAACTGACAAGGTTTATATTGTACTCGGAGCAATTCACACTTAAAGAATTTCCTTTCCAATCATCAGGCTTATTTCTTTCTCGTCAGCGTTCAAGTTGATAGACCCTCTCCTGGTGAAGTGGTTTTCTCTTTGTATAACTGAACAAAGCTGATCTCATCATAGTTCTGCCTCAGAAAATTTGAAGAGCTCTGCCCTCTGGTTTACCCCTTGCTGGCAGGTTTGACTAGGAGAAGGGAAGGAACATTTGAGTGCCTGCTGTATCAATGCCATGTATTTGAGGGTCCCAACTAGTGTTATTTTTCTGTTGTGCTCAATGTCATGGGCACTAGTTTTCCCAACTTCATGAGTAGCTGAAATTCAGAGAAGTCTCAGGGATAACTATTCTGTCTCTTCATGAAAGTGCCCATGTGAAGTCAGATTCTGTAGCGGGAAAGTAAGAGTGAGTTACTAGGGTCCACTGCAGAAGTCAATCAATTCATATTGAACGGTAGTAACGAAAACGACAACTAAGATTTACTGGGAACACTTCAAGTACCTGCTACTGTACTGAGTGAGTTACAAGAATTAGTTCATTTAATTTTTTATCTACTCCAGTCATCTTTACTATTATAATTCTTGTTCTACAGAGAAAGAACTGTGGCTTATAAAGGTTAGATAATTAATTTTGGGCTTTGGGTAGTAAGTGAAAAAGCTGAGGTTTAAATCTGGGCCATCTGAATGCAGAATGTGAGTTGCAAATGACTTTTGAGATACAAATAAGTTCATATGCATGTGTGCGTGAATAGAGCCAGGGCCATTATTGTCTGTCATTCTCACTGCTATTAAATATGCTTTCTTGACTGGGAGCAAAAAAAAAAAAAAAAAAAAAGAAAAAAAAAAAATGATGGAGTTATAGCCACCTCGTTGGGAATACCAGTGGAAATGTGTTGCACTATTGAATGTCATCTGTGAAATGTGTCACATCTGAAAAAATGTTAAGATCTCTGCCTAATGGAAAAAACGGGTGGTAAGCAGATGGTCACAATACCGTCTGTCTCGTAAGTGCTAGGATAGGCTCATGTGCACAAGATCACGAGACAGCCAAGATAAGGTTACCCACAGCGAAGTTTTCTTAAAGGAGGAAATGCTTGAGTTGCATCCTAGGGGAAGAGTTCACCAGGCAGAGAATGGGTAGATGAGCAACAATACAGAGGGAGAGATACGAGACGAGGAACAGGCTGGGGTGGTGGAGATGAGGAAGAGAGAAGTAGTGTGTGTAGTAAGGCGGGCGAGGGGGAAATTGAAGGTGAATGATTGTTGTTTTGTTTTTGCCCAGCTGAGTGACTTGGATTTTAACCTACAGAGAGAGTGATTGGGAACCATATAGGAATTTAAATTTGGGGAGCAATGTGATCCTAATTTCATTTCTGCAAAATTACTCTAGACAAAATGTCAAAGGTGAATAGATAGAGGGAGAGACAGAAGACAGGAAAATCACCAAGGAGGAGATCATTTTAAATGATCAATAGAAACCAGTGCAGATGAGAAAGAATGTAGGTCTGAGCTAAAATACTGGCAGGAAGATAAAAGAAAGGAGAGCTGTTTAAAAACAAACCTTAGAATGTGGCATTGACAGAACTAGGGGATCATTTGGTTTGGTGGGTGAAAGAGAAGAAAAAATCAAGGGCAAACTCAAGCTGGCTTATCTGAGCAACTGTGTGGACTACAGATCTATTTCTAAGGAAAATGAATGCAAAACAGAAGAATTTGGGCTGAAGAAAAAGTTTTCATTTTAAGAAGACATATGATCATGTAGAGAATCTGAGAGGTAGGTCAAAGAACATGCCAGAATAGGAGACAAGGAAAGGTAGGGGCAAAATACAAAGCTTTGGGCATTACTGCTGCGTAATTGATGGTTCATGCCTTGGGAGTAGCGAAGTTCTCAGAGAGCCTGTGGGGTAGTATTGAAAGAGAACTGAAAACAAATCTAGGATACATAAAGCTACAAAGGCTAGTTTGAGGGAAAGAAGCCTGTAAGAGAAACTAGAAATGAGTTGTTTGGAAAAAACACACAGAGAGACACACACACAGACACACTCACCAAGAATGACCTCAGATAAGTCAAGAGAAGATAAATTTTCAAGCTAAAAATGTCAGCTGTGTCAAATATCCTGGATAGGTCAATTGATAAGAGAAATTAAAAGACTGCCTTGGAGTTTGACAGAGCAGAGGCCCCTGAGGCATCTGAGGAAAATGATTTTCCTGGCTCTGTGAAGGTGAAGCACTGGATAAAAGGGAAAGAAAGTGAGAAGGTAAATGGAGACTGTTTCTTTCACTCAGGAAACTGCAAGCAGTTTTATATACCTCCGTTTTCACAAGACTTTATATTTAAAATATTCCTTATGTGTCCTAAGCAAGTCAACGTCATTATTTATATTTCATTTCAATATTATCACTGTGCTAATGTGTATCCATCACAATCAATTCACTTTTATTCATTTTTCAGTGCATAGGCCTCTCAAGTAGCAACTTTAAGGAAATAAAATATATGGGGCAATACCTACGTTCCTTTACATTTTCTCACTTTCATGGATTTCTTGATGTTTATCTTTTCTTCATAACCATTATGATTCTAACTGGCTTGTGAAATGTCACTGATGCCATTGTCCAATCTTGCATGATGCCCCACCTTGCTCCTCCATCCCATCCCCATTTTAACACGATCCACAAGACCATTCACCTCAGTCTTCTGATCTCCTCTTCCCAGGACTTCTTGATTCTGCCTTGTTTTCTTTTTAATGACTCTGTGTGTGTGTGTGTGTGTGTGTGTGTGTGTGTGTGTGTGTGTATATGTGTGTGTATTATATACTATATATAATTGCCACCATCTGATTTCATTCACTTAGGAAATTAATACACCTTGAAAATAAAAGACCATTTATTCCTTGTCACGTAAAATATACACAGTATTTTATTAATGCAATTTTTCATTTTTGACCATGTGCTATGTAAGCACAAAATGAGCTTATATTAGCACTACTCAGTCGCTTTACCCAATCAGGTTACCAGTAGAGCAGGACAAATGATTTGTACCTATTTGCTTCAGGTCCCACTCTGATAATACTTTAAGATTTTATTAATGTGACACCTTATAAGGACAACTAAAATGTTATCTGTAAAGATAACTTCACACTATGGAATAAATTCTATACACATAATTAAGTTAATTTAAACAAAATGGGTTTGGCAGCTTACAAAGACTATTCAGAAGTGATCGTGTTCTGACTGCACGCTTTACCATAGTGATGGAAGGTTCAGTTAAAACCCATAAACAGGATGCTCTTGGTGCCATCTTGGCCGGTCCCTAGGTCTTCTTTTTATCTCTTGATGAGTCTGATTTTAGTATCTAAGGCCAGTCCAAGCCAGATGGATTGCAGCTGGCTTTTAATGTGATATTCTCATACAAATAATTTGTTGCTTCTAATTCTTTTCTACATTACTCGTTCATTAATCCACACAAAAGAGCCACTACTGACTGACATCCTTTAAATCTCTGTAAATGTCTTCTGTTCTGTGTTTCTGCCATGGGAGAGGTTTTTATGTCTCTATGACTCTGTGTTAGAAAGAAAATGTTCTGAGATTATCAGCACAGAGAAGATTGTTTTCCATTACTCAAGAGTCCTTTTCTCTGTGTTTATTTCCTGCCTCATACTTCAAAAGAACACTATGACAAGTTAAACAATTTGCTCATTCATTCTTTCAACAAATATTTACTGAGCATGTCTTTAGGCAAAAAGTCAAGAAAGACAACTTTTCATTCCCTTAAGGAGATCAATAATTATAGGATGAGTGCAAAGGCGATTAATCGGGATTGTGCAGGTTGAAATGCAAGCTCAGAGAGGCAGACTTATTTTAGAGCCGGGTCAGAAAAGACTTCTCTGAACAGTCAGTGTTCTACCGGAGTATTGAAGAATGAGGTGACGTTTTCTAGAAGGTATGGAAGAAGGGCCTCCTGGAGAAAGAGGAGTATGTGTAGATGCAAAAGGTGGAAACATGGCACTGGGGAAAGGAGCAGAGTGAAGCAGAGCTTTGTGTATTATGCTTTGCACAGCTTAGGGTGTTTGTACCTTGCATAATGAGACTGTGTTCATCTATAAGTTATGTAAGTATTAAAAGGGAAAATAAAGCACGATTACGCAAAGGCAACCATGTGACAGCTTTGTTATTATCAGAGGAAAAACACCTGTCGGGGTGGATGAAGCTAAGCCTGGAACCCAAAGCCAGAGCCGCCTTATACAAGGAGACCTTACCTGCCAGTGAAGGAATCTTCAAATGTTCCCTGACAGCTTCAAGAAGACAGTGAGAGATTTTAAAGAGGAAGTGCACTGTTTAATGTGAATTTTAGTAAATAATTTGACAGAGCATGGAAAGAGTAATAGGGGATTTATATTGAAAGTAGAGAAACCAGAAAACTATAATTCAGGAGAACAATACTCAGGGCCCAAATCATGATAATGGCAGAGAAGGCAGAGCTAAAGGAGCAGATCAGCGAGAGAAAGAGGTGAGGAGCAGAGAACTAAGCAACAGACTGAATATGTCCCCACTTGGTATGATTAGAGTGGAATATAGGAGAAAGAACTCTCTAGTTTTTTAACTAACTATTGTCAGTCACTAAAAAGGTGCTAACAGGGATAGGACAAAATTTTTTTTTTTAAGTTTGTTTTTGATGGGTTGAATTTTTATGCCCTATAGCAGGGGTCTCCACCTGGTACCTGTCCTGGCCTGTTAAGAACCAGGCCTCACAGCAGGAGGTGAGCGGCAGGCGAGCAAGTGAAGCTTCATCTGTATTTGTAGCCGTTCCTCTGAGCTAGCATCACTGCCTCAGCTCCACCTCAGATCATCAGGCATTAGAGTCACATAGGAGCACCAGTCCTGGTGCCAAAAGGTTGGGGACCATCGCTCTATAGAATATACAAGGCAGGGTGCCCCACAGCATTTGGAGAGGAGTATTATGCTCAGTAGAGAGAGCCTTTCATAAGAGCTTCATAATTCTAGAAATTGTATTTCTTAGGTATCAGATTAGAGCCCAAAATTAAGGGACAGAGAAAGGGGTAACCAAATTTAACAAATTTTCACTGTTTGTCATCATAAATATTGCCCCTTTAGCTAACACAATGCTTAAAAATTAATTGCATTCAGAGTGAGTTCCCTCTAAAATAAACAATTAAACAAAAACTCAGTATTTCCACAGGAGTCAAAGCAGTTGTTTTGATAACATGAAGCTAAAACAACTGGCCCATTTAATTGTTCACTCGATCAATAATTGTTTTTGGCATTCAGTAGATGAGCAAAAACAGGGTCTCTGCCCAGAAGTTTTAAGCAAAGATCACAGTAACGGTGCACTTCCGAATAATGCAAATACAAACTGGCTAATTTTAAACCAATACATAGATTAGGTAAATATGACAGTAAATAAGAAGAGCTAAGCATATTTGGTGGAATGGAGATGAAAGTGGTCCTTAGGGGTGACACCAGGATATGTAACATCTGCTCTCGTTTGGGAGTCCGTAGTGAGCCATGCTCCACAGGGCACAAAGGCTGGTCAAACAACATTTGCAGGCTGTCACATTAAAGCCACAACGACCAAAAACACAGTAAAAACTGCACCATGTCCACATTGCCGATTTTAGCTATGCATATTTTAATCACTCAGCTATGAGTCCTATAGTGGCTTGGTGTATGATAAACAGTCTACTAGAGAAGAATTGTTGTTTATACAGGGAAGACTAGGTGTGAAATTACCAACTATTACTAACCTTCATTTACTTATTCAACAATTGGATGGGGATGGGGCGGTTTATACGTGCCAGTCTCGGCGGCTGCAATGGTGAGGCAATCAGATTCAAGTCCTGATACCTTATGGAGACATTCATCCCTTTTACTAGGTCAGGTTTTCAAGATCGAGTGAGTTCAATTACCCCGATTTTACAGAAAATATAACGGAGACAGAGTTGCGAAATAAATTGCCAATGTTATAAAGCTACTAACTGTCAGAGACTGGGATGGACTCCTAGTCCAAGGCATTGTGCAAAAATAATAGTCTTTTATAGTCAGTGTGGGTCTGATGAAATAATTTAAGGTATTAATAATGACATTTCATTCATAATCGCCTCAAACTGGAAACGATCTAAATATTCACCAGGATAAATTAAAATGTTTTGATGTAGTCATCAAATGAAATACTATGCACCAGTGACAATAAACGAACTATAATCACATGCAACGACACAGAGGGCAGACACGGGAGAGTAAGTACTGTACGATTTTATTAAAGAACAGGCTAAACGAATCCATGTTGATAAAAATCAGAATAGTGACTACCTTTGGGGAGTGATACTGACAAGGATGGGCCATGAGGAGTCCTCTGATATGCTAGAAATGTATTCTCTTTTAATCAGGATGATAATTACAGCTATATAAATATATGAAATTTATTGAATTGTGCATTTAATATTGGTGCCTGTTATGTATATTCTATTCCAATTTAAAAACAATAAATAATGGACAGGAAAGAACTTGGTGAAGTGCTGAAGTATATGTCAAGCAGTGTCTTTAAAGCAGTTTTGGAAAAAAAAAAAAAAAAACTGATCTCTGTCCAGAAGTTTAGGGTTGTTATTCAGACAGGATAGATTGAGGGTGGAATCTCAACAACGTGATCTTGACAATTTAACCTCCAGCATTTCCTCACGTCCATTGCCTTGTCTCCGTTCAGGGCTGCACTAATTCATAACAGGGCAACCTTAATAAGCACCAACAAGTCTGTTTGTCCCAAGTCCACCTGTGCAATACTGCCAGGTATCCTTCCTAAATGTCAACTTGCCCATTAATTCCTTCATGTAAACACTTTCGATGGTTTTCTCTTTCTTATAAATTTTTTTTTTTTTAAATTAAGTCCAAAATCATTAGCATGGATATGAGGTCTTTTGTAATCTTTCCCCAGGCAAGAACTCCGGTATCATTTCTGCCTATCACCCATGCACCTTTCTTCCTTTCTTAACTTAATAAATATTTACTGAATGCCTATTTAGGTAAGAACCTCTGCCAGCTAGTGGAGAGATAAAAACAAATGAGAAAGAGTCTCAGTATTTTGTTTCAGACCAAAGAAGAAGCAAAGATATCCACATAGAAGTACAAAGCTAATGAGGGGCATGGAAGGGATAGACAAAAGGCATCATGGAATCCACAGGAGGAGTGTCAGGCTCCACCCAGGAGGATTTTTACTGAGCTGGCAGAAGATGCTGAGACTTGAAAGAGAAGAAGAAACAGACCTGGTGGACAGAGATAGCTGTGTGGCAGATTACGGCATCACAGACTGAAGGAATTGCCTGAACAAAGCCATGGAGGCATGAAGGAACATGGGCTATTTATAAGAAAAAAAAAAAAAAGAACTTCAGAAAGATTGAATCTGTGGTTCAAGGGTGGAGATGAGGCGTGACAATGCTTAAGTCGGGACAAGTAGGCAGGCAACCAGCGTTAAGGGTCTTGTTTGCCACGTTAAGGAGTGTGGATTCCATCCTGAGGGCAGCAGAGATCCAGACACGCCCGATGCCACAGCCATGCCAAGCTCCACATGGCTCCGCAGCCACTCCAGGCACTTTCTCAACTTTCTGCTTGTTCGTCTTGTTTCTTCAGTTCCAAATGCCAGCCCCGCCTGGCAAAATCCTATTCATTGTTCTCAGTTGTGTACTTGACAGCTCAGAGTTGCTTTTACGCTACTTGGCATGGATGTACATTATGCCATCAACCCCATTAAAAAATGTTGTGTGAAGAAACCCCTGCATCTTGCTGTTCCGTCGACATTAGTAATGGTGTTCAAAAGTGTTATTTGTCCTGTTTCACAAGGGTTCTCTTTCTCCAAGAAAATGTCTCACAACCAGGAGGAGCGAAGTCTCTGAGAGCCGGTTTGCGTTCATAAGCATGTTCTGATTCAGCTTCCTAATTTTCTCAATATCCTGGTTTCCTCGCTTACTTTTATGTGGGTTGCTGGTAATTTTAAGAACCATCTGAAATCATACAAGTTGGAATACAAATGACTAGATGATTAAATAAACAAGTTTTTATTCTTCAAGATTTTTTAATGCCTCCCTTATTGTGAAGGCTGCTCAGAAGCTTCTGGGCAGAGTTACTCAGTGCCTGCTCGGATTCCACACAACTCTGTTTATACCTTTATTTTCGTCCTCCCGCGGTACTTCGCAAGTAATCCCCCTGCACGTTTGTTTATCCCACCCTTTCAGGAGCTCCTTCAAGTCAGGACAAAAGTTTTAATTTCCTTGTTATTTTCCCAGAGTCTAGTGCTGCAGAATCAAAGGTCACATTTAATGCTTGGTGTATGAATAAATGAATAAACAAAAAATGATAAAAATGAAAGAAAGGTGAAATGTATCTCTTAAGAGATCAGGAAATGGGGTAAAAGAATATTAAATAAAAACAGCGGTCAGGATCCCTCAAGATGAATGTCTTCGTAGGAACATCTAGACATCTAGATAGGATCCAATCTGAAAAGCGTGATCAGGATCAAAGTATTATTTTGGACATGGAGTTGTGAAACAAGAGAAAGGCAGAGAGGAGTTGCACTGTTTGGGCAAGACACAAACAGGGCTGATGCAGGGCGCCTGGCCATGGGAACAGAATCATACGAAAAATGTTTATTGAACTCTCACTGAATTATTGCACTGGACATTGTACCTAGATTCTGTAAAAACAGAGAAACAAAAACCTTGGAGGGACATAAACCCTTAATCCTCTGAAAAAGAGCTGCTATGTGAGTTAAAAAAAAAATTTGGAAATTCACTTATAAAAACTTATGAAAGTATTTATTGAGTGCTTTTACCCCACAGTTAAAGTGACTCATATTAATAAACATTCTGTGTATTGTTCAGTGCTTCACCATTTACGTAGGGTAACACATGGGCATGATCACCCGTGGGACACATGGGAAGGTGGTTTTCCCTCTCTTTGGTAGATTAAGAGATTGAGGCCAAAAGGCCAAGGTCCTTGCACAAGTTCATTTCCATGCTTAGTGGTTAGTGGAAACAGAAGGCGGTTTTCTGACTCACAGGCTGTAGCACAATATTCAGTTTATTTTGCTGCCTCGGCAAGCTTTAGACAATGCATGATATCAGCTTACCAAGAGGAGTGAAACCATTCCCCGGTTTCATTGTGTTGGGTCACTTGTGATGACTTCCTGGAGCCTCTGGCATAAAGTCTAAATTAATCAGCACAGCGTTCAAGGCTCTTCCCAGGCCGGCTTCACCTGCCCAGGCAGCACCATTCCCCACAGCCTTCTCCAGTTCACTTGTACCTGCCGTTTGCTTCTGTGATTTTGAACCAATCTGCCATTCCTTCTCCAGAATCATAGAATGCCAGTCAGGTTCTTTCTTGAGTCTTATACGTTTTTAAATCTAAACAAATTCTGCCTCCACACCAGAAAATATCTCTGTTTGTTTTATAAACAAACATATTTAGATGACCTATAAGTTTATTTCCCCAAGAGCTTAGCTTTAAAGTGAAATTGAATCCCCAGAAAGAGGTGCCATGTTTATCCTCTGACTTTGGGGACGGCCTTACATAAACTCTTGGCTCTGAACCCTAAGTTGACAAACAGACATTTTATTACACTATGAACTCACGCAGGGCAGGGAATGAATGTCTCATTCCTCTAATCCTAGCACATGCCTCAAATGTATTACATATTATTCAGATGAATGGATGAATGGACGGATGGATAGAAGAACAACAGACAGATGGAAAGCTTGATGAATGACTATAAAAACTGGAAGATACAGAACAAAGAAAAAAATCTGTGTCAGTCATTTATTATTCCTAAACATACATCCCATAATTAATAGTTTGGTCTCTTTACCTTTTACAAAATGCTATAACCCTTATGGACATACATATGAAAATCCCATATACGATATGAAAATAAAGAATGTATTTATATGACCATCTTTTGGGAAAGACCCAGTAGAAAACTTCTAAATCTAATCTATCTCATTAATCCCTTTCTCTGAATATTAAAAAGGGCCTTTTTTTCTTTTGGTATGAATAATGTAGAAAATATTTTTGTTCTCAAAATCTTTGTGGGCTATATTCACTATTTATTGATTGTACCCATTCTAAACTATGCCTTTGCTAAAATTCAAAATTTCTTCCATTATCGAGCAGACAATAGATGAGTTCCGGCAAAAGTAACTATAAAGTAGATTGCCATCGACTTCTATTTTGGAAAAAAGAACAAAGGAGATGAAATGTATTTTCATATAATATATTTCAAATCGTTCCTTATTAAAAAGTAGAAAACACTTGGTGAGCAAGTAGCTAACGTGTGTCAGGGGAGGGTGCAAAAGGAGGAATGGAGGTGCCTAAGGAGGGGGGGACAGTGCTCCTTTGGTGGAAAAACAGAACTATTGTGTTAGGGATTCTTGAGAAATCTTCCAGAAATTTTCAAATGAGTCTTTTTTCTCTTTCACAGAAATTTTGAGTTAAATCACCTATATTAGCTAATTCCCAAAGTTTTTCTTATTAAAATATTCAGAGTACTACATTTAAAGGAGAATGAGTAAGGAAATAGGCAATGCATGTATTTGTCTAGTACCACACTCTGCAAGTTGCCGTTTGTATTTTAAAACCTCGTGAGCTAAGCACTTGCATCCTCTGCCATAGCTTTTAGTCTGGAGGATGGAGGAATATCTGAAACTGAAACAAGATGGAGAGAATGAAGACATAATGTTAGAGCTTATGGACATTTTGAAATCTTGGATTGTTTTCTTTTTAATGAAAATGTTAGTGAATCACAAGGACGTCTACAGTAATTACAAATGGAGGCATTTGGTTAGCCTGGAAACATTAAAGTGCATCATGTGTAATAAAGTTGGTCTATAAAAAGGAATGTTTAGTGCATATGTGGAGATTTTAAAATAAATTATATCAATTAGATTATACTTATATTAATTTATACTTAATTTATATGTAAAATGGTAAAAAAGAAAACGTAATTTGGGAGACTGAAATGTTTTACCTCTTTGTCATTTTTCTTCTGTCTTCTCCCTCCTTCCCCTCTCTCTTCTTCCCCTTCTCTCGTCTCCCCTGAACAGTGTTGGACTAGAAGTCAAGATGTAGTCCAACACTTTCAATTAACTTGCTCCCTGAACTTACGTGAATCACTTAGTCTTTATATAAAATGAGGAGACTGACATTCCTCCAGATCGCTCAGCTTGCGCTGTCTCTCTGTTTAACCAAAACAATCTATAATCAATAAACACTGCCCTTTTTTTTTCTCTCCAGATGGCCCTCTGTGATAGCTTCCCCTGGTGGGGTGTGGCATGTCACTGGACACAAGATTTGTATGGATGGAGGAACTAAGGAACACTGACTGGAAGACACGAGATCTGATTTATTCCCCCAAAATATGTATGTTTAGTAATTTCTAGGCAAAAGAAGGTACCAGGGGTCCTCGCTCTGGAGCACAGTGTAGACCATATCCCATGTGTTTAATGGAAAAGGGTGTATATCTCTACCCTTTCTATCTCTACCTGTACTCAGAGTCAGTTTTCTACATTCAACTAATACAATAAGCCTTCTTCCTTTAATTCACTCACCCTTGGGTTAGGCCCAGTCAACCTCTCATACTTCCATGGTTATTTCCACCCTGCGATCGTCCTTCATCCCCAGGCAATAGCAGTGTGTCTTCTATTGGCCACTCATTGTGCATTACAATCATTTTACATTATGCACTGTCCTGCCCTTTAGCAATTCCTGAATTATTAAAACATAAAGCATCCTGAAGTTAAATCATCTCTCATCCCATGTATATGGCAGATTGAGGATGGCTTTCCATAACTGATCTTTGTTTCCAATCCTGTTAAATGGATTATTCTAGCATCTCTTGTTCTGAACTCTTTGTTTCACTCCTTTTCCTCACCTCAACATTGCTTGGTAACTTACTCACCCATCTTCTGCCAAGCAAAGTTAAGTCATTACACATCCAAAGAGCAACATAATAATATATAGAGATGAGTGAATGTCTCAATTACTTTGTTACATGTCTAATGTGCCTCATTTTAGCAAACCAATGATCCAGTGAAAGGATGACTTTTCTAAACTCGGGTCATCTCAACTGTACTGTTTGGTTTTAATAGCATATAAGAATGAAATTGTTCTGTATCTGCTTAGTAATATAAAAACAAAATTCACTAGCAATTCTCATATTTTAAGCATCACTTGGTACCAAGTTAATATCACTGTGTTGCTGATTCTAAAGAGTGTCATATAGATCTGATGATGAACAATTCTCTCTTGCTACTGAGAGACAAAAAGAAGGGCATATTGATTGAAATTCCAGCATGACTAGAACAGCATTCTATAAAATGACCCTGTGTGATGTCTCAAAACTTATTTTTCTTCATATCTTTGTTCCTGGAAAATAATTTCCTCTACTTTATTCGCCTCTCTAAAATTGCTCTTTCAAAGTTGGTTGGGAGAAATGCATCCATTTTCTTCATCAAAACCATTACAGCAGGCTGAAGTATTTAGAGGAACAGTACTGCAATTCACTTGGAAATGCATCAAAAATAAGATGTATCGATGTACAGAAAGAAAAACGGAGAGAGGGATAGTTATGTGATAAAGAAAATATAGTAAAATGTTAATGGTAGAATCCAGGTGGAAGATATTCAGGTGTTCGCTGAAAAATTTTTGAAATGTTGCTCTATGTTTGAAAGTATTCATAATAAAATGTTGGGGGGGAGCATTAAAAGAAAAAGAGCCATTTACCCACTCTCCTAGTTCATCTGACAGCAAGCCCTCTCCAGTGTACTGGAGAATTTCCTCTCTACGGATGTACAAATGGACAAGCCTTCACATTGCAAGGGTGTAATTAGAGTATCAGTTTAGAAATTTGGCAGTCGGTGTTAAAGGGAACACTCTCTACTTTGTGCTGTGCTCATCAAAAGACAAGATGAAACACACTCTTTTGTCATGATATTTTTGCATCGTAACCTGATGAAGTTTAAATTCAGCCAGCTCCAGCATGCTTTCACGAGCTGAATTCCATTCACAATAACCGGCAAAGCTCACCTGTGCAATAAGGAGAAACTGAAGAAATGCTTTTTTAAAAAAAATGTGTATAGCATATCCATATAATAATAAAAGTATACATAGAAAGAAATAAATGACAAATAAAAAAACAAATCTCACAAGAAATCAGGATAGCCAGAAATAAAAGGAGGATGTTAAGAAACAAAAGATAAAAATTAGTGAATGTGGCTTAGTTTGCCTCAAGCAATGTAATCTATTAATATAGGTCATTATAAAAATGCATAGTATCTAACATGATAATGAATATGAAACATAGTCATATGGTCTCTGACAATGCCTCCACTCCATTAAAGCCAGAATTTTTCTCTTTTCCATGAATTTCATTTATGAAAGAGAGGTGGTATCTAATATGATGCATGAACCAGTTAAGGAAGGCAAAAATCTCTACTTTTAATTCTAGGGATAATTATTGGTAATGTAAGAACACATCACTTATCTAGTTACCCTCTGAAGGATATATGGTTTCCTTGGCTATCTGAAAATGCTTATTGCTATCAAAGACAGTGTCTAGACAAGTAATTGACCACCTCCTCCTTATCATGACCTACTCTGTCCTTGTTCTTTCTATAACTTTACCTTAAGCCAAAATAGTATATACATTAAAAAGCATATCATGTTTAAAAATTGAAGAGAGTGTAGTTCATTATTCCTTTTCTTTCTCTTTTCATCTTAAAAATTGTCTTAGATTTATTTAGTTATATTTTTTACACATATAATAGTTTCTATTTTCCTTTTCTTCAAATAAATACCATTACAAAAGACCTGGACAAAGATTCTAGAAACATTCTGCAAGACAAGAAGAAAAATATGAAAAAAAATTCAAACTTGGCCAGCTGTATGATCATATGTTAAAATGTCATAGACACTTAGTTTCATGGACAACATTTTGGCCTAATTTTATTTCTCTGATAAACTTTACTGATTTGTCAGCTACAAATACCAGAATCACTTTAAGAATTGAATTGTGTGGTTTAGAAAAGAATTTAAATTTCTCTGTGTAATAGAGACTTCTCTGTATCATATCATAATTTTAATACATCCTTGAATGTAATTTTAATAAACATACTTTCTCTTAGATGTTTATTCTATGTATTAAATTTATTAAATATTAATTGTTTGATATTTATTCAATTCTATATTCTAAGGAATTCTTGAATACTTAACTTCAAATTTATTAAATATTAAATACAATATTTAATATCTGCAGCCAAAATGTTGTAACCTTAGTTAGCCCTGTCTTCTTCTTATGAAATTTATCCGTGTTTTTTTTTTCTCTCATGTTAGCTTCCTAGAGAGACTAAACTCCAGGTGGCGAATAGTTTCCTGATGTTCACTTTGTCATGAGCAAAACTTCATAGGGGGTATATTTTTGATAAGAACATCAAAAAAACACTAAGTCAAACTATTATAATTCCTTTGGTGATATCTCAAAGAGAAAAAAAAAAATGCCAAAACGTTTTTTAAAAATTGTTTTTATAACATGTTCCTGGGTGTATTCTCTCTTTCTGTGTCTCTCTCTCTTGCTTTCACCTTCTTTCTTTCTTAATCTAACCCTCTCACTTTCTCTCAGTAATTTTTAGAACCATCTAATAGAGTTTATAGCTGAAATATAATCAAGGAATGTACTCTCATGATGAAATAATGCACCAGACAGCTAGTAATTATGCCATATTGCCTGTGTATTTTCTCCAATTATCTGGAAAAATCAGACAGAGTTAAATCATCTGAGCAATTGCATAAAATTCCCACTATATTGCTAGTGTAGACATGCAAAGAGTAAAATCTGCAATTTGTCAGAGACCAATACTTTAGTAGTACTTAATATCTAAATAAATGTTTCTTTTCTCCTCTAAGATGTCTAATATTTTGGGGGGCGGGAGGGAGTAGGTTGTAAAGAGTAGTGTTTTTTACTACTGTTCCCCCAAGATTCTTCTAAAATATGTTCCTATTGTCTCAAGGAGAAGGAGAACAAGGAAGTGGAGGAGGAGGAGAAGGAAGAGATTATGATCATTAAGAGCATGAAGAGTATTTGAACAACTCTTGATTGTATTTAAAGGGCTTTCGAACAGAGTACCCCATGAAGACTCCAGGAAATCTTTGAGATTTACGTATTATACAAAGGAGTAAAGAATGTGTGATGGGAGATCTGGTAACTCATTCATAGCACATGCAGGATAATAGCCTAGAATCATAACAGCCACTTAAAGACATTTCAATTAAATTCAGTTTGGGCACTGTCTTAATGGATTTTTCTATAGTAATAAGTTAGCCTATATATCAATAATTATTGCAGCCTTGAATATTCAATAAACAGGTATTCGTCTGAATCATCTTCATGCTATTTTTGCTAAGAATACAGAATATCTCCACTCTTCACAATATATCCTGAATAGAAATTTGGAAATGGGTTGGCATAATTAGCAGTTGCCCACCCCCCTTGCATCACTGTATCCATGGCAATATAGTATTGGCTGCTGAATGTGAGTAAATTGTGAACAGAAAGGCCTCAGGGTTTCCTCTTCTCTCCTAAGTGAGCTCTTAGAAGATCATGACCAAGACCACTGACAGAGTAAACGAGAACGGAGGAACTGGCTGTAGGTGGTACCATCTGCAGCCATCAGAAACCACCCTTTAACAATCTGTCAGCCAATTATGAATCTGGATGGGGTACACTTGCAACAGTTTAAGTCGTGAAAAATAGAATAGAAAAATAAGAGTATTATTATTTAATTTGCTTGGCAGTGGCTTAAAGTAAACATTTATTCCAAATAATTTTAGTGCTACCATCAGTTTTCATTGTCTTTTTAGAGCCCAAGATGGCGGTGGTATCACTGAGGTTAATTTAAGCTTATGTAAATTGAAGAAGGTACGAAACAAAGCCTTGTTCACATTTGCATTTTTTTTTTTTTTTTTGCAAAAACAAAAAGAAATGCCAAGATATTTCCAACTTTGGGAGTGTCATTTTGGAACTGGGGAGCCAAGATTTCTCCAACCGCATCCACAATTTCTTCCCCCATCCTAATTTTGACTTGTGCCTCTTGGGAGACTGTGGTCTTAGAACCTCTTTAAAAATCACAACTTTGAGGGTCAATCATAAGAAGTATGCTTTTTGAAGCTTAAGGAGGGGAAATTTTTCATAGGCTACTTTGACATACCTGTATGCATCTGGTTACCCAGAGCTCTAATTGAGTTATACAATGAGATTAATGTGCTCATGCCTGCTAACACAACATCTTTTCTGAAGCCCATGGATCAAGGAGTGATTTTGACTTTCGAGTCTTATAATTTAAGAAATACATTTCATAAGGCTATGGCTGCCATAAATAGTGATTCCTCTGATACATCTGGGCGAAGTAACTTGAAAACTTTCTGAAAATGATTCACTAGTATGATGCCATTAAGAACATTCATTATTCATGGGAAGAAGTCAAAATACCCATACTAATAGGAGTTTGGAAGAAGTTGATTCCAGCCCTCATGGATGACTTTGAGGAGTTCAAGACTTCAGTGGAGGAAGTAAGCAAATGTGATAGAAATAGCAAGAGCACTAGAATTAGTAGTGAAGCCTGAAGATGGAACTGAATTGCTGTAATCTCAAGATAAAAGTTTTACATATCAGGAGTTGCTTCTTATGGGTGAGCAAAGAAAATGATTTCTTGGAACCTGCTCCTGGTGAAGTTGCTATAAAGATTATTGAAATGACAACAAAGGCTTTAAAATATTATGCAAACTTAGATGTTAAAGCAGCAACAGATTTTGAAAGGGCTAATTCCAATTTTGAAAGAAGTTTCACCAAGATAGAGTACTGTCAAACAGCGTCACGTGATACAGAGAGATGGGCCATAAAAGGAGGAGTCGGTCAATGCACCAAACTTCATTGGAACTGCCACTGACACTCCAAATTTCAGCAACCACCACCCTGGTCTGTTAGCAACCATCAGCAGAGGCAAGACCCTCCATTAGCAAAAATATTGAGCCACTTAAAACTCAGATGATGGTCAACACTTTTTAGCAATAAAGTATTTTTAATTAAGGCATGCACATTTCTAGACATAATGTTATTATGGCACAATTAATAGGTTACCGTACAGTGTAAACAATTTTTACGTGCACTGTGAAATGAGAAAATTTGTGTAACTTTCACTATAGCAATAATTCCTTTATTGTGGTGGTTTCAAACTAAACTTGTAATACCTCTGAGGTACACCTGTATTATAGATATAATTTTTAAAAATTCATATCCTATAAGCTTTAACAAAGTTGGATTGGTGATATGAAGTCATTATAGAAAGAGACAGAAATTTTCCCAAGTCCACGGGAATAATGACTAACGATAACTTAATCGGCCACAGTTATAGATCTAAAGATACAGATGCCAGCAGTGGGAGGAGGAGAAGCAGGGTATCAGAGAGGTGAGGCTGGCCCAGGAGGGTCAGGATTATGCCAGAGAATGATTGGCTGATCCCGCTACACACCTGGCCAATAAGGTGTTGCAGGACAAATGGGAACTAGAGGAATTCATGCCACTACAGAAATCCTCTCACAGAATTCATCCTATTGTGAATAAAGAATGTATCTCTCTCTCCTCTCCTCTCCTTTTGTCTCTTTAGAAATTTTAACCAAGAAAGTAAATAACCTCTTTGAGCTTTTGATTTTCTCTGGGGAGAGGTGAGCCCAGAGGCACCTCCCAAGAGGAGACATGAGAATGGCCTCAAGTCCTGCTTGGTGGTGAATGTGGGAGGCAGGAAGTGGGAGGGGGAGTTGGCAGAGGAGCTGGAGTCTTGGCTTTTTCTTTCTATTGAAGTGTAAACTTCTGGAGGCAAGACTGAATCTGTTTTGATCAACACTTCATCTATATATATATAACAGTTCTCGGTATGTAATAGCTACTTAAAAATACATGATGAATGAAAAAAAATTGAAAGGTGAATTAATGGCTTTAACAAACTGTGTGATCTTCAGCAAACTCAGTCCCTCATCAATGTCCCTCCGTCCCTTTACCTGATGAATCATGGGTTGGGCTCCTTAGATTGCTGAGAATGCTAATGTTTGCATATTCTGTGATTTTGCTTCAGTTGTAGGCAATTATAGGCAAGAAGGGATAGCAGAGTGAGTAGAGATGAAATACAGTTAAAGGGATAAGATAAAGAAGAAGAAAGATGAATGTATTTCTCTCAGAAGACCACAGGGTGGTCTTATGTCTCCTCTGCTGTCACTTCAGGGATGTGGCTCCTTTAGTGCTATACTAGTTACTGCAACGTTGGTTCTCAGGGCTCCACTTCAACAGAAGAGGGAGAAGCCAAGTTTCCCTCTTTAAGCTTGAGCTAAGTCCCTTGTCCTCCATGGATTTTTCTAGGGTCTACCCCATTCTTTCTTACCACCTCCCGAACACATAGATGTACCTGCTCTCATGCTCATCTCATTTAGATTCTGCTTCCTCTTACTGCTACCTCGGTGTTTGCTGTCAGCACCAACACAGCAGCCCTCCACCCGTCTATTTTGGTTGATGACGAAGCTTTAAAATAAAATGCAATTAAGTGGTACTCTGACTTAAAGGATCTGATACTGTATCAATTAAATGTTTACTGGAACATTTTCTCTCACAAGAAAGGGCGAAGGAATAATTGATTACCAACTTTGGAAGGAGTTATGTCGTAGCTGAATCCCACTGGAGTTGGAGCCAGTCAAACCCTGGTTTCAAATCCAGGATCTTCTATTCACCAGCTACGTGACCCAGGCGAGGTACTCTGTCTTTGTGAGCTTCAGTTTCCTTACCTGCAGCACTGGGGTGAGAACTTCACACATAATTGCACAGTTCTATGACTAGCACTAGTGTGCATGTAATACATACTAGATCCTTACCATCACTTCTTCTCTCTGAAAGTAAAGAAATACTGTCATAGAACTCTTCTCTTGTGCAGTGGCTACAGAGGGGCTAGCATAAAACAGAGACGGATGATCACAAAGACAGCCATGACAGATATTGAACTAGACTAGTATACAACAGAAAGAGAAAAGAATGGATTATTTAACCCCCTCAAAGCTACAAGATTGTTTCTAACAGTCTCAGTCCTCCCTAAAACCAAATCTCAACAGAATCTACCCAAAGCACACTAAACTCTTTTACCCAATCTTTTACATTCAGCTAATGTTTAGCCCACATAGTTGTTAGATATCATGCTTGGCACTTAGTGGAGCCATTTCATTTGGGGATAGCTAAGAAATTATAATGCTTGCTCCAAAGAGTTCAGATAAAGACACCTAGGATGACACATTTGCAATAAATCATGATACCATGTATTTATGGCTATAATAAAAGTATTAAAAAGGTGTCATTGAAGGTTGAATTAATTTAACCTCTCAAATTCTCAGTTAAAATGACAGTGGGATGTGTGGATGCATTACGACCAAAATAACTTATACCACCAATTTAAAGAAATATATTTGGAAGTGGTAAAACCTGAGCCAGCTTGATTAATGACCATTGAGCTGGTCAATGATATCTGGTCAATACTAAATAAAAAGAATGCTAAAGATCAATAAGAGGTAAAACGTGATTATGTCTAAATCACTCCTCTTCAAAGTACTTCATTTAAAGTGCCAACATTCACTAATTAATCTTTATAATACTGTGTTAAGAGTTAAAAGTATCATTATCCCCAAATAAAAAATAGCAAGGTTTAGGGCCTTTCACAGAAGATGCCCCATGTGAGACTTGAGCACTGAGGTAGGATTGCTAATAGGTTCTTGATATGGCATCTGAGGAGGCACCTCTGGCTAAGAGCATAAATGGCACAAGTGATGACACGTAGCCTAGAGTCTCAGCTCTATTCTTTGGTATCCGCGTGACCTCAGATAAGTTACTTAACTTCTCTGAGTTTCAATTTCCTCGTTTATTCAAAGGTGTTGATGCATTCAAAAAGCTACTTTAATGTCAGAATGAGTTAATACTTATAAACCCTTGAAAAATAAGGGCTCAATTAACAGCAACCATTTTTGTTTTCTTATTATCAGACTTATTTTGGAAAACACTGGCCACGATCTGGATAATTAGCAAAGGATGAGATCAGCTAGAAGAGGCTGCGAGCAAGATCAAGAAGCGCCTCTTGGGACAGAAGAAAACTAACATGACTTGAGTTCTTGCTATGTGCCAGGCATTGTGCCGAACTTAGTCGTGTACTGCTTAGTGGCAGGGATACATTCTGAGAAATGCGTCATTAGGCAATTTTGTCATGTGAACATCACAGAGAGCACTTACAGGGACCTATGGTAGAGCCTCCTACACATCTAGGCTGTATGGTATGGCCTCTTGCTCCTTGGCTACAAGCCTGTCTAGCATGTTGCTATACCGAATACTGTAGGTAATTATAACACAATGGTAAGTATTTGTGTTCTAAACATGTCTAAACATTCAAAAGGTACAGTAAAAATACGTATAAAAGATTTTAAAATGGTATACTCATATAGGACATTTTCCATGAATGGATCTTGCAGGACCTGGAAATCGCTCTGAGTGAATCAGTGAGTGAGTGATGAGTGAATGTGAAGGTCTAGGACATTATTGTAACTGCTGTCGCCTTTACAAACACTGTCTAATTTTCTCCACTAAATTTATAAAACAACACGAGATTAAATCAAGCGCCAGAGAAACTGATGCAATCAAGAGACCTGGTAAACATAAGATGCGTGAGGCTGATGCGTGAGGCTGCTGCCGGTAGATACCACAGCACACTGTTTTACAGCAAACTTTGTCTACAAGTAGAAAGAGCGCACTCGAAAATACCAATCAAAAGTATAGTATAGTAAAAGTATATAAGTGAATACATAAACCAGTACCAGTCCTTTATTATCATTATCAAGTGTTAAGTATCGTACGTAATTATAGGTGCTATATTTTATACGGCTGACAACACAGTAGGTTTGTTTACACCAGCATCACCGCAAAACACGTGAGTAACACATTACAATATGACATTATGACAGCTGTGACCTCTCTAGCGGTAGGAATTTTTCAGGTCCATTAATATTATAATCTATGTGGTTCATTCATTGACCAAAATGTTGTTATGAAGCACATGACTGTATTTTATGTTTTGTGTTTTAGGTTGTTTTCCCACTTCTTCCTCAAAATGACCCTGCAGTAGAGCAAGCAGATCTAGTTAGTGCCCAAGCTCGGGCTCTTTCCTCCGAAATATGGCAGCTTCCTCTGCACTGGGACAGGCACTGTGTGAGGGTGGTCCCTGCCACAGAGGCCTACATGCAGGAGAAGGCTGGGCAGGGCTTCTCAGGAACACAGGCTAGCAGGCTGAAAGTCCAGCTCCAGGAAGTCGTTCAGAGAGGATGAGAGATCAGGTGGTGAGCTCGAGCTCAGGGGAGGCTCCAGGAGAGAAATGCCAGAACTGCAGGACAGGACCCTCATACCAAGATGAGAGGATTAGGAAGAAAGTAAAAACAAACACTCAAACCCAGAGAACTACACAGACATCCAGAGATGACAACTAGATACGCGGGCAGGAGACGATGCATCTTCTGAGAAGCACAGATGTCAGAATTCAGAGCCCAGAATGTTAGCCAGGAACGTTAGCTAGTTAACTGGGTACCACTGAGTAGGGTTTTGATTTTATTTTACTTTCAGCCACTGGACCCTGTGTCAGTTATCAATTTATTGTCTCAGCTCCAGATGCATCCTTCGATATATGCTCTGAGAGAAAAATGGATTCCTTTAACTATTTCTTCTTTAAGGTGAGCACGATGTTTATCTGCCTCAGTAAAGGATGCTGGAGGGACATGCAAGAGGAAGAGGCGTCTCGTAGCTTATGGGGCTGGCTGTAGGGAGTGACAGGTAGGGAGAAGGACACCCAACAGAGCCTGGACCCACAGCAGTTCCTCTGTGACCTCATAGTTCCTCTTTTATCATAGTTAAGAATTCTTCATGTTAAACTTTCCTCTTCAAACTACTGTGCGGTTTCTCTCTCCTGATTGGACCCTTTCATCCATATGAAATTTTACCTGAAATGCAGTGTTACAAAAACATCCAAAGTCCATGTCTACAAAGGCCCATGTGACCTGAACGCGTTCTTCCCTTCTGTCACACTCTCACCGTCCCTTGAGTTCTCAATACACCAACTCTCCTTTCTGGCTGAACTCTCAAGGGGTCAGATCACGTACCTGGAAATTTCTCTTCCTGATCCTCCTGGCAGAGCCACCGCTCCCTCCCATGCAGCACCCTATCTAAGGCCGCCCTTCAAATCACTCTTTTAAAGTGCTCTATTAATATTTTCACAGAATGATCAGTTATTGACATTATCTCGCTGACTGTTTCTTCCCACCCTCACCCTCTAGCTGCATTTCCCAGCCCCTGTCCAAGAGGGTGGGGACGGTGGCTGTCCCCACCAGCTTTCAGCACAGTCCTAACACGTGGAGGGGCTCGGGAAAGATTTGTCAATTGAATGAGTGAAAACTGTAGAGCTCTGATGGAAGCTTCCAGGCTCAGCCCTGCTCCCTTCCTCCACTCCCTACCTTTCTGTGGCCACTAAAGCTTCTTAGTGGGACACCAAGACTTGCAGAACTATCCTAGGGCATATGGTGAGAGGTCCCTGAAATTCCTCTCCCCTCTTGAAGCATGATTGTTCTTTGAGGCAGGGCTCCAAGGCAGCAGCCAGCTCTGGGGAGAGGGATGCAGCCCGGGGACTGACGGGGCTGCACCACCACCATCAAGAACATTCCCAGGGACCGCGCTGGAGCACTACAGCCTTCTCAAGATGGCAGACAGCCCGCTCGCTGCGATAAACAAGAGATAACACATGTATGCTCTCCATTTTTGTTCTGATTTTTTTTTTGTTAATGGAATATTTTAAAATAAACCTAAAATTATAAGGTCCTGAAACAGAAAAAGACCTTGGCATTGCCCAATGCAGCCTCCCCATCAACTTACATTTCATCTGCTTTCAGAAACTATAATAATTTATTTCAAGCAACAATGGAGTGGAGACCACCTCCTGCTCTCTGGACTAGAGAGGAGGAGGTGCTGATGGCTGTTATGCGAGTCAGGGTAAAAGGGTCACTTCAATAGCAGAGGTAGCTCTGACCACAAAGAAAGTAAAAACAGGAGCTGACTCTCAGGCTGTGCAAAAGGGAGAGGAGCCAGAGGAAGCAGAGCAGTCCTTTGGGCAAGCCCTGGGGGGAGGGCTTAAAGAACTTGTAAAATCAGGAGCCCCTCTCGGCCATTCCCACTGCCCTCCAGGCAGGCTCTGGGGTCTGAGCCCAGAGGCAAAGTAAGAATAACAGAAAAGGCTGGCCAGCGTGACAAAGGCAGAGTGTGGAACCAGCAAGGGTTTTCCCGACTAAAGCTATGATTGCATCTATATCTCTCTGGAAATGCTGTCTGTGAAAGCCACCTTTGCAGGACCAAGAAATTGCTGATGACTCTTTCCTCTGCAGAAGAAAGTCCAAGGTAGTGAGCCTCAAAAGTTTATGATTTATTAATCAAGTAAGTAATATCTAGCAGTTGGTATTTTCTTGGTAACTATAATTTCTCAGCCCTATCTGTGGGCATCCATAGAAAATGAATTATGAGATTTTATATACACATATATACATATATATATAAATTCACACAGTTTTGATTTACAAATAAATGATTATTTAATGCATAGTAGGAAAAAGGCATAGCTTTTTTTTCTTTTGCCATAGCTATCAAGTATAGAGAGCTTTAGGCAGTTTGCATGAGATGCAACATGATCTACTTAATAGCTTTGATTTCCTTTGATTGCAATTACCTAATTATTCCTCATTATCAGCATTGATAATAGCTAGCATTCATTGATCACCATGTGCCAGGCACTATACTTCACACTTTACCAACATAAACTTCACAAGACTCAAATGAGGCAGACAGTATATTACTATCACTGTTTAATGATGAGAAAACAGAAATTTGAAAAAACTAAGTAATCTGGCCAAGGTCCCATAGCTAATTGGTGGGAGGACTTGAATATATACCCTATATTGCCACCTAAACTCTGAAACCCATTAATCTTTTTGACATACACCATCAGCCACACATTTAGGAAATGGAAATTCTAAGCACAGTCCCATGTAAAAGTTCAGAAGTACGTTAAAGCCCAGTACAGTAAGAACTCCACATGGCTCATGAGTAACACATGAGAAGAGTCAGTGGGAAGAAGGAGATTGAAGAGGAAGTCAGGGCCAGGTTTTTCAGATGTCATGTATAGTATGAAAGGTCTTTAATTTTTACTCTAAAAGCAACTGACATATTTTGCCTTTTGTGTTTTGAGCAAGGCAGTGTGATATTTAAATTGTAATTTTAGAAACATTTGCTGCATTGAAAAGGAGGAAAATAGGATGAAGCAAGTAGAGTAATAAGGATGTTGAAATGGTCCAGCCAGGAGATCTGTGGGAGCCTGAATTAAGGCAATGGCTATGGGAATGAAGAAGCATCAGACCCAGTATGTGAAGGAGGTAGAACCAACCAATAGAGACAAAAAGAATCAAGGATAACGCTAGGTTTTCAAGTTGGACAAAAAGCAGAATAAAGGCATTTAAAGTGATGCACTGTTTTGCAGCAAAGCAGGAAGCTTACAGGTTCTACTTGGGATACATGAGTTTTGGATGTTTATTTCCTCCAGAACAGTGAAGTTGAAAAAATGTGATCTAAACTTGGTAGACCAAAAGTGGGGTCTCTTTATGTTAACATGAACAATGATGATATCGATAGGTATTATTTGCATTCTATTTTCAGAAAATGCCAGTGTCTCTAAAACTCCAAGTAGTTTTTTAAAAATCAGATGAGAAAGTAAACCTATGAAAAGGAAAACGCCCTTTAATAGAAATAAACAACTTGTTCTAATGTAAATGAAAACAAGTGAAAGGTTAAAAATAGTCACGCTGTGCACCCCTCAAAGAGCCTCAGCAAGCTAAACGCATTTTGTCATAGTGGGGTAGCACTGAAGTGCTCCAAAGCACCGTAAAAGTGGAATTCTCCAAAAAGTAACGCAGGTGTCTAGGTCAAATGCAAATAAAATGATATGCAAATTGAGCTATACTTGACTACAAAATCAGATGCTTAAAAACATTTCAGGAAAGTGAAATTTCAGTCTCACAAAATTCACCCGGTCTTCATTAAAATACGTTTCCCATTTGTGCCATTCATTCAATGTACTAAATGCATGATGGAGCTCCGGCTAAGTAGATTTAGAAGCTGATTATGCTGCATTAAATGTATTCACTTCAATTTTAGCAAGACTTTTTTTTTTCCTTTAAAAGGATTACTAAAACAAGAAAAGTAGAAATTAAGACAGAAAACAAAATACCCTTTGGATGCTATAACAAGATTAGAAAATAGAATGGCTTCATGAGATCACGTAAGAACATACATCCTCACTTATGTGATTTAAATAACTAAAGAATACATTTCAGTTGTGTTAATTGCTTTTACTCTGTACTTGACACATTCTGTACACATTAGTTCATCCCTGAGACTGTATTTCTCTTGAAATACTTATACTTTGTTAAGAATTTATGTTTTTTTTTTCCTCTTAAAATATATAGGACACTCAGAATTTAAAAAATTATCAGAAAGAGCACTCTGGCAGGTGTTTAAGAGTATAGGCTATGCTATTAAGAATGAATGTCATCAGTCTGAGCCTTAATATTCCAATTGCTAAAATGAAGATGTTGAATTATATTAATGATCTCTAAGTCCCTCCTAACTCCAAAAAAATATGCTTTGGGAAAAACTAGTTGAATGCTATTATTCGACCTTGACCTCACACTGTTGCTATTTCAAGTGATAAAAACAAAATGTAATGATCAGCATTATAAACTTATCCATATGAATTTATTTATAAATGTTTCATCACAAATGACTATATTACACATTAGTCAGAGCTCCCTAAAATTCAGTAGTTTCTACGATAGTAAATTTTATTTGTTTCTAAGTGAGCTCAGAAGAGAAATAGCAGAAGAAATGATTGACTAAAAAAAGAGAGAGAGAAATTTCAATCATATATAAACTCATAATTTTATGTGAGTAGCCTAGCCTATGTATTTTCAGAAATGCCCTTTACATGGACCATTTTTTAAAATTATAAAGTACTACAGCATACTCCCTTAAATCGGGCTTACGACGCCCGCTAGCTTGCAGAGCAATGGGTAGAAGAAAATTTTTATGAGTGGCCTACAGGTTTAAAAATTAATACTAATTACCATAACAATTTGATAATACTTCATAGTATCTTATGTCTTATTTTATAACAATCCTGAACTTAAAAAGGAAAGTTTTAGTAAATGCAAAGTAATTTGCAAAATATAGACAAAATAAGTGACTTTCCCAGGCTCACATTGCTCATTAACAGCCAAGATTCTGCTGATTTTCCCAGTTTTCAAATATTTGCCAAGCATTTTTGGCACATAGTTTCTTCTCTTTCCTTTTTTTCCTTCTCTCTTCAGGAACTATCCCCTCCATCTTCAATTTATGGCTCACTTTTTCTCTCATATTCCTCATCTTTTTATTCTTTATTTTGGGATTTTTGCTTGTTTGTTTTTAAATATTTTCATCCGATTCTTCTGTTGATTTCTTTCAGTTTTGGTAAATGTATTTTAGATGTCTGGGAGATCTTTCTTGTTTTCTTTAAAATAGTATCCTTATTTTATTTTACAGTATAAAATTTCCTTGAGTGTTTATAAATATTGACTAGACCAGTTTTGATTCCTTTATTTTTGAATTACCTCATTTCTCTTTCGAGAAGCTTTATGTATGTGTGCGTGTGCGTGCGTGCGTGTGCGTGTGTGTGTGTGTGTGTGTGTGTGTGTGTGAATCATTCCTCAAATGCTGGTGATCCTTTGTTAACTTTTCTCATTTAAAAACCAAGCAATAAAAAGGCTTACTGAGAACTCTGCAGGACTGGGTGGAGTTAATTTTCTAGAAGTTTTAATTTAGCATAAGTGGCCTTGAGCTCATCATTACACTGATGATATCTTCCCTCAAATGCCAGAAAGCAGAGGGATTTTCTCTAGGTAACCGGTATTCACACCATCCACCCTATTTTTGTCTAACAATATCTTCTAGATCCACTGGGGAAAAGAAAAAAAAACTTTTGTATTTTATCTCTTTTGTTTTTACAGGGGAATAAACACTTAGCAGTTAGGCATTTTTCAAACAGGGCTAGGAAAGAGAGATGTCAACTGTTAACATATACACACTTCTATTTAATGTTTCTCATTTCTCACTTCTTTCTTGTGTCCACTGATCTTGGTTCTCTGTGAAGCAGGTCAATTTCCTCTTCCCACCACAGCAATCTCAGTGTTGATCTCTAGTCAATGTCTGTTCACTCCGTTTTTCAGGTAATATTCTTCTACCTCTGTTTTATCTTCCAAGAATAGGTTGCAATCTGTAGGTGACTAGCATTCACTTATTTTTTTTTAGGATCGGACCAATTTTATAAAATTTAAATTCGTTTTAATGAGCACAGACAAAGTACTAAGATATTAGGCTTTACGGGGAACGTCCAACTTCCTGCAGGTTATGTGGACCTGCATGTGGTGCTGCATATAGGAAAAGAGCCCCACAGCTAAGTCTGCGGTTTACCATATACACTGAAGAGCGCGGTTGCGTTCGAATCTTGTACTTCTAACTGATTCGAACTAATCCCTCTAACAGTGTTGAGACGAGCTTCTTGTTTTCAAGTTATTTGAAGTACGACGTTGATCGACATACTCTGAGATTCGTGTTAAAGGAATGGATTTGTAGGAGTCCGATGTGCAATCTTATGATATTTATTTAAAGCAAAACATGTATTAGACTACACTTTTCTTTATGATTGTGTTGTATCTCCTTTGTCAGCTGTTAGCTATAACTCTTTAATTTAGAGGTCTCTTTAGGGTTTAAAGTATACGATTTAACCTTGTCATGCTACCTTCGAGGGATAGTATACCACTTCACATCTTGTTCAGGGACCTCACCATATAACATGACTTCATTTCTCCCTCTGGCTCTTGTGCTATTGTCCTCCGTATTTTACCTTCACACATGTTACGAAACTGACATTACATTATTATTTTTGTTTAAATAGTTAATTATCTTTAAAGAGATCTAAATAATAAGAAACTTCTATTATATTTTTATCTATGTTTTTACTTTCTTTGGTGCTTTCCATTCTTTACATAGGTCCATAGTTCTATCTGGAAAGATATTTTTCTGCACTAAGGACTTATTTTAACATTTCTTATATTCAGAACTGCTGGTGATAAACATGTTTAATCTTTTATATGAAAAAATACATTCTAATTTTTTTATAAAGATATTTTCACTGTTTAGAATTCTAAATTGAAATTTCTTTTTTCTCTCAGGTTTTTAACAATGTTGCTTTACTATTTTCTCATTTACACTGTTTCTGATGAGCAATATGTAATCTTTGTTTGTTCCTCTGTAAAGTATCTTCTTTCTTCTGGCTACTTATAAGAGTTTTCTTTTTATCATTGGTGTTGAGCAGTTTGATTGTTATGTGGCTTGATGTAGCTTTCTTTACGTGTCTTGTGCTTGTGATTCACTGAACTTCTTAGATCTGTGGGTTTACAGTTTTTACTAAATTTGGAAATTTTTCAATTATTCTTTCTTCAAATGTATTTTCTGCTCCCTCAGTTCTTCAGAGACTCCAATTCCATATATATATTATGCCACTGGAAGTTGCTGCAAAGCTCACTGATGTTCTTTTTTTCTTTTGTTCTTTTTTTCCTGTTTCATTTTATATAGTTTCTATTGTTATGCCTGCAAGTTCATTGATCTTTCTTTTGCAATGTCTCATTTGCCATTAATACTATCCAGTATATTTTCCATCTCAGACATTACAGTTTTCAACAATAAAAGTTTTATTTGGAATTTTCCTTTATTTTTAATGTGTCAACTTTTTGAATACATGAAAGACTCTTTTTATGTCCTTATCTGCTAATTCTAACAGCTGTGTCAATTCTGGGTTGGTTTCAGTGTTTCTTTTATAATCATTAATTTTTGATCGGATAGCAAATATTGTGAACATTACTTTGTTGGAGCTAGGCGATTTTGTATTATATATTTTCAATATATATATTTTAAATATCACAAATACTCTGGAGCTTTGTTCCAGAATTCAATTAGGTTATTTCGAAGAAATCTGATCTCTTGGATTTTGCATTTAAGACTTCTTATATGATATCAGAACAATGCTCAGACTAAGACTAATTTTTCCCACAGTTGGAAAAAGATCTCCCTAAGTACTCTACTCAACACCTATGAATCTTAAGGTTTTCTAGTATGGCTGATAGAGCCAGACACAGGTCCCAGTCTATTTGACCACAGAGCACTTTTAGCCTAATCCTTTTAGGTGATTCTTTTCCTAGCTTTGAGTAGTTTCCTCTCACATGCATGAGTATTTTTTTGAATGCTAGAGAAAAATCATCTGTAGTTCTCTGGAATTCTCTGTGTAGATCTCTCCACTCCAATATTTTGTCCCACAATCTCTGTTTGGTATTCCCAGATTCTCAGATCCATCACCTCAACTCAGGGGGTGTACCAAGTTCTGCTTGAATCCCCATTCCCTACACTGGAAACTGGAAACTCCTGGCAGTAAGCTGGAGCTGTCACAGGATTCATTGTTTTCTGTCTCTTAGAGAGCACTGAACTTCATTGCCTGATGTCCAGTGTCCTGCAAGCATAGTTTTTCTATATTATATTTTTTGTAGTTGTTGTTCCAGGCAGGAGAGTAAATTTGATCTCTGTTACTCCATCTTGAGATATTAAATTAGGTTTCTATGGTTCCAAAAGGACATGGAAGCCCCCAGAGGGAATAACAGTGTGATAGATAGCACAAAAATAGAAGTTGGGGACATAAAGTAATCAAAAGGCTGTGACAGAGGATGGCTTTGAATTAAATTGATACAGATGTATAAGTAACAGTCTATTGAGTCTAAGCAGTGGGGAAAACTTTGCAAAATCTTGGGTTTAAGGACTTCCTCAATTTTAGGACTCCTAGAAAGATTCTTTAATAGATTTCTTTAATAGGATTGTTAAGTAGGTTTCTTTATACAAAATAAGAACAAATGCTTCCTGATGATAACACTTTCATAGTATGAAGCATGATAAGATGATAGCTGATAGAGATAGAGATAGATAGATAGATAGATAGATAGATAGATAGATAGATAATAGATGATACATAGATAGATAGATAGATTGATAGATGATAAATAGGTAGGTAGGTAGATAGGTAGGTAGATGATAGATAGATAATAGATGATAGATAGGTATAGATAGAGAGATAGACAGATAGATAGAGGATAGATAAAAGAGCTAACACTTACAAAGTGTTAGCTAGGCATTATTAAAGTTCAACTAGTATTAACTAATTTAATATTTTGATAGCCCTATATGTAGGTATTAATATTACCTCCATTTACAGATGAGAAATCTGAAGCACAGAGAAGATTAAAATTTTGCCAAAGTTCACATGACCACATGACTGTTAAATAGAAGAACTGGATTTTAACTCAGGCAATATAGCTCCAAAGCCTGGATTCCTAACCCCCATACTCTATCCACTCTAGCTAGATGAAGAGAGAAAAATAAAAACATAGTTTCATGTCTAGAAAAAGAATTAATTTTCCACATCACATCTTGGGTATTCTGCAATAGAAATATTATTCTGCTTTTGGTGATTCAGCCTCTACTTCCTATCCCTCTGTAAAATTTTACTTTTAAGAAATGGACATGTTGATCAAGTTTGAAGTGAGAAAGAGATTCAGAAACCTCAGAGGCGATGATTCAAAATGCAGCAGTAAGTGGACATAGAAAGAGCATATTTCTAAAAGACAAGGTCAAGAGTACCTAAAAAATCTTTATAATGTGTGTTCAGAAAATCTGTCACAGTGATTCCCACTATTTAAAAGTTCTAAGACCCTACCATTTTAATATAAATTTTGCAAATACTCAAAAGCACTGTGTAGCATTAAAAAAAAGTGATGTAAAATTTAAATTTTACTTAAAAATGGGGGCACCTTCTGAGATAATTGATGGCACACTATGGTACTGAAATCACTGAAATTTCAAATTATTTATTAAAATCACAATATCTCTAAGAGTTCATTGTAATACAGTTTGTCTTTTTAAATAACTCATGGAGATATAAAATAGAGCATAGGGAATAAAGTCAATAATATTGTAATAACTAGGTATGATGGGCAATAGACTTATTAGGGTGATCAGTTTGTAAGTTATATAAATGTCTAATCACTATGTTGTACACCGGAAACTAATAAAATACTGTATGCCAACTCTCACTGAAAAAAATTGTTTTAAATTTTTAAATAATGACTCGTATCTGTATGTGAAGGAATACACTTTAAATACTTTTTTAATGCTGATTAACATACTTATTGTAATTACTCATCCCAGGGTGAACAGAATTTTTAAAATGTATAATTGTATCTCTCCTTCCGAATAAGCCTACACGGATGGAAGTACTAGAGAGTCTTTTACAGTGTAACTGTAGCAGCGATTCTGCTCATGAATTCTCTGAGTGCCCCAGGCTTCCTCCCTCCTCCATTCTCTTGTCGATGTCTACTCACTTCCCTGGCAACATCACTCAATCTCATGACACCAAAACCAATATTACATAGAAGACCCTCCAAAGTTTATCTCCTGCCAAGACCTCTCCTTGAATTTTATAACAAACCACCTCCTTAACCTCCACTTGGATGCCCAATAAGTATCTCGAACTTGACATGTACGAAGTTAGATGCCTGAGCTTCTGCCCAGATCTACTCTCCCCCATCTTCTCCATATCAGTGAATGACAACTAAATCCTAATGGACAAAGCTCAAGACTCTGAGGAATAAGTCTCAGTTTCTTTCTTTCTCTCAAATTCCACTTTGAAGGCATCAGAAAATCCTCTGGTTTCTGATCACTTCTTACTCTCTATGCTGCTACCCAAACCAGAGACATCTCTAGCCTGGATTATCGCAACATCCCTCAAAGGATCTTCCTGATTTCATCCTTGTCTGCTACAGCCTATAAATGAGTAGCCAGAGAGAACATGTTATAAAAATAGCAGATTATGTTCATTTTCTGCTCAAAATCCTCCACTGGGTTCCCTCTCACTTAGAGCAAATGCAAACATTCTTACAAAGGCCTACAAAGAATTTTAAAATGTGTCTTGAAATGAGGGTCTCATTTTCACACCGCATCTTCTACAATAGTGCTTCCAGCAGAATATAACATGAACCACGCAAAAGCCACACACGCCATTTAAAATTTTCTAGGAGCCACGTTAAAAAAGTTAAAAGAAACAGATGAAATCCATTTTGATAATCTATTTTCTTTGACATAATATACCCAAATATTATCTTTTCAATATCTAATCAATAAAAAATTATGTATGAGATATTTTACATTCTTCATTTCATATAGGCTCTGAAACCCAGTGTGTGTTTTATGCTTACGATTTCTCTCACTTCGGACCAGCCACATCTCACGTGTTTAAAACCTGCCGCATGTGGCCAGTGGCTGCCATGCTGAACAGAGAAGTTATACACCTTTTCCTTCCCATTCACTGTGCTCCCATTATACCTGATATTTCCTCTCTCACTTCAACTTAATATATATTCTCAGTGACTTTAATTTTAGGAAACAAAATCCTGAATGTTTATAGGCGTGCAAGGATCTGGCAGACGTGGTCATGGTGGTTGATGGACAGGCCCTATAGGCAAGTTTTACAACAGAAATCTATAAGCCCAAAGCCTAATTATCTCCTTGAACTGGATGGAGAGAGGTAGGAGTAAACGTACAGTGAGCACGAGATCAGCTATCGCAATGAAGTCTTGACAAAAACTAATAAGAATTTGGGGAGATAGAATATTTTCAACATTATTTTAGAGATCATGTTACCAGAAAAGCTCGTTAATTAAAAATACTTGAGTTCTTCTATTTTGGTATAAGGAGCTTGAAAGTACTCTGACAGGTCTTGAGTGGAATGGAACCTTTAAGAAACGGGGTAAGAGAAAGGAAAGTGAACCAAATAGATTCTTGAGAAAAGGAAGCCCAAGGAAACAGAAATCTGAGAAAAGAATAGAGAACCAATCTGATTCCTGGGTTGGGAGTAAGGAGTAGGGATGAAGAACATTTCATGAGATGCTATTTCAAGGCCACAACGTTCATGAGAAGGTGTCTTGAAATGAACAACTGCTTTTTGAGGATAATTGAGTTGTTTGAAATCTTACAACTAAATAATAGACGTGGGAAAAACCATCTTCATTGGCTATCTCCTCAGTGTAGATAATTCTGCATATAATATTCCTTTTCATCTTCACAACAGCCTAACAAAGTAAGTGGTTTTAATCTTATTTTCTAGATGAAGAACAGGACTCAGAAAGATTAAACACCTTGCCCAGTGTCTCAGTCCATTCAGGCTGCTATAAAAAATGCCACAGACTGGGTGGCTAGTAAACAACACAAAATTATTTCTCATAGTTCTGGAAACAGGAAAGCCCAAGCAAGATCAAAGCATCGGCGGATTCGGTGTCCAGTGAGGTTCTGCTTCCTGCTTCATAGATGGCCATCTTCTTGCTGTGTTTTCATATGGTAGATGAGGTTTGGAGGCTCTCTAAGGTCTCTTTTATGAGTGCACTATTCTCATTCATGAGAGCTCTGCCCTCGTGACTTAATCACCTCCCAAAGGCCCTACCTCCAAACACCATCACATTAGGGATTAAGTTTCAACATGTGAATTTTGAGGGACACATTTAGTCTACAGCACCCAGGATCACACAGCAATTAAATGATGGACCTGGGAAAAGAATAAGGCATGTATCTAACCCCAGGTCCTACGTTAGTGCTATGGCCACATCCCTGGCTCCCTGCCTTTTGTGGGAATTATTTACTTTTCCACAAAGATTTCCCACAATGCATCTGCTTCCTACTGGAAATGTTTCCTCATTTCTAAAGCCTTACTTTTTTATCTTCTTGTCTAAAGAAGATAATACTATGCTTGAGTTAGACAATCAATAAACATTTAATGAATAAGTGAGAAAAAAAGAGCCCTCATACACATATGTGCTTTCTATTATCTTATTTGTCCAAACTGCAAAATCTGACAGTGAGAGCCTCTAAACATAAACAATATTCATAACAAAATATGCATAGCAATTCAGGAACCGAGACCTCTTAAAGGTCATGTCCCCTCTCAGGGTCTTATGTGCTCATCAGCAAAGTGAAATCTGGGGATTCTGAACAAATTGAACATACACATGAAAAACGCTTCTAATTTTTGTATTATTAAGATTTTATAAGATATGTAATGATTCTTTGGAGGACTTTGCTGCAATGCTCATTATAAAATCTGCAAAAAAAAGGATTAAAATAAATCTCAGATGTCAACACAATCTCCTGGGCAATTCTTCACTAGACCAAACGATGCTATCCACGACTGCATTATCTATGAAGCTGAGAATGGTTAATGAGGCCCATCTATTGTGATAGAACCTGAGTTATGCTAAAAGACTTTTTCGCTTTTCCCAGCCGAGGGCTGTAACTGTTCACGCCTGTGGAGAGAACCTGGCTTTTATACTTAAGGCAACAGTGAGAACGGCCACTGTGGTCTAAGGTCAAAAGATTTCAAGCTTAAAACAATCCTTAAGTTGTACGGTCAGTCCTCATAAGCTAATGTCAGGTTCATGAGGGCAGGGAACCGTGTCTTTTCTGTTCTTTCGTTTTTCCCAGGATAGTACCTGGTACACAGTAAGAGCTCAATAAATACACATAAATAGATTCATACCCATACACAAACACATAAGCATATGTGGACTAATATCATTAAATTAATATTCAAGTTTAGTTAATGTCACCCAAAACCATCACATGTACCCTAATCATCCCGCGACCTGAGAAGCATGTGTATCATTCTTTGGAAAACATTGAACAGTATGATTTTTCATATCATTTCCATCTCCTGTATTCAGGGACTTGTTTATTCTGTTATTTTCAGCCTCCTACTATGGTGTCAGATGTCTTTAAATAGCATTCCAGTTATTTGTGTTTTCATCTATAATTATTTTCTCAACGAGGATTTTTTAATCCCTATGTAGTTTTTAAAGGCAAAAATAGCATTGGAAAATGTATCTTTCCTTATCTGAAAATCCCTGCAATGTGTCCTGGAAACAAGTAAAGATGCAAATATATCACTAGCAATATAGCGACACAGTGATTCAAACTCTGAAAGAAGTGAGCCTTAATTCTAGTTCTGCTACTGACCCTCCGAGTGAATATGGCAATGTTTTGTGTTGGTGGTGATGGTATGTTTGTTTGTTTGCCTCCCTGGTCCTCAGTTTCTCAGAAGTAACGTTTAGGGATTTGGGCTCCTGGGTGACCCTTAGCATTTTTTTAACTCTAAATTTTTAAGATCCTAGGAAATTTATTGTAACCAAATATATGTTGGCATGACTGGCTTTAAAAACGTAGAGCTAGAGATTGGCAATCATCTGACTGCAAAGAACACTGGAAGAGTATGTCAGGTTCCACCGCTTCCTTAACATCCATATGATTAAGAGTAGGTTGGTAAATCCTGCTTCTACCATGTAATAATGGAGATAAAAGTCACTTTACCTCTTCAATCACCCATAGAATGGAGAAACAAGACCTACCCTCATATACTGAGAGTGTTAGGTAAAATATAAATATGTTATTTGCAATCATAGCCAGTGCATTGCAGAACCAGCTTATAGCTTTAAAATGCCCTTATCAGAATGCATCTGAGGTCAAACGACAGGATAGAACAAAGAATCCACATCATGGGACTGAAGATTTACCAAAAGGAGAAAACAGGTCCAAATTAAACAAATGGCTATTCATCATCTCTTTAGACTGAATTGTTGAAAATTGCTGAGACATATCATTGTCCACAAGATCTAAACTCAAAGGAGTTGTTTTCATGACAGGTTAGGTAGTAAATAAATGGGGAACTTTGAAACGAGCAGATTAACAGATAATCCTATTGGTCTTGACCATCCACGTTATTCGTCTCTATAAAAAAGAGAGTCTGGGGAAAAGGATACAGTTTGTTCCATATCAAGACAACTATCCATATTCCCATTTATTTCTAAATAAGAGCAATGTTGCTTTTGTACAGTTGTGGTATCAAAGTGAACCCTTTGTTTTGGAGGTCGAATGGGCTATTTCCCCACATGCCTGATTATATGTCAAGTATCTCTAAGCATATTGACAATTTTATTATACTGAGTGCAGTAATCCATATCAACAGCTTATCCCTGTTTTGAATCATAAAATGGAGTTATTTAAAAAGCTAGATATCAGCAAACTGATCTGCATCTAGTCCTTCAGGGATTGGACGAGGTCCAAAAGTTAGGCAGGATACAGAGCAGCTTCTTAAATTTAAACACTTCCTAAAATTGTCTTTTCACCAAAATGAGGCCACCTAAAAGATTAAAAGCTCTATTTTTTTTTCATTAAAAAAAGAAAGAAACCAAAAACATAATTACATTCTAATTTAAAACTCTAATTGAGTGCTCTTACATTCATAAGATGTTCCACTTTCCTTTAAGGACAATATTCTTATTAGTCACACAAACTCTCTGATCATTTAAGGGTGAGGTTTTCAAGCCATATACCTTTGTTGCAAAGCAAACGAGAAAGTGCAATCTTGTCTTTTTCCCTAAGTGCATCTCTATTATATACTTATAAAAGCAACGATCAGACACTCAGGCTAAAAAATGGTGCCTCTTGGCTACAGCAAATCTAAAGACAGCTTAGGTTAGGCCTGTCTGTATTTTCTAAGGCAGTATTCCTCCTGATCTAAAGTCCAAGGTTGGAAATAACAAAAACAAACAAACAAACGGAAACAACCAAGGGCTCTCATGGTTAAAGAACAGATTTGGTTAGGGAAGTCGAAGGTAAAACGACTGAGCACATTGGCTTTGGAAACTGGAACACCCATGTTTCATTTAGGTGAGTAACCTAGTCTCTGAGACTTGCTATTGATAAAACAAGGGTAATTGCAGTATCTCTCTCAAAGGACTGGCATAAAGATGACATGAGATAACACATTTAAGCACTTCAAATTATTCAGACAAAGTCATCAATATAATCATCATCGGTATGATCAGGAAATAATTGCAAGCATGAAATATACTACATTGAATCGTCTCCTGCTCTCCCTTTCTCTCTCTTTTCAAAGACATAAAGGGAGAAAGGGAGGAAAACTAGTGTTCTCAGGGAATCAGTCATGTTGCAGGTGCTCACATAGATTATCTCAACTAGTCATCATAGCGTCCACTTGGGACAAGAGTGATTACTCCTAGGAACTGAGGTTCAAAGAAAGAATAAGAATCCCGCTGAAAGTCATCTGACCAGAAAAAATACAGAGACAGCCGGAAGCCAGCTCTCCAACTTTCCAGCTCATACTTATCCTGCTACAAAAATTTTAGGTGCACACACACACCTGTTTCTGAGACATTTTGGGGTTTGTTTTTTGTTTTGTTTTTGTTTTGTTTTATTTGTTTTTTGGTGGGAGCTACTCACAGGCTTATACAACCTAAACATAGTATTTTATCAATCCTCGAAACAGTCCTGTGAGGTACTATCATTATCTCCATTTCATAAATGAAGAAATCAAAGGTCAGAACATAAATAATGTGAAAAGTAAAAAGCTAGTAAGTGGTGGATTAGGAACTAAAACTGAGTTCTGTTTATTATTTCTCTTATACTGGGCACTTTCATGTGGAAGCAAGGGTTTGTTTTACTAGAAATCCTTCATTAAAATGCATAAAAACTTTACATTTCAGGCTGTTAAGTTATATAAGATTTTATTTTCTCTTTGAAAAATGAGCTGTCTTGTGGTGATCTTTTTTTTTTTTTTTTTTTTTTTTTCCCCTGAATTAAAGTAATGAGAACTAGTTCTCTTTGAGCTTGGTGAAAAGGATGAGTAACTCAACCCAGGCATCCTGCTGGCTTTTATCTCATGTACTAAGGCATTCAACAAAGGGGAAAGGTTCTATTTGATTTTAGCAGAATGTGGAATCCATGCTGATCACTTGTAAGCTTCTTCCTGAAGCAGCTCTCTTCCAACAGAGAGGTCACAATGTTGACCATCGGAATGCTCACGACCTACAAGGTGAACTTTAATATACCACATATTTTGACCAGGGAATTTCAAATTAAGCCTGTTCATGGACTTTGTGTTTCCAAGCAGCTCATAGAGCTTTGTCTGAAAGCATTGATTATAGCAATGGCTCACAATGGTATCTCAACAAATGCCTACAGAACCAAAGAGTAAAGCAGGAGGTTCTCTGATGGACATTCTGAGCAATACTGCCTAAAACACTACCCTTTGGAACTTATTCGAAGAACCATGGCTGGGATTCTATTGCCTGAAAAGGGTATAGTCATAAGTATCAATTGTCACAAGTTCTTAAAGTGGCTTCTTGTGGGCCAAGTATGTTATCAAAGCCATCTTACGGAGATTTCCACAACCCATTCATTTTTTTAAAAATGGGATTTGAAGAAGATAAGTTGAGATGGAAATACATGGATGGTGTAAATTCATAAAATGATTACTTTGTATCAGAATAAGCTTCCTTCAGATTAGGAATATAAAGAGGCAAATTAAGTGGCAAATTAAGCTAAATATGCCAACCTAACTTGGCTTTTGAAAGTTCTAACCTCAATATATAGCTCTTACTCTTTTGCAACTCTAAAGATTTTGAACAGCAAATTATCATTTTGATTTTTTTAAATGCTGTGCCTAAAGGTCTTAACTAGAAAGCATTATCTTGGTTCTAAATTTAAAGCTTGTCAGAGGAAATAAAGCTAATTATACACAGTCTGCTGAAAAGTATGTCTAACTATGAATCTGTTGTTTAAATGGAAGAAATACAAGTCTTCAAAGTGTCACTTTTCAAATCCTAAATTCCCATTAGAATTCCTAGCACTTCTGGATTCTTCTTCCCAAAACACCGTAAAGCTTCTTAAACACATGCACAGACACACACCACATTTAGGTATATTGAGAGGGCACAAATGTTCTTAAATATATAAATAAATTTTAAAAACAGAGGGATAGAAGAATGTAAAGATATAGAAAAACCATGGTGCCTTTGAAGCATCACCATTCATTCTAAACAGCAGTGGTTTAACTTTAACAGCCTCCGACTCAGTTTATGTAGTAGGTTACTGCCCTGGTGCTCATCACCTGCTGCCTGGACAATAGCAATACCTCTGGTCTCTCCTCCAGCTGCTCCACTGGCTTGCTGCAAGAGAGAACTTCTCAAGATGCAGATTGCTTATGGTTGTCCTGTCCTCAGAAGCTTTCCATGGGTCTCCATTGCTATACTGTAGCATTTATGGACGTTGAAGAGACTAATAATGTATATCTCAGTCTCCTTCACATCACACACTGCCTAGAAAATCCAGGCAGTATGTTCTGATGAGCAGTTGTGTTGTATCAAACCCAGAGGTACTTACCCAGACTCATTGCTGCCCTTGGGACATAGATTGTGATTAGGTTGTTAAATGTGAGAACTAAAGCTTACAATCTGTGGCTGGAAATATTCCAACTATATTTCATTAAGTTATAAGAATCATCGATAGAATCAGCTATTAAAAATTTGGATTCCCAGGTTCTGATTCCTCCCAAAGGTTCTGATTTGTTAAGTCTTGGAAAAGAGCCAGGAACCTGCAATTTAATCAGTCTCCAGTCATTCCGATGCAACCAGGCAGCAAACCCACATTTGGAATCATCTCCAATTTATTCTCTTCATTTTACAGATGTGAAAACTGAGACCCAGAGTAGCAAAGTAATTTGCCAGTGTTCACAAAGGAAGTCGCTGAAAACCGGAACCGGAACCGGAACTGGAGACCTCCCTACTCCTGGTTCTCCCCTTTCTCTAATGCTGCCTACACTAGAGCAGCAACCTCTGTGCAGCTTCCTATGATTCCACGAGGACTCCTCACTGCAAATCCCCTTTTTTTTATGAGAACAAAATCTCTCAGAAAAGCTTATCACAGGTCAATGAAAGAAAGTTATTTTACAAAAGGCACTTTTTCTGGCTCATCTAACTCATCAATGTGCGCTGCCTCATTTACGCTGTCTGTACAGTGGGAATAGAACTGCCTCTCATCGAATGATCAGTTAGCATTATCCAAAGCATGGAGCAAGATAAGAAATTCAGTCTTACCACTTGAACTACTCTATGACAGATTTCCTGCAAGAAAGCAACACATGTGTGCGTTTCTGTTACAGCATTAGCACCAAATACAAAATGGAAAAATCAGATTGTCAGTTCATGATTTAGCAATCTCATGAGAAAAGTTTGTGTATGTCATATAAATGCCTCACAAGTTGACATTCATGTTTGGGTCCAGCTGAGATACAGTTACCCTTAACTTGAGCTAAAATTTATACTTGGAAATGAATTTGATCCACCTGGTATGAGATTCTTTCTCTGGCTGACCTTCCTGGAAAAAAGAAAAAAAAAAAACTTGACATCTTTGATAGATTCATTAATTCATTCTGGATGAAACTAGTTTTATGTGCTCAAACAGAAACTTCTTAAATACTCCTCTGCTTGACTTAACTAATTTTATGTAGCTCCATTTACTTCCATGGAATAGTGTAAGTACCAGGGGAATTGGATTCATGGTCTGTTTCACAATAAGAAAATGTGCTTAGTAGGGGAAAAAGTCTTTAAAGACATTTCCAGCACTGGATTATAAAATTATTGCTTTTTCTTACAAATAAGCCAATTTACTCAAGTAAGACTTAATTATTCATTCACCCATTTAACAAATATATATTGATCACTTACTATGAGCTAGAAACTGCTGGACACTGAGACAAAACAGTGAGAAAAAACACATTTCCCTTGCTCATTGGATAAACAGAGGCTTTTAAGGGAACATGAACATTAATCATTTAATCACACAGAAGAGAAGTTTCTCATACTAGTGGAATGTAGACGGGTGCAATCGTGAAGTCCCAGTAGCTTCTGAGAGGCACCAATACCCTGGTGTGACTACAGGGGTGAGTAGAAGAAAGAAAGAAAATGTATAGGCATGATAGCAGAAGCGTCATGACCATGGAACAGCCTAGCCTGGTTCTAAAGAAATGCACAGAGCTTCTCAGTCTATGCATATGTTTTTGTTTTGTTTTTGTTTTGAAGTCAGCCTTGAAGTTTGCACCCACTGTGTAGGTATTTGACCACATGGTGGTGTTGGTTTAGTGGACAAAGTACTTGCTCAGAAGATGTCCTGGGGAAGTTGCTCTAATTTCCATGGTTTTGAGCCTTTACATCTGCAAAGTGAGAAGAATAAAGCCCACTGCTGAGGGTCATGGGAGAATTATATGAGATCGGCTCTGTGCTGAAATTTATAAACTGAAAGTAATAGACAAAAATGAAGACTTATAGATAATTAGTGACTAATTTTTCCAGAATATAGACTACTCTCTGGTAAAATAAAATTGTGTATCATTAAGGTAACTCCGTGATCTATTACATAGCAAGCATATTTTCTCATTCCAACTAGGACACCGTCTCTCTGAGCTCTAATCTAAAGTGTGTTACAGACTTAAGTGAGAGATGAGAGCCTCATTCAAAAACCTGATTTCAGCTCCTGTGGCTATGCACCAACTTCCCAACTCTAATAGTTCACCACCCATCGATCAGAGAATGCTGGAGAATGCAGGTTTTGCCTAACAAAAGGATAACCACTTTTTTTTTGAAGCTCCTCACTAGTAAGTCTTTGAACTGACTGGCTAAATTCTGTTGTTATCCTCACTCAGAATCTCTTCATTCCAGGGTCTTCCTCAGACCACTGTAGGACCCAAGGGAACTTACGCTGTGCAAGAATGTTTTAATAAAGTTATAGTGTGGTCATAAAATGAACATCAAGGAAATTCTTGGCTAATTAATCTAATTAGGGATTGAACATTTCAAGAGTGGTAGATGGAATGCAGAAGAAATGAAAGTTGATACATCCAAAGAACAACATGTGGCTTGAGGGTTTTCAGGGAGAGGGAGGTGGTCACTCTGATCAGAAATTCAATAAAGGGAAATTAACAAATTATGGCTTTAGTTATATTAATTCAATCTAGATAGGACGAATGGATCATTTGGTGAAAACAGATACTTAAAGTGGTACGGGAGTTAGAAATTCTTCCTTCTGGAAAGAATGCTTTTCTGCCCTTGTTTATTTTCTCTAGGGGCCACATTACTGCCCTCAGGAAGTGTTTTTTGTTTTTTGTGTTTTTTAGGAATTTTAGTGGCAAACTTAACTTCTCCAAAAGTTCCAGTCACAACAGAAGTAGCACAGTTCCTCGTTTTACCAGACATCGTGCCTCTAGGAGGAACCGCTGTTGATAGGACAGTCAGGCACTTCTGCTAATTGTTTAACTCGCCCTCTATGAGGGGTTCCTCTGTTTTACTTAACAGAGGTCAGCCAGCGATGGTCACTGTACAGTGGCCCAGGAGAAGTCAGAACCCTAGACTGATTTACGACCATTACTAAAGCATCCAAAGAAATTTGGTAGGTGTCTTAGCTTGTAAATGGATGGAAGAATTTGGGGTTCCCTTTCCTCATTGCAAACTTAAGTTGCATAATCAGACACAGTTCATCTCAGCATGATTTTAAAGCAGTAGTGATCCCAAGGCAAAGTCAATTCCATGTCTTTCAGTCCTGGACTGAAGAATCAAGATTCTTATTGGTTCAGTTTTTCCACAATACATGGCGACTACGTGTGTGCATGCGAGTGTGTGAGTGTGTGTGTGTGTGTGTGTGTGTGTGTGTGTGTGTGTAAATCTTATCTCAGGCTTTATAATTTTTTTTTGGAGAGCCACTGTTTCTAATTGCTTTACATTCTTCAGGTGGATATGGTGTTCTCTCTCATTATAGTCTAGGTTAACCTTCCAGGTCTTTATCAAACTCTAGAAATTCTTAGGTACAGCACCAATACAACTCTAGAACACTGCTCCACACAAGAAAATTTGGACTATTCTAAATAATAGGAAGTTTTTCTTCCTGTGAGCATAAAAGCTTTGAGTGGTACTTCCTGACATACTATTTGCCATAAACACCCTATTACCATTACCTTTCCCATATTATTTTCTGTTCACCTCTTGTGTTTGCATTCCCAGGAAATAACTCTGCAGCCCTCTTCAAGGTAGTCAGGCTAGAAATTCATATATTTTCTCATTTCTGCATTGTGCTCAATCCCTATTTCCAATCAGTTTATGATTTCTATCAATTGTAAATACAAAGTTACTCTCCTATCTATTCTTTTTTTCCCAATTACTATATCTGATGCCTTAGTTTGGATTCTTTTGATCTCTTTCTAAACTGTTTCAATGGCTTTTTAACAGGCTTCCTGCCTCTGATCTCTCACTTTGTCAACCCATCCTTTACACTTTCCCAGGTTTATCTTTGTAAAGCAGAGTTTTGATCATGGTACTATTTTAAAAACTATTTGACAAGTCTAAATGTCCATGCCCATGGTATAAGACAAAAATCCCTCAAGACTTTCATTGTCTGACCCCAATTCAACTTTGTAATACATCTCTTCTTCCTACAACTTAGAGAACAACAGAAAAGGTTATCTGCCATTTTTCATGTATCCCACTTTTTTTTCCTACTTCTGTTTTTGTTCCCTGGTTCTTTACCCCAGAATATCATGGTAAATCCATCATTGCTCTCCATCGTTAGCATAAAAAATGTATTTTCATACTTCAAATTCCAACTCAAACAGCAACAGCTCTGTGAAGCTTTCCCTGTTCCTCTCATTTCTAATTAATGGCTGCTTCTCTGACCTCATTTTTCCGGTATATCTATTTTCATTTATTTCACTATATTTTGTTGTTTAAACAGGTACTCAATTATATTAAGAGCATCACTATCATCCAAGATGTTCTCTACTTATTTTTGTACTCTCTAAAAAGTATTAAAGCATAGTAAATACACAAATAGTTCTGAAGAATTAAGAAAATGGAGAAGAAAATCTAATAACTTGATTTATCATATTAGTAGGATGAATAATAAAACAATAAAATATTACAAAAGATTTTCCAAAACATGTTGAAATTCTTAATTTTAAAAACTTTTAGCAAATTAAGAATAAAAGACTGTTTTCACATCTTAAAATATTCTATTTTAAATAGGCAACTAACTATATTCTAATTTTTTTAAAATTCTGCTCTCTTCAGCAGCACATATACTTATTTTTTAAATTATCAATTAAAATGATAGTTCTCATTCAGTATGATTTATTGTTTTATCTCTTGAGACCAGATGAAACTAATATTTAAAATGAAGTTTAAATCCACAATGAAGCTTTTCTAGAAATTTCTAGAAGAATGAAGCTTGGAGCTAGAGAAATGACATCTATGAAACAAGGTAAAAGGTTGTAAAACTAAAAATACTTACATATTAAAATACAGCGAGGAACTGTCATTCTACCTTTCAGAATCTCAGGAAGATTTGAGAGACTCAAACACTAAGTATGCTGTTAGGAAGGAACAAGACATGAGACTGACAACCAAAGAGAACTTGAAAGTCTGTATAGTTAACTCCATACATATCCTGTATGCAAAACTCCTGTCAGACTGCATAATGCTTCTAAATAAAGGAATCAAAGAGATGGGAAAGCTGGGGAAGTTGAACAGTCCTAATTCCTGACGTTCAGGATCCCGAGCATCATGAAAAATTCCCATCCGAATCACACTACAATAAAGTCCAACAGTCAAAAAGCCCCACTTGTGCAGAGTTGCCAGGGAGCTTTCCATTGTCACATTCTTAAAAACAGACAACTAAGGGTCACCTGACGAGATGTAAATAAATAAGTAGGTAGTAAGTAAGTAAGTAAATAAATAATAAATGTCATGATAAAAAGAAAGTTGTCTCTAAAGGAAACAAAGGCAATTTAGGGGAATAGAAAGCTTTAACAATCTGAGAAGGAATTTCTTTTACTCTTGGAATAAGACCAAGATGTCTTTCTTCATTAATATTACTGAAATTTGTTTTTGAGAATCCAACCAAAGCAATAAGTAAAGAAATTAAAATAACATGTTTTTTGATAAGTGAAGAGTAAAATTATTTATGGATTACAGCGTTTATAAATATAAAATAAAAAAATAATAAAAGACCTTTTTAAAGCTGGAACACAAGTATTAAGGTACCTAGATGAAAAATAAATGCACATATCGCGAGTACTCATTAAGCACTTTCCATGTGCCCAGTGCTCTGCCACAAGTTTATACACTGCTGCTTGTGCCAGAAGGTTCTATTTAAAAAACACATTGAGAAAGAAATCCTAATCGATAACAGCAAACAATAATATAAATAATAAAGAATGGACTTTAAAAATATGCACAAGATTTGAGAAAACCAAAAAAATCATAACTGTTGTGATTAATTTAATGTGTCAACTTGGAAGATACTGTTGGGTGAGATTAACATTTAAGCTGGTGAACTTTGAGTAAGAAGACTGCTCTTATTCAAATGAGTGGGCCTCATTCAATCAGTTAGAGACTTAAATAGAACAAAAAGATTGGCCTTCCTGAGCAAGAGAAAATTCTCCAGCAGACTGCATTCAGACTTAATTTACATCATCGGCTCTCCTGGGTCTCCAGCTTGCTGGTCCATCCTGAGTATTTGGATTTGCCAGTCTCGGTAACTTTGTGATCCAATTTCTTTAATAAATCATTTTCTACATGTAGACATATCCTATTGGTTCTGTTTCTCTGGAGAACTCTAACTAATATACTTTACTAAGATCCTTCAATAAATGAGATAAATACCCATATGTACATTAACATCAAATCTCTCCAATCTACTCCTACAATCTACTCATTTAAACAAAGGAGTGAGGTTTAGCTAGATAAGAAAAGCCATCCTCGAGCAACAAAAGTAAGGATATGCAATCCAGAATCAAGTGGGGTGGGTGTGTAGATCCAAGAAGCCAAGGTGGAGTGAATATGAAGAAAAGCGATAAAGCAGAGCCATAAGGAAAGAAAAGGAATGATTAACAAACTTTGTTTTGTGGTCATTGTTTTTCCTCCCTCAGTGACTTCAAGACTTCATTCAGCCACACATATTTTCGAATCAGGTCAGCAGATTTATGTAGTAGGTTCTCCTGTAACGGTTACCAGCTTCAGAGTCGCTATTCTAGACCCCTTGTCCGGTTCTTGCCTCTCAGAGCCCTGTGATGAAGAATGAGAGATGTGATGCTCTTCCGCAGATCAAACGCTCACATAGGTGCTGGCGCTTTTAGGCTAACATCCAAGACTGTCTTGTCTCCAGAACAGGCATTCTCTCAGTTTTATCCTGTTTGTTATGACCATTCTGCCTCCGCTTTTATGCAAGCACGGGACAGGGGCGCGGGGGAGGGGGGGCAGGGTGGGGTGCAGATGAAATATAGAGGTAAGTATTCTTCAATTAAAAAAATCAACATATCTCTCTCCACAGTAATAACAGAAAAGAAGCCATCTGGAAGAATACTCAATGTGATCTATCTGCTGTGCTTTGTTGTTTTGTTTGCTTGGTTTTCATTTGTCTTTAAAGGTTTCTCCACAGACAATCTGTTTTAAATCAAATCCACACTTGACAGTTAGCAAAGTATTTTACTTCAATAAATTTCTCTTTTATAATAACTTAATAAGTATTGTTGAAATATATCAAGAATTATTCACAATTTCCTTCTATTACTTATCAATAAACTGTGTTAGTTTCGAGTTCTGTTGACAATTTATGTCTATTTAGTTTAATAGGAGATATGATGAAATATTATAATATTGTTTTTTAGTTTCCCATTTTTGTTTTGGGAAACATAAGAAAATTTTCAACTCCAGATCTGTAAGATATCCATCCTCAGAAAGATGGATCACTCCAAGTAAATGGTTTGTAACTAGACTCTTAAGTAATCAGTCCAGATTGCATGATCTCTCTGGTAGGGCAGAAAGAACTTTATCAAGATGAAGGGCTGTGGCAGACCACACTGTTCTACTTTACTGTCCAGAGAAGTGTTTATTGAGCACAAATTCATGGATAATAGAATATTGGTCTAGGCCAGTCCTTAGAGACTCTCTAACCTTCATTTTACAGATGATGAGCCCATGACCTAGGAAAAAAAGTGATTGTGCCAGAACTCACAATGAAGTTAGAAAAAGAGCCAGAACAAAAATCCTAGTCTTTGGGAGAAAATATTTGTGACAAATATAACTGGCGAAGAATTTGTATCATATATAAAGAACTCTAGGAAATCAATAAAACAAATAAAATGAGCAAGTCAAAAATGGGAATGAGATATTTTAATAGGATGAAATTCTGCTGCTTACAGAAATTTAGTTAGAGGGGCTCTAACTAAACCGGTATGGTCTGGTTTTCCTCACAAAATTAGAGGTCAGAAAGGAGCCCATCTATCTGAGGAAATCATCAAAAACATGCTTCTTTCCTCTTCAATATTTCTTCCTCACATATGATAGATTACTTTATTTTTTTTCAGGCATTTAGTCTGTGTTTCAGGAAAAAAAAAAAAAAAGAAGGAAAATTTCAGGAACAAAAAGTAAGACATGCTTTTAAGAAAGTTTGTCCGGAAGTTTGAGTGACTCACTAACTTCCCATTGTCCATACTTGGGTCATGTAACCACCTCCAGCCTCAAGGGAAAATAGGAGATAAGTTTAACTGGATATAACAAGACCTCAAATAAAATCAAAAGTGAAGAATAGATAGGAGGGAGATGATTAACAGCGCCTGCCAAAGAAAAAATGAGGCAAAACATTGAAGAGGGAAGGTTAATAGTCAATACATTTATGAAAAGTTGTCTAATCTCACTAGTAATCAGCTGAAAAATAAATAAAAAAAATAAAATGACAAGACAGCATTCCTTCCATACACAATCAGAATGGTAATATCATTTGTTCACAAAATGAAGGTAAAGGAGAACTTTCATATACTAAAATCAAAGCATACATTTATACTATGTTTTGGAACACACCATGTACTGTTACTTTGGAGGAAAATTTGAAAATATTTCATAAATTTCTCATAAATCAAAAATGGCCCTTCTGGGCACATTCTCAAAGAAGCTTTGTGTGCTCACAGAGACCTATATAAGTGTTCTTTGCAGCATTGATTGACTGTATGAGAGAAAAACTATCAAGAACTAAGTTTCCTCCATAAGTGCATAGACAACGAAACTGATTGATATATTGCAATGAATAGATGTACAGTACATGTATCAACATGGGTGATTCTTGGGCTTACACTCTGTAGCTCTTCTGAGTCTCGTTCTTGCATCTCTAGGCACCATTGGCCTCTCCACCAATTTCCACAAAATTTTTTCTTTCAGTAAAATTTTTGAGAACATGAAGAATTTACTGAAGATTTTTGGGAGATATGAAGGAGTCAAATTGGAGGCCTTTGACCTAATCCCATTTTGTATGCCCTACTCAGCATCACTCCTCTGCTTCTTTAATGCTCCTAGGATTGCTTCACCCCAAGCTCCTGATTCTTTTGTCTGTATGCAGGGCTTCATCACCCCTTCATACCCATCCCCCAACACACAGACTCCTTCACAAGATTCAGGGCCTTTGAAGGCCCATGTAAGCTGAATTGTTGAGCAGCACCTCCAAGTCTTTAGTGAAGTAGTTTGCCAACGAGACAGCTTCTACCTCAGAAAAAGTCTGGTGCCAGGTGTTCATAATTGAAGAATGTATTTACCATCTCATTACCAATCAACATTATTTTTAATGAAATTGGTACCTTTTCAACCCTCTTGAAGATTCTTATTAAATTGTTTGTGCACCAAACAATCAATAACATTATAGCACCCAGGAAATATAATAAATGAAAATTTCAGTCAAATAACTGTGGGCTGAGAGTAGAAAAGAGAAGTCATGACAAAAAAAAATTATGACATTTTTATAGTAAATGATACTGTGGTATGAAGCTATCCTAATGGAGAAGGCTCATCCTTATCCACTTTTGCAAATAAGAATGATAAAACCACGGGAAAAAAAAAAAGTATTGGGGACATATAACATAACCAGCTGGAAGTGCTTACCCATGCTATAGAGGAGGTATTTCAAACATCTAAATAGTAACAAATAACCCTCTCTTGTAGTCATAGATATATTTACTTAAAACACACATATTTTGCAAGTAGAGCGGCATATAACAACCATATGGCTAATGATTTACGCAATCTGTAAATCATAGTCGAACTGGACATTTACTTTGTTATAAAGAAATATGGTGACTTATGTAATGATTTAGAAGAATTATGTGTTAAAGAAAAGAGAACTTCATGTTTTGATTATGTAGGTAAGGAATGAAATTAAAGTGGTCCATACTGATTTATGGCTAAGCATTCTATGACTATATAGACAGACCTAGGAAATGTATGTTTGCTTATTTATACCCGAGCGTTTTGAAAGTGCCATCACCAGCACTAAAGAAGATGTACTACTGACTTATTTATTTCTAATCCATCTCAAATCAGTGGAAACTACAGGTATGAGTAATTTTTAATTCTAAAATATGAATGTTGCTTTCAGATTTTCAATCTGAGTTTAAATGTCCCAAAAGGCATATAAAACCTTTCATGTTATACAGCCAGTACTGAAACTGCTTTCCCCTGACACTCTCCGGTGTTCACCCGTCTGCAGTTATGCCTACTAGCAGTGACCATGACACAGGTAGCCTGGCAGACAGAGGAGCACAGAATCACTGCTCTTTCATAATTTCCAGCACTACCCTAATGATGCTGAGTAAGGCCTGTACTTAGTCACACTTATTACAAATGGCGTAGAAAACGGGACTGAGTAGGGGCGAGTGAGGATGAGAGGGTCACAGTCATGTAGGTGAACAGAGTCACTACAAATGTGATCATGTAAATCTAAGTAACCCAGATAAAATAAAGTTCGTAAATCTCTTTTGTAAGCCTGATAACCTAACGATTAATCTCTTAATGTTGGATGTTAACATTATAAGAATTTACGATAGGATGATAATATATTTTGATAGGATAGATTTAATCACATATTTTCCATGTGTGTACTACCTAATTCTAAAAGTAATAGAAAGTAACATGCAATAATACCTAACTAATCATCTAGATAGTTTGAATTAACATAAAACATAAAGTCGTGTAGAATGTTAGAAATTAATAATTTGATCCATAATCTAGGTCAGTGTATCCAATAGAACTTGCTAAACTGATGGAAATATTTTACATCTGTGCTTTTCAATATGATAGACAATAGAGACATAAAGCCCTTGAGCAAGTGAAATATAGCTAGTATGACTGAGGAAGTAGACTTTTAATTTCATTTAATCTGAATTAATTTAAATTTAAAGACTTACACATTAGTGGCTACCATACTCATAGTGCTGTTCTAGATTACAAATAGTTTCTACAGTTGAGCAGTAAATTTAGGTCTGCTTCCTGTTACCCTAGGGAACAAGAAAGGTGCACTGAGAAAAATCAGCTGGTCAAAGAAGCATCCTCATTACTCAGGAAAAGCAGTCTCTTTATTCATCCACAATATCTAATAGGAACATATTTCATAGACTTCATCCATACAGTGAATAATTCCTGGACGTGATGGTTTTATTGAAGACACAGCGATGTTATTCATGTTGCTATATTTTTATGTAGACTCATACTAATCATTGCTGCAGAAATCATACTAACCATGATTCAGGAATGACACCTTCATGGGAAATTTAAATATGTGGTTTGGTAATTTAACTTCTACAGAATGAAACAGAAAATCTAGAGAAACAGGTAGACAGCATGTACCTCTGTCTAATTCTCTCTTTCTCTCTCTCTCTCTCTTGCCCCTCACACATGCACAAGCATTTCTGAAATGAAAGAGAAAAAGCTATATTTTGTATTGTCTTTCCATAAATAGAAAAACAGTTATTAAAATCATATTTTTGATTAATAATGTCAAATGAAAATGGTCATTGTGAAATTTTAAGTGAAGAAAGGGGAGCATAAACTATGTACATATGATAAAATTGATATTTTGTAAAAATTAAAATATACATAATATCAATGTTATATGTTATATATGAAATTAAACTGGAAGTGAATACATCAATATGTAAAAATCATTTCTTATTATGGGAGAAAGTGGTAAAGTCATAACTGATACTATTTCTTTATTGCATTTTTAATATTCTAAATTCAATATTTAAAGTGCGATCAATAAAAATAGATGAATACAATAATAAAACAATAGATATTTGTCTCTACCAGGCTACGATTTTATACAACCAGCATGAAACTTATACACGATATAGTAATTTGAGTTATATCAGAAATCCTTGGTTAATCTAATATTTGAGGACGATTTAATGACAATGGCACAAGTATGGATGTCCTGGCTGTACACCTCCAGAGTCACCGTCCTCCTTCTTAAGTCTAAGGCTGTGAGATGGGCTCCCTTTGGCTTCTTATTCTAAGAGGCTCTGTGATACACTTACTTCTTCAATGAAATAGAAAAGATGAATGAGAATATTCTGTATCACACAGGTTGTAGAAGGAGTAAATAAGATGAATTAAGTAAAGCATATAGGATGGTGATTAGCACATATGGAGGCTCAGTAGATATTAATCGCCCTTTCCTCCTTGTTTTTCTGTATAGATGGGAAAGTTTTCCATAGAAACATATAAAGCATATTTTAAAGTGCTGGATTTGCTGTGGAGCAAGTATTCCTAAGAACATTATGAGGAATTAGCTCTCTTTAAACATTTTATAAAAACGCTGCCATGATGGCCTATCTTTCCATGTCTTATGTGAAATAAAAATAATTCTGGGCTCTACTGGCTATTACCCATAAAAATAGGCCACATCTAATAGTTTGACCCAAAACAATAGTTTAGATGTTCTTGGAACCATATGGCAGCTTGTCATGTAGAGCCAACAACTTCTCTGATAAAAAACAGAAATATCAAATGACTCTTCATCCAAGAAATTCTTTCTTGGGCCCAAAGGTTCATATTAACTTTAAAAATAAATAAAGTATTTCCTAAATTTTTTTAAAGAAAAGGAAAATAAAGATCTCAAATAGGCAAACTTCAAGTGTTGATTTAATTCTTTTTTTTCAAAATATGCAGAATTTGAATAAAATTTGTCTAAACCTTTTGCCTAGACCCAATTGTTTACACAGGATCTGATGAACAGATAATTGGAAGTTAGGAAGAGACAGGCAGGGGGAAGAAAAAGGAGAAGCAAGAGATAATAGATGAAAAAAGGCAACCCGGAGGATGCTGTTTCTGTGTGCAATATACCACATGTCTCCTTAATGAAAGCTTGAAATCAGGGATTGCTGACTTAATTGTGAGAGAAAGTGAGAAATGCTACACTTGTCAGAAGAGTTTGAGAAATACACTTCATTAAAGATGTATAGGCCCTCTGTTCTCACCAATTGTGACTAGCTGCAAAATGCAAACTCGTCCTCCATAGCAGGAATAATTTCATTATGGAACCATATGTATGCAAGAGAATAACCTACTTGATTTTCCATCATTTTATTTTAAACATATTGGTGGATATGTCAGAAGCGTTCACATTTAAAGGGGTAAAGAAATCAGATGCAAAGTTATTACCAACTTTAAAGACGTAAAAAATCTTTTTTACACTAAACATGGCAAAATAAATATGTAGAAAAAAAGCCTTTACTTTTAATAAGATTTGGCTTTCTTGGAAATATATTTTTATAATACTAATAACCACTTACAAATGATATGTTGCCTTGTATCAGCTTAAGCTATGTTTATGCTGAGGAAAGTATCCTATAAACATAATATCTTGTACACCCCATAAAAAGTGGAGGGGAAAGAATCTGTCCAGTGACATGTGGTCATGATTGGAGCTGTTCACTACATATTTCTCAACCTCCATCAAGGTACCTTTTTTAAAGTTAGGCAGTCTCATGACTTGCTTTGACCCACAAAATTTGAGCACAGCCTATGTGTGTTACTTCCAGGCAAATGTTTAAGAGCCAGCTCGAGCTTTGATACATTCTCTCTTTCCCTGTGCCATGGCAATCAATGTTGCTCCAGATACAAAAGAATCTGTCAATCAGGATTCCAGAATGACAACAGCACAGGAACAAGCCCCCAGCTAACACACAATGGAAATGTAGTGTGAATGAGAAGTAAATCATGTTTTAAACCAGAGTAATCAGAGCTTACCCTTGCCTATCCTGATTAACGTTACGACAAAATTTATTTTTAACTTTACATGTGGTTGTCTTCATATTGTACAGTCAACAAACAGTCATTCACTGAGTGAGTCAACCGTTTATTAAGCAAATATCATTGAGTATTTCTCTATGCTGGATCCTAGCGAGGCCACAGTAAGCAAGACAAATTCTCTGTTCTCACAGAGTTTGTATTCTAGGAGGAAGAGGTGAACAATATATAGGCAAATGCCTTTAACAGATGATTTCAAATTATAAAATGTCCTGTAAGGAAAATAAGATAAATGAAGAGAAATGACTAGAAATGGGGAGGAAGGTCTAGGAGAGGAGGTGATTTTTAAGCTCAAGTCTGAATAACTAGAAGGAGCCTATTGCAGAAATAATTAGGAAAAGTATAATTCAAGCAAAGGAAACATGTACAAATGCAGCAAGTTCTATCTCTTTGAGACACAGGAAAGAAACCTGTGTGACTAGAGTTTAGTGGAGACAGGGAAGCAGGAATTGAGGTTAGAAAGGTAGGCAAGGACTAGGGTAACCCCTTACATTTGTGGGTCCAGAGAAAAACCACAACTGGAGATCCTTGGCCCTACCATCCAAGCCCCTTTATGTACCACTCCACAAGAAACCTTATCATATGTGTGTGGATACCCCAGAGCACATATCCACAGCCTTCTCCCAAATATTTAACCTCTGACACTTCTTAGGGTGTATTCATAGTGGATATTCTTCCAGGAGTATTCTCAGTGGTGGTTCAGTCTGTCCTCACAGAACAAATCAGAGAATAAACTTGCTTAAGCCCTGGAAGAGGGCCCTGGGTCATTGGAGCAAGGGATTCTAGGAGCATGGTCTAAAATAGGGGAAATGAGAGGATACCTGGGCTCTGGGTTGCCATGTCACCTTGACCCTGAAGGTCCCTTACCCAATGGTGAAAGCTATGGCCAGAGAAAAACTAGAATGGGCACTTCAGATAGCACAATACCAAATTCTTAGTAAAAATTTCCAAGAACTTGCCATGTACAGATAATTAACAATTTGTTTAGCTCTGAAAAGGAACTGACACAATCCTCTCTCCCTAAACAATATAATTCATTTGTAGCAATTCTCCCAAATAAGAAATATATTACAATAGTTAGACCAAGTTGGGGAAAGTTGCCAATAATCTCTGTTTTTTGATATGAAGAAATGGAACATTTTGACTTGTGGGAGGGTATGCATATCAGGAAAATGGTTCAGAGAAAAAGCAGTTTGTCTCCAGATGCCGCAATTCCCTATCACTAAGACATCGAGAGATTATAAATTCAAATAGCTATTGGTCTGGGTATATACAATGCATGAGTGAAATGGGAGTATTTTGACAATGATGAACAGGAGATTGTATGTCCTTTGAAGGTGTAACTGCCACTCAGTTCCAGATGCTTGAGTCTGTGGTATGGTCATATATTTTCCACTTTTCAAGAACAACCAGATATCGAAAGATAGGGAAGAAAAATCAAAGGAATTTTAAATCCTGGGCAGTGCAAATATTCATGACTATGGACCACATTGTAACTGCAGGTAACCAACTTATAACCTTTGCAACAGATTAAAATCTAGACAAGGGAATATTCAGGCATGAGTTGAATGGCCAGACTAGATTTTACCATTCCTTTCAAGAGTGAGAGACAAAAAATTTACATTTCCAAGCCATATTACTCTTTTTTTGCCTATGTTTTCAGTACATTTCCTGATTATACCTTTCTAATGGCTGGGACTTCTGTAAACCTGGGTTCTCTTCTCAGCCATCACTCCTTGGGAGTCTAGAGGTCCCTACTACATGGACTAAACTTACCATAGGAAAACAAGCTTATTTGAACTTAGAAGTTTTCCTGTCCCCAGAACCCATCAACAGATGGCAAAGGTTTATAATTAGTAATTTGGATTAAGAACTCATCTTTAAGAGGAAAAAAAAGGTAGACTAGATCCATACTAAAGTGTGAGGGCTTTACCCAATAGCACATCACCAGAAAGGAAAATAAAAGAGAGCTTAGAAGGACTGAATGTTAATGCACATAATGATAAACACCTCATGCGTTCTATTATGTTTCCTAAATTTCAAAGAATGTTCATATATTTTCTGTTTTAGCCCATTTCATCCTTGAATCTTTATCACATGCTCAAAAATATCTTCAATCTTGTTTATAGAACTTAAGAGAAGTGTTATACCTTAGTATTTTTCTTGTCATTTAATGTATACTCTTACATATAAATATACTGTAACATGGAGATTGTTATGGACTGTATTATTTCCTCCCAAAATATGTACCTAGAAGTCCTAACTCTCATGTGACTATATTTGGAGATAGGGAGAAAGAGGTAATTGAGGCTAAATGAGGTCATAAGTGTGGGACCTTAATCCCACATGACTAATGTCCTCATAAGAAGAGAAAGAGAGAGGCCAGGGATGTGTATGCATGAAGAAAAAGTCATGTGAAGACATAGCAAGAAGGCTGCAAGCCAAAGAGAGAAGCCTCAGGAGGAACCAAATCTACTGACACCTTGATCTTGGGCTTCCAGCCTCCAGAACTGTGGGAAGCAGTATTCTGCTGTCTAAGTCGCTTAGTCTATGGTATAGTATTACAGCAGTCCTCGAAGATTAATACAAAGATATTAAGTGTTATCTTGTTTTCTTGTTTTCTCATGTTTCTGAGTTCAGTCTCTTTGAAGGGTTTGAGTTCAATCCATGTTTATTGCTCACCCATCATTCAGTGGAATTGACTATACAGTGACCCAAATGAACTCTTAAGATGGCCTGAAACACTAGAGCAGTTATTTCTCAATTTAGTGATCTGTGAATTGTGATCAAATCTACATATAACCAACTTTATTTCCTTATTCTGAGAATAATTACATTGTTTTAGTCTCTATTAGCAATTAAATCAAGCAGATCCTATATTGAACCAATTAAATGTTAGAAAATCAACTAAATCTATCTCAAAATAATTATTGGCTCTGTGCAGACTAGAATTAATCATATTCTATGGAACTTTACAATAAATCCTATTATGGCTTCTCAAAATTAGAAATTGTAAAATATACTTTATTAAGCTACTGTTCCCTGCAAGTTTTTATCATCATAGTTCTTCTGTGAAAGTACTAAAATCATAATGAGTTTTCCACATAGTCCAAATGTGCTCATCATAATAGAGTGAACAACTGAGGTCTCAAAAACCAGAATGCATGAGACATGGCAAATTCATAAAGAAATCCATTGTGTAAGGGAGTAATTTGTGGAAGAATTACAGCGTATATGGAAGATTTGAAATAAAAAGAGAACAAGAAATTCATAGATGTCACTTGAAGTCAGTATAATATTGAAAAACAATCCTAAAGCTATACCAGAATGAGTAATAGGGAAATGATAAGAAATTTTTACATTTTGTTTCCCTCAGAAAACCATGAAAATTATCTTTCCTTAAAAGTGTATAAATTGGTGTATTTTATTTTCTGGCTTTGACAAAGAAGAGGGTATTGTATTTGACCTACCACTATAAATACTTACAACATTGGACAAAAATATATGAAGCAATCATTTTTATGCATTGAAAAATAGAGTTTAAGTCTGTAACCCTTGAGAGAAACTATCCACAGAAAGAGTGTCACATTCATCAGTGCTTTCTGCCTGGGACCACACTCCAAATCTGGGTACAAGAAAGTGAAGCTAACCAGGTAGCAGTGGTCTCCCTGCTCAGAGACAGCTGAGACTACACTTTCAAAGTTACAGAAGAAGTTTAGAATTTTTGAAGTACAATATCAGCGAGAAAAAAGCTATACTGAGAGAAAGCTCTAAGTATCCAAATATAGGCTTCTCTTTCTACCTTTGGTCAAATACTAAGTCATACAAACAATGCAAGAAAATCCACAATTGCTACTGAGAGCTGTGAGCAGAAGGAATATCTTAGAGCTTACATGGCGCAAGGAAATATTAGAGTTCCACCCAACCTTATTGGTGGAACAACCTTATTAAGACAATGGTTGTTCAGTTGAAACACTAGAAAGACCATGCCTTAGGAGTCAAATTCATGCCCAATTATAAGGGTTCTATTAGACCCAACCAAGCAAGGCCTAAATCCAAGTCCTCATAGGGTAAAACTGATTAAACAGTAAATTAACTGCCTGCCAAAATAAAACTTAATACTCTCTAAAGAAAACAAAGTTCAGAATTGCCATGAAATATCATCAACAATTTCTAGCATTCAATTTAAAAGATACCAAATACACAAAGCATAAAAATGTAACCCATAACTGGAAAAAAAAATTGCCTGGATGATAATGTTAGCATATGTTATCTATGAATATACGTAAGTGTGCTTAAAAATGCGGTTTTATTATTAGTTAGGCAAGGTCAGCAGATCAGGAAACAACCTCCATTGAAAGACTGTGCGTTATACTCACAGATCCAAGGGAAGGGGGCATGCCGGGGAGTCACACAGGAAAGCACCTCGGTTGATCAGGATGCAAAAAGAACGAGGGGGAACATTCCTGTTGTCATTTCTGTGAAGAGAAATAGACAACGCAGGGTAAATAGGTTTAGGATTGGCCAGCTTGAATAATTTAATGAGCTCTGGGGCATGGGGACTGTCACTATTTGCCTGAGACCTGGCCTTGGAGTGGTCAGGGCAGATGGATAGCGGCTCAGAATATGAAAACCTAAGAGGAAGTGTTGGCGATTTGGGCTCTGGATTGCTTGGTTTGTGTATAAGAGATATGCTCACAGGCAAGTTCTTTACTATCTGTAAGAACTGACTAGCCCTGGGAGGGCCATTCTGTCCAGGGTCAGCAAGGCCCCCAAAACAGAAAATTTAAAAAAAAAAAAAAGATTAATGCAGTGTGTGTGTGCGCTTGTGTGCACTTGTGTGTTTTCAATAATTTGAAGAAAATAATGATCATAATGAGTAAACAGCTAGAGAATCTCAGCCAAGAAAAGGAAACAATAAAAAGAACTATATGATTATTCTAGAACTGGCAAATAAATAAGTGAATTTTAAAATGTGCTGAAGAGCAGATTAAAAATGCTGGAAAAAAATCATTAGACTTGAAGACAGAGCAATAAAAATTATCTGCACTCAGGCAACAGAAAAATAAATAAATAAATTAATTAATTAATTAATATATAGATAGATAGATAGAACTTTAGAAAAATATATTAAAAAATCAACTGGTTTACCTTGTTTATACCTGGAATACTAGAATTAAATAAGAGAGAGGGGAAGATGAGCCCAGAAAAAATATTTGAAGAAATAATGACCAAAAACTTCCCAAATTGGAGAAAAAAAGTACCAAACTACAAATTCGAGAAGCTCAACAAATCCTGAGTAAAAGAAACACAAAGAAAACCTCAGTTGGGTGTCATAGTGAAATCTCTGAAACCCAAAACTAAAAATAATAAAGGTATTATGTACATGGGGAAAACATTATAAAAAAGAATTATTTTATAAAAAATAATAAAAGCCCAAAGATAGTGAAACATCATTCAAGTGCTGAAAAATACCCAAAACTACCAAATTAAAAAGCTATATTCTTCAAAAATACTCGTGAAGAAGAAAGGCAAAAAAGATACTTGTGCAGCTAAACAAATGCTGAGGCAATTTCTCACTAGTTTTTATTTAAAGGAAAATTGAGCCTCTTCTTTTTAAAATGGACAACAAAGCAAGGCTCTTACCACTTATATTAAACACTGTACTAAAAACAAGAGCAAAATAAAAGGGTATAAGCATTGGGAAAAAGCAGCAAAGCTATCTTCATCCACAGACAACATAATTGTTGATGTTGAAAATCCTAAAGAATCTTCAAAAAAATTATTAAACTCATAAGTAAATTTAGATAGATCAAAGAATATAAGGCCAATTAATAATCAATTGTAAATCTACATAACAGTCATTAACAATTGGAAAATAAAACTTCAAACAGTATTATTTATAATTGCATCATAAAACAATAAATATATTTAGAGATAAATTTGATAAAATACATAGAAGATCTATATACTGGGAACTACAAAACATTCTTAAGAGAAACTGGAGACCTAAATAAAAAAGAAGAAAATATATCAGATTTATGGATTGGGAGAGTCAATATTGTTAAGATTTCATTCTTTCTAAATTGATCTAAAGATTGATCACATTCCCAATCAAAATCATGGCAGAGTATTTTGTAGAAATCAACTAGTTGATTATAAAAGATATAGAATATAAATATTTAAAATATAAAGAGCATCAATAGACAGAAATTTTGAAAAATAAAAAAGTTGGAGGGCTCATCATACCTGATTTCAAGACTGTTGATATATCTACAAATTTAAGGGAATTAGATATTGATTTAAGAATGAACTAATTAATTGGAACACAATAGAGTCCAGAATTAGACGTAGACTTATGTGGTCAGTTGCTTTTCAACAAAAGTGCAAAAGCAATTCAATGGGATAAGGAAACTTGTTTTACAAATAATGTTAAAACAATTAGATATCTATTGGGATGCATTGTATCTCAACTTCTAATTCTTATCCCATACAATCATTACATTGAAAGAATTAACAGACCTCAATAAGAAATCTTAAACAATAAAACTTTTAGAGAAAACATAAAATTTCTATGTCAATTTGGAAATAGGCAAAGATTTCTTAGGATACAGAAAGTACTACCCGAAAAATAATTACAAATAGAACTTAAAATTTTTTTTGTAATTATCAAAAGTCACCATATGTGGTGTGTCAATAGAGAGGGAGTTTGTATGTGTTTGTGTGGTGGGCACGATTTTGCTGTAAACTTAAACCTGCTCTAAAAATTAATGTTTATTAATTTTAAAAAAGAGCACCATAAAGAAAATGAATAATGAAGTGACAACTTAGGATAAAATATCTATACATTTATATATAATATGTCATATATAATGTTTGTATATACATATGTATGACAAAGGCTTATGTCAAGAGTATGTAAAGAACTCCTATAATTCAATAATAGACAAAAAAAGTTGTCTAAAGACTTAAACAGACACTTCACAAAAGAATATATACAGGTGGCTAATAAACACATAAAATACTGCTCATCACCATTAGTCAGAAGAGAAAACATACACACACACACACACACACACACACACACACACACACAATGAGGTAAGATTTACATCAAAATAGCTAAAAATAAAAAGATCTACAATACCAAATATCGGCAAGGATATGGAACAACTATATTTTGTTATTGGAAGTATAGAGCATTACATTATCTTGGATAACTATTTAACAATTTTTTTTCATAAAGTTAAAGATACATTTACTCTAAGGATGTCATAGGACATAGAATCCAGGGCCAGAGCCCACTCAAGACACATAACACATACATGTGACTAAGCAAATCTATCCCTAAGTGTTTACCCGAAGTGATGAAAATGTATGTTCAATCAAAGACCTGTGTAAGAATGTTCCAAAGAGTGTAAATTATAATAATGCAAAAATAGAAACAACTCCCTTGTTCACATCAAGAGCAGAACTGACACATTGAGCTATGTTCATATGATGGAAGATGACCACGGTGTGCTGGACCAGGCTCATGCCAGGTCACGAGAACTGACTGTTCGATTTTCAGAAATTTTTCAAAATGATTGAAAATATGTTGGTAGCTTGAAATTTGCTACTTTGTACAGTATTTACATGAGGAAAATTGGCAAACACTACCATTCAGAGTTTTTTATTGTATTTTGTGTTTTGCTGTTTTTCAGGGATTTTTGCTTTTTGTTTTGAGAGCTAGTTGTTAAACATTATCAGCACATCACTGAATACAACTCAAAAATAAAAAGAAACAAACTATTAGGATTCTAAGGACATAGCTGAATCTCAAAAGCACTATGCTGAGTAAATGAAGCTGGTCAGAAAAGAGTACAAACTTTATTCATTTTTCATCTATGTAAGAAGTTCCAGAACATGAAAAGCTAATCTAAGGTCATAAACGTCAGAACACTGGTAGTCTGTGGAGGTCATTCAGGAACTTTCTGGGATGATGAAGAAAACATGCTATTCTTGATGTAGATGTAAATTACAAAGACATACACATTTATCAAAATTCATTCATTACCTTCCTATCAATTTTGCTGTGAACCTAAAACTCTAATATAACAAAGTCTTTTTGAAACATGTTTTTACAGTACACTAAATATCTGTGCATTGGGTATACGTAAATTATATATCAATAATAATAATATAATATGAAGAAAACATGTTGGAGTTCAATAAAATATAAATAAAACAGGTAAATAATATAGCCAACTGAATAGAACAAACTCAGTGATTTACTTAAGAAATAGCACTCTACTACTATTCCTACTACTGCTGCTACTGCTATTGCTCATCACTCTAGGGGCATGGTAAACCACCTCTAAGTCACTTTGGCACAGATTTTTCTCAAATAAATTAACAATTTATATACCAATATGATAGCTGATCTGTATCACGCTCTTACAAGCATTAACATGTTTTCTCATAGAAGTACTTTTATCCTTTGTTTTTCACAGTACCATCTTTTAGCCCAAAACTTGGAGCATCATATATTATGTATATTGTAGTTAAACTTCAAAGTCATGAGAAAGTGGAACAATGAAAAAAATTAAGTCACCATTTTGCCATTTCGTTTATCTTAATTGTTTGGAATATATCTCTTGCTGAAATTACATAAAGCAAAAGTTTCCTTCCTCATGTTTCATAGTATACTGTTTCTCTAGAATCCCTTCTCTTTTGCTGTTTTATGGATATTTTATAACTTATTTTATATCTTCATGAAATTAGTTGCACCTTTGGGGCAAAGACTATGCCCTGTTCATATTTGTGTCTCCAAGAGCACACATAACATACGGGCTTATACATGACTCAGGGGCAACTCAGAGTCTGATAAATTGAGTTGATTTCTTTCCAGAATCATTTTCTATTACATCAGTAACATTCCTGTATAGCAAAGGCTCTCATCATCATTTTATACTGTACCAATGCATGTAACTTATCAAATAGATCTTAAACTTCTATTCCTCCCAAATGTATTCTACTGAACTTCCACTACTGGTATAAAAGACAACAATGACAACAACAACAACAACAAAAGGACAGACTATATTCTCAGAGAAATCAGGGAAAGGAAAGGAAAAGAAATGAAAGGAGAAGCAGAAAATGACTAACTTTAGCTCAGAAGCTGCTATGTGCAAGGGACTAGGGTCTTCACCATCATCACATCTAATTTCCATGGCAAGCCCGTTAGTAGTCTAATTTGGTTGTAGAGAAGACTGACCTTCCGATAAACAGTCTCCCGGTCTCCTGGTCAAGGCTACAAAGCTGTTCGGTCACAAAACCAGTTCTAACTCCAAACTCATATTCTTTTCATTAAAAGAGGGAACTTCACAGAAAGGTACAGATAAAAGTCGATTCCAGTGATCACACTTATACTACCAATGCTGCAGGGTTTAGTAGAATGACAAACATTTGCTAAGTTCCTATATACTGTTACTTAAAGCCATTTTCAAACTTGTGTTAAAGAAAAATAAAAATGAGGTTTTTTACCATCTAAGAACTAATAATACAAAATAAAAATAGTAGACACATATAAAAACATAAATTGAAATGAGGAAATTTAGCAGAGAAAAAAGTGAACACTCACTGAGGTAAAATTTCGGAAACAAATTGAATAAATACCTAGATAATATTCCTCTATATGATATCTATGATTCTAGTTAAGCACAACTGAATTGTTAAATTTAAATCGCACATTTTATCACATATTTGCTTCTTTTCCTAGAAAGTAATTTACTGTTTGCTTTTATTTCTTACATGTATATATTATCTTTAATTTTGGAGAAATATGGAGCTGTCTGGAAACTATTAAATATTAAATGAAAAACTATTATTAAATTATACTGAAAATTATTGATGACAATTTATTTTTACAGTTTATCTGAGAACAGAAGAGTTTGCTATATTTGTAAATTTCTTGGCTTGACAATTTGTAGTCTGCATATGTTCCAAACAACTAGGAAATCATGTTTACACCCTTAACTAAATGCGTACACCTTTAAAAATTCTTTTTTGTATTCAGTGTCAGTCGCTATATTTCAGAAAGAATATCTTCCTTATATTTAAGTTTGAAGTACTCTGAATCATTTTGTTTTAGCAGTTTATCATTTATATTGGAAACAAAAGGAAAAAATATTGTATTTGGTTTGCCATCGAGTTCATTGCAATTTCTTTGGCCATATGTTATGCAACGTTTGGAAGCCAACACTGTATCTGCAGTCCTGTAGAGCTGCATTACAAGTGATGTAAGGTGGGAGAAATCTAGACTCTATTACCCTCTAATTCAAATCCTTGTTCTTGATCAGCGTATCCCGTTTTACTTGCTAGGCACTAAGTTGCTTTCTGATAAGACAATTATAATCATCTTTTCCCTGGTCACTCTCTTACTACATGATGATGTCTTTGAGGAAAGGGAATTGTATAAACAAAAACTAAATTGTTTGCAAACTACAAATGCTGACCAATTATCTCAGCACCGTGCTCTGCAGCAGACCTCCAGGTGGGCTTCCATCGGCACATCTGCGAGAACAGGGAAAGCTGTCATGTACAGCTACGACTTTTCTCCCCTATCTTAGGTCTATATCCAAGGATTTCTGTCCACATCTCACTTCAACGTGAATGTAGGGCGTTGCCTGCCATTTCAGCCTGTGCCAAGAGAGTGAAGTTGGATTAGTGTACAGAGACATCCTCTTTATTTTTCACAGAGCATTGCTATCTTCTTGCAGTATCTTCAGGTGCAACATCAAACAAACAAACAAAACAAACAAACAAATAAATAAATAAAGTATGGCATTGACTTATTTGTTTCTACCTTCAGTTTTATAATTTTTCTCTTGAGGCGTAAATAAAAGTATTTAGCAGCCATAAATATTTCCCTTATATTACTTTTCCCACCTAAGAAGAAGAAACAGTGATTTACTAGGCCAAGCTTCTAGCAAAGATTCCTCAACTATTTAAGAGACAAAGCTGAGAGTGAAAAATATAAGCTAAATCCAGAGGGAAGTTCATTGTTTTGGAAGTTACATGGAAGTAAGGGTTGCCAAATTAGGCAAATAAAAATACAGGATGACTAGTTAATTTTAAATTTCATATAAACAAGAAATAATTTTTTAGTATATGTCTCAAATATCACATAAGCATACTCATACTCATTCAGACCGGAATGAAAATAGAGCTCCAGTTTTAGAAGAGGATTCAGAAGCAGGATTTCAGAGCAAACGCTCGAAGAAATTTCTTGGCCAGAACGAACTTTTTAAAGAGCATTGTTACCTATAATTTTGGCAAGGAAATGGCAGTTTTCGGAGGGTCATATCCTTATATCAAGGTAATGCTGAATCTGTGTCACTGTCTGATAAAATTTTGAATGTCCATTATATTCTCAGGTGAGTTTAGAGCAACTTATTGATTTAAAAGAACTTAAACTATGATATAGGGAGGAAAGGGGGCATTTTTTAATATTCTCTAGCTCTATGCATGCTCTTCAGCAGCTAAAAAAGACCAAGGTATGACACCAGTGAGAATCCCAGTGTCACAGAGAGGACATCCACAAGGCAAGAACAATAGTAGCTACTTTATTCAAAGTTCCCTAACTCTGAATGTATCTTCAGGACCAGCTGATTAATAGGGTAATTTAGAAGAGCGAAGAACAAAACAGATAACATTCAGCACAGAGAAGTTGGAAATGTGGGGCTGTGACAGTAACGTGCACCTTGGGGGACATAAATGGATGTGCATGTTACTCTCATACACTCTTGGATCACTAAAACAGTATATGATGCTTCGTTTCTGCTTATACACTCACTGTTTCAAAATATTAATTGATTAATAAAACTTAATACCTAAAAGATTGGTTTTAAGAGTCATTCTTACCTTAAAAAGGAAGATATTATCATTATACTTGAAGTGAGACTTACTTAACTGAATTCATGTAGCTCTCCTTAGATAAAGCTTACCAACGCTAGAAATAGGAAAGCTAGGTCAAGCTGTCCAATGAAAGGAGGCTGCAGTCCTCATATTAGGGTGGTGATGAAAGCAAGGAGTATTGAAGAAAGTAACATTTCTTTCAGTGTTCTTTCAAAGGTTATCTCTTGTAATCCTTGTAACCTAGTTCTGCCTCATTCCCAAACTGATGCTCTTTCTTTGGCACCACACCATATATATTCATTCATTCATTCATTCAATCAATCAATCAATCAACAAGAATACACACGATAGTCTGATTTTCACATAGCATAAGACATACACATAGACACATTCACTCACGTATTTTTTGATCGTGATCCTTCCACTTTATGATAATAACCATTTGTTGAAATGACATGAGTAAGCACCACAGTGACTAATTAATATTGGGGTCACTGGCATGGCTGTATCTCCACCTGGCACGAGCGATCAGCTCTTCTCAGTGTCATAGTTTGGACAGGGGCTGAAGGACATCGCCAGGGGAGGACTTCCACTGCCCACAGATGCACAGCCCCAAAGAACATGATTAGTTCTCTGCACGTTGGTGTGGCCATGATTTGCCTCATGAGATACTAACCTTGCTTAGCTCAAAAGACAGTTGAGGTACATGGCTCAACTTTCAATTGCTAACACATGGGGCCCTACATTATATTAACTCTAATGAGAAAACCAAATTTAGATAAGAATCATCTATTTTATCAGTGGATTCCATCCTACTGGCAGAAGAGAGGGGAGGAGTCAATTTTTTTTTGCTTTTCTTCTGCTTACCTTCACAAGAACAGCAATGGAAAATATCTCTTATCTTACCTGCTGCATTAGTTTGCCTTGGCTGCTGTGACAAAGCGCCACGATCTAGGTGGTTTAAACAACACAAGTGTACTATTTTGGAGATTTGGAGGCTAGAAGTCTGAGATCAAGGTGTTGGTAGGGCTGGTTCCTCCTGAGGACTGTGAGGGAATCTGTTGCATCCTACTCTCCTAGCTTCTAACGGTTTGCTGAAAATCTTATATTCTTTGACTTGTAAATTCCTGCCTTTATCACACATGGAGTCCTGTCTGCGTTTGTGAGTGTCTCTAAAATTTCCTGTTTTGTAAGGAAACCAGTCATATTGGGTTAGAGCTCACCCTGATGACCTCATTTTACCTGATTACTTCTGCTTCTAAATAAGGTCATATTCTGAGGTACTGAGGGTTAGGACTCTAAAATATGAATTGGGGGGGGGGACACAATTCAACCTACAATGAGAGGCAGGCTGATTTGTAGGAATAACTGACTGGAGCCCTGAGTATAGAGGGCCTCCCTGACTGTCTTGGGGTAAGCATCCCAGAGGATGGTACTTGATCCGTGGTGACTACCATGAGACATGCGGAGTCATTCCGATGTGTGTGACATTATTGTCTATCCCAGACCTAGTGACAGGGGGCAGTGAGGATATTAACCAAATGAACATGATTTACTTACATCTACATTTAGCGGTGACCATCATTCTAATAGGCAACAAATATGAGTTTGTATTCTTGATTCCAGGACTGTATGACAAAGATAAAAAGTCAGGTTTATGAAAAAGAAAGAAAGATTGTCCTTTGGTGTCAAGATACCAGATGGACTTCGGAAACAGACACATCTGTGAATCTGCTATTTACTAGTTCTAAGACCTTATTACTTTACCTTTTGGAGCCTCACCTATGAATGGAGACTAACATGAGACGGCTGATTCAATGAAACAACTCACTGAAGCTGTTAGCACGCTGTCTGCGATGCGATAATCAATGCTCAGGAATGGTTAAACTGCTCATTTTACCCCACAAAAACTACCCTTAGTTCCAACACTGTAGGTGTTGTATACCTCTCTGTGTGCATCGCACCGTACTATAGTGACCTCTTTCCTTGTCTGTGTCTCTGCTCCCTTCATTAGAAAACACACACACATAACCTAATACAACACCCATAACAGGCGTTCTAAAATTATAGGTGCTACCTAAATGAGCTTGGGGAATATTATCAACAGCCATACCACTACCCCTTGAAACAAGCAAACACATGCTAACAACAGAGCTCTTAAAAGAGACACAGATCACAGAATAAGTTAAACTTTTTTTTAACAGTCCGTTGCAAAGGCCACTTCTTAGTGTAGAAGCCGAAGGGGACAGCAAGAAGTAAAAGAAAAATCAGCCGGATAAATGATGCACAAAAGAAAAAAACCAGCATGGAAAAAATGAGTCAGCTCAATGGAGAACTGATCTGACAAAGAACGATGCCTCTGCCTGAAGGAATAATCCAAGAGTTGTTCCACGTGAGGCGAAGGCCACTGAGAGGGGTGAGGGCAGGTCCAGGCAAGGCAAGTTCACACTCTCCACAACTGAACACACTGATTAGTGTCTTCCCTGCACATTTTCTTGCAATTGGTTGGACACAACCTAGGTCACTCCTTGCAAAAGTATGCAGAAAACTCTCAAGTATATTCAATCTAGGAATGTTTCTTTCTCTGTCCAGAATCAGAAGGATAAGGACTTTGACAGCAAAGGTGAGAGAGCAGGGAAGATTCAGCACAGGCTCATGAACTGAGAGAGTTTGGGATTGGCAGAGTCCCAACTCTTCAATCACTCAAGCTCTGGTAGACTTTTCTTTTACTGAGATCTTTGGATAATGCCACTGATTTATGACACATCCCCTCTACTGAACGTGGAGAAAAATGTAACGCTCAGACCTCTGATGGGGGAGTTCAGCCAAAGCATCTCTTCACCCTTCCTTAATTTCCCTTGCGTTTTTTAACAGGTCAGAGTGAGCGACATTCTGTATGCTTAGAGTAGAGACTTCTGCTGAAGGTCAGGTTTTTAATTTCGCAGTGTTCAGCCTGATCGCTTCACTGTGTAAAGTTTGACTAAATACAGTGCACGTTGTTACTGTTGAAAATATATCGCTCATGGATATATAATGCAGAAAATTCCCGTGTAAATTTCTCTATAGCTTGAAGTGTTGAAACCGTAGCCCAGTTTATCAAAAACACAGCTGCCTTCCTTGGGGTTTGGGAAGGCTCATAACAATTTTTTTCTTTATGAACTTGTGAGAACACCCTGAGGAAAACAGCTGCGTTATTGCAAAGATGAAGAAATCTCAGATGAGTGTGAAGTATTGTAATTTAAATAAGAGCGCTATTTTCAGGCCTTTTCATTTTAAGACCATTTCATTATTTTATTTTTCTTAAATAAGTTATCCAGGAAAATAAGAGAGCAATTACTCAAAGGACTGCAGGCACTGTAGCAGGCAAATTAAGGGTTTTAATTGAGAATATCAAATGTTGTACTACATGATTAATAGAACTGTAATACCAGTATTTACATATGTGAAACATTTCCTATATTTGCTTCATTCCATCTAAATATGAAGTCAAAAGCAAATAAAAAATATCAGATTTTAAAAATTTTCTTTATGTTTTTCAAAGGTGGAATCTATTTCAAGCCACTCAGAATAAATGTTAGTTTTTTCCTTTCACTACTGTGTGTAAATTATACAAATTTTATAAACAAATATAAAGATACTATTGTTCATAAAACAAACCATATAATAAGAAAGATGCCTTATATTTGAAAACTTTAAAGAAATTTTATCTCAAATTGAGTTGTCTACTGAACATGACTTATTCAGACCAGACCAAAAAATTTAATTGATCTAACTACTCATGTCTAACAAGAGTGCTCTGAAAAGATATATATTTGCATGTCTACTTTTGATTAAAAATTTAAGTGCTAGAACTAATACCTTGAATCTAAGTTAATTCATTCCCTCAAATTTTTATTCAATAGATATTTGGGGATATAAATGACAGAAACCCAGCTTAAACTGGTTCAAGTTTTAAAAATGTATTTTATCTTAACTAAAAACTTCATGCACAAATATAGATTGAGAAATTTTGAATTTAGATATTAAAAACTGTTATTAAACCACTCCCTAATTCTCTCCCTCAGTCTCTCTCTCTCTTTCTCTCTCTCTCGCTCTCTTTCACACACACACACAAACACACACACACTTTCACTTCTATTTTTGTATTGATTTCCTCCTCTGCAAACAAACTCTTCCAAGTGACTATGGGGGTGGGGGGAAGACCACAAGTAACCTCTGCATACATTTTTCTTTATCATAAAGGAAGAGAACCTATCTCTTTCACAGCTTCTATAGGTCACATCTCAAATATCTGACAAGCCTGTACTTGACTTTGCTTGGGGCAGATGCCAGCTCCACACAGATCACCATGTCCAGGGAGCTGAGTTACTCTGCTTGGACAGGTCCTTACACGTTGTCTTTCACCTTGGGGCTTAGAGCAAGAAAAGGAAGGAGGGTCATGGCTCCCTGAACTGTATAAAATGGAGGAAAGAAGGATCCAGAAAAAGAGGAAGAGGTAACAGAAGAGAAAAAGTTGTTTACTATTATTCATCATTATAATTATGTGATCCTAAAGAAGTAGAGGAGATAGAATAGAATGAGAAGAAGAAGGGCAAGAAGAAATAGGAAGAAGAGAAATTATTGGTATATTACCAGTTTCTCTAATAAACATCTCAAAAACAGGCCCTTATCAATAGAAAAAATACACATATTGAAAAATTTGTTGTGTGTGACAGGCTCACATATATTTGCTTGATAGGGGTATTTTTAGCCTTCCATGTAGTCATGGAATAAGTGCTTTACTTATCCAGAAAGACTTGATATTTTTGTTCTGATTTATTTACATTTACACAAATATAATTTTATTAAAACAAATTTAGAACACCAGAGTTTTCACTGGAATAGATTTCATAGTTTAAAATGTAGAGGCCTCTAGTTTATCACCACCAGTTTTCCTCTCCTCCTCCATCATCACCATCATCACCATCATCACCATCATCACCATCATCATCATTATCACCATCATCACCTCTAACATTTATTCAACATCATCATCTCTCATATAACCTAGCTTATTAGGTGCTAGACACTCTGCATTTAATACTGACAATAATCATACAATGGAATATCACTCCGCATTTATAGATAAGAAAACTGAAGTTCAGAGAGATTAAGTAAAGAATTCCATAGTTTAATATGTCACACATACATTTAAAAAATCATTTTCCCCAAGGGGGAAAAAAAATAACTAACCATAGGACCAAACAAACAAAGAAGAAACTTTTCAGGGACATTCGTAACATTTTTTAGATCCAATAAATGAAAAAGAAATTACTTATATCTTTAGCCACATCTGTTTCTGATGCTGTGGAAACTTCATTCAGCTTCCTGAACTCTTTTGTCCAAATTGGTTTTTTCCCTACTTTCTGTTCCGTAGTTACAAAAAGCTCTCCTCTAAAATTCCAGAGAAGGGAAAACACTTATATGTGAGCACTCAAACAGTAGTCTGATAGTCACTGGTCTTATTAGGATTTCTGTGAAAACATGTTTCAAAAACACTGGTTGTCACAGTTTATACTAGCTCTTTTTTTCACCTCAGGTAAGACATAGTTGCATATTTCATTTTATTTTTTCCCTGGTGGATAAGTGTCCTTAGTGAGTGGAATTTCATATATATGTTCAATGTTAGCGAAGTTACTAGTGAAGAGCAATACCAAAACCTTCCATAAGATCTGGCCCCAGCTTGCCGTGTCTTCCTTTCTAGTCTTATCTGCCATTTCTCAGCCTCAGGGGCCTGTACACTGAACCAAAGTGATTCTCCATCCATTTGTTTGCTCAGCTTCGAATATCCTCTCCTTCACTGCCATCTGTTCTGGTCATTTAAAGCCTAGTACTAATGTCACTCAGCTTTATGAATGAATAAGGAATGGCCAATGAGTGGATCAAGGAAGGGGTAGCATTTGTATGGGAAATATTCCCTTCACCTTCTGAATTGCCTAACACTTGATTAGAATCTCTCATATGGCACAGATAACTTTTTACTTATATTATTAGTAACTTATCTCTCATCTACTCGACTAGACTAGATAAAACAGTCTGAAATATGGGCACTACTTTAAAAATCTGTTGCCAAAGCAGAAAGTTCCAGGTGGGGTGCAGGTTTGATTGGGGTGAATTAAGGCTTCGAGAGCTGGCTCAGAATGTGAACTTCTCTTAGGCCCTGTATATATCGGAGTCAAAGTCTTCAGACCCTATGAATACAAAATCTACCCGAGCTCTGAACTAATCTTTCCTTTCACCCCTGTGGCTGTGGGTTATTAGCTCAGAGAGTCGCTGCCCAGAATAAAGACTACATATCCCAGAATTCCTTGTAGAACACGTGCCATGTGACTATGTTTGGACCAATGGCACAGGAGCACAAGGGAGGTGTGTGAGACTTCTGAGTTAAGGACTTAAAAACAAGACGTGTTCTCCTTGTGCTCTTTATTCCTTATAATGGCTAGAACCCAGGTATGTGCTAACCCGGGGTGAGGAGCCTGATGAAGAAACTTGGATTTCTGAGGACTGTGTGCTACAACAGAGCTTCCATATCAGTCTGGATTCTTAGGAGAACAGAGGATTCATTTTTATCTTACTTAAATCACTATAAATTTGGTGTTTCTCTCAGTACCCAGTTTTATAGCCTAGTTAGTACGGGCTCTCAGCATCATTGAACTATAGTTCGCTTTTCCTGAAACAAAAGCCTGTGATCATGTGCATGTGGGTGTAGGGCCACTCTTGGAGCCACTATTGACTGCAATGTCTTTAATATGACATTGTTTCCCTGGAGCTTTGAGGAAAGTGGCCTCTTTATCCCCAACCAGTTTCAGAAAGAATAAATTTTCTAATAGATATTTGATATTACATTACAAAAAGCCATTTAGAAAATAAACAGTGACCTTTGTGCTATAATTCCTTTGGTTTGAAGCTATTAAGAATTCATTTATGATTAGAATATGTCCACTGGCTGGGGGAGAGACATAATGAATAGGAAGCTGAATTCACAAACTGTAAAAAGATTGTATTTGGGTGGATAACCACGGCTGTGATACTGAAGTTTTATTTTGTAATTACATCCTACTTCTTCAAGATTAAAGTCATTTCAAACCCTCACTCTGTTCTCTTTCTCATCTTTTTTTTTCCTCTTGCATACCTAGTTTAGTAGCTAAAGCTCCCATAATTTCAATCCATTCAGTCCTCCTGTAACATCTGGAGGGAGCTTGGGATGTCCATCCTGAGGTATAGAGAAGAAAAGAAATACATCCAGATGCTTCCTGTCACTCTCAGTGACTCGGGATGAAAAGAAAACACTATCTCTTCTCCTTATGGCAAAGCCGGGTGTGGGGATGTGACACTGCTTTTTAACGGAGCCGAGCAGTCTTTGGACATAAACTAAGAAAGCTCCAGATGGTCTCATGCTCACACTGCCACTGGGACATACTCATTTTGGATGAGATGAGTTAGGTCTTCTGTAAGCTGGGTGGTGTAAAGGAATATGGAGTGGTTCTCCCAGAGCCCTAAAAACATGGTGTGCTCCTCACATCTATTTAATATAAAACTTCCATTACATTAGGTTAACCCTCTCCCTCACCCTTGACCTAAATTTTATTCCAAATTTAACAAGGCCTTAAGGAAGTGATCCTGTCCTATGCGTGTGGTGATAATAAAAGCCCATACTTGCCAAGCAGTTTCAGTGTGCCAGGCAGTTGACATACATTATTTCTGATAATCCTCAGATTGACCCTGAGATGGACATTATTTTCCTAGTTAACAAGGGAGGAGGGAAATAACTTTAAGGAACCTTCTCAAAGCCATGCAACTAACAAATGGCAGAGTCTGCGTTTGATCTAGATAATCAGGTACCAGTGAATAAACTCTTAACACTACACCATCTAGTTCATTCATTTTATCTAACCTATTTTTTTTAGAAGACCTATATGTGCTTAGCATTCTACTAAGTACTTTTACATATTCATTCATTTAAGTATGTTAGTAACTCTAACTATGACTTGCCTCATTTAGGAGGAAACTAAGGCACAGAAAAGTTAAGCCACTTTCCCTATATAGGAAGTAAGTGAAATGGCCAAGTTTTGAGCCCAGGCTAAAACCTGGAAGAAAAAGGATCACATACATGAAACATGAGACATCGATAAGCATGGTTCACAATGCGATTATGAGCCACTATTTTCAGCAGGTAGAAATAATACATGCACCAGAATGATGTGGATTTCCCAAATGAAGAGGACCAGAGGATGCTGAATGGATGAGGACACAGTTTCTGGCATTTGGGGAATAGATTAGTTGTATTTAAGGGAATAACACGATATTACCTGAGCACTTACTGTTTGCCAGGCACTCTCTTGGTACTTTTCTCACTCATGAGAAGAAAATTAGGGTCACCCTCATTTCATAGAGAGGACCAAGAACCTCACCTGAGGTCATTCACCTCCATGGCAATGGTGTGGGGCTAAAACCCACACCTGTTGGATTTGATAGGTCTCCTTACACCACAGTACTATATTGTCTTATTAAGATGGCAGGAACTCTCTTTTTGGGGAAAGGCTAGTAGCTAGAGCAAGGCTTCCTTCAGTCACAATGACCTTATTCAAGTTAGCTTTTTGCGAAATAACTAACATCCCCCCAAAGTATCCAGGCAATTGTCATAGACCCTGGCCATCCCAATATCCTGCTCATAATGGACCTGACATTAATTCTGGCCCTTCTTGGATGGACAATGCTTTTAGCTTTAGTTCTGCACAGGGAACAGCTGGTTCTCACCTCTATCTCTCCATCCAATCTTGGTCACAGTCCCTGTATTGTCAGGGCCAACCTCCTCCCGATGTCAGCTATGATTTAACCTCACCATTCTTCCTGAGACAGACTTTTATCTTTCAGAAATAGCATTAAATGATCTTTTCTGAGTTCATTATTACCAACCTGAGACCTACAATAGAAGTTGTTTGGCAGAATGGAAAAAGCACAGACCGAAACTTGTCGGGAAGCTATAGAAACTCAGAAAGAAAATGAAAAGGCCAGAACTAACTAGCTAAGCCAATTTCAGATAAGAAGGAAGAGGGCAAATAAGTGAGCTATAAGATATCAAAAATTACAAAATTATAAACAATGGGATAAACAAAAAGACCAATGGCAGAGAAAAGAGACCAGGTCAAGGCCCATATATATACGTGGATTTGATAAATAATAACTACATTCTGCATAATGAGGGGGGTGCTAATCAAAAGAGTCAAATTGGTTACACTAAAAAAATAAATAAATCAGATATATATATATATATATATACATTATACACAAATAAAATCCAATTGACAAAGGTACTAATGGTAAAAAGTAGCTTTAAAACTTTTACAAGAAAACATAATAGGTTACTTTTATGATATTGCAATTTAAAAAAAACATATCTTAAGTAATATACTAAGAGTGTGAGCCATGAGAAAGAAAGTTACCAATCTGACTAACTGAAGTTTAAAACTTCTATCAACGAAGTGAAGAAAAACAAAAGACAACCTGGAAAGTGATTTGCTACCACATAAATAACAAAGGATTAGTAATCAGAACGTATCAAGAACTTTCACTAATCAAAATAAAAAACAAATCAATTGTCAAATGGAAATATGGGCAATTTTTATGGTTCAGCAGGTCGCAGAAGAGAAAATATGAATGACCACTACATGTAAAAAAATGGGTTCAACTTCACAAAAATGAAATACCATTTCATATTCATTAGAAGGGCAAAAATTAAAGTCTGAAAATTCTAAGTACTGCAGGAACGTGTGAAAATAGGAAATTTCAACTACTGTCAATTGGAATATAAATTGAAATTGAGAGCAATTTACTGCTATCTGTTAACATATGGATGCATATAAACCAAGCACTTTACAATTCCCTTCCAAGGTATATACCCTAGGGAAATGTTTGTTATATGCTTAAGGAAACATACATGTAGATCTTCTCTATGGTATAGTATAAAAATAGAGAAAAATTAGGAACAATATACACCTCTATCAGTAAGGTAAATAAACTGTACTACAGCCACACAATAAATATAGAACAGTGGAGATTAATGAATCAAAACAACATATATCAACTAAAATCTTGAAAAAAATTATTGAATGAAATTATATATTGTAGAATACTACCTTTTATTAAATTAAAACTCTTCAAAAATAATACTATATACTGTTTTTAGGTACATGTATGTATACATTTAACATATTAAGGCCTGAATGAAAAGGTATGTTCACTTCAGGATAGTAGTTAACTTTGTGGAGTAAAGAAAAAATAATGGGATCTGGAAAGGGTTATATATGGTTTTAAATCTCTAGGTCTTCATTTATAGCAAATATAGAAAATAGTAACATTTCTTAGATCTAGGTTGCTGATATTGACAAACTATATACATATATCGGTTCATATATAATTATATATGAAATATGAAATATTATTGGACAATTGTGGGGTCAGCCTGAGTTTGGAATATTGGCTCTACCTCTTTTTGACTATATATCACAAGCAAGTCTTTCACTAGAATGACTTCAATTCTCTCTTCTTTAATAATACATATTTCAAAGGGCTGTTTTAAAGATTAAATTAAAAATATATGTAGCATAAAATATACATGACGTGTTAGCATAATATCTGGCACAAAGTAGACATCAATAAAATGCTACTATTCTTATTTCTTCAATAAATATTATATCTTGTGTATTGCCAAATTTATAAAAATAAATTATCTGGAATCAGATTATAACATTTTATCAATAACTTTAACATCGGATGCAATATCAGTGCTCTTTTTGACGTGATTTTAAAGTGGTTTGAAGTGGTTGTCATCTGGAAATTCCTTTAAAAAGTATTCTAAAGTAGTAATGGCCAATAGAGCTTCTTGTAATGACAGAAGTGTTTTCTGTGTTGCCCAATAGAGCAGTTTCTGGCCATATATGGGCTATTAAGCACTTGAAATGTGACTGATAGACTGAGAAACTGAATTTTTTATATTTTTAAATTTTAATTAATTCAAATAGTTACATGTGGCTAGCAACTATTATGCAGAGCAATGTAGGTCTAAAGTAATGTAATGTGTTTTCCAACAAGGACTTATTGAATTACAATTCACAGAGCATCGTATTGGACCATGTAGAGAAACACGAGGAAAGTTTTGTCCTCAAAATTATAATCTGTGAAAGGAAACTAGACATACGTGAGACATGTAAATGACAAGAAGCAGCAGTGACTGAACTTCAATGAGTGAAAACTAAGGGTATGTGGCAAAACTAAGGGTATGTGGCAAACCTGTGAGATCACCCAGGACAGCTATAATGAAGGAGGGCTACCTGGCTTTGGCAGGCTATAATCAGGGCTTAAGAGATAAATACATTTTGTGGGAGTGGACAGTAGTGGGAGGACACTCCTGACACCATTGTAACTTCAGCAGAGTAGAGGCTGGAGTGACTGAGCTGCTGGAGATGTGCCTAGCAAGCAAGATATGCTTGTGAATGACTTTTCCTTGATCTGTCCACACCTTGAGCTTTCTTTCTTTCCACTGCCTGCCCCACACCTTCCTTCCAGCAGCTATGAGCTGCCTTCAGTTCACCTGCATGCCCCTGCCTTGCCTTGACCAGTACTGCCCCTTCTGCTCTGATTGCACTCTTACATGGCATTGCTTATGGAATATTGAAGACTCAGCTCAGATGTTGCTTTCTCTGGGCCTCTCCTGATCTCCCACTCCAACCCAGGGCATATTAGATGGCTCATCTGTGCTTCCAAAAGATGCCGTGCATGTTTCTGGCACTGATCTTACTGCATGCTTGTATAATTAGGTCCATCCTCCTTAAATCATCAAGAGTCTCTCAGAAGCAGGGACTACATCACATTCGTGTTTTACCCCAGCTCTTATTATATTTTTACATGAATAAATAAATGAGTTTTCCACATAAATAATAAAGAGTCCCCAAGGGTTTTTGAACATGGATGTGGCATGATCTTTGTGATACTTGAGAAACAAAATTTGTTAATAATATTTAGTCTGGGTATATCTGGCCAAAACACAGCATCATCTTTTTAGAATCAGTGATGACAAAGTAATGGATATTTTAAAAAGTATTAATATGCATTTCTATTTTGAGTTTTTTATATGACCTTCTCTAGTTTGACATTCTCCTGGATAATCCACATGGCTTGCTCTCTAACTTCTGTCAGATCTTGTTCAAATGTCACTTTTAAAGCAAAACCCAGCCTCCATCTGCAGCACTTACCATTATATGCTCTTGCTTTATTGTATCTTTTTTCATAACATGTATCATTATCGCATATATTTATTTTACTTATTCATTTGGTTTAGTATCTATCACCTCCCTCTAGAAAGACAGCTCCTTGGAGGCAGGAATTTTATCAGATTTCTTAACAATGGCATTCATGACACCTAGAACAGTATCTTATACTTTCTGTGTGTGTGCATGTGCGTGTGTGCACATGCGTGCGCACATATTGAGGGGATATATTTGAATTGTTACATTCAGATTGTTCTGGCATTCAAAATAAGATTTTGCAGTAAGATAATAGGCTTTGAAGCCAGGTTTTGTTCAGAAATGCTGATCAATAGGTTAAAGCATTCTTGCATCAAGAACCCAACCTGGAGGACTCAGATCTTGAAGAGTTTTCCACAGCGCATCTAAGATGCTCTTTCCAAGATGACAACCAGGCCACAGGCTTTTTTGCCAGAATAACAGGAAGATGCGCTCAGAGCAAAGACACTTCTAACCAGCCTTTTCATTCCCTGAGACGGTGGTGTGCAGGAGGGCCATTCTCCTTTCTCCAGACTTAGACTGATAGATAAGAAGGTATTTTACATAAATAGATGAAAAAACTAGGAGCAAAATACTCTAGAAAAGATTTTATTATAGATCATTACTGCACCAGCCTGGTGAAAAGTAAGGGGTAATAAGAAGTAGTGACATTAAAGATAATTAATAACCCCAACATAGTAATCAGAGAACTGACCAGTGTATAACTTTTTTGAGCCCCTTTTGGTCCCAGTATAGTGTGGGCAGGTCCTAGAATGTCCTGCCGGTTCATGAGCAGTCCATGAGCAGTTGAGTGGGGAGACAATAAGCCTCTCTGATGTGAGGGAAGAGGAGACCCCATGCCAGGACTGAGCCAAGAGTGGAAAGGGAATGTAGCTGAGACTCAAAGAGGACCACAAAGAACCAGGAGCACCCAAGATGCAAAGGAGGGCCACTGGACCTAACAGCAAAATCAAAGACATCACACGATGTCCCAGCCGTGAATGCTGGGAGGGCCCAGGTAGGGAAGGTCATCTCTCAGAGAGCAGAAGAGCCATGGAATTCAGCCTAGACCTTACAACCCCAGCACTGTGTCACCTAGACGTCACATAAGCCATTTTTGATGGGTGCTGGGAGCAAATTATGGAAATTGGAGAACTTAGCGTTTTACCTGTAGACTGAGAAACCAAAAGGGATAATCTTAATTATTGTATGAGACTCAGGTTACCGAGTTGATCTGTCCCCACAGCTTAGCAGGAGGATGAGTGTAAGGAAGAACAGATCAGTTGGAGATGCGAAGGAGAAAATGTACCTTCTTTGTGCAGCTGAGTAGAGCGTGAGTACTGACCCAACACAGTAACCAGGGCATCCTGAAGAATAAATTGGTGCTAGTGGGCGAAAGCCAGAGAATTTTCACAAAGTCAGGTTCGTTTGGCCCCTGGCACTCTCCCAGGTATGCCACCAAGTTGTGAAGCAGCTGTGCTGCTTTGTGCTAATAATGCACGAGAAGATCTTGAGACAGTTTCCTGGGGGGGGGGGGGGGGGTTAGAATAACACGCTGTAATCCACATTTATATTCCATTATCTAGTTCACCAGCGGCTTCTCGAAATGTGATTTTATTTCATCCTTAAAGGACAGCCTGTGGTTGTCACCAGCCCCATTCTACAGATTAAAAAAGCTGATCCATGGGCTCTTAGCTTCCAGGGCTGTGGGCCTGGAGTCCACACTGCAGGAATCCTTAGACTATCCTGCCCTGTGGAAGTCCTCAGCTGTTCTCATTTCAGAAACTGGGGAGTTTCTCCCAATTCCTCACAAAGAATTTTTTTTTTTTTTTGTCCAACCACTGATCTGGGAGTGTGTCGTTCCCTCCTGCTGAGCCGCGTCAAATCGGCAGGTACCAGCGTGTTCCTCCGCGAGCAGGTGCAGTGAAATGAGCGGCAGCGCTCACTGCGCTTAGCGAGAAGCCCCACGCCGTCATCGCCACACGTTCTGGTTTGAATTTTTAATTCCATCTCATATAACAGTGCCATAAATCATCCTGCGCTCCATTTAGAGTTGCATTTTCCAAAACCATCTCTGAAGTAATTAAGGAGAAACTACACAGGCCTCTAAATCAGGTCTCTAAGAAACGTAAGAACAATGAAAAGTCTGCAGTCCACTGTCCCTTTCTTCCTCTCTCTCTCCCATCAATTCATTCTGGCTGTGACAAACTATCATCCCCAAACCTTCATTCACAAAATATTTATGAGGCATTTGTGAACCTCTAGCCACTGAGAAATATAATGCTGCGTGACAAAAAATGAGTTATATGAAAGTGTACAAAGTCTTACTTTAATATAATCCATCCGGCCCCAGGTCTAAAGATTGATAACCCAAGCCTGACTCCAATATGAGATCCAGACAAAACGCGACATTCTAAAATCTCGTGGCTGAGCCCAGAGACCTTGCAACCTAACCTAATTCACCTATTGCCTACATTTTCAAAAATTGAATAAATACATAAATAACAAGTAAGTCCAAAAGAGATTCCCTCAGCCCCAGGGAACAGTTTTGTAGCACATATAAAGCAAACCAATTTGAACGTGCCCCAAACAGGCAGGTGCTAAATACTCGTGCTTGGCAGGAATAATTATTTACTGTATTCCCTGGATCTTCTATTTTGCTGAACTTAATTTGTTTTCAATACTTAGAGAGAGTAAAAATATAAAAGTGCACCAAAACAGGAGAAAAACTGGAACGGTAAATGAGAGATTTACCACAGTACTTGTTATGAATATTTTTTAGGCAGCATAAAATTGAAAAATAGCAAAAGGATATCTCTCCTGATTCTCTCCTTCCCACTCTGCACCTGCTAGAAAAATGTGAAACAATGAAGTATGGAATGAGGCTGGGTACAGAGTTGCTGTGAACTGCACTTGGACCAAAGTCAATGACATTCTTGAGAAAGGAAATAGTTTGTAACTTCTTCAGTTCTGGTCACCAATAAAGGCTCTGGAACAATGACCCAGGTAAGAGTAGCTGGAAGAAGGCCTCACACAGCCCTGGGGTCCCCAGGAGTCAGGGAGCAAGGTGAGGCGGTTGCATCCATGGTGGAGATGAAAATGTTTCTTTACGACAGCAGGTCTCAGACCTAGCTGCACTCTAAGATCACCTGTCACGTTTTTTTAAACGACTAACGCTAGACACCAACCCAAGACTGATTGACTCAGATTCGCGGCACATGGAGTCCAGGCCTGCTGGGTATAAAATGCTTTTTCAAATGAGCCTAATGCTTTGTCTGGGCTGCGAATCACTGAGTGGTGGTTATTGACTCTCTTGGTCCACTGTGATTGATGACTGACTGCGCATGGACCCTTGATGCACATGAGAAGGTGCAAACTCGAAGCCTGAAGGCTCTGTTTAGCATGGAGAGATGCTTAATTTGGCATGTATTACGTTTAAAATCAAAACAATATTTCTTTTTTTTAAAAAAGGATATTTCACATAAAAAATATAGATTTCTAATTTCCCTGAAAAGCAGCACTAGCCATTCCACATGGCGCATGCAGCTGCACCTAAGTGATGCCTGTCCTCTTACACAAAGCAAATCTTCTCCAATTTGCCACAGTGTCCATCGCTCCCTTTTGCATATCATATCAGGCCACTTCTCTCACTAATATTACCTGAATGGCTTTAATAGATCTTTTCCTTCATAAAGACCAGCAGAGAGAGACCTACAGAACTCCTAAGATTCGATTGTTCTACAAATGAAGGAAATGAAGACCGAAAAAATGCAACCCGCTTCCTAGTTCTATTATTTCTTAAGCTCTGTCATACTTTCTCAAATCCTCATTTACCTAAGCTAGACTTGCAGAGAAATTTGTTTTTGCAGATTGGCCTATTAATATTTAACGATGTTTCTCTTTGAATTGGAAAGTAGTAATTAAATCGAACTGTTCGGAAAGAGCATATTAATTCCAATTTTTTAAATATGAAAGAGAATAAATCTTGCTCAAAACAAAGTCACAGTAAAAAAGTGAGCATAAATTCTGTAGCGCGAGCCTAGGTATCTGTTATTAAATATTCAGTTCTACAACGGGAAGTATATTGAGATAACAACTAGTACAGAAACATAAAATATATAAGAAGAAACGTTTCCATTCTCTAATTTTCTTAGCCGCCTTGGCTAGTACATCTCAATGTCTGACTTTATATATAATATATGTTTATGCTTGTACTCCTCTAATATATTATAAATTCATCCAGGACAGAGTCCTTACATTTTTTATCTCCTGAGTCTACAACAGCATAAGCACAGATGTAATTATCTAATTACATATAATTAATATCCAACAAATATTGGTAAATATCCAATAAAATATACAAAGTGGATCTCAGAAGGTAAAAGAAGGCAATATTCAGAATAAAGTAACCGTAGATAACACAGGCAAACCATGTGATACTGATCATGTTCTCTGCATATAATCCACGGGGAACTTAACCAAAGCAAGCTTTAAAGGCTGAGAACAGTGGTACTTCAGTGAGCCCGACACCATGATAGCATCTAGAGGAGCAGACACAGATTCATTCTGCCCACTGCCATTTACCCATGGCTTCCATGATGAAGGGAAAAGTCAAACCCATTGAGTTTCTACCCTACTCCAGGCACTGACACCAGTAGGAAGGATCTCATTTGGTCGTTACAACCTTAACTATCACTGTCCCTAGGTTCCTGATGAGATATTTCAGTCTAGAAATTAAGTGACTTCTCCAAATGCATGCAGCTGGTTAGCCGCATAGCTCAGAGTTTCTCAAGCTTCTCACATCACTTGGGGATCACATTCAAATGCAGATTTTGATTCAGTAAGTCCAAAGTGGGTCCTGAGAGTCCATATTTCCTAACAGGGCCCTCTGATGTTGAAGCTGACAGCATGGTTTCTACCATTTGAATGGAAAAGTGGGGTCTGAAACAAAATCTGAAAAACCAAAAACCTCAATCAGAGGCGCGCTAAGTTCTTTGAAGTTTTTCCAACACAATAAATTGTGTAATGTTTTCTCAAAATTGCCATGTAATTCAAATGATCTCTCCCATTTTGCCTTAGAATTTACAAGATTCTATCACACTATGAAACTTTACCACCTCCTTTTTTTTTTTTTTTTTTTACTTAACATTTTTCACTTATGTTCTCACTTGAAAAGAATGCAGGATTCTGGGTCTTCAGTAGGTTGTTGTTCATTTGCATATTTGAAAAAATATTCTGGAGCACTTCCTCTCCTCTAGGAATTGTGCCATATTATAGGATGCAGTCATAACAGAAAAAGCCCAAGAAATAGTCACTCCCTAAACCAACTCAAAATTTCAATCCAGAAGTGCAAAAATATTATAGGAAAGACAAGTTTGCTCCATGAGTACATTGAACAAAGGGTTAATCATGACCACAGGAGTTCGGAGCCCACCTGCCATAAGGGACATCCCAGCTGAGACCTCAGAGTAAAGTTGACTATATGAACAGGGAGCTAAAATTGAGTGTAGTGGATAATTTTTACTCATCATCTTGACTGGACATCAGGATTCCCTGATATTTGGTAAAACATTATTCCAGGTGTGTCTGTGAGGATGTTTTTGGATGAGATGAACATTTGAATCAGTAGACTGATTGAGCAGATAACTCCCTCCATGGATGGACTATTCAATCTCTAAAGGCCTTAATAGAACAAAAGGCTGACCCTACTGCAAAGTAAGAGGGAATTTCTCTCCTTGGACTGTTTGAGCTGAGACATTAGTTTTTCGGTTTTTGTTTTGTTGCTGATGTTGTCGTTTTTAATTTAATTTTTTGTTATTCAAGTATATGGTACATTTGGTTAGATATTTATATCATTTATAAACAATCCCCCTGACTGTTCTTTCTCTCCTCTGGCTCTCTACCTAGCCATTACATTAATGCTAACTGCATTCTCTATGCCATGGTCCCATCTCTGTGACCATCTATCGACTACTAATTTGTAATTATTTAACCCTTCATCCCATTCTCCCAGCCCCCCAACCTCCATCCCTGCTGGCCATCATCAGATTATGGGATATTAGTTCTTCCATGCTTCTGGACTCTTCTTGGGTGTGACTTTCAGATTAGAGTTTACACCATTGGCCTTCCTGAGTTCTAGCTTGCTAACTGCAGATCTTGGAATTCCTCAATGTCCATAATCCCATGAGCCAATTCCTTATAATAGTTTACACACACACACACACACACACACACACACACACACACTCACACATGCGCACACACACACACACACCATTGTCCTGGAGGACGCTGAGTAATACACTGAGTAAAGGACCAGGGATCAGGGGTCAGGAAATGCCCAGTGCACTGTTGCAGGAACTTCAGGTATAATCCAGTCCTGCTGGGGTCTGGAATGATTAGTGGGACAAGCTGTGAGACTGAAGATCGAACAGTAAGAGCCAGGTAGAATGAAACAGAGCTTGTCTTGGGTCTCTGTGGCTAACAACCTCAAAGTGTTTCTACTTCCCACAGAAAGGAAAGAAAAAAAAATCAAAAATAATAAACTAAATATCAGAAATGGAAGACAATGAGAAAATGTCTAGATTTTTATTAATTTTATTAGTTATTTTATTTTACTCATTATTCATCCTGGTCAGGATCAGAGGCATAGATTTTGCCTTCCTCCACTTATTTAACGAAACATTTATCAAGCGCCTACCATGGGTCTGGCATTATAATAGGTGTAGGGGAGACACCAGTGAACCAAGTCCCTACCTTCAAGGATGGTAATGGGGAAAGCAATGCAGGCAACAAACAAGGAGGCCATACTGGATGTTCTATGTACTTATTTCTGTGAAGAAAACTAAAGCAGGAAATGAGGACAGAGCGTGCCGGGCAAAGCGTGAATGCTGTTCCATGACGGGTGTCAGGGTCTGCCTCTCCTGTTCCACTCTCCTCCTCTCTCTAGTCTCCTGCCAGATCCCCATGGGCTGAACCCAGCAGGAAACAAGAGGCACCGTACTAGTTTGCTAGGGCTGCTGCAGCAAAGTACCACAAACAGGGTGCCTCAGATAACAAAATTGTATTGTCTCACAGTTTCAGAAACTAGAAGTCTAAGAGCAAGATGTTAGCAGAGTCAGTTCCTTCTAAGGACTGTGAGAGAGAATCCCACCATGCTCCTCTCCTGCTTCTAACAGTTTGCTGACAATTTTGATGTCCCCTAGCTTATCGTTGTCTCACCATGACTCTGCCTTCATGTTTACATGGCATTCTCCCTGTGTATGTTACATGCCTCTGTCTACATTTTCCCTTTTTATAAGGACATCAGCCACATTGGATTAGGAGACCATTCGACTTCAATAACATGACTTCATTTTAACTATTTACATCCACAGTGACTCTATTTCCATATGAAGTCACATTCCGAGGTACAAAGATTTAAGATTTCTACAGATGAATTGGTGGGGGGAGGAGCACACCATCCTACCCACAACGGGCCCTGAAGCCTATGATGTGATCAGCAGACGTCAGCCTCCCAGGGCACAGAGCGGGTTGCTGAAGCAGAGAGCATGGGAGTGGAGTGAGACCCCAAAGGGCGAATGGAAGATTTCCCCTAGCACAGAGCCAAGGGGCATTTAGATATTTGCAGGCCTGGCAGATGAGGAGGAATTGCAAGGAGACAGAAAAGAAAGAGCTCATGAGTTGGAAAAAGAATCAAGAAAGAGACATCCAGAGAGTGAAGAAAGAGTTTCAAGGAGAGAGTGACCACTGTGTCGAATGCAGCTAATGAGTGAAGTTAAGATTCTTTTAATTGTCATTTCTTTGAGGGACTCTGAGGTTGGACTGCTTAGAGACACCTGCAAATGATCCGCTGCCCAGACCATGCTGTAACTACCACTGATGGGTCAAAAACAGCCTTTGCCATGGAATCATTTCCCAGTACCAAAGACACACATTTTGAAGCACATTAGGTCATCCTAGTTAGACTGTAAGGCCTATTGGTGAGTGAGAGCAGCTGATGCTGCTCTAGCACAATATTAAGCACAGTGACAGCATGAGCAGATCGACTATTAATCTTTCTACTGCAATTTGGCTCATGGCCACAATACCCACCAAATGAAAAATAAATGGTTTGGTATTAAGGATTGTCAACTAATATATAATCCCAAAGGGTTAATTCTGCACTAAGCCTACTTGTTTTTTTTTTAAACAATATAAATCAAACCATAAAGAACAAAGAAGCATGTTCATGGAGAACTCTTGCTGACCCCAAAGGGAAAAATGCCCCAACCATTCTGCCTTCTCACAGGCAAGGAGAAGGGAGGGCTCCTTAGATGGAGAACAGCTCTCTCCAGTGTTGTTGACTAAAGCAGAGTGACCGATTCTATTGGTGATTAGACTATAGGAATCATATGCTTGGGTACCACCCAAGTCAAAGCAGGTGGAGAAGTTTCCACTAGATGTTGTTCTGTGTCCTTACGAGAGCGCTGAGGCAGAGCCAGGCTGGATGGGCGAATGGACTGCATTTTGCCAGTGTGTTCTAGGGCACTGGTGGACAGACTCCAGGCAGCTGAGGGTCAATGTTCTGGGCAAATGGCCAAAACTGGAAGGGTGTTCATTGATACAGAGTCGGCACGCAGCCCGAGGGCAATACAGACGTCATGGCATCGGGTCAGCAAGAGTGTAGAGACAAGAAGGCCACAGGGCACACACGCTATGAGGTCTAGCCCTCTGGAGGTCAACAAAGGGGTGCACAGGCAGGCCAGAGGGCGGGCAGCCACAGCAGGAAGCCAACGCAACAGACCCAGGTGTGGAGGTCAAGCACAAGGCCCTCAGGAAATTTCAGAGCGTCATGAGGGACTGGGATTCTAGAGGAACAAGACTGCAGTAAATGGAAACACATGCCCTTGTCAAGGAGATGACCGCCGGAGCAGTTTCCTGACCCGCTTTGTGGTCTCTTCTACACTGTGGGCGGTGTCAAATGCCAGTTCCAGATGGTCTCTTCTGAGGCCTGCAGGTGGGAGCTGGCAACTGGCCGCCAGCTGAGGTGGGGTGCGGGGCAGCAGAAGAGAGGCAGCAGTCCTCCCGACCATGACCACGCCATGTGTGCACAGGGATGAGTCAGTGCCACCAACAATGCCTGATTGCTCTCCCTTTCTTAAGTTCTTCTTATTATTGTCATTTTTATTGTTATTAATTTTTTGAATGTTTACAATACAACGTATTTTGTTCTTTGCATTCATTGTCTCATTTAACACTATAGAAAAGAGGTAAACTCTCTTATTATTATTTTGCAGACAAAGTAAAAGTATACAGGAAACATGCCCAAAGTTACAGCCAGGATCAGAGCCCATTTCTGTGGTACTTCAAGACCAGGGTTAGCTTCATGGGTATGTGACCTTGGCATGCCTGGTTTAATATTCTGCTGTCACCCTCTCAAAAATTTTAATAATTTTTGACAATGAGCCCCATTTTCACTTTGCATGAAGCCTGGCAATTTATGTAGCCGGTGCTGCTCAAATCCTGCGCCGCTTACTGCTCCTCACTGCCACCCACTATCCCCCCCCCAACCCCAGGGATTTATAAAATTGTAGAGAGTTCATTTTCCAGGATGATTTAAAACCTTTCCATGTATTGTTGACTTTTTTTTCCTAAAGGAAAATGGGAAAGGATACTGTCTGGAGCCAAAGGACAATGGAAGTTTTGCAAAAGCAGTTTGGAAAGTTGAAGGCACTGCATGGGTGTGAGAAATTACGAATGAAATTTTTCTTTAGTTTTATTGAGATGTAATTGATAATTAAAATTGTACCTATTGAAGACGTAATTTGATATACATGTATATGTACATATATGCGCACACATTACGAAATAACCACGACAATCAAGCTATTAACATATTCTTTACCTCAAATCATTAGCGTCTCCTTTGTTGTGTGTGTGCTGAGAATACCGAAGACCTACCCTTTTAGCGAGTTTCAAGTACACAATACAGTATTGGTAATTACAGTCATCACGGTGTACGCTAGTTATAATCTCCAGGACTTATTATGGAACGTTTGTACCCTTTGACCAACATCCTATTTCCCCCAGCCACCAGCCCCTGGTAACCATCATTCTACTCTCTGCTTCTATGAGTTTGACTTTTTTAAAGATTCCACATGTAAGTGAGATTATGCAGCATCGTCATTCTGGGTCTGGCTTATTTATTAATGAAATCTCAACTAAAGATTCTTGTGCTTCAGGATGTTTTTATCTGAGATCTCTACAGATGTTTGAAAATTAAAGGCGTTTAGCCTGATTCTTCGTCTACATGACTAGGAAAGAGACTTATGGTTTAAACACGGAAGTGAATGTATTCAATAACTCTATCAGAATTGCTATGATTTCCCCCACTTTTTTTTCCCTCCGTGTTGGACCACCTCTGCAGGCCTCCAGTGTACAACCCTCAAGGTCAGAGCCAATCCTTCTCCTGGCTGGCTCTGGCCCCAAGGAGGAACATTAATTTTCTGACCGGGGCCACCCTGTCATGCAGACATCCTCTGCGTTTCTCCCACACCACTGTTTATCAAAAGGACGTCGATGAAGCTCTCTCAGCAAAGACACAGAATCATGTATGTACAATTAAGCATGAGTCTAGGAGCAGGGTTATTTGAGGGTAGCAAGCTAACTTTTTAGCTTCTTTATGAAGCTGACAAAAAGTTCAAACTTCAGCAATTTCTACTCTGGACCAAAACATTTACTGTCCAGGAAAACAGTCACGGGCAGTGGGGATAGCCATAGAGCAGAATAGAGCTTCTCATATAAAATGCTATGTTTCTGAGCACTGGCATCTATGTTCACTTCTTATCGACGTGAGTCTAACAAAACATTTCTCTCAGTGTAAACACACTGAAAGGGGGTTGGTTCCAGATAGCTCTTGCCTACCTTACTGTTTCCCAAAATATTGAAGGAGCCTTTCTAATTCTTCCAACATTTCTGATCAAGAGTATTTGGTAAGTGCTATGTCAACTCTTATAGAAAATTGGGATATTCATCTCTCATGACCAAAACATCAGTCTGCACTCAGCAAGGACCGGAGTCAATGTATCTTTAAGTCATGAAGCTACTGATTAAAAAGAAAAAATCTGGATGTTAATGGGGCATATTATTCTTATTGTAGGAAAGATGTCATGTGAAGTATCGTCATTCCACTCCTGTCCACATACATGTAATTAAACTGAAAACAGAAGTGATTGTTGAATTTATTTGTGACATAAATCCATTCTCCTGAAATACTCAGACATGGCAGGGAAAGGGTCATTTGAATTAGAAAGAAGTAGTATCTCTTCTATATTATTCAGTTAATCTGGATTTTATTCCTCTCATTTGTGTGGGTTTTTTTAGCCATGTTAATAGACTATTTTTTAGAGCTGATTTAGATTTACAAAAAAATTAAGGAGTTCCCATGCACTCCACAACATAGTTTCCCCTATTATTAACATCCTACATTCGTATAGTGCATTCGCTAGAATTAATTATAGTGCAGTCCATACTTTCTTCAGATTCCCTTAGTTTTTATATAATGTCTTTTTTCTATGCCAGGATCTCATCCAAGATACCACATGCCTTTTAATCTTCATGTCTCCTAAAGCTCCACTCAGCTATGACAGTTTCTCAGACTCTTCCGTGCTTTTCACGACCTTGACAGCTTTGGAGAGTTCTGGTCAGGTATATGGTAGATACTCCTCTTTTGGAATTTGTTTAATGTTTTACTCATAATTAGAATCGGGCTCTGAGTTTTGGGAAGGAAGACCGCAGAGAAAAAGTTACATTTTTCATCATAGTATATCAAAGATACACATATTAAGGATGTGCACTATCATATCAAGTGATATGGCCTGTTGCTGTTGATCTTGAACCTGGCCGAAGTAATGTTTGCCAGGTTTCTCCCTGCAAAGTTACTCTGTTTTCCCCTTCCTTTTCCATTCTCTACTCTTAAAAGGAAAGTTCTTTTCACAGCCCACACATAAAAAGTATTGAGATGCACTACTCCTTCAGACTGGAGTTTCGTCATCAATTTTCGTGCTCAGGGGATGTGTCTCTTCTTCTCAATTATTTATTCAATTATTTATGTATATCATAAATAATGTTATGGATACTTATTTTACACTTTGAGTTATAATCTAATACTACCTTAGCGATTTGTTGGTCAAATTATCTCAGCCTCTGGCCATTGGGAAATCTTTTTACATCAGTTCTTATGGCCTTCTAACATATTCCCATCAAGTATGTGTGTGTACGTGTGTGTGTGTGTGTGTGTGTGTGTGCACGCACGTGTGTGTTAGCACTACAAGAATCTTTTTATTTTAGTTTTATTTTCAGGCTCTACAAGTTGCTTCAAGCATGTCTTGTATATTTCCTGCCCCAGTCCTAGAATCAGTCATTTCACTAAGGAGCCCAAGTTGCTTTTATTAAAGAATGTTATAAAAAACCAACATCTGGTGTTAGGTGTTCTCATTGACACTGGGCTGTCCTTCCCTTACCCCTTAGATGACAGAGCAAAGAAAGTACTCTGCATATATACACATGTCGATAAACACTTATATACAGAACCAACTGTAATCATATCAATCATTTTCTGTATTCTTAGTAATGAGAAAAGTGATTTGAATATCTCCTCCCGTCCCAACATTATGCTTAAAACACCCTTAAAATCACGTTTGGAGCAAGAGCTTCCTTATGTCAAGCAATCCCTGCCCTTGAGAAGCTTCTGATCTGATGGGCAAGATAGATTTATATGTACATAATTTCAATAAAATGTAGCAATTGATAACCTTGTGGGAAAAGTGCACATTGCTGGAAAAGTACACAGGGGGCCAAGTGGAGGAGAAAGGTGCTCTCTGCATGTAAGTGAGGCAAAGGGGACTGGACTTCGTCCTGTAGGTGAATGGAGATGATTTAATGTAAGGCTAAGTCCACATAAAGCCAAGCCAAAGGGACCTTGCCAGTCTCCCAAGTACTAATGGAAAAGAAACATCAAAGCTAAAACCTAGAGTAGTGCTGGTGTTTGTGCTGTGGGAATGAAGAGGATGATGCTGATGCGTAAGAGCAGTTATTTATTGAGCAATTTCTATGTGGCAAGCGTTATCTCATTTAACTCTAGGAGATAGGCCTTGTGACCAGTGCCAGTTAGGAGATGAAGAACTGAAGTCCTAGAAGTTAAATAATGTGTGAATCATGCAGCTGGGAGGTGGATGGCACACTTTGGACCACATCTGCTCGATTCCTCTCCATTACTCACTTTATCATTTGGCATCAGGAAAAGTTCAACTTCCGATACTTTAATTACTCCTAAAGACAGCAGAGCTTAGCAAGTTCCAGGGGTCTATTTTTATTTCTAAGAAGGAAAAAATATCTGCTGATGGAGGCCTGGTGGCTGTATCTAGATTAGAACAAAGACTTTGGAGAACAATAAACAGCATAAAGACAGGCGTTTCTTCTCCCCAGAAACAGGTTAACCCTGAGCAAATGTCTCTGTAAAATGTTTGAGTTAAATCATTTCCATCTTTCATAATGAGGAGAAATGGACAAATAAATCAGTTGGGAGTCTGTAGCCCAGTCCTCAGAGGTGATGTGTCAGCCTTGGTCTCTCCCTCCTCAAATTTTTGGGATTTATAACAGACAAGCAGGTCTCATCACTCACCTTGTGTCCCTTCAGTGGAATTCTGGGTAAGATCAAGTAAAGCCTCTGGGGGTTTGGAACTACTGTCTTATTACTTTGTCTACGTGGTATTGAGACAAACCAAGGAAACATATGGTAGAAGAGTGAACACTTCAGGTGACCTCATCAAAACTTAGTCATATGAGGAGATCAAATCTTCAGAAATACCTGCTATTTTGGTTTTTGCTTTTTCCTAGAAGTGTGTGGCATCCTAGATTCATTCAGAAAGACTAGCATTACTCTCCTCTTCAGCTAATTGGGTTATGTGGTGAATTCACAAGGACTGGGTTTGAACTCAATCACCCTGAACAGCCATAACTAGAAGGAAGAATATAAAACACTTTCAGAATGCAGACTATAAACCTAGGCGCAAGGAATGTCTATTCACTAATAAAGGCAGTTTCGGCTGGCTAAGCATGTGCCTCCTTTGCGATTAATAAAAGCAGAAATGTAATCCCATTGCCTGCCTAATATAGAGTTCCCTACATAGAATGAAGGCTTATGAGTTTCAAACTTACCTCACATTTATTTACTTATAATTTTAAGCCCTATCACATTCCCCCCTGAAGAAAAGAATTTAAGATGGATAGAACTTTTATACTTTCTGTCTGAGGCCACCATGATAAAAACAGGCCTGCTCACCTCACACGCTAATTCTTACCACACAAGGTGACTGTTGAGTAATGTATGTGTAGGGCATTGTGTGCTAATCATATACAAATGTTAAGTACTTTAAATTACCATTTATTTTAAATTAGTATGTTCTTAACCTCAGTACATTATGAGAAGGAAGACTCTAAGGATTGTGGGAAAGTGATGTTCTCTTGATAAGTGGAGAAAATGGACATATTAAATGCTTTACTATTCAAAATACAAACCAAACCAGGCAAACCCAGTAAAGTTCCCAAGTACTTCTCCAGTCAAAAATTTTTAAGTTTTTTGTTTCTTTTTCAAAAAATGTTCATACAACCATAATTAATGCAACAGACCGTAAAGCAAGTTCAGGGTCAGGAATCCGGATAAGCAAGTTCAGGGTCAGGAGTGTAGAGGTAAGTTATGCCATAGCCTCTAACCTGACTGGCCCTGATTTAATAAGGCCTCATCATCACATCCTCCCATGCACTCAGCTTGCAACTGCCTGCTTTAAGAGACAAGGCAATTAGTGGTAGAGAAGAGTGAGAAGATTACTACGTTCCACACACTCTGGGGAAGAGGGAAGGGTTTCCCACCCCCCAGGATATAGCCAGACAGAGGGGTGCCCGCAGGGTGAAGAATGAAAAATAGTCTTGATTTATAGATTTGCAGTAAACTAATTTGAAAAGTTAAGGCATGTCATCTGAAAAAGCTTTGGATTGCCTCATCTTTCAAGGTAAGATGGGAATTTTAGGGAGACGGGTTTTCTGGCTGTTTCCACTGAACTAAATCATAAGGTGTTTCATAATTCTGTGACAGTAGATTGTGCAACTGAGCAGCTTTTATTTTCCTTAAACACATAAAGCACCCAACTCTGCTCTGTGATGCCTTTATCTGCTTTGCAGCCAGCATCAAAAACTGAGTGTCCAGCTGGACCCTAGAACCCTACGAATACTGGTTTTTGGACTTCTCAGGGAGGAACTCGGGCCAAGCGTCTACTTCAGATTATATGATTTCAATATTATGCTCTGGGATGCTCTTGTCCGAATTCTCTCTTTCATGTAAACATATTCTAAAACACCAGTGCTCTAAGGGAATGCCAATTACATCACTAAAATGGCACAGAGCTTTACTTGGCTCTCTTACATACTGGTTAATGTTTAGGGCCATATGGATCTACTGATAGTGGATGATGCTGATTCATTTCTCAGGTATGACAGGAAAAAGGTCCTGTTGCTCTATCCTATTATTCCCCAAAGGGTAATCTACATTTAATTTCTCGTCCCTGCCCTTTTAGGCACTGCTATAAGGAAGGCCCTGCATTAGAATTGATCTTTAAGCACCAGAACTGGCTCAGGATTTTTACATTCTCTTCCTACCCTTGGATGAGGTCATAGGCATTTAAGAATAGACCCCTCCTTCCTATATAAGGGGCTCTTTCCTAGTGTCTGCCTTCTGAATAAGCAAACCTGATGTCCGGCCATCCTAGATCAGATCAGGTCATTTGCTTTTGGTTTGTCTCTTTCAAGCATAAGTACCACCACCAGTTGACATTTGCTCCATCTTCCAAGGTCCTAGGCCAGTTCTCCCCCACTCATATGTCTAGCTCCAGCTTTCTACCATCAGGACAAGTCAGAGATTTTATAGAATTTTGGTCACAAATGACAAAGACATCCCTCCAACATGTTCAAGCAGAAAGGGGAATGTAATGACCAGTAGCATCCAAAATTAGAACCCCAAGCAGTGGAAAGACAAAGCTATAGCTGGAGCCAGGACCGACTGTGACGTGGTGTTCTAAGGCTACCTCTTTCCATCTCTTGTTTCTGACTGCTCTGGGTGTCAAGCTTATTCTCTCTCACAATTTTTCTTCATTTTGTAGGCAATATGGCAGCACATAGCATCTGGGTTTTATATCGAATGACTTCTGTCACTCAATGGGATTAGTTTCAATTCTACAGACAGTAGTCCAGAATTCCTTGTGAAATAATTCACTTGTGTAACCAGATTCCACACCAGACATGAGATTTGGTTAAGAGGAACGGGTACAATATGATTGAAAGACAATCATATTGTAGACATCTTTTTGCCCCGCAGCGAAGTTAAGATATTAAGGACTAGTGCTTTATTCCTAACAACAAGTTCAAGAGCGCCTGATGCAATCAGCCAAGCTTAAATGGGCATTGCCATTTGAGAAATTCTTGTATTCTCCAGGAACAATGTCTTCACCTTCTAATACTTGATTTATAAAATGATCATCTTCACCTTATGTCCAGGATATATACAGTCTTTGACATCTACTACAAGTCAGAAATTATTACTATAGGTAAAATTTCAATTTAAATTTTTTAAATATCATATAAAAACTCTTTTAATCTCAGGATAATCATATATAAGGAAGAAAGTTGTGATGAATTACATTTGTTCTAACTCTGAAAAAAAAAGACCAAACTAAAAAAGAGGGAATTTATCTATTTATTTTAAAATAATGGAGTATTTCACGGAACTCAAGTCAAGAATGTGTGCATATGTGTGTGTGTGCATGTGTGTGTGTGCATGTGCATATGTGTGTGACCTTGAAACATGGTGGCTCCCGTTACAACCATATCAATGGGTAAAAGGGGATAATATTATGGGTGGCCACTATACCAGTTCCATTTAGCCAATATTTATTAAGCACCTTTTTTTTTTTACGTACAGGGCATTTCACCACTCAAATTTTCATGCTTGTCAATCTTCAAGCTTTATTATAACAGTTAAATGAATTAAGTCTTTTAAAATTAAATTTGGCTTACCACTAAAAATATATATTGATACATATTAAGTTTGATTTGCAGTTCACTCTGCTATCATGAAACAAAATGGCAAGTAATAAAAATGTTAAATGAGCACATGTCTTCTCACGATTTTTAGTAACTATCAATTACATTCAGTAAAAGGAGAGGTCTACAGTTCACAAAACATGTAATATTCAATAATAAAGTTGTCCCCACAGAAGATAGGAAAATGAGTCTCCCACTTTAAGTCAGCTTAGACCAAATTGAGGAGAAAAACCTATCCCAGAGTAATATACCTGTGAATCTCCCCAGTCATAAGACTTAGATAAGTTCACAGATAACACATCCAACAAGACAAGTCTGGACACTGTTTCCTGAACATGGCATTGCCCTCATCTGCCTCCAGATCTTGCCTCAAATTGTTGGCTCAGTCTAAAGTATCTTTGTTTTCAATCCCTTTATGTCTTCTGTTTTGTCTTCAAAGTTCACCTAAAATTCTACCTCCTCTAAGAAGCCCCACCACTCTCAAACTCTCTAAAGTAAGGTATTCCTTTGGGTACATTTGCCTAACAAGATGTTAATATATATTTTTTGCCTTTTCAGAATCAACCTTGCATCACAGTTTGCGTGTGTGTGTGTGTAAGATGATAGATGATGATGGTGACTATTGATAGATGATAGATAGATGATAGATATAGATAGATAGATAGATAGATAGATAGATAGATAGATAGAGATAAATAGATACACAGACAGATGATAGATACTCTCTACTAGATGCTGAGCTCCTGGAGGGTAACTGCCATAATTTTTTTTTCTGCCTGTCTTTAACCATTAAGTATGCATTTGTGAGTGTTCGTATTCACTGTTATGCATTAAGATAAATCAGACTACATTTTATTCTCTAAGAATTTACAGTGTAGGGAATAAAATACAGGCAGAAAATAAATATGATACAACATAAGTGACATAGAGAGGCAAAGATGAAAAGTTATGAGAGTTCCCAGAATATGGAGATCAACAGTGAGGGAAGGAGTGGCAGAGACAAATAAAAGGGGAAACCAGAAAAGACTTCACGGAACAGAACAGGTTTGGAAATTATCCACGGAGAATAGGATATGTGGGTATCTTAAGTATGGGCAATAATGTGAGTAAGGGCAGAAACAGAAAGAGCAGGAAGGCGGATTCAAGGGGATCGCGAGATGCATAAAGAGAAACAGTAAGAAACTGTTGGAATGATAGCTTGGAAACCAATATCATTTAGAGGAATCTGGACAGCATTTTCTCATTAATCTGGACCCATAGGAGAAGTGGACAAAAGAAGAGGCTGAATGTACTGGGGGCCCATCAGGTTGCACCAAGAGTGTAAGCAAAGAATGATGAGGCCCCAGCCAAGACAGCCGCAGTGGGGGTGAGTGCCTTACACAGAGGTTTGACAAGGCTTCACTGTTGGTTGCATGTGGAGTGCAAGGAAGAGAAAGGAAGGGGTTTTCTGTATTGGGGGTGGGAGGGAGATGGTTGTGCCATTGATTAAAAGCAAGGAACAATTGGAGGAGGGCAAAACATGACCCCCCCTCCCCTAGAAACATCAAGTAAATGCTTTTCTCTATACGTGGACCTCTCAGTTCAGCACCTGATAGAGTCACTCCAAAAATAAGTTAATAAATGTTTAGTGAATTGATATAAATCTATAACAAACATTAAAATTTTATGGTGACCACAGTGGAAATAAAATCTTCTACTGACATCACTAAAACTTGAAGGTGCTATTGTGGAAGACAACTATGCCATGTAGAGTGTCTCCAGACCCCACATCCTGTTATCAGCTCAGAAAATTCTCCTCAGTTGAAAAGCAACTATCAGTCCCAACCTCATTTCACTAAAGAGCGGATGGCATTTGGTTATCTAAGTGTTTTCAAACAGCAGGTGACAGCTAATCCTGCCCCAGGCAATGTTTTAAGCCCCTTACAAATGTTAAATCTTTTACTTCTCATAACTCCAGTGGCTAGCATCATTATCATTTCCATTTGAAGCATGAGGAAACCCTGGCATAGGAAGTTAAGTAATTAGAGCAAGGTCACACAGAAAGCAAGAGTCAGGATTTGAACCCAAGCAGGCTGGTGCTAGAGTCCATGAGCAGAATGGCTGCCTTACAGGGTCCTGCAGGCTTCAGTGGTATAGCTGGTGGGGCTCAAGTCCAGCTGGAGCCAGAGCTCACGTTTCCTCCCACTTTTGCCCAGAAAAAAACTTTGCTGAAGCTTTCTTCTGAGAAGAAAAGAAAAATGATTATTGAATGATTGGCCCAGGATCAAATGGAAATAAAGAGTGATGTCTGTAACTCATGTTCCTAACATCCAATTTAGGTTCATCCTGCCCTACAAAAGGGTTAACAGTGAAGAGATTATAATCATTATCTGGTAGCCTTTATTCCGGGAATGCCTTTCAAAAAATGTGGTGTGTAGGTTAGTTATTTAGAATACAGGAAACATTACACTTAAAACATCTTTGGGGCAGAGGTGAATACTTGATAAATATAATTAGTGATTTTCCATGGTCTTTACAAATCAAACTTTTATGATAAATTTCTCCAAAAAAAAGGTGATTTTACTTATCCACATTTAGATTTCTAGGTTTGGTATGTTATCATGAATCCCGCAATCATCCTGTAGAAACACTGCAGTATAGGGTTTTATTGTAGCTGTCTTTTGAGGTTGCAAATTGTTAACATCTGTCTCTTAGTATTTTTTTTTTTTTTACAATACTCTAAATACTCTAATCTCTGGTTATCCTGCTAATAACTATAATTTTCTAGTCAGCTGCTATCTCTCAAGGTAGTTTAAAGGTCATTTTTTGCAATACATAAAGAAGCCTGTGAAGAAAGTGGACGTGATTTATTTTTTAGCAAGTTGAACTCATGTTTGGATTTGGTTTTGTCTCTAAGAAGAACGAGTCTCTGCCTAGCTATTTTGCTTCAATCTCTTTGGTCCCAGCATGATTAGTTTTGGTCTCTTTCATTACATTTTACTTCTGTTACCTGATGTTCTTCCTAATAGATGTGGAAAACAGATATCACTTTCAGAGGCATAATTAAAGGATACATTTATATTGCACTTTTTGTAGTCAAAGGACTGGTTGATCCATATATTATCCCTCCAAAGTAAAAGCATGCTGCACTTCTCCCCAGAGAGGCATGTTTCTAAAAACTCTTAATCAAGATTTAGAGAATTACAACTGTTTTATTTTCTGCATAAAATTATGGAACATGAATATATTTGTGTAAATACACACATTTTGATTTATTAAAGGTGCCAATCAAAATACAAGAGGATCATAAACATAAGCTATAATAAACATATGTGTTGGGGTTTTTTGTTTATTTGTTTGTTTGTGTTATCTCATCTGCATCCATTAGTTTCTTATAGGAAAAATAAAAATAAAAATCCAGGTTTCCTTTGGGTAAAATTTATTTTCACTCAACACTTTGCCTGTAGCTCCAGAGCATGACCAATTAGTGATCGGCAAGGACACGTGTGATCCACCTTGGCCAATGCGATGCAAACTCGGGAGTCTGCAAGAGCTCTTTTGGAAAGAACATGCATCTTCTTTCCAGTGGGATTGCTTAGCAGGTAGGATATCAATGGGCCTGGCCATGTCAAAATGGTTACCAGGGGGAAACCTCAGTCTGAAAATATAGTCAAAGCAGGGAGAAATTAGATGCAAAATCCAGAGAGAGACAGTATGCTGATGCCATCATTTGTGGCCATGGATAAGCCTCACCTGCGATTATGAAAAATTAGTTCTTTTCACTGGAAAATGAGTGGCACCCGATTAGTACATAAGCACAATTGATGTCTATACACATTAATAAGGATCCAATTTTACTATAACAGATAATAAGTATGATGGAAACTTTAATAGAATATTTTAAATGAAAATAACTGGGTAGGATTAAGTAAGAAAGGCTTCAGGTAAGACAGTATAAATGATGCTTTGACTAGATCAAATAATTGTAAAGTAATAGCTCATATCCTGACATACAAGAGTTTATATAAGGATTTGTTATGGATTTTCTTGTGTCCACCCCTAGAATTTAGTTTTTGAAGTCCTAACTCCCAGTATCTCAGAATGTGACCTGACTTGGAAATGGAATTGTTGCGTATCTATCTAACCACTCAAGATATAGTAATAGTGGAGTAGGATGGGTCCCTAATCTGATATGACTAATGTCCTTAAGAAAAAGGAGAAATTTGGACACAGACACACATAGGAAGAACACCATGTGAAGATGAAAGCAGAGATGGGGTGATGCTTCTACAAGTTAAGGAACACCAAGAATGGCCAGCAAAGCACCACACACTAGTGAAGAGGAATGGAACAGACTCTCACTCAGAGCCCTCAGGAGTCAAGCCTATTGACACCTTGATCTTGGACTTCTGGCCTCTTGAACCGTGAGACAATAAATTTCTACTCATTAAGCTCACCTAGTTGGTTGTAATTTTTCCAGCAGCCCTAGTAAACTAATACAGGGTCTAAGGATATTTACAGATGAAGATAAAATATTCTTTGGGATAGAAATGAGTCAAAATAAAATAGATGAGCACTGATCAAAGTTAACTGCCATTTGTTCTAAGAGTTCATAGAACAAAAGTTTAAAGACCAAACTAGAATGACGATTGAACAATAGAGATAAAGGAATATATCTGAGAAATAGTATAAAGGAAGAAACTTGAAATTCGGCAAGAAAATGGATTATTAGTATGTAGGTTTGGATGGGAAAGATTTTTTTAATTTGTTTCTTTATGACTTCAAAACTATGTAATTTGGGAGTTAGAAACTGATAGACATTTTCAGTGAGAGAGTTGGAAAAAATCATGGTGTGGAGCAGGAGATTCTAAGATAGCTTGAGTTGTATCATACTTTTATGGTCATTTCTGGTAGACATCTCAATCAAGTGAAAAAATGTAATAATACCAATAGAGGTAATTATGTGTCTTCTGACATGATTCTCTTAAGAAAACAAAATATTACTAATTTGTATATTTTCATGTATTTAACTTATCAAGTTATGAGGAAATAATCAAACAAATGTAAACTGTTGGACTTCTATTACACCTGGGCTTTTCGAAAATATTAAGCTCATTCAAGTCAAAAAGAGTTGGTAAAACTAATCTAGATTAGAGGAGTCCAAAGAGGTATGACAACTAAATGGAGTGTGTAGTACTTGAATAGATCCTAAATAAGGAAAATAAAGAACAGTTTTAAAAGACGTTATTGGAATAATTTGAGTATGGACTCTATATTAGATTAACAGATGAGTATTCGATTTCTTGAATGTGGTTAACAGTGTCAGTTATGTAGGTTATTTGAGATATAAATGCTAAAGTATTTATCAGTAAAGCTTCAAAAATGCCTGCAAACTCTCTTTAAGTGGTCCATCAAAAAAAGTATGTGTGCAGGAGCATGTGTATGCACATATGCATGCACATGTACACACACACACACGTACACACACACACACACACACACACACACACACACACTCTGTTGGTGTTCAGCCCTGATCCCCTGGATCCTTTTCACTATTTTAGTGTGTCCATCCACCAACCTTTCTGTGCTTTTCTTCTAACGTCTCACATCTAAGGCTTCATGGTGTCAAGAAATCCATGTAGGATTGAGGCTTGAATTAAATCTGAAATCATACCCTTATGTAACTTCTTTCTGCTCCCCGTTTTCTTTCCTTATTCTTCATGTGAGCACATTTTTAATAAATACTTTCCCATAAATTGTCATCTTAGGATCTATTTTAAGGGAGCCCATTCTAGATGTATAAATACACGCAAGTAAGAGAGAAAGAGAGGGAGAGAGGAAGGGTGGGAGGAAAGGAGTGAGAGAGAGAGAGAGAGAGAGAGAAGAGGGAGAGAACAGATAATGTAAAATGTTATCTCATGAATCTAGGTGGGTTTATTTTCCTCTTCTTTCAAGTCTTCTGCAGGTTTGATATTGGTGAGCAAGGACTTAAAGCAGCTTGTCTACAATCCACTTCTCCTCTCATTACTGAAGTTCAATTCTAGGGAAAGAGAAAAGGCAGGGGACCTGGTCTTATCTCTCAATATACACTCTGATAACTGGACTTCCTGGTAAATGTACTACTGATATTTCTAGGAAGAAGTCCATATCTATAAACTCTTAGCAGGATGGCCCTGGTTTAGGTTGTTTAAACACACCTAGGATTTATGGGTTTACAGGCATGGCTCTCTAGAAATGTGACATAAATGAAGTAACCACCTGAGATACAAAACCGAGATATTTCATAACCAAAATGCTCCCCGCTGTGTGAGGTACTTCAGTTAGAGATCACACCTAATCAGGGTCAGGGTGTATGTGCGAGGGAAGGAAGGAGATGGGGAGCCACACCACTGTCCAGATCTTTCCTGGACGTCCCCAGTGCCTTTTGGTTGCTTATCTGTGAAATTATTAATAAAGATTGGGTCTAGGAAAGACTCCTAGCTGTGAAGAATCTGATTTGACAATAGGTCCTCAGTGTTAGTGCAACTATTTGTCAAGTTAAAAACTTCTCAGTCAATACAGGATGTCAGTTTCTTAATTTCTCACACATAGGATTTGGACTAGATCTTTAAGTTTCTCCTCTAAGTTTGTACAACAAAGTATGCAAATGTCAGAGGTTGGTCTTTTCTTAAAAAATAAATTTTTAGAGCAGTTTTAGGTTCACAGCAAAAATAAGCAAAAGTTAGCAGATTTCCTCTATTTACCCTGCCCCTGCCAACATGCACGGCCTCCCCCATTATCAGTGTCACTCCCCAGAGTGGCACATTTGTTATGATTGATCAATCTACATGGACACATCCTTATCACTCAGAGTCCATACTTTACAACAGTGCTCACTCTTGGCATTAAATATTCTATGGTTTTAGACAAACGTATAATGACATGAATCCATGATTACAGTGTCATGTAGGGTAATTTCACTGCCCTAAACCCCTCTGTGCTCCTCCTATTCATCCCACCTTTTCTCCTCTAACTCCTGGCAACCACTAATCTTACTATCTCCATAATTCTGCTTTTTACAGAAAGTTTTGTAGTTGGAATTATATACTAGATAGCTTTTCAGATTGGCTTCTTTCAGTTGGTAATATGCATTTAAGTTTTCTCCAATCTCTTCATGGACGAATAGCTTATTCCTTTTTAGTGCTGAATAATATTCCATTGTCTGGATGTACCACATTTATTTATCCACTCTCCTACTGAAAGATATCTTGGTTAAGTCGGGCTTTCAATGTGTCTATCATGATGACTCTAGCTAAGTCTACTGCTGTTGCTCCTGTCAGGAGGGGTCATGGAGGTGTGAGGGTGACAAAGGACACGTGTCAGGAGTCAGTAGTGGCGCTGCAGCAGCAACAATGCTATGGATTGCCTCCTCTGCAGCTCCAATGCTGGCCCTTGACGTCCACTCATCCAGCCTTTCCAACAACCTTCCAAGTCCTTAACTTCCTGCATTAAGTCCCTTTCTTCTTAAAATATCTACAGTGGTTTCTGTTTCCTGCACTGAATTTTGAATGATAGTTTATTAGTGAATTATGTGTTTACCCTATTTTGGTTTGGGAATGTTTTTCTCAGCTTCTTGATTTGTGCACACCTATATTTTATCTACCTTTAAGATCTTAAAAGTATAAAATAAAAATAATAGGTAACAAGAGACATATCTCTTAGCCAGATTTAAAAAGAACAAACAGAATAATCTGTCATATTTCATAGCCTATGCACTTATTTACTATATGTATCTTTTTAGATAACTGTTTATGCAATTGCTGTTTTTTTTTCCTTCTGCATATAAGTTTAAATATCTGAATTCTTATTAAGAAAGATAACAAATGCACTAGGATTTTTCCTGGACTAAAAAATACTTTCAAGATTATTTGAATCTTTTCTCTCTCTCTCTTTTTTTTTTTTTCGTTCAGTAGATATCACTGCAAACTAATCCAGAATCTAAAATTGTTAATGCCATATGTGTCATTGATTTCCATCTTGCCAATTAAATAAAGGTTACCGCCTGGGCGCTTCAAAGATTGCCTCTCTCCCTAGGCACCGTCACAGTAATTCAGCTCAGCCAGGGCACTCCTGCTGGCAGTCCTCAAATTCCCTCTGCAGGGAACGGCTGTACGCCTTCTGGGAAAACTCCACTTAGGGAGTGGGAAAAGTGCTGATAACCAGAACTCCAATTTGCTGACCTTTCATTGTTCATGAGAGAAGCTCATCTTTTCTGTTTTCCCAAAGGGCCACGAATTAATTCAACAAGAATTTATTGAGCACCTACGGTGTGGAAGGCCCTGGGCCAGGTACTAAGAATACCAAGAGTTAAAAAAAATAGATGTGAAGCTATGTTTGTCTCCCTTAAGTTCCGACTTTGAGTAGTTGGGTACATACTAGTTTCAATATTATGTGATCAGGTCTATGAATGGAGTGCTATTGGGCAGCAAAGAGGCAGGAAGAGCCATATTTCGCTGTGAGGAGGAGAAGCAGCGATTTGCCAAGTAGAGAAAGAGGTGACATTTGAACTCAGTTGTGAAGAAAAATTAAGGCTTATCCAGGCCAGAGTGGCCAAAAAAATAAAGGGGAATTTGAGAAGGAAAAAACAAACAAAAAAAGCAGTGTGAGCCAAGAGATGACAAGAAGACAAGAGAGGACTAGGCTTGAGTAAAGCAGCTCCCTCCGTACCCCCCCCCGCCCCCGCCATATGGGCCTCATCCAATCAGTTGAAGGCCCCAAAAGAACAAAAAGGCTGACTTGCCCCTGACCAAGAGAGAACTCCTGCCTGACTGCCTTTAAGCTGAGACATTGTCTTTGTTTCCTGCCTTTGGACTTTAACTGAAACATCTGCTATGTCTGGGTCTTGAGCCTGCCAGTGTTCAGACTGGAACTACACCATTGGCTCCCCTGGGGCTCCAGGGCTTGCCAACTGCAGATCTTGGACTTGTCAGCCTCCATAATCACACAGCCCATTCCTTATAATAAATTATACACACACACACACACACACACACACACACACACACACACACACACACATATTCATTCTATTGGTTCTGTTCTCTAGAGAACCCTGAGTAACGCAGAAAGGGTAGCAAAAGATGAGGTCGCAATATTGAACATAACAAGAACGTAAAGAATCTAAAGGTTGTTCTACATATATTAAAAACAGCTAATATCACTTTTCAATATTATAATTGTTGTTGTAACAAGCTAGAATTTTGCTGCTTATTTCTTGGGTGCCAAGACACTCTTCTGAGTGCTTTACAGGTATCAACTCATTGTTTCTGACAGCCCCTTGACAAGGGAGGCACTATTATTATCCTCGATGTACAGAGGCAGAAATGATGCACAGGAAAGTAACCTGCCTTCAGTCACTTGCTAGAAAGTGGCAGAGTCCTGAATGGAACCTGGCAGTGGTATCTCTAGAGTCTGCATCCTGTTACTAATGCTTTAGTGATGCTCTGACATTGAACTTAATTCATAGGTATTATCGAGGACAGAGATATATACTAAATTTGCCACTTTAGAAAAATTATTTTCATGGTATAATGGAGAGCAAAGCAGAGAAGGAAAGTACAAAGACTGGAGAAATTAGAATGATGCTCAGTGGTAAGTAGCTGGCCTGGTCTCATAGTGATGGGAATAGGGAGTAGGTGATGATCCTAGGAGTCTGTTCTCAAGATAGTATCACCAGAATCTGGTAACTAATCAGATGTCAGGAATGAGAGGAAAGCGGCATGATTAGGAACTGGGGAGTGATGACCTGCGCTGGGAAGCATGTTAAGGGGAGGCAAGAGGACAGCTATGGGGATTTAGAAATGGAAACTGAGAGGTCCACCGATAGAAATTTGAAGATAGTCTAGGATTAGAGCAATAAATTTTAGAGTTATATTAGTTTCCTATAGCTGCTGTAACAGAGCACTGCAAACTTGGTGGCTTTTAACAATAGAAATTTATTCTTTCGCAGACATACAAAGCCAAGGTGTGGACAGAGCCACAGTCCCTCTGGAAGATCTGAGGGAGAATTATTCATTCCTTGGCGCCTTCAGCTTCTGACGGCTGCTGGCATTCCTTGGCACTCCTTGGCTTGTGGCCGCCTCACTGCAATCGCTGCCTCCAACACCACACCCTCTCCTATGTGTGGGCTGCCTCTCCCTCCCCTCTTCTCAGGAGGACAGGTGCAATGGCATTTAGAGCACATCCAATTAATCTAACATTCTCTCCCTACCTTAATATTCTCAACTCAGTCACATCAGCAAAGACCGTCTTACAAATTTAGTAACGTTTATAAGGACACCAAGATTAGGATCTGACAAGTTTGGGTGCCTATTATTCAACCTACTATAGAAGTCATGAGAATGTGAAAGATGAGGAAGGGAGAAGAAGAGTTACCAAGGGCGAGAAACGGCAGGAAGCCCTGTTGGTGTAGGGAAAGGAGCCCCGTGAGTTCAATCCTGACTTTGCCACTGCTCATGTGGACCTAATCACGTGGCTCCAGCACCATTGGGTGTCATTTCCTTCTCTGCCAAGTGGTGAAGCTCAACTACATGACTTTCCTCTCGAGGCAGAAAATGTGAAGCGTCCATTTCATCTAAATAAGTGTGCAGAGTCATTTGGAGTCTGTGGCTGTTTCAGAATCTTATTTTACTGAAATAATATTAAAAATGAGAGGATAAACCCAAAAGCATCCACATCCTTTCATTTAACCAAATCAGTGTTTTCATTTATATGACATTTTCTAGTCCCCGAGCGAGCACACATTCAATTTTTACATATTGGCCACATTTTCATAGGTAGACTTTTATAGTCTGTATTGTAATTTAAAATGTCACCATGATTATTTTTCCATTCTGCTACAGCCCTCTCTTCCAATCTCCCCCGCTCCCCAACCTGCCCAAGCTTCCACATAGTGAAGCTAAAGGAGACGCGTTCTGCATGCGGGGTGCCCCTTGGAGTTGGGCAATGACAGCCATCAGGACAGCAATGGAGACCTGCCTCCTAGGATGCTGCACACTTGTACCCCACAGTCCCACTTCCAACAGAGTCGGCTCGAAACCCCTTCAGGTAAAGTTCTTTCCCGTTCTAAACTTAGATTCTAATTCCTACCAAGGCAAAAACACGTTAAAATGCCGACACTTATAGTAACTTCTCATAAAGCTTTTATTTTAGATAGAGCTTGAAATAATACTTTAGAGAGTTAAAATATGTCCTGTATTGAACATATTTAGCTTTTCATTTAGGTGATGTCTCAACTACTGCTGCCCTAAGGATTACATCCTATTGCTTCTTGGCCTTCTGGCTAAGATCAAGTGTAGGATTACATCCCATTCAAACATACCTGCTTCAAGCTATGTTGACATCATTTTTCACAATACAAAATAACTGCTACAGTTAAGTCCTTAAGTCAGTCATCTTTATTCTGCATAAAAGTGCTGAGCATAATGAAAAAACGCCCCACTTTTCTGCAATAAATAGCAATCTGAATTTAACTGCAAAATTTCTGAGACATTCTTGGAACTCTATTTATTCTATTTGGTCTTTGTATTTTTTTTTCCTGAGCTGACTCTCCCCCTTAAATAACCTCACAGTCCACAGGCAAATGGGCAAGTGTTATACTTTCAACCTCTCTCCCTCTCCCTCTCTCTCTGTCTGTCTCCGTCTCTCTCTCTCTCTCCTCTCTCACTCACTCACACACACACACACACACATGGAAAAATAGGTACACACATGGAAAAAAATAGGTTGAACTATCAAAGTGTGCTATAATCAATTTTCATTCAGTATGTATTAAATTTTGAAATGGTACCAAAGAGCGTGAAACTAAAAGAATCAATCATCCTTTATCATGTCCCTTCAGGATGAAATTAACTTGAAATGGTCATTCTTGTTTCTTTCCGCTGGCAGAGAAAAAAAATAGCTTGGAGGTGCTGGATGAAATCTAGGACATTGAACACCTGCTATGGAGGAGCAAGGTGTCCTCTGTGCAGGGGTTTAATGATGTTAAAGGTGTTATGGTTCACATGGGTATGAAAATAGTGGTGAAAATATTCTGTATGGTTCAGCACACCATAAACACTGACCACAGGTTTAGCTTGTACTTTGGTTCATATCTGCAAATAGCTTCTATTCTGCCTCTTGGCTCACCATGGATGAACCTGCCAGAATGTGTGTGGCTGGGCAATTTACTTAACCTCTCAATGCCTCAGTACCTTCATCTGTTGATATGGATAGGGCTAATAGTATCTTCCTTAAACAGATGTTGAAAGGACCAAATCACATGATACATATGAAAGACAGGATAGTGCCTGATGCAGAGGAACTACTCAATAACTCTTAGCTGCTCTATCCAACTCCTCATTCTATTGGATGAGGAGTTTAGTCATCCATCCTAACCATGCCATTTTACCAGGGATTCCTTGAGGACAATTTGCAGTCTGTGAGAGCATTCATATCTCCCTGATCTGACTTCCAGCTGCCCTGCTTCTCCATGGAGCAGCAATGTGAAAATTCCAGTCACCCAGGGTGGCCATCTTGTAACACACAAGCCTTTGGGATGGAAGTCTGACTTTAGCCCAGAGTCGGTTGATAAAGCTGGCTTACCACTTCAGTGTTAAGCATAAAATCCTGGATGACAAAGGGGCGCTAGGTAGGAAACTGTGGTAGATACCATCCTCCAATAAGTTAAATGAAACCAACTCCTATGAACCTCCAGATTGACCTGTAATTGAAAACTGGTTGGCACCATGCTGTTTGTCAGCTTCCCAAATGATACTCTGACCTTTTTGTTTTCATTTTCTATTTATCTGTTATTGAAAGTCTGGATGCTGTGATGCCAACACAACAGATCTCAGTGGCATATTTTTGTTCCATTGCAAAAAAAAAAAAAAAAAGAAAGAAAGATTAAATGACAGGAAGTAAAGCTGTGAAACATGTTTTACTTTAAAATGACTCAAACAATAACTTTTTAAAAAATAGTCTCTATCATCATAGAACTTGGTGCTGGAAATGTCCTTAATCTTCTCATGTAAAGATTTCTTTTCTCAAATGAGGAAAGAGTCTACGGTCATGCTACCCTGAATGAGTCCGATCTCTTCTGATCTTGGAAGCTAAGCAGGGCCAGGCCTGGTTAGTCCTTGGATGGGAGACCACTAGGAAGATGGGGTGTTGTAGGTATAAATAAACAAACAAACAGACAGACAGACAGACAGACAGATAGATAGATAAATAAATAAAATAAGGGATTGCAAGCTGACAAGGTCCTTGCAAATCTATGAGGTCAACAAAGGGTTGCCTCACCTAGAATGATGAATGAATGAATGAATGAATGAATGAAATGAGGAAACACACACAGAAAGGTAAAATGTAGACTCTTAATTACTGGGTAATCTGGAGATCTGATTTGTGACTTGCTATTTACATTGATTGAATCACTACATAATTAATCAAGTGAACTATGTAATCTATGCTACTGGCCAATCTTTGCCAAATTATAATCAGACCTTATATTACATAATGCTCTACAGTTTTGATAGTTTATCTTAATTATTCTTCACTGCTGTCCTCTGATAAAAAAGATTATAAGACATCTTTATTAAGATGAGAAATTCAGACTCAGAAAGTGTATGGGTTATTTACCAGTGGTTCCCTAGCTAGTAAGTGACAGAGGTGAACTTTGAGCCAACCTTTCTGATTCCCTATTCCATGTTTCTCTTAAGGAAATTTCCTGGGAGTAAAGAATACCGTGTCTTAGGAAATCATTCTAATTACCTAAGAACTAGACCAATTGGAAATGTACACATCTTGGGAACACATGGTGAAGTCTTGGACACCAGGGATAAAAAAAGGATTTAGCTAGATTTAGTCAAAGAACATAAGCTTTAACTACATACCAATCTCGCTGTAATCTATGCATGCATGTACAAAAGTTTGGTAGGGAAAAGGTTATTGATTTTGTTTTCTGGAATTCAACCATAATACCCCAAACTAGCTCACATCTATAAAGAAATATCTGAAATGTAAATCAATCATAAAATCCAGCCTCCCCACCAAATATATATATATATATATATATTTTTTTTGAGTGGTTCCAAGAATTTTATCCTTACTTGTCCTAATTTTTGCAGAAGCCAAAAAATACAAGTTATAAAAGAGGAAGACCTTTTTATGAGAAGAGCTAAACACCATAGAGTCATTTCCTCAAATGATACATACCTTTTAATAATAATGCCATAAAAAGTAGATTTAACGCAGGTGTTGGTTGCGGGTATTGAGTTCCAGGACAGAATTAAATTCACTGTGCCTAGGAAATTGGCAGGACCCCGCCCCTTGGGTATTAACACTTCTCTTTAGACACAGCTTTAAAAAGATGAATAATTGTGAATAGTTGCAACCCTGCAATACATAATATTTTTGCCTACATCATAGCGCTTTAAAAAAAAATTCGGAGAGGTGTTTGCTCTTTTATATTTTAATTAAGTTGGTTACTTTAACTAGCTGCGTGTGAAAAGGGTAATGGCCAAGGCTTTTGCACTGACACCAACTCCGTTCTGTAGCAGCAGACTATAAACAGCCTGGGTTGTATTGGCCACACAGAACAGGTGATAAAGTGAGGATGGCTGAGGGTTTCCCCACAACCAAACACCTTGGTTAGAACAACTTCAAGTTCACATTCACAGGGCAACTCTCAGAGGCCTGTTCTTACTGGATTATGTGCTTAATTCCTAGAAAATATTCTTGGAATATCCTCTTAATTCCCAAGAAGCAAGGAATGGCGGCGGTGGGGGGGGGATTTGGAAAGAAAACACAAAGTTGAAAGAAAAATAATTGCCCAAATTTCCAATAACTTACCACCATTAAGATATTGGGATATATTCCTTCAGATATACATGTACACGTAAATATATTCAAATACATTTTACTATGTGCATACAAATTGCTCCAAAACTATTTTGAGGAGGTAAGTTCTCAATGAAAAATTATACATTCATCATGTATGTGGGAACAGGACCTCTCATTGAGCCCTTCAGCCAACATTCATTGAGTGCTTATCAGGACTGAGAGTCATTCCAGCACACCGGTTGTTTAAAGTCTTCTGATTGGTTGCTACCCATGTGGAAGTGATAGTTAAATATTGTAAATATTGCCCTGGTACTAACAATATGCTAAGTTCTGTTCTGACACTGGGATCTAGCAGTAAACAAAACCCCCAAACCCTGTATCATGGTGCTTATACTCTTAGCAACAAATACATGTATAAAATACATGGTATCCATGGTGAGCATACCAAAGGTAAAATAAGGCTACGCGTGCTTACAACTCACTTAGAGACACAGTACTGAAATGTATGTAACCACTGGAAGCGAAGATTATACTTGGCTTTGGGACATATTAATCTTATTATAAGAATATGGATATACGGATACATTGATCGACCTAGGCAGAACCCTGTCTCAGATCTCCCACACTTTCTGTTTGTTCCTCCCATTCTTCACCTGCAGGCTGAAATGCCCCATTTTCTTTTCTTGGAAACAAGTGTTTCCTGATGAGTTTTTGGGCAGCATAGCATGCCACCCCCAGCCCTGCTGGCGGCGGAGGAGGACATGGCATCTCCAATCTGCTCTTTTCTTGCAGGCATCCTAATTTGAAGTCCTGCCTAGAACACATGGTCAGAGTGAGGAGCCAAGACAAGAACAAAGGACAACGGCTCACATGTGTTCCTCTCCAATCTGGCCCAGGCTTTCTGGCTCAGCAGGGAGTCGACAGTGCAAAATACTGAATGGCGAAGGGTCAGCAGGCAGAGCACTTGCATCCCTGGCGAGCCCTGGGCCTGCAGAAAGAAAGGTTGGCTAGGTCGACTTTGCAAAAGAATTAAAATGGAGTTTGGGAAATAAGGTAAAATGGAAGAGAGAAAATCATGGAACAATAAAAATTACATTTCTGATCCTCCTAACCTGATGCATTTTTAGAATGAAAAATGCTGAGAGAAGCTAAAGCTTTTATTTTCTTAAAAATTAAAAAAAAAAAAACCTAATGAGGACACACACTGACATGTTGGGAGAACATTGAGGTAGAAATGGCTAAACATGGATTTTAAACCAAGTTCTAATGTAAGCTCGTTATGTGGTCTCGACTCATAAACTCGTCTACGTGTATAAATCCTACCAACCTCCTCGAGTGTCACTAACGCTTCCCAGACCGGAACCACAGGAGTTGGAGAGAAATAGCATGCGATTGGAAGTGAGAATATTTTTACCTAATTGGTTAAGAATAAAAGTGGTTAAACATTTCCCTACAGATAATTCACATGCCAAGGACTGATCAGGAAGGAGGAGAAACAGAAATCTACTTGCAAATGTTTTATGAAGAAGCATGCTTTTTTTCTAAGATAATCTATCCTCAGACATTTTATTCTGTATTGTTTTTTAGTTAGGACTTGAAACCTTCATGAAACTCACTGAAGATTCACCTTTCCACCACCTCTATTCAAAGCACACCTGCATGGGCATGGACACGCAAGTCACACATAATTTTTTTTAAAAAAAAGAAAGAAAAGAAAACATTGAAAACACAGAGTACTAATAATACGTATCTGAAATTCCTGGAGCCAGATATTTTTTGAATACAGAATTTCGCACATTTTAGAAGGTAATGTAATATAAGTTTCATATATGTATAACACCCTCACGAGCCCCTCACACTCAAACACATTCATGTATTTGCATTAAAACTTATGAATGTATGCTCTAATTGAGATAAATAAAGATCATAAATACTCTCATATTGGTGCAGGTCAAGTTTTACCAAATAAGTTTCAGTGGCTAAGTTATAAAAAAGTTGTTTTAAGTGGAAGAGGTTTTTAGATTTCGGAATTGTGGCTAATAAACTATATCTCCAGGCACTTTCCCTTTGTTCAATTCTACTAGTGATTCAGGTCTCACCCAAGTTATGACATAATTACGATCACCTATAGATATTTACTGATTACTGCTTGCAGAAGATAGGACATTCACTTAAGATAACAAAGCTTCTTTCATTAGCTGCTTATACTCTGTAGACATGCAGAAATGTAAAATGATGTGGGGCTAGAACACAATAAAAGTCCAAGTCTTTACTGTACATTATATCGAGTTAGAGTGCCTTCGTTTTAACGTGAGATTTGCAGAGGGTGGGAGAGTGTTAGTTTGTTGCTTATCTAGTTTCCATTCTTCCATCTCTTTTGTATCTCCTCCCCTTCCTCCTCTCCATTTCTCAGCTCTTCCAGCATTTCCTTAGGGTTGGCTGCCTTGCTTGTCCTGATTAGGTTAACTTGCCCAATTTAAAGTTCTCATGGTATCATACACATCTCCTCCAGTGAAAATATACAATTGTCTGTGTGATTTTTAAAACTTAATAACGTTTCACTAAATTGTAAGTTCTCTGAGACTATGTCTAAGTTTTGTTCCCACCATAATTTCCAGCAACTAGTTAAGTGTTAGGTACAGAGTAAGTTCCCAGTAATACATGATGGATAGATGGATGGATAGATGGATGGATGGACGGATGGACGGACAGATGGATGGATGATAGATTTAGTATAGGGGATCATCAGAGTCAGGTTAAGCTCAGACTGAAAATAATGTTTTGCTTCCTTTTGCATAATGTAGAATTAGGAGAGCAAATACATATGGGGGACAAGAATCCAAGACTTTACATCTAGCATCACGATTCAGGTCTCTTATGTTAAAAAGGTTAACTTGGAAATTGTGACTTCTGGTTGGAGGCAAAACAGTTTAAGAGCTCTGGAAAGAAAGAGTATCTAAAATTTTATCAAGCCTTAAAATTAAAAAAAAATAATAATATTAATGCAGAAATAACTTCTTTAATCTTGGGCACATTTTTATTTTAATAAAAACTGTAGAAAAACTGAACTCAAGAGGGATTTATTTGCAAATGATGGTGGGTGAAGGTATAGCTTGAATGAATTCATTCAACAGCTCTAAAAGGTAGCCATCATTTAAAAAAAAAATTACCTCGGCAAAAATATCTTCTTTTCTTTCTCTCCTGGCCAGTATCTCAAAAATAATTAAATGCATGCAAATAAGAAAAAGAAACCAATGAACTTCTAACTAATAGGAGTCATCTGAGGGTATGAAGAAAAAGAAATAGAGAAGAGGAAGGGATGGAATCTATTAAACTCTCCAAGTATCTAAACCCTACCAGCAGTAGCAAAAATAAAAATGAAACCTTACCTTTTTGAAGTTCTTCCATTACTAATGGAAAGGTAAGAAGGCTGATTCTATATGCCTTAGGAAATAAAGACTTAACAGATGTCTTTATTGAAGACTGCTGTCCTAAAGGGAAGAAAGATGGATAGCTCTTCCTAAGCCTTTTTGTCATGTCCTATCCAAGTTCTGTCACCTAAACCTGATACACAATTAAACAATTGGCTAGGGTGTTGTCTTGACAGATTATTTGCCATGCTGGAAATGAAGAGATATTTGCTGCACCATTCGCCTCCCTTTGCTGGAAATATTCCTAATGAGCAACATTACCAGCAGGACTTATTCTTGTGTTTGAGAACATCTCTCTAAACGGGAAAAGGAAAGTCAAGTTTAAAGTTAAACTATACAAATTAAAGGAATAAAAATGTATGCTGAAGCAAAAGAATGGCAATAAAAGGAGATGAAATGGTTTGTCCTTCATCTGAAAATTATTTCAAATTAAGCAGATTCACCATGAAGTCCATTAGTGAGCAATATTTTTATTAATAATATGTTAACTGCTTTGTTCATTTGGATATTTTAAGGAATTTTACTTTGTACCCATACTTTAAAACTTCTATTCAAAGCAATCATCTCTAAAAGATGGTCATTCTTGGATGCGATGAAGAATTTCATCGGCACGTATTAATGAGGCTGAAAGCCTGGAAGAAAGAGTGTTTACTTTCTCTAACTCCAACTTTAGCAGAGGTGAGGATGTCATATGATAATTTCTACTTCATTTGTGTCAAAACACGCACATGGAATGAAACAGTTATTATTCTCAGATGATCATTTGGATTTTTATCACTATAATAAAGAGCTGCTAAACAAGATTTTGTACACGTACTGGTGCATGGACTTGCACCAGTGTATTTATACATGCTCATACATGCAAAAACTGATGTTGTGTACATATATCAATATGTGCATTTATTTGTGTACCTAGATGGATATGATGCAAACATGAATGTATAGATATATGTCCAAATGTGTTTATGTGTGTACTTTTGTTTCAGCCTCTAGAATCAACACAATGTCTGCCACTCAACTTTTCTCAAAAGAGAGGGAATCAAAGAAAGAACTCACTAAATTTAACATAAATAGTTTTAAAACTGTATTGCCCATATGACTGATCTGGAGTACTGGTTAAATATTCTGATTCCTAAGACCTAGGATTCAGCACTGCACAACTCTACCAGTGATCTAGTGCCTTGCTACCCACCATAAACACACTGGCCTAGTGGTCAAGCCAGTTTTTAGCAAATTTACAATCAAGATGTTTGCCTCTAGGAAAGCTGTTGGCAAACTCCAATCTGATGCTTGTTTTAATTCAGCTTGCAAGCTAACAGTAGTTTTTATATTTTTAAATGGTTGCCAAAAAAAATCAATAAGAGAATAGTATTTTATGGCACATGAAAATGATATAAAATTCAAGGTTCCAGGTCCATAAATAATGTTTTCTTGGAACTCAGCCATACTTGTTCATCTACGTATTGTCATTTATGCTTTCCTGCTATACACCAGAGTTTAGCAAAACTAGGCCATGTGACCCACAAAGCTCAAAATATGTATTGGCTCTTTGCAGGAAAACTGTGCTGACCGCTACCCCAGGGCCCCACCCCTAATTTGTCAGTGGCCTTTATATCTATCCACAGCGTACTTGCTCTGCTTCCTCCAGTTTTCCCTTGTTCTTCAAGGAGGAACTAACAGCATATATCTCAACACCTTCAGCAGTTTTCTCATTGTCATTCTTGGATATTTTAATAAAAATCAAATATTCTTACTATTAAACAAATGAAAGTAAAACTCATTGAAGAGGTAGGAGAAAATAGAGAGCTGCTCCTGGTGCCCTTGAAATCATACCATGAAAGGATGGATGGTTCCATGGCATAGAGACCTCCTCGTCCGTCCGCAGAGGTATTCAAGGAAGTTAGGAACCTCCTGACACTTAGGGGGTTGTAGAGAACAAATGAGGATTCTCTGAAATATTGATTTCAAGTTTGTTCAAAAGTCAAAATAAATGATTTAGTGACTCTAATCCTTTATTCTATTAGGTATAAGAGTAAATCTAGAGTGGTATCTTCTCCCACAGCTTCTACCCATGAGATATGTCTAAAAGCCTCTTGCAAGTCTAATCTAGAAACAACGGTCATAAAAAAGCAGAAGGATATCTGAGTGCTCTGGATCCTTCTTTCACAGCAATGACCACATGATGATTACAGTGATATTTGTGGATTATCTCTTTAAGGTCTACTTCTTTCAGGCTTTCTCAACTGGGGTTTCACATCTGAACCACAGAACCCAGATAATGCATTGCAGATTATTTTCTCAATTACTCAAAGAGATTTGGCCTTAAGCAATTGTGGGAACTGGTTATCTGGTCTATGCAAGGTTGTTATTTGTAGGTCTGAAGTCCGTATGACAGAAAATCAGCTAGAGAAGGTGGACATGCAGTGAGAGAGGCAAGTTCAAGCTAGAACTTGAACAACTGACCAGAAGAAAGTGAATGTTTATCTTCTTTCTGCAACAGAGTTGTATTCATTTTAATGTAAAAATGATTTAAATTCCTTATAAGTAAAATTCGTTAATTCTTTCTCTTAAATCCTTAAGCACAGCAGATGTTCTAAAAAGATTTATATCACCACTTGGCACCTCTGTAATGTTGTTGATGATGATATGATGATGATGATGATGATGATGATGATGATGATGATGAAGAACGTTAAATGGATTACCTAATTTCATCTTCATAACATCTTCATTTTGTTAAATAGAAATTAAGAAACTAAGACTCAGAGCTGTTGGGTAGCTCCTATGAAATCAAAAGACTGAGGTCACAATTGGCACAAGTAATCACAAGGCTGGGATCTCAAGAGTCTACATTTATAATCATTATCTAACACTGCCTCCCTAAAAAGATTCAGTGCTAAGTTTAAAAAGTCCAGTAAAGAGACCCAATTAAGGTGGAATCTGTAATATTTACATGAAAGAAAGTTGAGCCACAAATAATTTTAAAACATACATGCGGCAAGCTTGAGACATTTAAGCTTAGTAAATTAATAGCTGCTCTCCAAAGCATTATGAAAACAGCAGGTGGGCAAATGAAAAATGAAATAAAAGAGATGAAGGCTGAGATAAAGGAAAAGAGAAAGAGAGAGACAGGAGAAATTTATTATACATTTAGAATGAGTTTGTTAAATTGAATATACCAGTTTGCCTTTCCTTGGTTGCAAAGATCTGGATGTCAAGTAATTACATCAAAATCCAGATAGTTTGAGTAGGTATTGATGAAAGAAGTGCCCATTCTTACTTACCAGAAAATGAAAATGACAGACACCATAACTATGGTTCCTCAGAGAGTAAAAGCCAAGACTAGGGCAAGATGCAAATGACCCACTTAGGGCAGAATATCCTCAACAAGTAAATAGGGTTTCTGCTAGAAGCCTTCTCACATCCCAGGAGCCAGAACCAATGAATCCTGACCTCCTACTCTCATAGGCCTTATTACATCAGCTTCCATCAACATAATTTATGCAATAACTCATCACCCTTCCAATGCACAGATCCTGCAGCCCTGGAAGGCTAGGATAGTATTTTAAAAGTAAAATAAATTGCTGTAATCCTCATAACATTCAGCACATTGCTTTGCATGTTCAATAAATACATGTTAATCACCAAATGATTACACATCTCACCATGAACAATTGAGGAAGGCAAAAATTATTTCAAACCAAAACTGTGCTTAAAAAACACTTCAAATTTAATAAATGAAAGGGAGGTTAAAAGCCATTGCGCTATGAGAAAAACATCTTTTTAGTGTGAAAGATAGTTTTCCAAGCATTCCAGATTTATTTTAATTCGAAAATGGGATTAGACATTTAAAACCATGATTTTTTTTCCTTCACCATTCTGATCATCCCCAGGGGGTAGAAACTGTTCTAGTATCATCTTCCTGTCTCTATTGAATATGTTTTATCAGTGTGACTCAAACAAAGAATGTCTTGCTAGAGGTGAAATTATTTTTGTCTAAAAAGAGAAAATCTGCAAGGCTGTTAATGTTTCCGGCTGACTTAGAAAGATATTTTTTAAATTAACAATCAACGATTCCATGTGTATTTTTTCATGTGCTTTTTACCAATTAAATACTGGTCGTGGTAAACTCAACAATCCTATGATACAGTTGTTTGTTTTAACACCCTTCAGTCCACAGATTCTAGGAGACTTACCAACCATGCTTCTTGATTCTGTGATATTCAGTGATGATACTGTATGTACAGATGGAGTTTCACAGTAGAAAGTATGAATAAATATTATAGGTACCCTAATATACTCCGTACTAATTATTTTTGTTAAATAAAAGAATACTTTGCCACATCAGTCAATTGTAGATATTATAGATGGTTTCTACAATTTGTAATTTGAATACTCCTCAGAAGCATTTCTTCTTTATGGACTGTTTACTCCGGCTTGAATGTCCTTACTCTACCTCCCAATATTCGAATGTTGCTGTCTTTCGTTTCTCAGCTTACGTGCCGCCAGTTCCATGAGGCCTTACCAGACACCTCCTTCATCAGAGCTAAGCAATATGTGGTAAGTAGCATTATTAATACTACTTAGTACCAATGTGTACCACTGGCTTGATTGCCCCGAAGCAGAATTCCAAAGCCTTGGCTTAGTTCCTTGGGCCTTCCCCCTTCCTTCTCTTGCATGTCCACATTGTGCCGTCTTCTGCCGCCCACATTTGGGGCCCACTCTAACTCCGGCAGCGCCAGATGGGAAGGCAAAATATGAGATTCCCTGGCATCATTGCCCAGGCCTACAGCAGTGGCTCGCTGTCACTTTTGATCTCTATGTGAATTTATTGCCCAGAGCAGAGCTTTAGAACAAGTAACACTTCTTTTATATGCCATTCCTCTCCACCATCTCAAGAGTTGCCGTTTTCAGTCCTAAGCTGCCTAAAAACTGATCAAATAGACTCTAAAGAGAAAATTCATAACTAAGAATTGGATGTCAGGTTAATAAACCTGAAAAGGACTATTTTCAAATTTCATCAAGATGATGCAAGTTTACTAACTACAGCCCATTTCATAACTAAAATTCCATTAAGCTACTACAATCTGCCATATTAACCCAAGATCGTTTCATATTAAAAATACTATATAAAAATGTAAGTGGAGATTCAATTTTTTTCATTAAAATAAAAATAAGTTACTATGTCATGAAATGTTCTTCATGGTAAGGTTAACAATGGCAAATTTTATGAAACCCTTCTAAGAAATCTGATTGCTTTTTATACAAAACATTTGTTTGAAAATATCATTTTATAATAGCAAAGTTTTAAAGAGAAGAAAGGCACAGATTCGTTACATGATACACCCAAGTTTGGGATGGGCAGAAGAAGGAGAAAGAAAGGAGCAAATTAAACACAAAGGAGCATTAGCTCTAAAATCCAAGTGCTCAGATCTCCAGCTGTTCTATTTTCACTTTATTCTCCCTCTTCTATGTGGCTCTTGACATAGTGTAACCCCACAATTCATTTTTTGGTACAACTCGTAACTAGTTTACTCAAAAATATTTCTAATCCATGTAATTTTCCAAGTAACTTTTAAACATTTTTTTTACTTTGTTTTAACTTAAAACCCTTTGAAAAATGTATTGCTATAATTTCTGAAGCTGTGTTTATACAGGATATGGAACACATTTCAACTTCAATTTCAACGAAACTATTTCTTCTACTAGACTTTAAACGGTAAGGCCATTTCACATATCTTTCTGCCCCAAAGTGATTGCATTGCAACTAGGAGGTGTTTAAAATCATTTAGGTATTCCCTGGCTTATTTGGAGAAGCCTTAGGTTGTAATCCTAAACTCGTTATCACACAGTGCAAACATCTTTAAATACTTAGTCATGGATAAACTGAATAGTTTTATTAATATCACCGATGTGAATCTAACTCCCAAAAATATAACCCGAAAATTATTTTTGTTAATACAACCTTAAGAGTAGACTTTTTTGTTATTATTATTTTCTCCTTTCTGTTAACGTTGTCAGGAAAATCCGTTTATTGAGATTTGAAGTCGGAGACCGTGAGCTTTCAGACTGAGCATTAGTTACCACGCTTGCTTGATATCCTTAATGCCTAGCATACTCGTTCAGCACAGAGAGGGTGTCAATAAATGTTCTTAGTCAAAAATAAAGATTTATTACATATGATGTTATGTATATGTTGGCCACGATAAACGTAACTATACGGGATTGTAAATTTATTTATTTCTGAAACAATTTGGTGCTTTCAATTCTATTTTTAGCAAAGACATATATGCGTAAAGTACTGTGGTATTTTTGTGTGCAGTACAATTCAAAATCATGATACTCGCTGGCAAGTGGATATGGGAGGGGCTATGTATATTGAAAATCAATGCCCCCTAGAGAAAGTATACAGTCATGTATAAATCCAGATATTCTGCCAGCTGACTCAAGTTCCCTTAAACCTGTCACTCAAACAAGAAGGGCCTGATTGAAAAATCTGGAGGAGGCTGTGAATTCTGTCCCCTGGGATGGTCACCTTCAATGAAAGAAGGAGAGGGAGAGGGAGTCGGGGATGATAATATAATGTCTTGCTTTGGCAAGAAAAATTCCTTCCTGCGAACGCTGGAGGTAGAAAATTCTCCCTGTATAAGAGGCATGGTTATATAACATTCCTGAAACAGATGAACCATGAATTCCAATGAAAGCTTCATTCCTTCAGAATGCCATAAGTACCAGAAGTTAATTTATGGACTCGCCTGAAGTGCAGATGCTCAATCTGAGTCCTCTGACAGCCTCGCTATCTTAAAAGCGAGTTGGATCCCCGCGCTCTCGAAGTTGGAGAGGCAACAGAGAACCACCTTCCCTGATTGTCTGATCAAGATTCCACTTGAGTGAAGACACCAGCTTACTGGTTATCGTGTCTAATGAGTAAATTTGCAAGCCTCCTACTTTAAATGAGTTGTATGCATTTATTTTCTACAAACGAAGAAATCTGGTAAAAGCTTGTCTAATTTAGCCTCATCTTTTACACATTTTTAGACAAAATAGGGGAAAACGACTTTTAAAAATGGTTAATGGATTCTTTTTTTTTTTCTGTTTTTTGCAGGCTGGTGAGTAGAATCGTTCGGGGAGTTCTTTTTGAGGTGTTTCCCACCCATTACCAATTATTCAACAAAGATACTCCAATCTGCATTTTATATCTTTATGTTATTGACATCATGTTCCTAGGAGCTGTCTAGCTGTTGGAGACTGGCTTTTATCTTTTCCTAGTACTTGGAGTCTAAAATGGACAATGACAGCAGTCCCAGCCTTACTGAAGTTCGTCAAACTGTCTCATTCAAAGTGATGACTGAGTTGGATTAAACCCAAGGACTCAGCTACCGGTATTAACCCATCAGATGGTGCAGCCCCTCGGCCGCTTTAATCATCAGGGTGGGATTAATACGCACGCTCTGCCACCGCCTTGAAGCCTAGGAAATCGCGCCAGGAGAATGTGGACGCTTCAGCGGGCTGAGCTTTAATCACACCAGGCAAAACATGACAGTTTGGAAATTAACTCAGGAGGATAAACTTGGAAAGGAGATTAAAATAGCCTGGGTGTTTATCAACAGATTGTACAATATTAGCCAAGCAGATTTCCCAAACGCCTCGTGAGCACCCCTGTGATTGGTGCCCTCCATGTTCTTTCTTTGAAAATAAACAATGAAGAGTTTACACAGGCACATCAAAAGTAAGGCAGGTAAGTAGTTAACAGGGTTACAGGTAACACTACACATTTCAGGGAGAACAGACACTCGGGTAAAGAGAGCATTGGCAGGGTCTCCAACAGAATTTAAAATACTTTCTGCTCCAAGTCTGCACATGTCCAAATAAATCATGATGCATTTGAGCTCTGCTGGGCTGTTTCTTTCTCTTCCTGACTGTAATAAGCATGCTTGATTGTCAGGCCCTGCTGTTCTTAGGGCGAAATCAAAAAGACGATATTAACTTCTTTCAAAGATGTAGCCACCAAAGCAATAGAAGGATGCAAATAAATCAATTCTGCATGCTTAAGTCCATCTCCCTTTCCTGCAAGCCTGATGATAGAGACGGAGTCCTTTTCCCCCAACTCTACCTTATCATCTTGAGGTATGAAAAATAGATCGTGTCATAGTAATGAAGCCCAGGAAGAGGGAGCTTGTTATAAGCTGATTACAGTTTAGATTGAAGGACTGGTTCTCATTAGCTGTTTTAGATTGGACAGCATCCTTGAGCTGTAGTAATTACTGAAAGTAATTTTTGAAAGGGAGGGTGGGGCAGCTGGTACGAGGAGAGACTCAAACAGTTGCATGGGGATTGGAAAGAGGGGTGGGAGGGGAGACCTGCAGCCTGCCAGGTTGTCATTACCCCCGGTGCTATGGCAGAATGAACGAAGCAGCTGCGTCTGGCTACTTTCTTGTTAGGCGCGGCAGCAATAAGGAGAGAGCCCTTTGCATGGAGGAATGAATAGGCCTAAGCGGTAAGAGGCCTATTTAAAGTTCAAGTGAGCAGGGTGACTCCCTGGAGCTATGCCCTCAACACAGAGAAGCTCAGTTTTCATCCAATAATAAATGTGATGAAGGCAGATTTCATTGCTAGTTACAGAAGCAAACTTTAAAAAGCAGATGCTAAATGATGGTTAGTGTAAAAGAATCTATTTTGTTGCTTTATTAAGTGAATTCGAGAGCTGACCATTTCCCTGGTTCAAATAGGATGAAATATGCAACCTTACCAGTCTTGGAGGTATTCTGAGCCAATTTCTACGTGCTTTGTTCCAAATGCAAAATTTTGATCCAGCTTTTTCTGCAGTATCAGATAGAAGTTTCAGGTGAGAAAATATACTGTTTGTTTTTTGATTTGGGGAGACTAGAAGTTTGGAGGCCTGGTGTCTAGCTGTAGACCTGCCACTAATTAGACCTCTGGTGACCCCAAATAAACCATTTAACTTCTCAGTCTGTCTGGGAAATAAAAGAAGCAAATTCAATGTTTTCTAATGCTCCTCATATCATTGACTTCTCCGATTCTGGTTATTGTCTCTTTGAGCTAATTTATTGAGAATGAGATTTAAAATAACAAAAGATAAACGTCTTCTCTCTAAAGCAATGAACAAATTCTACACAAGACTAAGACAAAAATTTCTTACGCCTAAACAGACAACATCTGGGCCCTACTCCAGTGGGAAAATAAGGAGCATTTACTGAGACCCTAAAATGAGGAAGAGTTTTTATGCATTGGTCCCCCGATGACCATGCAGCAGACGGACTCTGAGTCCTCCAAAACATCCTGTCACGTGCCCATGGTGACAAACATCATAAATGAAAGAGACACAACACATGAAGCTGCCTGCCCACTCGCATGAGCAAAACAGGCATGAAATAGTGGACCACGTCAACGGAAATTACTGAAGAAATGGGTAGGCACTTTCGCAGCATAATTTCAGCAGCATTCAAAGGCTTCTCTTACACTATCAGAATGCTGCATTCCCTCCACTAAAGTCCTTCCTTCGGGTTAACAAATGTACCATCTCCAGAAAGCCCTATTAAAATACAAATGCGCTACCTGGGAGGAATAAATTCATTAAGCCATGAGTGAAAATTAACAGTCTTTATAAAATTAACAGCCTGAATTTATCGGATCAGCCAGCTGTCATTCAGTGGAAAAGAGATTCTAAAGGGAGAACATGAAGTTGAAGTTTCTTCTTCAAAAAGGTTCTGGACCTGGGGGTGCTGTTACAAGGGGCAGGGACAAGTGTGTGCACCTGTCAGATTTCCCAAGCAGTGAAGCAGAAGCAGGGACCCTAGCAGCTTCAGACTGACCAGCAGGGTAGTGCAAAACCAATGAGGAATAAAAATGAGAACAAATAGAGGAAGGGACTTAGAGGTGGGGAAGGAACATGGTAGTGCGGGTACCAAGATGCATTTTATCACTTGACTGTTTTGCTGAAGACTGCAAGTGGCCCTCAAGACTCGAGACTTTTACAGAGATCATCATTATTTTAAAACGATTTAGTCCAACAACTTTCAAATCGAAGTCACAAAAAACTACCCCCACATTCAAAACTATGAAACAGAGAAAGCCCCGTTTTATCTGTGTTCTGTACTGGGCTTTTATGTAATAAATAGTTTGAAGAAAGGATATGGATATTAAAAAGGAAGGAAAAAGTAGAAGAAGGAAGGAAGAAAGGAAAGAGAGAAGAAAATAAGGGAAGGAGGAAAAAGGGGAGGAGGAAAAAGAAGTTTGGAAACTGGTGATCTAATCGAATACTGGCAAACTTCTTCTTCAGTAAAGAGCCAGATAGTAAATATTTTAGTATTTATAGTCCACGGGTTTCTGTGGCAACTCTGTAAACAAATGGATATGGCTGTGTTTTAATAAAACTTTATTTAAACCAGGTAGCATTTGACCCCTGATTCTAGGCCAAGTTCCCTATGCCCTTACAGCTATAGAAGATGAGGCCCAAATAGTTTAGGAATTGCCCAAAGCCACTCAGGTCTTTTTCTCCAATGTCAGTGATCTTTTCACAGAACCTCCATGTAGGCCTACTTGAGTTTAAAATATTAGTAACACATTAAGGACCTTGAAATAATCATAGTAAGTGAAATAAGCCAGAAAGGTTGAAAGTCACATGATATTGCTTAGAAGTGGGATATAAATTTAAAAGCAACAAATGAACAGGACAGAGACTCATGGACATGGACAATAGACTAGTGGTTACCAGAGGGGAGGGAGAAGGGAAAAAAATAAATAAAATGTCAACATAAATAAATAAATAAATAAAAGGTTAAAATAAATTAAATGTTAAAAGAAATCAATAAAATGTTTTTAAAAATTAAAATAAAATCAAATATTAGTAACACATTGAAAGAAATGTGCTCACACACTCTTGAAAATGCAGGTCAGAGTTCAGGCTTTAATTCCAGACTTAGTCTATCTGGAGTTAACTATGGTGTCACTACATAAATGCACAAGAGAAGTCATGGGTCTGAACCAAGTCCCTTAGGAAGAGCCAACAGCGACGTCTACATTCACGGATGTTTAGGGAACACCGAGTTAGGGATGCCATAAGAGAAAAGGGAGCCAGAATACACACACACACACACACACACACACACACACACACACACGCACACGCACTCATGCACATGTGTGTGCATGCACACATTATGTATGTGACCTCGTTCAACTCTCACAGGATATTATTAGCACCAGTTAACAGAAATGAAGAAACTAAAAATCAGAACTTTAAGAAATGGCTCAAATTCACACGGTGGGACAGCGGCAGAGCCAGGACTTGAACCAGCTAATCTCACCTTTTACTTTTGTTGTTCTTATATGACACATGGTAGAAAGGTCTGTAAAAAAATTTACCTAAAGTTGATCATATTTCTCTTTGTATATCGTTCTATTAACCACTCTGGTATCGTACGATCAGTTCTAATTGTATAATTAGTTCTAACTTTAAAACCCAACCTCTTTAGTTTTAAACTCAGTTCTCTCTTATACAAATGCACATACACACACACAGTCTTCTCTCTCTCTGTGTGTCTCTTTTACTTTCCTTGTCTCTTTCGCCTTATGTGTATGGGTGCGAAGCATGTCCTCATAAATCATTCTCACCTAGACGAATGCAGCAGCCGGTGACCGGTCTCCCCAGCCCTTCTCATCCCCTCATTCGCTCTACAACCAGAACGATCTTGTTTAAATGCTTAACTGGTTTCCCTTTGCCTTTAGCACAACGTCAGTGCAGCCCCCCAGCCTACCTCTCCTGCGCCTCTTCTATTCCTGGCCGCCCCTCTTATCAATGGCCCGTTCTCTCCACCCTGGGGTGACAGGGGCTTTTAGTGCCCCAGTTTCACAGGGCCTTTAAATGTGTCATCCCTTTCAAATCAAGCTCTTTCCACCTATAGGCTTGCCCACCTCCTCTAAACCATCTAAATCCTATTCGATCGTCACATCTCAAGAAAAAGGCTCGTCCTAGGGGCTGCACTCCACAATTGCCCCTGCCTGATCATTCCTTACTGTGATCCATCACAGAGAAACCAATAGCGCTTCCGGGGTTAGAATCACATATGCATAAGCATGATTGTTTATTTTTGAGCCTCCCTTGAGACTGAATGTTCCAGAAAGGCAAAGACCACGTTTGTTTTCCCTAATCTTGCTTTGGATACAGAGTCTGACATAAAGGAGGCAAACAAAAAAAAAACCAGTTGTTAATTTGTTAATTAAATAAATAAAACTCCCTCTCACCCTCTTCGTGTTTACCACCACTGTTAAAACTCTCTTCAACAAATGCTGGCCTAATTACAAAATGTATTTTAAAATGTGCCTTCCCTTCTTAATATCAGGGTGGTTAGTACATAAAAATAAATTACAATATGATGATAAGCTTCGGGTAATACTGCCCTGTAGGTTTCTCTCTCATTTTTCATACAGTAACAACAAAAAACAAGAAGATGAAATTTAGCTGCTTGTCATATTCCCAAGCTACTAGAAAAAAAAAATACATTGCCCAAGAGAGTTAACCTTTTTTTTTTTTTGTTTTCCTTACATAGTCACTACATGTTTCCTGAGAGAATTCAAACTGCTGTGCACAAGAGTACTTTTTCGTGGTGTATCAGAATGCACAAAGCCAAAGTCAGAGATTGATCAGAGAAACTCAAAGAGAATTTCCTCTACCAATAGCACCTAGAGCCATAGATCCAGTCAGCCCACTTTATCTTTTGGTCCTATAGTAAGTCAGTCCCTGGAGCTCCATCTTAAATATCTGCCTATTGGAACTTTCTGCAGAGATCCTTAGATGGAATTATTATTCAGCATTGCCCAAAGATACAGCTTAACTTTATAAGTTTATGTGTCATGTCTCAACAGGATTAATTTTAGTAACTGCTTTTTTCTAAACACCTACACCTGAAATTAAAATACTAAAGAGAAGGCATACTCAAATCACTTCCCAATGAGCAGATGGCAGATGGGCCCAATCGTACCCAGCCCTGGACTGTATGAAGCAACAGATTGTACATCTTTTCACAAATCCTCAAATTAGAAATTTTATAGCATCATGAATTGCAAGACGAAGTCTGTTTTCCTGAGAAGGAGTTTTTGTGCTGACCCGATGCCAGCCTTGAAGCCTCCATCTCTCTGATGGGGCACTTTGCAGAAAAAAAAAAAGAAAAGAAAAAAAAATGTGCTTTACAATCTATTTAATTAGCTATCGCTCGCAACCATTCTAGCAATTCATATGACTGTTACTTGTATTTTATGATTGCATTAACTTGCTCAAAACATGCCCTGAATAATTTCTTGATGTCTGATTTCACACGAGTTCAACCATGGGACTGGAGAGAGTGAACAAGAAGAGGGGTCTGTTCTGTAGCAATGCACCCCACTTCCTCCTGGGGCTACACCAACCTGCCACAGTGTTAGTAACGGGCCAGACACCTGGATGTCCTTTGGCATTTGCAAGACATGATGCATAGGACCTTTGCTTTGACTGCTTGCTAATCTCATCCATTAATAGGCAGGCAATAGCAGTCTGAGGGTACCTGTCCAGGAGCCTCTATTCTGGGTAAAGAGGAGTCACATCTAGTTCAGCAGAGAATGGAGAGCTGAACTGAACTCAACTGCCGAAAGGGCTGGAAACCTCGGTTTCAGGGAGTAATCTCTGTCAGCGTGTGACTCGAACATCCTTCCGCAGCCTTCTCCAGCTGAGAGGCAACTGTAGGATACTTGCCAGTACATAAAATGTGGCATTTTTATTCACTGGAATGGTATTCAGAAGTTAAAAGCAGTGAATTAAGTTTACGTGAATCAACATGGAAAAAAATCTTAAAAACAAGTCGTTGAGTAAAAACGCAACTTTCAGAGCAGCATATATAATAAGATACCATTTGTGTAAAAAAAAAATCATATGCACACATGTGAAAACCCATTTTGTACTCTAAGTATGCAAATATACATGTGTAAACCATGCAAAAATGATTTTTATGCACATCAGTTTGAATTCTTCCAAGAAACATTTAGGGCTACTCTAAGGGAAAAATAGATAAATATCTTAGGAAATCTATTTTTTCCTAGTAGTCTGGGAATAAGTCAATCGGCTAAATTTCAGCTTTTGTTTTGAACATATAAATTCAAATATATATAAAAACATATATACTGTATATTTATATATTTATATATACTATAGGTATTATGTTTAATCTATTTCTACATACTATGCATAATTATTTTATGAGCTAACAGGATATATACAAAATTCATCAGTGTTGTTGTATCTAGGGGAAGGACTGGAGCTGATTGTCAAAAAAAGCCATCCATATAATTCATGATCAAAACAATCATAAAAAGAAAAAGAATAAAATAGCACAGAATAATAATAGTAGCAAACATGTACAAAATCCTTATTAAAACTAGGCACTCTGCTAAACATTTTGCATGTTTTACTTCACCTTATCATCACAAAAGCCCAGGAGGTAGGCACTGTCATTACACCCATTTTATGGAAGAAGTGATCAATGTCCAGGGGTGTGGTTTTCTGTCCACAAGTGAACAAATAGTTAAGAGGAAGAGCCAAGACTGAGACCCAGGCAGAGTGCTTCCGCCCTGTGTTTAAGTACAGTGACCTGAATGGCCCCTAAACCTCCCATCTGACTCTCCAGAAGCTCTGCCAGCTCTCTTGGGAGATGGGCTGTTCCATCTTCTGAGTGCAAAGGTGCATCATGAGACTTGACTCTACTCCCGGTGGGGGACAGAGCTGTTCTAGTAAACTGCTCCCATCCCATTCTGCTGTCACACAGGAAATCAGAATCAGAGCACAGCACTGTTAACCAGGCAGAGAAAGGCCAGCTTCCTAACAGTCACCCGGGCTGGCTCCTCCTAAAAATAACTGATGAAGGTTCATGAATTATTGAATGTTTTCAAGACCAAAGACAAATTAAACTAATACTGTCTTTTTTCATTCAATGCATTTCAAAACTAACTCTGAAGCTACTGACCTGGCTTATGTATTTGTTTCTTGCTCAGGAGGAAGGCTGAAACTTGGAAGATGCAGAAGGCATAAATTTGATTCTAATTCAAAATGCACTTATGGGACTCAAAGATGTAGACAAAATAGGATTTGCTTTTCTCTCTCTCCCTTTTTTTTTTTTTTCATTTGAAGATAAGTTTTAGATCAAGGTCAAGGAGCTGCATGGCAAACATGCTTCTATTTCTTGGCCCTCCCCAAACTCGAGAAAAAAAATATGACATAAATAAGCTTTTTTTTTTTTTTTAAGCAATCAAATTGAAAAAGACAAAGACAACAAGAAAGATGACAACAGTGGATGAAAGACTGTGCTAAAAGAAGTTTGGAAGAACAAAAGCAGATACAGCAGAGGTCAACAGTCACTTGGAAAAGAGAACACCAAAAAAAGCAGGGCCGTTTAGCCTGCCGAGAATGAGGGGCTTCAGCCAGGAGCTCACAATGAGGGGCCTGGCTGGAAATCTGCATGTGCACTTGGCACCCTGGAATCTCCATCCTGCTCCACAAAGCCAGGTTCCCCCCAGACCCCAGCCATCTAATTGTGAGAAAAAGACCCTGGAAGGCTCAAAATTCAGGTCCACCAAGCACAGTGAGGGTGGGGTGGGGTGGAGAGTGGGGTACGTCAAAACAAGAGACAAAAAAGAAAATCTATGCTGGTGGGTGAGAAGCTGGTGCCATTCTCCAGTGCAATGATCCCCAGGCAGAATTCTTCTCTGGACAAATGAAGTGTCCTTAGACAGAGATCTTTGAGAAGTGGCGAGTACGGGAGAGAGTGGCGCCTTCATACAAATCAAGTTTGCGGCCTAGTGACCCTCCAGAGGTGGACAAGCTCTACCAAGGCACAGAAGGCTCTTTGTACCCTTTGGTTGCATTTTTTGATATGAACAGAAAACCAGGGGTCATCAGACAATTGTGAAAATGCTCCGAACTGACACAGAGAGACTAAATCAAATAAATAATTATATGCACAAAGCAAAGGGACTGCTGAAAGAAGCCAAATGGTACAAGAAGCCAAAGAAAATTACAAAAATAAACAAACAACCCCAGAGAGATAAGAGAAAGTATTGCCCAAGCGAAACATAAACAAACTACTAAAAAGAGAGGCCAATCAGAGAAGTAACAGTTCTTGAAAGTTAAAAATAGCCAGAAAAAAAAAAATGTTTGATAGGAGAGGTAGAAGAAATTTTCCAGAAATCAGAGCAAAAGGTAGAAAATAAAATAGAAATGATAAAATTATACCCATCCAAGAAATCCAATAATAGCTCCAGAGAAAGAAAAAACAAATTCTGAGGAAGAAATTATCAAAAAACTAATACAAAATTTCCCAGAACTGAAAGACAGAGTCTTTGAATTGTATGGTCACAGCACAATGACTAAAATGCCTTGCACCAAGGCACATCTTATGAAATTTTATATAGCTAAGAACAAGAAGTTAAAAAATAAATAAATAAATAAAGATCACATACCAAATGTTAAGAGTGAAAATGATTTCTTAGCAGCAACACTGGAAACCGGCATCTGAAAGACAATGGGAAAATACCTTTGAAATTCATGGAAATATTTTTTTTCAATGTAAGTTTCTACAACCAGTTTTTTCCTCTGTAAAATTGTTACCATGATAAAAGGAATTAGCATTTGTAACCTGCCTAGAACAGCACCTGGCACCTAAAGATGCTCATTGCGTTTGTTAAGTACTTCAATAAATGAGGTTGCCTAGGAATGAAATCTCCAGTGGAAGACCAAAGTGATGTTTTTAAGTATTTTAACCCTGTTTTGGTGGGCACATGATACAGATGTTGAAGGATCTGAAGGTCTGGACCCAGCAGAGCCCGTTCTGAACCTCACCGTCTTCTGCCACCCCTGATCTCCCCACTAGGATGCCTCACAGCAAGGTGGCCATGTGTCAGCCAAACGGGGGCCTCTGGAGGGAAAGGAAGCTGCTAATTATGTTACAGTAACAGGATAAACTAAGACTGTCTAGACAACTAATGTGTGCAGACTGAACTCTTGCTCTTCTCTCTTAAATCTGCTTGTTCCAAAATCTTACCCACTTTTGTTAGTAGAAATCCCACTAGCATCCCTTAGGCTCAAAAGCTTGGGGCCATTTTTGACTCCTCTGTTTCTATTGCACTGCTACATCTAATGTCCACTAGTCCGGCTAACTCTGCTTTCGAAATACGCCCCACGTCCCACCATTCTCACTCTCCAGGCCGGGTCACCTCAGGGGCATCTTGCTGCGTCCTTTCAGCCCTGCCCCTCTCCCATCTAGTCTCTCTCCATCAGCCAGACTGGCTCTTTATGAGTCTACGTCTGATCTCAGATACTGTCACTCTCTCACTCAGTGCCCACCAAAGACTCCCGTCTCTCAGGTACATGGCCCTGCATCATCTGTCCCCACGCACACCCCTGTCCTCTCTGGTCACCTCGACAGCCGCTTGCCCTGCTCACTCTGCTTCCTGGCTGTTCTTGTTTCTAGAACGCATCATAGCAACCCCACCGAAGGAGCCTTGCATTTTGTAATTTCTCTACCTGCCATCTTCGCCTGCAGGTAGCTTTGTGAGTCACTCCCTTGCCTACCTCCGGTTTTCCGGTGTGTTTTGATTCAAGCATCGCATTCTTATTTTGATCATTCTTCACACTCTATTGAAAATTGTGCTCCCCCCACCTCAATTGTGCTCCCTATCCCCCTTGCCTGCTTTGTTTTTCACCGAAAAACTAACACATCACGTCTTACACAATTTACTATGTATTTTGTTCATTGTGTTTCGCCTTCGACAAAATGTCAGCTCTATAGGGGCAGTGAAATTTTACTATGTTCACTGCTGGACACCTACAACTCTAACTGCTCCTCATTAAACATGGTGTCGAATGAATAAAATAAGAATATAATCATGTTATTTAAAATATAAAGTCCACAGGAGAGAACACAGCTGGAAGAGCTGAAGGCGGCTGCTCTGGGGTGAGGGAGGACTGGGGTCAGGCAGGCGACGGCAGCTTTTACTTTTTTAATTTGTATTTTTCAATTAGAGTTGACAGTCAATATTATTTTGTATTAGTTTCAGGTGTACAGCATAGTGGGTAGACATTTATATAATTTACGAAGTGATCCTCACAATTAGTCTAGCACCCACCTGGCACCACACATAGCTATTCCAATATCATTGACTATGTTCCGTATGCTGTGCTTGACATCCCTGTGACTATTTTGTAATGACTCATTTGTACTTCTTAATCTCACCTTTTCTACCAAGCCATCAAACCTCCCCTCCCATTGGCAATCACCAGCTTGTTCTCTGTGTCTATGAGTCTGTTTCTGTTTTATTTGTTTATTTTGTTCTTCTTTAGATTTCACATATAAGTGAGATAATATGGCATTTGTCTTTCTCTATCCAACTTATTTCACTTAGAATAATATCTCTGGGGCCATCCACGTTGTCACAAATGGTTAAGATTTCACTTTTTTATGGCTGAGTAATATTCCATTATATATATGTTCCATAACTTCTTTATCCAATCATCTGTTGATGGGCGCTTAGGTTGCTTCCTTATCTTGGGCATTGTAAACAGCACTGAAGTGAGCACAGTGTTGCATATATCTTTATGAATTGGTGTTTTAGTTTTCTTTGGATAAATACCCAGAAGTAAAATTGCTGGGTCGTAATGCAGTTCTGTTTTTAATGTTTTGAGGAACCTCCAAGCTATTTTCCATAGTGTCTGTACCAATTCGCAGTCCCACCAATGATGCACGAGGGTTCCCTTTTCACCACAGGGGGATGGCTCTTTTATCATAAGCATTCTAGCATTCGCTGCCTCTAGAAAATCAACGGTCAGTTTGCTTTTTAAAATTTAACTGGTTAATAAGTGTAGATAAATTTCAAGCATACGATATTACTATACATCTTTTGCATAGCCTCCTTCTGTCACCACATATCTGACTCCCTTTACTCTCCTCAACCTTTGCCCTACCCCGGCCCCTCTGGTAACCACCACACTGGCATCTGTGTCTGTAAGTGTGTTGTTTGGTCCCTTTGTTCTCTCATTTGTTGCTTTCTGTTTGTATCCCACATATGAGTAAAATCATATGCTTCTTGACCTTTTCCATCTGACTTATTTTACTCGGCATGATTGTTTGATTTTAAAAGTAAATTAATCTCACGAACGAAGGTGGATTAAGTCTTGACAGCCCAACCTGCTGGACTTCGTGTCAGCGATGCCAGGATGCTCTTGTCTTCATCTTCTCACATGGCCCTAGATCCACCGGGGTGCCTGGCTTCCGCTCTCTCTCGTATTTGTTGGGGCGACAGGGGGTATACCTCCCCAAACCTGCCCACCACGGTGGTGTCTCCATCACCAGTGAAGCTCCCTGGACCTGTGTTGCCAGGGCAGCTGCCCAGAGTGCATCAGTTTTCTGGGGTTGCCATGACAAAGTGCCACAGACCGGGTGGCTTAAAGCACAGAAATTTATTCTCTTCCCAGTGCCAAAGGCTGGAGGTCCAAGGTCAAAGTTTTGGCAGGGTTGGTTTCTCCTAAGGCCTCTCTCCTTGGCTTATAGATGGCAGTCTTCTTCCTGAGTCTTCACATGGTTTTTCTTTTGTGTTTGTGTCCTAATCTCTTCTTACAAAGCCACCAGCCATCTTAGAGTAGGGCCCACCCACATGGGCCCTTCTTTTACCTTAGTTACCTCTTTAATGGCCCTATCTCCAAATACAGCCACATTCTGAGTTATTGAGCCTTAGAACTTCAGCATACGAATTCCAGCCCCATAACACACAGCCACCCATTGGATGCCCTTAAGGTTCGTACTAAAGAGACATGAAGAAGGGAAAGAGAGGGGCATCAAGATTCTGCAGGGATTTCTTTTTTTTACAAAATGCTCTTAACCCATCAGAACTCCGCTAAGGAACAGAGAAAGAATCCATAGTCTCATTCAGGAAATTCTCCTCCAGTGACCTGGAAACATCCTTTGGCTGAGAACTTCTGATCTATAAAGAAAATATTATCCTGTGCAGCATTTCTGACAATACGATAAAGTTAATTTGAATGTTAAAATGATCATCTCTTTTGGTGATGAGGCAAGAATCGCACTAAAGAGGAGGCAACTCTGTAATCAGTTGATCTGTTACTGTCTAGGTACCACCTCACTGCGTGGTCTTTCTTTCTTTCTTTCTTTCCTTCTTTTTTTTTGCAACAAATCACTGGCATAACTAATAGCAGGTCTTCAAAATAAAATCCCGTGGTGGCCAGACATTTAATTTTCTCCTCACCCTTTGAACTCTGACTCTGCCCTTCAGACCCTTTGGTTAGGTGTAGGATTAGAGAAAACCATGAGGAGGCATCCCCCCTCCAGAAAACATCGACAGACCTAGGGTTAGTGAATAACAAAAAAATCAAAACTTGGCCAAAAAAAAAAAAAAAAAAAAAAAGGCTTTTCAGTATATTGAAAAGAGGATTGAATCCACCACGGACCAAGAAATCCCCTCATCAAATCCAATCTTGATTTTTACCTATGAACTGATTAGTCCCACCTGTCACTCAGCCGTTTTATCTCCCAGGTCCAGTGGATGAGCAATTTTGCTGTGGTTTGTCTATTTGGTGTCCGTCCACTGAGACCAGAATATTGTTCAAGGTGGTAAGGATGAAAAAGGAGAGCCACTGAAACGCATTTTACATTGTTATTAGCAGATATTTAAATTCTGTTTTAAAAGCCTCAAGTTTTTGAAGAAATTCTAGGTTATAGCAGCAATGCAAAAAAATAATCATGGTGTCTCAGAACTAGCACTTAATACAACAATTTTATTTTTATATACCTCAAACAAGGTAAAGCTTGATCTGAAAATATAGGCAACTTTAAGAGTTCAGAGGCAAAATATTAATACATCTTCATAATCTTTAACTATCTTGAGAGTAAAACAAATTTGGAAAGATTCTGCATGAGCATATAATCACTTTGTAAAAAAATTATTATTTTATGATTTTCATTTGTATGGTACTTTTGAAAACATTCTTTCACATCTCACTTACGTTTTATCATAATATTTATCTCTCGTTCGTTCTGCTGATACTGATTATCTTGATTTATGAACACAGCTAGAAAAGTTGGACAAGCCAAGTATATTTCCATATTAAAGATACTAAGTATATAAAACCACTGGGTGAAGAAAATAGATTTTCCCAACCAAAATACTGATTATAGTGTTGGTTCCATAAAAGAGTAAGAAATGTAACGAATGACCCTCCCTCTGCCCCCAGTTATCCTCTGTTGACAAGATATAATCAACATTTCCTCTTTTTTTTGTCGCCAGCAGAGTGTTTATAAATGGTCACTCTATTTTTTTAAAAGTCATTATAAAATGAGAAATATTTATAGAACTTCCATTAGGAGAGAAAGCTTTGCCCATAGCATTAAAGTTTGTTTTCTTTACATTTCGGAGGGCTCCCCTCAAGACCAATCTCTTCCTTATGTTTTTAAGATATGGTACACCATTCCCACATGGGTTTCTGCAAAATGCTCATGCTAATTCTATTCGTCAATGCAATGGAAAGTCGTCATCCAAAAATATTATTACTTGGCATTCACTAATTTAACTGAATGAATCAGTTAATTCGATCCAGAATTTAGAAAAGTATATTCTATTTACATGAATTTTCCTCCTTGAGAATTTCATTTGGAGGAGTAAATGCATCTCATTTTTAACTTTAGGACTAGTAAAATGATTCAGCCTTAATCTCCAACATTTAAGTAGTTACTATATGCTAAATACTCTCTATTTGTTGTACATACTAAACTTTGTTGTAGGCCCACCTTGCAGATGAGAAACGAAGTACAAACATCCGTGATGATGTGGTTAGAAATATGAGAAAATTTGATCACTATGTCTGACATAAATATATTTTCTTTTTCTTCACATAAAAAGAGTGAAAATACAATACAGTCTAGAGCTGGCACAGTGGCTCAATACCATCACCCCAAACTTTCTATCTTTCCATCTCAGCATCCTCAGCATGTTGGAACATTGCCTCAGTGTTGCTTATGAGATGGGCCTGGCACCACATTTTCTGCCTGTACCAGAAGGGCTGTTCAGGAAAACATAAACATTCATAGGTATTTTAAATAGTAAAGGGATTTTAGTACAGGGGATCTAGTGCTTATGGAATTATTGTCAGCGGCAGGGGAGGTAGGGTGTCTGGTAGAATAGAGGGCACATAGGTCATTGCCATTTCTGAGTTTGCAGCTAGCTTGGGGGTTAGGAAGCTCTAGAAAAACACTGAGCATGATTGTACTGCTCAACATCAGCACAGATGATTTTGAAGAAAATGACCAGAAACCACTGCAAAAATTTCTTCTCTGCTGAATTTCATGAATCTGCTCATTGTTGTCAAAGGATCAATAAAACGGCTTCTGTTTCTTGTCTATTTTTGAAAACTCATGAGAGATCTGACCCTAAACTGAAACTCTGATGGCGGGAATTCTGAGAAAGGCAGGTCCAGGCTGCCGGCTCCTACAGTGCAGGAGGAGCATGGAGAGGAGAAAATGGTATTGAGTTGACAACAGACAATACAGCACGAAGCTCCAAGGAGCAAGAAGGACAAGCAGGAGGCACCAATGACCTTCATCTCCTTCACCAGAAAAACAAAAGCTTTGTTATATTTCATTGTCTGGAATTGGGGTTACTGCATGCATTCTGGCCACAAGGGAAGCAGGGAGAACAGGCGTTTAGCTTTCCTTACTGTTTAATGGAGGCAAGAGACAACCTCATGAACAACCTTAAAAGAAGATGGCAGGTAGACATGATATAGATATACTCTTTTATTTTAATTTATTTATTTGTTTGTTTGTTTTTGTGATTAATAAAGAACTTTTACCAATATAGACAAACAGAATAGCAAAAATCAGAAGTCATGATAGAAAAATGGGTAAATAGAAATGTCAGTTTGCAGGAGAAGTTCATAAAGGGCACGAAAGCATATACAAGAAATTCTCAGTGTCGTAAATAACCAGAAAATTGTAAATTCAAACTAAGGTAAATTATATTATAGTGGGAGTGCAGACTTGTGTAGCTATTCTAGGTGACAATCTGACAGTAATTAGTTAAATTAAATATAGATGGACCGTTTAACTCAGAAATCTGCTGCCAGGTGGATGTTCTAAGGAATTTCTCAAGCGGGTCCACAAATGAACAGGTAGGAATGTGGTTATGATGGTTCTGCGAATGGTGGCGGAAGTTGGGGCAATAGGCAGGTAAAATGTGAGGCCGGAACACCACAGCAGACTGGGAAGCCATGAGCACTAACATGGATGAATCCAACAAATACAGGGTAAAGTAGAAAATAAGTGAGAAACAGAATGAGATCTATCATCCAATGCCATCTCTGAAAATTAAAAATAAGTGTAAGCAAAATATAACACATGCTTGATGATGACACATTAGCATGAATGGCTATGGTGAAAAGAAAATGAGAAAAGGGTCAGAGATGAAGAATAAATAAATAAAACAGGAAAAAGGTCTTGATTGGACCAATGATGGTAATGTCCCACGAACTAAAGGTGATATGATTGATTTAACCCTGGACAAATTAGGTTAATGAAAAAGACCAAATAGTCCATTGATTTAAAAAAAAAAAAAAAAACTTGAAAGCATGTGTATGTGTTACAAACACAAATGCACATCCATGCCCTCATAGAAATATGTTGCCTAAGGGAAATAATTAAGTAGTTCTTCTCATCAGGTTGTGAGTGAAGTATTTAAAACTCCAAGGGGCAGCCATCAGTCACAAGATTTTTCTACAAAGGTTTTTTTAATTTTCTAAGTATGTTAAGAAATAATCAGATATTACCAACTTAGCTTTCTCAGCCCCTCTGCTTGCGGGGTTTATTTCTTTTTGTTTCAAAAGCTGGGACAGGGAAGCTTTCCCTTGCCCTCAGTCGTGTGGGGATCGGCGGGACAGGGTGGTGGGGGGATGTACACAGAGAGAGAAACCTGTCAAGTTCTGTGGGCCAACCTGTTTGCCGCTTCCCTGGGAGTCAGCAGAAACAGACTCCCTCTCTTATTTCAGGGGTGATTGGCAGTGATGACAGCCAAGAACAACTATTCTTTTCTCTATTTGGATGCTGAAAGGCGGGTGTCCTCTCTTCTCAAACAGAAGTATTCAACGCAACCAGCATTCATACTTTATCATGACATAGCACAAGATAGAAACAATCTCTGAACACGCCTGCCTTTATCTCCTCCACATCCCGACATGCACAGCGTATCCCTGGAGAATCAGAGGCCAGTCCTGGTGGCACACACTCTCCTGCAGGCAATTTATCAAGCTCATCATTTTCCCAGATGAAGTAATGATTGTTGTCTGACAAAAGGGCAGCAGGAACAAGATTTTCCAAGGATTTCCTAGCACATCCCTGACACTTAGTGCCTGTGCGGCTTTGGATAAGCAATGTAACGTCCTTAAATGCACATTTACTCTAAACAAATTTGAAATATTTCTAAAGACAAAGAGTTCCGTGAGCATGAACCCAGGCACTTGGAGGGGAAGTCAAGTGGACCACAGGATTTCTATTTCCCGAAGTCCTTGCTTCCAAGCCGTATCCAGCCTTTACTCCCCCAGGTTACACCATTCATTGGACTAGTGTGAAAGTGCATTTCTTTGGGGGGATAAAAGGGCATAAGTCCACTTGAATGTAATGATTATAACCTATGTGTTATGTAGCCGCCTTTCAAATAGAGAAACCCACATCTAGTCTCATCATCTTCATCTTACACCAAAGTCCTGTTATACATTAATATTATATATGCAAACGCAGCTACGTACATTTACTCTTCTTTATACCTTAAAAATTAATCTAAAATTGCATCTTGCTATTGTGTTCTTTTATTATTAAATATTCCTATATTTACCGGAATTTGTAGATATGCACTCAGAAATTTAAAAGTATGCTGTATCTCATGACCAATTTGACAGTATTTGAGAGTGATTTCGACTATTCACGATGTTTGCTCCAGGTACCGAATTCGGAATCTAACTTCTATTTAACATAAGTCTCTGCTAAACTATTAGTAGTCATGAGAATGGGCTCTGAGTCCAGTGTCCTAGGTTAGAATCTCAACTGCATGCAGGTCAAATTGTATAATATTAGTCAATTTTTTTAACCTCTCCAAGCCTCAGATCCATCGTGTATAAAAAGTGACTAACACAGTATCTGGCAACTTGTAAACACTCAATAAATATTGGCTGCTACTGCTATCACTGCTACTACTATTATTATTATCATTACTGCTACTTTATTACTCACTAATCCCTAGAAATACTTATATTACATCAAATATCCTCTTGGAATCCTTAATCATATTTCTCCATAAACATGTTGTTTTTCTGTTCCAGTTTATTGTCAGTAGCTATTTTGTCCAAGTTCTGTAAATATGGGACATATTAAAATCAAAAGAATTTTTCTTTAAGTACTCTGGCCTGGGCACTGAGTTGGAAGACATTGCTGTCACTTAAGAAGAGAATAACAAAGAGAAAACCCTCTTTGTGTCCTCATTTTCACTTTGATGTGTCACAAATAAAAAATGAGCTGACACTCCTAAAATATGAAGACACCATATTGTTGTCACTCTGCATCCTGGCACATCTGATCCCCCTCATGCCGCTCGAGCTGTTGAAGCCTTTGAAGTTAGAAAATATCACGGCCTGATCTTCCAGCACTGATAATTAAGACGCAGTGTGGCAAATCAAAAGAGACGTGCCACCTAGTATCTACATTCCCTTCTCAAGACGGAGAGAAAAGGGAAAAAGAAGGGGAAGGAGGAGGAAAGTCAGCTTAGAGTTGTGATTCATAAATCAATTGGTTCTGCCTTTCGGTAGGAAAGGACCAGCAACTTCTATATTACAACTCAATCCCATCTTGCATCCCCCAAACCATTTTTCTTTCTTTTTTATGGTTTATGATCTTTGAATTTCTTTTTCTTAAAGCTAATTTTTCTTCTAAGAAGGGAGAGGAATGCCATCTCTTTAAAAAAATATTATCATTTGTCTTCCTGTGGGGTGGGGGGAATGGATGCACTTTTACGGCATTCTTCTTTGTCATAAGCAATTGCTGTTGTGTCATAAATTTAAAACAGGTTGTGCTTCTGAAGCCCTGTTCAAATCGGAGCAAGGGACATGTGGGATATAAAGGTTTATTAGTATAAATGGATAAATAATGAATGTTGAGTCTCGGGAACCTTGTGTTCCAGCTAGTTGGCTCCAATAACATGTCATAATATATTTTTTAAAATTCAACTAGGCGATATCTTTATAAAGATAAATTGATCTAAACTCTAATTGGAAAGGCATAGAAAACATATTGCCATGCTCGTTTCTTTACAATAAATAATTTGGGTCTATCGATTCAACTGTGGTTTATTTGTAAGTATATCATAATCACCAAAATGGGTGACAGACTTTAAAAAAAAATTCACTGTTGAATATATTCAAAATTAAAAACCATTCCATAGAAGATCTGTCTGAACATTATCTCAAGCTATTATTCTCTTTCTGGTCAACCTTTCTCTTTCTACTACAAATCATTAAGATGCAAAGATTCACCACTAAGGGCACAGGGCTGCTAAAAAGACTCAAAGCGATCTTTAAAGTCAAAGGGAAAATTAACTGGAGAAATACAATTAAATCCCACCTCTTGTTTTTGAAAGGAATTTTTCAAGAATGCCAAGATAACAGTTGTCAAGTTCAGATTTCTCAGATTATGGAACCATCAACCAATTCTCAAAATCATAAGAAGAAATAAATTTTAAAAATAAGTATTAAGCGTTACTTGGGTAAAATGAAAAATTACCCAATTGTTTTATCATTTATTTGTAGAAGATATAGGATTAGCAAAAGAGAAAGAAGAACTCTAGGAGATAAAATGTGGAGTCATTTAGAGTCCTGAGATGCTAGTTGAGCAAAGAGGAAGGATGGGAAGGTGTTGGTGAGCTAGAAGAGAGAAAAGCGAAGCAATGTAGGGATTGATGAGCTCCCATGAGCCAACGTGCATGCAAACAAGAGTCACGATTTAACATGTGGTCTGACTTGTTTGTGTGTCATGTAATACTTAAATGTGTTTAATCATGAAAGGGAGATGACTGAAGGAGTCCAGACCTTAAATGGATTCCAGACCTTCATTGTCTATACTTCTTCATATTTAGTAAAGAAGGGAATGTCTGATACGGCCTAGGGACACCTAACCCAGAGGACTCAGATGGCGGTGGTGGGTATGGGCCCCCTGCAATATGGAGGTTACTAGAGTGACTTAAAGACTGGGCCAGACATGAGAGCTATGTTGGCTATTACTGCTATCATTAGTCTTCATTTAACATTGCTATAGCATGTACGTGCAATTTCATTAGACCTTCTGTGCAGTCTCCAAGGACAGTAATATTATTATCACTCCATTAGGAGTCATCCAAACACTTGAGGAGTTAATGATGCGCCTAAGGTGGCAGACCCCGAAATAGATCTCAGTCTCTCTGGTATCCAGTCTCATACTTTCAGATAAACTGCACAACTTTTGGGAGAGGGGGGGACACTCATGAGAGAAACCGTGAAAAGAGACACTTGATTTTGTGGAAGCAAGATGTGAAAGACAGATGGAGAAATTAGGAAGTGGGGAAAGGGGGTTTTCTTTAGCAAAGACTTGGTATGTCCTAGGCAGTCTTAGGTATGTTATAATTATTGACTCACCAATGCTCATAACAATTATATATGGTAAGTGCTATTAATAGTCTAGTCCCATTTGAAAGATGCAAACACTAAGGCCTAAAGAGGTTAAATAACCTGCCCCAGGATCTGGCAACCTGGCTAGAGTCCATGGTTCTAAACCGGAGAGCTTTGCTGCCTCTGTGGGTAACGGCTTGGATGTTGGAGGGATTAAATGACTGATATGTCAATGTTTACTATATCCCTTGGAAAATGGTATTTCAAAGAACTTAAGTGCATATCAACTGCATGGAGAAGACAGAAGGCAGACTTTCCTGGCTCAGGTAAAGAACACATACTGTGATGTCACACAATAGGAGAAAGTTGTGCAAAGTGTCATGAGAAATGTTAAAGGGTATCCCTCGCACAGGATGTTTCCTGGTGTGTGAGCCTCTGTCGGCACCTCTACACCCAGACCTGGCCTTCTGTTGAGCTCGACACAGTTCATACCAAGCTCACGTCGCCTGGCATTCTTTTTCCTCTTAGTTCTCAGTTCATTCTTACTTTAATCCAAATCCAGAACTAGTTTGTCCAGTGTCTTGGGAAAAAAAAAAAACAACAACAACAAAAAACCTTACCAAGTTGCCAGATCTGACAATACAAAGATGACGAGACTACAGTTTTACCTCCTCAAGCAATGGACTTCCTAAAAGTGATTACAGACATATAAACCAGTAATAATAATCAAAGTTTTCTCAAGGAACAGAGGGAGCACATAAGAGGAATGTTGCTTTTGTCTTGGGGCAGGTTTCTTTCCAGAAATAAACTTAACAGAGCTTGGAAGGGAAGGAAGATAGGTATGGAAAGGGGTGCAGAAGAGAAACAGTCCACACAAATCACACACACTTGCAGAAGTGTGGCGTGCCTGAGGAAACACGCATGATTTGTTATTGCACAAAAATAATTTAGAGGAAACTGGAGAAACAGAAAGATTGAGGAGGCATGAGGAGGTTAGGCAGGTATCCTGTCACGAAGGCAGTGTGCACCTTGTGAAGCCTCATGGGATAAGGAACAAAAAGGTTGTAAACAGATCAGATCTGTATTTTAGATCATAACTCTCCTGAAAGCATGGTTGAAAAGTTTGAGAGGGAATAAATTAAATGCAGAAGTCTATTTCAGGTGAGAAATGTTGAGTGCTTGACTTGGTCGGTAGGGAATGGAGAAAACAGAAGATAGGTTTGGAAATTACACAGAAAAAAAAAATGGGAAGGACTATCAGTGCTGAGAGTCGCTCTAATATCCCTGGCATGATGACTTTATTAGTGGAGTCACTGATGCAGATAGCAAATACAAGAGGGAGAAGAGGTTTGGAGACGAAGGGGAGGTGATGAGACCTTTGGACAGGTTGAGTTGAAAGTGGCTATGCAGCATCTGACTAGAGATCTCTAGTAGGCAGTGAAAACTACAAGCACATAATGGCATTCAAAATTAGTTTCCCTTGATGTATTTATGTCCCATGAGATGCCAGTTGTTTTGGATGTATTCACCCTGCTGGAATCCATAGGACCCTGGTGATTCTTTCCTGTTTATCACTGCTCATCCTACAGGGTCCGTTCTGGATGAATTTGGATTCTGGATTAATTTAGCTAATGGCAAAACATTGGAAGGTGAAAAAGATAGAAGTCAGATTATCACTTTTTTGTTGTTGTTGTTCATTTCTTTGCTCACTCCCTGCAGTGTTGCTATGAACTGGTATCCTTTAGCCTAATGCCACAATTTTGTTTTCTTGTCTCTCTGTCTCTCACTGTCTCTGTCTGTGTCTCTCTCTTTCTCTTTCTCTCTCTCGCTTGCTCTCATTATTGTTCTTTCTTTCTCTTCTTGCCCTTTCAGGCCCAGCTGTGGTAACCCCTTTTCCATCCCTTGGGTACCTCGACTATTTCTTTGGACCTTCTCTATGTGGTAATCACACTACCAAAGAAAGTCCCTGTATGAAGCTCTCTTTAAATACTCTACTTGAGTGCACCACCTTTTTGTTGCCAAAACTGACTGTTACGCTTGGCTTAAGATATCACATTCTTCTAGTTTCCCTTGTATTTCATCACCCATCCCATCTTACTATCCTTTGCTGGCTTCACCTCACCTTCCCAACATCTAAATTCTAGCGTGCCCTGGGACTCACTTCTCAGGCTTGTTCTTTTTCCTGTGTAACCTCAGCGCCTGGATGACCTCATTCTGATGACTTTATATATCATCTATGTCATGACCACCAGATTTATGTCTTCAGCTCTAACCTTTTCCACTAAATTCCAAACTCGGCTATCTACTTGAAAAGCTAATAGTTAAATCAAACTTAATGTGTCCAAATCATGCTTCCCCCACCCTGCCCCAAATCCCTTCTACCTTGACCATTTCCATCTCAACAGCAGCACTACTATTCAGCATTCAGACAGCTGCTCAGGCCAAAATCCTGGGAGTCACCCTGTGCTCCTCCTTGCTGACTACCCTGCAAATGATCCAGTAGCAAGTACTCTCAACTCTACCTTCAGGATACACACTGAAACTAACAACTGCACCATGAGTGTCCTGCTCACACCACCTTCTTCCCTCTCCTAAGTACCTAACGATCTCCTATCGGATCTCCATGCTTTCACTCTCTCCCCTACTGAAGCCATAGTGGACCTCCTTGAAGCACAAATAAGAGCATGTCACTCAACCATTCACACTTTCAAAGACTTCCTATGACAAGCCGAGTGAAATACACACATTGTCGCATGACTTTAAGTTCTCTGTTTTCTGGCGTCTGTCAGCTCTCCAACTACTTTGTTCGTTTCCAGCCACTCTGACCTTCTTACTGCCCAGTACAGCGGCCACTGGACATTGAACATGTGACATGGGACTACAGAGATTGAGGAACTGAATTTCTCATTTTATTTAATTTTCATTAATTTAAATTTAAAAATAGGTACTACTTTAATTATCGGAAAGCCCTGAAGTATGTTCGGACAACATGAATATATTAGCCTTCCTTATCAATTATAAATTTTATAAAATCAAAATGCAAATTAATATTTCCAATGAAAATTTAGCTTCCAAATTGAAACATGCTTTAACTATAAAATATACAACAGATTTTGAAAAAGATGCATTAAAAGAATGTAAATTAATATATTTATAATTTTTATATTGATTGCATGTTTAAATGATAAAATTAAAATCAATTTTAGTTTCTCTGACCACACTATTTAAAATAGCCTCCATCCTCTCTCCCTTATCCTGTTTTAATTTTTCTACAGAGCACTTATCACTATATCTATTGGCTTCTTCCCATACAAGAAGTAAGCATTATTAGAGCAAGGACTTTCTTCTTGTTCAGTGCTATATTCCCAGGGCCTAGAAAAAAAAGAATATATTCAGGCACTCAATATTTGTTGAAGAATGAATGAACAATTAAACTAACAAAATAAGCCACTGGTACTCAACTGTGTGTATATTCTATGACTCCTCAAATTCAGCATTTAAATATCTCTACCACTTTGGGACTTAAGTGAGCATCAAACATTTCGCTCACGAGAACCCAGGACCTTGAGATTTCAAAGGCATATGAAAGTCTCCAAAAGGGGAAATAATATATGAAAGATATAAACTCGAAGGCTTCTAAAAATGTCTTTTGCTGTGTTGCCTTAACTTTACTTTTGAGCTGTTTTGCAGTACAGTTACAATTAAACACACATTATTGCTTTGATTTTCAAGAGTCAGTAGCAGATAATTCCAAGAAGAGCAGCATAAGCGTATTCTCGGCTATCCCAAATATGAAATATATGGAAGGATTATAATTTCTATGCTACTGGAAATCACTGTGAATTTTTGACTTCGATTTTAAACATAAATACCATTTCAGCTACTAAGACATCTTCTTTTTTCTAATGTAAAGTTGTATATATATATATATATTTAGCATGAAAGCCAGGGAACTTTAAATTTTTCTCTCAAATAGCATCAATTTACACCTCTTAAACAATAAAGACTGAGCTAATAATAGCATCATCACAAAGGTCAAAAAACATTCTTTCACTCATTGTTTAGGAATTTCAAAATTCAAGGTAAGTAAATGCATCAACGTAGCAAACTGGAAATAAGATGCATTTTTGTCTTCCAGAAGTTGCATAACTTTCTGTAAAGGTAAGGTTATCACCATGGATAAGTGCTAAAGAATTTTAACAGACTCAGGCAATAAATCTTCAGTGTGGGAGGAAAAAATAGGGAGAGGAGAAGGTCTTCCTCCAGAAGGTCACAAAAGGGAGAATGTGTATGAGAACAGTCTCTAGCCTAGCTGATAGAGTCTAAAATCATTTCTGACTATTACCTTCCTCTTTGTGGACATGGGGCAATGGGTCCAAGAGGAGATAAATGTGGAGGATCACGTCAGTCACCATCTCTTATCCCCATTCCACCAAGCATGGTGTCCCTTGGTTATTTATTTTGCTCTCTGCTTCCTAATTCTCTCTCTATGAGTTAGTGATGTGGGTTAAACTTATGTGTGACTAAGGAGGAGATATATTTTATGTTATGTTTTTGGGGATATCTTTTCTGTACATTTCTGAACATAAGAGCCTTATATTTGTGATTTTTGTCTGAAGGCCTAGGTCACATTCAGGCTATCTACTGTACTAGAGATAGAAGTTGTGCTCCTGGTGAATTTTTGATAAGAGGTTATAATTTTACCATTTACCTGAATCTTCAGGTATGCGGACTTAGAAGGATAGCAGAAGAGCTTCTGGAAGTGGGCTTGCTACGGCTTGCCACGGTGTTTAGCAATGGTGACGCTAATTCTGGGTTCAAGTCATGTTGGGTAGAGGCTGCTAATCTGTCAATTATCCCTGGATTGTGTCATATCCTCTTGAAAAATGTATATTCTGGGGTCTGATCTTCAGCGGGTGCAAACATTCAGGAACATGAAGTAACTTAATCTCAAACCGCTGAGATATGCATGAGTTTGTAGGATTCTAGCATGACACAAATTACAATCCCTTTCAGATAGTCTTTCAAACCAAAAGCTTGTCTATTGGAAAAGAAAACTGAAAAAAAAATATTCAAAAGTCATTTTGAGCCCTAAAGGTTCATTTTCATTTTCTTCATTCTTTTCTGCCTGAAAATTGCTTTAACGCCCATTTTTCACGATTGCTCTGTCCTTGTCCTATGAAATCCTAATCTGAGTGGGATGTGTACCCTATACATAAACTGATATGATAGTGGTTAAATCTGACAACACTTTCTCTTCCCAAGAAAATATTCATAACTGTTTCCTATGCCAGTGATTCATTTCAATTCTAATATCAAATAGTTTTTGCTTTTTGCCTCTGGCTGTCAAATGCACATGCTGGTCTTTCTCTAAATTTAAAACCCAGTCAGAGGAATGAGGAGATAACACCTCTTTTATTACAGTTTGTGAAAACAATAAAAATCATTTTGGATATTCGAATCCCCTTGAAGCCCATGGGTATATTTCACTTTGTGTTTGGGAAATTGTGAATTTAATATATGCAAAGAAACAGAGGTCAACTGAATACACTTAAAACTATAATGCCTCCATAGTCACCAACAAGTTTACAGATACTAAATTGAATCAGCAAATTACAAATAAATAAGAACAGACAAAACTAATCGCCTAGAAAAGAATGTTGCACTTGCTTTGTCATTAGCTACTTAAACTCTTCACAGTGCAACTTACCTAAAACCCACGTTTCAGAATTGAGATCAGACAGATATTTGAAACCAAGGCCAAGACTATGTCTCTCACATACTTCAATCAGGGCAGCCAGGACTCAGGGCAACCTCACAGATGCAAAGTGCCTTTTGTTTCAGAGAGCTGTACTTCAATACAGGGAGGACTAGTTCAAGGTTGCTCAAACTTTCATGGGTATATAAATCACCTGGGACCTTGACAAAATGCAGATGATGATTCAGTAGGTCTGGGGCAGAGCTTCAGAATCTGCATTTCCGGTCAGTCTCAGATGAAGCCCCTGCTAGTGGTCCAGGGGCCACATATTTAACAGTGAGAGTTCACTTGCCCATGATTTGCTTGGCAATCAGAAAACCTGAGTTATAATTCCCACTCTTCTAATAATCCACTGTATAATCTCAGGCAAATTGTCAGACTGATTAGTGCCTTAGTTTCTCATCTGTGAAGAAGAGATAGGGAGGTTAAAGAGATCATGTTGATACAAAACTTTGAAGAGATTAAAGATGTTCTGGGAACAGATTTGGCTGAGCAAACATGCTCCAGGCATGAAAAGACATCAGAAGAGTAAAGAAATGAGTCTTCAAGCTGAGAATCAGGAAGTACAACAAATAGGTCCTACTGGAAGGCAGAACCACAAGCAAAAAGAATAAAAAGAAAGTGTAAGTAAAAGGAAAAATAAAAATGCCACAAAAAGAGTCACTTGAAAAAAAGTCAGACTTCAGGAGAGAGGAATAGAAGATATTGTGGAAATATTATATTCTTTAATATGTGATGAATGATGACCACAGAGATTTTTAAAAAATATATTATACATGAAAACCTTTGGATGAAATATAATAAACTATTTAACCCATATTCCGTTTGGGGGGGGAAAGTGCGGCTTGCTGCCAGCGTTAATTTAATTTTACATAAACACACTCTTTGAGGCTGAAGCAAATCTGACTGGTTTTCAATGTGAGAATAAAATATAAAATCTTCTTTATTTCTAAACAGAACTTGTCTCTAATCCTAATAGAACAGAATGTATGCATAAATTGGACTCATCAAATGAATCTTCAACTAATGACGTTTGAGAACGATGTTAATGTCACACATAGGAATTCTACGTTTTCTAGGATTTCACATTTTCAGTGATCAAGAATTACTATATTTTGTTGATGGAAATACCACTACTAAATACAGAATGCTATAAATAGAATGATGTCATCTGTCTCCAAAGACTATCGATATACTAGAATGTTGCGAAAATAATAAAAGTGAGATATTTCATGGCAAATTGGCAGTAAGGTTAGGGCTCTAATCTGCGAATTATCTCGAGGTAAAGGTTGTAGCCACAAGAGCCGCTGGTTGAGTATTCTCAGGGTAAATGGGAAATAATGTGAAGTAGATAATTTTTTAAAAAATCCTCCTTTCCCCAAAATTCTGAATAAATTTTTAAAGCATTTTTTTCCATTGGCCTTTTGATTTTCTTTAAGTATCTGGGATACACATAAGTAACACACCCTCCAGTCATTGCTCAGCCATATATTGCCACCATCACAAGATGAATCAAGTCACCAAGAATTTCCAAATGCATTACAGGTTATCATTGGGACTCTCCGTATTGGGCCTTTCTAAGAAAGGCAGTCTGCCTTCTTATCCCCACACCCTCCTTGTGACAGGGAATACCTAGCAGAAATGGGGGAGGGAAGGGGAAGACCGAGCAAAAAGGTTGGAGAACAAGTAATAATTTGAATTTATTTTCTTTATAAATACAAACTAACTAATTGAATTCCCACATCAGAAAAGCTGGAAAATTCTGCCTATCGAGGTTAACAGTCACTTATCCTGGTAGCATTCTTGAACTTTTCCAAGTTGAAGCTACTGATGATTAACTTCCGGAAATACTAGTGGCAACTATTTCAGACCTGTGAACTATCACACCTTCTCAATGTCAGTGTGATCAATAGACACCTGCATCACGCGAATACCTCTTCAAAAGGCTGTAAGATTGCATTGCATTTCAGAGAGTGACCATTCTGGCCACCTAATGGTAACACTGTTTCTGAGCCCCAAGGCTATGACTGACTTTCTTTCAGGTAAAGGATCTGCATAAGTCCTGTAAATCAGCTGTTCCTGCACCAGAGCTGAATCTGAAATCAACTGGCAATTTTGACACATCTACAGATGGAAACAAAAGCTCACATTTAAAGTTTCCAACCCAAGGAGGGCCAGTTAGAACATTTGCAACACAATCAGTTGCACGATAGGGTAGGGGAGATGTAGTTTTCCTCACAGATAAAGACAGCAGTCCAGGCAGAGGAACCTGGCCCTCTAAATTTACCAAGATTTCACTCAAGATTCTACTGCAGTACTCACAGTCTTTTATCTCTTTGACAACCAAACCCAAGAGGCTTGCCAAAATAGAACTCCAGTGTAGGGGAGAGAAGCTAAAGAATTATGCATTAATAACACCTTTACCCACAGGCAGAACAATTTTCATCTGCACATATCACGAACTGGAGATCTTAGGTTATTAAAGGTGAAAGAGGCTAATAGTCTTTGGGATGGCTCTCTTGGGATGGGTATTTGCATAATGAAGCCAATAGGTGACAACACAACTCAGCAGTTCTTTGAGATCCACTACTCGTAGTTGCATGCGATATTTTTAACTCACTAGCTAAATTACTTGTGGAAGAGTTGTTGGTAGCTAATCTCAAAACTATGCCTACAGTTAATTCATGACCGTATTTGCCCATGAGAGAGCCTAATTGGTAAAGATGGATGGTTTAATTAATCTGTCTTTTGGAAAAGCCTAACTTAATGCATAGATGAAGATCACCATGGATAAGGGTTTAAACATTGCCAAGGTCATCTGCATAATCTACACTCAAGAGTCGGGGCCTCTGCTTGGCTCTGGATGCCCAAAGCCGGGACGCGTAGAGCAGAGAACAGCTTCTGCCTGGAGCTAGCCTCTATCAAAAGAAAGAAAGCTGAACTTTTGGCTATGATCTTATTCTCATTAGTTGTTGCAGAGCCATTTTATTTAAACTATTCTTAATTGTGGAACCCATGCTGCACAAAAGTTTAACATAAAAGACAGGCAGTAGTATAGTAAATTGATAACATTGTTTTAAAAGAGAGAAATAGGGTTATTCAGTACATAGGAATAGTTGAATATTTTGCAGTTAATTTATTGGGAACTTTCTCTGGTGATTTTACTGTGGAATGGTTCTACTTCAAAAACAACTCAATGTGGGTGAACAGGCAGAGCACAGAGAATTTTTAGGTCAGTGAAAATACTCTGTGTGATGTGACAATGATGGGTACATGTCAGTATACATTTGTCCAAACCTGTAAAATGTTACATCCAAGAGTGAACCCTATGGCAACCTAGGGACTTTGATGCTTATGATGTGTCAATGTAAGTTCATCAGTGGTAACAAATGTACCCCCTTGGGGGGGTGGGGATGGTGATAATGAGGGAGGCTGTGCATGTGTGGGTGCAGGAGGTATGGGAAATCTCTGTACCTTCCTCTCAATTTAGCTGTGAACTAAAACTGCTCTAAAAGTCTATAAATAAATACACACGTGGTTTGATCTACACCTAAACCCTTCATGAATAATAATAGTAATAATAATTAATATTGACTGGATATTTATTGTCAACCACTCTGCTAAGTGGTTTACATGGATTAATTTACTTATTACTCTCAACCTCCCTGTATCATAGGTGCTAATTATATATGCATTTCATAGATCAGCACAGAAAGGGTAATTAACTTGCCCATGTTCACACAGCTAGTAAGTGGCTGATCTGGGATTCAAACTCAGACACTGAATTATTTCATCTACTGGGAGGTCCTGCTGCAAAAGCAGTACTTAGGTTTTCCTCGTGCTTTGTTTTTTCTATGAATGTTTGTTATATAAAAAATAGTGTGTGTGTGTGTGTGTGTGTGTGTGTGTGTGTGTGTATCAGTCTACGCTACCATATCTCTGTAAACACCAAAAGCCATTTGGTGCCATTTTGTTAGGAGATAAATGTAAGAAGATTAATAAAGAGGGCCTCCTTCCCCAAGCATCTCTGCATCTCCCTGATGCTCCCTGAAATCCTCACAGCACAACATTTATTGAGTAGCTATCTCATCAGTTAACCGGAGATGATAGTTATTTTGACTCTTTATCTGTTAAGTCTTATTTTAACTTTGTTTGCCTTCACAAATAACTTTCTAACCTAGTACACTTCATCTTTCAACTCAAAATTTGGCAAACTAGGGAAAGTAAAGTAGTTATGGTATGCATGGTAAGTGTCAGATGAGGACGATTAAAATCCGATCAATGCTGCAGAGAAGAGAAAAAGAATGTATGAAAATCAGGAAGTTTTAGGGAACTGGTCACAAGACAAGAGAAGGAAGAAAATGTTTAGAAAAGGAACAGGACTCTGTTAGAATAAATGTGGTCCATCTAGTGGTAGAGATGCTTAGAATCTAAAATGAAGGAACTTGACAGGCAGAGATAAAGTAGGTTAAAAGATTATAAGTCATAGCTTAATTCTCTTCCCCTTTGAACATAGGATGAACTTTGTGACTTGCTTCCAAAAAATAGAGCATAGAAAGGGGGAAAACAGTAAATTTACAGTAGAAAAGCCTGACAAACACAGCCTTCACCAAGTGGTTAGGCTTAACATCACCAGTGATAAATCATGTTGATATTGTTCATCCCCGATATGTGATGAGAAGGGCATCTTTACCTGCAGGATATTTTCCTCTAAATCTACAACCCAGTCTGATCATGAGAAAAATGTCAGGTAAACCCAAATTGAGGCCCATTCTACAAAACACTTGACTCTTCAAAACCGTCAAGATCATGAAAAATAAGGGAAGATTTTGAAATTGCCACAGATCAAAAAAGACTAGGCTGTGATGACTAAATGCAATGTGGAACCAGAGATTAGATCCTGGCATGGAAAAAAAAGACAGCAGTGGAAAAACCAGTGACATTCAAATAAAGTCTGCAGTTTAGTTAATAGCAATGTAGTTACTATTACAGTTGGTTAATAGTAAGGAACTGATGTTAATTTCTTAGTTTTGACAAATGCGCTAAGGTTCTATGAAGATGTTCACATTAAGGGAAAATGGGATGAACACTGTTGCTATCTTTGCAACTTTTCTTTTAATTTATGCTTATCTAAAATAAAAAGTTAATTTAAAAGTAATTGTGGGTTATGATTTCATCTTATTAAAATGATTTTAAAGCATAAGTGTTTTTCAGGGGATGTTTTCAAGAAGACATGTAATTTTCTATGGTATAAAGAAAATGGAAAAGAATACAGACCCAGAGTAGTTAAGCTTTAATAGCATATTATGCACATACACACAAACTAGTGATTATTTGTTACATAGAGGCTTTATGATAAACAGAGTAATAAGGTATATGGTCAATGTGGTTAAAAGCCAGATAAAGGTAAAGGCATTTCAGGGCAATGGCTCCCGTGTCAGCCACCTTCTGCTTTGCATTAGTCACTTAGGTAAATACTCTAGGCAGCTGTTAAACCTAGATAAGGTGGGAGTTCCATAAATTAAATAGTTGTGCTCCAAGGGAGGAAAATGGGAAGAGTAAGGCATAGATTATGGGCCACCCTTTAGACAATAATGAGCAAGAAAAAAAATACGAAAGCCTGTGACCTCCAACATTGGTCACTAGTAAGGTCCTCAGGCTACAAAGTGGCCAGAGAAGAAGAAGGTAGAAGGAGGTGGTTTACAAAATTATCTCAAGCCTGTTTCCTCCAGAGGTGACATGAAGAGGATCATGAACAATTCTCGCCTTTGTTCCTTTGTCTCCTCCCCTCCCCTTTGACAGTCTAGAGTGGAGAATGAGGCTCCATGTGATGGAAATCCCAACTTTGCCACTGACTGGAGTTTCGATGTTAGGAAATCCCCTCAGGATCTCAGTTTTTGCTAGTGAAAGATGAAGAATTTATACCTGATCCATTTCAAAAGTTCTGTTTAGGTTGTAAACATTATGTGATAAGATGATCTTATGGACTACTTTTGGCACACATCTGGCTACCTTGATTATTACATCCAATGGCACATAAGTAAGAATGGAGGGAATCCACACTTATGTAACTGGGCCCTGTGTGAAACTTGGTTCTGTCAAACCATGAAGGGTCCGTCATTTTTTTAGCAGCTGAAGATATAAACAAAGCATCAAGATTATGCTGCTACTTCCAGGAAACTCTGGTGTACTGTACTTCAGGCCTTTAAAAGTATGCCATCAAATTTATCTTCCTCTTTTATTGCTTCAAAATGGAATCCAAATCACAAAAATATGGGCCATTGGTATAGAGAAAAACATCAACTTCCGAAAAAAATAGAGATACAAACGTCTGGTAGGTACTAATCATCAAGGTCACTAAACACTGAAAATGGAACATTAAAGGTGAATTCTGTGCCCTAGATCTCTCTCATGGGGGAAGAAAGCAAAGAAAAGGGGTAAGGAAGAGAGAGAGAGAAAGGTTTAAGAAAAAAAATATGTAGTCTATAGACTAACCAGCAACAGTATCTGAAATCCATAAAAAATGAAATTGGACCAAGTAAAACTGGTTATATTAGAATTGGAAAGTAGTAAACCACCTAAGTTTTAAAAAGGGGGAAAGAGGGTCATCTGGGGAGAATTAGGAGAAATATGAGATGACCAAATTACCTCAGTTTACCCAGAACTTTCCCAGTTTTGATACAGAAAGTTCTGTATCTTGAGAAACTGCCTAATCCCAAGCAAATGAAAATGGGTGGTCACCCTTAAAAAACAAAAAAACAAAAACAAACAAAAAAACCCCCCTATAATCGAATATCACATTATTTTATTTTAAAATGACCTTTATATTGAAATGGTGGGATTTCTTTATATATATATGTATGTACGTATGTATGTATGTATGTATGTATGTATATATATATATATATATATATATATTTCTTATTCTTATGAAAATGTAGTTTTCCCTACCTTACTCATTACGACCTCATATTACATAGGCCACAAAGTAACTTAGACTTGTGATGCATCTAACCTTATGAATGGATCTAGTGTTTAAGATTTTTAAAAAGTATAAAATACTTTGGAAAGTTAAAAACAGCACAAATGAAGAAAGCAAGCCTGTGCTACTGCTGTTCTGTGCCCATATACATGCCACCAACTCCAAACTATTTTTGCAGTAATCAGAATTGTTCGGCAATACAGATTAGCTATGGTAAGGGCAATTCATTTCAAAACTAAAGGTAAAACCTATGTTAAAACACATCTGTGTGGCAAAAGTGTTAAGAACAACAAATTGGGTCATTAAGAGTATGTCTGTGATATTAAGAATGAGGAAAGCTTAAATCTACAAATTGAGATAAATAACATATTGACAAATAATACAAAAGCAAAAGTCTCCAACTCTTATTTAAGTTCATCTTCTCTATCTTCTACATGAAGCAGAACAACCTTCAAATTGTAAAGTATAATAACAACATAGTTTTCAGGGAACTTCAGTTAAAGATGCTAGGAGAAAATAAAAAAAGATTTTTTTGTTTTTGCTTGAAATGAAGTCGTAAAACCCAAATATCATACACTGGACTAGTTTTAAAAAAATTACTATAAAAGCAAAGTGTTCCAGTAGATGCAGTATGGGCAAATACCCAGAAACTATATCAAGCTGACCTTGATGTTGACCCTGGCCATTTTCTGGAACAAGGTTGAAACCAAGGAACCAACGTGGATTATCAACTCGTTATGCCAAACTAGTTTCCATTTAAAAAAAAGAAAGAAAGGATTCGTGGGCAGGAGATTTAGAAAATATCACACAAAGAAATTACACTGATTTCAACACATTTAAAATATTTCATTTGTGGTTTGTTTTATAAAGTTTTCCTTTACATCCTTAGCAACAAGAACACACACACAAGCGCACATGTGCACACACACCCACCCACACAATAAACTTCAGGTAACATGCTTGAATTCAACGTTGTACTTAAAGTCTGTTGATTAATGACTCAATAACAGACTAGCAGGGTGCAGCAGGACTCTGTAATAGTCATCATCTAGTATTTTTCTTAATTACTACAAGCCAAGAGATATTCGAGTTTCTATACGATATACACCTGGTGATAAAATCAGTTTTCAAAAAGAATTTGACAAGCTAGAATTAAGAATTGCGCTGATCTCTATTCCAGTCCTGCACTTGGGCCTCGGAAAACAACTGCAATGACGAACTGCAGAAAACGCCTGATGAGATGATCACGAGATTGTTTATGAAAATGCTTGGGAATTTTGATTGATATCCATCTCCTTATAACCAGTGGTGTGGCGTGGTTGTCAAAAAAAAGCCAATACTGCTTATCTTGCATCAGTTAGAAGTATTCTGTCTAAAACAAAGAAGGCAGTGTTCTTGCAGTGATAGTCCTTCGTTTAATCCTTACCACCCCATTTTAAGAGGAAGACTCCCATTAACTAAGACTTATCTAGAACTGTGAGACCAGAACTGTGGAGGCTCTAGGAAGTGAGTTATAGGAATAATTATTAGAGAAAAGAAAAGTAACTGGGTACAGAGCACGGCAGAGGCATAATAATTACTTTCAGATATTTGAAATTCCATTTTAATGAAGGGGGATTGAACTTACTCCACAAAGCTCCAAAAGACAAAAGTCAGATCAATAGGTTGAAAATTTGAATAGGCAAAATTGAGCTCAGTGCAAGAAAAAAACTTTCTAGTAATTATAGTTTTTTAATAAAAAGAATGAAATATCAGTATCACCAAGGGTATGAAAACATGAATATTTTTATACAATTGAAACAGGGATGGAAATTGGATCTTTCTTTCTGGAGAGGCAATTTAGTAATGTATTCAAAAGACTTAAAAGCCTATATTCTTTAATTCAGAAGTTCCACTTATAGACATTACCTACATTATTAGAAATACTGGAAACAGTTTATAAGAAAATTAATTGCAGTATTTTTGTAGTGATGTACATTTTTGAGATAACCTAAATGGCATACTATACACACACACACACACACACACACACACACACACACATACACACATACACATATATATACATATATATAATAGATAAATTTATTTATAAGCATAAGTAAAATGAAATACTAAGCTATTATTTTTAAAGCATATGGTAGAAAAAATTGTGTAGAAACAGAAATATTTATAATACATTATTAGTTAAAAAGAGATCTCAAACTTTTCTTTCAAACATTGAAAGCCTGAAAGAGAGAGAAAAGATGAACTGAGATAAGCCAAAATATTAGCATTGCTACCTGTGAGATAAAGAGGAAGTATTTCCTTAATTGTGTTTTACTGGTTTTTTTTCTAATCTGTCTAAAATAAAAGTATATACATTTTGCACTCAGAAACAAACAAAAAAAATGAAGGCATAGAATACATGTTCTTGCATCTCAGTACCTAACTCACAGCAGGAAGGCTACACAGTTTTTCGTTGAATAAATGAATAAATTAATTAAACGTTATAAATATTTTATGGAGTGAACTCTCTAAAAGAGTTAATAGCTTCCTATTACTGGAAATGTTTGAGCAGAGGCTGAATGACTCTCAGCATATTTGGAGGGCATTCTTATTTCGATTTAGATCAGTGGTTCCCCAAAACAGGTACTTGGGTAACCGAAAATGCTCCCCCATTTCATGAAATACAGACTTCCAGTCCCTACCAACTATTTACTGGATCCAAACATGCAGGAGTTGTTAGAATTTGCCTGGGTTTGGGGGCTTAGAATTTGGAGATTATTTTCATGCACCTGGAAAACCAACCTGAGCTGATGGCTAAGGCAGGAGCCTGCAGGGGCTCCTCAGGGCCTTCGTGCTGGGTATTCACTGGCCCAGAATGCTCAGGTGGTTTCTGAGGATTGCTTGGTGGTGCAGAGGGAAAAGCTCATACATAAGAATTCGGGTACAGAACTGTTAGCCAGTCTGACAATTTCTCTGCTGTTCCATCATCTCTGCTGGTGACTGAGTGGGCAAGTGAGGAGAAACCTTCAGTGTAGACCCAGGTCTCAAAGTATAGATCAGGCAGAAAGTGACTAGGTGGGAACCCTTTGCCTGGCAATTTTTTGTATGAAGCCGCCCCTGTTCAGAACCCTAACTAGAAGAGGGCTCCCTAACCTCGGACACCTTAACCGCTGTATTGAATAAATGAAAGTCCTACTTGCCAGAATCCCTGAGGCTGATCTTGTTTCCTGACTTTCTTCATAACAAAACACTGCGCAGACTTAAAGCAGACAGAGAAGCATTGCTGACTACAAGTCGACACAAAAATCTGTTCTCTGTCTTACGTGTGCTCTTTTACTTGATCTTATAAAGAACATTAATTAATTGTCAGAATACATATTAATTTGCCTGAGAGCTATATCCATATGCTTACTTGTCTCCTAAGACCACTGCATCGAAATCACGTTCGTTTCAAGACACTATACATATTTCTATGGTGATAAACTGGAATATATTCATCCAAGTCATTTCACATCCCATTTCCTTAAAGTAAGACTGATATATGGAAACAAATAGGCTTTTATCTCTAATAAATAGCAGCATTTTGTATCTATAGAGGAACTTAAAATATCCCCTAAATACCTACAATTGTAAGCAAAAGGAAGCCTCTCAGTTAGTATTACTTGCACGCGCACACACACACAGAAATTGCAGGCTCTCATGATGGAATACATGTGGATCTACTGCTGACGCCGAAAACACCAGTTACCCCAGGAATTGAGTGCTGACTGGGTCCTGATTTATTTTAGGCAAATTAGGCAGCATAATGAGCAAAACAAACACTTTACGATCAGATTTTAACGAATGACTGTAAAGGAATTCAGGTGTAAGTCTGATTTTCGTAGTTATTTCTTCAATTGTGGTAAAGTCTTGGCAGCTGCAAAAATCAGTGAATGACATGGTGTTCCAACAATAACAGAGTCTGCTCAGAATAGATTTACAGAAAATATGGCAAATCTGATCCAAAGCTACCAAATTGGCACATTTACCAGAAGTAGATGGAGTACATTACACTTCACAAGACATTGATGACAAAAAAAATTCTGCTGTACAAAAGCATCATTGTCTTTGGGGGTTTAGGAAAGAAAAATAGCTTGGTTGGCCATTACGTTTCCAACTAGATACATGCATTGGGGCAGGCCATCAGATGTGACTGAAGGTTTTACCTGAGAGCTGAACCCGAACAATTGGAAACTTCCCACTCCCTCACCTGTGCTTGAAATGTGCCTTCGGCTTGCCTGCTCAAGGAGATAGTAATATGATGAAGAGATCACTCAGGCTGAGCTCATAACTAAGCCCAATTCAGGCCTTTATATAATCTTTTAAGGTTTGGCGGGCGGGTGTGGAAAACTACCTGTCTTGCGGCCTCCAAGACAAGCCTCAGAAGTAAGTTTCCTTGCTTATTAAACCTGCCACCTACCATTCTTAAGGGGTCTGCCTCTCTCTTGCCTCCTACCCTACCCTCAGTTTACAGAAGCTGGTTTCAGATTACACTCCAGAAGCTTCCAAAGAGGTTAAGACCCAACATGGCCACCGTGTTTAACAGTTTAAAACGTTTTTGCAAACATCATCTCATAAAATTCTCACAACAACCCTGTGAAACTGATGTGCTTACTTTAACATATGAAGAAATGGAAGCTGTGAACAATTAATAACTTCCCTAAAGTCGCACAAATATGGTCCAGACAAAGAACTGTACAAACAGCTGAAACTACAAAATAAATACAAAAAAAAAAAAAAAATGACCGGATGGTGGCCCAGCCGCTTTCTTGGTGACCTAACTAGACAACTTCGTTCACTGGCAGTGTTTTCCTAATCAGAGATGACTTGGTGGCCTGTGGGATGTGGCAAACCATGAGGTGACGGAGGGCACTTAAGGACTAGACACTCCTGGATAACAAATGCTGACACATACTTCCTCATAGCTCACTCATGAATTCATCTGCAGCCAGTTTTGGGGGGAAAAAAAAACATATAATACTTTCCTTCTCAGGTTTCCAGGAACTCAAGGATGTGCTTTCAACAAAACAGAACAACCTTACCCATAAATTATGGGTAGTGTTAAATTCTGTTTCCTGCCCCCTTTCTCACCTCTCTCTATTTCTAGACACATATGTCTAGGTATAGGAACAAGACTAATTCCGAAAAATACCTGAACAACATTTGACAGCTTAAAAAAAAATGTAATTTTGAATTTAAATAGAAGCATTCAATGTATCAGCGGTCCTCAAAATGCCAACCTGTTCAAAGACCTACCTAACAGGCGTTTTCTTACTGAATGCAGCTCTTCAAAGGTGAACTTCTGGAACCACAGATGTTCAAGTTGGGAAGAAAGATCGACCTTCTAATTGAAACCTCTCATTTCCCAGTGACAAGTCATGCAATGAATTAATGTCTGAGCAAAATCTAAAAACAAAAGTCTTCTAACCCCGTCTATGGTTTCTCTCCTGTGACTACATGTAAGCAACAAATCTGAGGATCAGTCAGCTCTAAGCTACATGGATGTTTTTCCCTTACTGTGAACAGGGATCAAGAAATATCTTTTCACTTCTTACTTCTGAACTTTCTCAGGGAAAAATAAACCGGTATTATCTTGAGGCCAAGACATTTTAAATCTGACCCTGATGCTAAAATCTTCAAGAATTTGAGACATAAGAACATGAACCAACTGACTAGCCCCTATAAGATATTGAGGGCTAAATAAAAAATGATGAATGTTAAGGGCATTGGTCTAGGCAGTGGGTGGCCTGGGGCGGGAAAGGGGGGTCTCTTTTTAAAAGTTCACACCATGGCACGTGATTTCAATACAGGCCATTTATTCCTGAGCATACGTCACCTCTCCAGTTTGGAAGATCTCAGAGAGCACAGAATTTTTCCATTTCTTTTATAATCCATCAATATGAGACCCAGAGTAGGTGCTCAATAAATTCTTCTTGCACAAAGGTATAAAATAATGTATTCTTCTTTTATTTTTTAGAAAATAGCCCTCTTTAGATTGGCAAAAAACTCAAGAAATATGAATTGCCTAATCTCACTGAAAAAATAAAATCCTAGAATAATAGCTAGAATCAATCTCCAAGATTATTAAAACTAATATGCTTGTATTATATGCAAGGAAATTGAGTTCTAGTGAAGAAAAGCTATTGTACACACCTCAAGACAGTGCTAGAATTAAGACTTAGTTCTCTTGAGCCATCAACACTCCAAGAAGTCTCAGAGTGTCCCAGTTCTGTGAGCCACCATATCACAGCGAGAAGCATTTGAGACCATGGTAATTGGTCTGGTTGTCCAGGCACACAGCACAGACCATCAAGACCATTACACACTATGCCTGACACCACCATTCTCTTAATTACCAGTCAAAATCCACCCCCTGCCCCAGGCTCCATCTGCATCCTACTCTGTGCATTTAGTTTGACTCTCTCTTTCTCAAACCTTTACATTGTCACTTGGCCAATTTCAGACTGCTCTCTATTCTCCATGTATTCTCAGAATGCCTTCTTTACTTATTGTCTTAACTGAAACCCAGTAGTCCTCCAAGTACTGCTTTGAAGACTGCTCACATGGAGGGGGCTTTTACATTTCTCACTCATGTGAAAGAGCATCCGCTCTAATTCTTGTTGCCACTTCTAATCCCGCACTACATCCTAATTTCTACCAAAACCACTGAACTCTTAAGGGTCCCATCACACAAATATATCATCCTTGCTCTCTGATTGCTGTGATCATCTACCAACCTCCTAGTTACTCTCCTCATTCATAGAAGACTTTAACACCTAGCTCTAGTCTTCCTCTACACCTCACTATTATTATTTTCATGACTTATCATGAACGCAGAGGAATCATCCAACATTCTGACCTCTCAGATTCTAGATTTTCCTCCTACCCAGTGATATGTTATCAAACATCAAAGAATACAGACTTTAGCGCAGGAAACAATAAACTCTCCCATCTCACTCATTATTACATGGTAAGTACTGTAACAGAAGAAGTATAAAGTACCATAGAAATAGAGGTCAAGATTTCATTACTTCTGTCTCATGGAGTTGAGAAAGTATGTGTGAAAGTCATTTATATCTGTGATAGACCTTGAAAGATAAGTATCAGTGACCAGAGGGACAGTGGCAGAAGAGCATGCCAAGCAGAGGAAACAGCACAAGCAAAGGCATGAAATGATGTCAAGGCTGGAAACAGCAAAGGACCTGATGTGGCTAAGAAATCAAGTGTGTTGGAAAAAGTGAACAGAGATAATATAGGTACAGGACTAGGCCAGGTTAGAATGTGTATTAAATAATGAGCCAAGAAATATTGAAGGAAATGTGTTGAATAACAAGCCAACAAATATGGAGGAAAAGCGTATTAAATACTCAACCAAGAACTATTGAAGGTTTGAAGAATTACATGGTCAAATCTGTGTTTTTCAACTAATGACCATACATTGCAATGAGCAGTTCAAAAGTAGTAGAAACAAAGCATGCTTGGATTATAGACAAGGGAGAGGCTAATTTGACTTCAGTAGCTAAATCTTGGCAGAAGCTTAAGTTCAAGAAGCAATAAACAATAAACAATCAATCAATCAATCAATCAAACTATTCTTATTGCTAGTAATAACAATCTAATTTGGTCTTCTTTCAGTCACTGAGGTTCAAACTGGAGAAAAGTAAAACTGGACCTCTTCTGGGGTATTTCCAGTAGCATTGGGGTGCAGGTCCCCATGGCCTCTCACCCAGTCACCAGAAACTCCCTTGGACACTTGAAAGGCTCAAATCTAGAATAGACCAAGAATTCCCTACACACCACAGAAAACCTTTAAATTCTTCATGAAGACCTGGACCTGAGTCAACTGACTTGATTTATTTTCCACTCTGGTGGAGGTCTGGCTCCTCTCAAAACTCAAGCAGACCCTTGGGGTCAATATAGATGCTGTAAATAATCTGATAACTGAGTGGTTTGGGCAAAAAGAGTATTTGCTTCTTCAATTATGGACCCATGATAAAACTAGTTTCTCTACAAAATTCTCCATTTTATAACAAAGGGGGATTTTGGGGGCTCACTAAAATCAAATTCCAGGACTTAACTTAATTTTGTTCTTACCTTTTGCATCTAAACCCTTACATAGAAAACATAATTTGACAGTTTTATGGTTTATGTGTGAAAATATAAGTTTATGAGATTGATAATTCTGACCAGATTGAAATTCTGTTCAAACATTTATGCTACTTTTTGTTTCACTGATGTGTTCAGTTCGACTAATAAATAAAATAAGCATTTTGGTTGAACAAGATCACCTTCATCTTTATTGTTTTGAGTAGTTAATCCAGTTCTGTCATGCAGATACTCTCAGTGACTTGAAAAACATGGAGCATAATTTTGTTACAACTCATTTGTATGATAGGATTGAAATTTCCTGTCATTTAAAAAAATATATAGATGTTCCTGTCCTCATGGTTTCAGATGTTAAGGAAACGTATTATGATGTTCCAAAAGGATCTTTTATATTTGCCTGAGATGACCTCACAAATCATTGGGAACTAATTTGTAACTATACAAATACATCTAGTTCAGAATTTTAAAGCAGACTGATTTTGTCTTATAAGGCCAAATATGAACAAGAATTTTTTATACAGAAATTACAAAATGGCTACTGAAATGATATTTTCACTTTTACTTAATGACACCACTTATGAGATTAATATTAATTTGAGAAACATGCTAGTGTGGATATTGTTACAGATGTCAATAGTACATTTTGTTTTGGATAAATCAATCACTGTGGTATATATGCATGTGAATTTATTTAAATCAACTTTGTTTCAATGAAATCTGTAAAGGAATGTGTTTTTTTTTTTTTCATTTTGAAGCTCACAAAATATCATCTCTTCGGGATGAGTTGTAATTATGTGTATTCTGAATTACACTGAATTGCAGCTTGGCATGGGATTATAGGGAGAGCTACAGCACAAGTAAACTGAAGTTTCCAGAGACTTCCATGGATGCTTACAGGCTTCAGGTCTGTCAGTTTTAAAATTTGGACATTTCAGATTTAAAGCTTTTCGACACTTATGGTATTGGTCTTTGGACAAAATTTAGTATGTTCCCACGCATACTGGTCTGTGGAAAATATAGAAGTGTGTTCTCCCATCGGGCCATGGGGCAGCTCTCTAGCCGTCACAGTGTGGCATGTCAGACAATCATTGTCTGCCTCAAGTGCCAGCTCATGCCTGCTTTATCTTCAATCCATCTGAGTATAAATGAATGTTTGCAAAGCCTTGAGACTATACGAGTCACCAGAGGTGGAATAATAATTGTTCTTGCAGTAGCAGCTAGGCTATTTCATGGATATATTGGGTTGTCAGAAAAGTAAATCAATTTTAGCAAGAGAGTGTAGCATTAGATAAAGCTCAAGTCTCCATGGTCTTATCTGATGCTTTAGTTAGTTTTTCAGAAGTGATGTGCCCAGACGTGTTGGTGCCCTATTTTAAGCAGACCTAAAGCTAATAGGAAGGTGCTGACATGCAGCTGAAGGGTCATCAGTAGACACTACTGTGCACCTCACTGAACTGGAAGTTTGTACCATGCAATTTCATCAGACGTTAATAGGTTTATTGTTTCAGAGGATTCCAGAACAGAGCTGCCAGCTCTGTTATGTATCTATTTTAATCAAGAGGCTGATAGTTACCTAAATCTTTCTTATTATATTCTTTTCTCTTTGAGTATAAATACAGCAGGTCCTCGAAAACCAATGTTTCATTCAAAGTAATTCCGTTATAATGTTGATGAGATGCTGCGGGAAACTAACTCTTGTTTATATCACTTATCCTATGGTAAAAATGGTTTTGTTATATGTTGTTTTAGCACAGACTAAAAGAAAGTCGAGATAGTGATTCTCTGAAGCAATATTATTACAGTCGTGGTCAGCAGCTATGGGGGTTGAAGCTTATAAATCAAACATAAAATGCATGATCTATTTGGTTCCTGAATACATTCCTGAGGGTCAGGTGAACCAAATAGGCCTAGTCAGATAGTGAAAAATTAAAAAGTCCAAGGAGAGCCTTGTCAAGGATTATCAATGGAAGTTGCATGTAAAACTTATTCCTATTATGTAAAAAGAGACTGAACTCAGGGAAATAGAATCGGGGGGGGGGGAATGAATAACAGAACTTAATCTCTTAATTGGTCTCTCTGCTTCGATTGTCTCTCTGCTCCAATTTCTCCTCCTTCATATTCTCAAAGTTAGCTTCCTGAAACATAGAGCTGAACATATTACTATTTTTTTAAAAAAATGTTCAGCGACTCCCATTGCCTATAAAATTCCATAATTTGGAATTCAAAGCCCTCCACTATTTGCGTCCAATCTGTTATGCCAACCACATCTCTCACTCTTCCCCCAGCAGAACCAGTCATTCCAACTCTCCTTTTTACATCTGCAATTCCTGCTCAGATCCATCCCCCTTCAGAAATCCCCCTCTGCTTCTGCTCCAGATGGAGAGATTCAAGAAAACAGAGAAAGTGTCTTAATTCTGGATAATGTCTATGAGCCTTATTGGGTGTAAAGCACTGTGCTAAAGGATAGGCTTTTCTTGTCTTATTTAATATTGATAACCAACCATTAAGGTGGCCCATTTTACATGGGAAAACTACAGCAGAGAGATTAATTAACTTGCCCAAGGTCACAAAGCCAGTGTGATGATGAAGCTAAAGCCAGACTGTCTTAATTCCAGAGCCTAAGCTCTAAATCTCTTCAATGAACTGTATTACATCTCTTCTTGGACCAGCTCTCCACCAAGAGGTGTAATTTTTAGGCACAATAGATCAGATAATAATCAGTAAAATATGGTCAAACCAAAACCTCACGAGGTAATATAAAGAAAAGAATCAAATGGCTTAAAGAGAAAGAAAAATGCATTACCAAGAAACAGAATGAAATATTGACTTCAGAGAAAAGAAATGTAATAAAAAAGAAATATGGTTTCCTCAGCAAATCCAGGTTGTTATATAATAGATACCATCCAGTGGATCAGAAAGACATCAGAAGGGAGGAAAACTGATTACCGTGGACTCATGGGTAACAACACTAACTCTGGAAGAAGTTGGGGAGGGCAATGAGTGAGGCTTCACTCTTACCTGCAGGGAAAATCAAGTTTTATTTAAGGCTTCGACTATTTACTGAATCTACACTCTATTAGGTCTTGAGCAAGCAACAGCAGATCTAAAAATAGTCGATGATGGGTGCCAAAATGAAGCCTTAACATGTAAAATAAAATCAAAGACAAGTTAAGTGTGACAAGAAATCCATCAAAACAGTGACGACACCAAGACAAAAAGTCCAAGTAACAATATAATGCGAGCGACATGGGCCGAATGAATGGAGAGAAACTGAGAAGTGGCTGGGGACTCTTGAAGAAGGGGCTAAACGTGAGCAGAACAGCAGGCACAGTTTGACTACATAGAAGTGAGAGGAATTTCTCTATCAAACGTTAAGGAATATGAGCCAGGATCTCTTGGGGATAGGTCTGTCACAATATTTTCTAAGCGGTATGCCAGAAAACATGAATCCAGCCAGATGTTCTACGGAAGAAGAGTTAGTGGTTAAGTAAGTCTGGGACGGGCTGAACTGTGCAGGCCTCTTCTGCAAACTCACAGCTCTCATGAGCATACTGAGGGCTCTGGGAAGCCCTACCGTGGTAGCTGTGCTAGTATTAGTCATAGTAGCAACTTACATTTATTGAGTTCTTACTGTATGCCAGTCACTGTACTGAGGCTCTACATGGACTCGTATATTCTTAGCCTACTTGAGAGCTAAGGAAATCAAAGCTTGGGTAAGAAACCAATGCCATGCAGCTAGAAAGAGGCAGGACTTAGGTTCTAAGTTAGAATATATGCCCTTAACGTGCCACACTAGTACTGCATCGCACTAAACATTCCTATTTAACTTTTTTTATGCAAACCTTTTGAACCATAACATATCTACCTTGTTCCTCATCATTTCCTGTATCTTCTCTTTGACCTAATAAAACCTGTTGAATTCAGCTTTCTGCATGAACGCTATGCAGTGAGAGGTGTCCTGTCTGGCTGCTGTGTTTAGCTGTGACTTTGGTCTAGTTCTTTCAGATGAAAAGCCTGCCATCTTGATTTACTTACTAAACAACATCCCACAAATTGGAGAAATATCATGCTTAGGAAGGACCTGATTTTCATTCACAGAGCAGATCAGCAATCAAAATCAGGTTTTCTGGCCTCTTTCCACCTACTTCCGCCTCCATTGACTAAAATAAAATGCAAAATAGTCCTTGGTTGGTACATTTATTATGACTCTTTCTGAATTAACTAAGAAAATATCTATGGCATTGTCTTCCCAATTTTTTGGTAGGTATGTTACACTTCACAATCAAACCATTAATAAAATACAATTATAGGATAAAAATACCCCTTTCTGCTGACCAAGGGGGTATGCTTTCAAAATTCCTCCCAGGAAAATGCTGACTCTTAGGCAACCTAACACCAAGTTGATAATACTGGGGGCTTACAGAACAGAGGCCTTGTGAATTTCAAGGTGGATGAAAAATATGGTTGGAAACAATATCAGGATTCTCTCATGGAATATGCATTTGGCATTTGCATTGCACGTCTGAAATTAATAGTAATTCGGAAAAGGTTTTTCCCAGGAGAGGCTGGAAGTTCCAGGACAGGGCAAAGGAAAAGAGGAAATTTCTGTAATAGTTTTGCCTGTGACCCTGCCAGGGAACCAACCGCCGAGAAGAAAACTCAATGGCAGCCACCACATGATACAAGTCTTCAGAAAGGAGGTCAGACGGGTAGAATGTTCAGCCTGCAGTGTAAGAGGAGAGAATCAGCTTTCTCCAGCCCTCCGTGCCTGTCCCTGACTCGTCTTTCCTTTATTCCTCCTCTGTGTGCTCCTTTAGTGAGGACCCTAAAGTTGCTGCCATCCCCTCCGGTTAAGTAATTTAGAAAACAAACACCCCAATCGGCTTCATAATTGATTCCCCATTGATGGAAGGTGCTGCCTTTTGCATTTGCCCAACATGTCACTAAAAAAAAAAAAAGAAAGAAAGAAAAAGATCAAGCAGTGAATTTCTCAGGGCATGCCAAAAGAATGATTAATTTGGTGAGCCCTCTGAGTGTCTCTTTCCTGTTGACAGCTGGTTTTCTTCAACAAGTTAGTACCTGCTGAGGTGGGTTGGATTTTATCTGATCCACCAGAGCTGATGTCTTTAAAAACACCGAAAACGCCCCACACTTTGATTATTTGTAAACTACCCCCATGTAGTTAAAAAGGCGCTCCATGAATAGATAAAGGAAAGAATTGCAGCTCTGTCCCGGAAGATTGAAACACAACTTGCTAAGTAAGCTGCAGTCTATTTTTCCCAGGCAAGACACGCGCTGTAATTTTTTCCTTTTGATTACATGATGTCAGCGCGTACTCCATCGCCTCCTGTATAAACTGACGCTTGACAGGCGGATTTCAATGTATTCTGAGGCTGTACCAGCACAATCATTGTTTCCAAGCCTCTAAGAGCAGTCAGAAGAATGGGGGTGAGTTTGGTTTGATTACCAGGCTGAAAAGTTTTGAGGGAACCAGGGCTGCTCCCTTTACATAAGCCTTCACATCAAAAAAGCTTCCACTTAATTGCCTTTAGAAATGTCCCACCTTTGGGGAAGGTAATGATGGCTCTTAATGGTTTCAGAAAAGAAATATGTATTCAATCACTGCAGATAGAGCATAACAGACTGATGCTGGTCTCAACGGATCGCATTTCTAAATACAAAATTGGGAGAGATTAATCTGTGAGAAAGAGAACTCCAGTCCTGGCCAAGGGTTGGAGGAAGCTTTTAAGAAACTCAATCATCCAAATACTATTGGATTCTTGTTAACTTTTTTATTACTACCTATGAGGAGTGTTGGGGGAGGGGGGAGGGAGGGAGGAAGGGAGGGAGGGAGGGAGGGAGAGAGAGAGAGAGAGAGAGAGAGAGAGAGAGAGAGAGAGAGAGAGAAGCTTTCTTTGTAAAAGAGCCCCATTCTGAGTTAGAATGATTTGTCTCACTTCTTAGCAATATTTCTCCTTCTTCCCACACAATACCCATGTCTGGTGAGGGTCCAGATCCATAATTTTAAATCAGAGGTTCTGACCCATTTGTATATCACAAAATAAACTCTTGAAAACAGAATCAGAATGAAGGTAGACTCTAGATTATGTCCCTACAAGAAAGTGAATGTACCCACTTTATGGTCATTTACTACCCCAAGGGATGCAAAATTATTTCTTATTGACATCTTTTCCAGGTCAGAATTTTCCTAAGCTCAAAACTGAGTAAAATTTTTATTCCAGAGACCAGCTGTTTAACCAGAAGGGAGAGCACAAGCCTTCCATGGTGGGAGTGTGTCTGCATCTTCTTCTAAAGAGGTGGGATGTCACTGGCTGACTGAACAGCTTGCCAGTATGACTACACAGAGAGCTCAAACCACCTCCAGAATCTGCCACAGGTGGCAGCCCCTATGTACTCTTCAGCGAGGGGTGGGTGAGCAGAGCATGGACCCCAGGGCTAGGCACATCCAAGCTTCTCTCCACATTCCATCGCTAATTCTGCAATGTCGATCAAGTCAACATATACAAAGTGAGGTTGAAAATACCCCTGGGCAGCTGTGAGACTTGCATGATGTTGCTTATAAATGTCGGAAATACAAGAGTTCAAACACGTAATTGTCTTTACTGAGGGAATTTGCACCTGGAAGTCATTATGTTTACTGAACAGAGGTCGCCTTATCAGTGGAGGCTCACCATGGGACAACACTTTACAACTCCTGCTAGCAGCCTTCAGTTGTCAGGGGATGTCAGTCTCCTGCTTTACCATTTCCAGTTCTAGAGCAGACTTTGCCACCACCCTCTGAGAGGCAGCCCTGTCAATGCAAATGGCAGCTCTTTCATGAATTATTGGCATAATCCATAACAGTCATCCTTCCTTACCCCGGGGATATTAGCACACCCACAGGTGTAGTTACCAGGATCCTTTAACTGCAATGGCCCATTCCAATGCCTCATACTCAACTTCGAATTTATAATATTAATATTTTTCTTAACGATGGCCTCCTGACTCATATACTTTCTGGACCCTCAAGAATACCGATCTGCCACTGAAGTCACCAAAATGATAGCACCTTCATGATCTTGCAGCTAAAGAAATGAAAAACCCAAGATGATCAAAAATAAGACCTGAGCTTCTTAGCTCCAGACTCAAGTGTAAGCTTCTACTTAAGTCACAGGCCTTACACAGGCGCCAGCACCATGATAGGTCACATCTCCCTCCTCTGCCCACCACCCAGACTGTAAAACCTAATTAGGAGAAAGCAAACTGGGGATTCTGAAGCCCCACATCTTACCAATAACCATGACTAAGAAGCTCATACTTTTGTCAGTATAACTGGTAGATAATTTTCACTTAAGTAAATATGAAATTTTGTCTCAGACTAAAGCGAACCCTAATAATTACACAGTTGCAAATAATTATGTCAACAAAAAACAAAAAGGGCTAAATTATCCCCTTCCAGGATTTAATGAATTCGGCCGCTGAATGAATCCCCCAAATACACTGTCCTTTCCCCTTCCACTTTCCCCTCGTAACGGTGGCGTCGCATGGCTGTTGGAAAGAAGAGGGATTCCCACGCCATCCTTACAGAAATCTGTTTATTTGCCAAAGGGAAAAACTGGGGGGAAAAGGAGAGAGACTAAGTTGTCTTTGATCAGTGGGAATTAGTTACGAAAGCGCAATAAAAATAAAAGCTGGATTTGACTCTTCGTATGTTTAGGACTTCAGTGATGCAATCGCCCAAATTTAGAATTTCTAAGATTGCTTTGTTCAGCTCCTTTAGCTCAGTTCCCATGTAAATGTTTGCTCTCAGGGCAAAAACATGAAGCATCTGGATGGAATCTATTCTGGCTGCAGGAAGACAAAATGCCAACACTGTAGAAAAACTGTCCGTCTTTAAATTAAATTCAAATCCAAGCAGCTTGCTCCCTAACCAAAGTCTGTTTCTCTACATCTTTTTTAACTGCATGATTTAAATCATCTGTGTGGTGAGTCCCTTTTTTCCCATTCTTCACAATCTTTCGGAATAAATGCGGTGCTTGTTCACATGAGGAATTGATAGTTTGTTGCCATTTTCCATGGTCTTGACATTTGGGAACATTTGTAATCAATAAAGGCAAACACAAGCAAACAAATTTGATAACTGTTTTATGGACTAAAGATAGAATATTAAAACAGGATTCAAAAGAAGTGCCCTTACTCGACATCGAATAAATCTGTAGCTTGAAATTGTTGATTAACTATCTGTCATGTCATCCAACCTCCTTCTGCACATCAGAGATCTTCTTCTCATTCATGCTTGCCCACATTCCATACACGGCACCATAACTATTCAGGTACCAGGGACAAATTAGTTCACTAATGTCCATTAATTCCATTTGGCACTTGGAAATGACAACCAGCCAGTCCTCGCAAAAGCATAATAGTCAAATCATGGTCTATGTGCCACCAACTTTCTTTATGGCAATTTGCTTCCATTTCTTTGCTAATGAGAAATGTCCAGTTCTTCCATGTGGTTGCAAGAATGACATATCAGAGCTGCAGAATTGGCTGTGTTGGACAGTGTGTCCTGTCGAAACTGTTTCCCCATGCCTCCCCCAGCATCATCTTTCTATTCGATGTCTGACCTTGCAAAGTCATAATCTAAAAAGGGCCTCTCACCTTTGCTGATGAAACTCATTTAACCCAGCTCTGTAACATCATGGGGAAAATCCCCACCCACCATGTAATGATGAATTTAATGAAATATAATAATACTTCCAGATAATTCTTTTTTTTCTAACAGGGACCAATAATAATAAGAGTGCCATTAACCCAAAGAAGTGATTCCAAGACAAAAAAGCCAAATAGTGTTGGGAGGAAGGGTGCTTAGTAGGATGCCATGTAGTAGAAAATCATTGGCACTTTTCAGGTTACACTTCCCAGAATAAAGCTAACAGGACCAGAAACATATGATATTATTACCTAATTAGAACAAAATTCTCCAGTTTTCCAAAGTATCCATGATTCCGCAGAGGCCAAGTAACTTGAGATTGTTAGAAGCCATGTGGGAAGAGGAAGAAGATGGGAAGCTGCTGTGTGGGGCCTAGCATCATTCCAAAGGTCCACTTCTACCTTATTTATAGATAGGGATTTAGTCCAATTTCATTTGTTAAAACGTATCCTGATAAACCACCTAGATGACCCTACTTAGCTAATGAAGAAGCATAAGAGGAAAACAAATTCCTCTTCTCTCTGGTCAGTATAGTCCTTCCTATTGTAACTATCTTGCTTGCACTGACTCCAGAAAAGATCTTTCCCAAGGGAGTCAGTCTTCTTTCTCAAAACTAAGGCAGGCGAGGGCTTTGGAGACCCTTTATCTGCCAGACATCTCTGTTCCACTGTTGAAAGCTTCAGGGACTGTGGTTCCAGCTCAAGGTGCAGATACTTTTCAGCTGGGAGTATGAAAATCAGACACGTAGGCCAATTAAAGCATCTAATGTCAAAATTTGATAATGATAGACATGGACTGACCCTGATCATCACAGGAGACAAGCCAAGCTCAGGAAGGCAGAAGTTTCATTTTAAAATCAATTTTTTAAATAATCCTGGTAGAGATTCTATGAAATGATCATTGCCCCACGATGTCCAGAAAGGTGACGATGTTTCCTCTAACGCTCACACGGAGCAAAGTCTATGCAGAATGACCTAGATCGTCCTTTACTGTGTCATCCCTAATTACTTATGATGGAAGCTAATTATAGAAAGCAAAGAAGGAAGAAAGTCATTTGACAATATCGATGTCTAAGGTCTCTGGGCCAAATGTCATCAATGAACTTAAAAATAACCTTATTTTACATGATCCATATTAAAAAGACGACACATCCTATTTTCTCAGTTGTGGAACCTTGATGTGTGGAGGTGGCGTGGATCCGGATAAAACTCTGCTGCCTGCATCTGTGGTAGAAAGCACTGATTCCACTCCCATTTGTGTGGGTGGAACACACTCTGAAACACGTTTCTTAGCACATTCCACCCACTTCCCATGCTTGCCTCCTTCTTTAAGAGACAGACTCTTCTAGGATGGTTGTTTCAAATGCGATGAGATACAGCCTTGGGTATACGCATTATTTCTAGTATTAGACAACAATTGAAGAAAAAAATGAAGAAAATGTTTTAAAGAAGCTGTAGCATCTCCAAAGCAAATAAAATACCATTTAGCCAGCTTACAAACAATTACAAAAAACAGAAACCAAAAGCCTTTTTGCACATTTTGCATTCTTTTTTTTGAAAAAGAGACAGATGCCAAGTAAACGAGCTGTTGTCAGGGGTGGATTCAGTACCAGAGAATGCCTCCGACTCTCCAGCGATCAGATCTCATCTTCTGAGTCATCTGGGTTCCTCATTATTCTAGAATGAGTCCGCATTCAGAGTCCTGGATCTCAGGATCTTCTGAACCTCAAATTCAATACATGTGGAACAATTTCAGGATTCATCTTTTTGAGTTTTTAAAATCTGGAAGTCCACATAGATAAGCAGAAGCAACTATGACCTTCTGATACGTATACATTGATCTCTGTCCTGTCTTTGTCACCATCAACCAAATATCTAAGGGCTGAGTTCTCTCTTCCAGAAAAATCTGCCTCTTGATGCTGAAAGCATTGGGAGGTAGGTGCTGGAAACCCCTCCCCTTCCTGGAAAAAACCCAGTCGCAGAGGACTAAACCCACAGAGAAGGGACAGGTGCTAGCCAAGCTCTAGGTACCTTGGAACCCCATGTCTACCATCAGAGTTCCACCAGTCTCCCACCTCTGGAGTTCCCTCCTGGTGGGTGGGCTCTTTAATAATTATTCAACTTTTATTTCTGAGGGGGGACTGATTTTCTGTTTTTTAAAACTATGTTCTTTTTTCGCATTTTATCAATCATTTATTTATAAGTAGAGGAAAATATTTTATCTGTGTGTAAGTTCGATTAAGTCTCTCTTTTTAGATACCTGACCGTGAATTGCATAAACTGTTCACTGAAGGCAGAGTTGACAATAGTCCAAAGGCAAGATTCAACTATTTTACAGACAGCATCCAGCAGCCAGAATCTTCTGATCCAGTGGCTGGCCACAGGGTCATTTAGACATAAACTATGGGTGCCATCTCTCTATTCTTCTTTCTTTATGCTCAGATGAAGGTATTTTCCTGAAAGTAACATAGTATCTTAACTTAATTTGGAATTACATTACATGTCACCATTTTTTCTTCACTTCATCCAATTTTTCCTTTAACTGGATGGGGTTAGTCACTCACAGTCACTTAGGGTAGAGGTAACTAATATGGGCACACTTGCACAGGCTTCTTCTGAACACACTTAAAGGCTTCTTTTCCTCGTGTCATAGGGCAGCTTCCCTGGAAAGCACACGCTGAGATTTGTACCAGGACATTTATTGGGGACTACGCTCAGAAATGGCACTGTGATTGATTGGCAGCCATAGGATAAAGTGTAATGGAATGCTCACTAACCCTTGGTGGAATCGCTCCTCTTTGGGACTCGGTACCAAGTAGTAGTTGCTGATTTAGAGTGTGCATTTTGCGGCTCGCATTCCCTGCAGAGAATACTTTCTAATCCGATATCTCACCTTAGCCTTCAAAGGATCATTCCATCACTTTATTAGGCCATTAGGTTTGGGGCAGTACAGTTTAAATAAGACCAGGCGATTCCATGGCCACATACCTACTGTCATGCCTCCTTTACTGTAGAGCTGTTCGCTTGGTCCGATGCAATGTTTTGCAAGATTCCATATCACTGGATCAAACTGCCTAGGTCCTCAGTGATGCTGGATGAAGCTGTGCGGGCAGGAAAGGCAAACCCACACCCAAAATATCAGTTTATTTCTATCAAAATAAATATCTATTTCCAGGATGGAGGTGGTGCAATCCAATCAAATTCCTATCAAGCAGCTACTTGATTTCCTCAAGGAATGATGCTTTCACCCTAAATCATTTGTCCCCACCCAACCTTTCCCTTTCTGCCCCTACACCAACCAGTCAAATGTTGCAAGTGCCTTTTCACCACTACACACACCTCTAATATCCTAAGATTTGCTGGATCATACATTTTGATCACAGGCTGGACCTACTGCAGAGCCCTATGCTGACTGTTCTGTATCATGCTCAAAACTGCTAGCATTTCATGTTACTCAATCAATCAATTAGAGCACGAAATAAGGAACGAATGTGGGAATTCTTCAGACTACCAAGTATATCCATACCAATTAGCATTCAGGGAACAAAGGTAAATGACTCATTGGTCATGGATCCAGAAGGTCTGGGTCAAAACCCCCTTTATTGCTATATCCTCATATGCCCCCACCCTACCCTGTCATCTCAGATCCTGATACTCTTCTATCCCTGTTACATGAGGATTTGAGTAAATAATTACTGCTGCCTTTGAGGAAGCCTTGGAGTAATCATTACTGGATATACTTGCCATGGTGTCACAGGGTCCTTCCTTGTGAGGACTCAACATCTCCCTCTTTTCAATGGGTTCTGGATCTGAGAACGGGCTCAGTTTTGGAAACTGGCCAAATTGGAGCATTTGCCTTCTATCTACATATCATCCACCCTTGTTTTCTTTTGTTTTATAGACTGACAAACACCCTTGTTGGCTGACCATTTATTCTTCCCCAGGGAACACTATAATCTAGTCACCATCTCCATCGCTCATTTTAGGTCAGGCTTCTTGGTTCCATTGGGATCTTGCCCCTTATTATACTGAATGCATCTTGCCAGTTAAGCACCATCACCTGGCATCTATTATTACAGAGTCATATCATCTACATTGCTATCAGGAATCCCAGTTCTATGACAGATTGTCCCTAAAACGGTGCTGGCCTACAAAGGACAGCTCCCTTTGCACTTCTCAAGGATGTGGGTGCCCCTCTCGTCAACACATTGCTTACTGTTTTGGTTCAACTCATGGGTTTTCCGGTCATACCTAATAAATACATCAGAGCAGGCCTAATTCCCTGAGACTCTTGATCTCTGCCTCTACACGACAGTCTTGGCATTTCTGATTCACTTACTGTGGGACAACATTTTTTCTTTATCTTCAAGGGCCAACCCTGTGTGAGATGAGCATCTCCTTGGACCTTGCCAATATTAAATTCTATATCACGGTGAAGTGTTCCCACAGCAACGAACTCCTTTTTATCTAACTTTAAATTCTTCTTTGATCTAGCACCCTCAAGACCCAGGCCTATATATGCTCTTCCAAGCAGTGGGTTCACACCCTCCCTGGGTCTCTTAGTCAGCTCACCCTGCCCAAATCCCACAGATTGGGTGGCTTAAACAACAGAAATTTATGTTCTCACAGTTCTAGAGGCTAGACAGTTCAAGATCACATGCCAGCAAATTTGTGCTGGGCGAGAACTTTCTTCCTGGCTTGCAGATGGCTGCCTTCTTGCTGCATCCTCACATCTTTCCCTCTTATATGGGCACCAGCTCTATCACATCAGGACTTCACCCTTATGACCTCATGTAACCTTTATCACTTCCTCACAAGCCCTGGTGATGAGGGCTTCAATGTATGAATTTTAGGGACGCAGATATTCAGTTCGTAACACTGAAAATTAAATACTAGAAAAGTGCTACTATATTAACAACGGTTATGTGAATGTATGTTCTACCTGCTGGGATATAATAAGAAACATGTTTGGTCTTTGTCCCGGTTCCTGAGACAGAGCTCCTGAGTGATAGGAGTATCTTTTGTTTTTCATAAGGACCCCTTTTTAAGCACACCTGAATTTATGCTAATAAAGTGACTTAGGGTGGGGCCCCCAGACAGCCTCAAGATGGGACCGTTCACTAGAAAGATCAAATTATTAGGTTGAACTTTCCTCACCATCCACCTGCCTCTGGAAGAGGTGGCGGATGGGGGAGGCTGATGACTAAGCTCTTGAACACTGCATCAGTTGCCCCCAGCAACTGTCATCCAACACTATAAACCTTATCATTTCTATTTACCCTAAAATTCACAAATGCAGTTCTCCTGAGGTTGAGTGACCAAGCTCCAGAACCCCATTTTACAGTCTTCCTAGGACCACTTCTGTTATCGGTGGCCATGAGTCAAGTTCAACAGGAATAAAATTATGAACCTTGAAATTTTCATGTAGGAGGCTTACTGAGAAGTGTTCTGGAACCACACCTGCGAGGAATGAAGAAAAAATGGAAATACAATGCAGTTACAACAGGAGCTTCTCGAACTGGAGTTGCCCTAATTGAGACAAAGGAGCCAGAAGTTTGTACCCTTGTGTTGGCCAGGCATCAGATGCAGGCTTCCCACAGAGAGACATGGAACCTGGAGAGAAGCAGCCTCGCTAGTCAAAGGAAATTCCTGGAGAGTGAATCAGTTGTTATCAGCTAGTAGCCTTGGTCATGGAGTGAGAGAAAGCGCTATGGGGGGTGCCACTGTATGTATCACTGTATCTGTTCGTCTACCTCATGCGCCATGCCACCTTTTATCCCATTTCCAAACTAAAAGTATTCATTCCATTTTTCTTTCCCATAACAGAGCCTTAGGCCTCCTAGGAAATGCTTCACAGTCTTAGGCACTAGGATCACAAAGGCATTCTTCTAGAAAAGGGAAAGGAAATGACTTCTACTTCTACCTAATGAGCCACACAATCAGCTCCAGCCCTCAAAGATGGTCATGGCATATAGAGAAAGAAAAGAAAAGTGGGGAGAAAGAAGAGAGGGAAGGAGAGAGAGAGAGAGAGAGAGGAGAGAGAGAGAGAGAGAGAGAGAGAGAGAGAAAGAGAGAGAGAGAGAGAGAGAGAGAGAGAGAGAGAGGAAGAGGAAGAGGAAGAGGAAGAGGAAGAGGAAGAGGAAGAAGCGGAAGCAGAAGCGGAAGAGGAGGAGGAGGAGGAGGAACAGGAGCAGGAGGAGATGAAAAGGAAGAGAAAGAGAGAAACAGAAGAGAGAGAGAGAGTGAGAGAGAGAGAGAGAGAGAGAGAGAGAGAGAGAAGAAAGAAAAGAAGAAGAGGGGAGAAGGGAGAAGGGGAAGAAGAGGAAGAGGAAGAAGAAGAAGGAGGAGGAGGAAAGAGATGAAGAGAAAGAGAGAAAGAGAAAGAGAGAGAGAGAAAGAAAGAGAAAGAAAAAAAGAAAGAGAGAAAGAGAAGGTAACTTAAATTTTCAGTTGGTCACACCACTATCTCTGTATCATGAGGAAATATGACACCATATTTCTGATTTTCTTCCAATAATATTGGAGTGTGCCTAGAAGATTGATGACTCAAGCAGCTTTCTGGCTTACCTTAACGTGGATCTGAACCCTCCGCACACAGTGGTGGTGGTTCTGCTGTGAGTTGGGCTGATGCTATAGCTTACATTTCTCATACCTAGTGTTGCTTCCCCTCCTTTTTCACAGATCTCAAGAAAACAAAGAGTAAAAGTGAACAATATCAAAACTTGTTTCCACTTTTAGCAAGTTAGAGGTATCTGAGTTTCTCTGGAGCATCAACATTTTTCCTTTGTGTCCCAAGATAGGACACTGCTCTCCTAACACTTCCTAGAATTAGCAAACTCTCCCCACCCTATAACTGTTCTCCAAATTTATTTCAGAGTAAAGTCACTCATTTCTTCCAAGGCTGACAATATCCAAAATTCTTCACATTCCCACACCTTCATTTGCCGTAAGGGAATATATGAAAATTAAAATTCAGTTGTGGTCCTGGAATCTCAGTTTTCTGACCCTTGGCCCAGTTCTATTACTTCTAAGTCATTCAGTTTACCTTTAGTAAACAGAATGCTAAATCTTCCTCAATACCATAATTCTTCTAAAAAATATTAGAATATATATGTTTCAGCAGGAAAAAAGTACCACAAATACTTACTGTAGATAGTTTAAAAGGCAGGGTCAGTTTTGGTCAGTTTTTCTAATACTACAAAAATTATATCATTATGTTTTTGTGTCCTTATAGCATACACTTAATAGAAAAATGTTTCATTTCAGTTCTTTGAGAGGCTGTGTCAAAGTACAAAATGTGTCTTACAAGTACATATGAAACCATTTGATCTGTAAATTGTCAGGCAAAATATTTTATCATGTCTATTAGTGTTAGAAGCAGAGATTTTTAAAGAAGTATTATTGAAAACTTCTTAAGAAACAGTACAAATATAAATATGAAATAAAACTGCCTTGAGTACAGTAGAATGTACTGAGTTATTTGTTCCTTCTGCAAACATTTAATAAACAACAACACTACACCAGACACTGAGTAGGAAAATATAAAAGATGCCAGTGACATTTGCTCACTTCCAGAAGCTCACTATCTGGTGCAGGTGAAAGGCACATTTGACTATCCAAGGGAGTTACTGATGAGCATTACACTTTCAGGTATGAACCTTTTGACAAGAACCAAAGAATGAATAGTATTACTATATTTTAGAATATTCTTCATCTAAGTTTCCATCTGATCATCACTACAATCCTATGAAATAGGCATTAATTTTTTTTTTTAAGTTTACCTGAGATCACGTAGCTTGTACGGGGCTTAAACCCAACACTACCTCCAAAGTCTCTGTCATTTATACAATACCAAGAATTGGCAAACTGCAACCCATGGCCAAAGCTGATCTGCTGCCAGATTTTGTAAATAAACTTTTATTGGAATGCAGCCATGCACACTAGTTTTCATATTAACTATGGCTGTTTTCACTTTACAGCAGGAAAGTTGAATAGCCACAACAGACAATATCACTCACAAAGCTGAAAATATCCACTATCTGGCCCTTTACAAAAAACATTTGCTGACTTGTGTACTATACTATACCACAGTTGATTCTCAATCAGGAGCAATGTTGTCCCCCAGGAGACATTTGGCAATGACTGGAGATATTTTGGGGGTGCTACTGGCATCCTAGTGGATAGAAACCACAGATGCTACTAAAGAGCTTACAATGCACAGAACGACTCTCCACAACAAAGAATTAATTATTCAGTCCAAAATGTCAGTAGTGCTAAGGCTGAGAAATATTGCCATCTCAAATCTTGTCTAATGAAATTTGCATAGTCCCATTTCATAACTTTATGAAATGTATAATTTTAATTCTGTGAGACTAGCTAAATATTTGGCATATGTATATATGTTATTATACCAGTGAGTTGAACATGGAGTTCAACAGGTTGACTAGGTATTTCAAAATGTTTTTTTTCTTCCAAAAAGTAAATTTGCAGGCTATGTGTTTAATATTATTGTCATGCAAATACGATCCATAAAATAGACCACTTAAAGACTTTTGTGTAAAGATAGCTGATTAAACACAATCATCTATTTTTATATACTCTCAAAAGCCAACTAAAATGACAGAAAAGAAAGTTGTTTGTCGTTATAACTCTACAAGAGAAGTAATGATGGCAGAGGTTATCATGCCAATACTTTACGAGCAAAAGAAATTATGGTAAATGAAAGTAGACCTAAGAAACTGAAGACTGTGAATCAACCGGATATTCACCAAAGATTTCTCCAAAGCCTTGGAAAGTGGCAAAACAAGCTCCTCTGAAAGAATAGCTGAAATTAACATTGAAAGTACAGAGGACTGGTTCAAAATCTGTTAAAGAAAAATCAGAGACTCAGATCCACTCCCTCACTGCGCAAATGAGCCATTGTTTCTCTCCCAGCTAGCATGGACAGAAAAGCACAGGTTTGTAGGGTGAGACATACTAGACCATGACCAGGTGAGAAGTCTGAATTGAGCACAGGAGAGTTAAGGGAACGCTTCTGTAAAATGCATACAGGATGCTGAGACCTCACCCACAACACCATATGTCAATCTCAATCAATGCTCAGAATGCTAGTAGAGATAGAAAAGAAATATTGTAAACATTAAACATGAACAGAGACATTGTTTTTTAATTTTCCCAATAAATAGAGTTTCTGAGAAATTCAAAAACTGAGAGCAGAAATAAAAAACTTAATAGAAGACCTGAAAGGTAAAGAAATATCCCTGTGTATAAAGCACAAGAAAAAAAGAAGCATAAGAAATAAGCAACCTAGAAAACAAGTTTAGGAGATTCCATATGTAAATAGTAAAATTTCCAGAGAGAAAACACAAAGAAAACAGAGATTTTAAAAAATCAGCAATAAAATAATCCAAGAGTATTGAATTGCCAGAAGAGTAGATGATAGAGATTGGGAGTTGGCCACCGTGGGCCCCAAACTGATTACAGGAGCCATCTCCCAGGCTTAGATGTCTTGCCGCATAGGTCATCAGAGCCCAGACCTCACAGAGATTGAGATCAGAGCTCTGACTTGTTACAGTAAAGTTCATTTGCCTGGAAAAGCAAATGTTGGAAGCCAATTCTTAAAACCTTTGTGCAAATGGCCAAAGCCATTGACTTGGTCAAAAAAGGATGATTTTTTTTCAGAATGGAAAAAAAAAGTTTGTCTGTTTATTTGTTTTGTTTTCAGAACAACATTTAAAGTAAAACAAAGCACTTAGGAAAAATGTAAAGAATGCCAGCTTTTTATTTACAGAATGATTTTTTTTCTGAATTTCTCCATGAAACTCTACATCAAAGTCATCACAGAAATGTACAATTTTCCCCTACTATGTCTGAAGCCAATCATTGGAAAGTGAGTAAAAGTGTAACTGAACAAATTAGGTGACATATTTATAAAGCCTAAAATAAAATTTAAAATTTAAAATTAGGAATTTAACATTTCAGTCACAAATAGTACACTCATCACAAAAGGTTCTGCTCAATACTTTCAAAACATAGTCATACATTTTAGATCAAGATAAAGATGATCCAAAAAGTCTCTAGAAAAGATAAACATAAAAATCAAGTTATATAAGAGTCAGAAATGACTTTTAATTTCTCAATAGCTGGAAAAAATTGGTTTAAACTCTGAATTCCATACAAAGACAAATTATCACCAATTATTTTAAAAATATTTTCAGACGTTTTCAGAAGGGTGCATACTCTCTTAAGAAGGAAGCACCCTTCCTCCAAGAAAGCAAGGTTGAAAACCAGAAACGTAGAAGACATGGTATCTCAGCCCAATTTGACCAAAAAGCAGAGCCTGAGACAAGTACTGTGTTATTAGAAAGTGTGATCCTAGAAGCTGGTGCAAGGGGTGTGGGGAGCAGATTAGAAAAAGAAGAGAGATTTTTGAAGATATCTAACCAGGGGAAGAAATGATGAAGCATTTGTCATTGAATTCCCATCCAATGTTGATCAAAGTTTCCCCCAAGTGTTAACTCCTCTGCCCTTTCCAGGTGGTTTGCACGAGCTCCAAGTGGACACTTGGTGTCAGAGAACCTGCAGTGCAGGTCCAAGCTGAGTTACTCCAAGGCTGCTCTTTTGTAAAGCTGGTAGGGCTCACAAAACTGATTGTCACAGTGTGGCTGAATTAAGAAAGAGGTGAGGTGCAGAGAATCTAAAGTGGTTTGAAAAGGATATGGGACCATTAATATTTCCACTTATCCTTCCCTTCCACGTACATATTTCTCCATATATTTGCAGTTAGGCATGGTCATGTGATTTGGCGTGGCCGATGAAATATGAGCATAAAACACTAGTACACTTCTATATCGGAGCACTTAAGAGCTGGTGCACAATTCTCCATTCTTGTTCCCTGCCTCCACAGTCATGGAAATACGTGTCAATGTGGTAGCACCACAACATCAAAGTCACCTGGGACACTGGTCCAACAAAGAGGAGAGCTGTCATCCAAACTTGCAGAAAGCCTTGTTCAAGAGATCAACAACTATTTTCATGTGGACCTACTCATATTTTGGTACTAGACTGAAATGAGACAGAGAAAAACAAAAAATCCATCATAGTAAAGAGTCGACTTCAATTCCCAGGATAATAGTCACTGGATATCTTGGGATGATAGTTATATGTCTTGCATAAAGGGCAGAGTCTCCATATGGGAGCAAGTCAGAAGTCTCTAGGAAAGACATCTTCAGCTGACACACACTCATTACCGGGCATAAACATTAATCCACAATGCATAGCTAAATCTGCAAGAAAGATAAGGCTGTTCCTGATACTTTTCTTATCTAAACTCCTCTGACCTCACAAGAAAACTTTGAACTGAGGGAAGATCTAAAAATAATTCTGCCACATTTATTTAGAAATTATGTAGGATGTGAAGAACTTCACTAATTAATTAATTCATTTATTTGTCTATTTGTTGACTCAGTAAATACTTATTGAGTATCTGAATATCTATACTTTGTCAAGCACTATATATACTATGAGATAACCAGGACTGGAGTCATGTGTAATTTCACAATATTACAATAAAGCATATGGTTAATGTACTTAGAAGGACATCTATTAACAATAAAATAGTTCATCACAAAAGAAACTTTTCTCCTACTTACTTTCTCCCAAAGGACATTTATTTACAGGTATGTATTTATTTTATCACATAGCAGCATATCACCAAGAAATTTAAAGATCCCTAGAGAAAAGTCATTATTTATAGTTTCTTTTTTGTGCCTTTTAAGATTATCCAATAATAAACAACCGGCATATCTTACATGTAACTTGGCATCCATGTGGAGCCTGACTAACATCTGTTGAACAACTGGCAGAAAGAGAAAAATAATCCATCCTCTTCCTGTCAATTAAATAAAAGCAGTAAGTAATCATTGGAAAGGATTTTCTTTTTGCTGTGATTGGCACTCATGAAGTCTTCATGAGCTAATAGCACAACCAGATGTTTCCCTAGCAATATGTAGAGATTGCAAGAGATATTTCTATCTGTAATAGTCCAACAAGTATTTATTGAACAACAACTACGAGTCAAACATCCTAATAGATGCTGGAGAAACAAAGAAAAAATGAACAAAGTAAAATATCCCCCTCCGTTTAGAAATTTCTTCTGCGAGAGAAAGAACTGACAGGTAAGCAATTGCCATGGAAGGTTATTAGAGATTTAAGAGTAGAACTAAATTCTGTATGGAAGTGTCTGGTCTGGTTTGAAGTGGTCACTGAAATGCGCCCTGCTAGGTAAGTGGGATTCCTCAGGAGAAGAAAAGGTTGGGGTGCAAAGGGAAGGCCGGGCAGTAAAAACAGCACTTGCGAAAGTCCAAAGTTTAACTGAGAACTTTGGGTATGACCAAATGTGTGTGAGGACAGTGAAACTAAAGTCAATGACGCTGGGTAGGAAAATTATAGCCAAATAGTGAAAAGCTTCTTTTGCCATAAAAATAGCTGAGACTTATGTAAGGGGTTGCATGATGAACCTATAGCAATCTTCTTCAGTTAAAAAAATACCTGAAAGCCCAACTCTCAAACAATTACTACACTCTCATGTTACTATTTCTTTATAATTATTCTAAAAGAAAAGATTGTATAGTGAATTACTTAATTCCTCTCTAATAACTACTTTAAAAGCCAAAGTGATTCAAATTTTAAGAACATAAATGAAATTATGTATGGTTTTGGTACATATGAACATATTATAGTTAAATGATAAAAAAAATTTTTCCTTGGGAGAGCATAATAATAACTGCTTCTTATATATTTGCGACTTGGGGACATATATTTTTCATGCTGAGCTTCAAATGTAAGTTTTAACAGAGCATTTCTAACAGAACATTTCATTCTTCCACATAATTAAAAATATAATGTAGGTGTCTGAAGCAAACCAACAGAACAAGTATGGGTCACAACACACTGCCATGGTCTCCCAGAGCCCTTAAAATCAGGAGCTTCTTCTTATGAAAAGGTTATCCCAATCGATCTTGACATGGGAAAACAGATCACTTCTAATCAAAAATTTTAAACTTCTGCTCTGCAAAAGACACTGTTAAGATGATTAAAAGGTAAGTCAAAGACTGTGAGGAAATATTTGCAAAACACATATCTGATAAAGGACTATTATCTAAAATATACAAAGAACTGTTAAAAATTAACAGTAAGAAAATTAATAACCAGATTTAAAAATGTGCAAAAGATCTAAATAGACATCTCACCAAAGAATAATACATACAGATGAAAAAATAAATGAATAAAAAGATGGTAAATGTTACATGTCATTAGGAAACTGCAAATTAAAATAACAAGGTATCACTATATATTAGAATGGCCAAAATCCAAAAAGCTGACTATAACAAATGATGATAAGAATGTGGAGCAATAGGAACTTTGCCAGTGGGAATCCAAAATGTTACAGCCACCTTTGGAAGAAAGTTTGGCAGTTACTATAAAGCTAAAATAATCTCAGCAATCAAATTTTTAAATATTTATCTAACTGAATTGAAAATATGTCCACACAAACACCTGCACATGAACGATGATAGTAGCTTGATTCAAAATTACCCAAAACTGGAGGCAATTAACATGTTCTTCAGTCAATGAATGGATATATGAATAAATGTCCATCCTTACAATAGAATATTATTTGGCAATAAAAAGAAATGAGCTATTAAGCTGTAAAAAGACAGCAGAAATTTAAATGCATATTGCTAAGTGGATGAAGCTAATTTAAAAAGGCTACACACTATATGATTCCAACCATGTGACATTTCGGGAAAGGCAAAACTATAGAGACAGTAAAAATGTCAATGGTTGGCATAGATTTGGGGCATGGGGATGAAGAGATGAAAGGCGGAGCACCTGGAGTTTTCATGGTGGTGAAACTGCTACTGTAATGGCTACATTTAGTTTAAAAAAATAGCTAATAATAATATATCAACACTGACTCGTTCATTGTTGATGTATTAATGAAAGGTGTTAATAATAAAAACAGAGGGGAGGGGTAGTTATGGGAGTTCTCCATACTATTGGCTCAATTCTTATATAAATCTGAAACTGTTCTAAAAAATAAAGTCCATTAAAGGCAATAGGAACTGAAAGAATGATCTAATTAAGTAAAAATTATTTTTAGCTCCAACATAACTCCAAGCTGATTTCTTACTGTAAAGTGAAATTTGTTTTAACAAGAGTTTGACCCAGCTCATGCAAGCCCACCTTAAAGGCCCCCGACCACCACAGAACAACTGGGAGGAAACAGCAAAGACGGTCTCAGACTGCCGGACCCATTGCCAAAGGTGAGTCCCGCTTACGTGCCGGCAACTATGGTATAGCAGTTTTCTATGATTATGTAACAAATTACTATAAACTTAGTGACTTAAAATTACACACATTTACTATGTTACCGTTTTTGAGCATCAGGAACCCAGGCATGGCAGAGGCAGGTCCTCTGCTCAGGGTCTCACAGGCTACCAGTGAGATGCCGACTGGGTTGCATTTCATCTGGAGGCTCAAAAGGGGAAGAATCTGCTGCCCAGCTTATTCATGTTGTGGCAGGGTTTATTTCCTTGTGGTGTATGACTGATGGTGTTGGCTGGAGGCCACTCTCGGGTCTAGAGGGATCCCCACAGTTCCTTGCCATGTGGCTTCCTCACCGTGGCTGCTTGCTCCAGCCTGCCAGCCAGGAGAATCTCTGCAGTCAGCTAAGACAACCCAGGTCACACAATGTGATCACGAGTGATATTCCGTCACCATTGTCATATTCTATCTGTTAGAAACAAGCCGCAGATCCCGGAAAGGGGGTTGCACAAAGGTGTGGACACGAGGAGGTGGGGCTCATTGGTCCCTTAGCGTCTGTCTGCCACATGTGCCACCTGAAGGATGGCAAGAACAAAAGAGCAAACAGAACAAACCACGCTAGAACTCATAGCCTTGCAGAGAACCTTTAGATCTATGAAAAGCAGCACTCGGCCCATTGGCTAAAGTTTGAACTGAATGAGTGGGATTATGTGCTACTGCGTGCCCTCAGGTTTACTGAAACATAATGGATATGCAAAATTTGCAGGTGTTTGCACTTCCAAGCCAAAACTTGTTATATTATATTTTTTTCATTGAAGAATTACAATAACATCAAACACATACGTATCACCTTTTATGTGTCAGACATGGTTCTATAACTCAGTTAACCATTGCTTAATAAAGCATTTTCATCATGACCATTTTACAAAAATGAATAGAAGCACAGAGAAGTTTTAGGGCTAGCAAGTGACAGAGCCAGAATTCGAGCTAGGGAGTCCATCCTGCCTCTTCATTATTGATGGATGATGTGAAATGGCGAAGTGAAAGATGGAAGAAACTCTGTGAAAGGTCAAAACATTTGAAAAGAAAAAAAAAAAGAGTTATCAGAAAATTGTTGTTTTATAGCATCTAAGCCCATTCTCCCCAGTACAACTCTTTACCATCTGGTTCATTCACAGATTTTAATGAATGTTACCAGATCAAATTTTAGAGTGCTATAGTCCATCTGTTATAGCCGGGGCTGTGGAGATATAACTAATGCACTCCGCTAGTCAATAACCAAGACTTATTGTTCAATTCCTATCTCTGATCTATAAGTCATAATCATTGTTGTCTCCATGATGAAAAATATAATTTTAAGAAGAGAGATATTGGCGATTCATGTATAGATATGTATATAGTAAATTTCTGACATGTGAATTTACTAAGTATATGGCACTGTAAGGCCTCATACTAAATGTAGATATTGTGAGGGGAATAAAAATGAATATGGATCCTTTTTGCCCCCAAGGAGATTATAATCCAGTTGGAGAGGCAGGTGTATAACAAATATAATAAAAGACAGAACAAAATAAGTGCTACTAATAGAGGAATAAGCAATATGGTATGGGAGCGCAGGGAAACCAGGAATGGGTATTTCAGAATGAGTCAGATATTAAATTCTCCCAATCCTTACCTAACTGCACCCATCTCTGTGATTTGGAAATGTCAACTTTTGAAAGATCTGTTATGAACTTAGAGAACAAAAGAGAAAGCACTAGAGAGGCCATAAAACCAGTGGCAATCGATATCTGGGGCCACAGGGAGACGGGCCAGACACAGCACACTCGTGCTAAATTGGTTTGTTATTCGCCTATAAGGAACATTCTTTGAGAAACTGATGCCAAGAGACTTCTTCATGTCAAAACTGGGATGAAAGAAGAGACCAGAATTTCAAGGGGAGAGAAAATTAGCTAGGGTTCACAAAGTTTTCAATTTAATCTAATAATCATAACAGGGTCAGACCACTGGGATAAGTTAATGCTGTTTTCCAATAGTAAGATTACCACATTTAACGAAATTCAAAGAGATAATTTTTAAAACTCTTTGTCACTTGAAACCGCAGCAGGTATTTTAAGCAACACTTAAGGTGTCTAAGAAATACCCAGGAATCTTGTTACAATGCAGATTCTGATTCAATAGAACCGGGGTTGAGAGATTCTGAATCTAACAAGCTCCCAGGAGATGCCAGCATTGCTGAATCATGAGCCATACTTTGAGTAGCAAGAATTTCAAGGAAAAATTTAAGTATATACTAAGTGCACAACCTGTTCACTATAAAGGCACAGTTGTGGCCCCGCTTGCAGACCAAATGGGTTAGGAAGAAGAGAGAATTTGGAAAGTTGGTCTTAATTCGTGACATCACAAGAAAATATCATCTGCTCCATGTAGAACATAAAATATTTGTGTGCGATAGAAAGCATTCTTCAAAAGATATGTGTACATTTGTATTCAGTTTGCCACCATATTTCAAAGAATGATTTTGTTTTACTTCTATCTTTGCTCACATAAACCTTTATACCATCAGTCCTTTAATACCAAAAATTCTACTTCTTGATTTTAATTAGTGCAGATCCAGATTTTGAAGGATGCAAATCTTATAAAATTTGGAGAGCTCTTTAAAAAAAAAAAAAAAAATTGAATTGTGAATACAAAGTCAGGCATGAAAGTGAATATTTATTTAGAAAAAAATGCTCAGGGCCACCCCAACAGGATTGGCCATAAGGAGACCTGTCACCAAGGGCATGCAGAATGGACAGAGACAGAGGTCTTAACCAGTTATGGTTAAAACATCCTTCACACACTTTACACTCCCAGAGCCTTGGGTGAGCCCCCAACAATAACACTTTAATAGCTTCACAGTGAATTTGTCTCTGATTTTAATCTGATCCTTAATTAGCTAGAGTATGCTATTAATATTTTTTCAAAATAGGCAAATAGAGAGTATAATCATACATCTAAAACAAGTAATTAAAAAATGTTGTTTTTCCAAAAAATGTACACAGAAATACAAAGAAAAATATATCAAAAAAAAATAAGTAATGTCTTTTTTAAAGCTATTATTTTGCCTATTACAGGCAGCCTCTGATTGAGAAAAAGCCTGCTGTTTAGAACTCAGAACAGCACACCTGTTATGTAATCAGTCTCTCATGAAAAGTCTGTTTATTCCACAACACATATCCCATAATAGTATAGAACGTAAAATCTATGTTAACAACTTTCTGATATCCAGTGTATAAGAATTCCTCAGTTCTGAGCTGTCCGGAATGTTTTCCATAGGATATGGGCTTCTAGGTCCCCAGAGACTGCCCAGACTCTCAAGTTCATGGCAAAGAGGGGATTGCAACCCCTCCAACCCCAAGTCAATGGCATCAGTGACCCCAGACTAAGGCAAGGAAGAAAACAGGATGAAGGATAAAGGAGTGAGGACTTACCCTCACAGCCCTTGGAACAGCTTCTAAGCTCAACTCCCCAAATGTCCTTCTCTTCCTTAAGAAAATCCCAGAAGGTGATGTCTCTTTCCCCTCTCGCCATCCACTGCCTCCAGCCTGTACTCTCCCTATGGCTGGTGGAGTCAAGACATTTTACCCCATCCTCTTTCTTCTCATTCCCAGCACAAGAGCAGTCTTCGCCACTTTTAAATGTGGTAGTGCTGGTACTTGTAAAGGAAAAAGATTAGAACAGAAAATTTCTTTTCTTTGTACAGAGGTCCTGAGCAGGGTATATTAAAGAGAAGAGTAAGATGTTTTTCATCTTATGGGAAAAAAATGCAGTCTGAGACCTAAGTGTTCCAGACATAGAATCATAGAAGTAAAGGCCAGGTGCTAGGCTGGGCATGTGTAGGGGCCCTAGAATACGAGCAGAAGGTTGAAGTCATGGGTTGACACTCGGAAAGCTGCTGTGGATACTCAGCCTGGGGGTGGGTCGTGATAGCAAAGGAGAGAGGACTCAGGGGCCCCCGTTCCCTCGGAGCTCACCTCCTACCAGTTCTTCCACACAGATGCTTCCCCAAATCCTTGTGGACCAGCATGAGAAAAAAGTGGGGAACAGAGGGCAAGAGAGGAGTTGCAGGCAGCCCGGCAGGGTGTCAACAATGGAGATTAGAAACAGAGACCAGCTAAAGCAGTAGCAGCAGCTGAAGAAAGGGGGTTTGTGCAGCTACCTCACGGAGGAGGCTTCCCCGGGCCAGGATGACCTCAGGAAGGTAGGTGGCAACTGTGTAGAAAGTCACATCAAGCCGGACCAACCCTCCAACTCCTTCGCTTGAGGTTCAGAAAGCCTCGAAAATATTTTTTTTTTCCCAATGAAGTATGAGACCTTTGAAACCTGTACCTCCTTTCTTGATCCTACACCCTTATGCTTGCAACAAAAACATTCTGTCTTCCACAAACATAGTTGCCCAGCTAAACAACGTTCTTAACTCCTGATCAGACTCAAACCTGTTGCCAAGAGAAAGAGCAGCCAAACAGGCTTTGTCAACCAAGCACGGTGTGTTTGTTTTTTTATAAAGAGCCCCAAGTTGGAACCCCAGGGCAAGTGCAATCCTCACAGGCTCTAAAATTCACACCCCTACCCTCCAGAGCCAACACTGTTGTTTCATTTCCTATGCACTCTCTCCCTACTTGCTTTAATTAAGGGAAAGCCATGTCTCAACTTTTATTAAAAGATAAACTTAATGTATTTCCCAGCACTATGGTTGTGTAGATTCAATTCTCATCGGCTGCAGGCTACTTATTTGTATAGTCAGTACGTCACAAGGTGTAGGTGTCCTTTTTGCTGCCCATGTTTCCGACACAGCACACACTTACATATGACACAAGTACATGTCTCCAAGACCCACAGCTCTTTGGGTTTCATGATGGAACCATTTTAATTGTGTGACCCCGCCACCTCTACACGCACACCCTACACAATCCTGTAAATTAGGTTAGCTTAGTGTCCCCAGAACATGTGTCTCTGAATACAATCAAATGTAGACTTTATATCCTCAGGCAATACCAGCCAGGGTGTGAAATGAGGTTGGTATTTATCTAACTCTGCTTTGACTTATTAAATAGGCCATCCAGTCTCTTTATCCCTCCAGACTTTCCTGGGAGTCCTGAAAGGTGTATTTTCTGTGATACCAACACAGCCGGCTCCACTGGAGCTTGGACTCCATCCTTTTCCTCCTCCAATTCCCTCGTCCTGCATTCATGCCCCCTAACAATGCCTAAGCCCATAAAACATAATGAGAGCCTCCACACCCCAGGAATGTTGGAAAGGGCCATGCTGCCAAAGCCATGCCTGCGTACCAGGTCACCTGCTCCAGCGTCTTGCCACCATTTGTATGGCAACACTGGGACTTAATTTGAAAGGATGGAAATACTCCTGAGAGGGTACTTTCTTGTCACCTTGCCTTCTGGTACCAGCGTTGTGGTCCTGAATGCCTCTGATGCCAAAGTCACCAGCACCACAGAGACGATCATAACTGTGGTATTTGAGAGGCTGATCGTGCCCTCTGGCCTCTTTGCCCATCTTGATATCACCCGTGGTTATATCATGGAGGCTCCAAGCAGAACTCTCCAGGTCTCAAATCTCTCGTCTTTGCAAGGCTCTAGCACAGATTCATGGCAAGGACAGCATGAAGAAAAGGCGAACTAGAGACATAACACTGTACGCATTCACTCATTTGTTCATTTGACATTTAATAGTTTACTATCTGCCTGGCTCAGTTGCGGAGGCTGGATTCACACAGTACAAGCCACTCTCTCAAGAGTTTGTAACCTGGTGGAAACTCAGGTGAACAATGAAGGTAGAGTGAAGGATGTTAGGATCAGAGGGGATAGAGATGTGTGAGAGCCCAGCACCATGACTAAGGCAGGGCCCTGTTACTCACTAGCTATGTGGCCCAGATAACTTACTTAATCTCACTGTACCTCAGTTTCCTCATCTGAAAGATTCTACTGACGGTTGGGCTCTCGAAAGTATTGGCCAGTGTAAATATGCATAAAAATTAATACTGTCTAATTAACTTTATCAAGTGACTTTAGCTAATCTGTTACTTAGAAATATGTACAGTTTCAATTGCTATTATAAACATAGTAACAAGTAATTACTATTAATGTATAATTTGCAAACTCTGTATGATTATCTTTACTTTCTGGAAATCATAAAAAAAGCAAGTATTAGAAAATAAGCATAGAAATCCTGACTTCGAGAGGTGATTAAAAATTCAGGAAAATTGTTATCTTAAATATATATATATATATATTTCCTCCTAGAAAGTTTAATGAAAAGAGAACCAGACCTCAGTCCTCTGTAATTTTTATATAGTAACAGGAGACCTGATAGATTTGAGCTGGTAGGTGGGGAATAATTCAATCTGATCTCTTTGTTTTGTGTATATCAACACGACTATTTGGTTGTCTGCTCTTTTGGCTGTCCAGACAGCTATGGTGCTTTTGGGTAGACCTAAGAATTCTATGATGACAAAGTAATTACAACTCCTATAACTACAAAAATACATGTTTTATAACAACTCATTGACTCCACACCAATGATTTATTATATTTGTATTTGTGCACATGTAAGTTTGCCATGACAAGATGATGCTTAGTAATTAATTTGCCAACACAGTTTTATGTAATGTAATCCAGCCGTACTAAACACACCGCATTTAATTTTAAAAAGTGCTTAAACAGAACTGTATTCTGAAAAGCTATTTGGTGTGATGGTGAAACATCAGGAAACCGAAGCAGAAATGTGAACCAGGAAGCCGAAATCTAAAACAGTGCTACAAATCCCAAAGAGGCAGCCTGTTTGGGTTGTGAAGGCCTCCCATCCCAAACTGCAGTGTTCTTGCGTGACATAAAACTGAGTGGTCTTCTGGGACCCCGAAGACAAAGACATGAACACAATTTCTTATTCTTTAAGATGGCCTGCAAATTCACGCATGAAATATTAGAGAGTGTTTGGAATGGGGACATCTGAAGTATTTCTATTTTGAGCCTTGATTCTCAGAAGTGACATCATTGCCAAAATAGCTTATCTCTACATGGGGACCTGGCAGTCAGCATCTCTGCTTGTACATGAAGTTGTTTTTGTTTAGTTAGTTTGGAAAGAAAAATCGATCCCCTTTTCGTCTATCAAAATAATATTAGTGATATGCTCTCATGAGTGGAACATCTCAGAACAGACCATTTTTCTCCTTTTAATTAATTGCTGCTGATTTTTATTATTATTTGGATAAGTTCTTTTAAAAAAAATGACATTTGAGATTGAAAAGAATAAGGCACTGTCTGTCCTTGGAAAAAATAGTTATAGTTTTGCAGGTCTGATAATTAATCTAAAAAAGTCCTGCCTGAATTCCCCTCACATGGTTAAAAGCCCTCCAGATACAGAGAGAAAAATTCTCACCTCTTTTTCTACATAAACCAGCCTACACACCATCTTGGCTACATACCTCATCCCATCTTCTGCATACAAGTCTTCTCTCTCCAAGAAATAGCAGCATATGTGGCAGACGATCCACTGTCCCTTTCACTATTTGGCTTCTAGTTTACAGGCTTGTCCAGGGGATAATAATCAACACAAACTTGTTTAGGAAAAGAGCAGCAAATTCGCCTCCCTATTAACGTCACTGCATATCTCCTAGAGAAGTTGTTCATGATTTATGTCTCTCCTCTGCCCTTATTGACTTCTCTTGTCCTTCACTGATTTGCATTCCTTCATATGTTATCTGAAAATATTTGTTTTCTGTTTTCATCGACTTCAAATCACGCTGTGCACTCATCAGAAGGCCATATGTCCCATATCCCATACATAATGCCAACCAAGATACATTTACCCTTCATTATATCATGCCACTGTTGCAGATATTTAAAATCTGAAAAGGAATATTGATTGTTACATTCAATTGCTTTCGAAAATGCTTTCGTGATCAGAAAACAACAAACAGTAGGTAAAGATGTTTACTTTAGGAAACTTGAGGGTTAAAAGTATTAAGAGGGTATCATCATAAAGATATTGGTAAATTGCCAGTCTTTTTTTCTAAAAAGGTGGATAGATCACTTGGTCGAGTTCCTACACAATTAAATGTATCCCCATGCAATGAACAGAAATTGCAACAATTCTATAACTACATTTGGAAGAATTTTGTATATTAAAAATATTCAGTCTTTCCATCTAGAACTAGACCTCTGTTTATGTGTTTTATTTAAATCCTCAGTGAAGTTCTAAAGTTTCCTTAATAAAATTTGAAAGTTCCCATACCTTCTTTTTGAAATATTTTTCTGAGCATTTTTATAATTTTTTATTCTTATGAATGGAATCTGATCTTTTCATTTCCTAGACTATTTATGGCGAGTGTATTGGAAAGCTATTATGTTTTTTCTATTAATTTCTTACTAAACTCTAATAAGTCTTAATAACTCTTCAGTCAAGCTCATTTGTGCAAGATGAGAACAAGGATCTCTTATGGAGACAAAAAAAGTGCAAGAGAATACAGAATCAAAGAAAAGATAACATCAGAGATGATTGGAGAGCTTCATTGGTGAGAGAGAGAGAGAGAGAGAGAGAGAGAGAGAGAGAGAGAGTGTGTGTGTGTGTGTGTGTGTGTGTGTGCACAGATGAAGAAAAGAAAAAGTTGAATAATGTTTCAAACTCTGTTTCTACATGTCTTCGGATACCTATTTATATTGTGAGTGTATGTCATATAATAAGTCCTCAATTTATATTTGTTAAAGTAATAAATGTAAAGTACAAAACAGAACTTCAATAAATGAGAAATATTATCTTTATTATATGCATAAAATCATCCGCTTTATATTTATGCAAAAGAGTGGTGAAGAAGATATCCCCATGAAAGGCAAAAGAATGCTGAATTGATCAAACCAGCCCATTAATCCATGGATTTTGTCTGGTGCAGTTGACAGAATTGGGATTTTACATGGTGATATACATCAACTCAGGACTCAAAAGCAAGATAAATTCACATTTTGAATCAAGAAGTTCAACGCAAACAAATCTGCCAAAAATGGGTGTTCTGGGACTGGCGGTTACTAGGAAACAAGACAAAGCTCTTTGATGTGGCCCCAGCAGCGATGGGACATGCAGTGAGTGTTACTTAGATCGTACTTCAGCCTCTTTCTCTTAGTCATAAAGCTAATCAGATTGGCCTAAGTTAAAACTGGCAATTTGTTAACCTAAAATTATATTCTTCTACATGCGGGTGACTACTTAAATGGCAATAGGATTATTTTCAGGTGTTTTAAAATAATAAATAAAGCTTGGGTAAAAGGACCAAATTATTATAATCATTCAAGAATTAATTATGCCACTCTGGTCTGCTCCTTCTACAGAAGTTTGCAGCCCAGTGCAATAAAGAGAGCTCCTAATAAACCCTAGCCGTTAATCCTTCTAAATACCTAGGATAGTAAAGAACCATGAGAAACTAAAAACCTCTCAAAATTTAAACGAAGCATTTTGTTTCCTTGGGAAAAATTCCTAATTCTTGGGTTCATTAAGACTGTTCAATTGTGGGCAGCATGCAGCGTGTGTGTGTGTGTGTGTGTGTGTGTGTGTGTGTGTGTGTGTGTGTGTGTGTGTGTGTGTGTGTGTGTGTGTGTTATAAGCGCAAAGAAATGTCCTCATGAACCTGTTTCAAATTAATTTGTGCATTAATCTTTGCAAGGAGCATGCTTTCCTTACTTGATAAAAGAAATGGGGGTAGGGGGTTGAGAGGAAGACATCACATTAAGTTAAAAAGTTTTGACTAATTTCTAACTGTGCCTGAGGAGTTTTCACCTTGTCTTCCAATCAGCAAAGGATTTGTGACTCTTTTCAGTGTGACTGAGATTACACAGACAAATTACTTAAGAGCCCAAGGAGATTAGCTCTAATTGGCCTGAAAAGGAGATGGCATTAAAAACAAAAATCTCTGAAACTCTGACAGTGTTTGGTGCCCAAAGGGTAAGGCAGGTCCCAAAGCGGAAGCACTGGAAATAAACACATTGGCTGTGGTAGAAGGTGGCCTTTTGAGGTCTTATGTAGATTGGAAGAGCTTTACTCCTCTTGCACTGTTTCACAGAGCTGTGTCATACTTGGCAACTCCAATTCTCGGAGCCAGCCTTTGTTAGAGCTAATTAATTTCTATTATTTGTGAGATACAAATACCGATGCTTACTAAAAGTCTATTTGAAATACTTGCCATTCAGATGATGCAGAGGAAAGATTGAAGACATTTGGGGAGCAGTGGGAGGGGCAGGCAGAGGAGGTTCACACTAGCAAATAGGTAGAAATATAAAGCAGTGAATTTCACCAGGTGTTTAGTTAATGATCACAATTGTGAGACACTGGGTTAGGTGATGGAACAGTATCAAAATTATTGTCCTCAATGGGTTTAAAAACCCCATGAGGAAAATGATACAGATTCATCATAAAACTGAATAAAAATAACATGGAAAACACAATAGAAAAATTTGAGGACAAAAATCAATAAAATTGGGTAAACCAAACCCTTCCAAACCAAACCAAACCCTTCACTTTGTAGTGAAGAAGCTGAGGTTTGAAGAGATTAAGTATTTTGCCTGTAGCCACAAACATGGCCAAATTAATCTGGCCCATAACTCAGACAGATCTTATGTTCTTACCAGTAACCACACTGCCTTACAGGATATAATGTCAAATAATAATGTAAAAGATCAGTTTATGAGTTCAGGAGAGAAATCCTGTGTTTGCATATTAAGAAGTCACACTAGAATCTATGATAATATTTATATATTATAATATTATATAATGTAAATTATACCTATACCTCCACATTTTGGGAGAAATTTTTTAATTTGTGATTTTTTAATAGAAAGAATGATAATCTCTATTTCTTTCATTTAAGAGAGACATCAGTGAAATGTAACGATACTATGTTTGGAGATTCTTTTAATATTTTTAAGCCCCAGACTGGCAAGAGCAAAGAATCACTTTGCTAACTAATGTATTAAATATGTTGTCTATTTATATAGCAATTGTTTGATGGAAAATTCATCTCTTTTGTTCCTTCTTATCTTTCTTTCCTCTTGTCCATGCAGTATATTTATGAATTATGCATGTGAACATAATTAAAAGTAACAATTGGTGAATTGTACTCCATGGACATTGTTCCATGTTTCAAGTCTTATTTAGACTGAACCAAATTTATGCAAAGAGAAGAGCTTATAATTAAATTCATAGCCATCTTTTCTGGGAAGGTTTCCTTTATGTAAAACGCATTGCTTGCTAGAGGCTGTTTTTCCGACCAAAAGCTTTGCACAGTGTCTTTAAGAAACCGGTAGACAATTTCATAGCAGCCCCCACCCCTTGCTACAAATGAAGGCTTCCTATAACTGGTTATCTATCTTTCTTTATCCTCTATAGCTTGGTTAGTCTGCAGATCATGTAGCACTATTAAGAATCAGCTTCTACAGTGATTCTTTTATTTGCAAACTAGGAACAGACACAATATGGCAAATGGTTAGATGAGATTAATTCTTAAAATGCTCTCCTTTGATTATTCTCAGGAGCTCTCACAGTTTTTCATCTTTTGTTTTATTTGTTTTGATGTTTTAAGTGCTAAAATCCTAGAAAAGGAAAAAGACAGCTGAGATGCTTAGAAAGATGCTGCTCTATCCACAAGAATGTTTATTCTGGAAGGAAAAGATTACTGTAAACAATAGCCCAGCTTCAAACTTCTTACTTCCCTCTTCCTATTTCTCAAAGTAGTTGTTCTTAAAAAAAAAAAATACTTTTTAGTAAGTGACTCTATTTGTTTAAGCTATGATCCAAACACCCAGCTTAGTGTCATGAGCACACAGACCGAGAATCATCTGCACTCCATCATCTATTAAAGCTTGGAATATTCTGTTCAGAACCTGTCCCCATATTTCACTAGCACGTACCTGCGTAGTCTTTCTCTTTCTTGACCTAGGGCATCCTTAGCAATTTCTCTCTCTGCACTTATTATTTTCCAGAAACAAAAGCCCTTCTGTACAGATACCACATGATAAATTTCTAGTAAGGCATTGACTATTTCCTTTCACTGTTAACAAACAATTATTTCTGATTCAAAGTCAATTTCTCTTCAGTGTGACAGTATCATGAGATGGATAGACATGAAGAAACTTCAGATTTGCTCTTAACAATGGGAATAATGTGATACGCAAAGCAATGCAGCCTGACCCTGCTTTTTAAAAATGTAGCTTGATATTCTCTCCTCTTTCTCCCTCTGCTCTTCCCTTCTCTTGTGATTTGAAAAATGTCATGTTTAAAAGCTTTGGCTGGCCCACAGTGTCATCCACGGGATCCATCATCATCTTCTCAGCTCATCTCTCTCTCTATTAAAAATAAGATATTTATATATCTAGATGAAATGGGAGAAACCGAGTCCAGATAAATGACTTCCTGTTGTCATTATTGCTGAGTAGTACATTATTGGAGGATGTTCGGCCATGATGTAGTGTTATTGCCTTCTGTTATGCTGACTGGAAACGATCACTCATAACCACATACTGTAAAGTTTATTTTTAAGAATTAAACTGTTAATTAAAGAGAAGAATAATGAAGACAGGAAGCATGAACAGAAAAGTGGTGAGAGATGTCACAGGTTGCAGGTGCTAAAGTCCATCGAGGAGATACATGGATTCCCTTAAATAATCCCATATCTCTGAATAGTTGAGTGAAGTCAATTATTATAAATCTTAGAGGAAAGAAACAGTGTTTGAAATAAGCACTATCACTGTTCAGTACAGAACTCCCTTGGTGATGGTGAACGCAGCCCCAGCCCAAAGCTGTTGAGGAATTTTCCACAGAGCCTAGAGTGAAGCCATATCTTGGTGCTTTGAAATGCCCCACCTGTTCGAGAGATGACCTGAGGAGACACTTAGACATCGCATTAAGTAATTAAGTACCCTGAATCATACAGTGAGAAAGCATTATTATTTTTTTGTCTTTTTTCCTACATCTACAAGTAAGTATCAGGTGCTTTAACATGACCCATCATAGGCCAATCGTCCTTTTTAACAAAGAAAGAAAAGACCATGAACCTTCTAACAGTACCTGGATAGAATGTAGGCATATAGATTTACAGTTTATTTGTTTTTGTAATTGCCTTCTATTTATTGCAAGAGAAACTGGTTTTCATTTATGGTAGTCATATGATGTTTTCTTTTAAAATAAACTAGTTTAAGTTTTTTAAAAGTAAGTAAATTTAAATATTATGTAGGCAGTAGTAAATATAAAAAAAAAATTGAAGAAGGAAACTTGTAGTATGACTATGTGAAAAAAAAGTTAAGGTTTGCACAAATGACCAAAGTTTGGGAAATACTGGGTTAGCATGGATTTGTGTCAAAAAACACACAAATGACTGAGGTAATTCTTTAGCATGATGATAAAAATATCAGAAAACAAAAAAGAGATACAGAAATAAAATCAGTATTAAGCCCACAAGGAAAAAAAAAATGTCTGATGTTTCAAGAAATATTTTTAGGGAGTCTTTTAACACCTGTTAAACAAATTAAACAAATCAGTTTTCTTTACCCCCCCAAAAAGGGTATTCAGCAACCTTAAGTAAACAAAGAATTAATATCTGAGTCCTTGCCTCTCATGCATTCCATTCAAAGTGACTCACACTGAAACTTAGAAAAATAAGTGTACTTTGACTGAAATGAAAGATCAAAAGTCAGAGATTTATTTTAAGCTCACCTGACACTTGGTGGAAGGATGTATATAAAACTATTTAACAGAGATGACTACAGCCTGGTAGATTTCTGTTCTTGTGCTTCGAAAGACTCAGACTTGGGTACCAGGATCTCCTGTTTCCTTATGAAGCCATCTCCCTCACCAGACGCTCTAGCCTCCAAGACAGCAGAGTTGTGTTCATAGCCCTCTCTCCCAGGACTAATCCATGGCTTGCCCATTGCTGACACGCATAAGAATTGAATGAATGAATGAAGAAATGAATTTAAGATTTTTATATAGGACCCGATCTGGTGAGACACAATAAGAGAGAAGAAATATGTACCTCCTCTCCCAGACAATAGTCAGCAAACTACCGGAGTCAACATTTTCGTTTTCTCTTCACTGTTAACCTTAAAAGTGAAGGTCATAGTCAACGCAGTTCAGCCGGCCGTTTTACACTCAGTGCACGAGTTCTGTTCATCTCTCTGTGAAGCTGAAAAGATTATAATGAAAATGCCTCAAGAAAGAAGGGAGGGACGACTGGAAACAGTTTGCTCTGACAACTGGTCTCAGTATTTTCTCATTGCCTTGCATTTTTTCCCACTAAAACGACGAATGTGGTACAATGAATAGACGAGATCCTTCTGTCTGGGGATGGCATAAAAATAAAACAATACTGTACTGATTTTTCTCTCTGAGAATTGTCCTCCTCGCACAATTTTGGAACACTGGCAGAGCTGTTAACACCATTGATAGGAAACAAAGCAAAACTTGGGAGAGAGGCTCAGACCCCGGGCTTGTGGATGTCAGGGATTCACAGCACAGCTGGACGCCACTGTCAGACTCCTCTGGCTTCAGTACCCTGCCAGCTACCAGGAGGCCTTTTTTCTCTTCATGAAAGTGCACTTTTTCCTCAAGGTCACACGTTTACGGTTTCTTAAAGGGATTCCTACTGGTCGTGGGACTCCTTCCAGTCTGAGGAGCCTCCTGGGTGCTTTGAAGCATGGCTTCGTGCAAGCTGCCCTGCAGCCTGCCGAACTGGAGCTGGAATACAGAGAGAGGGCCCCCGGCTTTCCCCTGTAAAGTCCCTTCTACTTTCCTCACAGGCCCGACGGTCTGCCACTGAAAAGTTTGCCCCGCTTCCGGGAAAACATCCAAGTCTTATGCACGCTTACACACATCCTAGGTGGGCCTGAGGGCAATTAAATCAAATCTATATGATTCAGAGCAAGCTTAAAATATTCCCTGGCCTGTGCCTTACTCTGGAGTTTTCAATGGAGGGCAGGAACTTCTCCCATTCTGGAAGGGATGGGCAAGGTTCCAATCGCCCCCTGCTCTCCACAAGCCACTGGCAGGAGGGAGCTTCATTTCCCGATGATTCATCCCTTCTGACCCTGGAGGGCCTCCCAGGCAGAGGAGCCAAGGCCACGTTCTCTGGGCACCCTGTGCCCATAATCAGTCACATCACAGACAAGGAAGTGATGCCTTTGTCCTGTAGATGCTTTGAAGACGTGTTTCACTTATGTTTCTCGTGTCTTTCCTTAGTCTCTGGTTTTGTACCTGTTGCCCATCATGCAAGGAGACTGCAGCTTTTAAGATCTGTGATGCCTTTTTGAAGGAGCCTGAGTCAGAGGACGCTCATGGGCACGGTGAACCAAACCGAAGTTTAACCAGCTGAAATACCCGTGAAAAATGACCCAATAAAGCAAGAATTACAATTAGCCAGGCAGCATCGTGTCCTGAGGAAAAAACTCAGGCACGGGCCTCATAGATGTGAGTTTGATTCCAAGCTTTCCCCATGTTAGCTAAACCACAGAAGTTGACTGAACCTCTTTTTTTCTCATTTGCAAGTGGGAGGGAGGGACATGCTTCATGAAAAAGGGGCACAATGTCCATAAAGCATCTCATATATAAACGGCAGTTATGTTCGAGGTTCTGTTAGTAGTCGTTTATCTGCGAGAAAAAGTATTTTTTTAAAGAGGTATATTTTGCCCCACTGTGTTTTCAAAATTTATTCTGCTTAATTCTGGTTTAAGAATGTAAAGTTCTAGCTGTTCAATTAATTCCACTGGAATTAAATTTAATTAGAGCAGGCCATTGTTTTCCTAATTGCTGTGTTACCAGCTATTAGAATATTATTTAACACACAGTGGTAGCTCAATACATAGTTGTTGGTAGACCCAATTAAATATTAACATTTTCAGCACTGGTAAGAACACAAACACTATTGTTTCTTCTACAACTGGCTCTTCAATTGTACCTTCCCAGAATGCCTCAGGCTCACATTTTAGACTGCTCATCATTTTAAGGTTGTGCCCAGTTAGACTAGAGTGTCTTGACAGGAAGAATGCCTCGTGTTTCCTTAGATACTGCCTAGCTCAGTACATCACACATGGCCAGTATATTATAATATAGACCCTAGTAATTGCTTCTTAGAAGAAATCACTGTGGCTTTGGTAAAAATCTCTTCCAAGTCTTATTTCTGCCAAGGCACTTGTTTGTTCCTAACCTGCAGTTAATCCCAGTCTAGACGTTTTCATTCTAATTTCTTCACTTATTAGGTACCATAATTTATAAAATTTCCAATGTAGTCAATAGACACACCTCACACTAACACTAAAATGGACTTTAATTGGGTTATTTTTAAAAGATAAATAATAAGCCACTTTTTATCCTCTATTTAGTTTTTTAGAGTAACTAGTATTACTTTCATTTTTTGCAAGTTATAGCAATCGTTCTCAACACCCTTAAAGAAACAACAGTGCTTTCGAAAACTCAGCTCTGTTCCTTCTGACTTTGTTGGAGGCCTCTTACTAATCAGAATCCCGTAATTCATCTTTCTCCTAATGTTGCTGAGTGAATCTGTGATGATCGATCACTTAGAGATGAATCCACCTTTTTCCTCCTTGACTGAATATGAGGAAATAGCAATGAGCATGCATCAAATATTGACTACAGAGATAAGAACTCTGTTCTGTGGGGAAAAAAATACTTTTTCGATGTTATGCTTGTGACATATTTAGGACATCTATTTTATCATTATTCGGCTGCACAAATCCCTTTCTAAAGCATGCTCAGAATATCAAGGAATCACTTTCTGTATCTATCACATAAGTGTATCCACATAATCTATTCATGCCCATTTTCCCATGGCTTTTGACAAAGTCTTTCATGTGGAGAAGCCAGCATTTCTAACATCTTTGTTCCCACAGAGATGAATACGAAGCCAGAAGAATCTTGTCAGAATCTCCTTAGCTTTCCTGCCCAAATTTTCCTTCCTATGCTAGCCCCTCTGAACTCTAATTCAAGGGGAACACTACGTTTCTCAAGGCCATGTGGAAAATACACAGTAAGGACATTGCCTTGGATGGAAAACTCTGTCTGAAGGAGCGAAGGAGCAATTATTCTTATTTTCCTTAAGAAGGGTTCTCCTTCCTCTCCTATGGCTGGACTAGAAAAACTTCTGCTTTATTTCACTTTAATATAGGACAGGTTCAATTTACAAAAGCCAAGTGAGACCAGGACAGGATAACAACACAGGTCTTTGAAGCCAGTAACAGGCAATTGCAAACTCTTTTCAAGAGTGAAAAACTCAGAGTTAATAGCAGTTACACTCAAATAAAAGTCTGTAGAGAAGGTCTACATATATGAAAATAGGTTTATTGAACCATAAACAATAGCAATTGTTAATTCTAATGTCTGTCACTGATCAGTGGAAACTCATTGATACTGATGGCTTTACTAGAAGCTCAGTGAAGCAAGTCCATTACAAATACATAAAAATCCACTCTGGGAGTTATCAGTTTGAAGAGAGTACAGGCAAGAGAGAGTCTACTAAATGTTATTTGAGGTCCCACTCTTCTCTCTGCATTGTTGCTGCTATTTGTTTATGTTTTCTCTTGAAAAGTCACCCAGCTCTCTACCCTTTTCTTTCTTGTTTTAGATCTTCAGGGTTGACAGAACTTACACCAAGACTCTTTGTGACCAGTGTCTCCCCAGTGATTATCTTGGCTTTGTCTGCAAATTACTCACTCTACTTTCAGTCCTTTAAAAACCACACGAAAAGCTAGCCATGTGTTTAAAAACATTAAGTAAGGGCAATTATGGGAAGAATGAAATATTAGGAACATTCTTGTACAATTACAACCACAGTGGTTTTATCTACTCCTTGTTACAAATTGTTTCTTAACCACATCTCTGATTCTCAGACCTAATGGATTATGGCCAATCCAAGACACAGTCTTGGCCTAAATCACCTGTCTCCCCACGCCTGGGCTTGCTTTTGTCATCCTCACTAGCCGATTCTGGCCAATTCTCCTTCCCAGGAGAAGGTAAGGATCCTGGTTTAATATTCAGTGCTAACACAGAGGTTCAGATTTCTGGGTGCCCATGCAAACCAAATAATGTCCTCCCTCGTGTGCAGATTCATTCATTCCTGGTTACCTATAGGAGGCAGCCTCTCTTGTTCTTAGCCTGGCAGACCACCCTGTCTTCCCACAGCAACTAACTCTTTTACTAGTAAGCATGCTTTACTCATTTCTGTTGTCTGGCACTAATCTTTAACAGATATGGAACGCCCTTCAATTACACCCACCAGCTCACCAAGTGAGAGACGTTCTGATGTGCCCAGGGGTTTTGTGTTGTTTCTTTTATATGTTAAAGTTCATTTTTCTTATACATTCACTTTGGAAAACTATTTGGCAGTTTGCACAAAGCTAAATATATACATGCATTAGGACCCAGTCTTTCAACTCCTAGGTATAGATCCATCATAAATGCTCACAAATGTTCAGCAAAAGAAATAGATGATGTTTTATAGTTACACTCTTGGTATTATCCAAAAAATGAAAAAGAAAAAGAAAAAACAGGAAACAAACCAAAGGTTCCCTTACAACAGAATGGATAAATTGTGGTATGTTCATTCAATGGAATTATTATATATAGCAAAGGGAGTGAACAAATGAAAATTACGTACAATGTGGAGAAATCTCACAAACAATATTGAGTGAAAGAAGCCTGACATAAAAGAATACATGTAGTTGGATTCCATTTTATTATGTGGGAAAATGGGCAGTCTTAAGCTATGATGTTAGAAGCCAGGGTAGTGGTTACATTTGAGGAAGGGGATTAACTAGTGACTGGAAAGGGTAAGGGAGTACTTCCAGGATTCTGGTAAATTCTAATTCTTGGTCTGAGTGCTAGTCACATAGGTGTGTTTATTTTGTGGATATTCATTTAGCTGTGTTCTTGTGATTTAAGCACTTTTCACTATTATTGTACATTTAATGAATTACTTGAATAAATGTATGCAAATGAGTGATGTGCTTATAAAATATTTATTGATGGTACTCCAGCAGATATATTGATATCAAAACACAAATAATTCTCATCTGAGAAGAAGGTTGAGGGTCACAGGGGATGAGGCACCTTTTCCAAATGTCACCTATTAATTTAGTTTTACAGAAGGAAACCCTGAGACCCAGACCCTGGAGAGAATAAAATATGACTTTCCTAAGGTGGTAGAGTTGGACCAGAAATCAGAATCCATGACTCAGTCTGGCATTCTTGGGCCACACAACATTCCTTTAGATAAGAAATCATCTTGAAGTTCTCTATAAAATAGTTTAGGCTTTTTAACTCAATTTATTATTCTTCCATGAGGTATATAAAAATTAAAAAATGTTTGCCTGGTGAAAAAACTCTTGGTCACTATACTTCTGGACTGAGTATTCCATTGCCCCAGACATCTGGGCTGCGTACAGAGACAAGTGGTAAATCCTGGTTGAAAAATTCAAAGTTTCTATCCAGTCCCTGCTCCTCACGCATACACCATCTTTCTCACTCTCCATTTACTACCCACACTACTTATATCCGTCAATTGAATACATTCACTCCTTCACTGTGGCCATTCAATACAATTAGCAACTGTCTACTAGGTACCAAGCAATATTTCCATTGTTTTGTTCTAACAATAGTTAGACATATTGGATTTGCCCCAAACCATCCAGACTCTCTTATGAAGCTATCTAATAACCACAAGATTATTAATTTGCCAAGACTGCTGACCGGAATCACTAAAATGATTCCATCCCAAGAGCCTTGCTTCCTATCCTAAGAGTTCATCTATTCAACAGATAAATCTACATCACTCCACATTCAGGCTCAGAGCCAGACATATTTTGACTGTGGTCTGGGGTAAGGGGTGGATGAGATAATGATGAGCAGTTCTAAAAAAAATCTAACGTTTAACACTTAATATGCCATAATAGTCCAATTAGCCTCTTTCTAAAGCCTTACTTCCTATTTTTGAGCTATGAAATCTTGAATAAGCTGCTTAACATCTCCAAGGCTCAATTTTTTCAGCTGTAAAATGAGAATGATAATAACATCTACCCCCTTTGACTCTTGAAAAAATTAAATGAAAAACTGTATATTAAACAATTAAAACTATGCTTGAGAAAAGAGTGAGAACCATTCATGATTAGCTATTATTATCACAATAATTTTTATCCTTGCTCTTATAACTCTATTATTGTCTTGGCTACTGGTTAAACTGACTGTCTTAGAGCAGGTTCTCCCAAAAGTAGACTCTGAGCTAAGGATGCAAATGCAAATGATGTAGTAAGGGACTGTTTTAGGAGACACCAATGCAGGAGTTATGGGAGCAGGATGAAACATGGGAAGAAGTCAAGAAACGGTACCATTTCAGGTTAAGTCCAGCCTCAGCCTGACCTCAGGGGGAGCTGCGGAGTGTCAAGTGTACCTCGGAGTTTGTCTCATCTCAAGGCAAAGTCGCTGGGCTTTTTGTACTCCTGCAGCAGTCTGTCGTTGGTTAAGGGGTGGGAGGGAATGGATAACTACGCCTACGAGGTGTAACTTCTGAGAACTTTAGGCTCTGCATTGATATGAAGCAACTCCAGGAGCCTAAAGGCAATCCTCTGAAGGTCTCGGCAGAAAAGCATGGGTCCCCAAAACTGGTAAAGGAGATTTGAGGGACCTTGGGTAGGCTGGTGCCATGCCTGCTGCAACTTCCTGTGACTGAATTTGTGCCATCTCTTATCAACTCTCCATGCTCAGCATCTGCTTATTTGACTATCAACTGACCATATCTTGCCTATTCCTAGTTCTGCTTGGCTGAAGACCCAGATATATCTTCCAGACCCAGACGTCTACATCCCGGGCCCCATAAAAATAGCTCCCATGCTCCTTCCTCTGTTAAAAATCCCTGGATCTACCTAACTATGATAATTCAACACTTAATATGCCATAATGGTCCTCCTGACCTCTCTCTAAAGCCTCATTTTCTATTTTTAAGCTGTAAAATCTTGAACAAGATGCTTAATAACTCTAAGCCTCCATTTTTTTCATGGCTTATCCCAGCCAGGTTCTATTCCTGCTTCTCTCCCACTGGCAGGAGAAAAATGGGCATCACATCTTTGCTAATTTTGAAGTGCATAATTCTTTAAATCATCCAGAACTCCTTTAGAGTCAATTTATTTATTTTTATTAGTTATATATTTTATTTGTAATTGCGCATATAACTATGCTTTATTTATTAACTACATTCGTGCCTTTGTTTGAGAATATGAGCAGTCACAAGAATAAAAGAATTAAGAACCAAACATCGGTATTTGTAGAAACTGAGAAATAACTTGCAAATGAAATACATATCAAACTTGGCACATGTGAACAATGAAAAATGAATCAAATCTATGTTAAAAAATCAATTCTCTGCCCCATAATTTATGTCAGGATTTTACATATAATAAAATCCTCCCTGAGCAAATAACTGATAAAGCAATAAAGCTGTCAGAAGCAATGCACAGACTGTTTGACTGGACTATCTAGAAATGTTCCCATTCAGAGGCAGATATCCTGTTATATTAAGCTACATGAAGAAAACATTTATCTATTGTGCGATAAACCTGACAAGTACTAAATCAGCTGCCTAAGAAGACTCTCTGGAAATGCACCTCTACAAAGGCTGATATTTAATTATATTACCCTGAGTGTGAGATATAATTGCACCTATTATGTGATAGGAGTAAAAAAGGGAGCAGAAATGAACTGCCATTGAACAACAAAGTAATTACCCATTATTGAAGATAAGATAGGACATTTCCATTGTATTTTAAGACTGGATTTATTCATCAATGTTTCTGTTACTGCCTCTACATCTACATGACCTAAAAAGAAGGTCAACCCAGCAGCAAAAACGTTACCCACATGCAAAACTTCCTGACACCTGAAAGCAGACACTAGCATGAGCTCCACATATCTCGACCCCAAGATGTTATCTTTCTCCTCATCCTGGCTTTCCCTCCTGAGTTCACCGCCTGCACCCGACAGTTACCCAAGCTACAAAACTCAGAATCATTCTTGGCTACTCTCTCATCCCTTACACCTACTGGAACGTCAGTTCGTCACACTTCTAAACTCCTATCAGTTCTGAGTCCTCTTTCCCAGTCTCTGGTTCCACTGTCTTGTTCTTTGTCCTAGATATTTCTTGCCAAGCCTGTTGTATTTGTCTCTTGCCACATCTTGCCACCCCAGCCGTGTGGCTACCCAGGCTACTGGCAGAACACTGATGTCAAGGTAAACTTCTGAAACATAGATCTAGTTATGTCATTTTCTTGCTTTCAAAATGGCCTAAGTTCAACAACAGAGAGTTCAGAAGAAGCCAGACAAGAAAGAACATTCTCAAGGATTCCACTCACAGAAAGGTAAAAGAAAACAACAACAACAAAAAAGTAGCATTTAGGGAAGTACACTCGAGTGGAGTATTAGTATCTAATTGCTGCTATAACAAATTATGAGGAATTTAGTGGCTTAAACAACACAAGTTTATTATTTTACAATTACGGAGATCAGAAGTCTGAAATGGATATTTCAGGGCTAAAAGTGAGGTATCAGCAGAACTGTGTTTCTTCTGGAGGCTCTAGGGGAGAATCTGTTCTTTGCTTTTTTGCAGGTTTTAGAGACCTGACCACCTACATTCCTTTGATTGCGTTTCCCTTCAGCAATCAGACCACTCCCACCTCTGCTTTTGTCATCAGTCTCCTTCTCTGACTCTTTTGCCTCCCTCTTTCCCTTATAAGGACACTAGTGTCGTACTGGGCCCTCGCAGACTATTCTGGGATAATTTCTCCACCCTTACTTTAATCACTTCTGCCAAGTCCCTCTTGTCATGCAAGGTAACCTGTTCTCAGGTTCTGGGGATTAGGATATGGACACCCAAACTAGGGGTGGGCCTTGGAGGGTGGCCATTATGCTGCCACCACAGGTGGAAAGATCATAAAGACGCCCCAGGAAGGAGAGACCCTGAAAATCAAAAGAGAGTTTACTTGTGGGAGAAAGGGGTTATGGTCAGGGAAACATGCAGAAACAGGCTTTTAGGGGGCTAGACGTTCTCTATTTCCTGAACCAGGTGGGGGTTATGTGTGTTCACTTTCAAAGAGTGTTTTAAGCCATTTACTTTTTTTTTTTTTTCATGTTTTGTAATATAGGTGTTTTTCCCATTAAAAAAAATAAAGATTTCAAAAACCCTGTCTAAACGTCCCTATTACACTATTTTGGATTCCTGGTCCTTGCAAAACGCCCCCATCTTCTTTTTCCAACCTCACCTCCAGGCTCCCCACCCCTCCCCTGGGTCCGTTCCTTTCCTTCACCTCACATTTTATCTTCCAGCCTCACTGACCCATAGGATGTTCTTTTGCCCCTTTGCGTCTTTACACATAAAATTTGCTCTGCTTGGTCTGCTTTTACTTTCCTTGCTTAATGAATATCATCGCATTTATTAAAGCACAGGCCAAATGCTATCTCCCATGCTAAGCCCCACCCTTGACTCCTCTGCTCCCCTCCCTTCCACTGTATCTGTGGATAACCCATTACAGCTCTGGTCATGTCCTGTTGTGAATTGATATTCATGTCTCTATTTTCTCAGTAAATCTCCAAGCAACTCTGAGACATCTATTCCTTAGCAAAGTGCTTGGCATACAATCTATATTTAATAAATATGTGTTTAAAAATGTGTGATCCATTCTACTGTGTGAAAAAGGTTAGAGGATAGGGTTGGGGAAGATGGAGGTTAAAAAAATGGAGTGAAGCCAGGTTCACAAATCATGTTCTAGGCTCACCAAGTTGGATAAAAGAAATTGCAGTTTTGAAAATAGGTATAAATCCAAAATGTACAGACACTTCATATATAGTTGATTCTCATGGTTTGCAGTAGTAATGTTCTATAAAGTCATCAGAAATACTGAAATATTTTTCCCAACAAGAAAAGCTGGGGCAATATTGTGAGGACCAGGCATCCAGAATAATAGATACTTTCAGATGGGTTTTTAATCTTTGTTAATGTGAAATAAACACATATTAAAAATGCATAAAATAGTACTGAACTATTGCTCCTAGGGGAAATACAGGGCTAGGTAACTGTGAACTTCTGGTAATTACGTAACATTGTTTTAGGTGTGTTTCTGTTTAAAGACACTTTATTTAATATATATCATTGATCATTAACCTTGAATCATAGCCGACAGCATTAGAACTCATGCCCGAACGAAGTTCGCCTAATACACAAACATCCTCCATACATACATTCCAGCCTTCCTGCTCTAAGGAACACTTAGCCAGCACTTCAGCACTATGCTTGGAGCTATTTTAAACAGCAAAATCAACAAATGCACAAAAATGAGAAAAACATAGTACTAAATGTGTCCCGAAAAGGATACTTGTTTACTGTATAAAAGCTGAAACAAGAAGGCAGAGCATCTCCTCACTTCGTTTAATATCAACTGGGAATGTACATGTCTGGTAACTGAAATTTTTGCTGCTCTGTGTGTGCCCATGTCCACAAATAACCTCTAACGTGCTGTTGAGTATTGATTTAGGGATTACAAATAAATTTTAGCAAGTAGGTAAATTCACAAATATAAAATCCACAAATTATGAAACTCAACTGTACATTATTTTAATTTTACCATTATCCCTACTTTTCAAGAGTGGAGAACAAGGCTTAGAGCATTGACTAGCCTAACATCACAGGGCTGATATGTGTTAGAGGCAGTATTTAAACCTCTACAGCTCAGCCAGAAGCCAAGACTTGTGCTCTGCCCCCTACAGGCTAGTTGTAGTCCTGCAAAGTCGCTTTTAGAGGGAGTCTTAGAACTACAGGTTTGGGGACTTTATTTTCTAATTTCTTTTGTTCAGTGGTTCTCTGACTTCTTAGTATATTTAGCTTGTCTTGCCTCTTAACAGAATTCTACTGAAATGTTGTCATAGTTATCTTCCTTTATAGATTTTCAGTTTGCTTTCATGTCATTAATAGATTATTTAAAGGAATAACTCTTTTTTACTCACCATAAGACTGATGTAATTTTAAAATAGTCACAAACATGGCACCTGAGAGTTTATTACTCATTCTTTATTATTAATAGAAACTCAGTTAAGATTTACTGTCCTATTTCAATATAGTCTATTGACATTTTTGACCTTGGATCTTCAAAAATTATAAGAGTGATATAGTTTCTTTGAGTTTATCTCACACTTCCAGGGACATAGGAACCCCCAGGAAAGGGAGAATGCTGGTGCACAGAAACCATTCTATGTGGATTGCCAGCTTATAGAACATGAAGTCTTCAGAATTCTTCCATGTGCATGTTTCCAGCTATGGCCCACTTTCCATTTAGCCACAGACCAACGGGAATTAAGCAATTCATTATTTATTTATGATGCAAAAAATGTTCTCTATAATACATATTCCAGCGTAAGTGTTCATCATAAGCAAAATGTTCTTAGATATTCAATTCATGAGACTGTTACTTTGTTACATCTTGGCGTTAAGCCGAGATGACCACAGATCACAACTTCTGCCTAAATAATCATTTGACCAGAAGATCCTGGTTTGGACTCAATTTTCAATAACTATTATGCTGTCACCTCTCGTTATTAACGTTCTCTTTAATGTGATTATGATTATGACAGTCATAAGATCAATTCTAGAATTTCACATAATACAACCAAATAATTCTGTAATGACTACGAAGAACAAGGTTGTTCCAAGATGTTGAAATAAAGTTGAATGTCGATCAAGTCATTCACGTTCAAGCCGCCTCCCATGTTCAATCATAGTCCCTGCTTTCACCTCTTAAGGAATGGAAGTGAAACGGGAAATATATAGTTAGCAACTAGGTAGACTTAAATCCTTTACATTTTTTAAAACAAGTTTTTTCTTGTATTACTATTAAATTACGTTAACCATTAACTACTCCTCACCTTAGGTACCCTTCAAAAGTCACCCAATAAGGTAATAAGTCAACATTTTATTTCATTTTTGTTAGAATGAAAACCAAATGGCTTCATTTTCTGTACTTGACACTTCCCAGGTGAAATTCTCCCTGCCCTCTCTGATTGATTCAAGAATTCCACAGCAATCTTAAATCGTTCTGGTGAGTCAGTACCTGAGTTTTTACAATTTGATTACAATTCTAAAAATGACAAACAGCCTTTTACTCTGGATGCTGTTGGAGGTTAAGAAAATATTTATGTAATCAGCAATGAGCACAGAGAATCCAAGAAGTCATTAATGACAAGTTATTTTATGTGAGAGATTGCAGTCAGGTCAGATTCAGAGCTTAAGCAAAAGTATTTTCCTGTAACTTTCCTCCAAATGAGCACATTAAAGTCAGAGAAAGAACAATGCTTCTGCCATAATTCATAGTTTTCTGAAAGCTAAATGACCTTTTAAAAAAATTCTTGGCCTCAAGATGTGATAAAAATGGAAGGGATATGAATACCTACAATGCAGTAATGAATTGTAAATGACTTAGTAATCCACCTCCAGCACTCGCAGACCCTGTCCAAAAAAGCATCTATTCATACATCTGAACTATCCAACAATAGCTCCTTCTACTGGTATCTGAATTCCATACCAAACTGAAAATTATTCTGGTTATGAAAATAAAAAAGCTTTTCCTAAATGATCTTGGTACAGGTCTTTGTTGTTTGCCTAATTTAAAATGCATTCTAACATATCAAACAATATATTAAACATCAAAATGAATACATTCCATTAGTCAGGCTGCTCTATTAACTTCATATTTTAAGAAAAAGTATCAAACGCTACAGTCCTTTTCTCCCTCCCAGCAGGAGTGTCTGATGGTCTCAGACTGTGCTCTGAATGGAGAATCCAGAGCCTCCAGGTCGTAAGGTAGGTTGCCTGTCATTCACACTTTGGGAGCCCCACTCCACATCACAGGCATTCAAGTGGTCAAATCCAAACTGGAGAGGTAGAGCTCAGCAGTGCTCTAGAGCTTGAACTTCAAGCCTCATTACCAAAAAAAAAAAAAAAAAGTGAGGAGTAAGGGGCCCTCGCTCAGAGTCCTGGGTTTTCATTCTGGGGGCTTTAAGGCTTAAGTTTTCCACCCCTGCCTCTCTCTAGCTATTGTGATGATTAAATGAAATTATCTTGAGATGTTTTCACACGGAGCCCAGTTAGATCTGGATCTTAGAAGACAGGGGCTGGCTAACAGTGAGATATAAAACTCCCCAGGTGACGCAGGACTGAGAACCCGTGAGTTAAAGTCTCTCTCTTGTGGTTGTTCTCACTCTGGAGATTTGATGTACAGATACACAGCCACAGCACGTCACGTGGCGAGGCCGGAAGCTCTTCCTAACTCAGTCACCCAGATACTTCAGGACAAAGTGCACCTCGAGAACGATGGCCGAGTCTAAGAAGGGAAACCTACAGAACCTACACGTGCGTGAGTAGCATTGGCAGTGGGGCACATGCCCAGCAAATATTCCTGTGGTCCAGACAAGATTAGGGCCCAGTAGGGGTAGCCTTGCAATTATGGACAGGATGGATGGACTGCACAAAGCCACCTGGTTCAACATCGACTTCAAGTAGCAACAACTGAAACATTGATGGGAAAGAAAATAGGGCTCTGTTAGTGGACTGATCATATACTCTAGTTATTGCTCAACTTGGCATTTGGGAGCAGAGCTGAGTTCTTTTGAACTAAGCAAACCTCATGGTGCTTTGTCACCCCTGGACCTGGAACTTGGATGAGGAGAGGGAAAGAGAGATTCAAGAAAGATACAGGATGTCCTGCTAATTTACCATCTTTTAAATTCATTGCATAATATATTATTATGTATTACATAATCTGAAAATTATCCTGTTTAGTTGTATAATATACAATCTGAAAAAGTTATTTAAAAAGTTGACTCTAAATACTTCTAGCCCTGACAGACACAGATAATACCTCTGTAGATCTTCTTCCACTTAGCAAAACACATTGTTGGGCCTCTTGGTTACGAAAAGAAAATCCCCAGAGCATCACCTGGAAGATAAATGGGTGAAACTAAAAGAAAGAAGTCGCTCTGCATTGTGTTCCCCCTTATGACGGCATCGTGAGGTACTTGTTTGTTCCCTACTAATGGACATGTTTGCTGTAGAAATATATGTGTGTGTGTGTGTGTGTGTGTGTATCTTTTATTTTATGTAAATATAAAAATATTGCAGATTCATTTGTGTCATGTATATTCATATATATATATATATATATATATATATATATAATATTCATATGCACTAGCATTTCCATAGAATAGACTCTAGCAAGTGAGATTTCAGTGTATAGGACAGCACTTTTTAACTTTAATAAGCATATGAATAATCACTGAGAGTCTTATCAAAATACAGATTCTGATTCAGTAGGTCTAGGATGTGGCCTGAAACTCTGCATTTCTATCAAGTTCTCAGGATGCCAATGTTGCTGCTGGCTGGTTCATGGACCACTTTTTCAGTAGCAAGTTTAGAGAGCATGTATTTTCTGTATCCTGATAATTAATAAAATAAGAAAGAGAGAAGATTAAAAGTGAAAAAGAGTAATAAAAAAATTTTTTTAACTTTATCAATATATTGTTAGAATTTGTTGTAGTGCGCTTACTACTTTAGTTATTAAAAGAATAGACATATTTGGCACAAGCAATGAGACGATTTTAATAATTAGCAAGTGGATGAAAATATTTTTTTCCTCTTCCCAGTAATAACCAGGTGAGTTTCTCCCATTCTCTCCAAAGTAAATGTTTTCCAATACTACTGTAAGAATTCTAGAGAGATTCTTATTTTTCTCTTTTCTTGCCTCTAAACTGACCCTTTCATTTTTTCCCCAACCACCTGCCTAGCGGCCTTACCCTACATTCAGCCAGTGTCGTGTAAATCTCACGCTTTTTCTTCTTGGTAAAATGCAAAATTCTCAGCGGACTCCTCTCCACTGAGGATAAATAATGCAATTTACTATCTGAGACAATGAAACCATTACAGGACAGCTGAGACTTAGGTATGCCATGAGAGTAAGCCCAGGATGGTCAACTGCGTTTCTTTGCAAAACCCTTCAGTGGCCTAGCCTGCAGAAAGTGGGTCCAAGCAATTCCAGATGTTATATTTATCTTAGGTAAATGAATAAACTTTATTTCATGTTACCTTTTCGGGGGGGGGGAGTGGTAAATCTGTTTTTTATGAGTTTTTCATTGTTGTTTTTAGAAACCAGAGAAGAGTCGGATAGTTGGGAAAGATCTCACTTGGTGAATAAGTGAAAAGTACTATCTGATTTTTAGAAAGAAAAACCTGCAGGAAATATGAGAACCTAAGAATGGGTTTGAAATCATTGTTATATTGTGAGAAATCTCGGCTTACCTCAATGACCCTATTAACAGAGAGAAATATTGGGGTCAGCAATTAATTTGAAGATCTAATTAATGGACTGACTGGTGTTAGGTGACCTTGAGAGTATAATTCCAACTTGTTTTTTGTTTAGGTTTGTCTTACTGTGTCTGAAACTTGGAAACCTGCCATTCCAAGTATTCTTTGCCTGCTTATTCATCAGTCAACCCAAGTGGGCAATACGATGGCTCACCAGTCTCTAGCAAGCGAAAAGAAAGATGAAGTTGTCAATGACTGAACCCTCAGCAATGTAAAAATCTGAGATCAGCCATTTTATTTCAAGATTGGTTGGCATTTTACTGGTTGAAACTTGGAAGACCCCCAAGGAAAGTTAACATTTTATAGTTTATGAACTATAAACTAGAACAGAAGGATTTATTAGAAACATAGATCTCACTTCTTGATCCTTTGCAAAGACAATACCCCAGAATTTCTTTGGGCTAAGGATCAGAATTATTTCCCTGGTTACAAAGCACTTACCAAGGCAAAAAACAGGGTAGTTTATAATTTGAAGCAGAGAAAATGGAGAATGCCAAAAGTGTGTGTGTGTGTGTGTGTGTGTGTGTGTGTTGTGTGTGTGTGTGTGTGTGTCTTATAAGCATCTTGTAGATGCCTTTAAACCTAAAGTAATCAGGACAGAGTTTACCTATTGTTTCTCCTCAGGCTTTCTAAATAGTGCTGTGCCATATGCTGGCATCGGAACCCAGAGAGGGGTGTCCCAGCTCTAGCCAGTCAGGTACCATCATGAGGCATACCATCAGTAGGTTGAGACTGACTTCAGCGGCCTGGTTAGACTGCCTTAAGTATTCATATACATTTGTTGTCCTATTTACTCTATTTTTACCCTCTCATCACAGACTATGCTCATTCGGGCAATATCATCATAGTTGAACAATTGTTCCATAAACTAATTATACATAGCAACCTTTCCAGATTCACTGGGAGACTCTGAAATTAGAAATTGGGTTTTAACCCAAGATATTGTATGCTAGAGTAGCTGCAATAAACTGAAACTGTTAGGATTATCTGCAAACTAAGTGGATGTGTCTTTGTTAAAATTTGATGTTTATTTTTAATATGGTTGCCTGCCCTTCTCTATTTGAACAGCTCATTACACCTTAAATATAAACCACATGCGCACTAGAGCATTTATGTAATTTTCTGGGGCAAAGAATTTGGGCTGTGATCCAACACTAAAATATATTACTTTAATATTTATTTGCATCTGTTTGGTATTGTCATGACCCACACAAGACTGAATCATTTTACTTTTAAAAAATAAATAAAAAAGGAAGACAATTCTCTGTTCACGGACTACTTCTAGTCAAGTGGATTTGAAAAGCTTCATTTAAGATTCAGTTCCTCTTTGCAGATATTAGTATCATAAGCATTGATGAAGAATAATGTAATGAATGATGAGTTCTGAACAATACTATGGCTGATTTGGTAAAGCTATGTTTTTGGCTTAAACAATAGGATGTTTGATCAAATCAGCCACAGAGAAGGAAATGGTATTGCAGAAGATGAGTTTCTAATTGAGATAGACAATGAACTCTGCATCAGAAACAGCTGCAGGAAAATGAATCCCATTGCATTTTTACATGTTAATATGCTGAATTTCCACATTAAACAGTCACAATTTTGAGTCCTAGCACATCCAGGTGCCTTACATCTGTGTAGTATATTTAAGAAAGGAAGAATAATAATATGGAAGATGTCATATTCATAGTATTCCTTTTTTAGCATTTTTCTTATTAATTTTACTATCATTATAAGCTTTGCAGTTGACATTATAAGTTTAGATGTCACAGTTCCTCCCTTTTCCATGCAAAAGGACATGCACCTCGTTTCTATGGAAAATATTGACATTTAATTTAAGGTACTATGTTGAAAGAAGCCAGACAACAAAAGTCCTTTTTCTGCATTAGATACCTCTTTAAGGCAAGGTAACCCTGGGAACAAATGAATCCCAAATCTCCACAATTTAACAATATAAAGGTGCATATGATGCTGCAATGTGTTCTCCCAAAACTCTTATGTCGAAGTCCTAATCCCCAGTGTGATGTGGAGTCTTTAAGAGGTGATTAGGTCATAAGGGTAGAGCTCTTATGAATGGGATTAGTGCCCTTATAAGAAGAGACACTTCTTGTGGCTGGGGGAGGATATAATGAGAAGACAGCCATCTGCAAACCAGGAAGCGAGCCCTCACAGACACCAGATCTGCTAGCACTTTGATTTTGAATTTGCCAGCCTCCAGAACTATAAAAAATAAATGTTGGTTATTTAAGCATTCAGTCTATGGTATTTGTTACAGTAGCCCAAGCTGACCGAGACAGTGCTTACGCTATGTATCCTGCACAGGTTAGCAGGAGGCTTTGCTCTACATTCACTGAGAGCCCCAGATACGATGACATTCTGCTGTCTCATAACATCACCATGCTGACACATGACACTCAGGATTGCTATATCAAGGAAAGAAAACATGAAGAACTCATGCCTACCCTTAGTTTCTTAAATCTGCAGTGACAAGGATGACTTTCACTTGCAAATTATAAGCCAGAATTAGTCATTTTGCCCCACACCAACTAAGGGAGGCTAGGAAATAGAGGGAAGCAATTGAATATTTGGTGAACATTATTGTCACTGCCATAGTAATTTTTTTCATCTGTGGGCTAAAAAGCCCAAATCAATTATCTCCTTCAACAGGATATATTGTGTTGGGAATTAATGTCATCTCTTTACACATTACCAAATATTGTGGATCTTATTAAATCCAGTTTTTAAACCTCTATAAAACTATTGCAATTTATGAGAAGCACAGATGTAAAATTCTATATCATTCATAAAAATTTAAGTATTTTTCTAATGGCTACCTCTCTTGGATTTTGCGGGATTTTTTTCCAAATTTCTTTTAAATATATATATTTTTTCTATTTTGAATATTATATATTATATATAGACATCTATATATAATATAGATATAGATATAGATATAGATATAGATATAGATATCTCCATCCAGTGAGGCTCTTGGTGTAAAGAGAGAAAAATAAAAAAATTAGTGTTAAATAAAAATAAAAATAGGTTAAAAATTGACAATGCCTATGAATGGCCTCCAGAGACACGGAATCTATGATGAGCCATCTTTATAACATTAAATATAAGCGTTGATATCAACTCCCACTTTGAAAAAAACTAATTGAATTCATTCTCCTTATATAGGGCAGAAAGCAAATATTAAACCAGCATTTATCAGTAGGCTTGGTGGAAATGGATCAATAAATCCCAAAGGCAAGTTTACTACACACTGATCTCAGGAAGGACCTGAGCTCTAGGGGGTACTTGAGAATTCTACACTGAAATGAGGTAAAGGGGAAAGGCACACGACTGTCTGAATTGCATCTATGGGATGGACATCAAAAATAGACCAATAAAACGGGAAGTATTAGCTTGGGATCAAAAATATTCCCTAAATTTAAAAAAAAAATGGGGTTAATGGGGGAGCTTATATTAAAACAGAAAGAATAAAGAAAAGGAGGTAGATGACAACCTGCAGAACAGTTACATTTATCAAAGCTTAAATATGAATTTCCACATTCACATCTACATAGGGAAGGCAAGTTTAGAGGAAGGATTTTATTTGCATGTCACTTAGGCAAATGACTAGTTGTTTTAAGGGAAAGGATTTTCTTGTCTTCAGAAATGTTTTAGTGCCACGGAGAAAATGTAAACTGTGTTTGAATTTCCATAACCTCTACATTTGATGGCAGGGACCCAGATCCTATTAACAGTTTCTGTTTCAACACCTGTTATCAAATCATAACATTTTAGTTAAGCTGGCAAATGATTCTCTTTCACAATGAAAGTGTAAATGAACTTTGATTTAGAATCATTTTTTCCTAATTATTTTTTTCATACTGTGGACATTAATAGTGGCTTAATGTTCTGACATGCCTAAACACACACATATCTTCATTCTGTATATTCAGTAAGTTGTGTAGATTTCTGTCTCTGCCACTGGAACATAAGTGTTTCAAGGACAAGGTCAACCTTATTCTTCTCTGAATTAGATCAGTGTGGGTTAGTGAACCTTGAATAAAGTGGTCCTCAATACATGCTTATCAAATAAAACACACATAGTCCAGAGGTGAATAAGGATTGGTTTGACAGTCTGAGTGTTGGTTTAGAATCTCCTGGTGACAAAAGACTTTCAATCATTAACACTCGAAAAAAAAAAAAAAGAATGCCTCAAATCCAAGATCATGAAAAGCACATTTCTGAATTTTTGTTGAGAATTATTCCTTAGGGATTTCTCAGCAAAATGGGATAGAATGTCTACCTGCCCAAATTGACATGATCATTGAATATTATTTTTAAAACATATGACTCATTTCCTAATTCTTTATTTATTCTCCATAAAGGAAGATCTTGTCTAATAAGAGTGCATGATTTTCTTATCAAAAGATATAAAAGTTACAGATGAGGAAAAATGGCCACAAAGGGCAGCCAAAGAGAAATAATGAAACAAACAAATGTTCAGGAATTTAAATTTCAACAATTCTAAATAATCTAAACAAAATTAAGAAAGGACAAGAGCCAACCACGCCTCATGCTAAGAGATTAGATGAAAACAAGGAGACCAGGTAGGAAACTTTCCAATGATCCAGACCAGATATGATGGTCGCTTAATCACACTGATTACAGTGCACTGGTGAGAAGTGGATGTACTCGAGATATTCTGGAAGGTAGGCCCGAAGGTATTTCCTGACCACCTGAATGTGGAATGTAACAGAAAGTAGGAAGGGGACACTTTTGACTGAATGAAGTCACCAGATGATAAGAAAGTAAGGGAAGTAGATTTGCAGAGTAAATCAGGAACTCAGTTGGAATATGTTAAATTTAAGAATTGAGATGCCTACCGTAAGAGATGTTTATCCAAGTAGAGATGGTCACTAGACAAGCGGATAGGATACACTTTACGAAACTATCATTCTAATCATAGTAAGCTAATGCAACATAATTTTTCAGGTGAACAAAAGTTAACAGGCATACAACAACACGTCCAAAGATCATACTGCCAGAAAGTAGCAGATATTGTATATGCGTGCGAAATGTGCAGCCATGTTTTATATGTATTAGTTATACATTTCATGTGAGTTTTATTTAGAGTCATGATTTCACACATGTGTGTCTCACATATCTAACAGATATCAAAGGCCTCAGGAGCAGGAATCAGACTTTCTTCAATTCTATATTCCCAGAGATGGCTAATACAACACCTTATCATTGTAGCTACCCTGTAACAGTTGATTTAACTCTACGTAACTACACAGTGTAGAAAGCCACATTTAGAGGCTAGAAGAAGATACAGTAAACCCTTATCTCTAAGGTTTACAGGTAGAATTCTCTTGTAAATTTGACTCTTTATTTTTGTTTCGAAACCTCTTCTCACCTCTCCTTTCTGGGCCCTAAGGGTGTATCAACTCCCCACTGCTACTTGTGAATAGTTACTTAGTAGACTCTCCTCAAATCACCCAATTTGAGAGTATTATGTGTTTCCTGCTGGGGCCCTATCTGATTCAGTCAGGGAGGCCCGACTTACAGGAGCAGGTCCACAGAGGTCCTCAGAGAGGGAACTGGGAGAATGCATGCCCTACTACCCGCTTCTCCCTACAGTGGGTGCTAGAAGCTAAAGTTAACTGGGAATCAGCAAAACAGGCCTTGATCTCCTCACTAGCTCTGAACTTAATTGTGTAACTCAGTTATCCTTTAAAAAAATTTTTTTAAACCGGGCTTCGGTGTTCCCATCTGTGGCCCTGTGAAATCTGTCCTTTGAGTCCCCATTGTAGAGCTGTGTTACCCCAAACAGCTCTTGAACACCTGAAATGTGGCTAGGGCAACTGAGGAACTAGACTTTTAATCCTTTTCAATTTTAATTCATTTAAATGATGCAGTCACCTGAGGCTAGTGGCTTACATATCAGACAGCACAGATACTAGAACATTTCCACCAATGCAGAAACTTCCACTGGACCGTTTTGCTCTACAGACTATACATTCAGACCGTGGAAAACAGCTCCTACCTCCTGGCCGGCTGACTATGCTTGTCAAGGACATGGCGTTCTCCATTCTTCATTCTACGCCTCCCAGCCCTTCAATTGAAAATATTTGGAGAAAATTTGTTTTCCTTTTTTTTTTCTCTTTTTGACATTTATGTTCCTATCCGCCAGCTTAAATTAAACATAGATGTGTAACTGGATTTCTATGAACCTTTCTCCACTCGGGTTCCTCTCCCCACTTCCTCAGAGGTAACCACCATCTTGCCTTGGTGTTTATCATTTCCAGTCATGCTTTTAACTTTTACTATATGTGCGTCCATAAACAAAGGAAGAATTCTCCAAATGGGCCAGAGCCCAGAACGTGCCCCTCAGATGACTGGATTCTTAACCGAGAGCGAGTTTACATCCTTATAAAACATGGATGTTTCCCCAAACCAGATGATTTCTGAGACATGTTTCCAAGGAGCCTACCACGCCAGGGCTTGTAAAGTCTGTCTCTGGAGGAAATGGCAAACTTGTATTTACTTAAACTCACATATGAAGATCATTCTGAGGTCGGGCAGAGGGATAGAAGGGGTAGTTTCCAGTGGGGAACACGGAGTAAGTCCAGCCTTGACTGAAAACCACTGCGAGCTCAATAACTTAGATAAAAATTGTTTTGTGTGACTCTTTTTTACATAGACAGCCTGTGGTTTCATTTCACTTATCTAGCCAATTATATCCCGAAACGACCTTGGTGTTACACTTGACTGTCGTTTGGGGCTATTTCCCAGTGACAGAACAGCCTCATCTCCCTGCCTCAGTGGACACACACATGACAAGAGCACAGTTCGGGTCGGGCTCACTTCAATATTTTTCACATGTTATGGTAAAGTCAGCTTTCCCGTGGCATCAGGGGTCCAGCACCAAGTAAGATGTAAACTTAAGTCTATGTAAAAAAAATGATCCCGCCTATGAAATCCAATGCACTAAGGAAAGGACCTCAGATTATAAAAATAAGTTGGCCTTAACACACTTATCATCCCTGGGGGTATGTGGGCTGCCAGCTTTGGACAACTGCAAAACAGGGTGAGGCCAGGCGGGAGGGTCACAGCAAGTAGGCTGCAGCTGGACCCTTCCGGGAATCGTCTGTGCAAATTCACAAGCTGGATTACCACTGGATGGGTATTTTCAACCTAATAAGCTAATCGGCACGTCATAACTGGGTGCCATCTTATGGGAAAGGGGTATGCATCCTCTACATAAGCATTATTTTGTCACAGACCCAATAAGCACTTTATGGTATATCAGAGGAAAAATGCTTGCAGTGGCTTGGAAGAGAAAGCTGCTCAGTCATACTTCCATCAAATAGTTTTCAGCACCAAATACTCTCCGTGTGGTTAAAGCATTGTGCCCTGAATTGAACTAGGAAGGGGCTACAGGCAAGGGCTTGCAATTATTAAAAGTACTACTGCAGCCAGGTGGAGGATGGAGAAAAGAGAGGAAATAGGTTAAAAACCAAATTTAGCATCTTCAGCTCTACTGCCCTATTCCTTATTCTGCATTCTCTGAAATACTTTTAGTCTTTATTGCTTTCAATTTTTTAATTATAGTTCTTTCAAACGTTTAAAGTGTACAGATAATTAAGTAATTAATATCTAGACACTCACTATCATTATTAAACCAGTGTCTTTGTTTCTCATTTATGGTGTCATTTATTAGAAATATTGGTTCAAATATAATTTTTGTTACATTTTTTAACATTAAGAAATTCTTTCATAATATTACAAAAAAATACTTTCCTATATTTTCTTCTAAATTAGCAGAAAATTTGCTTCTCACATTTTGATATCTAATCTATCTGGAATTTATTTCTGTATGTTAGGACAGTATCTAACAATTTTTTCTATGTAGGTGGTTTTTTTTTTTTTTAATTTTGAGTAACCTATCCTTCCCCCACTGATTTGTAATGCCATTTGCCATATACTTGATCCAATGAATGAGTAAATCTGTTACTGGGTCCTCTCTTGTGGTTCCTGATCTGTCTTACATCTGTGTCATTATCACACTTCTTATATTTCTAGGCCTTACTGTAAGATTTGTGTCAAATAAGTCATATTCTTTTCTACTCTTCTTCTTAGGATTCTGATGTTTATTGTGGCTCTTTGCTTTTCCAAGGAAATATTTTATGATGAGTTTTTGAAGTTCTATTGTGAATTAGGTTGGGGTTTCTCAGATTAATGTGGGGAAGAACTGCTATCCTCACAGTATGAATTCTACCTCTAAAGACACAAGATACATATTTTTCCATTGTTTTAAGTATTTTTTTTATGTTTTTCAAATATAAAAATTTGGGTTTGTAATTTTCTTCATCTTTTCTTAGATTTATTCATAGGCATGTATTTTGTATTGTTGTTAATGGCACTTTCTTTTTAATTAACACTTTCTACTTATTTTTTTCATACATAGGAGGCATTTTTTTTTATATTGATCTTATATTCAGTAACCTTATTGAGTTCTTTCATCAGCTCTAGTCATTCGTGGAATCTCTTTCATCTCTTGTACAAAGGATAATGTTACAAATGAAGAACAATAACTGTTTCTTCCTTTCCAAAATTTAACTGTTTCACTTTTTCATCTTACCACAATGTCTATGGCCTATCAGTCAATGTAGATTAGAAATAATGATAATGGGCATATTTTTCTATTCTTGACTTCATTAGGATGCTACTAACAATTCACCATTAACAGTGATATTTGCTACAGATTTTTGACAAGTGTCCTTAATCAAGTTAAGAAGTTCCACTCCTGCTCATAATTTAGAGTATTTTCTAATGCATACCAGCTGAACTTCATGAAATGCTTTTGCTTTTAAAATTTTTATATATTGGAATGCTTATAAAGTTTTTCTCTTTTAAAGTGTTACTGTGTTGTGTTATCGTGATAGATTGTGTTGAGATTGAAACCTCCTCTTTATATTCATTGGATAAAATCTTCATCATGATGATTAATTTTGACAAATACTGCTCAATTTAGTTCGACAATTTTTATCCATTATTTTTGCAGCTATACTCTCGAAGATTGGTCTGTCTTTCTTTCTTATATGGTTCTTGACTGGTTTTGTAATAAAAGTAAAATTGCTTTCTAAATAAGTTAGGGAATTTTCCCTCTTTTTCTGTTTTCTGAAAGGGTTCATGCACTTATTACTTTTTGTAAAAATTCCCTGAAAACTCTCTGGGCCAGAAGGGTTTGGGGTCTAGAAGTTTTACTGCCAGTCTGATATCTTGAATAGTTAAATATTTATTTAAGCTTTCTATTTCTTCTTTAGTCAGTTAGGGAAAATTGTATTTTCCTAAGAAATTGTTCATTTGGTTTACATTTTTAAATTTATCATTATAAAATCATTCTAGATTATTGTTTATGATTCTTTTAATCTCCAATTACAATGTCTTCATTTTCATTATAATTATTTATTAATGCGATGTAATTTAACATTTGTTATCTTTCACATTTGTTTTATTCATTCTTATTCTTGTCTGTTGTTAGTCTTTGAAAGAATCAACTTTGGGTTTCATCAACGTTGTTTAATAATCTTTTGCTCTAATTTATTATTTTCTACTCTTAATTGCAAGTTCCTTTCTTTTCATTTATTATGGTTTTATTTTGCCCCTAACTCTTTTACTTAGAATTATATCACTGGTTTTCAGTCTTTCTTCTTCTTCTCTAATGTGGACATTTAATGCCACACATTTGCCTCTGAGTGCCACCTTTGTTGCATTCCATGCACTTTAATGTATAGTGTTTTTAGTGCCATTCAGTTCTCAGCATTTTCACATTCTCTGATTTCTAATTGTATTTTTTGTTCACAAATTGCTTAGAATTGTGTTGTTTTCCTTTTATTTCCAAATATACAGGAAAGAGGATTAATTTTCCCTCTCTAGCTCTATTTTTATTTTATGTGATCAGAGTAAATGGTTTATGAAATTATTTTTTTATATTTGTACCTTGGTATGTGGTCAATTTTCATAAAACTTCCATGCGTGCTTTTGAAGAATGTGCATCTCCCATTACATCAAGACTATTAATTGCATTGTTTAAAAATTCTATATTTCTCCTAAATGATACCTGCTAAACATATCAGTTCTGATTTTTTTAAAAACTGTATTGAAATCACATGTGTTGAGGTATTTGTCAAATTCTACTTACAATTCTGCTGACTTTAGGTCTGTATACCAACCTCAAGCATCTAAATTGGTTCATATACTTAATGTATTACTGCTGACAATTACATGAATATGGCCTTTTCTTTCTTATGAATGCAACTATATATTTGTAATATTTTTAATATTTTACCTAACCTTTCTAAGTAATTATACCAAAAAGTTTTGTGAGGTTTTTTTTTGCTTTTGTTTTTTATTTGTCATATTTTCAGAAGCAGAATGCAATTAATGGAAGGAAGGAAGGAAGGAAGGAAGGAAGGAAGGAAGGAAGGAAGGGAGGGAGGGAGGGAGGGGGAGGGAGGGAGGGAGGGAGGGGAGGGGAGGGGAGGGGAGAAGGAAGGGAATAGGGGTGGGGGAGAGGGAGAGATTAGGGGAGGGAGGAAAAGAGAGAGGGTGGGAGGGAGCAAAGACATTGTGAAAGATGGATAGCTATATTTTGTATATTCCACTGGGTTCTCCTTTCTATAGGCATTTTAAAGATTCCATGTCAGCCTATACTGAGAAGGATGTATCTGAGACTAGGGAAGCTCTTCATTCCATCTGTCATTCCCCTCCTCCCCCACACTAGAACAGAGAGTCTTCTGCATGTAGGACTGGTGGGGAAAGAATTTCTACTCTATAACAAGAGCTACTAGACCACAAGAAAAGTGTTTTGATATAGCACATGTTGAGGACTATCTCCTATACCTTCTAACCTAATTAGTTCATATTTGAAGCTTTCAGTACAAAAACACTTTTAGGAGGCTTCTGCTGGCTTTTTCTTTTCATCTGTGCTAATTATTATACCTACGATCACATAAACAACCTTTTGTATTGTGAGGAAAAACAAAGGTGTGAGTGGTTAATTTGCAAAAGCAAGTGGCACATTGCTTATGCAATTAGCAGACCTCTAGCGTATTAAATTTGGTGCCCAGTTATAGCTTAATTATTACAAGTGACAGAAGCTATCCTTTAAAACTGACTTCACAAGTTCACTTGCAATTTTCTCAAACTCTTCAACCTTTTGCAACTCTCTTTTAAATATCACAAACAAAACCAAAAGAAAAACACCACTGTCATTGGCCCACTTAATGATTTCATTCCTTCCACTTTCTAAGCTGTGTCCATTGGGTTCTCTGAACTAGAAGCTTTAAAATGAAAATAAATTGTTAATAGATAAAGTTTGTATCCAGTTGTAATATTTTAATGCTATAATACAATTCGATCACATCTTTCAACCAAGTAAGAGCTATTTTAAGGGTCGTTTGCTAAATCTCTCATACCAAATCTAAAATAGAAAACAGTAGTTACCGTAAACACTGACCTAATGGTGTTCTTTCTACTCTAGATCTAATGAGGCTTAAACCCTCACAATGGAAAATAATTTTACAACAATATTTATTTAGATGATGCGTCTGGTTCTCTGACCCACGTGGTGATATACAGCAATGCTGTAAAGTAGATATCTCCCAGATGGACATTAAAGCACCAGCCTCATTCATTCCAGCAGAACTGACAAATGGAGGGCAAGGTGTGTTTATTTTTAAACTGACCTTGAGAATACTTTGATTAGTTAAATCGGTTTGACCTCCTCTAAAAGAACTTTTAGAAGATAGCTTTAGGACATAATTTTCAAAAAGCAACATGACAGTATTTAATTGGGTTCTAACAATTAGTGCGATTAGCCAGGATTTGTGACTACAACATTTGCATATAAGCCTGGGCTCTCCTTATGACTTTGACAAAGGACTAAGTTTCATGAAGCCTCGGTTTCCCCACTTGCAAAATGGAGATAGCAATCCATAGCCTTAGTCCCCCAAAGAATGAATTCTTTGTAAACTCTAAAATACCAGAAAAAAATAAGTTCTTGTTTTTACTATTTATGGGGATTATCTGACACCAAAACAAATCATGGATTGTTATGTGACTGTGTCTCAGACCAGCGACCATGTGTTTGTCATGAACTTTTGGCCTAGGACTTGCCTTAATCTTGGGTTAACGATTCCAACGGCCAATGCGAAGGGTCCTCTTCTGCACAGTATGTAGGTGTGTTTTCCTCGTATTTTCTACAGATGTTTCAACTGAGTGTCATGAGGGAATAAACCGTCAGTTTATGTGACCCAAGATCTTCTAAGCCCACCCCTTTCTTTTCCTACTCAATTTCAATTTCCAGGTAAAGTTCAGAGTTTCATTTAAATGAAGTGGCTTTGCCCAAGGGCAAAAAGGTATTAAACAGCCCAGGACCCCACTCATCAATCCTATCTTATTATGGGACTGATCTTTCCTTTGAGCTGGAAGGCATCTTTGATTTAATATTGTCTTCAGCAGTTTCAGGAGATCAAATTCATCAAATATAGCCTAAATTATTAGGACTGACAGCTCAAGTGTTACTTTTAAAAATCAATGTCCAAAAATAACATCATATTAGGATTAAATTATAATTTTTTATTCACTTTTTTTCCTTTTCATCTTTAGTACCATACACATAAAGCCTTTAAGCCTTAATATTAGAAACAAAAAAATCTCTTAATAAACTAAGTGAGGGACTAAGGAACTATTATTTTTAATGGATGTTTTAAAACTGGCCATGTAAAAAGGTTAATTCTAAAGGGATAAGTTTTTAATACTTCAGGCTCAGGTATCACAAGAAGAAGGATCATCCTACTGTCCTTGGGATCACACCAAATAGGACAGGGAGCTTCTATTCACAGTGTTTCCAGAAACTGGGTGCAAGACAAGTTCACTGTGCACCAAATTTTCCTCTCTAGCAAACAGTGCTAGTGAAAATGCATGTCATATGTTGAAACAGCTTTTGGAAATTATGGTACAAAAGCAATGTGATGGATTAATTTTCATATTCTCACCCTTCTATTCTACTTTTAGCCTGTAAACATTAGCTTGTAAGCATGCTAGCATGATATGAGTCTGTTTTTGTCCTTTTTATAAAGTAATCTATTACATCAGCAATTCTGTCCCAGCTCCCTGCAAAAATTCATGCTCTGATAAACTCAAAAGAGTTTATGGCTGTTAATCCTGTGGCTTTGCTTGCCCTTTGATATTTCTGTAGTGATTCTGTTTCTACTTATGGGAAAATTACCCATTTTATTGTACCTACTGCCATATGATCAATTTACAGAATCAGTTTCTAACCAAGTACATCACATTTTAGCTCTCTCCCCAAAGCTCACTTACATTCAACATAATAGGATAGTACATAAGGAGATGATAACTTTTTTTTTTTTACTTCCGATGTCATGAAACAAAAATAGAGTAGAAGTAAAGAGATGTTCACCTTATTGCCTTACGTGAGAAGCTGACTGATGTTAATGTTTGATCGGTTTCAAGGAAAGCAGGCACCAAAAAACATGTACCAAATCCTCAGCTACCCAATACACTCAGCAAGCACTAATCTGGGATAAGAGATCAATCATATGGAGTATAGAAAATGCAGGGCAAAAGAGGTGGTTCCTATTCTCAGCAAGGGACCTGTTCTGAGGGCAGGTGATTAAGCGAAGTGCAACACATACCAGTATCAGTGAGCAACACACTGCCACATCTCTGAAGGCTTCTGAGCAGGACACATTCTCGCAAGTTGTGGGTGGAGCCATCTAGCATGGTCAGATGAAAATCTGGTTGTTAGCCAGAAAAGCCCATGCAGAGGACTGCAGGGGGTTTTCAGAGATCCAATCCAGAGCAGACAGGCTTCCTTATCTCTGATCTAGGGTTTTTGGAGGAAATAGCGGAAACATTTCCAATCACCAGCAGTATCCATGTTGTCTAGAGGGGACGTGAGTGCTGGCTAACTGGGAAGCCAAGTAAATTGGAGTTTGGTTTAAAGATAGTTCCTTGAGATAGATGATAAAGGGAGTTGTCTTAAAGTTTCCTAAAAATGCTCTTTCAATTATCCCTCGCTTTTTCCCCAAATCTCTTCTGTTCAGCAGCTGTTGCAATTATCCCTTTTTTAAAACTCATCTAGGTCCCCTCTATTGTCTCCCTGTCACTCTCCACTTTCTCTATTCATCTTTTCTTTCACAATCAAAGATGTTAAGATTCATCCTAGTGAATCCTTCTCTTGAAAATTGAGCTTAGCTCAGTGCATTCTCTTGATTTGTTCCATTCACGTTCTCATAAAGCAAATGCTTACATGACCTTAAACTTTCTCAACAAAATTAAATGTCACCTAGTTAGTCAAAACCTACTATCTCTCGATTGTACTTTTAGGAAATTCAATTTATTCTGCCATGGTACATCTTTTTTAAAGAATCTTTGATCCACTTATTCTCATTTACTCTCATTCTCTCAAAAATGTATTTGATGTATATTTTTACTTGCAGAGAAACTATGTTGGATGTTGGGGGTGGGGAAGACCAAGACACACTCCCCATCTTCAAAGGTCACAATCCTTTGGAGGAGACAGACATCTAAATAAATTCCAGCTGAGTGTAATGTAAATATATACAGAATCATATGGAAGTTTAAAAGAAAAAGCAATGGTTTGCCTGAACATACAGGGGAAGTTTTGAAGCAAAAAGTATATTTGAGATGGTTCTAGGGGAATGAGTAGAAATTCATCAGGAAGACAAAAAAAGAAATAAAAATAATGCTGTTACAATTATCATGCTTGTATGGAGCAAAAATTGTGCTGAGCCCTTCCGTGGACCACCTTATTTAATCCTCACAATAGCCCAAAGAGTAGCTGTTTTTATTATCTTCATCTACCAGAGACAAAACAAGCTTAGAAAGGTAACTTTCCCAATGGGGATGTCAGACAAGGGGAAACATGCATACAAGGCACTGGTTATGAAAAAGCAGGAAGAATTAAGGAAATGATCACAGTTTAATGTGCTCAGGATGAAATAGGGGCAAAATCATACAGGAAAGAGGCAGAAAATGAGACCAGAATTATATCTGGAAAAGCATAGAATACTTAAAGAATTTTGCCTTCCTTCCCCATAATGTTGATGGCATAAAGAAGAAATGGATGCCCCCCACTTCCAGGTCCTTTTCTGCTTCCTCTTTGTTCACAGCTAATATGAGGGCTGAGGTACAGATGTCCTCCGTCTCTGGGTGGATGTGCTTGACTTAAGCTACAGTAGCTATTACTTGGGTAACTCAAGTTTTTCCATGGTTGAAATAGCCCAGAATTCTGACAATCAGGAGTCACACAGGTGCCTTCGGCCCAGGAAAATTCCCCACCTTCTACATCCTGTTTAGAAAGAAGTTTTGCAAAATAAGGTTACGATATGGTTCTGGTTCTAGGAAACTCCCTCACCTAAGGCCACTGAGACAGTTCCAAGGGAGGACAACCCACACAATGTTCAGAAGCCTAGCTCAGCCCTTCACCGTATGCATGGTAGACTCTCCAATGCAGTTCACCAAGCAATGAGCAGAAGGGGCCATCTTCCTGTTATTGGACCTTGACTTGCAAAAGGTTTTCAGTCAACTCTTGCCCCAATTTACATACTTAGATGCCCAAATCCTTCAGCATAAGGAGAAGTTTTGGTATGCCAAGCGAATACTATAAACTCTTAGTTGTCCACAATACTGAATTAAAAAGATGTCAATAGAAACAATTTTCAGGTAATTAGGGCTTCTGAAGGCTCTCCTTCAAATCAGCAATGGAACTGATGTGAGCGCCTACTATGGTCTGGGTGGCATGAGGGAGAGAAGTCTGAAGTTCAAATGAAGTCAATAAAACGCAAGCAAACAACTGCGCTGTCAGGTAGAAGGTTCAGTGTGACAGGGAGCTACAAAGCACTCTGAGAATTCAAAGGAGAGAGCACCTCTCCTTATGGAACATTTTTTTTTCCAGAACATAGTAATAAATAGAAACTGAGTGCTACTTGGATATCACTTCTGCTTCCTCTTCACACATGGACGGTGTAAAGGTGAAGCAAAGTAAATGAATAATCCACAAATTGAAAAGTGTGGAACTAAGTACATTTCTGCTTCCCAGTGTATATGGACAAATAAATGCTTTGGCACATTCGCATCACATAGCTCCGTGTCTATGAACAATTTGTATTTTACTGGTTCTTGTCTCATCAGCTAAAGTAGAGCTCAGAACTCTGACAACAGTGTTTCTGGGAAATCCATGGTTTGTCAAATACACACACACACACACACACACACATATGTGTATGTATGTATGTATATGTGTGTGTGTGTATATATCTATCTATCTATCTATCTATCTATCTATCTATCTCTCTTCGTCAGTCATCTTATGCTGGTGATTTTTTTCCTCTTCTGCTCAGCTTCCTCCCTCCCCTGGAGTCCTTGCTCCAAACCACACTGCTAATAAGGGGAAGAGCCAAGCCAAGACTCAAATTCAATTTTGTCTGACTCTGAATCTAATACTCTTAACCAGACTGGATTCTCATTCCCTCCTCCCAAAAAGACTGGATCCTGGTCAAATTGGTGTATTTCTAACAGTAACGATCCAGAAAACATTGGCCATGTTCTTATGAGTAGTAACTACTCATAAGAAGGCCTTAACTTGAAATATTCAACTGTTCAACTACAAAAAGGAAGTGAAAGACCAGTTTGCATTCACACAACATTTTATTCACTTGCTCGTGTGTCTCATTTATTTATTCACTTAATTTGTTTAATTAATTCTGTCCTATGTTTCTTTCATTTAACACATATTTATTATACATCTATGAACCAGAGACTGCTTGAAGCCGTTCATATAATGGAAACTACAATGAAACAAATCAATGTTTTTCAGAAAGCTTCCTTTCCTTAATCCATTCTGCAGATCTCCAGACTCATGTTGTGCCTCAGCTCCAAAACGTCAGTGATTTGACAAAGACAGCATACTTCTTCTCCTTATCTTTCAAGAACCCTGGTGTGAACTTAATCTAATTTGCTCTCTCTAAGGCTATTACTGAAATAATCATGTCACTTTAAACATGATGCAGTAGAAAGCCCACTAGACAAAGAGAAAAGAAAAAAGTAGATTTGAATCTCATCTCTGCCACTATTAACTCTGGAAAGTTAAACAAATAAGTTAATTTCTTTGAACCCAAGTTACCGCATGTATTAAATGGGGAGAAGGAATAGATTTGGATTCAGCATTTCTAAGAATCATTCTCTGAACACCTAATTTGTATCTGAATTCCACTAGGTGTTTTCCCTATTACAATATGTATTTTATTTAAACCTCACTTTAATAATGAGCAAACTGAAGGTATATGATGTTGACGAATAAAGTTACATAGCACTAATTGCATGATTTTTGTTGAAATACAGGTATCCTAATTCTACTTTAAGTCCTGACCAGATGACCACAAGGAATTTTTTTAGCTCAAAAATTCAATTCCTGCTACCTTTGCAGTTTTATTTCAACTTCTCAACTACTCAGAGTAAACTCTTCACCAGAGTTGACTTCTTTCTCAAACGTGCATTCCTTTGTTTATGAAGCCCCTTTTTTCTCTCTTAAAAAAAAATCTCTATGTTATTAAGCAAGATGACCTTCTCTTTCATCCCTTACTACAGGTAGGTATCTACTTCTATCTTTATTTGTACATTCTAAGATATTTCACAGTTAAGTACAACCTAGATAACATATGTGAAAATTAACTATACACATCAAATGCCCTGGGTGTTTTATATTAATCAATATGTTCAAAGTCTATTATAAGCAAAAATAACAAAAGTTCAAGTGTCTGTATTAGGGATAAATAGAAATGGAGAGATTTCTCAAATAAATCTGGCAAAGACAAAGACATTCCAGGAATAAAAACATCAGAGGATTTACATGTGTCCCTATCTCTGGCATCGGAAATCAGATACCAAGGACAGCAAAATTTTATGCCATGCCAGATGGTTGGGCCATTATAAAGGAGTTTCTTAGTTGATCCCAAATACATATGCTCAGACCTAACCATTCTTTTAACAAACAATGATGGGAAATAATCCAAGAATCTCAAGTATCCAAGAAGAGCTCAATTCCATTGCATCTTATCTCTGTTTTAGTGGGGCTCATGCCTGAAAATTCCAAATTCCTAAGGGTATAGTGGGAGAATAGAGAAAGTGAGGTAGAAGGGAAGAGTTCTAGCATGTTTTTTTTTTATGATTGCTGTTTACCTTTAATGAGATTGTTTTAAAAACCTGCCTGTAACGGATGAATCAACTAAGTGAATCCACACAGGTTGAAGAAGAAACTAAGAACCAGAGATTGTACTAAAATCCCCAAGGGTCTGTATTAGGGGTGAATCAGAATACTGAACTTAGCCAAGGCTCTTCTAAAGCAGGAAGCCTAAAATTCTCTATTTTTTCAAGATCCATCTCAAACACCAATTACTCCATAAAGCGTGTCTTGATTATTCAGCCTTAAACAGCTCTGATCATTCTTGTCGTTCCTTTTTTTAACTACTGTCCATTCCCCGCACATTATGTTTATCTTCATCTTTAATCCTAAAGCTCTGTTGTTCCTTTCATGCCTGGGTATTTAGGGACACAGTGAAGTCCAGACCTTTTGCTCATGTGTTCCCCAAGCCACCGGCTTCCTCTGACTTGAATTCCATACATGCTCTGGCATGATCTTGCAGAATGCATGCCCACCTATAAAAACTAAATCACCTTGAAACTTGTCCAGAAGTTCTTTACATATTTTTCACTGGAACCTGTGGGCTACTCACATGAATTCAGAGTTAGTCTCTTCAGTTTCCTTCTTGCTTGTAAATACAGAATGAGATTCAGAATAGCCAACTTCATATTGCTCTTCAGGCCTGGCATGAACAGTTTGAAGCTGAAATATCATCAGTGCTTCATAGAATGGACAGAATACAGTTGAAAAATCTCTTTTCACTATAATTGGATATTTGTTTCAGGTTTTTCCCCATCAGCCAGAACATGCAAGGGACCAAAATGTGAATTGTCTGGCACCCACATAGATTAGTCTAAGTTCCCCATATCTATAGTTCTCCCTATAAAAAAAAATAGTCTCTTGCCTGTGATCAAAACCTCAAAAACTGTCATTTGCCAAGGTCAAAATACCATGTGTCTGTCTTAAAGACTCTCGTTCAGATCACAGTACTTAAATGCCAACTACATAACTATAAAAGCACACTTGGGCTAATATAAAACTAAAATTTTTTTAAAAAAAGACTGCCCACACTAGATCTATGGCCCAAAACCATATCTTGGCCCACCAAAAGCCTTGCTACAAGTATAATTTACTTCCTCAAATTTCACTCTTTGTTTTAATCAAACAGTGTCACCGGACAATGTAATAAATATTGGAGGATTTTTAAATTACCACCTAAAAAGCTATAGCCTCATTCCTTTTGTCTGCCACTTAGCAGCAGAAGGCCCAAGCAGGACAATGCAACCCAGAGCAAATGCTGCATGCAGGGAGGTGGGCTTCTAGGAGGAAGGGCAGAATCAAGACAGTTATTCTTCCTAAGTTTACTAATCAATGAGTCCCCCATATGCACTGATGGGTAGTAGGTTGCAAAGTAGAGAGAAGCTACAGATATACTTGGGCGTGGAAGAAAATGTCAGGAGTGGGGGCAAATCATTTCTCCCTTCACAATGTCCTATTCATCCCTAGCAGCACTTAACAAAATATTTCTCATTTAATGGATGCTCAAAATACATAGTTATTGGCATGAAACTGAATTAGAGAGAAACCAGGATGTATTTCCTGTTCTGTTTTACTCTTAGCCTAACAGAAAACTCTCACAAATGTGAAAGAAGTAAACTCTCCTGAAATGTATATTAATTTGTAAATCCCTCCTGCATACAGGGTTAGTTAAGGGATGAGATATTTTATTGACTCTAAGAGGTTTAATTAGACAGTCCTTTAAAATTAAGTTCACAATTGGTCATTTCTCATTCTCTGGCTCAGGACATGTTTTCAACCAGCTGTTTTAACCCATTTTCCCCTTGTGGACTAGTAGGAAATACCAAAAAAGCTTTTCATCCTGGAAGGACCATTGTACTGATTTTCCAGGTGGCTGTCCCAAGGCTTAGCCAAGACCAGGCTTCCCTCATATCTGCATAATTGTAGAATATTAAATGAAAGGATAACACAAATCATCTATAATAATGCTCTTATTACTCAGTTTTAAAAACTGAAGTCTAGAGAAAACAAGTGATATTTCCAAGTTCCCTCAATATCTGTAATGGCAAAATCCAGGCTGGACCCGAAGCCATGTGACCCTGTGAACAGGAATCTCACAGCTGTGATATCTTCTTCACAGTCCTTGGACCAAGGACCACCATTTTGGTTGCTCTGTTCCTGATGTTGGCTGCAATATCACACACTAGGAAAAATAGAAACATGAGCTAAAACAATTACAATTCCACCCAAATCACCTTACATGTTTCTCTTAGGGCCAGGGATGGGGAGGTGCAGACATTCTTCGTCTAAAGCTGCTTGACCTCTATTTGATTGAAAAGCAACATCTGGTCTCCAGGCTTCCAGTGGTGTTTCTCCTATTGAGAGGTAGCCAATTGCAGACAGATGTGACACTTCCTCAACACTTTGTGTTGACATCACTGACATATACCTTATTTGAACAATGGGCAGTCAGGCTTCTCAACACCTTTAAATCTGAAGCAATTCCAGCCCAAGATGGGGGAGCTAATCTGTGCATAGACTTTTCCATGGAGAGATGCAAAACAAGTCCAGATCCCATGTTTTTTTTCTGCCCCACATCCTGTCACTTCAGCCCCAAACCATTCTCTTTCATACAATAAATGTGAATCGCAGAGCTAACGTCATGAACAGGTACATGGTCCATGGGGGGAAAAAACGAATACATCTTAAATTTCAGCCACCCAAAAAGCCCTAGCCTCTTACACCTGTCATGTGGTGGCTTCATTCTCACTCTGGGACCCCAGCTTTCCTCTAATCCATTCTCTCCTATCTACTTCTCGGTATCCTTACTACGCATATTTTATGAAGTACATAGACAGATACTATTACCTCCAACTTCTCAGAGGGAAATCTTTAGTCCAGAAAGGGAATATTGGCTGGGCAGTGGTCACTTAAATAGTTTGTGGCAAAACTAGGATTAAAACTGGGGACCTGATTCTAATTCTGTTTATTCCAAGGGATCGAAGAGAAAAGTCATATAAACACTCAAGAGTTGTTAGTATACCATGAAAATGTTGCTATTATTATTATTATTTATATTACCAGTATTATTATTAATTACAGCAGTCAGGATTATCTTCTCTATTGTCTTTTCTCAGAAAAGTGACTCTTTGCAAATGCCATGAAATCAAGGGCATTGCTTATATTTCCTTCTAGATCATTTCTCCATCTTAACTTTCTTCATTTCCTGCTTTTATCTAGGAATGATATTTATTGAGAGCTTACTATATGCCAGGCACCATTTAAAGTGCATTATATGAGTTAACTAATTGATCCTCATATGAGGTAAAAATTAGTATTATCCTCATTTTACAGATGAGGAAATAAAACAAAATCAGTCAGAAACAGAGACAGGATTTGAACCCAGACAGGTACCAGAGAACATGCTAGGAATCACTGTGCTCTTCCCTCTCCAGGCACGCACTAAAAGCTTTCATATTTATATGATCAGATTTAGTAATTGTTTAATTAACCGAAAAAGTTATATAAAACAGGAGGTCATTAAAAAGAGAAATACATACTTAAATGTATCTGTGTATTTATTTTAAGTTAAAATGATCTCTTTTTAGCAACTTGTTTTCAAGTCTTTCAAAATCATTCACTGACTCTATTGTGGTGATCATCTTGCAACGTATACAAGTATGTAATGATCACATTGTACATCTGAAACTAATATCTTATGTCAAGTATAGCTCGATAGGAAAGAAGAGTAATAGAACTTGAGTTAGTTTGATTATGTAACTCATTCCAAAGCAATTGATTAAATAATGTCACTCTTCACTATCGTTCAACCAGTTTATGATTTTTGCAGAAGCTGAAAAACCTCAGTTTTTACAGAATATAATAGAAATGTATAATAAATGTTTTGCTGAAGATATTTCAGTGGGAATTTTTTTACTACAAACTTCTAAAACTAATCTTGGGAACAACGAAATAGTAGCATTAAAATTTCTGTAATTTTTTTTGTAAAATGGATTTAGGAATATATGATAAGTATATTCTTGTAGTTCGGTCTGTTCCTATTTTAAATATTTGTTGCTTCATAGCAAAGAAATGTTTCACATTTCAAATCAAAAAGAGACTCTTCAATAAAAAAATTCAACTTAATTTTCCAAAAACCGAGTCATTTTTTGGATGGGAGCTCATACCTTGTTGGTTCACATAATTAGATAGCTAAGTTTTAAAGGGCATAAACAGGTTTCTTTGAAGAAACACAACTAGCTCTTGGAAAACATATAAAGAAACTTCGAGCATTCAGTAGGCCACAGGTATCATTGAATGTGTTTGCAATAAGGAATGAAAACATCAGTTGGACCAGTAAGTTGAATAATAGTGGTTGGTTCATGTCGTTTCTGCTGCTTCTAATGCTAATTTGTTATTATGCTATTAGATGTGCTATTGCGTGGCATATCTAGTGGCACATAATACCTAAATTTTGCCGTTTCTAAATGAAATTACAACAGAGGCTTATATAAGTACCTTAGCTATCGGTTTAGATAGAAAATGTTACATTAATTCAACAAAGAAGCAGATAAAAGGAAACACATAAGGGGCTTAGGAACTGGCTGCTTATAAGAAAAAGAATAGAGAAGACAAAAGCAATTCTGAGTTTTCACGTCTGGGCGCCTAGAAGAATGAGCTACAGAACAAGGCTGAGAACATTAGATAGAGGCACTACACGACTGGCAGACTATGCCATGAGTGTTATTAATTTGCAGTTAGCGGAACACCTAAGAGTTAATATTTATAAGGGCCTTGGGATTGAATGTTGCATCTGGGACCAAAGTCTAGGTTGCTGAGGCTATAACTTTGGGTAAGTTTTCTAAGGAAAAGAGAGGAGAAAAGGGAGAAAAGACTTTTGAAATATCAGTGTAATCATTACGACGTCAACAAATAGAAATTAGCAGTCTGGGGGAAGGCAATAAAGGGTGGTCCACAACTTCCCAATTATGGCAGTTGGCGCCCCTTCAAGATCTAAAGGTGCTAAATGATGCCACTTTCTTTCAACGGTTCTAATGCCAAGTAACTCTAGAAATATCCTCGTGCCTTCCTCTCTTGGAGTTTTCCTTCCAAGACAAGATTTTAAAAAGACAAGTGGCACAGGAGATAGGTACCTTAGAGTATTGCCGTATTAGGTACCTCCACAGGCTGATGAATTGTGGGTATGTTTCTTCATTGTCGGTGAAACCTACTAACCCAGCAAGCTGGTCCATCCCTTTCTAGAAAAAGAGAAGAGCGTATAGTCTGAGGATCACTGCCGCAATAGTGTTCTCTTCACCCAGGAGCAGAAAAACAGTCTCGCTTTCCTGCCAAATTACACTCCACTTTTCAAGGTTCCATTCTTCCCCAAAACCCAGTGTTCCCAATGTTAATACGTCTTAATCACATGTTCACACATACGCACACACACACACTCTTAGTTGAGTCTTTTAGCTATGCTACGTACTTAAAATACCTCTCCTAACTTTCTCATCCCAGCTTGAGAGCGAGCAATTCCCTTGCATTCAATCCCCAGGTAGACTTCCATTTCTGTCTCAGAATGAGTGATTTTCTTTCAGGCAAAAAGCCCATTCTCAGTTATGCTATTTCCAGCTGTCTATGCTTCTGGGAAAAGAAAAGTTTATCTAATTCCTTAGAGGGACTATGCTGAACGTGTTACATGCATCAGAATTTTAAATAGATAAGCAAAAGCACCAAAGTAAATTCACATTTAGTGGTAGAATTGTACGTTCTATTTTTTTTATAGAAATTTCCCCAGAAAACCTCAAAGCCTCCTACTTAGCTAGTCATCTGCTGTTTACTCTAGCCCTTTCATTCTTCCTTTGCATTTTCCCATTTTTTGTGTTTCTACTGAGCAAGAAGCCTAGCAGAGAATTTCACCATTGAAGGAATGAAATGAACCATGTCCCCCTGAGATTGGAGTTTGGGTGAGACTCAATAACCACCCATAAATTCACTGGCAGTCAGTAAACCCGAGATATCTGCTCAGGGTCACACGTACTGGTATCATCATTGAATCAGACATCATATTTCCAGATTTTAAATTTTAGTGCCATTTCTCCTTAGATATGTTACTTTTCTTGCTAGGTAGTAACTTAAAAACAATTCTTGATTTTAAAGAAACATTGTTCACTCTATTCCCTTTGGAAAATTAGAAAGCGAAAAAAAATTAATTAAAATCATCCACAATCTCACTCATCATTGAAGCAGTCGCCCTTAACTACTGGTTATATTTTACTTACTGGTCTTTTTCTCCCTACTTTATATATTTAGCTGTTTTTGCACAAATTCTGATGTTGCTATGTTTCAATTATATAATCTGACTTCTTGATATATATTTTATTAGAAACATTTCCCACCCTTTTAAAAATTATTAGAATCACTTTCAGTGACTGAATGATACTTCGTCCCTATTATAAGACACTCAGGTTATTTCTATTTTTTATGTCATAGAAACCACTGTAATTACCAACTTGAGGGTCAATGGTCAGCTACACTCTTCAGCTGCTTGATTTCAGACTACTTACTTGACCTCTCTGTAAGTCTTCTGTTCCTTCATCTATAAAATGGTAATGATAATAAAACTACACTTTTAGGATGTCTTAGAGTATCAAGGAGTTCATATTTGCAAAGTTCTTAGAATAATAAGTACCTAGTAAGTACCATAAAAGTTTGGATGAAGAAATAAGCAAATGTTCAGCTCTTACTATCTTCACAGGTCAATCAAACAGTAATTCAATGAAAGTTTGTTCTCAGCCCTATCCTGGGGTTAGGAGTAAGAAAAGAAGAAAATTATAAAAAGCTCATGTCATCGTTCTTGCATTTACTGAAGCGTTTAGTAATCCTAGACAGAGCAGCACATAGCACCCAAACACAAAATATACACACGAATCGATCTCTTTAGAAAGAAATGTTCTTCCTCCTAGAAATCAATAACTAAATAAGTGGATGATTAGTATCTGTAATGAGAAGATGAAATCTTACCCATTAAATTATTGCGTAAAAATCCTTGCCTGTTCTCAAAACATATCCTATTTCACTGTTAGGATTTTATAAACCTTTTTATTTTTTATTGCATATATGTTTATAATTTATATTATGTATCTTCATGGACAAAAGGAGGCCAAAAAAAAATCTGATTAGATGTAAACACACATATCATTTTGGCGACTATTTTTCTAGTGTCTATTCAGACTACTTTCCCACTTGTGCCCAACACATATAGTTTTTATTCAATACTACACATATTACTATGTAACCAGCACTTTCATTGAACATAATCTAAGAACCTTTCCATACTGATAAGTGTCCAGATGTATTATTTTTAGAAATCCATTTTATGAGTGCTCTGTAACTGACTTAGGTGAACTCCTGTTATTGTACGGTTATAAAGTTCTCACTATTACAAACAAGGCTGTAATAAACATCTTGAGATAAGTACCTTTATGTACTTATCCAATTCTTTCCCTTGGGTTAAATTCCTCAAAAAAGGAATTGCTGATCCAATCACATGTATATTTCAAGACTTTTGCCAAATTGCCTCCAGGAATATAAACTCCCACTGATAGAATATGAGTGCTTGTTTTCCAACATTGCTGAAAATTCATTCTTTCAGTTTCACCAATGCAATAACTAAAATGCAGTATCATTACATCTCTTTGATTACTAATAAAGCTTAAACTTTTAGAAAGATATTTTATACTTAAAAATTATATCAAAAGTGAGTCTAAGAGTAAGGAGATAAAGACTACAGATACACATACTATAATAGTTCTTAAAGTTATTTGGCTCCTTATCTGATGAAAACAGGATCTCATGAAAATTGTGTGGGGGTGGAGGGGAGAGACACACGTACTCACAAAATGTTGCTTACAATTTCCTAAGTCTCCTATGGTCTATGAACTTAATGATGTCCACAGAGGTGTCTGCCTTAACCTAACGCTAAACGAGAAACACACATTCACTATGCTTCCACCCTGCTTCCTTGGAACATATCCCGTGAGTTCCTGTTTTCCAGAAGCAGGGAACAGAATTAGAACTAATTCCATCAGCAACTTCTCCAGCCATGCTATGGTTATACAAAATCTCAGCATGAAAAAGACAAGCTAACTGGAAGGCTCCAGCTTTAGTAATGGATGACTTGGGTAGGTGAGCCATTTTTCTCCAAGGCACCCAAGGCTGTGAGGTCTAAGAGGGGGCCCAGAATACAGCAAAGAAGAGCTGTGGTTGAGTTATTAATCCTCAGATAAGTCACATGCAGCTCCAAGAGCTATTAGGCTCTTATGGATTTTATAAAGCTTATGGGGGAGAAATGAGTACAAGCGAACTCCTCTGAGAAAATCTGCTGTAAAACAGCCAATCTCAAATAAATACATTAGGGGATAATTATTAACTTTTCTTAGAGATTTTTCATTTGACAACGGGTTTCATTATAGGTCTCCTCTAAACAGCACCTAAGAGCATTTAAAAATAATTCCATTTTTAAAAAATGTGATTTACCACTACTTATTGTGTAAAATGCCTAGTTCTCCTGAGACTAAAGATGTTCTATGCCAATAAGCTGTTTTAATGCATCATCTGTGGCTCCTTGGGAGGCCACAATGCTTGATAGATAGCGGGAGTAATCCATTGTGTTATTACAGAGGCTGTACTCAGAAGGATAATCAATAGATCGGTGTCAACCTGAGGAGCAGAGGGGAGCATCACTAGTGGATTTTTTCTTGACTTTGACTTGAAAATATTGGTATTCCCTGTTTCTGCCAGTGATCTGCATGATGGAATAGTTAGTAGAACATTAAGCTTTGCGGGTGACACAAATCTAGTGTGGCTGGCATTTCACATTGGAAGATTAAATGCCCTGTTGTATTTAAAGAGTGTTCAGGAGTAGAGAGAATTGAACAAGAAAAGGATAAGTGAAGGAGAGCTTCACTAGAGAGAAGCAGCATGAGCCACCAACTAAAGAAACCCAAAGGAGAGAGGACCTACCTGTCTTAAAAAAGCACAGCAACCAAATGACATAAAGAATTCAGATTTGAAGATATAATGTCCTAGGACCAATTATTGTGCTTCAGTTTTAAAAAGAAAGCATTCATTTATTCATTCAATAACATATGTCAAACATCAACTCTAGGCCTGTCCCTGTAATGCTGATATGAAAATATAGACACCATTATCCTATCTTTCCAACAGATCATCTTTGATAATGAAACATGTTTTACTAGGAACTAAAATCCAATAAGTTTCTTCTATGTTTTGGAGGAAGGATGAAGATTCCGCAAGACCACTGAGAGAGAGGCACAGACACTTGGGGTAAAAGGTAAGACCCTAACTGAAAAGACAAAGTGACTAGGGGTTCTCTGCCTCAAGAGCAATTTAATGGAGGTAATTGGCTATTTTCCATTTACTCAGAATGGAAATTCTTTTAAATGGGCCTGCATGATATAAATAAAGACAATGCTGGGAGAGTCAAAGTAAAAACAGGATATAAGCGGATAGTATGGGTATGTCCTTTGTAAAACTGAAAATGTAATAATCCCTTGTGTCTAAGGCCCCATTAAATGAAGAAGATGGTTCATGGCCTCCCATATTTTTTCTAATTGATTCTGTCTATAAAAGCTCTGATTCATGAATGCTTTTCAAATTTCCAATTGGCGGAAAGAGTACACATTTGGTGTGAATCCACCAGGATTGTTATCCTAGGTCTACCACTAACAATGTGATGCTGAACATGTTTTTTGTTTTTAACTTCTGTGTACCTCAGTTATCTTATCTATAAAACGTGGGAAAGATGTTTATACCATGGGGTTGTTTCAAGGTTAAATTATAATTTTGTATATATTTAACTCCCAAGATAGTGTTTGGTACGTAATAGACACTCACTAAATGTTTAACAATTAGTTCCTCTATTCCTTCATGATGACCTAACGCATTTATTCTTTAGTCATTGCTATGTGGGAATTTGCCTTATTCTTGCAAGTAGATTGTGGGTAACCAATGTCAATTTTTTTTTTTTTTGGATTTTTACTTTCATACCAGGTTCCAAGTACACAGTAAGTCAGGTGGAGAGGGGGAAAAAGAAGAAGAAAAGAAAAATAAAGGAAAGAAGGTAGGAAGGAAGGAAGGAAGGAAGGAAGGAAGGAAGGAAGGAAGGAGAAGGAAGGAGGGAGGGAGAGAGGGAGGAAAGAAGGAAGAAAGAAAGGAAGGATCGATAGGAGGAAGGAAGGAAGAAAAAAGGGGAAAAAAGAAGCAAGAAAAGTTGAATATATTTATCGATGTTCAGGCAGTATTTCTATAGTATCATTTTAAATTATTCTTCTAATCTGGATATAAAAGAAAAAAGTTTCATAAAATTCTTCCCAGGAAAACAGAAATAAAAGTAAATATGTTTTATTGTGTTTTATAATTAAATTTTAGCTTTTTATGAATGTTCTACATCAATAAATGATACATTTTCAAATTGTAAATAGCTTATGATGATCAAAACAAACAGTAAAAATAGGCCACAAATTGATACAAATAATTTTCTCTCTAAGGTGTTGATTGAACAAAATGGAACCTCGTTGAGATCCAATTAAGAAGAACTCCCCAGGAAGCCATAAATGACCCAATGCATCTTCTAGGTTTACAAAAATAGCTCTTGGAGTGAAAGAAACTGTTTTTTTGCTTTCATGTTTGCTCAAAATATTGTTTTTAAAAATCATCTTAGAAATCAGTTGCATATTAACAGAAAGTTTTCACATCGTGGTTAGAGGAAAAAAGGAAGGAAAAAGAAAAGAGGGAGGGAGACTAACACTTCATTTGTTCTGCTCTATTCCAAAACCTTACTGAACACTTTCTCATGCACCTCATTTAATTAAAGAAATTTGAAGTTTCATTTTGTGGACTCCAAAGTACTCAACTGGGTTGTAAGTGAGGGATCATAAGAGCATGCTGACAACAAACTGGTCTCCTAACACTGGAATAAAGACTTAAGCCTTAAGGGAATTCGGCTCTTGCTGAATTAATGAAATATTTTTAGGCCAGCAGACTTGTTTTTTAATTTTTTTTATTTTAGAATAAATCAAACAATTTCCTCAGGTGAACCTTCCAGTTTAATTTTCAAGGAAACAAGTTTAAAAACAGTGCTTCCTTTTTGAGAAGGAAACAGACCAGCCCTGATCAACCATGACACGTGGTACACTTTGCAAGTGGCAGGTGGGTCTTTTCTCTCACCACTTGATTTCTCACATGCAAAGGGATATCATCACTAAGCATCAGTCAGGCATCTCGTGGAATGGATAGTTATGCAAAGAGAATTCCAGACACAGTTTCCTTCTTAAATCATGCAAAATTAGCTTCCTTTGACTACAGATTTTCAGAGAATTCTACTGGTGTCTGGTGCAAGCATGTCATTACAGTGACAAAACCGTATTGAACCACAAGTCATAAGAACAGACTGTCAGGCTGCCAAAACCTGTCACTCTGGACTTCATTCGTAGTGTTTTCATCATCGTAGTTGTCATCGTCATAGTCATCATTGTCGTTGTTATCATTAAGCATTGTGCCTAACCAAGAACTATTTTCTGGAACATGAGTTTAATGCAGCTAACTACGAAGTAATCTTTCATTTTTATTTCATATCTCAGTCCCAAAAATAAGCAAATTTAATGCAATGACGAGAAACGGCCTTTCAAGAAGAAAAGTTACCGCTCATCTCTCCACAACTTTATTAAAGTGCCAAAATACAGATTCAATATTATTTATTCGGCCCTAATTGATCACTACTAGCCACCGTGCCGTACGGCATCTCAGCACTTGCAATAATCCTATCAAGTAAACCGACTATTAATGTCTTTATAGGTGAAGATATTAAGACGTAAGGAGGCTAAGAAGCATATCCCAGGTACACAGCTAATCAGTAGTAGTCATGACTGGAGCCAAGTCCGATTGAAGTCCTTTGCTCTTTGACCATCACTTACGCTGTCTTCCATCCCCACACACACCTGTAATAGCTGCAACCATTCACCTCACCTCCTTTCAACCATTCTCTGCTATGCTTTAAACATCTGTTTTATCTGCAGATAAAACATGCTGATTGTATGATTGAAACCCTACTTGAATTACTGAGAGATTATTTTAACAGAATGAAATGAAGCTTATCTCCAAAACATTCATTGGGTAGATTGAAAATTTCAAAGCTGATTAACCCAATAATGGAAAAGTTAATTTGTCACATCCCCATATGGAGACATTTGCTAATGATTCCCTTTTCTTATTTAAATCACTCCAAAAAAGGAAACAAACTTCAAGTAGAATGAAGTAGAAACCAACTAATGGAAAAGTGCTATATGTTCATTTCCTCGGTTGTTTTAGACTGGGTAGAGAAATTGCCAGTTGTTTCTGTGCTGGGGAGCAATGTGTCATACTGGCTAAGAACATCACAGGCTTTGGAAAGTCTGGCTCCAGCTGTGAGAGCCAGGTGAGTCCTATAGTCTCCCAAGACCTTAGTTTCTTCATCTCTAAATGTTAATAATAACAGTAGTAATTAATAGTTTGTAATAATAGTAAACCCTACATAATTATTTGAGGCATGAATTAAATACATATTTACAAACTTAGAACAATAAAGGAGAAATGGTAAGCGTTAAATAAATAGTGATAAAAATTTACTTTATGGCTTTTTGTCTCCAGAACGTGAATAGAAGTTATTAAACTTGGGTTCCAACAACTGAATCATTTAATCACTTGAAGTATTGTGCCTTGATTCTTCTAAGCCATTTTAAAGCTTTCCAACAAGTCATTCACAGGCAAAGAAAGCACCAACAATGAAAATTATGATTAATATTAAACATTCACTCTGCTTCCAACAAACATTAGGGGGAGAGCATTGCAACAGTTACATGTTTTCCTAGGGATCGACTTCAACTACTTCTATGGAAGGTAGGACAGGGAAAATTTCTGTGTATTCTTCTGCCTATGGAAAAAAGAAAAAAGGAATAGCCATAGAAATATTTTTTTTTTCTGGCAGTTCTATTATATGAGAGAATCACATCTGAGATTTTTATATTTCAAGACAGAAAATTCCATGATAAATAGAAATTTAAAAGCAAGAATTTCTTAGTTCTTATTACTGCATCCCAATTGCACAGTACTAGCCACAATGACATATGGTATCTCATTTAATTCTGTCAATAGCGTTCTCACTGCTTTAGCACCACAGGAAATAAAGGAGAAATTCAAACACCGTAGCACCCACTTTTGCCACATATACTTTAGTACCTGTGAGCGGACATCTAGGAATAACAGGAAGTGCCAAAGCAGGGTTCAGAGGTGAGGAGATCACGATTTCCAGGTTCTAACTCAGTACTTTCCCGCCCTCGAAATAACATTCTCTTAACGCTAAGGCATGACAAAATCTAGTTCAAAGAGCTTATTCACAAAGGCAGAGGGTGTATAAACCACATGCACTGGACTCAGATGGGCTCACCACAGCCCTAAAAAAGCAACACACCTACAGTCAAGAGATCTCAGTCCAAGAATGGCTTTCCACATTTCCTATGGGAATCCAGAGGAAGTTTCTTTACAAAACTCATATTATTTTCTCTAAATCCAGGGAAATTTGGCATGTCATCTGATAGGGACTGAAGGTAAGCTACCTAGCACCACATATGTTAAATGCTTTCATTCCCTGGCAGAATAAGCTTCATGTTAATGATTCGAGGAGTCTGCCTTGTGGAGTTCCCTCATTTCTTCCAGGATGGCCAATCACTGTGCCACCAGAAAGCAAACACTTTGCTGGTGCCACAGATCAACATAACCACCATGTTTTGTGGGACTCTCTCCAAGGAAGTAGGTTTAGGAGTAAGAATGCCCACCAACAGACCAGGAAGAGAAGACAGTGAACTTACTTTCATTTATAACACATTACATCAGCACAAAAGGTATTTCATTAACCAAAATTCCCTGTGCTGCTCCTTTTAAGGTTCTCTAGAGCCAGACAGTCTGCTTTTTCATTCTTGAGCCTTTAACTAATAATTTCATATCCAAAGTGCTCTAGATGGTAAAAATGCATTTTCACATGACCATTTGGGGAGTGAATCATATTAGCTAAGTCTTTATTGATTTGGACTAGAGAAAATCTTCCATTTGCCTAGAAAAATCTATGCTTCCGGAAAATTAATAAACAATAGCAAAATTGAATCATAAAATTTCTACAATGTTTTCATATCTTGATTTGCAAAATATTAGCATTTCCATATCATAATTCCAAACTAAAGAGAAAAAGGAAAAGGTGAGGGTAGGGGGAACAGGGAAATGTAGGGAGGGAGGGAGAGAGGAAAGGAAGGAAAGAGTTTAGATGTTTAAATGAAGGGCATAAATATGTATTCAAATATCAGCTCAATCAAACAACAAGGTATACTGTGCTCACACAACATATATTTAACCAATACATGAGTAAATGGATGAAAAGTTTCAGATTATTGTCAGCATATTAGTAGCATTGGTAGCAGTAATAACAATAACCAACACTTTTTTAGTGCATGTATTAACCAGGCATTGTTCCAAGCATTTTACAAGCATTTAAAATTAAATTTCATTTAATCTCAGAATAACCCTAGGAGCTTGGGTGCTATTTTCATCTCCATTTTACAAATAAGAAAACTGAGACACAGAGAGTTTAAGTAACTTGCCCAAGACCACATGTCTAGTAAGCAGCAGAGCCAGGATTTGGACCCAGGCGGTCTGGTTCCAGAGTCCATGCTCTGACCACAATATTTTCTGAAACCCTAACTCCAGTTGGCTTAAATTATAAAGAAAAACATTGGAAATCCAGAGGTAGAATAAGCTCCAAGGATGCTATAATCAGTGATCAATATTTTTACTTCACAAAGACCCAAGTTCTTTTGATCTATCTGTCCAGCCATATGTATTGTTGGTTTCATCTTAAGGCAGGTTCCTTTGTGGATACAGATTTATCTTTGTTGGCATTTGGAAGAAGAGGAAAGAAAACTTGGCCCTTGACATTCATTAGCACAGAAGTCTCCATTCTGGTTTAAATGGGCCAATTGAGGACAAATACCCAAACCTAAATCGAAATCAGCCACCAGGAAAGTGACACAAACTGAGAGTCAGATGAGCCATCTGGGATGGAATGATATTCAAGAGTCAACCAGATCATCCACTGTAATATTTTGGTTTAGATATGGCTATAGGTGAAGCCAACACAGAGACCAGGTTTTATATTCTGTCTTCAGGATAATCATAAATCATAATGACTTATTTGTAAACTTCATGAATTAGAACATTTCTAGGTTAATCTCCAGTTCTATGATCTTCTGAATGCATTCTATTTTTATTAACATTTCTCAGAGCAAAAATATTCCTAGAAATATTTTTATGTACCAGAATTTTTCTAATAAAGCACAATTGAGCTTGCATCATTTGCCATATTGCTGACTTAGAAGGGAAAACACGATGAAAGAAGGGGAAACATTAGTCGCTGACTTTGTTCTCTTTTTCTATCTTAGGAGCAGATATTTTCAATCATACCCTATGATCTACCCACTTTTGTCCACGCAGCAAGTGTAGAAATGGATGTTGGGCAGGTCTGATGTGTGAGCCTGCTAAGAGATGCTACACCTGAGAAACTGATCTTTGGTTTAGTTAGTCTCACAGAGAACACTCAGGAAACTTCCCAGGTTGGTTTTGTACCATGAGCTGGCACACAGGTAAGCTGAGGCTTCATATTACCAGCAAAGGACAGGCGTATTACTGCATCCCAGTAATGAAAAAGAGGCACTTTTCACCAATGCAAGAGCTCTAATTCCATGCAGGTGGTCTCAGCAGCTGTTGTATGTTCCTATAGAGACCTAGGGACCTGGGAAGACTTCCTCTGGGAGCATACCTTATTGTCTCCTTCTTTCGTAACCATTTGCAGTTTCCATATCTTTTGCCATTAAGGAAACATTGTGTTCTATAACTGTGCCTATTGGCCTCTTACCATCAATCACATCACTGTCCCATGGAGACACTCATGCAGTTACACAGGAAATTGAATAAGAACAGTTTCAGAGTCAATCATTTACTGTAACATTTCTAGGTATTGAACCTAGAAATGGTTGGAAGGCGATTTTTCTGAGGTGTCCTATATGGTTCTGCTGGCATCCGGGAACACCCTAAAATGATCAAAGGGATCCACTTTTATTAAGGGTCCAATGGGTCGGTGGGAATACTTCCGCCTTGGCAGTCAGAGTAATTCTCTAAGTTGAATTCTTTAGAACCTTGAAACTCAAAAGAGTAGTTCTCAGACCAGCAGCATCCACTGAAATCCAGAGTCCGGGGCCACAGCTCAGACCTACTGATTCAGAGTCTGAATTTTAATGAGATCCCCAAGTGTCTCCTCCACACATTCACGTTTGGTTAGCTATCACTGTTTTAAAGGACTGCTTTCTCTGGCTTACCATCCACTCCCTCCCATTCCTTCATTAAGTAGGAAAATCATGTTGGATCAGGCAAAAACCACCTACAAATCTCCATCCCTGGGGTCATATCTTTAGAATAATGTGGTAAATGAGATGGACATACACTAAAGATATACCCCCATAAGTACATGGGGTACCTCTAAGATTCTATATATTCTTACTTTCTGAGCCACTGATATAATTATTATAAGAATATCCAACTATCAGAGTTAAAGTCTAAAATGTTCTCTTAAAACACTACACGAAACAGAAGGCAATCTGACTAATTTAAGGAAATGGTACTGTTTAGCCTGAAGTGAAGCAATTTGCGAAGACATCACTGCTGTTCTCAAACATCCGAAGGCTGGTTACATGAGAAGGGACTAACTCTCCTAACTCTCTACAGAAGACAAAAGACAGAAATAGTGTAAGGAAAGGAAAAAGGATGATGTGACCAGGAGGCAGATTTCAGCTTCATTTAAGGAAAAGGTCTTTGACAGTGAGAACTATCCATGGTATTATATACGCAGCTCTGAAAATTATTACCCAGAGTGCATTGAGAATAAAATCTAGTGTTCGACCATGGCCTACAGGACGGCAGGCCTCTGCATCTCTGACTGTTCTCCCTGTTCACTGTATTCACCTTCCATCGCACTAGCTGCCGTCCTTTCTCCAGCACGGATAGATAACCAAGCTCATTCCAACCATGGGTTCTGCACCTGCTGCCATCTCGATGTGGATGGCCATCCCCAGCCACTTCCCTGCCTGGCCTCCTCACTCCAGGCAGGTTTCTGCTCAACTGTTCCTTCTTTCACGAGGTCATTGCTGACCCTCCTATCCAGAATAATCCATTTCCTTCATCTTTCTCTCTATTAATCAGTTATGCAGAGGGAACTCACAACCTCAAATTCTCAGTTCTTACAACCACTAAAAGTTTCTCTTGCTCATCTGATATACAGGCTCCTGGTTGGCTGCAGATTGGCTGTGGCTCTGGTCCACAGGGCTTTTGTTTCTTTCTTTCTTTCTTTCACATGATAGAGGGGGAGAGCAAGAGTCTGAGCTAAATCACATGATCGAAGAAGCATGGTGGATTGTATTAATGACAATGTCCTAGTTGTGATACTACCTTCATGATTAAAATATGAGCTCCATGAGGACTGAATGCTTTATTTATCACTGTGTCCCCAGCACTTAGAACAGTGGCTGGTCCTTAATCAGTGCTTAATAAATATTTGTTAAGCTAATGGACATTTCTGGAAGGCATCTTGCAATGAATATCAAAACCTTTAAAAATGTCTAAAGCCTAAGGCCTGGAAATTTAATCTCTGGAAACTTATCTTTAGAAAATACCTAGATTTGAGTAAAAATTAGTATTTAAAGAACTGTTCATTCATAGCATAAAAATAAAAAAAATTAAATAGCCTAAATTTACAATTGGAGATTATTCACTCATTCATTCAACAAATAGTGTGAGTGCTCACTAATACCAGGTGTGGGACTAGGTGCAGGGACACTATAATTAACAAGACCCATATGGTCCCTCAAGGAATGCAGGGAGATAGATGTCAAAAGACTATTTTACTTTTTATTTTTGTAACGCAGCAAATAACTGAATGTTAGCTTATGGATACTCCACTAATAATAGCGATAAGAATGAGGCTACTTTACATTTGCATAACACTTCTAACTTCTCAAAGTAATTCTCCAGCTATTTTATTTCTTAAAATTAGGTCATATAAAACTGCACTTGAACTTTATTATTAGATATTTTCTGAGAAGTGAGTTGAGAGATTGTTGGCCTTTTTACATTAATTATGGACATAGAAGATGAATTAATCAAATTCTGCTGTATTTGCTATTACTGTCAATTGTGTGGAGGGGAGGAAAAAAAGCCATTCTGCAGGGTTTGGAGTAGGATGCAGCAGAGAGGATTATGCAAAAACAAAAGTTCTTAAAACAATTTTAGCTTCACGTAAACCCTAAACCCATTGGCTTGAGGAGCATCATTAACAGCCTACGAGAATACTACCATTTTGCAGAATCAAGTTAATTAGCAGAGGTAGATTTACAGTGAAGCTTCAGGGCCCCTCACTTACGTGAGCCCCACTCAAGGCCCTGAGAGTCGACTTAGCAGGTATTCAGTGGCCATATGTTTCGTAAAATTGACAATTTTTTTTTTACTTCAATCAGCTTAGACTGGCATCTCTTCCCATCAAACTTACTCTCTTTCGCATTTTTCTTTGTCAGATTATGCTAAAGGAGCCACAGGTAGGGCAACCCATAGGATATGCAAGGCCCCAAGCAAATATTTTTGTTGAGCCTCTGTCTATATAAATAATTTATTTAAAAAATCTTATAAATGTATGGGCCTATGTGAGATTTAGTTAGAACAGATAGAACAAAGACTGGTGAGAGCCCATACATAGGCCCACACTTACAGCTCAAGCTTAAGGGTTGACAGTGGACCATCAGTAGCTCAGAGCTCTAAACTCATTCTATGTCAGAGGCGACTGAGAGTCACCCCAAATCAGCCTGCTGGCACTGTTCTGGTGGTCCACGATTACAAGATGACATGAAGGAAATGACACACTGACTAATGAGTATCCTCCATTTACCAGGCCTCTCTAAACCTGAGGCCCACAGATCTTAGGGGCATTTGGTCAACCCCATAAATGACATAAAGGGTCAGTGAGTATCTCAAATGTTGAAACGAAGACCCAAGCCCTTGCAGGCCCAGGTACAGTGTTGGAGTGCTTCATCCAGATCATGCTGCCAATCCAGCCAGTGCTAGGAACCAGAGAGAAACTTAGATAATTCTGAGGAGGAATCCAAAGAGTATGGCTCCCTAAAGCCAGTATCTAGGCCAGGGGTCTTGCTTACTGGGGTTAAAGGGCAACACTCCACGGTCATTTTTAATATGTAGTCCAGGGGATGACGATAGAGGATACATTTAGTGAGGATTTTGTGAAATATATTTATTTGGTTTGCCATAATTTCTATGTGCCATTGAATTATTGCTAGCCATCCTAATATGCAGATGACTTCCAGAATAGTCCTACTTGCCATGTGGCAACTCATCCAGCATCATGATACAAAGGTGCCGGGCCAGAGGCCATGTCATGATATGACACTTGCAGCAGAAGAATGTGGGCAATGGGTAGTGACAAGAAACAAGGTTTGAAAGCACGGAGCCAGAAGCTAGTCGGTGGAAAAAGTTTTTCAATTATAACATCTCATGTATGAAAGGAATATGATAGAAGTTTCCCCAAATGTAGCAATCTTAAGAATTTACATAAAATTACCAATAACAAGGTATGAGACCAAAGATGCTTCTAAAACAATAAAACTAAACATGCTGAAGAAGAGATAGAATAATCTTTCTATTTTCTATGCAGAAAATGTTATAAACTCATTATCACATAACAAGATGCCTAAAGAATATACAACCCAAATGTATGAAAAAGTGTTATAGAGGTATGTTAGTCAGTCTAATAGATCTATAAGGTTTCTGGATTTCGTGATTTTTATGGCAATCAACTTTTAAATATATAACTCACTGTGATTTCACTTCTTATTCTAAATAAACATTTACTTTCATCTCTAACTTTCTATTCATTTTTTTAAAGGCCCTCAAAATTGTATAAGTTTCCAGGTCACAAAACCTAGACCTATTCCTGTTTATAGGGCCACATCTTACACACTTCAAAATACCTGTCTTGTCAATTGAAATTTGTCATTGGCAATAAAAAAAGAAAAGAAAAAAAAGACATGCAGATTTATGAGTTCCTCTAGGTAGGAACTATAGTATTTACTCCCCAAGAGAAGCCATTCACACTTTCAATCAAATAAATACATATATTCTTATCAAATGAGACTTTCACCAGATGTAAACCCGCAGGCAACTAATCCCTAGCCTCTTCATTCTGACTGTTAGGAGATGGAATTATATCATGCCTGGCCAAGTTCCTGTTCTCGAAAATTCATTTAATTCCTAAGCAAGGTTGACATTAATTTCAGCTTTGTTTTCCTACCAGCTCCCACTTTCATGGAATTCTTTTGGGAGAAGTTCCTAAAGTATTGAGGACAGTTCTGGCCAGCTGTGCCGGGCTGGGCTAAGGGCCAATGTATAACTATGTGGAAGGCCACTAGGTCAGCAGATCCTGGCTGGGTTCTGCTCAGGCAACATCCTCTGAGGAGCGGTTCTCCAATTCGTCGCTGGGGAAACTGACTCCCACTGTCATGTATGCTGTGTATGATCCAAACACACCACATTGGAATGTGAGCACTTGAGTTTAGGGTGATCATTTTCAATGCAGCAGATGGAAGGGAAGAGCAGGATATCAGTTGGGGATATTAGAAAGCTGGAACACTTTAGGGCTAATCCCATATAATCTGATTTTAAAGCAGTTTCCATGGGATAAGGCAGCAGTAAGACAAGATGTATCCTGTTCCAGTGAAATAAAATGTGAATATGGAAAAAAATGAGCTACAACTAGAAACTTACTCTAGATTTAGCTTCCACAATTAAACATGCTCTTATTCTCTGAATCAGTGTTGGCCTGGGCAATCCACATGAACTGTGCAAACGGAAACAAAATCTCGGCAGCTTAACAAAGTCAAAATTTATGTCTAACCTACACAAAGTCTCGTAAGAATGTTTGTGTGACTCTCTAAATAGTGTCCCAGGAACTCAGGCCACTACAATCATGTGGCTCTGCTGCCTTCCTGCCCTAGTGACATACGCCTGGCCGATGGGAGCATTTTAAGAAAACAGAGGGTCACTCAGGACTTTCTGCGTATGCCAAGCCTGGAGGTGGCATTTATCATTTCTGCCCACGTTGCTCTGGGCAAAATCCAATCATGTAGATTCAGTTAGCTGGCAGAGACACTGGGAAATATCACTTAACTATGTGCAAAGAAAGTACAGGAAACAGATTTGGTGCCGCTGGTCACGTAAATGTGAACCAACTCACTAAACCTTAAATTTCAATGTCAGTTCTCTGTACACTCAAAAAAAAAAAAATACACATTGGCATGCCGGGAAAACTTTAAACATCTCCACTTATTGCTGGTGATCATTTATTTGATTTTATGCTTTAAATTAATATAGAAATGTTGTAATTTGATTTGTATGATTCTTCTTGTGCTTAAGTAAATTGACTGAACATCTCTTTTCCTTTACTTGGTTCTAGGCTGATACTTGCTACACAGATTGAAACTGGGAGAGTAAGTATTTAAAATTCAGAAATGTTCTCCTTCTATCAACCCACCATCTCTTCCAGGCCTTTTGGTTAACTCAATTGATACCCTCTGGCCCCTGCCATATTTTATGTCAGTCAAACCTCCTTCCTATGGGAGTTTTGCAAGGTACTTGCAGTTAATTTGATAAATTAATTTGAACCCAGGTTTTAAGTCGGTTAACAATGGCTTCAAATATTATTACCACCCTGTTCTGATTTGCATTTTCACCAGCATTTTTCAATGCTTTCATCAATGCTTTTTCATTTTGAGCATTTCCTTAAAATGCTTCAGTGAGGATCAGCCTCAAGAGACGCTGGTGATGGGCAAATGGGTAAAATCCTCCTGTCAGCTAAGTTTAGCCTCCTTACATGACTACACACTACAGCTCTCTCTGCTTGGAGACTCAGAAGACGCATGAGAATATTACAAGTCCTGAAATCCTGAAATAAAGACTTTAGTTTTCTTCACTTATTTCAGTTTTCTCAAACTTTTTTTGACCATGGAAATTTTTTAAATTGTTTTTTGGTTTGGGGTTTTATTGTTAATTTTCATTTTTGCATAATTCTTACACGAATCATGAAAATATTCCAATGGAGGAAATTTAAAGCCCAACAGAGGGCCAGTAAATGCAGTAGTTGTGACAGGGGATTTTATCATGACCTTAGAGACATCCTCACTCTGTTTGTGTGGGCTAGACTGGTTCCAGCTTCTCATCCTTCCCATGCCCCAATCTCATGTGTGTGTGTTGAGCCCCAAATTCTGTGTTTTATCAATCAAAATCAATATATCCCCAGTAATAGACAAAAAATAAATAAATACGAATCTAAACAATCAGTTCCCTCATGGGAATTCCAATTTCTCTCCCTTTAAATTAAAGAAAATTCACATTCACTGTTTTCTTTAGTCTTTTCTATGTCAAAAAATTTAAATCAAATTTTAAATAGTCTCGCTTTGGGCTTTGCACTTAAAGAGAAAAGAAGAACTTTGTCCTCTCAGAGGGAAGGATTTGTAGAAAAAAAAATAAACGAAATAAATCCAATAAGCCCCCTGCCAGCAGTCCCTCTCCTTGTCTAGATTTTACCCACTGGGGGAAAAAAAAATAACAACTTTCTATTTGATTCTCCCTTGCTGACAGTCTCTTCCAACTACATCCCAAATTGAACTTTAAATAAATAAATAAAACCAGCTGCTATGCAATGGGAAATTCAGAGACGCGTAAGTATAACGTTTTGAGAAAGGAAACTTCAGCATCAACTGATCTGAAAACATCCAAATCAGTGTTTTTGACATAGCTCAAATACAAATGGGGAAATTAGAAGTTTTGCAGCAATAGTAAGTGATGATCACATCGAAATAAAACTAAAAGCTTTGTGTGGATGATTTATCAAAACTTGACAGTGAAAAGAAATGTAGGGTAACCTTGAACAACCCTCTCTCATTTCTATCTCCTACTAAGAATCTGCAAAAATTAACCACAAGAACACAAAAGATAGTATCAGACTGGTTGTTGGGGTTATTGAAATGACCAGAAAAGGTCACCTGTGTCCAGATGAATGGTAGCTTCTCACCTATAGATACTTATAATCATTCAAACATGATGCCTCCAGCCAGATGAGGTTTGGACAAAATGCTAAGTGCCTGTCCCCCACATCTCTCTGTTCACTTAAGGAGTACATATAAATCTTACCTCTTCGAAAGGACTGTAAACACTTTGGTAACTAGGAGTAAGTTTTAGATGACTTTATATTCCTCATAATGTTTAAAACACTGCTTTAAGCTTCACAGATGAACAATGAGGACAAGGTACAGATCGTAGTTCAAAGGTCATGACTTCCAGGTCTTTGCTATCATATTTATAAACCACATAAACTTAGGCAAGTCACAACTTCTCTGAGCTTCGTTTTCATCATCTGCATAGTCAATAAAATAAACACCCTTAGTACTTCCATCACAGCATTGTTAAAAGAATGGGTTACAATACCAGGGGGAGAGATGGCATTATGGGACCTCGGGATGCCCTCTTCATTTCAATTCCAGCAGCTCGGCTTTTATCTATTTTATGTTTTGGAATTTCACATAGCATTCTGTTTAAAGAAAGAACGGTAGTGTTTAGAAATTATTTGAAAGACATTATTGTGTGAGAATGCACTTGTTAAACTGAGAAGCACTGTAACCTATTTTTACAGTATTGGATTGAGGTATAATTGGCATACAGGAAATGTGTACATCCTAAGTGTACACTCAATGCCTTTTTAATACATGTATACACATGTGTAGATGCCACCCAGGTAAAGCTAGTAACCATTCCCTTCACCCAGAAAGTTCCTGCATTCTACTCTTCACTGAACAGCCTCCCGCCCCCGCTTCTACACACATATACACAGCTAACCACTGTTGTGATTTCTGTCACCATAGATTACTTTTGCCTATTCTGGAGCTTCATATAAATGGAATCACTTAGTATGTACTCTTTTGGATCTGTCTTCTTCCTCTCAACATAATACCTATGAGACTCATCTATGTTTTTATATCCGATTGAAGTTATTTTGTTGTTGTTGTTGCTGCTACATAGTTTTCCATCACATGAATGTATCGCAATTTGCCTGTCCATTCACAGGTTGACTATGAGCTGTTTCCAGTTTGGAGCTACCATGGATAAAGCTGCTATCAATATTTGTGTTCAAGCCCTTTGTGGTCAACTCTTCCATTTCTCTTGGATAAGTACTAGTAAATGGAAGTGCTAGGTTGTAAGGTAAGTGCAGGTTTACCTTTACAGGAATTTCCCCAACTGGTTGTACCATTTTATATTCCCAACCAGCTAAATAGAAGAGTTTCGTTCATTCACTAGGATTTGGTGGTGTCAGTATTTTTAATTTTAACAATTTCAATGGATTCAAAAAATCTCGTGGTTTTAATTAACACTTCCTTGATGTTAAACACCTATTCATATGCATAGTCATCATTTAATATCCTTTTTGCAAAGAGTGTTTGTTCAAGTTTTGGCCATTGTTTTTTAAAAATTAGGTAACTTGTCTTTTTACCATCCATTTGTAAGGGTACTTTGTTAGATAGATGTATTGTAAATATTTTCTCCCTATCTGTAACTTTCACTTTTTAAATAATGTCTTTAAAGAGCAGAAAGTTTTTAATTTTTATAAAGTCTTTTTAAAAATCTCTGTCTGTACAAGGTCTTAAAGATATTCTCTTCTTTCTTCTGGAAGCTTTACAACTTCAGCTTTCACATTGAAAGCTGTCGTGAAAAGTATATATTTTCATTTTGTTAGTTTCTTATTTGATCTTAAATAAGATATTTGAGGTTGAGAAATGCCATTTGAATGATTTAAGACTTGGAATCTTACAATTAGATATCAGTAAAGAGTGACTAAGTCTAATCTCCTTTTGTTTGTTCACCTAGCAAGTTGTAAAAGAATTTGAGGTAGGTCACTTTTGACAATGAAAAGGGACACTATCCATAATAATGCCAAGACAAGAGGCATAAACCAGGACCATTTCTGGCAAACTCAGACAAACAGTCACTCCAGATTCAGGTCTCTTGACTCCAGGTTAAGGATTATCTTTAAATATTTTCCATTAATAATAACTTGGTTAACAGTGGTCCCATAGCATGGCTATTTAGCAGTTTATTCCAACTGCCAAAACAGTATCCAGATGACAAAAACAGTTGAAGATGGAACTTCCCAAGGCCAAGGGACAGCAGACTTGGTTTAAAAATCATGACTTGTAATTTTTGCATTCTTGAAGAGTGATCCTTGACACTGAACAAAGAGTTATCAACCCTGGTGTTCCATAACTCAATTAGGGAGCTTTTCTAAAAAGATATACTGTTACTGTTCCAGTTTGCATCACCATTTGGTTTAATTATTATTTGTAATTGAGAAATAATTAGATAAAATGATGATGTAAACCCCAGTGGAAAATAGACATCTCTTAAGAACTCTAATGTTTTCCGTCACTTAAAAGGAAAGGGATATGACTTACTGGAGGAAAAAACTAATTAGAAAAGCAGACACATCTTCCCCCTCTCCTCATATTTCAGGCACGCTGGCAAGTGCTCAAAAATGATCAGAGAGTGGCCTATTTCTCAAGGACCCCAGGAGAGCATGATAATTTAAATCATCATCTCAGGAAAGCGCCTTGAGCACTTGTCTGTGCCGTTTTGTGATCTTCAGTCAGGAGAGGGTTTGGCTCTCCAGACTGGCATGGCCATGCAAAATATTGGCTGAGGAAAGCTGAGGTCACACCCACACCTAAGTGAATCCAGACAAGTTAGGATTCCTGCCAAGAGAAACACATTTGAGCAAAGTGAGGAGAAAGAAATGTTTAAAACAATGCTGTCCCCCAGCAAAACGAAAACAAGACTTTTATCCAGGGACACAAATCGGCTTTCAGAAAAGTTTGACAACACAAGGAGATGAGAGGGAAGTGATTAGATGCTCAGATGTGGGCCCAGCAACTTCAAAACCCTACGTAAATCTCTTGAAAACCCTTTGTCTGGAATGAGATCATTTTGTTTTAAAAAGTGGAATTAACAATAACAAAACAAAATCAGTTAACCTCTCAAGAAAAAAAATTTTAGCAAAAAAAGCCAATTTTATAAAAACGACATGTCAATGAAAGTCATGTTTAGTATCCCATTTTGAAAATTAAATATTTGTTAATAAATCACAGTGAGGTCATTTAAAGATGAAAAACATGTCTCGAAAATAAATAACGAGGATTGTAAATATACTAAAATGCTCTTAGCACATTCTTCCAGGACCAGTTAAACTTCCTTTCCTTGATGATCAGACAAAAAAGTAAATCCAAGACTCAATTTTTGGCTATAAACCAGAAAATTCATTAATGATCTTAGTCCAGACTCTCCACAGCAGGAAGTTATAATGTCATCTCATCCAGGAACAAATATTAATCCCAAATTAATGAGTTCTAAGAACTTCAAGTACGACCTAATCCTGAATAGGTGACTTTCCTTCTTCCCTTTCCCCTCAACCCTTCACTTATAAAAACAGTGACTCCCCAAACTTGTTCCAAGGTTAATGGAAATCCTTGGCTATAGAATGCGGGGGGCACTTGGAACTACACTTTCCAAATTGTTCAAAAATATTTATTGAATTACCACTAAATTAAGGGCACCTGTGCTTGGTAGTATGCCATGTAAATTGATGAGTACTGCTGATAAGATGAGTTATTGTGGAGAAAGGTTTTTCTGAGAAGGTGTGATTTTATTTGAGTTTTGGGGGATGAGATAGGTGGTGAAGAGGAAGAACACTCTTGGCAAAGGCAATTGGATATGCGTGCAAACATCATGCACAAGAGAGTGAGACAGGAGTCTGATCAGAGCAAGTCACTAGTGTAATGAAGAACTGGGAGTAGAAATGCAGAGAGCCTATGTCCAGAATACGGGGTCTTATATATCACATAGTGCATAAGCTTTCACTGAATGGTGATGACTGTCACATTGCAGTGAGCACAGGTCCTATCCTCCAAAAATGCCTTAGAAGAACATTCATGTCTGTTGGCTTTTTGAAGAAAAGATTAAGGGGAGTATGTTGAGGGAGGGGAGACTAAAGCCATAAGATTATTGGGAGCTTTCTGTGAATAGTAAAGAATCAAATCAAAAGCACTGGACCAGAATCTCCAAATGTATTCTAACTTCTGGATCAGACCAGGGGTCATTTTTAACAAGGTGAATAAATGTGAATTCTTGTCTCCACTTGACATGATCTAATTAACCTCTATAGTGGTCACTATTTTGATTGGTATGACTTTCAATCATGAATTCCATGATTTCTCTTCCTAACAGTATGCTGGAAAATTGTCTCCTGAAAGGAATGCTCTGATTTATAGTGCTTGCCAATTTCCGTGGTGTAAATACCCCTACCATGGGCAATTTCAAGCTTCCACATACAGGAGATCTCTGAAAGTAGACCTGGAAAGAGATGTACAAAATCTACTCCTGCAAAACCCACCCTAAAGTCAGTTCTAGCACACCACTGCATCAACTCCTAATTTCTCTATCTTCGAAATGGATCTGTTTTATAGTCTACCTTCTTAGGTTCAGACTCCTTGAATATCCCAATTAACTAATGTTCCTGTGAGATAGTCTGAGACTCTCCCTGTCTTCCCAAGAAACGTCTATAAATCTGGAAATGAGAAGAGCACATTGATCCATTCACATCCTTACTGGTTAAAAAAGGATGAGAATGAAAGATAAATCAATTTAAATCCATCTCCTCCTTCTAAAGTAACAATTAAAAACCCTTGCTTAGCTAAGAGTGGGATGATATTATTAGGTTCAAAACAGAAAACAGTGTGTTGTCATTTCTATAATATGCCAGAAGTGAAAATTGACTCAAAAAGTCTCATTTTGAAAATCCCTTTATTCATGAAACTTCTGTTTACAGTTTTGTTTGTTTATGCTATTCAGTGTAATATTTGGGGAGAGGGTGTTTTCCTCTTTGGCAATTCTTTTGTAATTAGTGTCATCAATTCTTTCAAAATCAAGAGAAAAAATATTTTTAAAGTGTTTTGTTCTTCATTGAAACATGGTTTAGTGTTTATTATAATAATTTTGATTGCTATTACACTACCTTTGTGATGTATTTTTTACTTAGTGAGCTATTATTTGGCTTACACTCATAATTTGTGTATTAATACCATTCAAGTTTATGCAGTAACAATCATAAATTATAATAATAAACATTAAACCACATTTCAACAAAATATGACAAAGTCATGTGAGGTGTTTTTTTAAAATAATTTCATTAACAAAGCATCTTATGTTTCAGTGACACTTTAATTACCAAGAAATTACCCAAGAAAATATGTAATTATTTCTAATAATTGACAGTGACTCTATATGTAACACTTTTTTATGTTAAAATAATTGCTAAAATGTGACCTTCTTTAACCTAGACCTGTGGCTTAATTGATTGCATTCTGTTTTCCAAATAAAAAGGTAAGAAAAATGCCACCACTAAAGCATATAAGTAATTTCAAAACTGAGGACTGTTTTAGTGACCTCAAAACAATTTTTGATAATTACCAGTATTAATGAAATTATCTTGATAAATTTAGGGTAATTATTTTGATTTCTCAATTTACCCCAATGTATTATAACATTCTCTTTCCCACAAAGGCTTTACCATTCATTCCAAAACCTAATGTATTGCAAAGAACATTCCTCAAGTGACTATTCAAAAGATCAGAATCCTTCACTTGTATATGAACATTCATTAAAAGAAAAAGGAAAACTCCCCTCTCAAACACTAAAGCCACTCTTGGGAGAAAATCATTTTGATCTCATCTAGTTTTCAAATTTAAATACTTTTTGACTCTATAAAATCTATTCATAACTTAGACACGTTCTTTAAACACAAAACCCAATAATTCAAAAGTATCCATCTCTCAGCTTCCTGATTTTTCACCTGACACTTTGGTCTAGTGAGAACCTTAACTTAAGAACCAGATCCACAACTCCTTCCACAAACCTGTTTTTATTATTATTATTATTATTTTCCCACTGTTCCATTCCTTCTCTCAGTCAGGACAAAACATCTACCAGATAAGTCTTTGTCATCACTTACTCTCCCTTTGAAACTGATGAACACAGTGAATTTTTTTAACCAACAATATACAACCACAAACCAGGAAATAACATAGCATCAGTGTAGTTGAATTTGAACAAATATCAATACAGATTTCCACACAATAGAGAGAGACTGAGATTTTCTCAAAGCCTGGACACTGCAGGACACAGACATCCTCTTATATGTTTCTATTCTCTTTGTAAAAATCACCTTAAGGGTCATTCTCCTACAGAAATTTTAGGAGTATGCACAGTCATCTAAAAGAGTAATAAAAGCCAGACATTTCTTCTATGTGGTCTCTGGGAGGATTAGCATGGGAGGCTATTTGGGGAATTCTGGATGCCTAAAGATTTCATGAAGCCACTTGAAGGGATGGTGAGAAGGTAAGTGATGGGTTCTAGGTCCTGCAGTTGTTATTCAACCAGAGTTGCTCTGAATTGATCTGTTAGTTTTCTTGTCGGTTATACTTCGAAGAAAGCCTTCATTTTCTCTCAATTTATAGATTAGGAAATGGCATTTTTGTGAGTACAAATGAAGCGCTCTGAATCAAACACCTGTTCCACAGCAGTGCTAGTTCTAGAATATGGCCTACATGACTCAATCCAGTGTCCCTTTTTCTAGTGGTCTTTAACCTGAGACAGGAATAGTCTATGGACAGCTCTTCAGAGTTATCGCCATGTTTTCTTTGGGAGGTTACCTCCACCAGGGAGAGAGCTAAAGCAACAAGCAACACTGAACAAAAATATTGGCCCCAAATCAGGACTCGGCTGAATGTAATACGTCAGAGCATGACATACAATCCTCTCTCCCTCTCTCCCTCTCCCTCTCTCTCTCTCTCAGTCTGTCTGTCTGTCTGTCTGTCTGTCTCTCTCTCTCTCTCTCTCTCTCTCTCTCTTCACCCAGACTCCAGACAATTAGCCAGCCATGCCCTTGGAAAACTGCTCCTCTGCATATTTGATGTCTAGATACATGGTAGGGTTTATTACTGATTACATAGACCCTCACTATTCGTTGGCTGAAAGATTCAGCTCAACATCTTCAATACAGTTTACATTCTGGTCCAGTCCTTTCTATGTACTCTGGCTGGCTCCTTCCTGTTCCATTCACTGCAGAATTCATCTTCTCCTGCCCCTTGCTGATGGAGAATGTTTTTTTCAATGCAATGGGAAGCCTGAAAGCTGATGCTTTGGAATAATTTTTCCTGTGTTTGTTTTCCACTTGTCTCAATACATTTTAAGGTTGACAGCAAGAAAGGGCTTTCTATTTTCCTGTGAGCTAAAGAGGGTCTCATCACTCAACGAATCCCATGAGCTTTTACATTCTCGGCACTGTGTCCTTCTCCTGACCTTAAGTTTCCTCGCTGTCTGGAAAGAAAGCTTTTCATGAGAACTCACAAAGCCCTACAAGCTGAGTCTGACAATGACATCAGCAATGAACAGGGCAGATTATCGTCAGAGGAAACTGCAACTTTCTCATCAAAAAACACTGTTTAACATAAAACCCAGGAGTCCACTGTAAGCCACCAGACTTGCTCCCTTATCTCTAGAAGATTATAATTCCTTAGGAAGACAGGACAAGAGTGGCAGTCACAGAACTAAATGACTTTATTTCTCTTTATATAGACACACCCACCTCCCACTTCTGGCATGGAAAGAACTTCAACTGCTTTCAGCTCAACCTCAAGGAGAACCCATTAGCTAAAGCAGAAACACGGTACCCCTTCCGCTACTTCTGGTTGGAATTCCACTTAAGGGACCCTAAGAGGATCAAAAAGGAAGTGTGCGGGGACTAACACCAAGGAGAAGGAAACCAGCCTATCCTGAGCACCCAGTGACTGACAAGCTTCTCAGGGTCATTGATTGACTGTAAGATACTGTCTGCTAATAACTCACTAATAGACCACAGACCGACTTAACCTGCCAAACACCATTTCCTCATCTTTAAAACAGGACCAAAAACTGCACCTCCCAGCATGGAATTGTAATCTTTAAGTAGATAAAGAATGACAAATGATTGACCCAGAGTTGGCCCAAGCTTGGAGTTTAGTAAATGTCACTGATTCATAATAAGTGTGCCTTAATCCTCTTAACAATCTTAGAAAGCAAGTGTTATTCCATTTCACAGATGAGCAAAATGAGGCATAGACAGAAAAGGAGTTGTACAGGACAAATAAGTTTTGCTATTCATGGCACCCTACCTCCCTCGAAGGTAGCAGCCTCTGTAAAGAATTTCAGATTCTCATGATTTTCTGATATATGAGTGAGGCATGATGTAGTTATGCCTAAATTTACCCTTGGGTCATGGGCTCTAACTCTACCCTTGCCAGGAGGGAATAGCTTAGCCTGGGCATCAAGAGAAACTTAATCCTGATAAGGAGAAGGTCAAGTCTTTCCCTAAACCACCTACAGCGGGCTTTGCCACCCAAGGGCTTGGAGAAGCAAACCTCCTCTTCCGCCTGTGAAATTCCAAAATCCCCCGTCAAGGGAGTCACCAAGTTGTAATTGTTTCTCGTTTAATTTTCCACCTAGTGTGAACAGACTCAAGATTTGGGCCAGGTACTTCAAATAATACTGAAGTTATTGTTCCCGATATTGTGGTTCAGTTATTTCAGTCAAGCAAGGATAGGCCGCAATATTTAAGTCCCAGGTTTATTGTAAACAAAGAAAATCCATCAAAAACAGAATCTCTCAGGAGAAATCCTTTCCAGGCTTTTATTACTGACTGCAAAGGATAAAAATCTTTCAGCTTGCTGATGGCGTGGTGTCCCCACACACATTTACAGTGAGGCGATTGTTTTGTTCGAGGGAAGGCATACATGTCCTCTGAAGCAAGGCCATTGAAACAGTGATTGTTAAATATGCGTGTGGATCTCTAAAGCCCTTCAGTGTCACCTGGCTTAGCATCCAGACCCAAAACAGAAGAAAGGAAAGGTGTTAAATGTCACTCTCAGACGTTTGAGTTCCTGGCTACCGGCTGGACATTTTATCAACAACTTCCATTTTAAAAGTTCTGATTTAAAAGGCCAAGGACTTTGCTTCCTACTAGTCTCACACACTCAGCATGGAGCCTGAACAGAGCGTTCATAGCCTAACCTCTCTGTTCCTCTCTTTAGCCATACGTAAAGTGGGAATAGTAACTCTTATTTTTAATTCTTAGGGTTTGTGCATGTCAGGATTCTCCAGAGAGAAGTTTTAAGGAATTGGCTCACGCAGTTGTGGAGGATAGCAAATCTAAGAGTTGCTGCCGCAGTCCTGAGACCAAATTCCACAGGGAATCGAATTGGAAACTCAGGAAACTGTTGCAGTCTTGAGGAAGATTCGCTTCATTGCCCTTAAACTAAGGCATTGCTCTTCAGCTGACTAGATGAGGCTCACCCGGATTATGGAGAGTAATCTGCTTTACTTCAAGTCAACTGATTGTAAATTAATCATATCCGCTAATACTTGCAGAGCAACATCTAGACTAGTGTTTGACCAAACTGGGCACCATAAAATAATCAAGTGGACACGTAAATTAACCATCGGGACTTTTTTAAAGTTCATATCAGACAAGGTCATGCATAGGAAACGGATTTCAAAGATATGAAGAGCTGCACAAATATTCTTTTTTAAATAATGATTGATCCCCATGTGTCACATGAGGCTTTGAGGAATGTGGAAATGAATAAAAAAGGCTCAAATCACTTATCATCTAATTGAGATGCCAAGATTAAATGCTTGGGGAGTGAAATGCTACTAGGATGCCCAAGGAAGTGCTGAACGAACACTGTGAAGGCACAGGAGCCTGTGGGTCAGAGAGGTTGCTAAGGGCCAAAGGGTCCCAAGAGGCCTCTTTGAAAGGAACCATTTCCCCGGAAAGGCCATTCCAGTCACTCGCCCCACCCTTATCCATGTTATGTCCCTTCTGTCACTCTCTCTCTCATGGCACTTGACCAGCTTTTCTTGGTAATATATTACAATACATGATTATTCATTTCCTTGCATGTCTCACTCTTTAATAGTGTTCTCGCCCAAACTGAAATTCCATCAGAGCAAAGAAGCCCCATTCGTTGTTGGCACCATTATCTTTCAACATTGAACACAGTGCTTACCATGTGATGGGTGTGCAAAGCATAGTCTATGAAAGTTTGAATAAGTGAATACACACACACACACACACACACACACACACACACACACTATCACTAAGTTTTGCCTACAGCAAAATTTTACTGGCTTTCAATTACAAAAAATCCAAATGTACAGAAAATTTTTTTAAATGGTACCCTAAACAACTATATTTGCACTACCTAAATTCAATAATTGTTAATATTTTTACCATTTTCTTACAGGATCTCTTTCTCATTCTCTCTTGCTCTCGCCTTCTCTCTCCCTCTTTCTTTCCCTCTCTCCCTCCCCCTCCTTCCTTCCATTCCTCTTTCTCTCTGCTTTCTCTAGTTTTATTGCTAAATTATTTTAAAGTAAGTGGCTGATATCATGTCACTTTATCCCTTAAATATTTCAGCACACATCTCTTAAAAAATAAGATGTATGTCCTATATAACCCCAATAGCATTAGCCAGTCTAAGAAAAATAACACTAATTCTCTACTCTCTTCCAATGTCCGGACTACATTCGAGTTTCCCCAAATGACATTTTAAACTCTTTTAATTTTACTAACTAGTATCTAATCAAGATTCAGGAAACATTTTCCAACACACACACACACACACACACACACACACACACACACATCACTTTTTTTTTTTTTTTTTTTTTTTTTGCTTTAAAGTCTTGAAAAACAGATTCAATTGTCAAATAAAGGGTTCCACATTTGGATTTGTTTGCTTGTTTCCTAGTGATGCCATTTACCTTGTGCCCCCAACTCCTGTATATTCTGGAAACCAGAAGTTAGGCCTAAAAGCTCGCCTAGATTCAAATTAAACATGTTTTCTGAGAATAACTGATAGGTGATGCTTCTTCATACTGCATTCTATCAAGAGGCACACATGCCAGCTTGTCCATCAGTTGGGGTGCCAAGATGCAATGTATATATATGCCTTACTGTTGAATTGTATGCCTGAAACTTACCGGAATGCATTAGCCAATGTCACCATAATTAATTAATTAATTAATTAATTAATACGTTAATTTAAATTTAAATTTAAATTTCATTAAATAAATTTTTTAAAGAGACAATGACCACCTGGCCTGTCTGTTACAGACTGGTGCATTTTCCCCTTTTGCATGAGCAGGAACTTATTTGAACAAATTTTGAAAATATATTTATAATTTAAATTCAAATTAAATTTCTTTCCCTAGAAACATTAAGTTATTCAAAAACCTTGGTTTATTTGTAGAACTTCCTAATCCCTTCTTTCTCTGGCAGAGGAATGGAGGGGGTAATTACATGGTGGGGGGTGTTCAATTACCTTTGCAGAAAATGTTGCTGAGCATAAACTCAAGTCTTCATGAATTTTAAAATAAAAGCACGTCTATTATATATTTTAAAGGACAGCATTTTGTACAAATCTTTGACTATAGCATTTTTCACTCAGCATTAATTACATATATCAACTTTTCATCCTTCCTGTAAATTGATATTATTTATTAAACTCACAAGAAAAGACACGATTAATCTTTATGATTCATTGTTTCTCCTGCAAAGAACTAAAGCATACACAGAGTCGATTTTTTTTTTCCTATGAGGGCTGTATTACTGGGTTAAATCAACCCTATTCAAGTCAGAGTACCGAGGGAGATATGTGGGAGTGTGCCAGGATACTCAGTAAGCACAGGGCCTCTTTCTGAAGCATTATTTTTTCCTTAATGGTAAGTAATTTAAAACATCTTTATATACACCAAAATAAACTCACATATATTCACTTGAATTTAAAGATAGAACATAAGATGAGTCACCAGTCAGTACCCTCTCTACTTCCCACTACTCTGCACAACCTCCCCACCGACCCAAGCCTACAGATGATCACTCTCCTCCATTCTTTGAAGTCCCGGATTAATTAAAGCACCTGGCTAACCCAACAGCAAAAAATCAATCAACGAAAGCAAATTCTGAAAAATTCACCTAAGATCTCCACAGCCAATCTCTTAACTCTACCCTCTATCAGATATGTGGAAGCATGGGACCTAGAGATTGGGTTGAGCAGACCCCACCGTTTTTAATGATAGAACTCAGTAAATGTCACTGAACTTCCTGCGCTTTCACGCTCAGGCAGGACCCCTGTCATGCTCAGTGTCTGCATCCTCCTCTCTCCTGTACCCCATATTTTCCTTATTGAAGATCGAGAAAGGGCTGACTGCGCATCGGGCATCTTTCTAGGCGCTTGATTGGTGATAATTCACTTCACCTCAACCTTATAAAATAAGTATAAATATCATTACCAGGTGACAGGTGAGGAGAGTGGAGCATGACGAAGTGACATGCCAATGAAGCTCGGGGATCATCAGAGCCAGGATTTTAAATCGTGCAGCCTGGCATTTTAACAATAGCACCCAGCCCAGGACTTCTCACTTAAGACCTCAAATACTGTGTTTGATAATTTTGTTCATACAGCAAGAAAATATGGGATCAACTTTGATCCCTCCTTCGACCTTATATTCAAGTAATCAATAAGTTCATGAATACCTTTGAGGATTCTTTACCTTCTTTAGGTAAATTACATATTAGTATAATCATGAAAAGAGTTTTGATCTCATAGATCCCCTGAAAAAGGTGTGAGGACTCCCAGGGGACCCTAGACCAAACTTTGTGAACCACTCCTTGTGATATTTCTTCCTTTTAGAATGCTCTTCCCCTTCAATTGCTCACAGTGAAAACTCAGCCCATCCATCAATGTTCAAAGTGTCATTTTTTTATGACCTTCCTCCATTTCCAGTAAGGATCCCTTCCTCTTCTGCACTTCTGTTGCGCTTTATACTTAGACTTAAATTTAAAAAACTCAATCACTTGGACAACAATTATTGAGTGACTTCTATGTTCTACATGTGGACAGTGTCTACCCTTTCTCTACTCTCCCTACATTAAGATTTATCTCCAGCTCTGTCCTCCTCAAGCTGACAACCAAAACAATCCATTAGTGGAGAATTTTAGGTACACCAGTACACTGGTCAAGAGATCTTTTTTAGAGGACCTTTCAATAGCTTTCAAATTATACCACATAAGCCATTTGATCCAGCCATTATTTAAGATTTCTACTATACTTAAAACTTATGAAAATAGGTCCAATTCTCTTTGGTAAGCAGAAAATTAAAAGCAATTCATATGATAAATGTTTGTAAGCATAAATGGAACCACTTTAGTCCTTGTCCAATACACTATGATATTCAATTTGACAAATATGTATTACAGCAGTTGTTAAAGAGTTTGAATCCCAGATGAGTGGCATGACCCTCTAGTCTCATGTTTCTATAATGCTAAGCTTCAAATGATCATTAAGTATTTGCATAAGGAGACCCAAATCTGTTACTTCTCCTGCAGTAATAATGTGTGTAACTTCAGGCATTTTGGGATGCCTGAACATTTTTGGAACTCAGTTTCTTCCACTAGACTAGAATCCCCTTGAAACCAAAAACCATGCCTTTTTAATCTCTGCTCAGCACTGTGTCTGGCACAGAGTAAGTACTCCACAATTTTCCATTGAACAAATGGCTCTATGGTGAAGAATTATGTGAGATAAAACACAAAGTCCTTCTCAGAAGAATACTGAGCACAGGGCCTGTCACATCACTCGTTAAACATTTGATGTACACACAAATCAACAACTGAACAGTTATAATCTCTGATTCCACTACGAAAAAGATATAACCCTAGGCACCATGGAGTCTAGTAACAATTGGGGTATGGTCCTTGCCCTCCCAGGACTCAAAACTTAAGCCAATATTAGCTGTTAAGACAAACAAGCATGGAACAAACAAAGCACCTGGATTCATGATTCTTTATCTGACTTAAAAAAAAAAACCAAGATATTTGAAATTACACCTCTGACTGGCAAAATCACTTTTATTTCTGCTTCTAATAGACACGTAACTAAAGGCAAGGGCTAATGGGATGTCAAAGCAGTGTCATCACAGTCCCTTAATTGATTTGAAGGTGCTTGGGTAACTATTCAAGGCAAATGATGTTCTCACTGGTGGGAGATATAGAATGTACAATTTGCATCTCATCAGGAAGAAAAAAATACCTTGGTTTCCTTTACAAAGCATTAATGTTCTCAATACTGCTGACTGTGCTATTTTGAGAAATAGCCAGCATGCCCTCCACCCAGAGAGTAAGAGGAAATATTGCCTCCCCAGGTGTCAAATTTCCTTTCTATAATAGAAGGATATGTGGGACAGCATTTCAAACATAGTCACAGAGGAAAAAGGAAGCTGACAAGTAAGATGGATGAATGAGAGGGAAAACATGTGTTGAGAAGGAAGCTGTCAGGAGTAGATCCCGTTTGTGCATCAGAAGTGTCCTAATTAAAAATGCCCATCATGGGAGGCTTTGGGGAGGAAAGGAAAGAAGGAAACCCACATCTCTGCAATGTAAGAGATCTCAGCGGAAAAGCAGGACTTGGGGCTCCACTGAACTGCAGTATTCACATTAATGGTTATATTCTGGCATCTAGGATATTAACTGTTCCTATAACTCAACCCAGGGAATCTGCATCTTCATCAAAGATGCCTTTGCTTTTAAAGAATATCACAAGTTCAGATGAAATAGAGAAATTGGAGACATTGGGGTGTAACTATCTAATTCGAGGCTCAGTTCTTCCAACTTCTCATCAATAATGATTTCCTTCTTTCCTATAATTAGAGTCCTGAGCGCTCTATGTTTACAGTGACATTAGTCAATTTGCAGATGCAGTAGGCCAAATTAAATAAAGGACTGCAGAGAAATTTATCTAAAGAACATGAATCTTTAATGAGCCTTCATCCCTATAATTCTTACAATAGAGACTTACAGAAATGGATTCTAGTCACCCATGAAAGCTGGGTGGGCTTGAACAGATAGATGAGTATCCCTGATCCTCTTTCACTTCATGTATAACATAAAGCGGATGGATTAGATAATCATTGAGGCCCTTTCCACTCTGACCTTCAGACTCTATCATTCAGCTCAAGTTTCCATCTTCCTTTCTAGGAAGTGGTTAAGGGCCATTGTTAATATATGGTGGGTTTGTGGCAGGAGAGAAATTGTGGTCATTAAGAATATGGGCTCTGCTATGAGGCTGCCCACGTTCCATCTCACCTCTACCACTTGCTGTGTAACTTTGGACAATTTACCTAAGTTCCCCATGTCTTAGGTTCTTCATTGTAAAATGGAGAATAATAGTACCTATATCTCATACAGTTACTAAATTAAGTAAAATAATCTACACAAAACTCTCATTACTGTACCCGCTACATAGTGAACATGCGACAAACGTTTGCTGATATGATATGTTTATACCTCTAGTGGTAGGAGAGGATTCTTTCTCTGCAGATTCTACTACACTGACACTTGTGGTTAGAGGCAGACCTGCTGAAGTCGAGTGACTTCTGAGGGGGTAAGAAGGAGACTATTTTCCTATGAAACAAGTAAATGTTACTTGCCGATGTCAAAACTTCTTTTATAGTATAAAAGAAGAACAATAATACACCAGTTTGGATTCATAGTTATAAATAACTCTGACCCATTTATCAATTTGTTGAAAATAGATGTACTTTAAAAAGGTACTTGATGTAAGAAAGAAAACATAAGGATAAATAAAGGATAAAGCAAGGGAAAACAGATAAAAAAAAAAAAAAAAGACCAGCTTCTGTTACCTTATACTATTGCTTGGTTTCAATTCTGGTCCTGTGTCTATTTATGTCAGATTTCATTTGTGTCTAAATGGTTCAGAAGGAATGCAAATGTAGACTCAATTTGAGGAGTCTATAAGGAGCAGATAGATAGATAGATAGATAGATAGATAGATAGATAGATAGATACAGATGCAGATATAGATAGATATAGATATAGATATAGATATAGATATAGATATAGATATAGATGAATTGGTCATATTCAAAATTCTGGCTTTATTAAGACAGGGTCTATCCTGAATCTCAGGAAAGCTATTTCCATCAGCAGTACTCTTGGAGTTTTTACATATTCCAAGATATTTCTGGTACTAAATACAACTGAGCCATTTACAGTAGTCCTAAGGGTGTAGCTCCACCAGCAGCCTACTATAACCCTGGGAACACTGGGCCACAGCTTGACTCAAGACCTTAAAACTAACCAGAGTGCTATATCAGACAGGGATGTCTCCAAAATTTAGTAGTATCGACCCACACCAAAGATTTCAGCCAAACTCAAGCCAGATTGCATTCAATAGTCCAGTGAGTTTTACAGCCACATGCCTGCTGGCTCTCCATTAAAAATAAAAACAAAATATACCTGACAGGCATGAAGTTCAGCAGAAAAGGTGAAATAATGGTCATAACCTCATTAAATAAAAAACATATCTACATTAGTATTTTTCAGTTAGCAGGATTAATTCATCAGTTATATTGAGCTATAGTATTTATTTTTGTATTTTACTGATATAAAAATATTATAACAGCACAACCTAGAATTATACAGCAAACCAGATAAAAGCAAAGGAGTAAGAAAGAAGGGAGAGAAGGAAGAAGTAAGAACAGATGCCTAGTTCTAAAATTAATCTAAACCAAAAGTAAACAATCCAAGAAATAGCAAAACCCAGCTGCAGTCTGGGGGAGTTTTAGTGTGCCTTTGTATGTCAGATTCATTCCGATGCCTTTGCTTGACTTTTCTGTTGTCTTATTGACTAAATCAGGTCAACTACACAGCCAATCAATTGTTTCAAAATAAGCTGATGCCCCCTTTCAGTGATAGCGATGATATGTTCTGGAAAACAATAGTTTTTGTTATGCTGCATGGCACAATATACTCAACAAAGTGGTCGTTTAGTAACAATTTTTTGATTGGTTTAGTTACTCTAATGATGACACAAATTACGCTGATAAACAGTCCAAATACCACTTTTTATATCAAAAGCAACATACGAAATCTGTCTCTTAAGTGAGCTTAAGCATTCTTTGAGAATGTTCATTTTTAAGAACCCCCCCCAAAAGAAACAACCAATCACTTATAAGATAGTATACACAAGAACAAGAAACACTAATATAACTGCTTTCAAAGAGATTGAGCTATTATGTGATGTATAAGAGTAATGACAAGAGGAGACTTGCTTCTCCTCATGTTATCTGTTCAAAAGTAAAAGAGAACCCGCAGCACTAAATTGGTCTTTTAAATCAATGTTTAATCATTTAGGACAGAGAGAATGTATTTTTACTTTTATTAATATTAAATGAACAGAAATTTTCTATATCCTGGGGTACAGAGAAAGAAATCACTGGTATCACTTGATAGTTTTCACAAAATAGATATTTAAGACTTTTACTAAAATTAAACAGATCGCTCATCTACATGGAAAGTGGAGGTATTTATAAATAAAAAACACTCTGAATGGAGGAAATAACAGAGACCAAGCTTTTCAGGTGTTTTCCCCTTTTACAGATGTACATGGTACTCAGAAATAAACACCAAAATGCAGTGACAACTGAAAAGCAAATAGAGCTCAAAAGTTTTTCAAGCAAATCCCTTCACTTTTTTAAGGAATCCTGCTGAAAAAGGAGTCAGGCCATGGAGGACGATCAATGAAGAAATCAGAAAAAAGAAACAAAAGGCAACGGAAAAGAAAATGAGGATTATTAAAATTAGAAAATGGCAAAGATGGAAGGCAAGCAAAGCTCCAACATACACCTAATTGGTGTTTGAAATGATTAGAAAACCTGAACTGGAAATAACTTGTTTCAAATGTCTAAAAATATATATATATTCCCGAAATATAACAGGCCAAAACCTATAGGTTAAAAGACCACATGATGTTCCAAGGAAAAATGCTTCTGAAAGATCAATGCTGATTAGCCCTGGTTAAGTTGCTAGATCTTGTGGGCCTAATGTCAAGAACATCAAACCAACTATGAAAGTAAAAAAAAAAAAAAAAAAAAAAAAAAGAAAAGAAAGATTAAGCTGACTTCAGGTTTTCCTCCAACACAGCCACACTCTGCTACAAGTCAACGGCAAGCTATCTACAAAGTTCTTAGAGAAAGAAAGTGTAGTCCAATAATTGTATACTTGGCCAAGTTTTGAAGAAACTAGAAAGGCCAAAGATATCCATCCTCATATACTCCAAAATTCAGGTGTGATTCAAGTCCTCCTCAAACTCAGAATCCATGCAACAAGGTGATAACATTTGCAAAGAGCAAAGCTGGCCAGAAACATAAATATGCTAGGTCAGATAATGTGTTCCACAGACACAAGCTAGCTCTCTATAAAACATGAATGGCTGCTTTTGCAGCATAGATAAAAGTAATTTACCATTTTCTTTTTACTTTCGTGATACTTTTTTTTTACTTTAAATGTGTGTGTTTTCATTTTTGTGAGGTTTATTTCGGGTTGCATTTTGCCTCGAATAAGTCATTACTGCAGCAATTTGATTAAATGAAGTGATTGCCCTTAAAAACTCTCTCTGTAGTCCAAGGCAGCAGAGCAGGAAGAAATATATGGCACCAGTGCATGACGACACAATTTTAGGCCACCTCAAGAGTTATGTGGCCATGGTGGTGATTTGCTATCAACAATTTTGTGACTCTTAATTTAGAGTGGTGGATTCATGGCCTTAAAATGCAAACCTGCGGGTCAGCCAGGCAGGCAGTCTCTCTGGTGTTCAGAGCAGGCCAGCTTTTCAGCACACAGCATCTGTGTTTCCCCTCACATGACCACTATACTCAGGAGAATTTGGACTAACCCGGCACAGGAGGACAATAGGACAGGCATTTGCTCTGTAAATAGCATACAGCATGATTATCAGAACAACTGACTTCGTAGGAAGAAGGCTGGTGTGTGCGTGCATGTGTGCGCATGCGCTTTCCATGCACAAAACAGGAAACTGTTTTATGATCATTGACTTTTTGCAGTTGCAAATGTGTGAGATGGAAAAATGAAATTTCACTTCGACATCACGGTATTTACACTGGAATTTCTTCTCAGCTAAAATCTGAAGTAGCCACAATTTTCAGAACCACAAGTCTGACATCTCCTTCCAGTTTGCTGGATTTATTTTTTCAGGACAGCTTTGACGTAGTGATACAATTTTATTGTGTGAGGCTAGTCTACATTCCAGCAAATTTGCAATGGATTACCCTAAGTTCATTCGGGACCAGTTGCCAGAGATGTTTTATGTGACCTTGCGGAAGCAAGTGTAGGACAATGATTTTTCTTTGCAAACTCACTAAGATTTTTATTATTCTTGTGTGAAAATAAAAAAAAAGAAAAGCTCATTAGGGATTAAAGAAAAGCTCATTAGGGATTAAAACCTATGCTCTCTCATAAAAAGATATGGGTTCCTCCTTCAGATAATACCATTCAACATATCAATGGCTTCCTTCTTTCTTGGATCTCTGCACTCTATAGCTCTTGAATCCTGGTAGATAGTGTTGCTATACTAATTTTCATTTATAGCATGTACGTGTGACTTTGAAGAACGTATTTTTAGTTTTAGAAATGGCCCCTCCTTATTAATCATGCTGTTAATCCTTTGTTGAAGTACCCTGCTATCACGCAAGGGCAGGATTGCTGGTTAGGATGGCATAACCAAAACCTCTTTCCTCCTTCCTCACCTTGCCCTACCACTGCTCAACTCTCTCCCTACATCAGGATATTACATTACGAACAAATGCAGCATTTTCCCACAGGTGTGTCCTCATGGGCTATGCAAGGAGGCACAAAAGGAAGATGACACACACCCTGCTTCTGAGTAAGGAAGGGAGGGAGTGTCGATACTGATATTATTCAAACACCATAGAACATGAGAAAGGACACATTGTTGAAGACAGCAATCAGCAAATTCCAAATGTTGCCCCTCATCAACTCAAATCTGTAGCCCTTGACCTTGAACATTAAGGTTAGCCCTACATAAAGTCCCTCAGAAGTTCTCTCACACCCAAGGTAAGTGCCAAGGGCCTTAACATGGCACACAGGACATCTGTGAGTTGGGCTCAATTCTAAATGTGTTTCTTGTCACTCTTTGACCTTTTGTGCACTAAAATGAGAAGTATGCTCTTTGGGGGCCCCACATACCCCAAGTCATTTCCACTTTTGGGCCTCTGTCTACGTTCTCCCACCTGCCTAGAACCCCCCTCCCTCCTTGCCATGGCTAACATCTAATCTTGTAACACTTATCCTCCTGGGAGACTTCTTCCTCTTCTTTTGTTCCCATAATACCTTGCATATGGGTCCCTCATTCTACTTACGTTAATTTATTATCATCGCCTGTTAATTTCTGTGTTCCCCTGAAGTACTGCGAGGTCCTCAATGGACAAGACAGCATCTTATTCATCTACCCATCCTGAAGCTCTGCATAGCCTCTGGCAATATAGTAGGAACTTAATAAATATGTGTTGAATAAAGGAATTATTTTGAAAGAGAAAAGCTAAAACATAAAATTAGCCTAATTATTTATTTGTTCTGCTGTCTTGAGCCAGTTACTTTTCTGTCAAAGTCCTAATTTCTTCACCTACTCAACAGGCATAATATCGCCTGCCTCACAGCACTGTATGACAATTAAGTAAGAAAATGCCTACACCAAGTTGCTTAGCCAAGTTCCTAACATATAATAAGAATTAAATAATGTTAGGTATTGTTAATCAAATAATTAAAGTGAAGCCAACCTCATTGACTTCTAATATCCATACTTTAGAACAGTTAAATTTTCAGAATTATTGGTATTTGTTGTTGATGGAGAATTTTTTTTGTCTCCTTTTGAGAGTTTTATTGTGTTGTGTTACTCTTTTGTCTGACGTATGCTATCCTGCCCTCAATTTTCCTCCTCTCTGTATGAGAAGAAATAGCCAGTAATTCGGGTGCCCAGTAATTCAGGGCTGGATAGCTCACTCCCATGTTGAGTCAGCAGGGACTCCAATTTAGAACCACATCAGCAGACATCATTCTCTGTAAATATTTCAAAACTTGATGGACATGGCTGTTTTCACTATTCCAAATTACCATATGTGTCCATCACTCAAATCTGCTACCATTCACAAATAAGTTTCATAATGTTCTTGAAAGAAAGGAACCATGAATCTAAATTTCTACATCCATTAGTTTTAGTCATTCTCACTCCATCAACGTTTGGCAGGGATAGGGAGGTTTATAAATTGGTGATAGGAGTAAATTCTGCATAATCCATAGGTCAGCAATGCCTTAAAGCATGTTAAAAACTAAAGGTCAAATCTTCTAAAGTCAAAAGTTATTTTCCAAGGGCAGTCATCTTATTTTATTTCTTTTAAGACCACAAACATACTTATTTCCCTAAAGGTCTTGGAGATTTGCTTACACTGTTAGTAGAATTGGAAATAAAGTTAACTTTAGCACTCTGCTAATTGCAGACCACCCTGATGCTCGAGTCAGGGCGGGCCCCTCCTTGTACCACAAATATGCCATGCTCGTTTCCATCTTCTTGCTTTTATTCCTATTTTCTCCATCCTCTATAATAACCTACTACCCTCTTGGTTCAAATCCTGGCGCCACTGTTCATTAGCTCTGAGACCTTGGAAAATTTACTTCACTATCCCAAAACCTCAATTTCCTCATCTATAAAATGGGGATAAAAAATAGTATTTATCTCAGGGCACTGCTATAATTAGACAATGATTTAATTTTTGCCTAATTTCTGGCATTACATGGCATATATGTCATGACAGATATTGTTGCTGTCGTTATTCTGCCTATCCTACCTACCAATAAAGGCAAGTTCACCCTGTATCTTTCTTAGATAGTTTTTCTCTTCACTATTCTCTCTCTTGCATGGATTTCATTCTTCACTTGAATATATATATTTAATATATATTCACATATATATTATATATAATTTTATTATATATAATATATATTCAACATATATATATTATATATGTTATACACACACACATATATATAACACTCTTCATACCATGGTACATGACTATATATAATATATACAACTCTTGAGACTATATGTATTATAAAGAATACATAATATATAAACATGTACTATATATATTCTTAGCACTTTGCATGTACATATAATACATTGCACTCTTCATTCTATTGTACATGCCAATAATCAGTTCTCCTTTTAGGTACAGAGGATTATACAGCCCCACCCCTGCTTTGCTGTTCCGGATGGGGGGTGGGGGCTTGCTCACATGAGTAGTCTAGCCAATGAGTCGTATATAAAAAAGAGTAACACATCACTTTCAGGCAACAGCACTTATTGTTGATGAGAGACCCTCTGGAGCTCTTTTTTCCCAGCCCCAGTCATTGGTCCTGGAAGCATTTGTTGAGACTAAGGACCCCATCAGCCTAGATCTGAGTGACTATAATGAACAGAATCCACTGATATCCATGCTGTGTCTGTAGTTTAATGAGAAGTAAACTCAGTTTTCTGAGGCTGGGGAGAGGGTTTGTTTGTTACTCAGCTATCCTGACTAATATATATACTAATATATATATATGTTGTTTTTGTCTTCTTGACTTGAATGTAAACTCTTTGAGGAGAAGGAACAAAGTCTTACCCTTCTTTGTACCCCATGCTCCAATCAGATGCCTGAACACATACTGTATTCTACTTGACTGAGCATCATCCAAGTATGTTTCAAATGAAGAAACACACAAATAAGGTTCTCTTCCAAAGATTCCCACACTTTGTTGATAATCAGAATCAACGAGCTCATTTTTAAGAACACAGATCACCAAAAAGCATCTTTGACTGCCTTATTCCGAACCTCCTGGGATAAGGCAGAAGCCATGAACACACCTCCAGGCCTACTACTGACACATAATTCAGCAAAACAAAGTGGATTGTCATCTGGATTAAACAAATTGCTCTACTTTCTCCACAACTGTCATGCAATTTTCTCAAAGAGAGCCGTCTTCTCTATGGGCCAAACAAAATTATTTTGTAGATGTTTGCATAGCATTAGAAATATCATTTGAGGAACAAGCAGATGATCATATTCTTGGGCAGATGTTCACGTGACTAATTAATTTCACAAAAATAATGTTTCAGTAGTCTTAAAACCACTCTTAAACCTTCTTTCCTAATAATAAAATCTTAGGTTTCTGCTTCGTTGTTTCACATGACCTACATCAGCCTCATTTAAAGCTGCCATTACATCTCTGCCACATCTGGTTTCTGGGATTTGCCATCAGTCACACTTAGGGCCTTGAAAGAAATCTAAATACCGGCTTTCAGGTCCTAGTGAAGTTTGTTTTTTTGGTGCTATTTAGTTTAACACATTTCCACTTTAATAACTAGAAATTGGATTTCGGGACCTCAACTCTATTTTCCTAGAAAAGAATCATTCTTTCTATAGCTGGGGATGTTCCAGGTCCCAAAGAGAAAAATCAAGGTGCTGTTTATCCTATAGAGAAAGACAACCTGGGAACCTGGGAAGACAAGGGTGAAAGTTGGTAGAAACTGTTCCAACTTTCCTTCCTAGCATTTAAGACCCAAGAACTAAGAGGAAGTAGGGGCTCCAAGCAAATTCAGGTGGTCCCCAACATAGGTTTTAATTACATAATTCCATTGCCAGGTGTTTTCCTGAAGGACAGAGCCTCACGTGATTACTGACAACCCCGAGAGGTATTCTTTGGGGCCTTTCAACCTTCTATGTTGTCATTTTACCTGCATCAAGAGAAAATTCAAAGCAATGTAAATAATGTATACCTTTTCTTTAAAAAGCAATGTAAATAATTAATACCTTTGGAAAAATTATATAAATATTTGATCATTCACAGAACAACTGTTAAGCCGGGAATTATATACGAACGTCCAAAGAAATCCAATAAATCCTACATTACATACAAATGGTTCAAAAGGCACCCGAACACAGTCACAGGTAGTTTTTTTAAATGCAGTGTTTGTTTCTCAGCCAGGGGAGTGTTAAATCAATATGTCACAGTCTGTAAGAGCCCGCTTGTGAATCATCTGAAATTTTGGTAACTCCCAAGCTCCTATGCCTTCTGATAATACTTGGCGTGCATCTTGAAATAATAAAACGCCCTCTGCCTATGAGAGAAATGCAGAAATACCATTCTGTGCAGCTGCTGCTTTTAATGCAAAGAGTTTCCAGTCCTGCGACGGCTGCTCCCACAGAAAGACTAGATAATAAGCATCAAATGCCTCTTGTAAACAGAGCAGGTAAAATTTTCTCACACCCAACAGTGGGTCAAGTCTTTGAGCAGGAAGTTTCAACCAGATAAATGTTTTTTTAGATTATCAGGTATGTGTTTTATATTCATAAATCAATCTATCCTGCCTGCAGACTCCTTAATCTGTTCCATTTCCCATCTCTCTGCTCTTCTAGAGTTATATGGAACTTCAGTGCCCATGATCCACACCAGTTCATTTATGTTCTCCTCCACTTCTATTATTTCCTGTCATGTACACCCTTCTAGACATAGTCCCAGTATTGCTCCCTCGGGAAATTATTTTCACTGAACCCTGCACATGCCTGTATTTCAGCATCTGTCCCAGAGAATTAAAGTGCTTGATTATACTCTTTATTTACTACTGTATCTCAGAATCTAGAAAAGTGCTTGGCACATAGTAGATTCTATAAATATTTATCGAATGAATGAATTAATTAATACAGGCATGTCTGTCTCCCCTAATGACCAGAGACACTATTTTTATTCATTGTGTCCTCAGAGCCTGGCACAGTGCCTCACAGAGTAAGTACTCAGCATAGGTAGGTTGAGTGGGTAAATAGAGCTTATCAGGTAATGTGTCTGTGTGCAGTGAGGCAGATGTGGTCTATGAAAGAAAAACAGACAGAAGAGAGAAGAAACAGGTGTGACAAACTACAGCTTCACTTTTCTCATTGAAACATTTCCCTGGGGAAGATTAACAAACACTTGTTTTAATAAAGGTTTATGAGGGGATGAAGGGTTTATTTTTTCAAAAGTAAGTTCTCATAAGATTTTTTAAAAAGTGTTCCTGATTACCTCCACATAGTACTTACATGGCACATACCTCTAAGAAGCTCAAAGCATAACTAAAATTAGCACATTAAATTTTGCATCAGACTACCCCATGTGGTTGATGGAGGCCATTTATTCACCTCATTTTCCCTTTGGAGGAAGCAAAGGCAAATTAAAAGAAAACAGCTAATGATTTGCCCAGAGGCACACAAAGATGCATCAGTGGATCCAGTTTCCCCTCCATAGCTCTTGAGAGCACATTGCTCAAAAGTTCTGATGAGCAAGTCTGGCATTAGGAAGCTCCAGTTGTCTATAATTTACCAATGAACAAAAGTTCATAGAGTTTAAGCATTATGTAGGACTTGACAGTGAGAAGTATGCAAAGGGAATAAGATATGTCCCAGTCCTTTTATGGAAGAGTCTAATTGAGGACATAATATGAGACAAACACTCAGGGCAAAGCTGGAGACTAGAAGTGAGCAGGTTATGGAATCAAAGCTTCAGCCTAAAAAAAGCGGAAAAGGCAAGGAGGAACCAAAAGCAATGAGACAGGAGCCAGAGGGCCCAAGCACAATGGTGGGGAAAGGGGTGCTGGAGGATGAGGACTCTCCCTAAGGCTTCCTGTGAAGCACCTATAGCCTCACCTTAGAGAGGGAGAGGGATGTTAGGTGAGGGGGCTGAGCTGGCTCCCAGATCCGTGGGAAAGGAAGATATAAGAAAGTCCAAGAAATAATTTCCCTCAAAGAGCTCGTCATCAAGCTGAAAGGCTAAAACATGACCATCTGAAGATACAGTTAATAGCAGAGGATGGGAAACCAACAGCAAACAAAAGAAGTTAATGAGACACAGGACTTCAGGGAAGGAAGGGACCACTCTCGGTTAGGGCAGCCTCTGAAAATTTCACCAAAGAAACAGATCTTAAGAAATGTGGTTGTGACCCATATGTCTTGTCACTTTGCTTTGAAATGTAATGCAGACATGTATTTCACATCTCAATTTATCACTCTTGGGGAGTGTAACCCCTGCTTCCTTTATTTATTTTTTTCTCTTCCTACACTGGATGATTTCTCAGAAAGTCAGCCAAAGTATCAGATTGTTATGCCTTCCTTTCAACAGACATGGTGCCTCAGCTCTGTGCTTGGCACTGGACAAAGTACTGGGCTGAAATGAGTAAAGACAGAAGCTCTCTAACACTAGGAGATCATGCGAGAGAGAGAGAAGGGAAAAGCAAGAGGTCATACCTAGGTGAAGCATTTTACTTTGGAGATAAACCTTGTGGTGGGGAGGAAGTGTAGAAGCTCTCAGACTGAATTCTATGATCCCCACAAGGAAAGGGGCCTGCTCCTTGTGTTACTGGGCCCACGCTGTAGAAAGTGTGAGCTTCCTTGAGAAGATAAGATAAGATATGGACAGGAAGCCAAATGAGTGAGCTTTTTGTGGCTGAGTGTGGCATCTGGGGGCCCAGAAATCTCAGAAAGCCCTGTTGGGAAGGGGTGTTATCAGGATTGGTGAGCCAATATGGGATTCCTGAGACCATATAGATAAGCCACGGCACGGGTGGTAGTCTTCAGCGACATGGGCCAATGTGGTGCCCCTAAACCAGGCGAGTCCAGCTACACCCAGCCAACACTAGAACCGGATGCCAGTGACCAGAGGGAATGAAGAAACTTTCAGAGGGATCCACCAAGGACCCAGCTGCAACAACACCACTACCATCACCCATCTCACTCATAGCCCATAGAAACTTTTTCTTGGACTATGTACCATTGGGATGAAGAAGAGGAAGAGATCTCATTTAAAACACACACACACACACACACACAGAAAAGAAAAATAGCTTTGATTGGGAGTTCAAACTTTTAAATAACTCTTTGAAAGAAATGATTAGAAACAGCATAGATTGAGTTATTGTTAATTGCTGAGCACAAGTTCGCCATTCCATCATCAACAAAACTGAGGATGAGGCTAACTATGGAAAATAAAGTTACATTATTTTTTTTTTTACATATCCAGCTGAAAGACTACATGTAAATAGCCAAAGTTATAATGATAGAAGATCTAGGTTTTCTGAGACAGCACGTGTTACTTATAAAACAAACTCACAGACACAGATAACAGTATGGTGGCTACCAGAGGAAAAGTGGGGGTAGAGGTAAGAAGAAGAAAGTAAAGTATGTCAAATACATGGGAACAGAAGAAACTGTAAGTGGTGAGCACACAATATAATATACAGATGATGTATCATAAAATCATACACATGAAACATAATGTTTTAACCAATGTCACCCCAATAAATTTAATTAAAAATGAATAAAATAAAAGTCTATTCTATCGTTCACATAATCTTGATTTTCATTTAGAAAACAAAGTGTATTATCCAGAGCCTATTATCATTTCAGAAATGGTTAATTTTTCTAAGAAAAGAATCATCATACTCTTCCCAACCAAAAGGAAACATTGTTAAATATGTAGAAAATATAATGTAGGCGTCTCACAGTCAGTGAAACTTCTCTTCCAACAAAAGCTTACTCCCAGTTGCTTTGGAGAAAGGAAATTTTCTTTTGGCTTCCTTTCAAATAAAAAGAAAATCTGCTAAGCTACATATAACTATTCCCAACTTATAAAGAGGAGGCAAGTGCCCAATATAAATATTAGAGAAAAAAAAAAGAGAGAGAAAATTATTGTAGGATCAGAAATTAAAATGCCCATAAAAGCTTAGGAGGACCGAATAGGTCTTGAAGTGACAATTCTGGGTACGAAGACGCATAGTAGAGGGCCCAGTTCTTTACTAGACAAAAACCACAATTTCTGCTTTTCACGTCTCAAATTTTTCCCAAATCCCAGAGAAGTCTGGCTTTTTTTTCCAGCCTGAAAATAAGTCTACTTTACTATAGTGCATAATTCTAGAGATGGAGCAAAAAATAACTTATTTACCTTAGGTCGGCGTGAAAACCTGTGTATTACCGTTGTAAAAAGTCACAAACAGGATAAAAGCTCATTTTCCTTATAATGGAAAAAATACAAAAGAAAGTAAAACAGAGGTGTGATTTTACAGTTCAAAAATCAAGGGGCAAATATTTTTGATGATAATATGCAATCCCGATGAGGTTTTAGAGATGTGAATACGCTCGTTCCTGGCAGGCTGCAACCTTTCAGTGAGCAATATGGTGACGCCTAACCAGAGTCATAGGGATGCTTCCAGTCTCTGAACAGCAATACTCCCATCCAAGTTCTGAGAATTAACCCAGAAAAGTGATTCAGAAAAAGAAAAATGCTGTGTACAAAGATATTTACTGCAGTCTTGTCTATTCTATCAAACCAAACAAAAACTCAAAAACTGGAAAGAACTAAGTGTCCAAAATAGTTTTAGAGTCTGTTAACATAATTTAATATTTGCTTCCTTGAAATCACATCTAAAGCAAAGATCCAAAAACATGGAGCTACTTTTATTATATAATGTTAAATGAACAAAATAGGATATCGATTAGTACCTATCCACTGTCACAAATATGTTGAAAATGTTCACTTGAAATACAAAAATAATGAAAATAGTTTTAATCTGATAGTGGGGTTTTTTTTTCTTATTTAAAAACTCCTTGACTTTATTTTTGTGCTCTTAATAAACAAACTCTTCTGTCTCTTCAAGTAGGTCCTTTCGAGAGGCAATGTGACTCATATAGATTCAGATGGCAAAATTACAATGTATTTAAAAGAATTCTCTTTCAATATATAACTCAGAGATTAAAAAATAAAGGGAAGTAAAAAGGCTGGAGTGAAGAATTAGTGACTGGAAGGAGCCTGTCTCACAGTAACCATTTCTTCAACAGGGAGAACGGCACAGGGAATCCATGCGAGGGAATTTTTAATTTTTGTTTCAGTTTCTCCTTTCTAAAGTTTGCTCTCTTTTCATGATAGACGTTGAGAGATTTAAAAAAAAAATTAAAAACCTCTTTTTGGTTAGCTCCTCTGCAGAGCTAACTGCCAAATCTGAGCAGAAAAGAAAACAGCAGCTTTGACAAGAGCCTGCAACTCAGTAAGATTCTCACACCTGAGAACTGAATGCCCCCACCCAAAGTACCCATAGGACCACTTAAAATCAAAGCTAAAAGTGACTTACAGGTAGCCCAAATATTGGACAGAGCCCAGCAATTGAAGGTTAAAATGTTTTCTAAGGACAGAATGGAAACCAAACTCAGCTCAGCAGATATGGAGAGAAAATTTAATTTAGTGCCCAACGGTGCATTATAGTCAGGAGTTGTACTGCTTTGAATAGCATGGTAGAGCATAAAAGGCACTAAGCCAGGCGTAAGAAGACTAAGTGCTCATCGTGGCACTGCCACTAGCCACCTGATGCCCTTAGCAAAGAAAAATCATAACTTTGCTTGTTGTTTCTGGTGTATATAAACAACAACAACAACAACTGGAAGTTGAAGAAATTCAGTTAGATTGCTCAGGTCTGCTCACAGAACAGAGCCATACTTGTGGGGCTCCCTAGGAGACTGGTACTCAGCGTTTGGGAGGTTGTAGATCATGTCAAGAAGCGTATTGTCATCAAATGAACATTTCACAGAGATGGAGTCTCCATTGCCAACTCCCTCCAGCCACAAACCACCAGAAATACACTCACGTTCAACGGTTAGGTTTACAGACTCTGCAATGAGAGACACACCACACTATGGAGAACCTTGGGGCTGGTGTCTCAGTGAGAGGGCTGTAGGATGAGCCTGTATTAATAGATCAGAGCTTGTACGTAATTTTAAGACATGCTCAAGGAAGCATGGTTTTGTATTGAATTGAGTGCTGTCAGAAGGCAGGGATAATTCTATCATTAAGTATCTTTGTTTTTGTTTGTTTGTGTTTGTTTGTTTTGTTTTCCTAGAAGACAGGAGAAACAGGATTGAACTAAAGTTATAATTGGTAAAGAAGCAGCAGTCACTCATGTGAGCCCAGAAAGGTGAATGTTTAACCATTTTGGTTTGGACAGTGTTCATGTTTTCGACTGTGCACAGACATGTGTTACAGAGAGGTTTTGTTTTTGTCTTGCTTCATCCGTGATCAGCATTGTCTGATACTGATAGTCTGTGAAATTGTTTATGTCTAACAGAACTCCATGGTCTAGCTGTTATTAGAGACAGCTCCAAGCTGACAGCAGTCAAGGGCTGTGCTTTTCTTTCTCGCCATGAAGAAAATAATTAACTCCAGGTATAAGTAATTAGCTCAGAAGTCAGAAAAGGAGGCCCCAGGCTGGAAGCTAGTGAAAGGTAGAGGGTCAATCCATAAAGTTAAAGCTCTAGGAAAATGAGCCAGACAAGAAGTAAAAGGTATTGACTTGGAGGAAAAAGAGAGAGACGTATGAGCAGGTGACACAAGATAGCTGTGGAACGAACTCCTGGAATGCTGAACTTCCACAAGGCTGCTGCACTTATGCTCAGCCCTGTAGAGTTCGTCGCTAGGGCAGATTTTTCAAGAGATTAAGCTCGGCCAGACATAGTAATATTGCAAGTATTTCTCAGCTCTATAATTTTATGAAACCTTGCTCCAAATGGTATTTTATTTAAACAAAAAACTCATTTGTGTTTGAAATAACAACTGTTGGTCTATTTTAATAGTTTCTTTTATTAAAAATGGAATTTAGCCATGAGATGATGTGCATTATTTAATCTCTCAATAGTCTATGCACGGATCAGGGGGACTAGCAATTTACCTTTTGAAAGCTACCTAGAGTATAGAAATAGTATTTAGGAGGAAATCAGTTTATACAGATGGGAAGAATGTGCATTTCAGATAACATGGAACATTTCTGGTTTCAGGGAGTAAGTCCTATTTCTCAATAGTGTATCTGCTCATCTCAGAGTATGCACTCTGTCTTTTTTTTTTTTCAATGTTCTTACATCAAATCTTGCCAATGCAGATCTATTTATTGATGCTAAAACTCACAGTCCACAATGGTTCATCGGTTTCCCACTCCAGTAAGTATCTGTAAGACAGGAGTTTGGATAATACTAAAAAGTATTTAAACAGCACATGCTGAGGCACAAAGCCTCCCCATCCTGCATCTCTAGGTCTCTTGGGGTGCATACTGAGAACAGGATGTGTACTAGACATCACAAGGGGCTACTGATATCCAAGGAGGCCCCTACACCATGTTTGGAAGTCGCAGCAGCATTCAACAGCTACAGAATGACAAAATAGCGATTCTGATGTTAGTTCCAGTAATTGACTTCGCAGTGTCAAAGGCAGGGCGCCTCCTGCAGAGAACATCAATAACTTGGCTCCTCAAGGGGATGTCTGGCTGGCACCTGGGTGGATCCATGACCTTTGGCAGATGGAGTAGTATTTGAACATACCAAATCGGGAAAATAAAAACAATAAAAGGAAGGCAATTTACTAAATGAAATCTACATGAACTGAACTGCCTGCAACAGTTCATCAGAACCTGTGAAGATCACCCAGAAGGTTTTAACCACCTCCCAACTCCAACAGATCCTGCGATACCCTCTGCTTTCGTTTTTAACTTCCTTCTTGGGGGCGGGGGGAAGATGTATTACAAGGGGTACATAGAAATGTATTCGGCCCCCACCCATTTCAGACCTTTGCTCCTGGTCTCTGCTTTAAGATGTGGTGTCTGTGTGTGTATATACATATATATAAATATTGGGTATATATGGGTGTATATATGCATATATATGCAATTTTATACCCATTGTGCTTTTACCTGTTAACAAAAGCAAAAGAATAGTTTTTCCCCTCAGAGAAAACTTTTATGAGACCTTTTCTGAACAGGGTTCTAGTAGAAAGAACAAAGCACGCCAAGAAAGACGAAAGCATGCCAACATGGACTGGCTAGACTTTCTTAGGATCCAGGTTCCACCACTGTTATATGTACCTAGCTTCAGGGATTCCTCCCGTCTCCTCGGTGCCCAGTGATGGTGCGGATGAAAAGGGAGCCACAAACTGAAATCAATAAGCTCAAGGTGGGGCCTGCATGGAGGGTCTCACAAATTCAGAGACCGAAAGTAAATACGTGGGATGGTCTGAATATAAAAATTCCTAACTGAATGTGGGTCATGGTGGGTAGTCACGTCCTGGACCTGTAGCTTCCTGGACGAAAGTCAATGATTACCTTAAGTGAGCCTGTCTATTGTCTTTTTGCATCTAGGACCACATGCCGTCATAATGTCAGAGCAATCTTCTTTTCCAGACCCCCTGGAGCGCAACCCCTGGCACCAGAGCACAAGATCACAGCACCCTCGTTGTTATCTCATTCCCGCGAACCATCTCTGTGAGCTGTAAATGCTAACTATTAACTCTCCTGCGCCCGCCATTGTAAAAGAGGTATGTGTCTCTCCGGCTTTGTTTTTGATCTAACCTCAGACATTCTCCCACTCTGCTTTCTCCTGCCCCCTGAATCTACCACCAGTGGATTTCATGTAACCCTCCTTACATCTTCTCGTGTATAAATAACTCGCAAAACTGCCATTCTCTATTTTCTCAAGCCGTTGAGATTTTGCTTGCTGGCAATTGTCATCAGTTTGGCTGAAATAAACCCATAAAAAAATTCTCTATAGGTTTGGACATGTCTTACGTCAACAATGGGAACACTGAACTTTGTAAAAATTGCCAAAGCTCTGAGCAGCCCTGGGAGGGTTAACCCGGAGGGGGGGGGGGTCCTCTGTGTCCATGCTCACATTTCGTGACCTGTGTCCACAAGTGCACTCCCTCTTAAATTAGGATGTAAATGAGACCACAGTCACCTCCATTGAGAAGTTCACATGAGTCACTATTTAAGGCAGTGGTTCTCACACTTTGCTGCACAATAAAATCACCAGAAGACTGGGTTTAAAAAACCCTGATGCGTGGCCCCACCCCAGATTATTTAAATCAGAATCTCTATTAGACCTGGGCATCAGTACTTTTCAAAATTCCCAAATAATTCTAATGTGTCTAATGAGTTTGAGACTCATTGGTTTAGCCAGTTGGACTGGAGCCCAACTACTCCCTTACCTCCCTCCCTACCCCCACCCCCACCCACCATGACATTTTAGAGGGAACCACTCCCAAGAATTAAGGAGGAGAGAAAAGGACCTTCTGCATTTTGAATAGAAGCCTATTTACTGCTATAATTTGTTGGTGCAAGATGCTACAGTTCGCCCTGTGGGAGGAGCAGGGTTGAGTGAATCATTCTTGCCGAGCCTGATAAACAGAGCATGCTGAGAGAATGCAGGAGGGGATCTCTCTGTGGAGCTCTGTAGCCGAGTAGAAATTATTCCAAGCTCCTTAGGCCATAACTGATCAAGGTCTATAAAACTACCTTTGGGGTATGAGACAGAGTCCGAGAACAGGACACTCTTTTCCGTTTTTCTAGGTCCTTCCAAGCATTGCTGCTTCTGTTTGCATGCTTTCCTTGGGTACCAGGCATCTGGGAGCTAAGTCCTGGTGACAAACCAGCTTGGCCTTCAGAGAACCACGTGTGTGGATGTAGCCAGGATGCAGAAATGGATGGTTGCTATTTTCTATGAAACCCAAAGAAATATTTTACCATACACTCCAGCCATCTGGTAAGGTTCAATTCAAAGATATGTATTCTGCTGTGTTAAACTTATCCACATGATCAAAGGAAAGTTCCTGACAAATTTGCTTGAATACTTTGTTATTTAGTGACAATCCCAAAGTCTATAGAATCTTAAGACTTTTTAACTATCATTCCTAGCTTCATATCTACTTTTCAGTTTTTTGGGGGTCCTCCCTTCTTGTTTGGATGACATTAGTACTGTATTACCCAGGGCATGTTATATTTAATACTTAATAAACACTTGTTGAATAGATGAATAGCAATAGCTCCTAATAATATGGTATTTATGACGGGCCAGACATTATTCTAAGTACTTTACATGTATTAACTCATTTAAGCCTCATAAAGCCCTGTGAAGTCAGGACACGAAACACAGAGAGGTTAAATCATTTGATCAGAGTTATAGAGCTAGAAAGAAATCACAGACTACAAGATCCGGATTCCACCCCAGGCCAGCTGGCCCTAGCATCTTCTTCTTTATGAAAAGCGAGTAAGCCTTTTCCTTACTATTAAGCGTGTCTTCCTTTAGATCACATACTTTCTCATTGTTGCTTTTTTTCTACCCAAAATTATTTTCAAGTTCTCCATGTTACCGTATGAAACACAGCACATTGCTTCTGACCATTGTGTTCCAACGGAAGCGTAGAACAGATTTTACGAAGCCATTCCTCCAGTGATGGACGCCCAGATCCCTTCCAGCTCTTCATACGACAAGATGCATCCTTGTATGTATCTTTTGTGAGCTTTTTGCAAGAGTTGCTATGCTGTCCACTCCGGAATGAAACGTTTGAGGTACAAAGTAATTGTGCAGTTAAGTTTCCTGATTATTGTCAGTTTACACTCCTGCCAACGATGGGAGAGTAGGGTGGTGCTGAACAGGGCCCGTGACCAAGCAAAAACAAATAACTCAGAACCACTTAGAGTCTCTTATTCTGTAATTGCCAGTCTTCTACCTAAACCCCTTTTAGCTTAAGCCAACTTTCTTAAGAATTGTCGCAATTATTTTTATTCTCGCTAAAAATAGATTATGTATTACATAGACTAATTAATACCACATTTTAAATCCCAGTTATGATTTTAAATATAACTTCATTTCGTGCATAACTCATAATGTATAAAAGCTACCATATATGTTTTTGTTTTCTATGTAACAATCACTCAAAATTAATATAAAAGTTAAAATATACCTAACCTTACAAAGTATGTAGAAATATACCAGAAGGCAATAGTACTCTGTGCAAGGAACCACCTTAAGAAATATCAGTCCCATTAAAAACATGTTAGAGTTTAAAAGCGTTCTGGGGGGGCAGGGGTGGGGGGAGAAGAAAGAATAAAGAGAAACTATACCCAACATACAAACCACTAAGAATGTGCTGGCCAGATTCAGATTGTTGGCAGGAAAAGATTTTTATAATTTCTTTTCCATAATTTAGCCTAGCTGGATAATTACATTTAGAAAAATAAGCGAGTAACCACAGATGTGTATGTAATGGAATTTTTTTAAATGTAGATATATCTCTCATGGAAATAAAAGGGGCAATAGAAGGCTATCATTATCCACTTTAGAACAAAAGCTGTATTCATGCCAACCAAAAGAACAATTAAAATCAGCCAAAAAGACACAGAATGCCAATCTTATCCACTTGTCACTTCTGCAAGCTAGCTTGACAATATGCACCCACTCTCGTTGACGCATTTCTAAAGAACAGATTAGCTTCGACAGGTGTAGGAAGGAAAGTCTTTCTATCCAAACTAGTTTTACCCAAAGAGTTCAGAACTCCATTTCAAGCAGAAGCTTTGGCTAAAACCACCCCGAGTCCTCATAAATAGCTGAAATGGTCTGGGAAGGCGGCATGCTGAAAATAAAAAGAACACAGGTTTGGGGGTCATCTGGGTGACGGTTGCATTAGTTACATGATCCTAGGTAAATTACTTAACTTCTCCTTCTGGAGGTTCCAAAGGAGAATATGATGCCTTGCCTTTTTCAGCTCCTATCGGCCACCTGTGTTCCTTGGCCCGCGGCCCCTTTCAGTAATCACATCACTCTGACCTCTGCTTCCACCATCACATATCCTTCTTTCACTCCCTGCCTCCCTCCTTTACTTGTAAGGATCTTATGAGAACATTAGCCTCCCCTAGATAATCCAACATAACCTCTCGATCTCAAGGTCCCTAATTTAAGCATATCCGCTAAGTCTTTTTTTGCCATATATTCACAGGCATTTTGGGGAGAACGATTCTGCCAACTACATTAGCTATATGACATTTGGCAAGGTGCAATCTTGATGGACCTCAGTTTCCTTATCTGTCAAATGAGAATTTTTAGTTGTTTGAGGATTAAATAGAATAATGACTGTTGAGTACTCAGCCCGACTAACAGAAAGTATTCAATAGTTGCTACTCATAATAACAGTAAGAACAAAAATAAAACAACCAAAAGAATGATGCAAGTGGCCTGGGAGTTTTATAATTCAAATTGTTTTCATTTTTCTATTGCTTATGCTTGAAAGACATCTTTATAATCATATTGAAACAATATGTCACTTGATTTTTTTTTAAGCTATAATCAGAACAGGAGTTTGTCATAAAACAGGATAACTTCTGGAGCATTTGTTATAGGTTTTTAAAAAGTGCCTTACAGAAAAGATTGAATGTACCATACCTCAGCTCAAAAGAAAGAGTAAAATTGTGGACTAGAAAATAGATATCAAAAGCTTTAAAATTTCACATTTCCATTGACCCAGAGAGCAAACATCCAGGAGTATAACTAAGGGATATGAGCAAAGATTTAGCTACTTGGTATTTGTAACAACATTGTTTATAAAAGGGAAAAAAATGTGAAAATCAAATTGTTTTACATTAGGAAACTCTTTTAGTAAATTAAGCCTGCATTTGTTTTCTATAGAAAAAAAAGAAGAAGAAAAGAGGAAAGAAACATACCGCAATGTTAAAAGTGTTATGGCAAATTGTGGATGATTTTTATTTTTCATTCACTTAGCTTTATGTTCTAAACTTTCTACGGTTTTCTGCTTTGTAATAAACCAAACCCAATCTTATTTGCTTCTTATTTGCTGTAGAGTTTGTTGGTTTTACATTGCAACATGGAATGAGCAAATTTGGTTGGGTCTCTGCCTGAATAGATCTGCCCACAGACGAGCCAGTTGCTTTCAGAACCTGATCCAGGCAAGAGATAGAGCTTTCCCGGTTCTCAGGACTCCAAGAGCCACATTTAAGCCAGACATTAAAGCAAAGTGGAAGCAGAGGAAGGTGCTGAATAATCAGAGGTTCTACATAATCGCAAAGGCTAAAAAAAAATTATATCCTGAGTTGGGTGCAGATAGAATCTGAGTGGTTAGATAGAGACATCTAAAAGAAAAAGGTCTCTGAAAAAAGCCTTGACTACTTATTCTATGTTACACCATTGTTGATATTAGCATGCATTCTCCACACCTGTATTTACATGGTAAACTATATCTTCTGCTGCATTCAGAAGTATTGACCTGACATTATATCAGAGACACGGTAAGCAAGGGGTACTGGGGATAAAGGAGGATAAAAGGGAAAGAGTTTTGTGACATTGTGGCCCAAGGAAAGAGCCACAAATAATATAATCTTCATGTAGCACCTCAAGTATGTATATCTGTGACCTAAACTTGCTATTCCATTAACTAACTATGTGACCTTGAGCAGATCAATTATTCTCTCTGTATTTCTAGACAAGATCAAACTAGAATTGCTGCTTCCCTAACTATTCTTGAAAAGAGCAGGAGGATGGAGCAAGGGATGAATGAGAAAGACCCCACCCCTTCCACTCTTGCTTAAAACCTGGAGCAATTATAATTTTTATCTTTTATTCACTTAGATTTCCTCATAAGATTTTGTTTAAAGAAAGAGTTCCACTGTCTTTGCAAAACAGTGAAAATTCTTTGACTAGATGACTTCTAATGTGTTTCCAAACTATAACCATTTATCTATGAAGACCTCAGGTGGTGGCCAAAAGTCAAGAAACAAAGGACTGAAGGGCCAGATGCCCTGAGGCCAAAGGTGGTGGCCATACAACACAGGCCAAATGCAAGTGAACACACCCATCAGGCAGCTGGGAAGCCAGTGAATCTGGTTCTACATCCTGTCTTTCTACTTTTACAGGTAAACTCCTACCACTCACATTTCTTTAGTGGCCCATTGCTTTACTGTGATTATATAGGCCAGGCCAAGTGGGGCAAATATTACATTGCAATTATATTCTACACCCAAAGCTTTAAATGAAAAGGATTGGAGCACATATATACTTACATCTCGTTGTCCCTTCTATTTAGTTAATTACCAAGAGTATGAGAAAGAAAAAGTCAAAGAAAGGCAGGAAAGGATAGTATTTGCTTAGATGTATTGATGGGTATGAAAGCCAGCACCTGCTCCTTATTACCCTTCTTCCCCACCCTATGAAAACCTGTACATCTAACTGGATATTAACAGTAATGGCTTCCATTTATTTCACACCACCTATAGGCCAAAGGCAGTACTAGATAGACACTCTCCATCCATAATCTCATTCGATTCTCAGCATACTCCTAGAAGGCATAATTGACCCGTTTTAAAAATAATGAAAGCAAAATTAAAGAAATGTAAATAACTTGCTCTGGATCTTAGAATTGCTCAGAGAAGAGTCCAGGACTCATACCTTGACCTTCCTAGCTGCAAAGCCTGTTTTCACAATATGGACAGACCCTAGAGCTTACTGCACGAGCCACAAAGTGTGCAAAACTAGGGAATTCACACAGTAGTCAAATAACTAGTAATTTGCTCCCACTACTAATTATTCTCTGTACCAAACACATTTTGAATAATAAAAGAGCATGTGATTTCTTTCTTTGAAATGTCTTCTGAAGGTCATGACTTTTAGCAGAAGTAACTATTTTCTATTTTGGTCTGGCTTTAATTAGGGTAATAGTCTGATTGAACATAGATATTTATGACATTTATTAAAAGCTTTTATTACTAATTTTGCCCAGAAAAAAAAGTTTTAATGGAGATGTATTAGAGAATTTCCATAAAATTAATGTCCAGACTTAATGGATGTCTAAGGTATCATTATTAACGGGAATGTTCCATATACGGGATCCTTTGATTAGAGATTAGATACAGTTAGAGCAGAACTTATTTAAAGCTGGGCACATGCCAAAGTATCCAGAAATTCAATTTAAACACATTCTAGAGGCTAATGCTTTATTTAGGTTGTGTCTTTATGATGTCAAATGAAAGGCTGCAGTTACAAAAAAATCAATCGATTTGGTCAGCTGCTGATGAACTAAAGACCATATCATGCTCAGTTTGACTCCTGTCAATGCCTACATGAAGCCAGTCCATTGAATCAGGCTAAATTTTTCATCTGTAGAAATCAACCGCCACCCATCCAGAAGGACATTTACTGGACCAGCAGCCCGGGTATCACACAGTCCTTGACGGGCCTCGTCTTAACTAATGGACTCCGTCTTTCTCAAGACCGCAAACCCACAACTGTGATTCTCAGCAATGTGGAGAAATCCCGGGCTCCTTCTCTCATCTTGCAAAATGCTATCAAAGACACCTGGGCGTAGGGACATTTTCATGTTACACCTTCCATCAACATCCAAATTCTGAGAGGTCATGCCCCTTCCCAGACTGAGAATCTCCCATTCGAGTTGGCTTTAAGGGAGTCATTAAAAACTTCACATAGGTATGTTAGCTTTAGTTCACTCTGTATAGTCCTAAGCCATTCTCAACACACTTAAGCAACTAAAAACAGCTTGGAATGGCTAAAAATAAAAATAAAGCGGGGAGGTCTCAGTACTTCCAACCCCATTAGGAACAGGGTTCAGTTTTAGTTCTCTTACTCTGATCATTTTCTGGGATGGTAGACATGGGGTCACCCATCCCTAAAAACCTTCACTAGCAAAGCAGAGGGAAAGCCACTATGTCCGAGTCAGGAGTGATGCTGCTTTTGTTAAAACTTGCCCTTAAGACTCTCATTTCTCAGACTCTGGTTTCTTATCTTCCTGGACCCAAACCAGAAGCAGCAAACCAGTGGCGCACAGATGTATTTTGTTCGGCTCACAAAGTAGTACCTCAAAAATATTTAAGACAAATTAACAAAAACTAACCTAGGTGTTAGCTTTCAAAAATTGTGACAATTCATAGAAAATGTGGATCCCTAGCCTCTCTGAAAATTCAGAATATTTGGTACAACTGAGCACACATTCCCCAAGGCAGCATTCAGCAGAAGTGCTCAGTTGAATGGTCTCCACCCTCTCTATTGTCCCGGATGCTGAGGTCAAGTTTTTCTTAACACTCGGCTCAGCTGGCTTGTTACTATTGTCTGACAGACTGTCTGTAGGTATTTGATTTTGCAACTCCACCCCAAACGGAAAAGGACGATGCAGTCTCAGAGATTATCTGCCTTTTTTCTATAAATGAGAATCCGAGATCAGAGAAGGGAAGTGACTTGTCCCAAATCATACATGTAGTCAATGGCAAAGCTGGGAATAGATTCTAGGTCCTCCCTTAATCATCACCTCCGAATAAAGTAACCCCAACTGATACTCTGGCCACTTACACCAAAAACACCTAAAATGTACTGAGCCCTTAATATAAACCAAGCGCCATGCTAACCTCCTTTAATATGTGATCCCATTCCATTCTCATAATAACACTACGGTGTTCATGTCAACCCTGTTTTATAGATAAGGATACTGAGGCTTAGAGAGATTAAGAAACCAGCCCAGTGTCACACAGCAAGGCGCAACCCATGATTGAAAGCAGAGCCCAATCTCTTAACTGCCTCTTTCCTCCAAGCTCTAATTCATTCACCCATTCAACAAATTTATGAGCCCTTATTATGAGCCCTGCACTGTTCTAGGTACTGGGGATACAGCTGCGAAGCTCCAAAGTGAGTGCCCTCACGGAGCTGGCAGTCCAAGCCAGCTTGATACTGCCTGTACCATCATCAACCATTTCAATTTGTGTCATCTCACATTGCCATCTAAGTTTTATACATGAAAAATTCCCTGCTTGTACAACCTACTAAATTCATGAATCCTTCTTCTTTTATATCATCACAGCATCATCCAACACAAGAATTAGCTTTTAGTAGGTGTCATATAAATATCATTAATCTGAATACAAATGAACACAGAATAGACGGGAAAATACAGGGAGAGTTAGGCTTCCGTTCTCCTGGGAATTTGGCTGGAAGGCCATGAGGCACACATGTGGTTCCTGTCTGCTCCTCTATAAACAAAAACTTGCCCATGTGACTGACAATACTTGCTAGATACCTACCTATTCACAGGTCTTCTTCCCTACTTCTGTAGCCAGGCCTCTCTGTTGCTGCAGAACCTTGTAATTTATTCTAAATGAAAATGAAAACTGTATCTATGCCTCCTAGAAGCAATTCTTCTCTCTTCAATGGGAAATACAGGCCCCTTCCCCTTGGGCCCACATCCAGTCAATGTGCTGATGGGTGCAAATAGATACCAACTCAAAGTAACTGTGAGGACCCATGTGCAATTTGATTAAAGAGGGCACTTGATTACATCCTAATCAGAAGAGAGCTCTTCTTTGCCCAGGAAGTGAACAAAGTTCCAATGCCCTCTTTGTGATGAAACCATCTGATCTCTGATGGAGTGAGACCCCCGAACCCCCAGCTGACAGCTGCTGTCAGCCCCTAAAGCAACTGCTGAGACTGCAGACTGTAGGTGCCCTGTCTGTTAGCACTGTTGGTGTGGGAGCCAAAGCAAGACATGGAGGGAGGGATCAAAATATTTCTTTAGTCAAGTCACAATCACCTACACAAACCATGAATCTCCTCACCCAACTGGAACATCTCTGTAGTACTGATTGTATGAACATGCAAAGTATATCAGAAAGAGAAGCCACCTGACTAGTTACCTGGCTCAAAAAAGACTCCAAGACAGTTTCTCCTCTAAATCATTGATTTATTAATTAATTCATCAATCATTTATTCAAATGCAAATAAGGAATATTTAGTACACTTCAAGCACATGTATATGCTCTAAATACTCTAAATTCTTTAATAAATCTGCATGGACCTTTTATTCTTTAAATGAATATTTTTAAACTTCCCAGAAATTATAATCTGAGTGGAAAAGGCTTAGCCCTTCGGATTATATGGTTTTATATTTTATTTCGATTTTAATTTTTTTCAACCATTTCAGCCCTGTGACATTTATTCACAACCTCTGTAAGGTTCAGTTTATTTAAGCACCTCTGTGAGGTGTTGAAATTATAAGTTTATATTTTTGCATTGTCCTGAGATTACGTTAGATCATTTTTTAAAAGCCTACAGAATGCTTCACGCCCAGGAAAACACTCAATGAATGAAGGCTTTACTTTTAATCTATAACTTTACTAAATATTATTTTTAAAATTGGCTCCCCTCACAAAATAAGGATCGGCCATACTTCCTTTAAATGTATAGTTTAATAAAGGATTAGTACCCACCTGTTTCACTGAAGACAGAATACGGAACCATGCCCCCAATAGAAGCTATGTAAAACCAGGTATGCAGAGAAGAGCTGTTTGATTCTGCTTTCTATTTTATTATTGTTAAAAATTTCATATTAGTGTAAATAATACAAGTGCAACATAAAGAAGCACTCGAAAATGAGATTTTAAAAAAAACTCTTAAAAGCAAGAGTAATGAGAAAATAATCTAAAGATTTCAAGAAGATATCATTGAAAATAGGGAAGTAGTAAAGAAAATTATATATACACATATATACATGCAAATGGGGCAGAAATTAAAAGCTGTAATAAAGATTCATCAACTCTAGGAGAATGATGACATAAAGAGAACAAGAGATTGGCCATCAGGAACCAGATTAATAAAGTATAAAGATGATTTTAAAAAAAAGAAGTAGGGTCTTTAATTTCCACTATTAGCAAAAGCAAAAACAAAAACATATGCACCAAATGTCAGAAATAAAAATCTAATCGAAAAGTCATAACTTGAGTCCTATTGAGGAGAGCTTAAAATAAATTTTCAAGAAAAAAAATATATACTTTAAAAATAAATTCCTTAAAAGAGACAACAAATTACACACTAATTTCAGATTTGATCTGATAGTATAATAGCGTGTGAGATAAAATCTTTCTTCTACTATTTCTACCAGCCTTTAGAATTCTGTGCAAAAATTAAATTCAGCTATCGATTCTCCTATTTGTTCAGCATTTTGCGGGATGGCTGGTGTACATGTGTAACATACAAATGAAAATAGGTTCCGTATCTTTAAATTATTTAGACACAGATGTATTTCCCATTATTCAAAGTAATTTCCTGTTGCCTTTTCTATAACATGTAGATTCAAATGTGGTATTCAGAGCATCTTCGGTTTCAATCAAAAACTAGTATCTCCCTTTTTACCATACAAAAAGCAGGTACTGATATGAAAATATATCTGATAAAGGAGCGCCATGACCAAAAGTCCCTGAAATAGCCTCGGTGTTTTAAACATGATAGAATTTCTTTAAAGCCTGGATGAGTTGATTTCTTTTGCTTTTCTTTTAAGATTATTTTGGTTGCAAGTAACAGATGAATGTTTTTAAAGATGACTCTATCTTCACCAAATTCAAGGCAGAGTTGAACAAACAAGGTTAAGGAAAGTCAGAGAATAGTGATATTGTAGAGACCATCAGAAGAGATCAGAAATTTTCTCTCTAAAACTTACAACCTCCATGCAGGTGAGATTGCCCTCAAGGGGGCAAAAACTGATTCCTGGGAGAAGAAAAGAAAATCTTAATCTTTTACATATTAAGCATAGTTGTGTATATAGTACATACATAGATATGCAGTATATCTGTGGTATTACATTTTCATGGGGATGGTAGTCATTAGGGAAAAATGTCTAAAAAGGCTCCTTAAAAGGTTGAGAAACATTGCTCTAGTACATCTATCAGTATGGAGACTCAACTCAAAGATTTCTCTTTTCTACAATTCTCAGTTTTTCATCCTCAGTCCTTAAGACCCAGAATGGTTTAATTGGCCATGAACAGGATCAAGGCCATGTGTCACAGACATCGCTGTTGGGGACCCACTCGTGTGTCCCATAAGCAGTTTGGAAAGAAGACAGAAGTGGAGGAGCCAGGCAGCCCTCTCAAGAGGTGTCTAGTTTCAGATTTGGGTCCTCCATACCCCTCTTCCCCGCATTTTTCTTCATGATACTGTGCCCTCCCCTCAAGACCCTTACCTCCTGCTGTAGACCGAACATTTCTGTCCCTCCAAAACTCACGTTGAATCTAATCCCTAATGCAATAATGTTTGGAGGTAGGCCTTTTGGGAGGTGATTAAGTCATGAGGGTGAGGTCCTGATGAATGGGAATAGTGGGAGGCTGGAAAGACCTGGGTTTCTCCCTTTCACCATGTGAGGGCAAAGTGAGAAGAAGGCCATCTCTGAACCAGGAAGCAGGACCTTACCAGACACCAAACCTGCAGGCACTTTGATCTTGGACTTCCCAGCCTCCAGAACTATAAAAAATAAATTTCTGTTGTTTAGAAGCCACCAGTCTATGCTATTTTTGTCATGGCAGCCCAAATTGACTAAAAGAACATCGTCACTGAGATGTGGGGTACTGCTACAACAAATACCTCAAAATGTGGAAGTGGCTTTGGAACTGGGTAATGGATATATGCTGGAAGAGCTTTCAGGCACCTGCTGGAAGGAGTTTACATCACCACAAATTGACTAAGGCACCTTCCCTGCAGCCCCTGGCCAAGGCCCTTCTCCTTTATGGAGGCTCTCCAGCCCACAGGGAACTCTTCTCCCAAGTTCCCTGACACTCGCCATTGGGTCACACATTTGCTCTTTGGAGGATATCACTTTCACGGCTATTTGCTTTTGCAAATAATATGACCCCAGTGAACTGACAGTGGTAAACATGTGCTATAAACCTCATCCAGAAAGATTCACTCCATGTTAAGATCCCTTGGTCTAGAGTTTAGGTTCCCATAAGAGACTGTAAGAGTCACTGCCTGCTTTTTCTCTCCACAAGAAGAATCAGATTCTTTTTCTAGCTAATTCAGATACTGAACACAGCATAACCAAAGATTGCTCTACTCAGGACTTCAAAAGAAAACAAAAATACACCTTACAAGGAAAATTTTAAATCGAATTAATCTACATATTGGAATGAACCACAAGCAATTTAGAATAAAGCTAAATTAAATATAACTAACTACTATAATAATGAGTTTCAAATAGTAACTTCCAACTTTACCTGTGCAAATGATAGCTATGAAGATCTGCCAGTTTTGTAAATCTGAGTCCTTCTACTACTTGAGAAAATAAAAACCCAGCCCTAGTTTACATAATTTACATAATTACTCAAACTTCACTTAAGTAGAGCGTATTCATTGACTGGAGGCTTACCACCAAGAAAATTGCTTCCTGCTCTACTTGCATGGTCCTAAGTTTGCAATCTCTCCAACTGGCTCCCCCCCCCCCACCGTGTGCCTTATTCTGCATCTCCTGGGACATAAAATTCTGTGTCTTAGCATAAAGAATAACTTTTACAGAAGAAATCAAGCAGAAAAAAAAAAAAAAGACTACCTTTAAACAAGAGATTATGATATTTCTATGCGGTTTTAGCAAATATTGGTGACTTTTAACCTCAGCATCCATTTCTCCTTCTTTATGAAATAGCCCTGATTTTCCTTTGAGAATGGTCCCCTCCCATAACCTTATTTTATGTGGTCTGGATAGGGCCCACCTCCAGCCTAAGGCATATAGACATATACAAATCTGCGCGTTGCATTCCTGTCTCAGCCACTGGTGCAGGGCTAACCACGTGATCAAATCATTCACATTATAGAGAATTTTAGGACTAGAGAAACTCAGAGTTTTCACCGCCTGACCACAGCAAGCCATGGACAGCAGGGAATAAAGCGTCTAGCACACAGCAGTTTTGCTTCTTTCCCATCCTTCCCTCTTTTCAGATGTTCATTTAAGACCATATACTTTCCTCAAAGCACTTAGTTTTAACCCACAAGTTTTATGTTGTATTTTTATTATCATTTAGTGGGAAAATGGTTTTAATTTTTACTGTGATTGCTTCTTTGGACCATGGATTATTTACAAGTGTATTGCTTAATTTCCAAACATTGAGTGCTTTCTAGTTATCATTTTTCATTTGTTTCTAGCTTAATTCCACTATAGTTGGAGTATACCATATGGTTTCAATCTTTTGAAAGTTTTTCTTATTAAAGTATAGTCAACATATAATATTAGTTTCACGTGTACAACATAATGATTCAACATTATATACCTTGTAATGTGATCACCAAGATAAGTCTCTTGACTATCCATCAGCACATGAAGTTATTATGATGCTATTTACTATATTCCCTGTATTGTACTTTACATCCTCATGACCTATTTTATTAACTGAAAGCTTGTACCTCTTATTCCCTTTCACCTTTTTCATGTCTTTTTTGTCCATTCAATTATCGGTGGACACCCAGGTTGCTTTCATATCATGGTTATTACAATCTTTTGAATTTTTTGAGACTTGCTTTATAACCCACCATATGGATCAACATTAAATGTTTCATGTACATTCAAAAGGAATTTGTATAACATAGTTGCTGAGTATAGAGTTTTACAAATTTCAACTAGGTCAAGTTGGAGATGATACTGGTTAACTCTTCTACATCCTCAACGTATATTTTCTCTGCAGATTCTCACATTTGTATTACAATAGCTGCTTATTTTAACAGTTTTGGCTGCTTATTGTAACAAATCGAATTACGACCATAGATCCATCTATCTCTTTTTACTTCAGCTAGGTTTTGCTTTACATTTCTTGAGGTTATATTATTAAGTTATTAATAAAGTTCTGTTTAATATGTCTCTTAAACATGATCAAATGTTCCCATTTATCTCTAGTAACACTTTTTACCTTAACTTCTATTCTGTCTGACGTTAGTATAGATATACCAGCTTACTTTTCGTATATCTTTTTATACTATTTTGCTTTTAACCTTTCTGTATCCTTGTATTGAAGCATAGCTCTTGTGAGCAGCATATAATACATCCTGGTAGGATGGGTTAAAATTAAGGAGTTAAAATTAAGTCAATTAAAAAAAATTTTAAAGCTACACTTCCTGCACACCTGAGCTTATGAAATAAAATCTACACTCACTGTACCTACACATAGGTATGTGTGTGGTGAGTACCTGGCCCAAGAACAAGGAACTTGGGACTAATTCTAATAGCAAAGTGGTTAAGAGCACAGATTCCCTCCTGGCTCCTTTAGCTTCCTGCCAGCAGCAGCCAGGACAGGTGTTTCACAGCCTATTTGCTCAAATCAGGGGAAATTGTAGCCTTGAATAGTATGGGGCTGGGGGTAGAGGAGAGGAAATGAATTTCCCTAAAGCGAGAGAAACCTGTTTGCCTAAAACAATGTGCGCACAGTAGCAAAGAAAAATCTAGAAGGCACAAGTGGCTCTGACACCAGTTTCAGAAAAAGTTGATTATACCCCAGGCATACAAATTTTTCATTTCTAAATCTCCTATCTGACTTTCATGTTGGGTTTTAAACTCAAGAGGATTCCATTTACAGTTATTACAATGTGAACAGCACAACCTGGAATTAAACTCTGAACTTATCTTACATTTTCCACACCCTCTAGGATGACCAAAGCTCTTGAAATAAATGACACTACAATGTTCAAAAAATCCTTCTTCCTCAAGATGTGATTTCAAATACAAATTACCAGAAAGTTAGAATTATTTAGTCATATTCTTCTTAGTTCAAACGATCTAGAAAGGGCCATACTATTTTTTTTTTTACATGATAACAAAAAAATCAGACCTATCCATATAGGGTATATTTTTCAAAATATTTGAATGCCATAAGTATGTCAATGCAGCTGTATGGTTAAGTATTATAACCTCTGAAGTCAAAAAATTCAAATTTATAGTTGCCACATTAAGCATAGATGTTAAAGCATTAAAGTTAACACCATATAAAGTCATATAAAATATTACATGTGTAAAGGGGCTGAGTTACGTTCATACTGGGAACCATAATTTAGAATTTCCTGACTTCTGAACATGTAACACATCATAGTAATTGATCTAGCTCCTTGGAGCTAATATAAAATATCTTGTTAACATGTTTTCTATCCAATTCTTTCATCATTTACCTTTTGGCTCTTGGAGAAACAATTCATCATGCTCACATGTTTTCACACACCTGCACTGAGCTAATATAGCAATGGAAAAGCCAATGCAACCAGGATTGAGTGAAAAGATTTGTACCCCATGCAAGAATGTCAGTGTGGACACTTACCCTGGAGCATGCAAGATGACACTTTGCCTTGGGGTCTAGAGTTTTGTTTGCTTTTCTTGTACAGTGATAGCTTCATATTCTGCTAGATACTGTGGGGTACAGAATATCGACGGACTGTTAGTTCATAAAGCTGATGTAGCAGAGAAAGGGATGGCCTACTCCACGACGAAACCATGACATGTTGACATCCTGACACTGCAAGAGAATCACACTATAATAGACTAAACATTCGTGTCCCCCTGAAATTCATATGTTGAAATCTTACCCCACAATGTGATGGTATTTAGAAGTGAAGCCTTTGGGAGGTCACTAGATCATGAGGGCAGAGCCCTCACAAATGGGATTAGTGCCCTTACAGAAAGCACCCCAGACAGCCCTCTAACTCCTTTCCGCCACCATGCTGGAACCCACACCTTGGACTTCCAGTCTTCAAAACTATGAGGAGAAAATTTTTATTGTTTAGAAGCCACCAAGTCTATGGTTCTTTGTTATAGCAGCCAGAAATGCCTAAGGCATACGATCTTGAAAGCGAATCTCTACCAAGTGCCGGGGCTATATGTTCTTACCTTCAACTGACTCCTCATTCTTATTTCATTTGACTGAATCTCAGATTCACCCATTCTTCCCTATCTTGCTCCACACCAGGCAAAGAAAGTGAATAGCCAGTAGTTGGGAAGATAGTACCACGTTCCAGACACTGCTTAAAGCATCTGAGAAACAGCGATGCATTTAACCCAGTACAGCAGACAGTGGCAAACCATGGCCCAGGAGAAAAATCTGGCCTGCTATCTTTTTTGGTAAATAAAGTGTTTTAGAAACACAGCCACACTCATTTAAAGTGTGTAAGGGTTTAAGTGTTGTCTATGGCTATTTTTATGTGACAACAGCAGAGATGAATACTATAACACACGTGGCTAGCAAAACCAAAAATATGCACTATCCAGTGTTAACAGAAAAGCTTCCCCACCCTGCAGAAGAGAAATCTCCTCTGTATGGTCAGCAAACCTGACTCTCCAGGTCACGTGTGGGAAAGTTAGAATTGTTATTAACAGGATTCTTGGGTTTGGGAAGGGGGAAGGAGTTTACATAATGGCACAATACCTAATGTCTATACCTAATATTTGTGCATTAACACCTGCCTTTTACCACTGTGTAGTTGGTACTGGGGATCCTTGTCAGTACAAGTCCTCATCACCACATTCATCTTTTTCTATTATGTCCCTCACTCACTTGACCTTGCCCAGACTTCACAAATTCAATAATGGTTACCAGGACCCGATGGGAGGAAGACAATGACATACCCACAGGAAGGCTTGTTTAATAGTCTGTTTGAACCTAAAGAAGGGGGCGGGGCTGTATGTATTTCATGAATCTCCAAGGACCAACAGTTTACATATGGAGTTGTAGTACCCTCTTTCCAAAAAAAGAACATGTGCTTCCCCGGCATGGAAGAGAAGGGAACTCCCTCTGGCCTCCCCCAGAATTCTCTCCTTTGTCTAGAAGTTTCTCCCTTGGACAGCCTTGGGGCTGTCCCACAAGCACACACTAGCTATGTCTTCACATTGCCAAAACATCTGGAGCAAAAAATGCATTTAATCATTCAGATTATTTTCCCCTCAAGCGATGCCAAACATCTGTCTAACTGGAAACAGCTGTGTATTAGTTTTGGGCTGCCATAATAAAATACCATAGATAGGGTGGCTTAAACAACAGAAATTTATTATCTCATGGTTATGGAGGCTGGAAGTTCTAGTTCAGGGTGCCAGCATGATCTGATTCTGGTGAGGAGTGTCTTTCCTGGCTTGCAGATAGCTGCCTTCTGAGAGAGAAGAGAAGAGAGAGAAGGATGGAAGGAAGGAGGGAAGGAGGGAGAGAGGGAGAGAGGGAAGGAAAGGCTCTCTGGTATCTCATAACAGCATTAATTTCATCATGATGATTCTACCCTCATAACCTTACCTAAACCTAATTATCTCTCAAAGATCCCCCAACCAATGCCATCACATTGGTGGTTAAGGCTTCAACAGATGAATTTCAGGGGACACAATGCAGTCCATATCAAGATTCATCTCCAGAACTAAGTAGGCCAGCATTTGATGGTGTCTGTCGGGAGGCCCTAGGCAAAGGTTCAGTGAGTCAGAGCACCTGAAACAGCATGCCCCCTGGCTTCCTCATAGTCCTCATTGCTGCTAACTGTGTTCTCCTGTTAGCTTCCAGGGCAATACCCAAGTTGGTGCCATAGGCTTTGTGCATTTGAGAGTTTGCCCTATGCTCAGCATAAATCCAGACTGGATGAACCAGGATGAAAATGTGCCAGATACTTTGACATTCAAGTTGCAGAAACTTAGGAAACATATAGTTTGGAATTCCGGAGCAAAAGTAGGATCACATAACTAGACACTATTACAGTTGTATCCATTTAGTAACAAACAGCCCCAAAACTCATTGGCTTAAAATAGCATTTCTCACTGTCTAGCTGGGCAGTTTAGCTGACCTAGGGGGACATGGCTGGCTTCTTCTGGGTTTGCTCATATGTTTGTGGTCAGGTGGCAGGGGAGCTGGGGGGTGGCTAGTCTAGGACTGCCTCAGTCACAGGTCTGACAGTTGACAGTTGCGTAATTGTCATATGGGATAACTGGGTGACTGGGCCATAAAGTCTCCAACTTCTATAGCTAACTCAGATCTACTCTCCAGATGTTTCCGAGAAAGCAGAAGCACACAACTGTTTTGAGGTTTAAGTTAGCCTGGCACACTGAGACTTCGGCCATCTCTGTTAGTGAAAGGGCCAGCCCAAATTGAAACTGGACTTCACCTCTTGCTGGGAGGCACTGCAAGGCTGCATAGTAAATAGTATGGACACAGGAAGAGGTGAAGAACCATGGCCGTTTTCGTAATCTTCCACAGGAATGGAATCTGGGAAACAGTGGCTGCTCAATAATGAATGAGCTCCAGACAATCTTTCACTTCTTACCCTCCATTCATTCATTGCCTTTTCCTCACTTGGAAATAAATATGGAATATTGGGCAGTGGGGGGGGGAGACAGGAGTCAAGGAAATCAAGAGCTAAAAAGACTGTGCTTTGCTTGTCACCTTGACATCCATGAGCTGTGTCATTTTGAACCAATCACTTTCCTCCTTTGAGTCTCTGGTTTTTCATTCTGAAAAGACGTATGATAGACTATTTTATCATAATGCATCTTATCACTTGGATGTTCTATATTCAAATTAGATTATTCCCTATAGACCTTTCCAGTTAGTCACCTACCCAAAGCATTGTGTTGGAGGTGCAGACATGTGTATTCTCTGGCACCTGAAATCATGCCTCATTCAGATTAGCACTGAAAAATATTTATCGATTCACTTGTCCTATGTCTGCCTCTACCACTGAGATTATGTGTTTAAAACAACTGGACTTCTTAAAGACAACCCTGACCACCCAGTTTGGTGGATACAGTTTTCTTCTGCATCTCTCCGACATCAGTCCACACCAGCAAGACCGGAGACTCTATTCTCACGGTCCAGAGGACAGAAAACAAGTCCTGAGAAGGCCGACCCACTTCTGTCTTACCCTCCTCTCGTGAGCTTATGTAGGCTCCTTCCGTGTCTCCATTTTCTTTTTCTCTCTTTCAACTTGTGAATGTTTTCGTAGACAAGTGACACATTGTCCAGAGGGTAATTATTATAATAAATTTGCAAATTAAAGAGGTGTGTGAGAAACACAAACTCCTCAGTACGAGTATTTTTATAAGACATTTTCCTGAACAGGCCATATGCACACTTATCTTTCATAAAAGCCTAAAATTCTTCACATCGGCGCCATAACTTACTAAAGGTTTGTATTCTCTAATCCCCACCACTGTAACTGACAGATAGTATGTGCTCATTAAATATTTTGTGAATTTGTCTATTTGTGGGGAAAAGAAGAATTTTACTTACTAGATTAAGGTTACGTTTGCAAGTTGCCAAAACATCTAGTTGAAAAATGAAAACTCCAATCGTTTCGATGCCAAATTATGCCACACATTCCGACATCTGGGAAACATTTGGAGCATTTTTCTTTCCCCCTGATTGTTTTGGTGTCCTATAGAGGCAAGCCTCAGGAAATGGTTGTGGGTGTTTGTGGTAAGGGGTATGTGCAATGTGGGAGGTAGCATTTTGAAAGTGGCTTCTGGGAGGGGGTATCCTGCTAGAGTCAAATTGAGAATCGGTTGGCTTCTCTCTGTTGATTGCCACGTGAATTTATGCTAAGTTTTCTTTTTATCATAATAAGGTAATTAATAGCGAAAGTCACCACAATGTCCATTTTCTTTTACCCAACAATTTTTTCATACCAATAATTCAACAGGACATAACGTTTAAGAAAATTATTCTAAAGCAACATAATGGAATAGTACTCATTCAGCTATTAAAAATATAGAATGTGAGGGTTTTGAAGCCACAAAGAAAAATGATTTATAATAAACATCTAACTAAAAGAAAAAAAAGAAGATAAACTATTGTATATATATAAACAATACAAATAGCTAAAACACAGATGAGTAGTGAGTGGCATCCCAGAGGAACACATCTAGTCCAGTCAGGATTCTATTTTGCATTACTCACAGGTACTGACTTCTCCCCACCAGCACTGTAACACCATGTGTGGGCAGTTTCATCTGATTCGTGTATCTCTCCTCTAAGACCAAGTTGTTTATTAATTCATTTATTCAATATTGATCACGAGCTTGCTCCAAGGCAGGCACTAGCTCAGATTGTCTGTCTTTGAAGGGCTCTCACAGGCTAATGAGGTAGGGAGACATGTCGATAAATAATTCTTAAATATAAATTTACTATTTTTATTTTATTATTTAACAAAAATGTTGCAAGTCTATTCAGCAGTCTTGGGTGGCCTTCAGTCTGTGTAGTGTCCAGCTCTAATCCTCTGATGGCAGGCGAGGCAGAAATGAGAGGGCAGCAAAGGACTATAGAGACAGGAGTCCTTGTTTTCCTAAGGGACAGTTCTTTTGGCTACATATTTCCTGAAAATGATTCCTTGCCACTGGGAACCATCAAAGCAAGAGATTTCACAAAACCATGCATCTTTTGACATATATATTTAAAAATTATAAATCCAAAAAGCTACATTCACTCTCCCCCTAATCCCATATCTGAATCCTTAGATTCTTTCATCAGCATATCTCGACTAAATGAGTGTTCATTTCTCAGTTTATTTAAGAATACTGGACTGGCATGTTTGTTCCTTTTCCAAATTGTATGTTTTCCAAACTCAATATTATAATACAAAATTATTAGGACACACTGCTCCATCCCGGGGATCCATCGTCCTATTGAAAGTTATAGAGAACTCAGAGACCTGAGACTTATACTTAGAGAGCTTATTGCCTACTACATTCGGAGATCAGGAGGTCTCCATGGCTGGAGATGGCAGGGATTAATGAGAATTGGCTCTAAAAGTGCCACAGGTATATAAGCTATGCACACACGTTAGATTCACTTCCACCAGCTTCCCAGACATCGTTGATAATTGAGGTGACAAATGACCCTAAAAGCTGAAGAACATGGCCAAAAATTCAGGGTGTTCAATATTCAAGGCAAATTCCTCAGTGAGGACCCTCCTCTCTTCAACCTTATTTTTAATAATAATGTTACATAAAGTGGGTCTACTTAAATTGATCATCAAAGGCCACCAAAAGTGGTCAGCTTGAAGAGTGTGTGAAGGGATGCTGGAGCTGTAGGACAAGGTAAAAATAGTCTTATGTGACTGAGTTTGTACGTGAGCCCAAATATTATTCACCGCCAGTTGTCCTGTGCCAAGTCCTTACCCCTCCTTTATAGTTGCCTGGCTAAGTCACTGCACAGGGACCCCTAAAAGACGGGACCCAGGAAATCATATCTATTTGGCATACCTCAGGCTGACTTGGATGCTAACTAAACGATAGTTTCTGATAAATTCTTCAACTGGTAGATTTTTTTCCTCTACTTAGGCATTGATAGAAAAATTATGTGACAAGAGTGTAGCTGTTCAAAGGATGGAATGGAAAAGTCATTTAAGGACAAAAAGAAGGTAAAAGGAACTTGTGAGTAATCGATATATCATGGACAGGAAAAAAAATTTGGCACATTTCAAAATGGAAAACAAAGTAGTATTGAAAAAAAACTAGAATTTTCCATAACTTCAATTGCACTTCATTTTCCAAATGTGTGCTCTTTTAAATGATTAAGGTTTTTAACAATCCAGAATAAAAGGAGCAAAGAGTAAAAAAAATAAAATAAATCTTTCCATATTCAAAATTTGCAATATTGAAACTTGCCAACAAAAACACAAGATCGGTTGGAACCAGCTCTTGGCTATAATTAAATTAGAATGTGTTTAAATTCTTAATGGCATGGTATTTTACACTGAGTTTGAAATATACACCTAAACACTCCAGCCATCATGAGTTATTAATATGAAGTGCCCAATAACTGGAGAAGTATTGCAGCTTATTATCACTCCTCCCTGGCTAATGAAACCAATCATTCTCTCTAGCATTTTAGCCACAAAAACCAGAATCACTCTCCTCGTAGCTTGAAAGGTTTCAGAAAGCATCGAAGCAGCTAAAAGGCAGCCTTTTTCCCTGATGAAATGACCCTAAAATAAATGTTAGGTTGTTTTAGTGAAGTGTGTGTGTGTGTGTGTGTGTGTGTGTGTTTTCTTTTTAAGCTTTCTACCTTTCCACTTCTCTGCATGGAATAAAAATCTATTCAGATCCCAAGAGGCACAAGCGGCATAACCACAGTTTACTAATTGTTATCAGGAAGCTTCTGTATGAGAAGATGATCACGGTGTAAAAACCTAAACCGGCCTATTTAGTTGCCAAGCTTACTTCGACAAGGGGTTGCGGAAGTGCATGTATTAAACTTGCCTTTGTAATAGGTGATGGAAGTCTATTGAGCTCAAACTGGTAAGGAATAGTGGAGACATCATGCAGCTGCACGACCAAATTTTCTATTAAAATTAGGGCTGGCTAAACCCTTTAATTAACCAGCGGGATTCACAGGCTAGCATCAGGACTCAGGGCTTTGGCAAGAACTGTAATCTCCTCTCTAGATGTTTTGGCATAGAACGAAGGCAGTTAGAGCAAATGTGTTTCATGTGCTCTCCCCATTGCACTAATGACCCTCCTGATCATTAGGCCAGGCCTTGTAAAGCAATCTTCCTAAAAATAGGTGACAGAGACAGAATGGACAAAATATTGCTAATACTGTAAGAATAGGAGATTGCTAGCAGCTTTCTCACCATGGGGAAAATGTGGATTGACCTTAGAATCATTCCTACAAGCCAAATAAACTAGTAAACAAGAAAGGACCTTATCTAAGGAGCAGAATTTAGACTCCAGGATGGAATTTCACACCAAATAAACATTTTGAGAAAATAAATAACAAAGTGGTTTGATTGATCAAGGACTTCCTAATGAGCAAATCCAGACCATGGCTAGACTTTTTCCAAGGCCTCCTTGAGAAGCCAAGAGCTCAACAGAAGCCAAGGAAGACAGAAGTCAGAAGATGAGGTAAGCCATGTTCAGAGTCCCTACATTAGAACAGAAAGGTCTGACTGGCCACCAGACCGTAGAGATGAGTACAGCGCTAGCAAGGTCAAACTGAGAAATCAGAAGCCAGAGGCAAGAAACAAGCAGGGAGGAAAAGCTAGGGTGGAAATGCGCAAGTTCAAGGTGATTGCTGACATCGGAGCTATGGGTCAAAGGTTTGTTTTTATTTGGTGTCAGCAGCTTGCGACTTGGTTAAGTCAGTCTCCTTTAAAGGTACAAGAATGGGTGGAAGATTTATGTTAAGTTTGGAAGGTTTCCTGTGACAATAAAATAATAAAATAAAATACATTATTACTACTTACTGAATATTATGCTAGAAATTATCTTAGGGACTTTCATTTATACTATATTAAAATCAATATTAACAACAACAATAATAATAACAACCATGTGTCCAGAACTGTGTTAAGTGCTCTAAACAAATTCTTATGTCAGCAATGTCATTTATTTATTATTCTTATTTTACAGATGAGGAAACAGCAGCCTCACCATGGGGGGAAAGGTAGACGGATCTTAGAATCAGATAAGTAAAGTAACCTGTTGGAGTTCACACAGCTCATAATAGCAGAGCCAGCATTTAAATAGACTTTTTGTCTGAAATCAAAGACCAAGCTGTTTCCAAAGGTCAAGTGATGGTGCTGACAATAGGAACCAGAAGGCTGATAGGTGTGATATGAAATGTGTTAATGATAAGCTACTAAGCTCTACAGTTTTAAAAGCAGTTACCTTTGTTCCAAGTGACCCATTAGCAGAACAACGACTTGAATACTTATTATTGCAAGTGACTCCTAAGGAAAACAAGGAAGAGGAGGAGAGGATGACTATGCTGATGAAAATCATGATGATGCCAGTGATTATAGCAGCTAGAACTATCCTCATGTTCAGGCAGAGCTACATGGTCACCTGTGGGGCATCCTTTGGTGGGACCACCACTGTCCTGCCACCTATTTCCACTAAATAATACCTAAAGCCCCTATAAGGGGTCACCGAATGTTCTCTCCATGGTTAGAGACAATGTCTGAAGATAACCCTAACATAGGTATCAGTGCCCTAAATTTCTATGAAGGTATATTAAAATATCAAAAAACACCTCTAAGAAGTGCTTTTGATAAAAGACATGGCGGTAAAGAGGATAAGGAAATGGGTTCAAGGTAGGCCGATACGAGATAAGAAAAGAAATAGCCATGCAGTCTTCAAGTATTTATTGAGCTCTTTTTGATCTGAGCCATTTAAGAGTCATTATTTCTATTTTCAAGTATGGAAACTGAGGCTCAAAGAGGTCACACAATTAATAGTGGTCCAGCCAATATCTGAATCCAAAGCCAGTTCTTCTTCTGCTAAGTCTTGGGCAATGGAAGCCGAAGACCCCAGGGACTTCATAAGCAAGCACGTAAAATTCTCTCATGCAATGGCAAGACCATCATCTATTGATCTCCCCAATACCACAGGTCTTGGCCCAACACCAAGGTCCAAAAAGACTCTCTGGCTTTGGATTTTTTTTTTACATTTTAATTCATTCCTTTTTAGAAATGTTTTCAAATTTCTTTTTCAGAATTTGATTCCTGAAGTTGCCCATAGTTATTCCTAGTTCTGATTGTGGCAATCACATGGAGCACAGAAAGCTTTTTCACGGGTTCAGGCTCCATCTTACACACAGACTCATAAATATGCAGGTACCTCCTTATTCTCAAAGCTTTGTAAACTAGCTCGTCCAAAACCAACAGGAGACACTTTAATATCAAAATGTCAGTTATATTCCATATGTGATAAATCTCTTTCCTTACCAAGATAAAGAAAAGCCCAAATTGCTACCTATGAGTGAGCATGTAGCCATGGGGCCAGGCAGTGCCCACAGAAAGGCTGCTGAGGTTTCTCTATTCTTCACCAACCTGAATCACTTCTCTCTTTGATCAACAATTCTCCACAAGTCCATCTTTTCATGTGCTCAAGCTGTGTCCAGGGAGAGGCATGCTAATCCCTTTTCGACAACTCATGGCTTAGTCCCTGGCTGCTTCAGTCAAGGAGGCAGTGGCTCCAACCATCACAGATACAAAATGAGCATAGAAATTGACTTCTGCAATCAGATATCACAAAGTGGAAAAAGCACATCATCACTAAATGCAGAGTACCAACAGTAGTTCACAGTTGTTTTTACTGCATTTTTCCACAAAAATTGCCTTGATGAAGAGAAGGTAAAATATTACTTTTAAAAGAAGTGCAAAAATCATGGATATTAGTAAGAGGTAACCTGGTGGTCTAACAAAGACTCAGTGAAGGGCTAAACAATCCTCGAGAAGTAGTTAAGTCATCACAGTTGGCACTAATTATGAAGGAAAATCACGTCTTTTTCTTTAAGACCTATGAAAAATGCAACTACTTTAGCGCATACCAGAAATAAGTTAACTAGACTCTGACTTTCATTACCATGCCTGATTCCCCAAACACAGATTTAGTCTTAGAATCTGTTAAAGGCTCAATTGTTCCCTCCCCCACCAAAAAAAATTTATATGTTGAAGTCTTCGCCCCAATACCTGAGAGAGTGATTAAAGAGATGAATAGGCTAAAACGAGGTCATTAGGGTGGGGCCCTAACCCCACATGACTGGTGACCTTATAAGAACAAGAGATTAGGGCACAGACTCACACAGAGGAAAGGAAAGACCGTGTGAAGACACAAGGAGAAGGTGGCTGTCTGCGTGCCAAGGGGAAAGACCTCGGATAACAGCAGCCCTGCGGACACTTTAATCTCAGACTTCTAGCTTCCAAAATTGTGAAAAAATAAATCTTTGTTGTTGAAGCCGCCCAGTCTCTGGTAGTTTGCTACAGCAGTGCCAGTCAACTAACGTGGAATCCAAAACTGTAGACGTTTGGCACGATTATCTAGGACAGTTCAACAAAATAAATCTCCAATGCAATTGCTTGCTTCCCATGATCATTTCCATTCATCTCTCAAAACCGCTGAAATAAAGAACACAGCTATCTGAAATGGGGTGAAATAACATCTCTTCCTCCAAACTCCTGAGGTCATGGGACAAGATGGAGTCAGGTAGGTGAAGAGTTTATTATATGTCTGCCCTAGGACCTAATAAATTCCGTTGGTCGTAATTAAATAAAGATTATCTCTTCCCTGACTAACACGACCACCTCCTTAGTGGCGGCCCACCTCCATTCTTACCCCCTCCAATCTATTCTCAGAGCAGTAAAGTGATCTTCTCAACATCTAGAAAGTGTCTGGTTGAAAAGCCTCCAGTGGTCTTGCATGACATTGTAGAATAAAATCCAACTTCTTACTGTGGCCTAGAGAGCCCTCCAGGATCCAGCCCCTGCTGTCTTTCCATCCTGAGCTTGAGGCACTTCCTGCCTTGCACACACACCTCCTAGAACTCTCCGCTCTTTGAACTCACTGAGCTCTTTCCTGCCCCAGGACCTCTTAACGGGCCTCGTCTGTGACTGCCTCAGAGAGACATTCTCCAGCCACCCCCTAAAAATACTGTCATTCTCCATCCTCCCCATGCGTAATTCCTCCACCGCAAGTATTATAACCCATACATGTGTCATTTAGTCTGCTGTGTAGTTATTTTTCTCTTACTGTGAGCTCAAGGACTCTGCCTTATTTATCACCATTACAGTTCCATGGTTGAATGAATGAATGCATAAATAGCACACCGAGTGGAAGCACTTTGTAAACTCCAAGGTGTGGTATAAATGCAAAGCATAACTAATCGATTTGAAGGCCTATTAAAGCAGAACCCGTGTCTTCTTTCCTCCTTATACCTCATTTCCTCAGTAAAAGGCAACCGAATTGACTAATTTACTCATTATTTGAAAATGATATCATAAATGGACTATTGTACTGAATAAATTATGATTTATAGCAATGTAGGGGTTCTAAAACAATATCCTATATCTGATTTCATGCCAATCTTCACAAACTCCCTGTGAGTGGACATTTTTATTCTCATTAGACAGAGGAGGAAACTGAGGCTGAGGAGTGAAGTACACTGTGTAAGTCCATACAGATGACCAGTGGTAGAACCAAGGCTTCCCACTATCCTGCTGCGGCCATGTCAACCTCCTGGGCAAATAGTGACAAATGACAGACAAGGATTGGAGGACCCAGGCTCGTGTAAGATGAGATTGTGCTATAGGTTTGTCTGGCAGCAGGGAAGAAGTTTTTCTGGGAATGGGCTTTTTTTGAGCCACCAAGGGAAGATTTTCCTTTATACTCTATTTTCCCTGATATACCTACTCTAGAACCTGTGTATATTTTGCCATTACAGTCTTAAATATATCCATCTTCATTCTATTTTGAGGCAAATTTCTCACAAAAATTATTTTGATGTTCATAATATACTATTATCCTTTTGGCAGGTGAAAAATTACATCGTTATGCTTTCCAGGGTTAGCACTCCCATATACTGAATGAGGTTTTTCTTATTCCATAGGATAATTTAGCTGTGTATTATTTCACTCATTAAACATATTTATCATTTCTGTTATTATCAGACCAACATCATAAGATTATACTCTCTCTGGAGGTGACATTTACAAAATAATTTTGCTAGGAAAATGGATTCTGTGGTCAAATTGAAAGACAAATGACAGGATATGCGAAAAACATTTAATTTTAAAATGTGTACTTATGACTTACATTTCTAGGACTACATCTTCCTGAAATGCTAGCATAATTATCTGTTAGCATAATAAACTCTTATGTCTAAATAATTTTAGTTAATTCCATAAATAAATGCCATTTACATTCAAGTGTTTGACATTAGGTATCTGGCCATACTGGATGCAAGTTTCCCTTTGGCAAATTTACTCAATAATTGAGTAGAAGCTCAATAATAAATTCTTACTGAAGGGGATTGAAAAGCTAATTCAACTGACAAAAGCCGTAAGAAAATTCAAAGAAGCCATTATCATGCTCTTCAGGAATGCTCGCCTCGCCTCCAAACAAGGTGTAATGGAAAAAAATAATCAGTTTGAGTCAGCAATATGTGAGTTCAAATTCTTGTTCTGACGCTTGCTAGCTATGTGACTACTTTTCCAAGCTTCCGTTTCCATTTCCATGAAATGCATGTTAAAAAAACAAAACAAAACAAAACAAACTGATCTCTTTAAAAAAACAAAAACAAAAACAACAGACACATTCCTTGGTTAGCTTGGTTGGAATAAATAAGTAGTAGTTGGATATCACCCAGCAAAATTCATGGCACATGCTCAACAAATATTAGTCTCCTCTCCATTCATGCTCTCCAAACTGTAGTCAAGGAGCTAGCTGTGCAGAGAATAAGGGAAGTTGGGAGCAGACCACTCTTTACTGCTGTAGAATTCATTCATTAACCATTTTGCTGTATCTGCTCAGCACCTCATTGTGAGCAATGCGGCCTCTGATTCTATCGATACAAATATACCACGCACACGCTCTGTCATTCAGATTGGGCCAAAGGAATTCCTCTTAAACACCTATAGAGAAAGCAAAGGGCTCTCTTTCTAGCAAGGATAATAACTGAAAAGTGCTTTATCCATAAAAAAATGATATTGAGAGTTTAATATGTGCCGGGCACTGTTCTCGTCACCTCTTGCGGATTATCCCACGTAGTCCTTTCGACCCTGTGTTGCAGGTTTTAATGTTGTAGATCTTAAAGTTCAATTTCAAAGAAACCTGATATTTCAGGGCATCGAACTAACCTGAAGTGAGACATTATCTTAATTAAATATTTAGAAATCTTAGATTTAACCAGTAATACCTTTTACATGTTTACAATGTCATTTGTTAGATTCATGTATTTTTTATTTATTTGTTGTAAATATAGTAGCCAAAGAGAGAAATAGTAAGCTTTTATTTTTAAAAAAAACATTCATTAATAAATTCATAAGATGAATACATTGGGCACTAACAAAAATGCAAAAAAAAAAAAATACAAAGAGAACCGAGTGTTTCTCTCCATGAAGAACATGTATTCAAACATGTTACATGTGAGAAAACCTAGACCGAGTTAACTAACTTCCCCTTCTTCAGAGTCCCAGGGCTCGTGAGGGGAAAAAGCACTGAGGATCTGAACACGACCCCTGTACTAACAGCCTCGCAACGATGTGAAGTGCGTGGCATAGAAGCTGGCAGAGTGGGCACTTACTACTTCTCTCCTCCTGACCCCAACCGAAACCAAACTGCAGGTGTAATAAAGGCAATCCAAAATACTGCCCTTCCCCCCCCACACACACACACACAGTCCTTCAAACGGCGTGAGGCAGCCCTAACAAAGAGCCTGTATGGGTGCCCTTCTCTTCCACCTCTTACCAAATCAAATCCTCAGAAGACAAACACCCATCTGAGTTGGTATGGTAATTTCACCCATTGAAAGGATCTGGTAGGCAAACTGATCAACGGGTCAGTGACTGGCAGGTAGTCAGCAATGACAGCCTCCACAATGAACCACACCTCCCTCAATTCCTGACCTTGGGTAATCACCCCCCTTTGAACTTGGATGGTCCCTGTGACTCACTCACAATCAACAGAATAAGGCAGAACTGACCTTGCAGGACTTTGAAAGACCGATTAGGAAAAGCTTTGCAACCCTGGTCTTGGTCTCCAGGAGCACTCGCTCTCAGGGGAAATGAGCTGCCCTGTGAATGAAGTCTGACCACCCAGAGACCACCATGCTCTGAAGAAACCCAAGGTAGCCACATGCTGAGGCTGCTGAGAGATGCTCAAGCCGTCATGAGCTATTCCAGCCTGAGAGCCTTCAGATGCCTCTAGCCTCAGCCACCCTCTGACTGGAACCACATGAGGGACCCCAACTAGTAGAAACTGCCCAGCTGAACCCATCCACCCCCAGAACTGTGAGAGGTCACAATAAGTCATTGCTGTAAATCGCCGTTTTGGAGTGGTTCTTGCTTTGGGTAAACGGTAATCGCCCTGCAAAGCATTCCATTTGGCATTTTCTCTACGTGTTTTTTAATTGATAAACACTATATTTTTCTAGATATTAACTATCCATTCCTAAATGGCTGGTCGGCATGGTTTTTCCTCTATCTGTACTCAGAACAGTAACAACATACATTTTATCAAATATTTCAAAATTACCACCTATCATGATACCCAGACGAAGAATATTTTCTTTCTCCTTTTTCAGGAAACGGTTGAAAATGAACTTAATCATGAACAGTTTCCAAGCAATGTTCTACTCCAGAACTCATGGGAGTTATAAAATAACCTAAAACTAAGAGGGTGAAATGGTTCACCCTTTAAATTCTTTATATCTTGAAGTCTTTGATTTAAATCATTATTTTTTAAAAAATCAAACCATGCAGTGTTCTTAATAAAGCATTATTATTTCAGGGAAAAGGATAAAACTTTCCAAATGCAAATGTTTAGCTGGAGTACAGTCTTAAAAGATTCCAAGACATTAGTCAGGAGATGGATTGCTTTGCTATTACAAGTCTGGGTTATAATATCACTGGAACCAAATTCCCGTCAGATTAGTCTTTACTCAAAATGAATGTTTGTAATTATGAAATGAAATAAGTTTTAATTTGAATTGCCTGAAAAGGGGAAACCAAATATTGTGTAATTACAGGAGAAGAAATTTGAGATGGAAAACAAGATAGTGTTATTTACAAGTAAAAAGGCTTTTATGGGATTATGGGGCTTTAATGTGCATATTTGTAGGATTTGGGGTGGCAGAACTTGGAACTAAAATATTTTTCATCAGCGTTTATTTACAGTGTGCACGCAAGAAATGGAATCCCAGACACATCTGATATTGGGCTTATTTAAACCTTTTATATCCCTACTAAATCTGAAAAGACTCAAATGTTAGCCACACATAATGGAAGTAATCGTGGAGTGTGATAAAATAAGTATTTGAAAACCACATGCAACTTTTAGGCTCAAATCCAAAACTATAAAATCCACCTAGAGACATAATGAGCCTGACTCTCCTTCTTGAAGAAAGAAAAGTGGGGTTGGGGGGGTGGGGTGGGAATGTCCTCATTCTCCTTCCATAGTTTGTGGCACCTGAGTGGAGCCCCCAAATGGCTTGTACGTGCTTTACTATAAAGGCCGCCCACAAACACCATTGTGCCTCTCTGTAGGGAGGCCATTTCTTATCCTGTGCAGAACTGTGAGTTCAGAGCCTTTTCTTCCTTTCTTACATTTTTCCCATCCTTTCTAAAGCCCCACTCTCCTCCCCAGGAGTCTAGAACCCTAGGACCACAGTTACCTATCCCACAGTCTGCACCTCTCAGCTGTGATAGCACCGAACCCTTCTCCTCAACATTTTCTGGGGTGAAGGCTTCCTATTGAGGATGTCCTTCCTGTCCTGGGGACAAATTAATTTACAATAAACCGTCCTTCCCAGAAATACTGCCTCCTTCAAAGATCTGAGAAGGACAGTTCACAGTTTGTCAAATGTTTCGGTTTCCCTTCCCCTTTTCCACAGTTGTTACTATAAAGTAGTTGCCCAGCCGGGCACTACATTTCCCAAATTTTCTTGCAGATAACGGTGGCCATATAACTGAGTTCTGGCCAAGAAATAAAGACAGAGTGATAAATGCTACTGCAAGGTTGACCCGTGAACACCTCTCATACAGCTCTTCTCTGTGCTCTTTCCCCCATTCAGATGCCTGGAAGGGAGATAGTCCCCAGGGTGATTGGGCAACCCTCCATTAACCTGGATCCCTGAATGACTTAATGGTAGAGAGCTACCCCATGCACATATCTGCTCTCCTGGAGTAATTAAAAAGCAAGAAATATACATGTTTGGTTCTCTCTCTCTCTGTCTCTCTGTCTCTCTCTGTCTCTCTCTCTGTCTCTCTCTGTCTCTGTCTGTCTCTCTGTCTCTCAACTGCAGTCATATAGTCATACTATCCTAAACACTACGAATGCAAAGGAATCATTCTCTAATAACAGAAACTTAGAAAACTTGGGGCACATTTTGGAGGGTAAAAGAAACTTTCCAACTCCCTACAAATCACCTAGTTTAAAAGTTACCTATATATAGACAGTGTTACTAGACTTCCAGCTAGGGTTTGTCATCAGTCAGTCACTCGCGTACGGGTGTCCTGGTGAGTCAGTTAAGAGACTCTGCCTTCCGGTGCCTTCCTGCCCCAGAACCTTCTTCAACCTAGTCTGTCACTGTTGGCACTCAGTAGTCATTGCTGAGCCTCAGATATTTTTACGTTTTCTCAGCATTTCAATTTAGAAATTCACTGATTAATAAAAATCTCTTGTCATAATCTCATTTGTTCATTTGCTTATTAACTCATTCGTTCAGCACTTATCCAATACCCTAGGTATAAAGCATTGTGCTACGCATTGACTGAACACAGACAGTTTACCATCTATTGCTTCCAGTAGGTAAAAGAATGGTAATGAGAACAGATAAAAGTTTTCAAACAATAATCCAGGTAACAGTATAATTATCATTATAGCGGAATTTATTGAGCCCACGTTTTGTGCCAGACACTCTGTTCAGAACTTGATATTCCTCATTATATCACAACAACCTTATCCTCCTATTGCAGACAGAGAACTTGAGGCTTGGAGACTAAGCGACATGCTAAAACAGCACAAATAACTACAATCAGAGTTGAGACTTAAACCAAGCTCTGTCTGCTTCCAAAGTCATTTACTATGTGACTTTGGGCAAATTAGTTAAATGCCACAACTCTCCATTTCCATCTCAGGCAGAAAGAAGTAATTTCTACTAAGAGTTAAACTGCAGTGTAGAGATGTTTACACTCTTTCTGCCCATAGTATACTTTATGAATACTATGTGTAAAAATCTGGCCTCTCCAACGATTTTCTTGCTTCTGAAATGGCAGCGGTGGGTGGAGGAAGCTTAAATAAATATTTACAGTATTCACATTATGAGAGAATTTTCCAGATGGTGCATCTTGAAATACTGATCGCCTTCACTCAAAATGAGACCCGCCTTCCCCCCAAGGAACGGCATCTCAAAATTTATCTTTACAACTTATAACAGTGTGATAAGGTGATTGATCACTAATGATCACGTGACACCAGGGGCTCCTGTTCTGTGCACTCACGCAGGTATGACTGTGGGCTCTGGAAGGGCCCAGAGCGGAACACCTCTTGCCTACATTTCTGGGCTGTGACATGTACCGTGTCAGGAGTCCCCTCCAAGCCTCGCTTTGCTGCCAACTACTCACTCGATAAAATCTCAGCACTCCAGGTGCTTATTCAGACTCCCACAGACTGATAATCGAGCATCCCCTGGAGAACTGACATATACACATTTGAAAAAGACTTGGAGACAGAGAAGAGCTGAGAAAGAAGCACAGAGGAAGGCTGCCGGCCATCGGAGAACAAGGCACATCCTGCCTGTGGATTACCCAGTAAGGAAGGCTCCTCGGGATCTTTATTTGCCAGACTGTAACCCAGGGCTGTGTGGGGTCAGCTTCACCTCCCAGAGATGCACTGAGTAGGGGGGAAGGAGAAAAGGAGTTTAACCACCACCACAATAGTTTGTAAAGTGAACCTGTAACATCCACTGCTCTGTAAGCAAAGTGGAGTATGTTCATGAAAAAGAATTTATTTTCTGGGTTTGTTTCCCCCTTCCCCGCCAGCTGAGCTGGGTTGTAAAGTTAAGAGTGAGACTTCTGGAGTCAGACACCTAAATTTAAATTTTTCCTTTACTACTTCCTGTGTGAATCTTGGCAAGTTTCAAAACCTCTCTAAACCTCAGTTTCCGTGACTGTAAATGTGAATTAATAACTACACCTACTTCCCAGAGTTAACGATAATTAAGTTTCATGTAAAACACTTAACAAAGTGCCTGGAATTTAGTCAAGGCTTAAGCAACTTCACACATTTATTTGTATAGCAGATCTGGGATAGGAACCAATGAGATAAGTTGCAGTAAATAGTAGTTTTCAAAAGTATGGTCTCAGGACCCCTTTATATTCTTAAAAACTATCAAGGACCTCAAAGAATATTTGATTATACAGATTACATCTATATCTCTCAGTGGTTGCTATATTAGAAATTAAAAGTGAAACAACTATAAATATTTATAAACTAACTCATTTGGAAATAACAACAAATCCATTATGTTTTATAACATATTTTTATGAAAGATAACTATATTTTCCAAAGCAAATAATTTAGTGAGGAAAGTGACGTTGTTTTAGATACTTTTGCAAAGCTCTGTATTGTCTGCTTTAATAGAACCAGCTGGATTCTCAGTTTCTGCTTCTATGTTTGATCAGTTGTGATATGTTGTTTTCATTAAAGAAGATGAAGAAAATCCAGCCTCACACAACTACAGATGTGTAGTTGGAAAAGGAAAGAGTACTCTATTATTCTTTTCAGATAATTGTGGCTCATTTTCTTTGATGCAACACTAAAATTCTATAAGTGGTATTTTCTTTAAGTCCAGTTGCAATTTAAAAAAAAAAAACTATATAAATAAACTTACTTTTGAAGTCTCTTGCACTTTGAATGGATCTTTCATTGATGCATGATTTTGTAACTCCGTGCATTGGTAATTTATAAATACTGGTTCAAATGAATGCTGACATATTTCACCATAGAATGTCATCATACCTCATGTACTTTCTGGAACACTCCACTGCACAACTGTGAGCGAATGAAAGTGAAAAAGGCAAGTAGTCATTTAGTATTATTATGATATAGTTTTGACCTCAAAGACCCCATGAAAGGTCTTAGGGACTAGGGTGTTCCCAAGCCACGCTTTGAGAACTGCTACTTTAAAACAACATAGAAAGAAGAAGGAAAAAAAAAATGTGTTTCAGATAGAAATCTGGGAGAGAGTCAAGAATAACAGAGTCTGGGAAAGGTTGTAGAGAAAGCATACCCAATCACCACGCTCCAGCAAATGGCAGAAAAGCTGAAAGGGAGTTTGGGAAAGAGATATATCTAATTTATATTTTTCAGTTTTTGGGGAGGGGTTGGTAGAATTGTTATATAAGCTATTTCTTCCTTGAATAAAAGCTTCAGAAACTAACGTTGTTACACAAGTGAACTCTACGGTAGGAAATAAAAAAAGATACTAAGTTTTATGGCCTGGAGAAAGCATACTTAATCATAGGACACCAGAGGAAAGACCAAAGTTCTAGAGATTTGCAGAAATATGGGGGACACATTTCTTAGGAAAGAGGGTTTCCCCTATCTAGGAAAATAGGAGTTTGAGGTGATCCTATCAGTTGTCGAAATCTGAGTGCGCACAGCTGATAAATAAGGTAATGGGCATTGAGAGGTCACCTGTCCTCTGACCTAGGGTGACCTGCCATGTTTTCAGCTGACCATTCTACCTACGAGAAAACGGCCTTCTTCTATGATAGGGGAGAAGCCAGTGCAGGTAAACTGAGGCCAAGTAGATTTTTTTTTCCAGAAGAAGATGGGGGAGCAGAAGAGAATCTCCATGTGGAGTGAGAGCAAATTAAGTCCTTGATCCCAGTGACCTGAACCCAGTCTGGCTTGACCAAGAGAGAATAAAAGCAACAGGTCTTAGGAAGCCTAAGTCAAGCTGGGAGCAATGTGGCTCCCAGGGACACTTGGCGATGTCTGGAGACACTGCAGTTGTCACAACCCGGTGGAGAGAAGTGTTATTAGCATCTGTCAGTAGAAGCCAAGGATGCTGCTAAACATCCCACAGTGCCCAGGCCAGTCCCCACAACAAAAAGTGTCTACCCCAAATGCTGATAGCACCAAAGTGGAAAAACTCTGGCCTAAGCCGATTACTCCATGGGACACTCTGGTCCCGCGACCCTAAGCTACATTTCCCCTACACAGTGGGGAGAAATCTTCAATGGGCTTCAGAGTTTTGTGGGCTAAAGGGAATCAAAAATTGAATGAGCAGTCTCCACATGAGGAGCCACAGGGAAAGAACTGGGGGAGGACAAGAATGGGCATGGATGTGTTAATGAGCTTGGCCTTGGACAAACTGCTTTCTATACCTTCACCCCTTGCCCCCTTTATGACCACCTCTTTCCCCACCACTCTGACATCCAGGTCCCCAAAGGTCTTTCTTCCTTGCAAACCTGCTCCTAAGAAAGGATCCAAGTTGCCTCTTAATGTAGCAAATTATCACGATCACTTCCTCAAGGATATTGGCATCTAAATCAACTATGTGATGTGAGTCTTTGTTTGGGGCATAGGGGAGCATAGTTAATATGAGAGTAGAAGGCAATGGCAAGTTCACAGGGGAAGGTCTAGGGCTTAGGGCTAGAATGCAGCAGGACTTTCCTTATTGGTAGCCTTGAAATCACATCCTGGAAGGACACAATAATGAGGATAATAATAGCCACTGTATTTACTGGGGACTTGCTATGGTAGGCATTATTACCACTAACCTCATTTATAAATGAGGAAATTGAGACACAAAGTGACTTAAAAAAAAAAAAAAAACTAACTCAAAGCCCACTAAAGAAATAGGAGTTAAATGCAAACAGCCTGACTGCAGAGGAGAGCATGGACTCTTAGTGCCCCTGCTTCGATGCTTCTTATGCTATAAAAAGAGCTCCACTGGCAGGAATGGGCCCCATATTGCACTGGATGTGTGTATGGGACAAATCAGATGCCACTCTGGGTTACGGTTTCCTTCTTTACAAATTGATAGCACTGGACCAAGTAATCTCTGAGTTCCCTCTAATCACTAGTGTTCAATGGTTCGTATGGACCAGACATAAAATTCAAAACAAGCAGACTTTATCTTATCTTTCGTGCCACTTCTACTGAGCAACACGGTTGAGTACAAAGCATCCTCTTAAGGAAATCTAGCAATAAGCCTCTGCCCTACAGAGATCCCGACTGCCTTTCCCTGAGAATTAACCCCTTGCTCAAGGACTGTCTGGGCCACCAGAACAAAATCTCCATTCTCTTATTTGGTGGATCTCTTCGGACAAGAAAAAGAAAGCAGAGTAAACTAATTCAGGTAGAGGTATGAATGGATGATGAGTTCCAGAGGCTTCTCTTGTTCCACAAAACTGACGAGGCAACAGGGAAAGAAAAGATATTTGGGGATGACAAATTTGGGTAGTGTGCCTAAAACAGCAGCTCTCATTCCTCAACAAGTCTAAAATTGGTTCCACTAAACTGGTCCTGTTATTTCTTCTGTATGTCACCAAATTCAGCCAACAGCAAGGCTCAATTAGTACTCAAAAGAACTTGTTGATTGACTAAGAAAACACTGGGTCTGCATGCCTGAAAGTTTTATTTTTAAGTTAATCTCCGTTGGAATAAAGTTAGCATTTGAGTTAAGCTCTTGAAAAATACACATGCCCCACCTAACAAGTCAGGGATTTCAGAATCTTCCTACATGCTCTGACCTGACATCTTCCTGGAGAGAACTAATGACACATACCAAATATTTTGCTTGTCACAATATCAAGCATGGGAGGAGTTATTATCATATATTGTGGAGGAGATGGAGAACCTGCACCTTGATACGTAAGGCTACCTAAAGAATTTCCTGTTTAAATGTCGAAGATTACTTTGCATTTTGGAGTTAGTCTGTACCTAGAGACCAGAATTAAACACACACACACACACACACACACACACACACACACACACACACACAGAGGCATTATCTCTACTCTGCAGGATTTTGCAGTCTAATGAAGGACAGATACGTAAAAAAAAGCAACCACCATTCATTATGATAGTACAATAAGAGTGGTGGATTCCGGTATGGGGCAAGGCTAGGAGAAATTACTGGGACTCAGAGAAAGTTTGGCAATGGAGACAGAATATTCAAGATTCTTTTAGTTTTCAGTTGCAAAACAGAAAATTATTATAAAGAGACACCCGTTGCCTGTCACCAGGAGCAGAAGTCCTGACACTTCTGTCCACTGTATCTGGATATCGGAGTGGCGGAGAAAACACAACTCAGTCAAGCACTGGATGGAACAACGTTTCACTCACACTGAGAAGGGATAGAGCAAGATTAGCTCCAATGGTGGGTGTCAGCCCCTCACATCTAGAAGGTCCCTCCCAGCAGTGAATGCAATTGGCCTGCATGCACCCCTCTTATGCTACACTAGAAGGACTCGGTCTCCTCCCTGAAGAGGACAAATACAGTATAGTCATAGGGTTGGCCAGGAGCCATATGAGGTACATGCTTAAGCAAAACAGAAGAGCACATACTGAATCTGAAACAGAGAAAGATATGCCAACACAAGGCGATAAGCCCGATAAGAACTCTACTCTTGGCAATGAAATGTTCCAGCCCCAAGGCCCATTCTCACATAGCCGGGTGGGGGTTGACGAAATGCCTACATGAGCGCAGGAGACTACCTTTGCCAACACAGAGGCTTAAACCAAAAGGAATATATTGTTTCATGGAACTAAGCAACCCAGGGATAGTTGGCGTCAGGCATAGCCATATCCAGGTTTTGGAAATCACATCCTCAGGGGTCCAGTTTTCTCTGTATCTTGTGTTTGCCCCTGCTTTGGCTTCATTCGTACACAAATTCCTGTTAGGAGTTGATCACAGAATGTTCATGCTTACATTAACTTTCCAGGGTTCCCAGAGTCCTGCAATTATTCCTAAAAACTTCCACCAGCCTGGCTTGGGTCATGTGATCACCTCTGAACCAATCGCTGTGGCTGACAGATATAGACTTAAATCCCCACTCTTACATCACGAGCTTGCTTAACTGATGTGAACCTCACTGTTTTCCTTGTAGAATAAGACAGTAATGCCCAGTTTGCACCAGTAAAGGCAGTGAATGTTATCTAATTGGTAACTAAGATTATCATCATAATTAGGGGTCTTATTCTCCTAATGACCGATTTAATTTTTCAATATGGGGAACTGCTAGTTTTGTTTTCTAAGCAATCTTCCCCAGCTATACAATTGTGAAGCCCAACATTTACAATGGCCTGTATCTGCTCAACTTAAGTCCTGGAAAGGATGGGCTGTTATCACACCAGCTGGCCCAGTGTGAGTGGCAAGAGCCACCAGAAGAACATCATCCAAGGTAATTTAGATTTGAGACAGATTTTAGATAACTTTTAAAAAGAAGAAAAATTACAAACCTTTAGGGCCACAAAAATTTAACATCATTTCTTCTGTATATCACTATATTTAGCCAACAGCAAGGCTCAAATCAGTACTCAAAAAGTACTTGTTGACTAAGAAGACAAACATCATATGTCTATAACTTCCACAGATGCTTTAGAGCCTTATTTGGATCCTGACCCTACTTCATGAGAGAAGATTTACAAGGGAATGTTTTCTGCTTTGAGGTCAGGATCTCAATTTCTATCACTCCTTCCAATTTCTGCACCTTGTTGTCATTCGTCCAGATGGACACTGGCAATCATACCCCTTTGATGGCATTTCCATATGGGGCTTTCACTGCACAAGCACCCCCAAAAAGGTCCTCCCTGGGCTCTATTGAATGAGGCCTGGGAAGAAGAGAAGCTATAAAACAATATGCTTCAGTCAGCTGGAGTATCAGAAAGGTAGACATAGTCCTTGTAAACGTACAACAATTTTGAACACATTCTGTAAAACCGAGGTAGCACAGATGTCCAGGGGTATGACTGGTCATAAGTTCCTATCAACTCAGGTAGAGCAGGGTTCAAGCCGGGCCCTCCACAACAAAGAGGATTTGATGGCAAATCGTCTGATTGTACTTCTACTGTCAGCATTCACCATTCATATGAACTTGAACCTCCTTCCCCATTACAGTCAGAAACAGCTGTCAATGGAAGATAATGTGTTTGAATTTAACCTATTATTTTTGAGCAGTTCAAGGAGTCTCCATTAATTTTTTCAGGGACAGATCAAAGAAAAACAGCTTACTTAGGCTAACAGAATACATATAAATACTTAGTTAAGGAAACAGAAAAGACAAATACAACCAGCCTGCTGGAGATAGATATACCTAAGAAGGAAGCAGGGGAAGGAGCGAAAAGGGGAGGGTGAGAGGCTGCTCCCAGCAGCAGCATTACCTATTACTTAGATCTTTAGACCTCTTTCTCCTCCCAGAGTTCCATCTTTCCACTTTAAAGGAAAGTATTTGCTGTAGGATTAGGCCAACTTCCTTATTTAATAGAAGAAAAAAGAAAAAACAAAGGAGAAACACCAAATGCATAACAATGATGACCTTCAAAAAGCTGAGCTTCGAGGTCTGGCCTTTGCTCTGGAGCTTGTAACAATCTCTCAATAACTGATTAAAGGATTAACCACCTAATTTGTTTAAAAGAACACAAGATTTATACACTTATAAGATCCGGGAAGACAGACACCTAAATTAGCATAACAATAACCTACACCAGAGGAATCAGACAGAAAAGTAATTCACATTTATAGTTTGAATTTTAAAACTAACTATAAAGTAGAAAATACAGGCTACCTTGCCACTAGCTCCAACGGCATGAGGAAGCAAGTGTTGGTTTTATCTGCAACTCTTGAGCAAACAGGTCTAATTAGAAATGAAAATCGCACATCAATTGAAGGCAGGTTAACAACTGACAGTTCTTGAACTGGGGGTCTTAAAGAAATATACCATCTGATTTTAACTGGCATAAAAAAAGGTGAGTGCCCAGATGCAACAGAGCAGAGGATGTTAAGCGCCCTCCAGTGCCACCCAGTATTCAGAAGAAGGGGGGCCCGCCTGGACTGGAAGGGTGTCATTCTGAGAAATGAGCTCATCCCGGGAGGCAGATGTTAGAGAAACAACACAATCCCAGACTTTTGTTTTAAATCCGTCCCCACCCTCTACTGTGCAGAACTGTTTTTGCTCAAAATGAGAAGAACCCATTCCCTGTGTCAGTACAAGTGGAACACACCCTTTTGGGGATGGTCACGTGACGGGGTTCAGGTATGGGAACTGGATGGACTGTTGGCCCCAGAGGAAGTCTTCCTGAGCAAGTCAGTACAGGCAGATGTGCCCCTGGGAACAGGAGGTTGGCTTTAGGCTAATCTATCTGCAGCTGTCTGACAGTTCTCACACAGAGTTGAAAGGCCACTACTCCTGACCTGCCACAAAATCCACCTTTGAGGACCAGCCTCTGGCTGCTAGTTCTAATCCCTAAACAGGGTTTAGTGAAGGAAGTGAGAGAAGAAAAGAGGAATTCGGATTTTAGCATCAGAGAGTAGGACCATACACTAAAAACCATACCCAGAAGCAAGCAAAGGAAATTTTATCAGGTCTGTCTGACCAGGGCCAGGAGATATTTCACCAATCTTCCCCTATCAGCTAAGAAAGTAAATTAGCCCATTCTTAACTTGATCTTAAACTTGGGCTCCTCAAGCATCACCTTCACAGGATTTTGTCATCTCCCTCTGCCCTTCTAAGACTACCCTGAACACCCTCACCTACTTCAGAGTCCAAGTTCACAGCTCTGCTCAGCTTCTCCTACCTGGTTGCTCCTGCCTGGGCTTCCCGCTTCTCACCCTGGACCCACCCGCACCCACACTCTGCTGTGCAGCCTTTCTTCTTCTAAAGCCTGCTTCAAGTTTACCTTCACAAAGAAGCCTTTATAAAAATCTTACCACACTCTACTATAGTAACTTTAACCAACTCCCCTGAGTGGCTGCCCATTCAGTTGACACCGGTGGGGTTGTGTCAATTCCACGCTGTCTTCATTAGTGATTATCGTGTGTCTCATCATGGGGCGATCCCCACACTCACTCCACCAAGCACTCTTTGCTAGGCTCTAAACTTCCTCAGGCTCCAGCACTGAGCACTGCCGGGCTATAAGCTTATAAATGCCCTGCCTGAGTGGGTAGATCAGGGACACATAGAGCCAAGCCAATCCAATTAATAAGTTCATCAGACAATCAAGCTCATCATCTAATTTCAGCCATGCTCCACAGGTGAGGCGTAAACCCAAGCGACAGGTTTTGCTGTTTCTGTTCTTGTTTTGGTTCTGATGGAGATGTGTAAACCACAATGTTACACCACAACACTTCTTGATTGTTTTAACTTTACTTGAATAGTGTTATTGAGACACAGGCCTGTAGTCTTAGGAGTCTCAATTTCTGAAAATCAGAATCCAATGGCACAGTCTAACAAGAGAATTTTTCCTATTTGTAAACTAATGAAATATCCTAATGATAGAAAATTAAGTCCTCTTTACATTAAGCGAATCATCTATAATCTTCTAGTCACAAATAAAAATTATATTTATATGATCATTTAGAAAAATCAAGAACACATCATTACCAAATATCAAAAACAAAGAAATCTGCTCTAATTCCTCTAATTCTTTCAGAGCCAGAAACCATGGTCATCTAGAAAATAAGCCATGTGAATGGGAAATAGTGTTCTGAGATTAGTGAATGAAGCACTCATAGATTTGTTTATTCTGTGTCTCTGACCCAACCCCTTTGCTGTAGAAGAAAAATGTGAAAGTATGTCAGTCTTTTGGAATGAATTCCTGGAAGCCCAACAAAACTAACCAAATGCCAAAGAGACTTGAGACTGTGTGAGAGTGGACCACAGCCAGCCAAGCGGACAACCAGAATCAAGTTCAGAGCTTCCATGAATGAAACAATCGCAGAGTGGTTGGGGTGAGGATGGAGGAGAAAGACGTCAGGGATAACTTAGAGGCCGTGCCCAGCTAGCAGCTCTCATTCTCAGAGATGCTAGGATACTACTGGGGGCTTCACAATGTAAAGATAGCTCAAACGGGTCCTTTTTTGTGCTGACCACAGTGATTTCCCATTAGGGCAGCTTTGAAAACCATCATAAAGGTGAACAAGGTTCCCGAACCAACCTCCTCTTCATGCCTTCCAGCCTCCTGTGAATAAGTTACAAAATGGGTTACTCATACAGAAACCTCAATTTCAAGAGTTAATTTTATGGAAGTAATTGTTTATTAGCACTTGTCTCAGACACAACTGGATTTAGACCACTTGGTTTTTATAAAGCGTAGAAGAGAGGTTCTAAGGAAATGCATTCATGCTCTATAATATGAAACCATTTTTCTGATCTTTTTCCCGTAAGGGAAGAAAAGAGATTAATTAGCATGAAGCTTTCCAAGGTCAGCTCAGTGACTTTTCACTGATGGGCAAATCATATTCCTGGCATCATAGAATTTTAAAGCTAGACAGGGCATCAAAGATCATCTCACCAGCTTCTACATTTTCCACATGAGGAGCCAAAATCAGAGACAATCAGTAATTTTCACACAGTGACACAGTGTTATAAGCAAAGCCAGAGTTGAAATAAAGGCCTTCAGACATATTCTGCTGCTTTCTCCCCATCAGCTAAGAAACCACCCTGACACATCATCCCTATGGAAAAATACGATAGCCACTGACGTAAAGAATTGAGGCTGACTGAGGCTACCTCCATCTTACAAAAAAAAAAACACCAACCTCAATATTCTGTTAGATTAATGGTTTGACTATTTCTACTCATGAAGGCACAGGTGTCTTATATTATCTAACGTCATTCATTTCAGCCAAGAATATAAGCAGATTTATTATTATTCAAAACACTAATACTACAAAAGAACTCATCTATGGATCTCAACCTCCCCGCCCTGGCCAGAAACCCCTCACAAACTTCTAGAGAACCATCCATCAGCTTACACCAAATGTCTCCTGGACTAAGAAGCTACCTGGAGAATACAGGCATGCTCAATTAGGCACTCAAAATCAATTTTTACAAACACTGATCAACTCAAACAAAAGATGTCTTCAAAATCATTTGATGCCTTGTGACCCCAGGTGCAGCATTTCTAAAATAATTCTTCAATATTGAGGTAATTCAGTCTCTTACATAAGAACAACTTCATGATTCAAGTCAAAGGATGCATCTCAGAAGAACCGTAGCTGTAAGCCATTCGGGCTCTTCAGTTTCTTGATTGTTTCAGCTTTACGATGCTCACTGGTGCTGCCCTGCTCCTCAAACACCTTTGTCAACCCAGGACAAGGAACAGCTGTCAGTTAGCCCTGCATTAAATGTTAGTGGGGAATGCTAAAATTCCAGGGCTCTCCGTTTCATGGTGTCATTTGTGTAAAAAGACAGCTGCTCACTCTTACACTCAAGATACCTTTCATCCACATGAAGAATGTGGTGCAGTCATTCCCTATGGCTTCATGCCGTCCCCTCTAGCACGCTCTTGCCTTTGGCCTGTATAGGTGAAGGAGTAAAATTCCACTCAGTGAACCATGTTTATATGGGTCAATAGCCGGTCCTTTTCACATTTTTCCATGGTCTCTGGTTCCCTTTTCCTAGTCCTATTTCCCTGTAGCCTCATCTTCCCCTCTATTTTTATTTCTCAGAAAAACAGTGATATGGGGAAAGTTATAAAGGAGAACAGAGATGATATGGGTACAGTGATCATAGCTATTCTGACTCTCGCTAATGCTCACCTGAAGGGCTTTGTGTCATTGGGATCAGTTGATCTTTTGTTGGTGTGACATTCTTTGACTGTCCCCAAAATCTAACACACAAAATGTACGAGGTAAATTTTTATTAAATTAAATGGAGTGAAATTTGCATAAATTTATTTTGGGCTTGGGTGACCAGATTCATCATTTACAGTTTACATGAATACTTCTCTGGATTCTTTTGTGACTATCCCAAGAAATCATTTCCTGGCCATTCACATGCAACAAATCCAGATTGTAGAATGGAGAGAAAAGGGAGAAGAAAATCAGAGAAAAAGGAATAGAGCTAGGTGAAATAAAAGTGGGAAGAAACAAGACAGAATAAAAAAAAAATAGGATCAGAACTCAAGTTGCCAGTTTTTAATAGAAGGTTCACCTAACCCCTTGAGATTTAATTTCCTTCTCCAAAAGTGGAGAATGTGGCATCTGACTAATAGCATTACTGTAGAGGACAAATGGTACAGCCTATATATAAATGCTTTAAATACCATAAAACACTAACAAACATAAGAAATAACTGTCACAGTGGCAGAGTGGTTACGAACATGGTCAAACTACCTGGTTCACCTAATCGTGACTCTGCTTTTCATTAGCTGTATGTCTTTGGACAGATAGGTTAACCTAAATGAATCTGAGTATCCTCATCTACGAAATGGGAAAAATTATACTAGCCAGTTCTCATGAGGCTTTTTCAGGATGAAATCAGATAATCCCAGCACGGTTTATAAAGTATTCAAAACCGTTAACTAATTTCATCATTGTTATTATTATAGCCTAATAAAAAAAAACACAAAGTACTTACCATGTGCCTGGTTCTAAATGTTTTATATATTATATATGATGTTATATGTTACATATAACATACAATATATGTATAATATATTACATATTACATACACATTACTTAATGGCCAAAAAGATTATAATTATCTCCTGAGTACAGAATCATGGCATAGAGCTCTCCCCACCCTAGAACTGCCAGTCCTAGTTCAGCCCTCTCAGGTTGACTCATATCTTCATGTGAAGTACATATTTTCCTATTGCAAAATTTCTCCTCTGCCCCACATCCATCAAAATCATGTTCCTTCCTTTCCAGGCTAAAGAGAGGGTGAGGGCTCGGGAGAAAGGTATGGATACAGAAGCTCTCTGCACCATCCGAGTGATAACCACCAACAATTCTGCAGTGTTTTCTAATACCGACAACTAATTCTTAAATTCTCCAGACACTGTGTGTCCAACAATTTAATTCAACTCTGCAACTATCTACCTGGAGTTAGCATCAGATCCCATGGTTAAAAGGGGCTCAGTCCCACAAGATGCCCCTATGCCACTTACAAGTCTGAGCTACCTGTACTTCTACCAATTACTATAAATCTAGGTTCCCTCAATACCCTCCACAGTTTGGATAATTGCTCATGGAACTCAGGAAAATACTTTGCTTATGTTTGCTGGTATATTATAAAGGGTACAACTCAGAAAGAGCCAAACAGAAAAGGTGAATAGAGCAAGGTATGTGGGTGGGGGGCATGGAGTTTACATATCCTCTCTGGGTATGTCACCCTCCCAGTACCTTAATGTGTTCACCAACCCAGAAGCTAACTGATGACCAAACATACAACCAGGTACCGACAGGAGAGACCTGAACAGCATTATTCAAAATGTGTTCCCACAAAACCCATCCCCTCGGTAGATCTCCAAAAAAGAGTATCTGTGGGATTGAGAAATGCTGCATGCTGAGTTGGCCTCAGATATTTACATTCATATATATAGACTATGAGAAATAAAGAAATTTGTATAACTTACCCAAAGATTCTCAGCTAAACTGACCATGGAATCCTATTTTTTATTAATACCTCTTAAGAGAGCACAGTTTGGGAAATTTTAAACTACAAGACTCCTCTGCCCCTCAAAGTAACACACACCCTTTTCTAAAAGTCTTTACATATATTATTGAACATAAAAGAGTTGATCTGATATAGTTCAGGGCCGAGATGATAGGAATGGAATTGTCAGAGTAAGCATGTAGAGAAAGCACCTCAAGGCACACAGGCTTGCAGAAAATTATATCATGAGGTAATCGTGACTGCTGTTCACCAAATATTTTAGGCACATAGTAGGACTGCATTCCTCTGCCCTCTTAATATTAGATTCAGTCACATGATTTGCTTTGGCCAATTAAATATAAGCAGAAGTGTCATGAAACCGTTCCGGAAAGAAATTTTAAAGCTAGCATATAAGTGACCACATTCTTTTACCATTAGTGAGGTGATTGTGGAAGCCTACATTGAGATGGAGCCTCCATCAGCCTGATCCTTTTGGGCTATGGTGAGCAGAGTCCTTTTTATGATTCACGATAGACATGTGGCCAGAGAGAGAAACAAATCTTGATATTGTAAGCTAGTGAGATTTAGTGTTGTGTGTTAGCACAGGCGAAAGTATTCTGATACATGCCATCAATTTGACTACCTACTAACTCATTTTTACTGGCCCTGTCTCAGTGTCTATTTCTCTCCATCCCCACTTTTGGCCTGAGGTTCCACCAATACCCGTGGACTGAGTCACCCTAAACAAAATTGTTCTTATAAAAGTATGCATAAGAGAATCTTTCAATGCTCAAAAACTCCCACTCTCCATTCAAGGCTTCTCCCACTGTAGGGTGAATTAGCCTCAATAGTTTAGAAAGATTCATGCCTAATTTTATTGAAAAGGGAAATCAGTGCATTCCCTTTGTAGATGGTATGACTGAATAATTCATTGAAAGCTTCATTATCTATAATTGTGATAACACACACTTTAAAATAAAGTATTGCACATATCAAATATCCCTGATACATTTTCAAGCAAATATGTGCACATATGTAATCAGCTGTGGTAATCAACTGCACATCAACAAAGAATCGGAGTGTTTTAGGGGCGTAAAGATGCTGTTACAGTGAACAATCATTTGACAGTGTGGCTTATTTTAATAGACACATCACTTTAAAATAAGTCTTCACCATCTGCTGCAGCCTCTAATTACAAATGCAACAAGAACATAATTCACAATTGCATCATTAAAAAGTAAGACATAAGGGGTTTAATGCATGCCTATGTCCTTTTTTAATGCAGCAGACGTCTGTTCATCTTCTCTTGTGTTTCAGGCACAAAATTGGCAGTAAAACTTTCTTTCCTCCATGTTGAAATTTCCCAGAGCGTAGAGTATTTCAGGAAACAACAGGAAATCCATACAAGTTTTCAAAAATATTCACAGGCTATAATCTTATTGATATGATATTGACTTGTCAATATTGTTTTTCATATGGGAAGAAAACTATCTTTAAGTAATTTACCAGTGAAAATAAGAATAAAATAAGAAAAAAAATTGATTCAGCAAGAAGTACAGATAAGGCGATTTAATCTGACCAATATAAATAGCTTAGAAATTCAATCTTTGGTTTAGGTGTCTATAAAAAAGATTTCCAAATGTGCAAAACTAGCTTGGCAAACCAGACTTCTGCTAGACAAATAATTAATGCAAGAATGTATAGTACTAAAGCATCTTGTTTAAGGTCATTTCTCTATCATTCCCTCCAGATCAAACACTAATTATTCAAAGTACAACTGAAGAAACAATTTAGAAGTCTGGATCTGTAATACTGATACTTTGCCTGATATAGAGTATCACCACCAGATGCATAAGGTCATGGTTATGACTTTTAAGGTCTCAATAGCAATGTAATCAAATAAAAAGTCTAATCTACTCAATTATGCCTTTAAATTTAAAATCATTATCATCATCACCACCTTTTACTTGAAAAAACAAATACTCCATTTATTACTAATCATTATAGAAAACTCAGTAGAATCATGTGGGAAAAAAACAAATTATATATATCTTGTCTACCAGTATCATCATCACAATAGTTGCTATTCTTTAAATGAGATATGTGACTATTTTCTAACCTAAGCAAGGAGAAAAATGTCCATTGCCTTCCTAGTGCGGTACCACATGTGCAAAGTTGTATGATTTCCCCAGGTAGTCCGCTTCATAGAAGTCGATAGGTGGCATATATGTAATTCTCCTGTGCTCCTTGTGTTTCTAATACAAGGCAATTATTCTTAACAAAAGTTATATTATAGAAATATGAACAATGCAACTTGATTGGTATCTTATACCGTACACAAAAATTCACTCAAAATGGATTAAAGATGTAAATCCAAGACTTGAAACCATTAAACCCTAGACAAAAACATAGGTAGCAAACTCCTTGACAGTGGTCTTGGTAATTTTCAAGGGGTGGGGGAGATTTGACAGCAAAAGCGAAAATAAACTACTGGGACTACATCAAACTTAAAAGCTTATGCATATCAAAGGAAACTATCAACAAAATAAAAGGCAATCTACTGGATGGGAGAAAATATTTGCAAACCACAACTGATAAAGGGTTAATATCCAAAAATACATTTTTAAAAAAACTCATATGACTCATTAGCAAAAAACAATCTGATGTTTGAAAAAAATGGGCAGAGGACCTGAAAAAACATTTTTCTGAAGAAGACATACAGATGGTCAACACCTATATGAAGAGATGCCCAACATCACTAATCATCAGGGAAATGAAAATCAAAAACCACAATGAGATATCACCTCACACCTATTAGAATGGCTATTATCGAAAAGACAAGAGATAACAAATGCTGGCAAGGATGTGGAGAAAAGGAATTTGTGCACTGTCGATGGGACTGTAAATTGGTGCAGCCACTATAGAAAACAGCATGGAGGTTCTTTGAAAAATTAAAAACAGAACTACCATATTATCTAGCAATTTCACTTCTGGGTAGGTTCCAGAAGAAAACAAAAACACTAACTCAAAAAGGTATCTGCAGCATTACTTACAATTGCCAAGATATGAAAACAACCTAAGTGTCCATCAACAGATGAATGAATAAAGAAAATGTGGCATATACACAGACAATAAAATATTTTTTTTAAATGAGATCTTGCCACGTGCAACAAGAACATACTTTGAGTGCATTATGGTAACTGAAATAAGTAAGACAGTAAAAGACAAAAACTGTGCCATCCCACTTAAAATAATAATAATAATAAATTTAAATAATAATTTAAACAGTTTATAAAACTAAGCATATAGATACAGAGAACAGATTGGTAGTTGCTGGAGGCAGGGGGTGGAGGGTGAGCAAAGTGCATGAGGAGAGTCCAGGGGTCCAACCTTCTAGTTTTAAAATGGATGAGTCATGGGGATGTAATATACGGCATGGCAATGATCGTTGATAATACTGTACTGCGGATTTAAAAGTTGCTAAGAGGATGAATCTTAAAAACTCCCACCACAAAAAAAAAAAATAATTCTGTAACTAAAAGAAAGAATGAAAAATAAATACACCATATAATCTATACCTAACATTAGACCAAGATATGGCCAACAGTAGCTTAGTATTTCTGGTGCTTCAGTCTGAAAAATCCACTAATGTCACCCACAACATTGATGGTTTATTATTACTTATCTGAGAGGTTAGCTTGGGGCGCTCCCACTGTTATATTCGGTCTCCCAGCATTTCACAAGATTTTAATGAACTCACTGGCTTGGAAACAACCTAAAATTCTTTTCAAGTTCTGTTTAATCAACAGCATCCTTCCACTTCCTAGATATCTTAGCTCCTTTCTTCTCGATGCCATGGTGTCTTTCTTAGAGTTATTGCTTCTCACATGATACCCACACACTCGACGCAGAAACGTCAGAGTGACTCTTGCATGCATCAAGGGAGGTAACAGCAACCTATGGTTGACAGCTGCCGTCTTGTTGCCATTCACACTGATGACTTTTCCCAGCCTGATCAGGGTTACTTCCTGTCCTCTGGGATGCTCCGGGGGTCCTTCCTTCCCATTCAGTCTCCCACTCCGACTTTATGGTACAACCCTTTATTACAGACTCATAGCCCTAGCAACCACGATCGGTCATCTGTTTTCTCTACCTTTCTTTATTATATATGAAGCTCTCATCAAGGATTCTTTACCTACATGGCTGTATGTTTTCTCTCATAAAACCAACTGTTACGTTTTTAGTATCACAATGGATCATTTTCACTTCATCAATCTTTAGATGCTTTTCTCTATGGAATAAAAACTCCTATTATTCCTAATTTAAAACAATGATCCTTAATAGCCATTACAATGACCATTTTATTCACAGAATTCCACACATAAAACTAATTCCTAAAAGATACAAGAGCTACAGAATCTGGGTTGTAAGAACACAATTCTTAAAACATTTCAACAAAGCAAAGTTTTAATAGTGATATCTAAAGAGACTTCTAAACAAGGCTTATTATTCCATTTTTCCAAATAGCATAATTTCACTTTCTTACCAAAGAGAAAAACAGAATTTTTAAACTGTCATCGAATCACAAAAGTGAGGGCCTACAGAAGTATTCCAGAGGGCAAAAACTCCTAATTCATCTTTGTGTCTTTGGCCAGAAAAGAATGTACTTAAACCTCCTCAGCATGATAGCTTTCTACTATACCTTCTTTCAGAAACTTCTGAGAGGGCTCCCAGCCCCCTCACCACACACACACACACACACACACACACACACACACACACACACACGTACACACACACACACACTCTACCTCCCACCACATTTCTCCTTACTACCCTACATTCCTAGTAATGCATTCCAGGATTCCCCAGCCCTCTGGACAGGAAGTTCTTTCTAAACTTCCCACTGTATTTCTCAGAACTTTCTTTTTTATCAGTGGAAAAGGAGAACAGCTGTCCATTCTTCAGTATAATAAATCCTTTCCTGTACTTTAAGATTTATTGACTGAGTTCCCCCCCCCAAGTCATATCTTCCCTTGATTAAATAATATAAATGCTTTTATCTTGTCATTGTTTTTATTTCACTGATATTATTTGGTCAGCATCAATCCTTTTCCTAAAAATTTTATAAAAATATTTTTTTAAATCAGGTTTTTTTAGCCATATCTAATTTTAACAGTTATGGCTTCTGCCATTTTGAGTTTTCTTTATTTCCACAAAGTTCAATTTTCTCAGATCAAATTTTGCATGTCAAAATTTTGTCAAGAAGATTTAATTTAACCATCAATTTTTTTTAGCCAATAAAAAATTCTACCATGAGCCTTTTTAGTTGTCAGTTTTATTTCGTTGCAACCAGTTCTACTACTAATAGCCATTATGAATTCGATAAAAGAAAGATAGTTTGTATTTGCCTCTTAGATAACCCATGAGAAAATGGTCAGCAGTTTTTCTGAGACAGAAACAAGGCAAAAGGAAGGATATAAAAAAGAGGGAGACATGAGGCAAGAGAAAGACCCATGAAGAGGTAGAAACAAAGATCCACACTGAGTAAAACCAAGAGAGAAGCTACAGCAATTTTACTGCATTAGCAGTCCAGGGCACGGTGTCATCAAAAGGTTCCAAAATGGCAGATTATAAACAAACAGCTTTGTTAAAGTTTTTCAGTTAATGTCTAGTCTCATAAAATTGTATTTTAAGTTACAAGGACTAAACCTGAATGTCACATTCTCCTAACGTTTTGATCACTGCTCCATGGAAAGGAGAATTTGGCCATGGTTTATTCAGTCATCCATTTGTTCCTCACTCACTACATAAATATGAGACACTCAGCTCTCAGGGTGCCAGGTACAGTGCTAAGTACTAAAGATATGAGGTACATGGGACAACCCAAGTCCCTGACTACTCTCACGGGCACGAAAACCATATATGCGTGAAAAATAAATAAAATATATGCCAACTGTGATCAATGCTTTGAAGGAATAATAGGATGATACGGTAGAGTCACTGGGAGGTAAAGCCTCTGGGAGGAAATGAAATTGGAGTTGAAACCTGAAAGGTAAGATGTTCAGAGCTAGAAGATGAGCACCACAGCCAGATGGAGTAAAGAGACAGGGAAGGGCTAGGACACTTACGGAAAAAGAAGGAGGTGTATATGTTTGGAGGTTAGTGAGCAAGTGAAATTCCAAAATGAGATATCGCTCTGACAAGTTAGTAAATTAGTAAACAAAGTGTGCATGTTCAATAAAATCAGATCTAAATGTTTGAGATAAATATTAGAATGCTGAGGTCAGAAACATTAATCCACTAGTTTACCACTGATTTTCAAATCACCTTAAGTACTCAGAACCAACACAAATATATACATATATATATGTCATATTTAATATTAACAAGTCTAGGATTACATTTTTTTAATCTGCTTGAGGGATAATTGGAAGTCTGCTCTTGCTCGAAGTTCCTGAAACATAATTTTCCCTATTGGTTTAACCCAGTATGCAAAGCCCTGAGGAATATTTCAGCAACAAAGACCTTCCCCATCAAACACAGGAAGAAAACTAACTTCATTTCCTCCTGTTCCTTCCTGCCACAAATCTACCTTCATATCAGAAGATAAACTGACCCCAGACACAGGTGTAATTTGATATTCTATTTCAAATGCCATCTGATTTGAAACCCAAGTAATTAACAGCTCACTAGGGACCCTATTGAAATAAAACCAACTTTGATCCTATTCCCAAATCCCTTGCCAAATGGATGGGCAGCTCAAATCCCTCTGTTTTTGCATTGACTGCAATGAATAACTGTATCAGAAGAATGCTGAATGCAAGAGAGCAGGTCACAAGGAGGGTGTGTTTTTCAGCTTGTTAGAGGAGCTAATTTGAGTATTGGGATGGGATAAATATTGACATGCACAATTATTCTCCATCCTGAGCTAAGCTAGCATCTTGGCTCTCAGGAATCTTGGAGGAAGAGAGGAAGGTACATGAGTGAGATGTGATGTATCTTAACTTTAAGAAACAAATCTCTGGGTCTCCTATTACACCCTAGACAAGGGCCATATTTTATTTTCAGCATTTTCATATACAGAGAAGAGCCTTCTGGTCCAGTGGGTGACTATGCACAAACTATGTGTATATAACAGGATCATTTCTGGTAACTTATTCCTCTTCCATTCCAGTGCTTTGATTTTCGATAGTGGTTTACATAGCATCGTCTGAACAACATGTCAGCTTTATATGCACAAAAGTCACTTGGATGAGGTCAAAGGGTCCCTGAAGAATCAATTTGAAATAAATAACCTTGGAGACATAATTGACAGCCATTGGTATCTATATGTAATAATAGTGGCCACTTGTGCCAGGCACTGTACTACTGAGCCCAGATGGCTTTCCCCCCAGCTCTGCTCTTTGTCACTGCTTCAAGGAACCTCCCAGTTATAGCACCAGGTCTAGAATCAGGAAACTAGTTTTTAGTCCCAGCTCTGCCACTTCCAAGTCTGTGACTTTGCCTTCTCCGAGCCTCACTTTCTTCTGCTATGAAGTGGAGATTATAAAACCCACCCTCCAAAAAGCCATTGTGAGGGTGAATAGAAATTTTAAAAAATATAAAGTATTTTTAAATAAAAATGTTCTACATAAGGATCGTACACAATCATTATCAATCATGTTTATGAAATACCTACAAATTGCCCAAGTTGTGAGCTAGATCCTTTACAAACATTTTTTCCAATCCCCGCGGAACCTGACGAGTAAGCATCATCCCCACTTTCCGGAGAAAGAAAAGGAGAAATATTTTCCCTGAGGTCTAACTGGAATAAAAATCTCTGTTAATTATGGAAAATATTCTCAGAGATTATACCAGCAAAAGGTAAATTATCTTCCAATTTTTTCTAAACTTCCTGGAAATAATCCGAAAATGTTGCATATACATGATCACAATGTATGCATACAAAATAAACACACATCTGTAATGTATACATTACGCTGCCAATCACACACACAAAGGAAAATTGGTACACGGAGAGTGGAAAGTCACTGAGTAAAGTGGCATCTCCGTGTGCTTTTAGAGCCCACAGAGCCCAATTACCTAGAATTAGCACGTGCCAAGGTGGAGAAGGGGGCTACTGGGGTTGTAAATTTCCCTTAGGGGTGAAAGGGACAGGAGCTCTTAGGTGAAATATGGTACCTTCCCATCTGCTGGGGATAGTCGTTACTTTTCAAATGGCTTCGGTCCTTTCTAGGCTAGGTGACAGCACAATGGAGTTGGGTGATGACTTCTGCCCAGTCGTTTCCGTGGCCCCTATAGAGCTGAACAACTTACTGTACTTCCTTTTTCAGAACTCTCAAGGTCTAAGTGAGGTTACATCAGAAAGAAAATGGAAGGTACAAATAAATCGTATTGTTCCAAGATGTCCAGACTCTCCATGCAATTCCATGAATCACTGACCATCTATATCAGATAGGCTACCCCGTGTTGCAGAAACAGACAAACCCTAAAGTTTCAGTGGCTGAATACGGAAAATGTCGATTTCCTGTGTATAGCAAGTTCTCTTCTGATTGGAACATCTTTTCAAGGCCATTGTCCTGCTCTTTTTTTTTTTTTTTCCTTGTGGCTTTGTCATCTCGACATCCTCCAGAGCAGCAGTCCCGAAACTTTTTAGCACCAGAGGCTGGTGCTTCTATGAGAATCTAATGCCTGATGATATGATATGGAGCTGAGGCGGTGATGCTAGTGCTGGGGAGTGCCTGCAATACAGATGAAGCTTCGCTTGCTAGCCCGCCACTCTCCTTCTGCCATGCGGCCCAGTCCCTAACAGGCCACAGCTGGCTCCAGTCCACAGCCCAGGGGTTGGGGACCCCTTTTCCAGAGTCAACACAGCAAAGAAGTAAAAGCAGCAGAGTCACACAAGAGCTTTCCATTGCCTTAGCCTAGAAGTGACACATGTCACTTTTGTTCAATCCATTGTCAGGACCTGGTCACATGGCCCTTCCTAACTGCAAGGGGCAGGGAAGTCTCATCTTAAGCTCCCCAAGGAGGAGGGGAGAGGCAGAAGAAGCACAGTCCATATTATTCCACATGCAAAGGCACCAGGCTTGGTGTGGGATTCAAGGATAAATTAGACCCAGTCCCCACACATGAAAGGCTCACATCCTTATAGAGGAGAAAGGAATTATGAAGTTTACCATGAAACAAAGTACATTGTGATCTGTACTCTAATCTAGCAATAAATATGGGGTTTTGGGACCGCCAATGAGGGAGTAATTGATTACAACAGGGACTAACAGAAGATTTAACAGAAGATGTAGTATTTGAGTGGAAATGAAACTAATTTTTACATGTCAGTCAGCAAAGTATATTAGGACAATATCTGAGAAAAGAAAAACAGTACGGGTGCTACAGAGCTCCCCAAACCCCCCCCCCCCCCAAAACCCCCCACAGCAGAGGAGGTAAGAGTCACTCTCAGAAGAAAATCCTGAAGCTGCCTGTCCCAATCTCACCCTTACGGTGAATTCCACGTTTATAACACAAATGTGCGTATATTATATAGCTGCTCGTTTTAATACAAATAATACCACTTCTTCCATAATCATCAAGTAAAATAATACTGAAGCTCATTTTGCTCTGATTTGTTCTACTCTTAGCACACCTCCGTGTGCTCCCTGCAGGTCTATAAACTCTTATGTGCGAAGCACTAATTGGAAATAACCTAGATCCGGGAGGCTGGCATGATCTTGGAGGCTGGCATAATTGCCCTGACTCTGCCAAGAGATGTCTGTGTGGTGTTCAGAGCAGTCACTTTTTACCTCAGTTTGTCCACTTGTAAAATGAGGTTATCATATACCATTGTCAAAGTCTCTTTCCACACTATTTACTCTGTAACGATAGTATAACTTTGAAAATAAATGCAGCAGGTGATAAAGCCCATCGACTGTTGAGCTAGATACTATGCTATATAGCTCTAGGCCACCATGCTTTCAGTTAGAGGTATTGAAAACTGAAAACTGTGTTCTCAGAGTCTCCTGTAGTGAGGGTTCTGCCCTCCTATAAGGGTTTAAAGGTAGGAGGGAGGTGGTGACCACCTGCCTGCTTCTCTTGGCTGCTCTCCTCCTGGTAAGCCTGGTCCACGATGTTTTTCTGCAGCAGCATTCCAGCACCATCCTCCAGCTTATTCGGCATCATCACAAGGCAGTGATGGCAGCTTCTTGATTCCAGCTTCCTCACTCCTGGATCATAAGTTTATGATGTGCTCTTGAATACACCAACAGCGGTAGCCACAGTGAGAACTCCCTCCCTGGTGGATCAGTTCCATATTTCTCTAGGAATTATCTCTGAAAATCCAACCTAGGGGCCTTCATAAGCACCTTATTCCCTCTCTTAAATGCACTAATGTTTAAAATACCTACAGTGGGCCCAGCCTTTGAATAAGAATCCACTGAGTGGCTGCTGGCATTAGTAAATGCTGCTTTCTGCATATATATATATAATATATATATAAATATAAATAATGCTGCTTTCTGCCTATATATACATACATATACATATACATACATATACATACATACATATACATATACATATACATACATATACATATACATACATACATACATATACATATACATACATGCATACATACATATATTATATATTATATAATATATATATATATATATATATAAAAACCTATAGTGGTCTCTATCAATCCACTAATTAAATAATCCGCAGCCCTCCTGACCCTTTTTGACCTCACACTCCCCAGTCTGTGGAGGACGGTAAACTTGAAATGGAATTGGCTCTTGGAAGGTATCTGGACATCACCAGGAGGCGACCTCAGTCTCAGAAGTCTGCTTTTATTTTATCAAGACACATGGACACGGAAGGGCCTCACTGGGTTGTGGAGAGGTGAGAAGAAGGGTCTCCCGAGGCAGAGTTGCAGACACACTACCCACTGAGAATGGAAGGGAGCAGGATATCTGCCTACGGGGAGAGCCCATGAGCAGAAGCGCACATGCCCCAGACCTTTCATCCCAGTGTTCAGCCTGTTTGAGGGCCGTCAGTAGGGTTTGGTAGGAAGAACCTTTCTCACATCCTGAACTTTCTGTTGGACGCTAACATACCCTGGAAGAACCTGCAGAGACAGGGAGGAATTTTTGTTCCTGGGGATAATGACTAACCAATTTTTTTTCCAAAGGAAGCTGAGAATATACAGAAATGGCGGAGTGTGAGCAAATGATCAATGTGGAATGTTGTCTGTAAGAACAAGCCTGTGCTGAGGACAGAGCACAGACTCAACGACCAGGGGGAAAGCACTCAAGTAAAATGCTGGTCAAGGCCAAGCTGTGGTCCTGAGGCCACAGGAAATGCCATGGCTCCAGACTCCATGGCCCGTAGAAACAGAACTGCCTGCCAGTGTCCCATAGATCAGTGTCCTCACTGAGACTGAGATGACTGGTAGCAAGTGTCTGTTCCTCTGAACACAGCACATAGAATGCAGCAGGAGATGAAGAAAAACCCTGTCCCTATGCTAGTGACAGTGAGTGATCTGAGGTAATACACAAAAGATCAAAATTGTGTGGGAGTCCCAGTCTCCATGTGCACGCAATCTCATGCAATCTGCCAAGGGAGTATTATGATGGCTTCCACAAAGTAACCCCTTTCTCTACCTCTGATTCCCTAAGACTTTGAGAATAAGATCAGTAGGGTATATTCCTCTTCATCAAACTCAAAATGTGATCCTGCTGGAAAAGCTACCTCTGAAACAAAGAAGAACACTGGCCGGGCCAGGCTGAGAAGGAATACTGCTATTTGTCCAGCCAGCAGGCACACTGTTGCTGCCTGTGCAATTACTTGAGCCCCACCAGAAGCTTAGAGCATGTGGGAGCTGCTGGGGAACCTGCAGATAAAGGCTTAAAAGAGTTTGGGGTTTCCGTAAGGCCATCCTTGTGACCTATGCCTGAAGTTTGAATACCGTGGGAGTTCGACACTGCTCCAAATTCCTACAGGTTTAATGTCTGGCCCTTGATTAACACTTCTTTCCGGGCTTTCCATCTCTTTGTGAGCATTCCTCCAGATTCCTGGCTACATGACTTCTAGGACCCTAGCTTCATGGACACCCAGCTCCATGGTCACTCTGGGCAATCTAGAGCTCTCTGCGGCAGCCACCTGCCTGTGGACACCCTCAAAAACCTCAACACCTGCTTTTCAGCTGGTCATATCTCTCTGGGTTCATGTAAAACTTGGCTCAACTCATTTTCCAAAATCCTTTAGAACCTCTTGCTCAGAGAATGCTACATGTTTCAAAATGGCCAACCCACACATGACCCATCCTGGGCACTACGACAGAGCAGAGATGAGGTGCAGGGGGTGAGCCTCGCAAAGTACAGAGTCTTATGCACCTAAACATCATTCTGGAGCATCACAAAAGTATAATGTCAGCAACACTTGGCAGAGAGTCAGATTTGTGTAAAGCTGGCCTTGGGCAGGTCATTTAGACTGTCTGGGCCTCAGCTCCTGAGCTCTAAACCCAGCTTCTTCAGGTAGAACCACATGAGAACAAGTGTCCATTTCTGAGTCCTGATATCCCACGGTAACAAAATAGGAGAGTAAAGTGTGTGTGTGTGTGTGTGTGTGTGTGTGTGTGTGTGTGTGTACACACACACACATATAGGGGTTTTTTATTTATAGGAGCCTGTTTATTAGTCTAAATGTCAGATAATCAAATCAGATGAACTGAATTAAACCAGGTGAAAACAGAAGCACAACATCCTCTCTACAAAGCAGCAAGAACAGTAGCCTGCATTTCTGAAGCATTGTGCCCTTTGAAAGCACTCGTGAGTATGTGAATCTCCCTCCCTTCATCTGCTTTACCCTGTTAGACAGCTGAAGGAACTGACTGCAGCCTGCACTTCAGGCTCTGCATCTCTAGAGTGCTTTACAGCTAGAAGATCTTTGTGATAAAACTTGCATATTTGCTTCCACTCTAGATTCGTACTAGGTGCAGACCTGTAATCTAGAGCTCTGGATTTTCTTGCTCATGGTAAACATTCTGAAGGTAGACATCCAAGATAGAGTAAAAACTCTCTTCTTTCTTCCTCTCCTACTGGCTTTCTCTCCAGCTCCCCTCCCATTCCTTCCTTCCTCCTTCCCTTTTCTCCCACAAGGAGCTGGTAAGCCTATGCTTTAAGCCCAGGTGGCATTAATCAGGATCGAATGCTTAGAAAACAAAATAATTTGCAACAGGAACATTTGCCTGCCATGGAATTCTCCTGTTTATTCCTTCTTAACCAGATTCAGCAAGTAAATTGCACATTTGTTTTGCTGTTTTCCTTTCTTAGGGAAGTACCTAAAGGAGAGTGAATTGTTGTGCACATATAATTGTTTGTTGTGGTCTACCCTGTATTTATCTGTTTATTTTTGCCAAATAATTCCACAGAAATCTCAGTAATGGACTAGTTAAAATTCTTCTGCATTAATAAATGTCCAGGCCTCCCTGTGTTGATAGAATCATCTTTAACATGTGTAAAAAACTTGGTGGACTTTGTATCTAAAATGTCTTCTGACTTCCCCTTGTGACCTTCTTTCAGGCAGTTATCTCTTGGCCTTTAGCTTATCTGGAAAGGAAGCTGAGTAAAAAGAACATTATTTTTGTTTTCAACTGTCTGGCATGAAGAACTTTTTTTTTTTTTTTTTTTTTTTTTAATTAACTGTCCCGGAGCTATTTTTCAAAACCATCCATGGAAAAAAAGGCAGAGAATTCTAGTGTATCTCTGTGGTCATTGCATCACGTGACCACGATATCTGAGCAGTTCTGCAATAGATAGCTCAGTAGGCCTGTGAGAGACAGTACTCTTTGTCCTGAGGAGGATTTGAATCGGAACATCACAATCTTTCCCCCTCATTGCCCCTGAGGGCTTGAAAATGTCTAGTTACAGTGCCCGGTGACAGACTGCATCATCTGACCTAAGGGCCAAGAGGAGTGGCAATCTTCAAGGCAGAATTAAGCTCCTGGGTATGTGAGTTCTGAGATGATTCATAATGACCCTAATCCATACCACAGAAACTCCAATACTTCAGTCACTTGTCAGGTGTGTGTTTGTGCATGTGTGTACGTGTGACTGCGGCATAAAGAGCCACATGTGGCAAAGAAGAGGACCGATATTCCGATTTTCCTCTGGGAAAAAACTTTTAAGTGTGGTCACAATAACCAATGGAACTGCATGTGTCTACCTGTCAAAATTGAGTATTCTGAAATTATACAATCAATCATTTAGAATGTGTCAAATTAATACATATTGATAAATCGTAAGTAGAACGATTACGTCTTAAAATGAATGCACATGTAAGCTCAATCTATAGTTTTCACCTGTCCTACTGTTATAGACATAGTTTTCCATTTTAAAACTATACAAAGATTTTGTATGCAGCATTTTCTACTTCCCAAAACTGCTGTTTTCTAGTTTATATATATAAAAAAAAAATCCAAATACACATCTTCCAACAAACAGAGCTGATTTTCATTTGGTGTTGCACTCCTAGAAGGTTCTATTTCTAAAGTATGGCATCTTATTAAGAACAATGCCTCCTTGTACTTGAACTACTCCCTTCCTTCCACGGACTCCTTTCATATTGATTCTCTCATTTTTATTTTGAGTCACACAACAAGCAGGTACTGCCATGTCCTTCATTTCACAGATGCTTAATCTGAGAGCTGGAAAATGTAAGCATATGCCCAGGGGCTCAGAGCTGGGTGGAGCGAAGAAGCCGCTATCACATCTCTGTTTCCTGACTCAGAGTCCAGCACCCCGCCCACTCCCTGCCACTCCTCTACAGAGTACAGTTATGATGAAACTGCGCTTCTGGCAACAAGAGCGATAAGTAAAGGGCCTCAGGCTTCAAATCAACTCCAAGGGCTCTCTCCTCTGCATTCCTTCTCACTAGCTCTCAGAAATGGCCACATAGCTAAGGAACGAACCAGCATACAACAGAGAGAACCTGGAACCATCTGAAAGACGATGCCAGAGTTGCTGAGGTTGAGTGAAGAGAAGTGACTTACCTTCTCACCTCTCAAGTCCTCTCGGCCATGATTCACATTTCCAAAGCCACATGGCAAGCCTGAGGTCAGACCTTGGGCCTCCTGCAGAGAAGGCAGCTAGCTAATCTTCTTCCCAAAGAAGAGTCATCAATCTATGGAAGTCAGAGATCAGGGGAGGGGACAAAAAGACTTTGATCACGAAGTTATCAAATGTGCATGGCTGACTAGCTCCCCACATTTACAGAGAGGTAGGGAAGTACATTTTCCCCTACTCCTCACACAGTATTTCAAAGGTAATAGTCAATGTGGCTTGGTAATAATTACCATTTACATGCATCTCTCTCAAAATATGGTAGACAGAAATAAGAGACAGGAGCAAAAAAATAAAGAAGCAACCGTTGACAGCTACATATGGAAAGAAAGAGATAAAAAGGAATTGAGAGAAAGAAAAGTCATGTTTTAACAGACTGAGGGAATAACAAGAATATCAGGATGTTGGTTGAGATGACAAATTACTTGGGTCTAAGGTTGATACGTAAATGCAACTTCCTGCCATTTTCTCCTCACACTCTGCTTCAGAGCTGCCTAGAATTCTCCCCCATCAGGCTAAGCTCCAGAGTCATTCTCCTTTCTCTGAAGCCTCAACTCTCCCATGAATCTGGGACTTCATGGTACTCCACAAGGAAATAAAGTGGCGACTGGCACTTAATATTGGGTGTATAAATTCGTCTGAACCTCTCTGGTTGCAAGGGACAGAAAACTAACTCAAAGCCAGCTAAAATGTAATGGGCACACATAACAAGGGGAGTCCAGAGGAGGGGCTAGCTACAGGGAACTAGGGAAGAGGGGCACTTAAACATTTTCATTAGCTCAGTCTCGCTTTTGTGCTTACTGGCTTGCTCGCTCGCTCTCTCTCTCTCTCTCTTCTCCCCACCCCACCCCCGTCCTACCCCCTTGTCTCTCTCTCTCTTCCACCCTATCACTGCTTCTCATCATGAGTTACCCTCATTCTCTCATACACTGTATCCTCCACAAGTAAGGGTGGGACCAGAGTCCTGGGGAAGGCACAGTTAGACAACTCCAGGCTTATAGCATCTCAGCTAGTAAACTGAGATGGAAAAAAAGTGTGTGTCCATATATAAAAGGCCATGGAAAATTTCTCATTTACTTGGTTTGAGTCTCAAACCCATGCCTGGGCCAATCACCAAAACCGAGGGGAGGGGGTTCTAAGATTAATCAGGTCTAGGTCACATGAGCATTGCCATGAGCTAAGGTCACTGAAGTTGTCTACAAATCAGAATCCAATAAAACAGTATAAGGAAAACTCACACCCCTTATTAGAAAAAGGAATGATTATGTCAGAATAAGGGTTAGATGAAGAATCTGAGAGAAAAACAAGTACCTTCTGCAAGGCACAGTCAAAACGTGGGTCATCCTGATTTTCCATTTCGTACATGCCAATGGAAAAATCAAGGACTGAAAATTTCATGTGGTTTGAGCCCGCATTGCATTTAGATAATCCGTTTTTTTCACCGCCCATTAAGACAAATCCAAGATATCCTCCAATTAGGCTTCTGTTGAAAACTAAAGTTACCAAATTTCGATAAATCTACGTAAACCAGATCATTCTTTAGTCTACCAGTCTACATAACATCATTTGTGGATGCACTGGGAAAGCTCAACTCTGAATCGACCATTTAAGGTGTGTCTTTTTGTTTAGAAAAACATAGGTGAGCCCTCACAATTAGGGGAGTGTCATCATTTACTGGTACAGTACAAACAAACCGAGCAAGAAGCAAAGCTGGGGCTTTGGGAGGACAGAGAGGGAATGAAAGAGCAGCCGCTTTCCTTGATCGCATTCTTCGTAAGTTGTCTTTTGAAACAATTTTTAAAGGTAATAAATTAGTTATAAGACGATGATGAAAATAAATTAAAGAGTTAGAGCGAGGCCCTAAAACACAGAAAGAATAGAATCAAAGTCTGGCACCGACTGTATAAACCGGTTCTTCAGGGAACGGACAGCTCAGGCTTCCTGTCTCAAGCCTCACCCCGCCCCCCCCTCCCCGCCTTTAAAGACGCTGTTTGTTGCTCTGAACTGAGCCTGCGTTGGTGCCAGAAAAGTAAAATGGAACATTAAGATCATTATTTGGATGCTGTGGGGGGAACACACACACAGAACAGAAAACCTAGGAAAAGTTCCATTCATTTGAATTCATTGTGATGAGCATTTATTTTTTGTTTAAATTGACCCTGTAATTGTTTCTACTTTTTTTTCCCCCATGAGGTATGTAGAGACATAACCTCAAGGGTTACTCCATTTATAGCAAGAAAGAATTCAGCGCGGCTGAGATGCCCTGTATCGTTCACCCATGCAGGTCATAGAATTGATTCTCTCACGGATACCAGCCATATGGATTGATTTAGCAGCATTTCTCTGGCTGCCTAGAGACATGGTTTGAGTCGTCCTGTATAAATTACTTAACTCTCCGCCACAAAGATGGGGAAAAAAATTATTTTCTTGCACAGCAGTAGCAATTAATGTTCAACATGTTTATGGAGTTTAATAATATACAGCCCAGCACCGATCTCGGTATGCAATACCATTATCTTGAAAGAGAAACATAGGAGGTGTCATCAGTATACAAGACACGAATGATTGATTCATCAATAACTGAGCCTGGCCTTATTACAGCAAACAAATTAGACACCATGGAATATACTGCCATATAGACAGGACTTCCTTCTTTTCAAATATATGTCATAATTGATAGCGGTGACCTTTTGGCAACACTGAAAAACAGCTTACAATTAACAGGCTCCCTCTTCTTTGAGTGCCTGCAATATAAGAGGTTGTTTGAGCCTTGGTCCAGCTCAGCAGAGTACAGCGAGTGAGGTCCAGACAACACCTTCCCAGGAAAGTGTTTGCCAGAAAGGTCAATCGCTTCTTCATCTTTCTCATGCAGAAAGGAATAAACCAACGAATATTTATTAAGCTACTTCTGTGTGCCAGGTACTGTTCTAGAGCAAAGAACAAGGCAGAAGGATCCCCTTATTCTCCCCTACAGGTGGAGAATGGCGACAAGCATGTAAACAAATAAATACTTTTAAGATTCTGGTATCACATGCTGAGGATAAAATAGAGCGCTCCTGAACTTATGGTTTTTTAAATGGCAAATAAGGATTTCAACAATAGGAGATATTTTATGAACTCAGCATCCACATGATTAAATGATCACCAACATAAGCAAGATTATGTTACTTTTTGTATACTTGCTCTTTCCTGAATTTTAAAAGTATAATGACAGTTCTGGGATGGGTATTGTTTGTGATTTGATCATTTAAAAAGATTTAACTTTTTAAAAATAATTATTGTGGAGCTCCACAACAGCCCAGATTAACAACAACAACAAAAAAAGTGGATTATCCAATATAAAAAAATTGAGATTCTTCTATATTTTTTAAGTACTAACTATAATATTGGGAGGTGCCAGGCCACATCAGAATCACAGTATAAGTATCATACCATATTCGTATAGGCTGAACTGTTCAGGGAATGTAATTTTTCTCGAAATTTTTATCCGTAGCATGATATAGATGACATCTCTACAAATTTAGATTCATAATTAAGGCAATTGTCTATAAAAAGAATTCTTTTTTTTTTTTTAAGATTTCTTTTTAGCTGAGACAAAAGTCCATCTCACATGAATTCTCTGGAAACGTCCTCCGATTTTTCACATTGCCTTGACTCATTTATACATGAAGTGGGAATATTCTAACCATGCTTTGTGGTTCTGAATCCCTTCATAGTAGTAAACAGGGTTGGTTATGAAATGTGTCCCCATCATAGATAATTTATCTACACTGATTTGTTCTTTTCTCTCACCCATAACTCTGCCACTCTCACCCTGTAAATTCTAGTGTCCTTCTTGAGCGGGAAAGGAGAGGTGTGCACTGGCATGGGCTAATAACCCTGGGCACATTGGTGACATTCACGGGAATATGATCTGCAAGTCACCATCATGCTACACATCTCTCACAGGCAGAAAACAGTCATGAACACCTGCACTGAGTAAATACTGATTAAAGGCCCGGACGATGACACATATGGCACATTAGGTAGGTTTGCTTTCTACCTCCCACTTGCTTCCAGAGTGAGGTGTTCCCACAGGCCTGTTCATCCGCAGATCCTTCCATCGCCTTCCCTGCTCTGCTGCATCACAGCGAGGCTGCCTCCATGAGATGCAACACTAGGCTGACTTCCAGCTGGATCGACCAATGACAGCAAGTGACAGAAGAAGGTAGGGCAGAGGGCAGGGAGAAACCAGACATTCCCCGTCCTGTCTCTCTGCGTTGGGCATCATCTTTGGCAGCAGATGTTCCAGCGAGGCACTCCTTGATTCCAGCTTCTACCTGGAGGCCCCAAGCCTGTGTTCTGGCAAGTCCACCTCCCCCTAGGCGGGCAGCAACCTCCGCTGCTGTACTCTCTCGTTTCTTCACTGCCCCTGTTCTCAGCTTTTCTATCATCTACGCAAGTGATTCTCCACTTTAAAATTCCTCTATTTTTGATAATCAGAGTAGTTTGGGCTCTTTTTTTCTTTTCTTTTTTTGAGGGGCAGAGAGGTTGTACACTAAATGGTAGAGAGTGTTCAAGAATTCACTTCAGTTCATTTCGAGCACCTACTATATACCAAGCGTTGTACTCCACAGCAGGGAGACTGATGCATAAGGCATTGTATCTGCCACCAAGGAAGCCTGAGTCTAGTGAAGCATGACAAGAGGGCTGAGTCAGGGGTTCCTGGAAACACTGACTGGCTCCTTAGCTGGGTCTGGGGTTCAGAGAAGGCTTCCCAGAGGAGGCGACGGTTGAGTTGGACATTAAAAAATGACACATAGCCAACTGAAAGGATGCGGAAGGGCCTGGAAGACAGAGGGACTAGCTTGTGTAACTCCACCAAAGCATTAAATCAAATACCTTGTGTTTCTGTGGTTGGCGTCAGGATGAGGAAAGATGAGGTAGGTACAGAATGGAAGTGAAGAGTGGTATCACTAGACCTCAGGTGTGAGACCAGAGGATAGGAAAGGAGGTACAAGACGAAAGGCAGGTAAGGGCCTCAAATTCTCCTCAGTGCACAGTTAGGATTAATTGATGAGTTTTAAATCAGGGTAACAGCATAATCACATTTACAGTTTATAATTTAGATGGATCACTTGGGCCATACTGAACAAATGATAGCTCCAAAAGAGGCAAAATAGAAGAGAGAAACAAAAAACAAAAATTACTTGAATCAGATCATACTAATAATTCAAATCGACCTACTAGTGTTGAGTTCCTGGGTGCCAGCCACAGTGCTGGGAGCAAGAAGGGTATGGAATTGTGCAAGACACATAGCAACCCCTTAAATTTGTGTGTGCTCCTTCAAATTTTACCAAGTTAGACACATCTCATGATTCTCATAAAAACCCCATAAGTTAAGTATTAGCATCCCCACTTTTCAGATGAGAAAACTGAGTCTCAGAAGGTGATAGAATAGTCCAAGTCCATATAACAAGAATTGAACCCACTAGTCTGATTACTGCTGAACTTTATAAGATAATGTTCTGCTCCCCATTGTGTGATAGGATAAATTGATGTCTCAGAAAGCTGAATTTTCAGTAGCCAGAGAAATAATGTAGGGACTCCACACACACACACACACACATCAGACTATTTCAGAATTAACGCATACTCTACCAGGCATGGGTTTGTTGTGTTTTTAACTACTGTTCTCCAGGCAGATTCTAGTTCCTTAGGGCACTTAGAATAATCACAGGTAATTGACTCATCTTCTCTAGATTGGGACTGGCAGAAGATAATAGGTTGCAGCCAACAGAATTAAAACCAAGATTTGAATTAACCTTTTCATCCTTCCCCCATTAAACAAGGGTGTGAAGACAGAGGACATTATCCTTAAGAAAGTAATCATACTATATTTGTTGAAGAATATATATGGAGTCTAGAGAACAGCAGAAAATAATTACTTTCTCTACTGAGAGACCTTCAGTCCCTCTATTGATCAAGATCATGGAAACTCACTCTGGGCTCCAAAATTGGAGGTGATGGTAGATTCTTTGTTGTTAGTAGTAACTGGGCAGACTCGAGTCTTCTGGCTTTTCAAATCACTAAACCTCCCTCTTGCCAATACTGATCCCCTCTCATGACAAATACTAATGATACATTGGGATGCTAACTCCCCATTCCTAGTAGGGGTTAAAGGAGAAAGAAACAATAGGACTGATAAGAGGCAGAAAACCCAAGACCACCACAACTATAAGCCCCTTTGAAAAACCAGCCTTTCAATTCACTGTTTCCCCTTCCTGGGCTAGCCACTCCCAAGCAAGGAAGAAAGATCTTGGCACACTCAGCACCTCCAGAGGTTAGAGTTAGTGATTTACAGATTTATTTCCACCCCTAATGACTTCCATCAGTAACAGTGATTTATTAGGGCAGCTGTGATTCTGCCCACATTTGAGTATCACTTTTTGACTCTTATGTGTATGTATTCAGAACTCCACATATTTGTCCTAAATAAACTCCCCACCATCACAGGAGAAGTGGAAGTTGGGACAACTCCAAGACAGTACCCCTTGTCTCTGGATCACATGTGCCATGAGGACATTTGTGCCAATAAGACTCCAATTGACTTATAAGTTCTATAAATACAAGAACCTTTTCTAGCTTACCTATTTCTGTATCCCCAGCATTGAGTTCATTCTCTGGCACATAACAAGTGCTCAATAAATTATAATAACATTTATTGAGCATGTACTATATGTCATGTGACTGTTCTAAGCATTTTACACACACACACACCTGTATGTTCATTTAATCCTGAAAGCAATCTTGAGTTGGGTATTGTTATCTGCCTTGTAAGATATAGAATCTAAACCACAGAAAAGTTATGTAATTTGCCTTATGACATACAGATTATAAGCAAAGAACTTGGGATTTAAACCCAGACAATCTGGTCAGCGATAATGCTCATAACCATTACGCTATACTGCCTGTCACTGATTAAGTGATTGGGCATCAGGGTCTATAAGGAACCTATGCTTATCTTCTTTCAATAAGGAGACTATGCTTATCTTCTTTCTTCCCTTCTAGCCTGTACTCACCCAGTCCGAAAGGGTTAAAGGTACTGATTCGAATACTGCATTCCAATCAGGTAGGAGTCCGTCCTCAAAGGAATTTTTTTCTCCTGCTTTGCCAGTAGTTCTCTACCTTGGAAGTAAAAGACTTCAGTAGTCCAGGCAGCTTTACTTTCTCTTATATGAACCTGCAGTTTGCTCTGTCTCCAGGTCCCCTGGCTATACACAGTATCCATAAGTTTCCTGATATAAAACGAGGATGCTGGGTGACAGTCTGCCACTTTCAGCAAAGCCAGCATCTTCTTTCAGGGCGGCCATGCATTTCACAAGTCTCCTGGTAATAATGTTAGAGCTGGATTCTGATGGGGAAAAAAATAGCTTCGGATGTGAAATATCCCCCTCTTCATATATCTGTTCTTATTTCTGATCAGAAAAACTGGGCGGGGGAGGGGAATAAATGTTCTCAGCTGGGAATGAATTTACACTGAAAGTTTCATCTCTCAGTAGCACTGTGGTCTTTAAATGAGCGTGTATCTTTTGTAATGGTTACCCAGGTGATTTTAGTCTCTCCAGAACATTCACCTTCTGATCCAGTTTTAAAAGAGACGATACCAGTAAAAAGCTGCTTTAAACTTGAAAGCGGACCCTCAACACTCAGAAGAAATGCTTATGAGGAAGAAGGATGATTTTGACCTATATAGAAACATTTTGGACGAAAGCAGTTATTATTCTTCAAGAGCCCTGCAAATAGCCAACTTCTTCAGAACTGAAGAGAAAATTCAGAGACATCATTCTTACTGAATCCTGGACACTTTTTTTTCTGGCAAAGTAAATACTATATCAAGCATCAGGCATATAATTGGACTGTGATCTCGTAAGTTTCCCATGCCATGAGCTAGCCTCTACATCCCAAACAACCCACTTAGATATTTTCATAGACCACTCACCTGTAGAATGATAGATGCATAGAGCAGGTCAAGACCACACTAGGAGGTCCATACCTACTCCCACTCTAAGATTTCTCTTTCCCCACTATGCCTACCCACTCTACCAGCAGTCTTAACAGCTGTACCACCAAAACATAGAGGCACAAAATCCATTCACATCTCTCCATCTCCATAACTTCCCTTCAATCAAAGCCACTGTCTCCTTTCTCCTGGACTATTGTAGAAACTTATGGTCTAACTTTCGGTCTCTCTGGTTCTACTTTTTTTCTCGTTAACAATTTTATGAGATATAAATCACATCCCATAAAATTTACCTATTTAATGGGTAATTATAATTCAGTTGACAGAGTTCTGCAGCCATTGCTACAATCTAATTTTAGAACATTTTCATCACTTTCGAAAGAAACCAGATACCTATTAGAAGTCACTCACCATTTCATAGGCAACCCTTAGTCTACTTTCTGTTTTTGCTACATGTAGAATCATACAATATGTGGTCTTTTGTCACTGGATTCTTGAACACAGAATCATGTTTTTAAGGTTCATACAAGTTGTATTATGCTTCAGTACTTCGTTCCTTTTTATTGTTCAATAAGATCCTATTGTATAGATGTGCCATATTTCATTTACCTATTCACAAGTTGATAGTTTGTGGCTATTATTAATAATGTTGCTATGAACATCTGTGTAGAAGTTTTCGTGAGACATGTGCTTTCATTTATCTTGGGTAGATACTTAGAAGTGGAATGGCTAGGTCGTATGGCAACTCATGTTTAACATTTTGAGGAACTATCAAACTTTTTCCAAAGTGGCTATACCATTTTACACTGCCAATCAGCAATGTATACATATTCCAATTTCCCCACATTCTCACTGATAGCTGTTATTCTGTCATTTTGATTCTAGCCATCCTAGTGCAAAGTGACATCTTATTATAATTTCGATTTGCATTTTCCATATGGCTAATAAGGTCAAGCATCTTTTTATTTGCTTACTAGTCATTTGTAGATCTTCTTTGGAAGAATGTCTGTTCAGATCCTTTGCCAATTTTTAATTGGGTTCTCATTTTGATATTGAGTTGTGAGAATTCTTTCTATATTTTGCCGCTCATGCTTCATCAAATTTTTCTTTTATTCTGAGGGTTGCCTTTTCACTTTTTTGATGGCATCATTTGTAGCATAAAAGTTTTTCATTTTGATGCAATCTAATTTATCTTTTTCTTTTGTCACTTGTGCTTTTGGTGTCCTATCTAAAAAATCATTGCCTAACTCAGGTTACAAAGATTTACTCCTATGCTGTCCTCTACGAGTTTATAATTTTAGCTCTTGGGTTTAGGTCTATAATCCAATTTAGTCCATAAGTCATTTTTGTGTATGGTATAAGAAAGGGATCCAACTTTACTTTTTTGTAGATGGACATGCACTTGTCCCCACATCATCTGTTAAAATGGCCATTCTGTCCCCCAGTCGATTATTTGGACACCCTGGTTAAAAATGAGTTAACAACAAATACAGGGCTTATTTCTGGATTCTAAATAGCATTCATTAAGCCATATGCCTATCCTTGTTCAGCACCATATTATCTTGACTATTGTAGCCTTGTAGTAAGTTTTGAGGTTAAGAACTGTGAGTATTCCTTCTTCGTTCCTCTATTTTCTACTTTTATTTTCACCACACCATAGTGTTATATCCACCACCAGATTGTTATTTAATGTGTTTATAAACCATGTATATTTTATATCACAATTTTAAGATATATTTTGATAACTGTATTCTAATATTGTTGTTATCTTTTATAATCCCATTCATGCCTAGAACTTTGTGAGATTTCTTGCACTTACGAACAGCTTCCCACGAATAAACTTTCTACTCCACAGCCATAATCATATCATGTCCCTGCTGAAACCCTCTGTGGGTCCCTCCAATGGCTTCCAAACACACAGAGTTAAATCCACACTCCTGCCCTGGACCCACCTACTTCACCAACCCGAATTGCTTCCACATTCTGCATACCTGCTCCTTCTAACCTGGAAGCCTTCCTCCTATTCTGAAAACCCCCAGGCCCTTTCCCACCAAAGGGCTTTTGCTCCAGCTCCTCCCTCAGCCTGGAATCTTCTTTGGCCTTATCATTGAAGGGTGGATCTGCCTATTGGCCATGTCTCGGCTCCAGTCCAGATTACCTAACCCTGTTCCTGATAGCAATCCCTTCGGCAATCTAGTAAAGCCCGGAGACACCTCAGAATAACATTTTCAAATATCTAAAGTAAAATGCATAAAATAACAAAGAAAACCAATATCAGAATGTAGTTATCAAAAAAATTAAAGAAATAAATAGGTGAAATAATAATATATGAGCCTCTTTATTACTGTATTAAGTAATAAGATCTAGTTGCTGATTTCATAAGTAGTAAGGGGCATAACAGACATTTTAAAATACTCACAAACACCTTAATGTGATATGAAAATATTTGCAATTCCCACTGGTGACAAGTCACAGGCATTGTTCATACCACTATGCTTTGCTGCCTATCTTCCTAATTGAATAAAATGCCGTATTTCAGTTAAAAGTTAGAAAAAAACGAAGATTTTTTTTTAATCATCAAGTTAAAGGTCCCCTGAATTCATTCTTGGTGTAAAACTTCAGGAAGTACAGGGTGGAGCTGCGATTCTGCCTGTTTAACAAGCTTCCCAAGTGCTCCCGCCAACCGCAGTACTGTGGTCAACACCACTCAAGAGACCGTGGCGTGAGGGCCATTGCATGAGAAGTATCGGGAAGCCATCTCCCCTGCGCTAAGTTTCCCCTCATCCCATCAAGACGCCTAAAATGCTAGTATGGTCTTGAGATTAGGGACTTTTCAAGAGAGCCCATTAAAAAGCAGCTCTCTTCATAGTAGCATTTTTCACAGTGGCCAAGACATGGAAGCAACCAAAGTGTCCTATGATAGAGGGTTGGCTAAAGAAGCTGTGGTACATATATACAATGGAATAGTACTCGGCCATAAGAAGAGATGAAATACTGCCATTTGCAACAACATGGATGGACCTTGAGATAATCATGCTAAGCAAAAAAAACGGACAGAAAAAATTGAAAATCACATCTTGCTTACATGTGGGATGTAAACCTAAAAGCAACAAATGAACAGGACAAACAAACAGAAACTTATGGTCATGGACAATAGACTAGTGGTTACCAGAGGGGAAGTGGGTATTGGGGAGGAAAAAGGGGAAAAGGGGGTCAAATATGTGGTGCTAGAAAGAAATCTAACTATGGGAGATGAGCACACAGTGTAAACATACATAAGCCTTACTGTTAAAGTGTACAGCTGTCACAACCAATGTCACCATAAAATAACCAATTAATTAATCTAAGACCACCCCCCCCCAAAAAAGGCAACTCTCTCTGTGCATATTTTGCTAAACCCAGAGAAGAGGAACTGAGCCATGGAAGGTCAGAGGGGAGCATAGACCACGCATCCAGAAATCCTGCAGACCTTAGAAATATCATGGGCCTCTTTACAGAGGACATACTGCCCTTGATAGTCAGCAAAGACACATGCTTCGGGCCTAAGAGGACGTCAAGGACAAATGAAAAAGTTGGAGTGCCAAAGGAAATAAACACATCGGCTCCAAATTACAAAAAGAAAGCTACAAAGTCTAAAATTAATACATAGTTCGATTAAAAGTCAACAAATGTAAAATGTAGTAAACTAGTCAACTGTAACTGAAAATAAATTACTTGAACTGAATGTGAAGTGATACCCTCAAAAGTGACTGTGATCAGGGATAACAAGGTCTTAAAAGGTCTCTGACACCCAGACCGTGCCCCACCCACTGCAATCCTGGAAGTAGGTCTGTCTTTAAGGAAACCTCAAAATGCAAAAAGATCTGAGAAGCGCACCCTTCCTCCTACCCTAGTACCAGGGGACTCTGCCTCCCTCATCCCTTGGGATGCTGTCCAGTCTCCTCTATCCTAAAATGTCACTTTGAGCCTAGCCAGAAGTCATGACCTCAAATGCCTTTAGGGATCTGAAAAACCATTTGATTCATGAAGCAATTCAGGTACAGTATCTGGGCCAATGCAATTTTAAAAGGCCTGTGATCACATCTGATATTAGAGGATACATGACTATGCATTAATATATATTATATATTCATTATATGTCGTACATTCTATATACATATAATACGTGCATATATTCTAAAATGTGAAAATGGAAAATTTGAAATTATTTTCAAAAGAAAAATTATAAAATCCTTACCAACTTCATTATACTCCCCACACACACACAAAAAATCTACATTTAATTTGGGATATGGGTTAAATACATTAGATACGATGTGAAATGGGACCTTTAAAAGTAAGAATGCCTAGAGCCCATTAGATTCTTAAAACCCTTAGAACTGGGCAGGAGACTGTTATAAAATAATGATCAGCAGCTGATACCCGGACCCCACGTGGGATATGAAGATGTGCCAAGCACATGCCCTTTCTAAAACGGGGACCTGTAGTTCTAGCTAATTGTTGTCTCTTGGGAAAGAGGATTCGGCATTGCCTGATACAGTCCAATTTTGAAGAAAATTCAGGAATCCTGATTCTTATGTCAAATTTCCAATTTCCAAACGCTGACAACTGACACAAGGTTTTCATAAACACTCTTTGGACCACAAGTAAAACTGGCCACAGTGGTCTTGGAAACATGGATTCAGAATGTTAATGAATATCTGAGATAGAAAACGACAGGAATGTTCCTCGGAGATGGTTGGGACCTGCAAGCTCTTCAATACGGGTTGGAGAGGGGTTTCAGGAACGTGCACAAGAGTGCACTATAAATGACGAGCCTGTCTTCGTGGGTTCAGAATTAGGTTCAGAGTAAATATTAGAAAATTATTGAAGAATAATTAGTTCGATAATGAGTCTGCAGGTGAGAGGCAGCTGTTTTGCTCCCGTGCTCAGGGTCACTATCTCTGCTGTGTGAAGAGTCAGCAGTAATTAGAAAAACCCGTGGTGCCAAACTAAATTAAAAATTTTTCAAACCGTTACTCACTGTATGATATAATTTTGTTTCATGTTCCCAGGATGAGGAAACTCAAATTAAGTCTCTATTCATTACAAAAATAGGCTAACTAATTTCAGGCTATGAACTATCTGTTTGTCGATGGTATTGAATGGTTTCTATCTACTGTAACAGATGATTCTGCACTAAAATAAATGGCAGTTGGTTATATGCCAATGGTTTATTTAACAGCACTCAATTGTACTGAACTCTGAAAACATAATGGGTCTCAGTGGACCCTCCTGCCTGCTATTTTTCTGAAAATAAAATATTGATGTAATTGGATTTCCCACCCACATTGATCCTCGAACACACAGATGGGATCAGTTTAATTGGGAAATGAAGAAATTGTGATAATCACTGAATAAAGTTATTTATGTCAGAACACTTGGGGTGCATTTAATTGAGCAGCCCTGAAATCCATAGAAACCTTTGCATAATGTTCTCAAAAGTCCTAGGGACTGTAGTAGAATTCCAGGTAAAGGCTGGGAAGAAAAAAAAAAAATCTACAAATGAACATTTAAAGGCAAAGAGGAAAAAACCCCTCCAAAAGATGTCATGGACCTTGTTTCTGTGATACCAGAACAACTGGTTGTTTCAGTCAGTTTAATGAGAAAAATGCTACAGAACCAGTTGTTCGGCATCTTTTAGGGGGAAAAAAAGTGTATTAATTGACTCTTTCACTTTTCAACTTGGAATTTTGCGATTGTATAGACATAGCTTTAATCACACCCTGCAAGCAGCCAATTTCCCTGATGTGACTGTGTAAGCAAGACCACAGGGTTGAGCTTTTAATAAGATGGGCTTACTCTAAGGAAAGTCCTTTTGGTCTTTTCCTTTTAGGTTCTCTTGGGTTTTCTTTAGTCATCAACCTCTGGACTAATCTTGTTAATAGAATGATCTTGCCTGATTTTTTTAAATGTCTCCTCTGATCCAATCCAACTTGAGCAATTGAAATGCCTTCTTTCATCAGCATTCAAAGGTAACATTAGCAATAGCAACAATAAAGAGTCCAAATCCTTACTGAATTTTCCCATCATTCCTGAAACAAGATAAACAACTCCCTGGAGTCCTGAAGTTCTCAGTATCTGGGCAATTAGTTATTTTCTGTCTTGAATGTAGACCACACCTTACGAGAAGGGGATTGGTCAAATGGCGCCACCCAAAGGTTATTTAGCCATCTCCGCTTTGCTTTCCTCTCTAATGAAGAAAATGGAAAATGGCTTCCCTTCCACAGCCTCCTCCTCCTCATCTGAACAAAGCATCATGCTGGAGTTGTCTTTCCTAAAGGGGCTTATAAGTTAGAGCAGATCAGATTTTAAGTACATTGGAGATTTTGATAATTTAGAGAAATTTGTAATGAATCTTTTTTGTACAGTGAATAATATCTTATTTTTCTGTGAATTTGGATTCAGTCTCCTTTAAGTGAAATAGACATTAAAAAGTATGTTTTCGCCTCCCTCAAAAATATAAAATGTGATCAAGAAAGGAAGGCCCATAGCCAGAAGAACTGGGTTTTATTAGTCTAGTTCTTTTTCTGACCAGCCAGGTAACTTGGAAAATTGCTAAACTTCTCTGGACCTCAGTTTTCTCACTCATGAAAGGAATAAAATGATCATTTTTACTTTCCCTTTGAGGAATTAAATAACATTCTTTGAAAATGCAAGGGTTTTTTAGGCTACTGTAAACTATAAGTACTATATAGCATAATTAGTAATGATTATTATGGTTCAGGTATGAAAGAGAGTAGTGTTGAGTGGTCATCGAAGCAACTATAGGACTTGTATTGCAACCTGATCCTTCCAACGCAACTAAGAATGACATTCTTGGTTTGATAAGATCTGTGAAGGTCTTATGACTCCAATGTTCCTTAAAACATCTTATTGAAAACCCAGTTCATCTGGAGACTCCCTCTGAAAATGCAGTGAGACCCTGGATATGCATATAGATGCAGACATTTGCTATATTATTAAATTAGCACATGAAAGAGTCCCTAGTGTTTTCTGAGGCAAATGAAGGAAAATCTAACTTCATGTTTATAACATTTTAGTATTTCATTTCTTTCCCTCTGGGGATTCCTATGCACAGTTTCGATACTAAAGGAGTAATTGGTAAATTTTTTGGATTTTATTTTTCCCTCATGATCAATGGAGAAAGTAAGTGTGGTGGGCAGGTAGGCATCCAAATGGCAATGAAGGTAGATGAGAGAGTTAATCAACATTGTACACTAAGAGTCTAATATTAATATTAACAGGCAAGCCAAATTTATTCCAATTGTATTCTTTAAAAAAGTACCAACACCTTATAAATGTCTGAATCAAGGCTGTGTAAGAGCTTTTTTTTTTTTTTTTTTTTTTTTTTTTTTTTTTTGAAGCTACTTAATAGGAGAACAATGACTAGTTAAAGAGGTCAAAAATTAGTTTCTTACACCAGGCCTCCCCCAAAAAGTGGTAAAGCTGAGCACCTGGGAGGTCTCTACTCCACATCCCTACATTAACCTGTGGAGAGTTATTTAACCTATATTTGTCTCTTTTCTCCATAATCAAAAAGAGGAGTTGAGCTTAGGCTCCAAGCTGAAAAAATACAAAAGGTGAGTTGTATGTTTTAATCCAAAATTAGACTAGAGGTAAATGCATTAGATCACAGAATGAAGATTTTCATAGAATCAAAAGATCTTAGCATGCGAATGCTAGAAAGCCATTTGAATAAACCATTGATGGTCTGGTTACATCAGTCTCTTGAATTTGAGTAAATTTATGGATCTCTACCCCAGAACCTGATCATTCTAAATTCAATGGCAAAACTCAATCTGAGGACCCCCTAATTTGAAGACTCCAAATTTCTAAATAGTGGAGAGGACTAAACCTCATCAAAGTATTGTTATTGGTGAAAACCCTGGCCTAGTGGCCACAATCACGCTGTCCCCTCCACCAATACCCATTACTCCCATGTGTCATTTACTCCTCTTTTAACCACAATAAATGAATCTTTACAATTGTAAAGCCTTTGATGGTTTATTAAGTACCTACATACACATTGTCGGACAGGATAGAGATTATTTATAATTTTCAAATGAAGAAATCATTTGTGAGGAGTTAGGTAATATCCTTGTAGTTTACATTTCAAGTGGTAGAACCTAGTCTAGACCTGGATCTTGGTTAGGCCACAGGATTCTATTAGTTTTATTGACTACCCCAAAATGTGCCCACCACAATGTCTAGTATAATCTGGAGCAAACAGTATACATTCAGTTAATACTCTCTGAATTACTTGGACTACTCCTCAGAACTTTCACACACCCAACAAGTAAACAATTTCACCTCACACTCCTCCTTTCTTGTGTGATGATTCAGAGTCTAACTTGGTAGAGACCCAAGACTTCCCTCACGAAAAGCTCCATTCAGCGACTGAACCAGTAACTTCCCCACCCAAGGCAGCAGAAGCCTTTGCAGAGATGTATGGCTACGTTACTGTGGCTCAAAGATACCTTCTGCTCCTTAAGCTTTGAATACTTGCTATCGTCTGCTTCTCCTCATTCTGACCTGCTGCAGGAATTCTCCTGTTCTGCTTTGGTCTTTGACTTTGCCAACACTGTCTGCTCATTCATTGATTTTGGTTCCTTCTTCTATTGTTATCTCTAATTCAGCAAAGCCTCGGCATCGCATCTGGCTAGAAGAAAATATAGAAAAAAAGCAGGGTTCTCTCCACTGACATCAACCACAGTCATTTGCTGTTCTTATTTCAAGAGCCATGTCTACCTACCTCTTAGAGCTCAAGGACGCATTTTAGCTTCCCTGAAAATAGTTTCAACATAGAGCCAGCTGTTGGAGCAAGAGCTGAACCAGAAACTGGCAACTCTGTGGATGGTGGGCTCGTAAGCACACAGCCCATATCTGGTATCTGAGGCCTTCGAGTCAGGCCTGGGGCCCAAGATCCTAAAGAAGTAGGAGGGCAGAATTTGCCACAGCTTTAATTCAATAAGTTCTCCCTGAAATTCTGAATTTCTAAATTAATTACAATTTTAAAGCACCTGGAACACCATTCTCCCACATTTCACACACCTGATTTCCCATTACTCTGGTCTCCACTCAAATGTGACGTCCTCAGAGAGGAAGGAATTCCCTACCCTCTCTGAATATCCCCTGAAGAATAGGCCTCAGATCCCCCTCCATTATCTCTAACCCGTTGTCATGATTATTTGCTTCCTAGCACTGATTACTCATTAAATTTTTTTATATCCCTTTATTATTTATCTCCCCTGATGAGAATGGGAGCTCAGAGAGGGCAAAATCTTCATCTGATTCGTAGCTACTAGAGCAGGTTTTCAATAAATGTTTGTTTTCATAAATGAATAAACAGATGGATGAATGAATGAAGTGGCTATGACTGAATGAATCTACTACTATTGGCACTCTTATGTAATCCAAGCATGATACTAAGCACTTTTCATATACCGTGACAATGATTTTCAAAAACATTTTTTTGTTCAAGAGAGCCTAATGAGAAACTCTTTATATGATCTAGAAATCGAAAATTTTAAAAAAGGCCAAAGGATGATGAGTGCCCAGCTACTTCTTCCTCTTTGGGGTCTTATATTATTTAATTATCTTACCAATTCTATTAGATATAAATTATCATTATCCCATTTTATAAATTAGAAAACTGAGGCTCAGGAAAATGAAGTGACTTTTCCAAGGTCACATAAGCTAACAAGTCAGAAGACACAGTTCTAAACCAATTCTCCGACCCTAATCATGTCTGACTCTCTAAACCATGATTCTAAAAAGCTTGCACATTTTCTGAAATCCTGGGGAACACTTTCCAGAATAAGTTAAAATTAGGTTGGTATTTTCAGAGCTTATTTGAATAACATTAGAATAGCTTATTGTGGTGTTTAATAATTAATTGGTGTAGGTATATGAAGAATGACTTTTTCTTAATGAAAAATTTCAGGATGATATTATAATGTTAATATTCTCAGAAAGTGCTCTCATGTGACATAGGCCTCAATGTTAATGGGAAAAAGTATATTCATACTCTTTTCAAAGGTAATTCTTGAAAGCCAAAGTATTTAAGAACCTTCATTGAGGCAAAATTCTATTATATGAGAAGTAGCTGCTTGGCAGTTTCTAAGAATTTAATAAATCTCTTTAGGAAAATGTTAGTTTCAAAAGAAAATTTCAAAAGGAACTCAAGAATAGTCTGTTTTCTTGTGTTTGCTTTACAAATAGAGAACCTTCGTGCTGGCTGTAAGAAGCCAGAGGAAACAAGAATGTTGGTTTTGCACTATTTGGTGAGAGGTATCATGTTACCAATTTTTTTTTTCCCTTGTACTACGAGAAGCCCAGAGATTCTCTGTGCAGATTCACAGGACAGAACGCTTGTTAAGAGGTCTGTGCAAGATCACTTTCGCCAAGCCACACTGTCTTGGAGTCATCTGCTTTTCAGATGACTTCAGTGAGAAAGGACGGCCGCCCCTGGAGGGCCTGCCCTGAGCACCTTACACTCGCCTGCCTTGTAATCTATTAGCCACACGTTCCACATTCTGAGTTTGTGTTTTGTGTGTGTGTGTGTATGTGTATGTGTGTGGGGGGAATAGACGTAACATAAAATGTACCGTTTTAGGCATCTTTGAGTGAACAGTTCAGTGGCATTAAGTATATTCACAGTGTTGTGCATCCATCACCACTATCTCCAGAACTTTTCCATCACCCCAAACTGAGATTCTGTCCCCATTTTAGAACAACTCCCCAGGCCCCTCTCCCTGCACCCCAGTGCCCGGTAACTAGCGCTCTGTCTGCTGTCGCTATGAATCTGACTACTCTGGGCACCTCATACAAGTGGAATTGCACAGTATTTGTCCTTCTGTCATTCTATATTCTTGGTACACTTGACCTTTATTTCCTTCAAAATGAGGGACAGTCTCTGGTGCCTACAGCGACACAGTTATACAGTCCTGCGGCATCACTCACGGAGACACTTTGAAAAGGTGGATAATTTTTTTTTTTTTAATACTGGGTTTACACACGCAGGAGTAATAGTGCTAATGAGTCTCCAATATTTTGTCAATCATTATCAAGATTATATCATTTGGTCTTTTCTTCATTAAAAATAAATCATGGAGGGAATAAATAACTCAAACCACCCCCCACCCCCTGCCCCAGGATGGGAGTGTATTAACTGGCACAAGTCACGTTATAGAACTGCCTAGAAAGTTGGGAACTGCAGTCACCCCGTCACAAAGGGACAGGACCAAAAGGAATAATTGGTAGTCAAACAGCCTTTTGAGAATTTTTTTTTTAACTTTGTTCATGACTTTTATCTTTGTAGCTTCTTCTTTCCCTGGTGCTATTTCACAGAAGAAAAAAAAAGACGAAGAAGAAGAAAGGAAGAAAGGAAAAGACACTTCCCATGTACGGAGTGGAGGTGGGACATGAAGGGAAACCGCGAGGAAGGAGAAAGCCCCATGTGTTCATCCCGCTTTGCAGCTTCTCTGGGGAATCCCAGAAGGGCACGTAGGTGTTGGCAGCTGCGGAGAAGAAAGGCAAGCAGGCAGCATCCGCGGCTTCTGAGAAGGAAGAAGGAATCCACGAGGCTGCGGCCCCTTCGGGAGGCCTGGCAGGTGCCTAGGCCGGTCCCTTGTTGGTGTGCGGACAGCTCTGGCACCCTGATCAGCACTGCCACACAGGCTGAAAAGCTTCTGGGAGGTGTCAGAGCCCTGGGGCTTTGCACGGCGATGCCCACTATGGTGCCAGTGTAGGAAATGAGACACGGCCCTGCTCCAGAGTCCTCCCAGAATGTCCACCTCAGGACACAGGGGCTCTCACAGAACTCAGCCCACAGGTGCATGCGGGTGTGGGGGGGAGGGAGGGAAAACCAGTAACAGGAGAAAGAGGTCATGTTTAAAGAAAAAGGCCCTATTTGAATGCTTTCCACCCTACCACTGTTTCTAATACTTCTAAACGCTTGGTGCCCGGTTGGCTTCAGTGCCTGCGTTTTCTTCCTCAATTAGACAATCAAGGATGGATTCTGTGGATTTCTCTTGTGCCATGTGGACTCCCTGAAGTCTTGGAGTTAATTTCTAGGAATGTCCTATTGTGTTTCTGTACTCAAATACTGAGCTCTCCTTGCCATCACATAAGGTGATAAGGGCGAGAATGTAATGAGGGGAAAGCAGAGCTGGTTTATAGAATCAGTTATTATGCCGTGCTGCTCCTATTCATCCTTCGAGAGGAGTTCTTCGCTCACCCAAGATAATCATTACTTCATGGGCAGAAGAAAGCTCTGCCAGTCTTCAGCTTTGTTGTCAGCTAATGTCGACAAGAACTGCCTTGCCCCGCACTCCCTCCCCATCTCCCACTTCCGTCAGGGGAATTGCCCCTTAGCCATATTTCCTAGTATGATAGTAAATACACAAGAAGATTGCATTAGTTTCTGAGGGTCGCCATAAGTGGGCGGCTTAAAACAACAGAAATTTATTCTCTCACAGTTCTAGAAGCTAGAAGTCCAAAATCAAGGTGTCAGAGACACTATGCTCCCTTCTTAGTCTCTTCCTGGCTTCTGGTAGTGGCTATTGATCCTTGTCATTCTTTGGCTTGCAGCTATAGCATCCCAACCTCTGCCTCGGCGGTCACATGGTATCTCCACATGCCTCCGCCTTCACACGGCATTTTCCTGTCCTTATAAGGACACCAGTCATATTAGATGAGGGTGACCCTGACAACGTCATCTTAACTTGACTATACCTGCAAAAACCACTTTAAATAAAGTCACATTTACAGGTACTGAGGGCTGGGACTTCAAGATACCTTTTGAAGACACAATTCGGCTCTAAGCTCAAATTCTCACTTCATCTGGGGCCTCCTGCCTTGATTCTGAATGCTGATTCCAAAACTCTATCCCAAGAATCAAATGCTCTTTTACCCAGTCTTTCCTTTCTGTGGTATGTTCTTTGACAGATAAATTGGACTTCTATTCACTGGCCCCAACCTAAAAAACCTTGGCATTTGTCTAAGTTCCCAGACACTAAGGCTAAGACTTTGTTTTCAGGGACTATTCAGACCTGTTCTCAGCACCAGGTTCCCAGTCCTGTGAGGGCCATCGTGTGTAAGTCCTCTCCAAGGTCCAGCCCCTCCTTGGTCCACTCAAAGCCACCTTAGACCTTCTTTTACTGGATTCAAAACTGGCTTCCATCACCTGCCAGGCCTGGCACATTTCAACTACAACATTGTTTTTCCAAAAAGCAAGATTTTCTTGTTGCTTTTTATACGTTTAGAATTAGGATCATGTTTATAATGTTAAAAATCATAACTCCCGCTTCTCTATCCCATGCAATTCTTGTACAGCTTTAGACAAACATATATATTTACCCTAGTTTCTCAAACTTGCCTTAATAGCCAGGAGAATATAGCTAACTTTATAGCAGGGAAAAAACAAAATAATTTAGACCAGTAGAGTAGCCAATTACAAGAAACTAATTTCTTCAAAGATCAATAATTAAACTAGTTCATACTTATGCCAACAAAAATAGAAATGGAAAATTGTGATATATTTTTTTTAATTTTGGAACTTAAAAAGTCTTAGCCACAGAATGTATGAAGGCAAGTATTTTTAACTTTAATTGTCAGATTAATTGTATTAATCCTTCATTTACCATGTTGGTTTAGACCTGGTCTAAAGCCAGATCCGCACAGAGGAGCAAACACAACTAATCCATTAGCCTACTACCCTCTTTCTAAACAATAGTGCTTGGAAAGATTTGAAGATCTCTCAAGTCCATAAACAAGTCAGGCACTTTCTAAAGAGCCACAATTTCCATTCCTTCAGCACAGAGAGATGGCCAAAGGTAAAATTAAGTGGACTGAAGTTGCCAAAAGCCATGTCATCTTATCACTGTAAAAATCCTGTTGCTTACAATTTACGAAAAGAATAACAGCTTGACCATGCTTTCGGTCTGTAAACATAAACATAGCGACATTAGAATCTTCCAACGGACCATGTACATGAACCCGTAGAAAGCCAACAATTTTCCCTCCACTAGTCATCCTGGTTATTGCTATGTGTGTGTATATTTCTCTAATCTGCCTGATCCTCCCTTGTGAAGTTTTAAATAAATCATCTTCCTTTGGTGGAAATAAACTCAGAAAGTACAATTAACCAACCCATGCTGCCATCCAAATCTAGCCAATTCTCCAGCCACTATTTCTTCTTACGGGGCCATCAGCGACAAAATGAAATATTTCCATCCCCTGCCAAGAATACTCGCCAGTATTTACTAGTACTTATGCAAAATAATTTTGCAGAAATCACTTTTCAAAAGCTGAATGCTCAGTTGACTTATAAAGTCTAAAATAAATTAATAGGAAAGAAATAGTCCCAAATGAACAAGTTATCAATTTTATGCATAGGATGAGTAAGCCTTACATGTTTCAACTAAGCTGGAATTACAATAAACTCATTTCTCCCAGGAGAAATAGTGACTGCTGTAAAAATGAAGATGAGCTTTGTTTTACTTGTATAACAGGAAGTCTTGGCTTTAAAATGATTAGCATGAAGGCTTGAAGATGCTGCCTTACCAACTAATTTGTCACGGTTCTAAGCCTTGTATACATAACTTTGGTAGGCTGAATGATCCCAGATGATCTTCATGTGTATTCATTCATTTAATCCTTCATTCAACCAGCTTTTATTAGCACTTACCATATGCAAAATATTGAACTAGGACCCTTATATTCAAACATAAAGAAGAAAGAAAGTGTTCCTTCTTACAAGACTGATAACCTTGTGAAGATACTTCACTATCCTCATTGAATTGCCTTTGTATCAGGCAAGGTTTGGGGATTGTAAACAACAGAAGCCTTCCCTAGCTTGCTCACAAATACGGAAATCTTAAGAAAAATGAGGGGCAGCTCACTGAACTTAAGGACAAGATGAAAAACAGATCTCAGAGAAGACAGGAGGTTTTTAGGTAGTAAGAGAAACATAGCGAGCCTTCAGGTTGCTGCACTTAGGTGACTGTGCTCTAATCTTTACTCTTTGTCATACCATTGTGGATTTTAATTAGCTTACATTGTATCACGTATCCACCCCAGGTCAGGATGGGATCCATCCATGGACAGACTCACCCAGATTGTCTCCAGTGGAGGAGAACCAATTTCCCAAAGCCAGCCATGGTGCTCTTTTCAGAACAAGGGATGGATTGTGGGCAATCACAACAATAGCCCTGCCCTAGCCTTTAGCCCTCTCATATGCCGATGTATACTTTTCCCATGATTAATGCCACTTAATACCCTACCTAGGCTTTGAAAGGAGCCCAGCTGAACAGCTCAGGAAATCAGTATTATATTGGCCTAATATTAAGTCCCACTCGGCCCTTGTTCCTAACCCTGGCACTTGGGCTCTGCATTGCTGTTGAGGACCTGAGCCCCAGAAATGCACGTCATCGTCTTGATCTGCGTGCTCTGCTCAGTGCCCAGCACAGAATTAGGTATTCAACAATGACTTAGCCCAGTACCTGGCAGATAGTAAATGCTTTTTAAACCACACTTGACCCTCCAATCAAACATCTCTCAAAATTGTACTTATTAATGTCACAGTCTTGCTATTTACCTCTCTGGACTTCAAACCTCTGCTAATACTAATCTCCACGTTTTGACTGCTCCTATGCTTCTACTTTCTACTTCCCGTGCTATGACTGGCCCCAGCAACTGACAACCAGACTTCACTGCTGGCTGTGTCCTGCCCTCCCAGCACTGTGTCTCCACGGCCCCCTTTAAACAATCAAGTTCCCTTAACCACAGTTTCACAGGCTCAGGCTCGAACCTCCCTCAGCCTTCTCCATCCTCGCAGCCTGACAGGCATGACAAGGGACTTGCCCTTCTGATTTATTCAGCCTCATTACAACAGTTGTGAAAACAGTCGGTCTGTTTCTGGAGAACCAACTCTCCTAGGGTTGCTCAACACTCACTGGATTGCTAAGCAATTCCTGACTTTTTTTTTTTTTGCTATAATTATTTGGATAAATCTTTAGTTACTTAAATCCAGGAAAGGCTCTTTGCCCTCTTCAGCAAATGTTTATCTAAATATATTGATCCATTTCTATATAGCACTGAGGTAGAGAGGTGCATAAGACACAGTGCTGCTCTTACTAAGAGGTGACGCCAAGAAAGAAGACTCGCGGAGATGTCATTGATCCTCACCTCCTTCCTCTGTAACTAGAAGCAAGAATGACACAGATCACCTAAAAAATAATTCTAAATAGTGGGTAACAAAGACACCTCTTGGATTGGGTTTTAGAATTCTCTCTGGCAATTACTTGTGCAGAGAAGTGCACCAATCATAAGTGTAGCCCTTAATGAATCCTCACAGCCGGCACCCACATCAAGAAAGAGAACATTACCAGATCAGCAGCAGCCCTTTCATGCTCCCTGTCAACCACTCTCTGTCACTGGGAACCTCTGGCCTGACTTTGAATGGATTTAAACAATATGTACTTCTTGACTGGCTTCTTTCATGCGTCATTATAATTATGAGATTCATCCATGTGAGTGTCTGTAGCTTCAGTTTGTTCATTCTCATTTCTGAATAACACTGCTTTAAATGAATATTTTACACTTTATTTATTCATCCCTCCTAGATGGACATCTCTGTTGTTTCCAGTTTGCCGTATTATGAATAATGCTGCTATGAGCCTTCTAGCACATGTTTTTTTGGTTGACTCGCATACTCTTCCTCTCTTGTTGAGTTTAGACCTAGGCGCGGGATTGCAAGGTCATAGCCAATGCATAGATTCAGCTGATAGATATTTACAAATGGTTCTTCTCTTCTGCATGTGTTTTAAAGAAGATGAGGCTTTAATCAAAGAAAGAGAGTAAGAGGGATGGAGTAAAAAGAGTCAGATCAAGAAATCAAGACAAAGAACCCAAAAGCAGGCATGAGAACAGCCTGAGCAGATTCTCAGGAACAACCTGAGTGTGAGCAAGTCCAAGGGAACTCCAGACTGGCCAGCTGAGAAAACAGTTGGGCAAATATCTGAGTCTGGGGCAGTCCCCCACCAACAGCGGCCTCATCTCTACTTTCTGCAATCTGGTTGTGACAGGGGAGCAGCCAATAAGGAGAGGGCAAAGCAAATATCACTCTTTCACAAGATGATTGTTTAAAATCCCAGACGTGGTAGCTGAATTGCGAAAACCCTTCTCCGTCAAACCTTTGAAACATCAATGTCTACTGGGGTGATCCATTTGGAAAGCAATGTAGCCATAGATAAGGATCCCTAAGATACTTATACCCCTTAATGCAGTGACCCACTTCCGAGAATTTATTGTAAGACTATTGTTTAATACACAAAAAAGAAAGTCTAATGTTAACCTGTACATTGTAGGTATATCTATATTACTTTAAGAAAAGCAGAGGGAGCATGTCCAATAATAGAGGACAGTGTATCAGTTTAATTAACACTGATAACATCATTAAAATTAAGCTTCCATGCAAATTTGTTTAAATTAAAATCTCAGGAGACAAAATTGTACAGGTATTAAAAATTACAACGAAATAAATGTGCATGTGGAAGTGTACAAAAATTTAAAAGGAATAGAAGAATAGCTAGCTCTACATGCTCACTGCCCACTAGCACTGCTCTGAGTGTTTTATACAAATAAACGCATTGTCACAATAACCTTATGAGGTAAGGAATACCACTAACTCCATTTTATAGATAATGAAACTAACCCATATATTTGTAGGGAAATCTTTTAACACCTATATAACTAAGTCAGATATGCAAACATTTGTTGAGCATCCATTTTTGTCTCTTGGTTACAGCTAAATTTTTTCGCAGGCATCATTTCACTAAATGTTTGTGAGAATCTTATGCCATTGGGACTATTATCTTTATTCTAGAGATTTTAAAAAATAATAGTTATGCTAGCTAATTAGTTATAAAAACCTCAACTACAGACAAAAGAAAGCAAGCCCTAAACCCTTCCATAAATCAACAGAGGAAGCAGAAACTCCACAGGGACAAATATCACAAGTAGGAGCAAAGTCAAACACCACCTCCTGTGAGAAAAGCCACTCATGGGAAGTAGGGGCTGACAATATGACAGAGCATGTCTGCTTTCTGCTGGAATTTGGCCAAACTGTAGAAAAATTTCATAGCATAAAGCTAAGTAGTATCAGTAAATTATCTAGAGGCTCTAAAATGGCCACTTAAAGGAAAGGACAACAAATGATTAATGGGGAATTTTTGTGTTTTTTCTTGTAGTTATTGTGAATCAGTACATCAGAGGATCTCTGATCACTGAGAATGGGAGTTCCCTGAGGGCAGGGACCATGGAAAGATTCTTCCAGGATGGAAATCTAAAAACCTTTGGCCTTAAAATCAGTCTGAGATAGAGAGATTGTCTTACAGCTAGCTCAGCAAAACTTTTCCAGACCTTGCCATTTGGGCATTATGTGTTAGGCTTGGATGACATGCTTCTGAGTGTCAAAAATTATTTAGATATACACATATACACAATATAGACACAGATATGCACATATTACATATACACATATGTACACATATGCAGGAGGAGAGGATATGGCGTACATCATTCATCACTTGTTCATAGGGTTACCAGGAGTTGGAGCCAACTCGATGGCACTTAATAGAAACACACACACATATACAAATACACATTTATAGATACATATAGATACAGAAAAATGGATAGTTTGGGGATGTTAAAGTAGCTGGGGTTATAAAACACAAAGGGCAACCCCCCTCACACAGGCTGCCAAGACCACCAAATCCGAGACAGGTCCTTATAGCATGAGAGACATGCGGGGTCTCATCAGCAATCTGTGTCTGTGTTTAACTTACACCTTCCATTCTAATGCATCAGTTCAAAAAGGGAACCAAAGCAAAGGTATTTTAAACCAGGTCTAAGGCAAAAGTGTCGCTCCTTCTTAACACCAAACTTGCATCCAGGTTCGGCTGTGACACAGGTCTATGTCCTTCCCAATCACCATTGTGTCCCCAGCACAGAGTGCAGGGTCTCACACATAGTAGGCTCTCCATGTTGAATAAACTACTGTCAGGTGAATATAAGAAGGAAAAGCCATAGTCCTGCCTATAGGGAGCTCACGAGCACTGTAGGAAATAATGACTAACGTTAAAAAATGAGACACGTGCTAAAGTGCACAGGACAGACATTTTGTGTACCAGGGGTATACGAAGCCAGAGGAGGGCTTGTGGAGGAGGAAGGTCCTGGACTGAAGGCAGGGTGAGAGGGTGGATGGCTTCTGGGCTGCATCGGAGCAGACGCCATCCCTCCACCGCCCCCAACCAGTCCTGGGTACCCAGCAAGTCTGCTAACTTCTCTGAAATCCTCAACTGGCATCGGCAAGTTGGAGCAGAAACTGGAGAACACTTAAAATCCAAGCATATTAAAGCTGGAAAAGAGATTATTTCATCTAACTCTCTTGTTTTGCAATAAGAAAACTGAGACTCTGGGAATTAAAGTGTTTCTACCATGATCGCGGGCTGTTTCTTGAGAAGCCAATATGTGGAACACTTTCTTTGAAGCACAGTGGACCTTTGACTACATCTCAGCACAGGAGTGGGACAGCAGCATGTGCAAGGTACAGATGCAGGTACAGATGCACAATCACAGTAGAGTCAATGCAACTAGCTTGCTAGAGATAGCAAAAGAAGAAAGCCAGTAGATCTAGTTACTTAGCATCGACATAGCCCAGAGGCAGGCAGAATATAAAATCCTACAGGCAGACCTGGAATGTAGAAATCAGAACAATTGGGTATAATAATTCAGCTATCAACTCTTAGCCCAACAGAAAGACATTTCCTTTGGAGGAAAGAGGAATAGAAAGAAAGCTTTGTTATACATTACACTCCAACCTGGTGAAAACATCAAAATAATCTCATTAAAGAGCAACACACTTACTCAAGACAGACAAAAGGAGTTAGTTCACAGCAGTCTTAAAAATCTGTTTAAGGAATTTCACTTACTCCTTCCCTTCAGCAGGCTGGTGTTTTTTTCCAAATTTGCCTGTAGGTTAATACTTACATCATTGTATTTAAAGTAAGAGCCTATCCCTGCAAACACTTATATAAACAAACATTCCTGTCACAACCGAAAAGGGATAGTTGGTATTGAATCATATATTTCTAGTTTATCTAGTGACAAGCTTTTCTGAGACTCTCTTAAGGCACAGGTGACCTGACTTCTCATTTTTAATAAGCAGTAGTTTCTTTTAGATGAGGAGGTGATAAACAAGGTCACTTTTAACGCAAAAGAAACATTTACATAAACCAACAGCATCAAGAGTATTTAATTTAAAAAAAATAAAAAAAATGGTTAATGAGCCTGCCAAATTATACACACTCCTTCCCAGAGCAAATCTTACTAAATGATGAGTGATAGAATTTGCCATGCTTGAATCTCTTTTTTAATTGAGTGAATAAGTGAAGGTAAAAATTAAAGCCTAAAATTAGAGACAATATGTGGGAGGATGGAGGATACAGATGTTCAGCATAAGAGTAGGAAGATCCATTTGTTTGCTTTTTTAAAGGCTTGTATCTCCTTTTCATTTAAGTGTGTGTGTGTGTGTGCACGCTGCACACAAAAGAAGGTGTAATATAGACCTTGGAATCACATCTCTTTTGCATGTGTCTCTGTACCCTCCATATTCATTCATTAACACCTCTGCCAAAAAAAAAAAAAAAAACAATGTGCTTTGACTGGTAAATGTGTTGCCCACTGGGCATGGTGGGTGGATTATTAGCCCAATTCTTCACTCCTCCTTGCACCCTTGATCTATGTCCAGCCATGTGATCAGTTGGCCAAAAGAGTCAATAGACATGAAAGTGTGACAGTTCCGAACCTGAGTTTTAAGACTCCTTGCAAGCTTCTACTTGCCCTCTTGTACCTCTGCTGCCACCATGTGAAGAACCCGTCTGGGCTCGCATGCTGGTCCGAGAGGAGGATGAAGAATACATAGAACAGAATGAGTCTACCCAAGATCCCTTGGCGACCAAGGGAGCCAGTCCATAACAGTAGAGCAGCCCAGCCAAGACAAGCTAACACACACCTGATGCACAAGGCCTTGAGCAATAATAATACTATAGTAATAACAACATATATCATATATGATAGCTATACTAATAACTAATAACATAAGCTCTTGGTTTTATCCCCTGAGTTTTAGGATGGCTTATTGCACAGAAATAGACAAAAGATATACTAGATTTGCTCACAAATTCAACAAACAAGAGGTTTCATCCTAACATGTTTGAATGATGGGGAAGACATGTCCTTGTCAACACTTTTGTTCTCCCATTTGTAAACAAAAGCTAATAACGGCGGTTACCTTCTTCCAAGGTACTACAAGCACTAAATGCCCCTAAATTCCTTACTCTAGAAACCTCACATGACTGAACACGAAGGATTGTGCTACAATACATGGAAAGATGGAAGGAAGGAAGGAAGGAAGGAAGGAAGGAAGGAAGGAAGGAAGGAAGGAAGGAAGGAAGGAAGGAAAGAAAAGAAAAGAAAGGAGAGGGAGTAGGAGAGACGGAGGGAAAACCCTCCTCTCTAGAGGTGCTTATATGACTTTAAAGCAGTGAATAAATATAAACACCCTGGTAGATAACTGAAACATTCATTAAAATTAATGGAGATGACAATTCATTTTAAATAATCCAGATAATTTCTTTGCGTGAGAATACACAGACTACAGATATATCTGAATGTCCCAATGCAGTGGTACCCTAAAAACGAGAGGAGTGGCATCTGCTAAATGAAGCTCAAATTTCTTCTTTTTTTCCAGGCTTTCATGGAAGTCTACTTAAAGGAACAACAGCTGAGAAACCACCTATACGATTCCTCTTTGAGAAACTGAGTAAAAACCTCAGTCCGGTGAGTTACCGAGGCTGCACTGCCCTCCTTGTTCAGGTGTGACAGGCACAGCCAAGACTCCTTACACCTTGTGTTATGCAAGTGCAGTTGAGGTGAATCACTGACTAAGTACTAACCTGCCCTGCCTCCACCTAAGCCCAAATTGCCGATGAGATAACTGTCGCCAGGTCCACACTACTAAGAGAAATAGTACTTCTGCTAAGCAGCCATCACTTAAACATTTAATTGCTTAGAGAAATCTCCATCAGGAAGAGTTGTGGTGCCCCATCTGACAAATCCAAGCACAGACAGAGACAAGGTCGAGAGTGCTTTTATCAATCAGAAATTGGCACTACCACATCAAGGTGGTGATTAGGTGAAGTGAGAAGGTTGGGGGTGGAGGCAGGGAGGGTATCTGGCCCAGGATGCAGCACCTGCACACATACACACACAGAGGACAACCTGTAATCGGGAAGTAATCTCCACCTGTCCACCACTACCCACTTCTGAGTCCATCAGTTTGGTTTCCTTAACTCTTGGACACTTCTCTCTCCTTCCCACCCAGAAAGTAATCTCTAATATTCTGTCTAGCCTGAAACTGATGAAAAATATACAGGCTACACCTTCAATAGGACACTCATCCATATGCAAATGGAGCCAGGGTGTCTGGATCAATTTTGCATCATCGACACACTTTTTCTCCTTGTCCATTGAGCATTCCCTATGCCACAATCTAGCAGCTAAGAGAAACCCATTGCCACTAATAGCATCCAGAGTCCCAGAAGGAAAAACACACGCCATCACCCTAGAAAGTTTATCTAGTCTGGGTTGATGGAAATGAATCACAAATTGGAAATGAAAGGCGAGGCATTGTGTTGCTTACATTGCTGGAGAACAGGATCTCTGTCCCCCAGGTATTCTCATGTCATTGGTGGAGGGACGCTGGCTCCTTCCAGGCAGCTTCATTGTTGTTCTTGGATCTGTAGGATTCACTCCCTTTGGTTAACTAACTCTTCTTTTACAAGGGAAATCCTCATCCTCTTAGGAGAGTAGATAGCAGAGCAGTCATTCACGACTTGTTACAAGTGTAATTAGATTATTTCTGTCAACAGGAAAAGGTTGATGGTGGAAGAATGGCCACTTGGTTGGGGGGGAGAAAAAGGTCAATTTGGAGTTCTAGCCCGTGCTGGGGTGACAGGGGCCTGCTAAGTATGAACTCCAGACTTCCAGAGGTATCTCTAAAAGGTTGGACTTGTATGGACCTACGCACTGCAAAGTCTAAGAGAGAAGCATGGAAAGCCACCCGGGGAGGCGTTCACAGAGCCTCATTGGTGGGTCTTGGAGCCCAGGTCTCCAACCAAATGGTAAGTCCTGCAAAGGTCACAGATGTGCTCAGCTGTCCAGGTGGAGACTGAAACACCTAGAGGCCTTGAAGCTGCTTCTATTGCACCTATTTCTCTCATCCAGGTATTCTTATTTTCTATGTGTGCCATGATGTGGAAAAGGTTAACAAGCCCTGCTGTAGCCTAATGGTGCAACAGAGTAAGTGGTCTTTTTAAAAAATCTCTTCCTATAGTTAACCAGTTCCGGATATTTCCTAAAGCCAGGAAACCTGATTAGTTATCCCAGCACTCTACACTCTCATCTGTGCCCCCATATTCTGGTCTATAAAATGACAGGACTGTGCTAGATGGTCTTCTGGCTCAAGCTGTCCACTGACTTTGACCATTCATTCTACCACTCACATCCATTGTCCATCCACTTGCTCTATCCTAGGACTCAGCTGAAATGTCCCTCCCAGAGAGACCGTCTCATATTTAGATTCATTTAAACCCCTTTGCTATATTGTACATCCCTTTGAAAAACTCTCATCATACTTGCAATTACTTCATTCATCCATTCATTCATTCATGCATTAAGTAATTATTGAGGGAGGGTCTATCCTGATGAGAGCATCAGTTCAGGATAAATAAATATAAATCCCAGTGCCACTACTTCCTGTCAGTGTGACCTTTAGCCTCCCTCTGCCTCACCTTACTCAGTAATCAACTGAAATTAATAATTGTGTCTACATCTCAAGGCTATTGTGAGGGTTAAGTGAGTTCATAAGTTTATAAAGCACAGTGCCTGGCATAAAGTAAGCACTTACTAAATTAGCAATGATGATTTTCATGATGATTTCTTTACATCGTACCGTACAAAGCATCTACCCAATGTCATTCTCCTGTTAGGCTGTAATTCACATCTGCTTCTTTACCATCTGAATGTCCACTGCCGCGCACAAAGCCTGGCATATAATCGTATAATCCGGGTTTAAAATATTGGTTGAGTGAATTAATGAAACGCAAGTGTTTTGCTTTGTTTTCAGCCCGATCAATTTCTCACAGGGCTAATTTTCACAGTTAAAAATGTTTGCCTTCATGCCTTAAACTGAAGCTTGCTTTGTTCTCAATCTTCAGGGTGAGCAACACCGAAAGCACAGTTCTCTGTTCACAAGAGAAATATCGCCACTTGGAGAAGCGGCATGAATACCTTGCCCCGAACTTCTTTCTCCCAGCTCCCCGATCTAATTGCCATTTAAGGAATAACAGTTTGGGTAGCCAAATCACATTCCCAACGAAAAGGGAAAACTCAAAAATTTATGTATTAGATTTCCAGATGTGAACAACTCTTGTTTTTGCCTAAATGGTGTTGACAATTTACGGCTGTCTTTGGAAAATCATTTGATAATGATCCAACTATCTAGAACCTCTTTATTTTATGTCTGTTAAAAGAAAAGAAAGTTATTACCCAGGAAAATTTCCAGACTGCCATAAAAGAAACAGAGTCGCTGCCAAGAACCATCTGCCATAAAAACCTCCCCTAATAGCTTCTTACCTTTATGTATCTGTAAAGCACCCTTTTTAAAAATGAGGAAAGGCCATCAATCATTTCTCTTAAGGCTAACTGCAAATGTTTAATACAGGAATTAAATAGTATAAAATGTAAAATAAGGTGTGTGGCATTGTAGAATGAAACCCGGCATCTCCCAGAGAGGAATGCGAACGTCACGACTGTGGAAGCAGAGGTGCCACTAGCGGTCTGTGGGACCTCTGGCAAGTCCTCCCTTGGCCACCAGGGCCTCAGTCTCCATGTCAGCTACAGAGGGTGATGGCAGTCCCGCTGACCCGAAAGGGCTTTTAGGAGAAGCCAAGGAGACAAGAGTAGCGTGACCGCTTTGAAATGTTCGACACAGCAGGAAAATAAAAGATGTAACCTTTCTTAATGAGAGAAAGCAAAACAGGACAAAAACCTATCTGACGAGTTTCCTGTTGATGTAATACTCAAAGCCGTTGTCATGAAGATACGATAAGGACATTGGACGGCAGGTCAGCGGCTGAGCATCTGAATCCCCAAGGATCCCGGGTTATTAAAACGGAAGTGTGACTCTCACCACCAGAGACCTACTGAATCACAATTCCCATAGACTGTATGGAGTTAGAATGTGTGCGCTGGACCTGGGAATCTGTATTTTAGCATACTTCTCAGCTGACAGTCAGGAGACTGGGGGAAACGCCGGGCTGGGTGATGTCTAAGCTTCTGTGCATCAGGGGATAAAGAAAACCTGTTATCTTCCTTGTTAACGTCTGCCACCAGAAGTAATGCTTCCAGTGTCATATTCTACTCTGTATATGGCTCTGCCTGACCCCTACCAGTGCCCATCAATCAGAGGGACAGATTACAGGCTGCCACTGGCACCAGCATCACCTCCCTTTACCCACATCAGGGATAAAAGAGAAAGTACCAGTGGAAGACAGGAAAGACACCCAGTCCTCTCTGCCTGGACCCACGGAGTGGCCGATGCTGGTTGCCACCTGACTACAAGTACCCTGGAAACAGGGCATTTTGTGTTCTGTCCATTATTTCAAAGATTCGGATGGAAACATTTATCCAGAATAACTAGTCCCTGGTTATTTTCCCCTCCTTCCCTCCTTTCTTCCCTTTCTTCCTTTACTATTCATCTACGGTGTACCTACTCTAAGCCGGGCCCTGTGCTAAATGCTAGGGGTGCCATGCTGAGCCAGGTACAACTGTCTGTGGGAAGATCCAATATGATGACTCTCTGGGATGATGCTACAAAGGAAGGGAACTCAGCTGTAGAACGCATAACAGAGGAAACCAACCCCATCTGGAAAACTGACCCATGAAATACAAAGACAAGGCAGAGGAAACGGCTTATACAGAGGTCCTGCTGGACCAAAGCCATGGTGACCACCCCTGAGCATGAGCGAAGAGTAGGTGACACAAAGTGACAGTGAGGAGGCAGATCAGTGTCTGTTGGGTCATCCATTTAACATTTCGGACCTTTATCACGTGAGCAATGGGAAGGCGCCAGAGGGTTGTAAATCATGCAGATAAGAGACTTGACAAGAGCCACTGACCGCAGGGTGGGAGCGAGTGTAGATGAAACCCGTGGAGGCTGGCCACGGCAGCGACCCTGGGGATGGGGGAGAACGGACATGTCAGCGGATACAATTAACAAGGGATGAAAGAGATATTTTACTGGGAAACGAAAAATAAATCGCTATTCGGTTTGGTGGGAGGGCAGGGCAATGGGTGGGAAGAATAATCAGAAGTGTCCTGGCAGCAAGAGATTTGAAAAACTGATCTAATCTAACCTCTCATAAAAAGAAGTCCCGACCCAAGGACATTAAGCAACTTGTTTAAGATCACACATTAGTGCAGTGCCAGAGAGAGGGAGAGAATATTTTCTGTTCCAGAATCAATATAGGTGATAATAAGAGAAATTAAACCAGCTGAGGCCAGGTTCAGAGCCAAGCCAAGGCCAGGCTCAGCTAAGCTGCTGGAAAGAAAGGAAATGTGTCCAATGGTCCTTGGGCTCTAGGCTGGCCTGAACCTAAAAAGCGTCATGCTACAGCACGGCACTATTGAGAACGAAGATTGTGCAAAGAAGGGAGCTAATGGTACTGTCTCAAGACAGTAGGGCCACAGCCCTCCTCCTTTCTCCCTGCCAGAGTCAGACAGCATCGTGTCCAGAACAAATGTGAGTAACCGAGCCCCTGCTCACACTCCTTCGTGACACCTACTGCACCTCCGCCCCTCCCTGCCCACTCACAGGGGCCTCTCACACCTACTTTCCCAGATGTGTTGCCTTGGCTGATGGAGCTCAGCTGGATGCACAAAGCCCCCACTCCATGCAAGTCTTGGGGGCTTTGCAGACAATTACACAAATGGAGGCAAGAGGCTTCCCCTGGTGTGCGTTACACTCGCCCTCGGCCAAAAAGATGAGCACAGACAGCCAAGGAAGTTTCAGACTCCACGTGACATCTGAAACAACTTGCCCCGCGTATGGATTGATACAGCGGCTGCTACAAGATTAATTGTATTTTTCCTAGAACAAAGCTGGAAATCACTCAAAAGGCAATAAATGCTGAAATCTGTCTATGCTCTGCCAAAATTTCAGACAAAAAGCCAATAAGGCAATTTTTACCTTCTGTGCTCGAATGGATTTTTTTTTTTTTTTTTTTAGCAGATCCATGTTGAATGCAATGGACTAGGTCAGCCCACGATCTCCAAAGAGACCCCTCCCTTTGGGGAGCTGAGTGAATTCTCCTGGGTCACAGCCACATATCCAACCGCTTGCTGAACATGCCACCCGTGGGAGTCCGCGGCCGACATGCCCTTGTTAAATTCCGTGAAGAAATAATGGACAAAAAAAAAAAAAAAAGCCTGTCCTAAGGACACTTCTTAGAGCAGCCAAAAGTGTGAAGTCCATGAGGGCAAGGCAAAAGAACTCGTTAGCCACAGCTACTCTGGAGTTTTCAAAATATTTCAAAGATTAATACTGCAAAACCTCAGCCTGGAACCAGACCAAAACCCTTTACGGCTCCCCGGGGGTTAAGTAGGTGGTGATAATAACCTATGTCTTATATTTGTAAAGCAATTTATAGGTTACATGGAATTTTCATACATTATCACATTTATCCTCCCAACAAACTTGTGAGAGGGCATTAGCATTCTCACCTTACAGGTAAGGAAAGTAACAATCAGAACTATTAAACTGGCATGTCGAAATTTGCTAGACAGAATGATCAGACATGTATATAAAGACTGCTAAAAGATACAACTATTTACAGCTGAAAGAAATCTTCTATCAGTCAGGGTCTAGCGGGAGTTAGAGAGCAAACTCAAAATGGAACAATTTTGAGAAGTTTAACAAGGGATTATTTTACAAAAGTGAAAGACAGGTGTGGAAAGTGCACAAAGGCTAGATGAGTGTCCCAGGACGAGTAACAGTGGGGGTGTCACGTGCCTAGGCCTGAGGGGTGTGGGAAAGAAGAGGAAGCTGGACAGAACCCACCTTGAAGGGCTATGACCTTCAGGAAAAGCAAGAAGTGAGTTTGTAAAATAGATAATCCAATTGTCAGGGGTCCCAAACTGGCCAAAACTAACTGGAAGTCAGAGGACAAAAGGACAATTGAGTTAACCATACATCTGAGCCTTCCAGAGCAGAAAGCAGGTTGGGAAAGGTAAGGAGAGATCAAACACAAAATATCATCACAATGCTACTTAGAATTAACAACCAATCTACAACTCAACACTTGGAGAATAGTTAAATATATTATAGTTCCTAGAGACAATAGAATATTTGTATCGTCATGAAAAATCATTTTCATTCTCAAAGAATGACAACAGTATGCTTATGAGTTAATAAATACTCAAAGAAGCCAGATTTAATAAAAAGAACTACACAGACAGTATAATTTTTAATATGCTTGAAATAAAGAACGGCTGGAAGGAAAGACAAAAATCTCTGAGTATTACTTCTGGGTTGTAGAATTAGTTTGTTGTTGTTTCTATTTTCTTCATTGTACGTTTCTCTATTTTTCCAAATATCTTATAATGAACATAGCATTATAACCCGGAAAATATATATTGACTTAAAGCACATTATCTTAAATCATTAGAAATTCTGAAGAATTGAATCTTAAAAACCCTTGGCTCTAGCTAACAGTCAATAAAAGGAAAAACAGGAAAGAAAAGGCATCTATTCTTCTGTTGATATCAGATTAGATTTGGGGTATTCATTCTCAGGCTAGCTCAAAGTCAGGTGTGTTTGTTTATTGGTCTTATAATGTATCTGCATAGTAATCTTTGAATACAGAGTCATCGTCACCTCCTTCTAGAGATGAGAAATTGTATTACCTACACAAGGTCACACTGCTGGTAAGTGACAGCCAGAATTGGAACCGGGTTTGTCTGATTCCAAAGTCAATGCTATTTCAGAAAGCTGGGCCACGTACGTCCCTAGTAGGGACTGCTGTGCTGCCAGGAGTCCTGTCCCACACAGTCACCTCTCCTTGAGCTTCACAGCTCTAAGGAACTCTATTCCAGAAGACATTTCTCGAGCATTTCTTGGGTATCTTGAGCTAACAGTAAAGATTAAGACAGTCCAGGGAACACAAAAGAACACGTGCTGGTCTGGTGTCCCATTCATCAAATCCTCATCTACAGAATGAGGAGTTTGCTGATCTCAGTGTCCCCTCAAAGTTTCCCCCATTGTGAATAATAATGATCATAGTCAGCCCTCTCTATCAACAGGTTCCACATCTGTGAATTCATCGAAAATATTCAGAAAAGGTTACACTGTTGCTGACCTGTACTGTGTAGTTAGGTCTACGCTGATTGCTTCTGTGCTGAACAGGCACAGACTTTGCCTCCCTTAATATACAATGTAACAACTATTTATATAACATTTATATTGTATTAGGCATTGTAAGTAATCTAGAGATGATGTAAAGTGGACAGGAGGATGTATATTGGTTATATGCAAATAGATGCCATGTTATATAAGGGGCTTGGGGCATCCTTGAATTCTGATACCCACCGGGGTCCTGGAATGAATCCCCCGTGGATACTGAGGGATGACTGTATACAGAAAAAGATTTATTGAGCACTGACTACATGCCAAGCACTGAGCAGCGTGCTGTGATACTCATCTCATTCTATCCTCACGACGACCTTCTGGACAAGTCCATGACTAATCCTGTCTTATGCAGGAAGATACTGAGTCCCAGAGAATGTCAGTTAATCTGCCCAAGATCAAATAGCCAAATAAGTGACAGACTAAGACATGAACACAGATTTGCCTGTCCACAAAACTCAGTCTCTCAAAGATTATCAATCAGATGAGGAGATAGGCCAGGCTCATATGAGAAATCACAGAATAATAAATCAGTAGTACTCATTAGTACTCAATAATAATGTTTCCCACTGGGCTTGTATGCTGCTCAAAATTCTTCTGCTAGGACATCGTTCTATTCTGTAGCTCCCTTCCCCGGTGTGAGATGTCCCTCCTCGATGCTAGAAAATGTGGTCTGCCTATGTGCCCAGGAGAGAAAGACACACATACAGGTGAGCATTAGCAGCTTCTGCCACAGACAAAAAAGTGTCTCTTTCTCTGAGTCATCAGTCGCAGAGCTCACTCTTGGGTGGCAGAAGAATCAGAGGTGTGTAGAACGGTCCAAAGGTGAACCAGTTTTAACTCCATTTAATTCCCTTATTCTATTCCCAGCACCATTACAGAATAGCCCCACATGATGCTGGTCTCCAGCGGCCATCAACAGCATATTATGAAACAAGACATTAAACCTTCTCAAAGAGAAGTTTTCTCTCAATTTTGTCTCTCATAGTTTCAGGGGTTCACAAGAATTAACCCGTGGATATATCTTCTGCCCTCTCAGTGTCCTGGCAATGATGGCAATGCCCATTCAACCCAGCTCACCTTCCTGCTTCTCATCTTACCCCTCCATCCCAGCTCCATAGCCAGAGTTTACCTGTCTCCCCGTGAGGGCCTCTGTACATTAAGATTCCATTTCACAGTGGGGTGAAAGGATAAGATGTATCTTAATTTACCTGGTGTTCTGCCTATCTAGCTTATTTAGATTTTCAGCCTGCTGAGAAGGAATTGCACCTCGCTTAATGATCGGCTCAGCATTTAACCTGTTGCTGACACTTGAGTGTGTTCTAACCTTGGTTAAAATTCAGGGACAGCATTTAGGCTGGCAACCTGGGGGGAAGAGACACTCTCTGGCCTTCTGTCATTACTGAAATTTTTGTCCAGCAAAGTCGAGAAGTGGAGTTGTAATGAGGTTTAAGTCTGAACTTAGAAAATGTCATTCCTTGAATTCCAACTCCCGGGCTTAATGCTTTTTGGCTTGGGTGAGGCCTCATATTTCTAGCATGACACCCAAGCTTTGTGGTTCCTGCAGCTTCGCTTGGTGGTTCTCTGCTGCCTACCTTCTACGAATTATTAGAAATTAATCTGACTTGGTTCCCCATTATCTGACAATGGCACTGACCCCCCCCCCCATGAACCTTTCTGGCTAATTTACATCCCTGCCATGTGGCTTACTGTCTCCAATGCTGGTGCACATTATTTTAAGCTCCTGCCAATTATAATTTTTAATACAGTCTGAAAAATCATGCTGTTACTTAGCAACGAAGGTCACTCCAATAAATAATAATATCTTGCGAGCCTATTGATAGCCTTGATTCTCTTTCATGGGGATTGAGAGTCAGCGGTGAGACCTTCCCCAGTCACTGCCACATCTGAACTACTCCTGAGTGTCTGCTGCCTACAGCTCCTTCAACATGCCCACGCTCAGCCTCTCTGCACTTCACGACTTCTTTCTCCTCACTTTTGCCTTTTCAGACAGTGACAGGTGGGCCTTCTCTTCCCAACCCTAATCCCCAGTCTCTCTCACACCTAGGGACACAATGGGAAAACTGGTTAACATACACATCCCAGGGGTAACTGATCCAGAAATATTGAGCTAAAGTCCCAGCAATATTTTTTAGCAAAAGCCAAGGGTTGAACATACCAATGAGATGGAGAGCTCCACTTTCTTCTCTCTGGAAACTTTTCTCCTCATTTTCTCCTGGGAAATGACCTTAGCTGTAGGCTTGTTGTACGGGCACAGGGGACAGCTCCTGCAGTAATCAGGGCTGAGGGCTTCCACAGCATGGCTGGGCCCTAGACTTAAATTTCAAGGACACCCCTCGCCGTTGGTGGCTCCCAGGCTCCTGGAACACTCACTAGTTTCCCTTTCCTATTGGAATGAAGGCACCCCTTCTTTCCTGGACAACAGGAGCCAAAAGTCACTTTGAGCGGCTCATCACACAGGGTTGTTTAAAAGCTGCGTCTATGAAGACATCCCTGTTACGGGCATCGAAGGAGATCAAGCACATCTCCACGAAGCCTGGCAGATCTTAGAAAAGGAAAATTCCTGCCACTTCCTCCCCCTTCCATCTTTTAAGAGCAAACTGCCTCACATAAGTTATCCTGAAGGTCGGACTCAGACAAAGGACCACTGGCCGCTGGCTCATTCCTTCCCATCAGGAACCTCTTTAAACAACCACACTAGGGTTTTCTCCTTAGGGTTTGACCCATTTGAGGTGCCTAAACAAAAGGGAAGTAGTCTCACACTACCAGCCCATACTTTATGTTCCACAGGAAACAAGCCCAGTTTTATCAGCTAACATTTATTCGTCATGAAGTGTTTTGCCAAACACTACTTACGCTAACTATGTAATCTCAACACATACTGACGGAGACTCTCTCCTTGACCAAATTTGAGTCCAGCTCTCTCAGCCTTCTCTTCGACTAGGTGTCAGCCTTGGGATTCCATATCTATCCTCGCTGAGTCCAGTTTTAGCAAGTCTCCTCTTAAGTCAGTTTACAGAGGATTCCTCATCTTTGGTATCTGATCGCACTGGCTTGCCTTCAACAGGAATCCTGTTAAGTGGTTTATCAAGAATCTCTCTACCCTCATGTCTCCCGTTAATAATTTTCCATCCATTGATCACCTCACCTTGCACTGTGGCTACAAATTCCCAGGTGCCTTCGCTACATTCAGAATCAAGCCTCAACTCTCTCCCTTGTTGCAATGCCCTTATTGCAAGCTTTGAATACAGTCTTCCTTACCATTTTAACAAGAGTCGAATAATTTTTTCTTGAACAACAGGTACCACTATTATTCCCACCGAGCAAACAAGGAACTGAGGCACAAACGACAACTCCAGTATTATTTGTTAGCATGTAGTAGAGACAAAATTTGAAGGCAAAGAGCCTGACCAAAATCCATACACTTAACCATTTCCTTCAACTGCCAGGATGCTACAAAGTTACTGTGATCCCCTTGCTAGGGATAACGCTTACTTTAAGAGCCACTACGTCAAGTCAGACTGGAAACCCCTGAGTGGTCCCGTCTTCCACAAATAAGCTATAAAACAAAATTACAAGAGACCCTGCCCTTTCAGTCTTGTTATCCAAGATGATCCCAGCAAACTGGACCAGCTAAATGCCTCCACCCTTGACCAGTTTTCCTGTAGCTAGAAAGACCCAGCTTCACAGCATAATTCACTGAACACTGTCCATTTGTAAAGTGCTATACTAGGCACTAGAAGACACAGACATATAAGACATTCTGGTTCTGATCCATGTGCTATGGTCATGAAACATCCTAGCAAGGTAAAAAATCTAACTGAGCAGCATACTAACCTAGCATCATTTACCTTTATCTTTTCTATAATTACCACTTCACTTCATTCCCAGAGACTAGAGAAAAATGCAGCTATAATGCAAGCTGGTTTGCTCCAGACCAGCACTTTTGATATCCAGGTAGAAGGTCAATGGTCCACAGAAAAAGGACCCAGGTTGTATCGTTTCAACAAGCCATACAGGGCCTTCTGCTCACCTTCTGCCCCAAGCCGCCAGCCTCTATTAATCTGATAACCCAGATGTGTGTAGAGATCTAAAGGCATTGATGCCAGGCCACAATGTTTTTCTTTGAATTAAAAATCATTTGAGATTCTGTTCCTGAGCCAGTGTAGCCTGGGGCCTGTAAAAAGGACAGCTGTAAGAACCTGCTCACCATCCCTGCGGCTCATCACTCAGGATGAGGGTACAGCTCCACAGGCCTCCAGCTAGCTCACCCTCTGGCAGGAGGTTACGTCCTACAATCATACATAGGACAAAAGCCAGCCACACCATCAGAAGCCATAAGAAGGCCAAAAGGCAAGCAGTCATCCTCAGATCAATTTCATTTCAGTAGCTCTGCTTCCCAATGCTGCCCTGTTATAGTCCTAAATCTTATTTCCCTTGATTTCTGAAATGTGTTTGTTTCATCATTCCTCCATGGTTTGCATGTCTTCTTAACCATTAGCTTATCCTTGACCACTGGCATATATAAGCTGTCTTAAAAAGGGGTCTCCCTGTTTTCTCTCAGCTTGTCCATTCATTCATTCATTCATTCACCAAATATTTATTGGGAGCTATTAGGCACCAGATTGTGTAAGACAGTGAAGATACAAACGAGTAAGATAACACCCTTGTACTTAAGGAAGTCAGGGTCAAGTAAAGGAGACAAATATGTAAATCAATCATTGTAATGCACCCAATGAAGTTTGTTCAAAGCTCAGAAATAGTGCAGAGGAAAGTAAAATTGGGAGGACCGCGGACATTTTTCAGAGAGATCGAAGAGAAGGAAATAAATGTGCTAGATCCTAAAAACCAGAGCCGGGGCGGGGGGAGGGGGAGCGGGGGCGGGGATAGGGGAGGGTTTCCAGAAGGAGGAACTAGTACAATCAAAAACAAAAGAAAACAAAAGTGCCAGCTGCAATTAGGAAAACACAGTAAGTTCTTCACTGTCAAAGTATGGTAAGTGGCAAGTTATGAGACACAATAGGAGATGAGCCACAAGAGAGACAGAGAGAGAGATTTTGGAATGGCTTATGGGATCCACTAAAGACTTTATTTAGTAATATTGATAGCCTACAATTTTTAAGGTGTACAATGGCCAAGGCCCTGCCATGCATTATGTCACCTGGTTTTTATTGGATCCCCGTGAAGTCGGTATTATAGTTGAACCATAAAAAACTGACTGGTATTGCACCATTGGACCAATGGACATGGACATCTCACAGTTCAACCTAATTCTGAGGAGGACTGACCAGAGAAGAAGACTGAGAGGTGGGCACTGATGTTAGCATAGAGATCAGGAAAAAGAGAATTTACTTCCCTCCCAACCCACCTCCTTGTTTCCACAGCCCCATTTCTCATCTGCCCGGTGCTACCAGTCAAGGCCCAGGCCTCGGTGCAGCCATCACCGTCTGAACTATCACGAGGCAGGTCCTCACCACTGGCACTGAATAATTCCCACATCAGAATGCTTCTACTGACTCAATAAGAAAGTGTCATTGTCTGAATTATGTAACTGCACTCTCTCTGTAATCAGAAAATTCCCTAAGAGTAGGACTCATTTCATGGGTTTTTGTTCTTGTTTTTGTTTTAATTTCAGGGCAGTTACTGTGAAAATAATTAAATTTCTGAAGTTCTGGTACTTTTCATGTAATTTCCTAAAATTACTCATTGAGAATCATCCGTAAAATACTCCTTTTTTTTTTTTTTTTTTCCTGCTGCTGCTGGAAGCCCCAAAGGAACTGGCGACTCCTGAAGTCAACGTTACCCTCTTGGATTACACCTGGAAGCCAGTGAATTAGCAAGGCTAGCTGCTCCTAAGCGCACGTGAAACTCCCATACGAAACGCTGACACAAACGTGAACATTCAGATGGCAGCCCAGACCCAGACGACATCATATAACCAATGGCAAAATTCCGCTCCTAAAATTTGCTCCTGCCTTCCAGTTTTCATTGAATGTTTTCTATCCCATAGGAAAATTGCTTCCTTGATACACAGGTCACTTTCATGATCCTCACTTCACTCACACACACAGTTTCATTTCCTTTCCCATTTGTAACGTGCTGCTCTAAGCAGCATTTTCTCTTCGGAATCTGTTGTAAAAGAAATCATGACATTTCATTGAACACAGCGTCAAACATCTATATGAACACACAGATACGTGTATTACAAGCATGAATGAGTTCCATATGTTTTTCGGAAACATAGGGTTCTCCTAGAGCAAGAGGGCACCCAGTGTTAATTATACGCACATGAATTTTACTTAATAGTCTGCCCGTGGCTTTGATTTCTGAGAAAATTAACATTTCGGTCTATGTAAATAAGCCCTGCCTTTGAAAGAAACAGAAGGGAAAATAGTGTTTTTCCTTTCCTGCAAAAGGACTTCCTCCTTCTGGTTTGTATGCAACAGCTGAGGTCAAGGGAAAATCTTCTCCCTGTCTTCCAACACTCACCTTCCCTTGACCTTGATTAATGTCTAGAACAGCTCACAAACCATGATTGGCCATCCAGGCCTTACTCCACACCTAAAGGAAATCAGAGACAGTTTCTGCACAATGCAATGTGCCTTTGCAATCATTTTAAGTCAATACACAATGAGAGCTGCCACAGAGTGTGCTCTGGCAGATGGCTCTTTCCCTGCCCACCCCCAGAAAACACAGCTATGCCGAGCTTTCATTTGATCTCCCAGAGGCTTTAATGCACATTACATGATCTCATTGCCCTTTATATGTGTTAACGTGTATGTTACATGCTCAAACATGAGCACGTTTGCAAATCTACCCCCGCCCTCCAAGACAAAGGGAAAAAAGACTGACGATTCTCTGAAACTGCCCTCATGTGGCATGATCGTCCTCACTGTGAGCTTCAGAAGGGCAAAAAGCTCAAAGAATTCAGCTACATTGTCACCTTTCTACCTAGGAAACAGGCTCTGGAACAAAAACAAAATCACTTCCTACTGAGCAATCATGGATGCTTGTAACACATTATTTCAGGAAGAAAAACTTCTAAGGTAGTTTTTTGTTTTTGTTTGTTTGTAAAATTATGTCTACATATCTCTGGCAGCTATTTGGTTAGAAGTCTTTTGATGTCGAGTCGTGACACTAGTCAGTATTGCCAGAGGAATCATTTCAGCTGACTTTGGGGTCCTTGTGGGGCCCCATAGAGCATCCTCAGCCAAAGCCTTCCTCGGCTACCTGGCAACTTTGGGAAATGAGCTGGGTAGGAGAATCCCGACACGTGGCTCTGAAACGTTCCACCTGACCAGGTGTGTGACCAATGAGAGTCACTGATCCTCTATCAAGCTGCACTTTCCTCGTTCAGAAATGGGGTATTAGTCCAGGTCAGACAATCTCAACATTCAAAAATAGGAGGAAGAGTGAGTAAGCCACGGCACAGCCCAGCTAAGGATTACTCTGGAGTCAGGATGAAAAATGAGGGACCACCCCTGGTGTTGGCATGGAAAGAGTTCCAGGATGCACTGACATACTGTAAAAAGAAAAAGAACAAAGCACAAAACCAAAACTACAAGATATTCTCATTTTATAGAAAAAGCATATTATTCCATGTAGAAACGTAAACTATAAACACATGTTTATGTGTAAATACATATGACTATATAAACACGTGTACAGATATACAGATATATGTACGTGTGGCATACCTCTCCATACTTAGAAATAGGTCTAAAAAGGATGTTCATCGTATTGATAATAGGAATTATCCCCAAAGAGGGGAGTATGCTTGGGGTTGATTAAAGAGGGGAATTTTCTCTTTATCCCATGTTCTTTGGCACACTGAGTGTTTTGGGTTTTTTTTTTTACAATAAGAACATGTTTCTATATAATTTGCATAACCTAAAAATAAATAAGCTCAAGTTCATTCATTTATTTGTTATTTATTCTCTTAAGATTCAACAAATGCTGTGGCCGACAGCTAGCTGCCTCACCACTCTCCATCCCTCCCTTCTCCCTGCTAACACGACCCTGGCTTTTGAAGAGGCAATGTCCCAAGGTGAACATTTGTTTTCCCCACCTTCCTTGCAGCTCCAAAGAGCCAGGAGATACATTCTGGCAAAGGGGAAGAATGGACATGCCAGGGAGGGGTGGGTGGTACCTCCTGTCCCCGTCTTGAAGAGACGGGATGTCGGGAACTGTAGCGGCCACCCTGCCAACGTGAAGTGTCAGGTGTGAGGGCGAGAGAGCTGCAGGAAGGCCTGATGTTGTTTAGCCACGAAACCAACAGCGGCTGTTACCTACCTTCGCAATTCTGGTTTTATTAAGAGATATAAACCCCTATTAGTTCAAGCCACTGTAAGCTGAGTGTTTGTTACTAACGGCTAAATATATTGCCAATCAACCCAAGTGCCTATGATGCACTGAGCAGGGTTGAGCTAGAGACATTGATTTTATAAGAGAGAGAGGAGGAAGTATCAGCAGCAAAAAGCATCTGAGATTATGGGACAAGATGAGATTCAAAATATAAATAAAAAAAGGGATGCCCTAATTTCTTCATAGGGGTATTGAGTCAACTAAATAAAATTCTTTATATGAAAGATATAAAATGTAGGAGTAACAATATACAAATAAAAAGGCTGGGTGGGTGTGGGTGTGGGTGTGGGTGTGTGTGTGTGTGTGTGTGTGTGTGTGTGGTCAAGATGTGCTATAGATAGTGGCTAAAATTTTGTTCTGAAGTAAAAACAGGGTTTGAAATGCGGACACATGACACAGGAGAGCTACGAGCCTCAGGAAAACTATTCCATTTCTCCGCATCTCTTACAGATTAGGAAACTGATTGAAATTACTACATAAAATTACTGCAAGGATTAAATAAAATAATATATCAGAGACCTCTGCACAGAGCCTGGCACATGGTGGCCCTCAGGACAAGTCAGTCATTGTTATAAAGGATGACTTTAGGTACATACGAAGGCCCCTAGGTGCTAAAAGCCCCCTACTGCCTCCCTACTAGTCAGAGAAAGTCCCACAATAGCTTCTTTCAGGCTCATGGCCTCAGAGATCACTGTCATAAAGAAACATACAGCTCACCTGAGGAAGGTTAAACCTTGATATTCCAGAAATATTTATAGGGCAGCTCTGATAAGCGAGCAAGTTACTGAGGGTGATTAAAGAAAAAAGAATGCCGAAGATAGGCTCTATGCTCTGAGAGAACTTGAAGGCTTAAGACGTAAATGCAAGGAATGTGAACTAAAAACTAGAGATAAATAACTGCTCAATGCCATATAAGAGATGTCACTAGCCAAGTGTGATTAATTTGCCAAGGAGTGATGCGGGGAAGCCTTACAGCCATCGAAAGGCCAGAGAGATGGCTGTGGAGGATGATCCGCTTCCAGGAGAAAAGGGATTTGCAACGAAGGGAATGACTTTCGACAGGCAGGGCAGAGCAGAGGAGCATACCAGGAAGAGGGTGGAACATTGTCCAAACCATGAAAACAAGAAACTCCCGAGCATATTTGGGGGTGATGCTGGGTTGCAGACCATGAGCATGAGAGTGAATCTGACCAAAACAAAGGGGTGAAGCAAGGGACATGACATATCGTGAGAGAGAGGAAAACAAGTAGCTGGGAGTCTGAAGTTTAAAATGCCGTGGAAACGACCAGAGCCTTGTGCTGACACTAGTCAAGAAGCAACATGTAGAACTCCAGGGCTGAGAGAGTGAGCTGGAGGAGGCAATCCACTGGAGCCTGTTGTAGTAACCTGGATGGTACATCATGGCGAGAGCCTGAACTAGGCCGAGTCAGTGGAAAAAACAAAAATTTTAAGCCAAGCAGCAATCAATGAACCCTTAGTCAAATGGCAAGTCCTTTCTGGTTCTCTTTTTATTGATTCTCACCTCCACTCACAGTAGTTTGTAAAATTAGTTCTTATATGGAGTGAGACCTTGCGGGGGAACAAGCCCAGGATAGGTGTGTCAAGAGGAAGCAACGGAGAAGGGAAAGCTTAGGAGCCAGGTCCCTGCCTCAGAAGGCAGGTGGAGAACTGTGTGCCAGCCAAGGTATGTGTAGGGATCCTAGGCTCCTAGGGACCTAAAGAGAGAGGAGCAGGAAGGAAGACAGCAGAGGAGAAAAGGATTAGTTAAGAGAAATTTGACCCATCTTGACTAATGGATAGTCTGAGCTTCAGCTGAACTCAAATCAGTTCAATCTCTCAAATATTAAGACAGCTCCTCCTGCACGAGCTCAGAGTGTGCTAGCAGGTCTCAGGGCTGCGCTCAGATATCTACAATGCACAGCCCAGATCGCTGCCACTGGGAGCAACCAAGTGCTTTGTGAGCTCAGCCAAAGAAAGCGCGTCCCCTGGCTGGACTGACATCAGTTAGGTTGGAGGAAGCCGACTTCTTTGTAAGTAAGTGGGCTCTTGGAGAAAGGAGAAGAGTTCTAAAGAAAAAGAACCTCATAAACCCAGTCCCAACTGCAAAAAAGACTTGTGCTGCCTGAAAACAGAATAGACCAGTTTTTCTGTAGTAAGAAAGGAACGGGATTATAAAGATGAACAAATTGAAGCCAGCTCAGAATGCCAGGTGACATGTTTGTCTTCACTGAGTAGAGTGGAGAGTCACTGAAGGATCTTCCCCAGGGAAAGAAGCACGGGTAGCTATATGTTTGGAAGATAAATCTGATGGGGGTGGGGAGGCAGGGGAAGGGCATGGACAGGAGAGAAGCATTACAATAGGACAGGTAAGAGGTAATGAAGCCTCCACCCAAGGAAGTGACAGCAGTAATGGAATAGGAGAGGCAGGGGTGAGCAACATATGGGAAAAAGACTCTATAAGGCCAGAGTGTCAATTGAACACAAGGTGAGGAGGAGAAAGGTGTAAAAGTCAGTCGAAGGTATAAAGCTTAGGTGTGACTAGGAGAGATGGTTTGTTTGTTCACATTGGGTCTGAGGGGCGCACAGGATGTCCAAGTAGGCAGTCAGAGATATGCCTGACTCCAGGGGAAGGTGCAGAAACATCCCATTTGTGGGGAGGAAGAGGAGCCAGGGGTTGGGGTGGAATAAGGCAAGATTCTACTATATCAAGTTTCTCTGAGTACAGAAAAACTCCTTTGGGAAGCTACAGTGGTGTTTGTGGGAGTATCAGGACTCTGTAAAGAACATGAGGAAGACTAGGAACTAATGACTCAAGAACTGGAGAGGGATGACAGAGGAACTGGAAGAAGCAGGGCGGTCAGACAGCTCAACATGGGTTTTGTGGAGGTCCTTGCAAGAGATTAGTTCAGAGTCTGAAGTTGGTATCAGAGTCAGCCAAGTTCAATGCCAAGGATGAGGCCAAAAGTGGGTTTGTGGAGGGTGGTTTAAAGAATCGGGCATGTCTCCACAGGCACTAATGCTCTAACAGAGGACACAGAGCTTCCACAGTACAGAGGCAAGGCATCCTGAAGCCTACGCTCTAAGTCTTCAAGAATCCATGTATGGAGACCGAACTGATTTTCTCTGAAAGTTGTGTGGAGGTGACAGGAAGGTGAAGGGAGAGGGAGATTATTTTCGGGGTGTCCTGAGAAATCAGAGCCTGTGCCGTCAGTCCAAACCTATATAGCGTATGTCCTAACTTCTGCCTCCGTAACACTTTTTCTCATGACAACTGGAGGTGTCCACAATGCAGAGCTGTAAATGTAGGGTAAGAGCGAGGCACAGTTTACGAAAGTCCAGTGCACATTTATTGAGCAATCACTGTTACGTGCCAGTCATGGGCTTGGCTCTAGAAATTAAAGATGAACCAGGCACTGTGTGTTCCAACGCCTAGGGCTGCCTAACAAACCACCCCACATCGTGCGGCTCACAACCACCACCAGTCTATTATGCTCATGATTTGCGGGTCAAGAATTCAGTAAGAACATAGAGAGGTGGCTCCAACAGCTGGAGAGGACTGTGATAGCCTGACTAAGGCCACACGTCTGTGGCACAGTTTCTGGCTCTCCCTCAGATTCCTGGATTTCAAGTGGCTTCCTCACAGCATGGTGGTCTCAAGGCAGTCAGACTCCTTACATGTCCAGCCATGGAGGCAGACAAGCAGAGAAAATGGAGGAAGCAGAACCTGTCAGCCCCTTTGAAGGCCAGGCCCCAAAGTAATAGAGCATGACTTCCACCATATCTTCTTTGTCAAAGCAGTGACATCCAAGTAAAGGTAGGGACGAAATTTATGGTAGTGTTGTTGTAGACAAACTGCCACACTGAGCTTGCCTGTGAGGAGATGATTAGTCTGGGAACTCAATGAGGACAGGTCCCCGACCTGTCTGGTTTCTTGCTGCATATCCCAGTGCCTGTTACATCTCCTGACACATAATACACACGATATTTATCAGATGAGTTAAGAAACTGTGTCCAACAAAACTCCAAACCCAAGAATATCCCTTCAGCAAAAAACTGGGTGTGCCCTCAGAGACATAGTTTTAAGGATCACTGTGGAAATTTGAGGAGGAAACCTGGCCTTGATCCTCTAGTTTGGTATTAATAGGCCATATCTATCAGAAAATGGCCAAATGTCCACATTGTGTTGTTAGAATGATCTCAACACCCATCTACGAATCTACCACTCCAACACGAACTCTAAGATATGAAACGAAAGGACTATTCCCACTGATTTCACATGGTCGTCCTGACACTCCTGCTAAGATGGCCTGGATGGTACACAGCCTCAGGGTTCCCTTCATCCCGTTCACCTTCAAGAGCCGGTCAGAGCCAGCCCTAAGCAGTCAGAAGTGTGCTTGCTTACACCTGGGTCACGGCCCAGGCTTACTCAGCTTTCCTGAGCCGAAGTAGCCAGAACACCTTGGGCCCCATCTACAACTGTAGTTAGAAGATGAACACTTCCTGTTTCAGGAGGGAGACAGAACACCAGGGAAAAGCAAACTGCCAGCATCCCACCAGACCAGCCCTGTCTCGGCCATGTAACCTCCCTCGGGCCTGGAGGCCAGAGAATGGTGTGGGCTGCCTAGTCATGTCTTTGGTACACACACGATGTCCTTAATGCATGTCAGAATCTCTTAAAATAATAAAGCCAACATTTATTGAGTATTTAACACAGGTCCAATGCTGTATAAATCACTATACGTAAATGATCTTCCTGAAGCATGATTTTTATCCCCATTTTACAGATGGAAAAACTGAGCTTTAAAAAATTGGAGAACGTTCCTCCACTCACAGAGCTGGTAGGTGACAGAAGTAATATCTGAACACAGGCAACTGAATTCAGAGTGTATTTTCTTTAACTATGTTCTTTAACCACATGATGCTGCCCCTTCTTCCTCCCTGAGGCAGTGAGTATGGAGCTGGTTGATGACCAAGACTACCATCAATACACAGAAGCCTGATTGGACACTTGGAATTAGGGCTGGTATTCAGGATGCAGAGTCAATGATGAATCAGCCCGCTTGGCCAGTGAGATCCTACAGGGGCCCTGAGCTTCTCTGGCTTTCCCTGTGGCCTGGCCTCCCCTGTGTAAGGTGGCACCACTAACAATCACACCTCTTTTTAACTGAGCAGATATGTAATGATGCTCCCTAGTGCTCTTGTGGATGAGTGTGTTCTTCCAGAAGAGTTAATATCTACGTGAGAAGGGAAAATTCAGCTTCCTGCCCGAAAGTCCACCCTGCCTTCTTTTCCATCACTGCACTTTAACAAATCCACCATAGGCTTTCTCTTTATACCTTGTCAGGAAGCCAAGAGTGGCATTTCAAAGGACACATTTACCCCCTAGCAATTTCTCTCCTCCACCACCATGTGCTTTCTTCTCGTAAAATCGGACCAGACAATAAAGCTGGAAACCCGGCTGTAAGACGGATGTTCTAGTCCTTTCTGCCTCCCTCCTGTCTGTGTGGCTCAGGAGCTGTGCTCTGTGAACAACAAACGTTTAAAGGAAACTGCTTCGAGACGGAGACAATCACAGTTTAGCAACAACAACAAGTAAAAGGCTTTAATTGATATAGCAGAGAGAGGTGAATTTGAGAGAACATATGGCCCCCAAATAATGAACGGGACAAAACTGCAAGAAAAAAAAAAATCTCGACCTCAGGTTTCTGGAAAGCTCTACCTTATTCTCACCAACATCTGGAGCACATACACCCAAAATAGGCTGTTTCTGCGAAATGTAACCAAACAAATCGACGGCTCTGCTCCTCATTTCAAACACTTTCGTTTTTACAATGAATGGGAAATCTATGGCCATCACTGTTAGATCATTTACAATTAAAAAATCAGCAGGTAGACAGATTATAGGAAATAAAACAGAGTTTCATATATTCTACAATCTTATCGTCTCCATCAAAAACGAGCTGCTAAAATAAACCCCAGAAGTTTTATATTTTTGTCTGCCACGTTTTGTTTTCTTACCCCTATGTAGGACTAGAAGAACAGACCTTCGGTGGGACTTAACACAAATTCGACTTCCCCAGACTCGAGATATGGCAATTTTACGTGAAATTAAAAGCCATTTGTGGGTTTCTCATTCCCTCTATTTTTTGTGACAGTTGGCAGATGAACTTTTCCATTCTCCAAATTCCAAAAGTGAAAAGTATAAAGTTACATGTGTGTTGATCATCAAAACAAAAAGACAAAAATTGTAGCATATCTAGTGGCAGAGGGCCACTTAATCAAAATAAGGATCTATTAACTGCTGGGCATGAAAAACGGACATCCCCCACTTTATTGTTTTCCTGTCGTTTCCTCCACAGAATTTAAACACATAGCTCAGAGAGTGGGCTTCATTTTCCTCACCCATAAAATAAAAGTGTGGGATTGATGACCTAGCTGCCTTCCCAATTCAGACCAATTCTACAATCTTACGCACAGTGTTACACAATGTTACATGTGTTTATATATATAAAATATGCTGACATGTCAAGATAATTTTAAAACAAAAAAAGATTTTTCCCTGCATCTGACATGCATTTAGCCTCTCTCAGCCTTGGTCCTTAAATCTGAAAAAAAGTAAAGACCTGGAATCATGGGTGGAAAATAGGTTTCAACTTGCTTGCCAAATCTTATCCTTTGCCAGAATCTTTATGTTGAAAAGCATCGGTGAAGCTATGCCTGGGCTCAGCATAAAAGAGTGCTTACATTTATAATGAGTATTTATAATGAGTATTTATATATAGTGAGCATTTATAATGAGTAATTACAATAAGTTATAACACAAGGCAGATCATACGTGATATTTCTATCGCTCTCAATAAGCCAATTAAAGTCTAAATCCTATTCCCTTTGTGAGAGATTTGGTGTGAGGACAAAGAGAAATTTGGACTCTATCCATCGGGATTTCACAGCCAAAAAAGAGGACCAAAGAGATTGAATTATTTGCCTGTGGCTCAAAACTTGAACCCCAGAATTCTGAGTCCAGATCTATAATATGATCACACATGACCTTCCTTGAATTCTATCAAGCTCTAAGCAAGGGAATGTCTGCGTACCTGAGGTCAATGAATCAGAGAGGATCCAGCCAGGAAGTAGAAACATCCCCTCTCTAGATATTTTAAAGAGAGTGAACTCAATCAGGGGGTTGGTTACACTGATAACTAAAGTTCTAAGAAGCAAAACAGGTGAAGCAACCCAGGGATTAGGAACAGAAAGTTGCTATCATCCTTTTACTGAAAGAACAGGGAGGTTGATGATGTTCCAAGAATCATTTCAGAGGCTGTCTGGCAAAAGCTGGAATGGTGGAAGGGCAAACTGTGGGGACTGGAACCATGGAAGAAATGCAGCTAGTGACGAAACATAAGACAGAGAGAGAGGTGTCCCGTCTTCTCCCCATCCTCCCCGCTTCAATCTTCTGCAAATGTCTCCATTGACCAGACTTACTCAGAAGCCAATTAGCAAAAGAGTCTAAGAGACAATAGTTGTAGAACTGTAAGCAACTGCAGGCATGGATGAAATAATAGATAAGTAAATAAACATAGATATGGTTTCAGGCCATAAGATGAAACTAGAAGGCTACATCTATATCCTAAGGATAAGCCCAATTTTTCCTACCTAATCTATTAACTATTCCTATTAATAGACAAAAACATCTCCCCTCACACAAATGAAGCAGGAGAAGATCTTTTCTTTATACTGAGTCTCTTGACTCTAGACTCATGGTCAAGAGGCAGAGATTAGTACAGGGAAGTTTAAATGGAATCTTGCACTGAAGCCAAACCAAAAACAACCTCCTATTCAGATCACTCCAACTCTTGTGTGAAGTTTTAAGATCTTATGAGGGAAAGGAAAGTACCAGAGAAGGAGGCCTAGGAAAATAAGCTCCCCTCAGAGACCAGTAAGTTAAAGTTCTCTTTAAGCTGTAAACTAGAGATAGTTCTAAAGCTACAGGATTCCCAACTTCAGGACCCAACACAAGGATTCCCAAACTGTCTACAGCAGATAGATGTTCTGGCCATCTTGATCAGAACCACTTATAGACCCCTATTAAAGACCTAAACTCAAGACCCTACACGTGACCCATGGAATTAGTAAAACTAGAGACAGAACTTGAGTACTGCATTTTTGGAAGCGTCTCTAAGATATTTTGGGAATAAGGGGTTTTGGACAAAGAAATCCTTGGCATCAACAAGAAATTCAGGATGTAGCCACCAGCATTCCTTCCAGGTGTGCTAGCGATGCCCTTTAATGATACGTGTCATCAACGGCTGCCAAGAGCGTATCTCTCCGGTAATGCACAAGATGGCCTGCCTGCTGCCCAGACCTACGTCTTGGGCTCTGCTCCACCTCTGGTCTGTGTATCACAGTTCTCTAGTCCTTTTTTCTCTTCCCTGAAGAAAATGTCAGGAGCTGGACAGTTCAGAACGCTGGCTCCCCCTCTCCGCTGAGTCCTCCCGCATTCCCTCTCATTTTGGCCTCTCCTGAAGCTGGGGGCCCCCAAGCTGCCAGCTCCTCTTGTCTCCCATGTCACGGTAAGTGGCAGAGGAAGTGGCTGTCATAGATACAGCTGCCCCAGCTGTGGGTCTGGGAGGCTTGCCTGTCACAGGTGCTGGGTGCTCTGTTCCCTCTGGGGTTGACTGGGACTAAAATGCCCAAAGGGCTGGGGCCATGTTGCACCTGATACTGGGAGGTGAATATTTTCTTCACAGGTAAAGCCTGCAGGATTCCACTCCACAGATTTACGGCGTTCCTTTCTGCCCGTTGACGGGGAGGGATGTGGACAGTCTTGTTATTTGGGCCTGGTATAACATTGTTTCTTTTCCTTTAAACAGTCTACAGGGGCCACCTTCCCGGAGATGAAAGATGAAAAGACAGTGAGATTACCTGCCAGGATCATTTAGGCTTTAATGATTTTCACATGAGTTCTCCCAGAGACGCCAAACAGCAACCGAGTCATAGGACGCTGTTCTAATGAAATTAAAATTACTAAAATAAACTGCCAGGCATCTGGAAAGCACCGAGAACACCACATATTATGTAAACTGACATCCAAAGATTGTACACCTATATGGCCCTTGAGTTGCAACGAAGCTGTGATGCATGCTAAAGCCTTATTTTTTAAATCCTAATATCTTTGTGAGTGGATTTTAATCACTAGGTAGCCAAATCATAGTCAATATTAATTTCCTTTATGTTATCCAGTGGTTTAGTTTCTTTGTGTTGAATTCTCAAACTCACATTTACATACATTCTAGAGTTGCAAAACAAAAGAAGGACTATTCAAATGAAAAGTAATAATAGTATTGCCCCCTCCCTTTTACATCTAGCTGTGGTGAAGAGTCCATTAGAAAGAGACTTAGGATATAAAGGTCTAAATACAAATACATTGTGGCTTTATGAGCTCCGTATGTTACCCTTTTCAGAAAAAAAAAAAGAATATTAAACACCAAATGACATTCAGTTTGATCATGAATATTGATAATATAATACTTATTTTAAATATAATGTATTCATCAGTACTCAACCAAAAGTAAAATTAAACTCATCAGGATCGGAATAACTGTTTGGTTTTGCAAAAGTCAAGGACCCTTGTTGGGTGGCTTAATGACTTCTTGTTTGTGTTCTGTTTGCATAAATTATCCATCAAGTGCAGCCATTACACCGGATGCAGCATGGCACTTGTGGCGGAGTGAGAGCGGCATCAGGACACTCATTAAGGGGAATGTGATTGGAATGGAGTCATCACTCCGCGCCTGGCAAGGATCTGCTGTCCCCATTCTCCATCCCTTTGTACCAATTCCATCTGAAGTCGGAACTGGGCTCAGAGACCTGGATTTTTAAAGGCAATGGATGCACTCAAACAATAGGCGCTGTAAATGACAGCTGCTCTGCCCTGTAGCCAAGAGTGATAAAGAAAAGGGGAGAAAGCCAGGATCACGGGTTTCAAGGCAATCAGACGAGTCCCCGAGAATGCAGGTGCTGCGCAACGCTCTCTCCATCCATCTAGCGGTTTATGTTCCACAAAAGAAATTCCTTTTCTTAATATCGCAGACATTCTTTCCACCTCATGGTGTTACTCCCCCATAAACGGGGATGGAACGGACCCAAGTCATGCTGTGCATAATACTAATTAAGTAAGACAGACAAAAATAATGGCCTCCCCGTTTCACATAACACAATCATCACGCTCCAGTATGGACACATCCTGCAGCTATTCCGACCGTAATTGTATTACTCGACTCAGGAAAACCTCTGCGAATGTTGTTGTCTAGAAAGAAACAAAGCAAAATGAAGTTGTAGAACACCAGAGAAGCCAAATCGTAAGAAGAGGGGAACTTCCCGATCGAGTGATAAGAAGTGGTGTGTCTGAGATGTACAGAACTGAGCGTATGTTGGGCTGGAATAAACAATGCAGGTGAATCGAAGGGGAGCGAGAAACACAATCACCTCTCATCGTAATCTTAAATAAAATGGCCTGTGTACCTAGCGACAGTTCTGGTTTGGACCACAGACATTCAGCTCTGAAATAAGACATGAAGAGCATTATCAAATGATGATCCTCACCCTAATCGAGCCTTGGCTGAACCCACCCTCAAGGCTGGGACACTGTTACCAGCAGCTTCAGCTTGTCACAACTGTGACATGCAAGACAGCATAACCCTGCAAGACCCACACAGCTGGGGCTCAGTGTCTGGCTATAACTGGCTGAGATTAGTCTTTAATACTCTAAACTCACACCCAAAATGGCTGAGAGGTGATGTGCTTAGTTACAAAGTACATCCTCAGGCCTGGCAATAGCTCAGAATACAAGCCGACAGATGGGTTCAAGTACATGAAAGGACACTGGACACACAGGTGACAGGAAACAGCTGTGCTCCATTTACACAGAGGACAGGAACAGAGCGAATGAAGTTTAAATTACAACAGGCAGGTGTGACAGGTATAAAAAGACAGAAATGAGGACAAATAAGTTATTTAAAAAGGGAAACATTATCAGATGGCACAAGGAGAGTGCGAGAGAAATGGACGTTAAAATATCGAATGTCAACATACATGAACATGGCAAAACGACATGTTAATTAGCACCATCAACATGTACGCCAAAAACTTTTTCATAAAATATCATTTTGAACAATACGAAATTGTCATTTCGGTAGACCAGCTTCATATAATTCAATAATAGTTCTGCCTTAAATCAGAACCTTGAAAAGCACCTTGTGCATACTAGAAAATCCATAGGTACTTGTAGGATGAATGAATCAAAAAGGAGAGTATTTAACTGAAAAAAGCAAGAGATTTCTCGTTTGTTTGGCCTAGGAAGCAGTCTGTCGTGTAGATTTCTTTTTCTCATCCACATCGATTACTTGCTACCCAAGGCATCTCCTCTGAGTCTGTCACTGAAGTTTTGCTCCCTATTTGTAAACACTGTTAATAACCATCTCCTTCATTCTTTCAGATGATCAACAATGATGGTTAATAAAGATCATCGAGTCCATATTCTTTTCTCAACTTTTCAGCTATTAATTGGAAAAACAGATACCAGTGGATCAAATACTCATGGTTTGCTTTCAAGTCTTCATGCTGGTTTTTAAACACCAAAGAGAAAAATGTTCATCTTCATTGAAGAAGAGTTAATGGCCAAGTGTACATTGAGCTTGTTGAGACATATGTAATTCCTTAACATCCTAACATATGCCAACTCGATTCCTTCAGTTGCATAAGCCAGAAAACCTTGCGGTGATCCTAATTTTATTTTTTATTCTGCTCACACCCCATATCCAATCTATCAGCAAATCTTGTAGCACTACCTGCAAAATATATCCAGAATGCAGCCAGTCCTCACCTCATCTGCTATTCATCCTTGCACAAACCCCCAACTTCCTCCAAGGCCAAGCCATGATCCTCTCTCACTAGATTATTTTAAGAATTTCTAACTTGTCTCCCTGTCTCTGTCCTTGCCTCCCCAACACCCTATTCTCCATTGGACAGAAAAATCATCACCCTCACAAGCTTCCATTAACTCTCCATATTGCTCAAAGTAAAAGCCAAAGTCTTAACAACATTCTAAAAAGCCATACACCCCATTACCTCACTGGATTTTTTTCCTGCTACTCTCTCTCCTGCACGTTCTGCTCAACCGTATTGCCCTCCTCCAGATATTCACTCAAGTTTCACCTTCTCAGTGAGGCATTCCCCAGGCATCCATCCTAGATGACAACCAACCCTCCACCAACACTCCACGTCTCCCTTCTCCATTTATCTCTCTCTTAGCCTTTCTAGTGGTTTTAAAATATATTGACAAATTCTTAGATATTTCTCCCTTTGAAATAGGAGCCTCGTTCCGTTCCTCTTGAGAATAGGCTTCACTTAGTGACTCACTCTGACAAATAGAATGTGCTGGAAGTAACGGGCTATCACTTTGAAGACTGAATCTTAACAAGACATTGTAGCTTTCTCCTTGCACGCTCTCTCACTTTTGGATCACACTCCCTGAGTTTGGAAGTCAGCTGCCATGTCACGAGGACACTCAAGCAATTCAACAGGGAGGCCCACGTGGCCTCTGCCAATAGCCATAGCACTGACTCATCATGGAAGTAGATCTTCTGGCCCCAGTCAAGTCTTCAGCTACCACAGACCCAACCAATAGCTTGACTGGAATCTCATGACAGGTCTGAGCCAGAAATACATCTAGCTAAGCCACTCTCAGATTCATGACCCGCAGTAACTTTAGCAAAATTAATTTTGTTGTTTTAAGCCTCTAAGTTCTGGAGTAATTTATTATACAGAAACATCAAAAGTTATTATGTATCATATTTTGTTATCCTGTTTCTTGGCTGTCTCCCCCAAGGAATATAAGTTCTGTGAGGGCAGAGATTTTTGTCTATTTTGTTCATTACTGTGATCCCTACACCTAAAAGTTAAATTAATCTTTTAATATAATGAATAAGGTGGGTATCCAAGATTCTCATACATTAATGAATGAGCAAAATTGCAAGACTCAGACACATACTTATTATAGCAGCAAGAGTTTATAACACTTGGGTCAACGATGACTACACTTGGCCATAAAGCAGACACCTACTACAGATGTGTAGCAAGAATGATGACTACAAAGAGGCTCCCCTTTTCCTCCTGAATACTAAAGCTGTGTTCTCACAGAAACACAAATCACCCAGTATGCAATTTGCGAGTTGTCTTCACCCACGCAGACAAAATCATCAGCAGAGCTTCCTACAACCACAAATGTCCAGATTCTACATACATCCTTAAGATTATGATTCAGGAGGTCGGCAGTGACATTCTGCCACAGACTGAATGTTTGTGTCCTCCCAAAATTCATATGTTGAAACCTAATCCGCTATGTGATGGCGTTTGGAGGAAGGGCCTTTGGGAAGCCATTAGGTCATGAGTGTGGAGTCCTCAGGACTGGGATCAGTGCTCTTATAAAAGAGACACCAGAGAGCTTCCTTGGCCCTCCCACTACATGAGGGCACAACACGAAGACAGACATCCATCAGTAGACAGGTGGGTCCTCACCGGACACTAAATCTGTCAGCGCCTTGATCTTGAACTTCTCAACCTCTAGAACTATAAGGAATAAATTTCCATTGTTTATGGTGCTTTTGTTATAGCAACCCAAACAGAATAAAACATTGTCTTAGTAGCAAAAAAAAGAGTCTTCTGGGTTGATCTACTGTACAGTCAAGACTGAGAACCCCTTCGCTGGGTGGTAAATAACTATGAAATTAGGCAAATCCACAGTCCACTCATCCTGGAAGCTTTTCACATCAGTTCCACAATTCTGAATTCCCCTTATGCATTCATTCATTCGTTATTATGTATTAACTTGTCGGACACTATGCTAGACTCTGAAGAAATGAAGAGCCTGGTGGAGCTCAGGGTCTGGTGCAGAGAATAGACTCTCGCCCAGTGAGATGCCCAAACCAGAAAGCCCATTATTAACATTCCTATCCCCATCCTTGCCTTCCCATCAGAGCTTGGTCTCCCCCCTACACATATTCACTTTGGGCAAGAGACAGATTGGGCATGCGTCACCAAAGAGGCAGGATTGGGTGGCAGCTGACTGCAGAGGAGGGGCTGAGATCATCTTGCAGTGGGCATGTGCAATGCAAAGGGAAGGAGCTCCAAACTAACCCCAAGGAAGCCCGGAATCTAAGGACTGCCAAAGGGAGAAGAGCCTACAAAGGAGACTAAGGCGCAGGTTCCTGGGAACTAAGGGACAGTAGAGTATAAAGTCCCTTAATTAGAAGAAAACTGGAGCTCTCAGCCAGGATGCGTGGCAGAGCCTTACACCCCTGTGACAGGAGCGGTGCCCAGCTTATTCAAATCTATAAACATAACACTCCGCAAAATGACTTTCATCCAAGCAAGGGACGCCTCTGTCCTAACAACTCTATTTAATCTTCAACTAGCTAGTTTCCAAACCATGGTTCCAGCCCTCGTCTGCTGCTAACTCTGGAGTCTCAGAAAATTGCTTAAATTGCTTAAGGGTCTCACTCAGTTTCCTCATCTATTAAGTAATAGTGTAGAATAAGTCATCTTTAAAGTTGCTTTTTATTTTTTAGTCCTAATGCTTTACTAAAATTATATATGTGAATAGGCGTGTACATAATAACGATCCATTATCCAGTGTAGTTCTCCGACAAATGGAGGGCACTGTGTATAGGAGAGAGATTGCAACTCGACTTCACTAGAAAGGGAAGTAAACACTGGCGGGCATATGCTAAATTCCAGAGTAGCAACTGACAGCATTATCCTTGTTGGAAAGTATTTCAATGGCAATTGGATGAATTAGAACTAACACCCCCAGGCCTTCCCGGAATGCAAGAGAACTGTCAGAGCCCAGACTAGGCTCAGGAGTTCTCTGGGACAATGCAATGCCCTGGCAACAGAGTGCTCACCCTCCCATCGGATTGCTCACCAGCTCACCCCGGTGCAGGGGGGTTTCTGAAGACTGCAGACCCACACCGACAGTCCCACACTGGGGGCCCTCACCCTCCCTCTTGGTGAAGGCAGCAGCATGATTGATACCACGGCAGGTGGGCAGCTGAAGGGGGGGGATAGTAACTCCTTGTTCCCACTGCCAACAAATTCCCAAGAAGGAATCGTTTTAGAGAGAGATTTTCCAGCCCTTCATCCACTCTTTCTAGGGGAAAAGAATTAGATTCAGAAAAATTAAGAGCAAGATGGGGACTAGGGACTGTCATTCTCATCTCATTCTACAGCAAGATTTCTCAACCTCGGCATCACTGACATTTGGGCTGGACAATTCTCCATTGTGAGGCTACTTTGCACATTGTCAGATGTTTAGCAGAATTCCCGGCTTTAACCCACAAGATGCCCACCCTCTCCACAGTTGTGACAACCAAAACTGTTTCTAGATGTTCCCAATGTCCCCAAAATTACCCCCACTGAAAACCACTACCCAAAGAATGTTCCACCACACACACGAAAGGTCCCAGGCAAACCCAGCTGGCTGAAGGCAACGCTGCCCACCATCCAGTGAAGCTTCAGTTAATAACCCTCTGCAAGAACCGTACAGTTGATGCAATTTTTAAAGAACTAACAAAACTTCTACAGCCAACTCCACTCTGCTCCCTTCTGAAACCCTGCATCTACGTAGTAAAAGCTCCAGCTGATAGCCTGACCTTCGATGAACCTATAGTACAAAGCCAACCTGATGTTCCCAGCCTCTGCTCTTCACCCCAGCCACTCGGGCTGGTGCCTCCCCAAATGTTCCCAGGGGCTCCCAAGAACAGGCTGTATATGGACCTCAGTCCTTGTAAAAGAAGAAAAAAGGGTGGGCTAGCAATCAGGACGCGGTTTAGAGCTCCACCTACGTCATTCACTAGCTGTGTGACTTGGGCGTGTCCCTTAAGCCTTCTGGGGCCGTTTTACTCCTCTGTAAAATGAGAGTAATGCTATCTGCCTTTGCCTTTCTCAGTGCACCACTGTAAAGCGCCAATACAACGCATGTGACATCCGTAGAGCGCTATACAATGGTTAGACATCAAATGCTTATTGTTATCTATGAGCATTATTGTTGTTATTACAGCAGCCCATCCCTGTGTGAACACACTCTGCTGCAGGAATTTGAGAAAATGCTGAAAGACCAATTTTCCTTCATTTTAATACTAACTTGACCAGAAGTCCTCTCTGCTTCATTTCGCCAAAATGTGAAATATCTCCAAGCCGTTCCCAACTCTGTACCTTTAGGATACATCAGTGAACAAAATGGACCGGGATCCCTTCCCTCAAAGATTTAATTTTTAAAGGAGGAGGGGGAGGTATAAGCAATAAACAAACAAAAAGGCATCAAAAAGTTAATTCCACAGCACGTTAAAATAAACGCTGTGGGGCAAGGCAAGTGAAATAAAAGGCCTGGAGCCAACGCATGTATGGCAGTGGGGGCAGGCCGCTTTTTAAAGGGGGCAGCCTGGCCAAGAAGGGAGCTGTGGGCGGCGGTGAGGAGGCAGCCCTGCAGCTGTCAGGGGAAGGTCGGTCCAGGCACAGGGAGCAGCCAAGGCAAAGACCTGTAGGCTGGAGTAAGCCTGGTGCCTTCAAACATCAAGGTGTGGAGACCGTCACAAAGAGCTGGGTGAACAAAGGGAAAGGCGATCGGAAAGGGGATCCACCGGGTTGGAGGAGGGAGCTCTACTCCGTGCCAGCCATGGCGCTAGGCCCTGGGGATCCAGAGTCAGCACCTGGGGCCCTGCTACCAGGAGTCGGCAAACTTTGAGGGGGGTGTGTTACCAGAGTGGAGGGACAAAGGGGCTCTGAGAGCGCGTCACTGAATTTCTTGGCCTTGCTGAGAACTAGTTTGGAGGGAGCAGCCCGTGACCTAGCCCTTTTATCACGTGTAGATTGCTCGGGCACCTCAGATGCCCTCTTGCCAACACCCCGCCAACAGCACCAGAACGTGGTGGACCCTCCTGCACATGACGCCGGGTGACCCACAAGAAAGGGAAATGTGTATCTCAGGTTGTTTCCCCTGTTCTTGGGTAGATGCTCAGACTGATAAAAGACAAATGTCGAAGGGTCGTGTTCAAGAACAAGGGGCCATAGACCAAGTTCACCTTCATGATGTCAATCCACTCCTCCTACATAGCCCGCCAGACAGGCTCTGAAGGGGGACGGTGCTTCTCACTAATGGAGTGCCAGCAGCTCACCCCTGGTCCCCTCGTTTCTCTCCACTCCCTTCACTGCTGCCCCCTCCCCTCCCTCCCCCACCGCCAGGAGCAAGCCAGGGTCTTAGACTGTCGTTTCCATGCTGGTTACAGCTCTCTCAACCTTGCCTCTTCCTCCCCTAGTTAAGTGCAGTTGCACTCAGTTTGCTCTGTGCCGGAGGGAGGCAGAGTCTACAGCAGCAGGGGACGCGCCTCTTCCAATAAAAAGTAATGGAACAAAGGCTCCCTGTGTGCGGCACGAGTTTCATCTCCCAGGGAGCTCACCTCTCTATCATCTTCTCACCAAGCCCCCTCCTGGGCTCTCCCGTCCCCTGGGTGTCTTTGGCATAGGTCAAACACCATCAATAAAGGGAAAGGGGCCAGGAGTAAATCAGGCCAGGGGATTCACACATCGACACACACACTTATCTACACCAGCAAGCTCATGCACTATAAACGCAGGCACACTCACACGTGTGCGCACACAAACATTGTGCACGTGCATGTACCTTTTGGTTTCTAGTTTAGCAAATGAAACGACTGGCAATCTCAAGGGTGGGGCGGGGGAATTACACCATGAGGGCAGCAGGAAGGAATTATATGGAAGGACATGAGGAAGCTCAGGTCTACAGTAACAGTTAAGAGTCCCTGGCTTCATTTTTTTTTTAATTTTGCTTTGTTTTCACATAGAAGCACTCCGTGTGCACTTTTCTGTTGCGATAAGTGAAGGGCAGCGTGCTTATGTACGAGCACAGCGCACAAGTAGCCTTTGACCTCCCAGTTCCTGCTCCCTGCCCCAGAGGTTGTGCTGGATGATTCTACTGTCAACTAGGTTACTCTGGGGACCTAAATCCCAGAATCCCCTTCCTTGTGTGGTCCTGGGTTTACACTGGCCAGGAGTGAAGTTGTCGTGTGAGTTTGGGAGGCAAAAGGGAAGTGGCAGCCACTGCGTCCTGAAGGCTATGTTGGTCAAAGCAATGAGAGACAGAGGCGCTGCCGGGCCAGTTTGTCATTGTTCTTCCTCTCCATTTGCAGCTCACCTTCCCAACTGGCAGCCTGCTGAGCAGCAGCGACCCCAGGTAACCTCCAGATGCTCCACTGCAAATGCACAGAGAGGGCGGCACGAACAGTCAGCAACCTGCCGCGGTTCCCCTCCTACGACCCTGCAGCAGCTGCTGACGTGCGGGCTTCCAGGCCCTCCAGCTGCCCCTTGCAGGCCCTTTCTGCTCCGCTCCTCCCAGTCAAGATTAAGTCTCGGTCAATTCCTTGTTCCCCGTGCTTCCATTACCCTGAGTGGCTGGCTAACGCGGCTGTCAACAGTGTGGCATGCATCACTTCTTCTTCTAGACCAAGGTGCATACCAACCTAGCTCTGTCTCCTTTCCTCCTTTCTCCTTAAAGGTGATGATCTCAGTGAGATTTCTGTGGCAACGGGTGTAAATCGACCTCATTCATTCTTTCCCATGACTATACAGTATTCCGATCACACGTACGACTTATGTAACCATTCCCCTATTGGTAGACATTTCAGTTGTTACCTAGTTTTCCATCCTGACCAAAAAATGCTGCAGCGGCACTTTTAGATTTACATCTACACCTAAATCTTCTTGTGGGTGATTCTTAGAGCTGGAACAATCAGATGAATATATCTTTAATTTTTTATTGTTATTATTGAATTGCCTTCCAAAGGCTTCTTGTCCTGCCATCGGCTTTGTCCTTGTTCACTAAACTGGCCCTGTGTCCTAGTTTCCCTGGAGATCCAGGACTTAACAGTGTTCTGCCTGGAGGGCAGAGGGCAGTGGGCAACTGGAAGCAGGGACACAGACTTTTGGAAAGCAAGAGGTACGGTCACGGAGAGCGTCATGCTAAGAAGAAATATACAACCAGCCGGTTAACGACTGAAGGAAGACAAAGAACACTGCACGCATGTGGAATGGGCAGGATGAGGTTAACACTAAGAGAATGAAAAGACTCTTCCCTTTTATATGATTTCAGAGATTCCCCAACTTCCTCCGCATCACTGCCCATGCATGCATCTATAGATACACATGTATACACACGCGCGCGCATGCACACACACACAAACACACAGAGTCTGCTGCTGAAGCTTAAAATCCCTTTAAATGTTTTCATTCACCCAAATAGAGCTAAGGTTTCAGTAAAAATAATCCATACCAATAAATATAGGTACATGTAAGGAACTTCAGTAAATATTTTACAAGCCTTATGTCATCTGAGGTAGGTATTATTCCCATTTTACAGATGAAAAAAAAAAAAACCAAATTTTATGAAAGTGAAGCCAAACAACTAGTGAGTTGCAGAATAAGGATCTGAACTCAGCTTTACAAGACCGGACAACCTTTGGCCACAGTACTACCTGCCCAGGGGACAGTGACAACGTCCCTTCCTGCAACGTAAGGTGTACACCTCTGCTATACTCTCTCCTAGAGCAGCGTTTGCTAGAGGAAAGGGCACTGGGTGTTGGAAAAGAACAGTTTAAAAGAAGAAAAAGTGGAGGAAAAAGATGCTGAGCGTATAAATCCAAGAGTCATCTACTTCCTGTGCCAATGAAAAGGGAAGGAGACAGAGCCAGATGAGCTCAGAGAGGAATGAGGGAGGTGATGATGCAAGCAAAGGGTCTGCTTTCCAAGTCACGGCCACTTCCCCTGATCCTGGTGTTAAGAGCATGGCAAGATACTAGAAGCGATGGAAAAACATCATTTCTGTGGTGCCCGCCCTCTGAAGTTTTCCTATTGCTCCAGTGTGCATGGTGACAGGTGACTCCCATACCATGAAATAATTTAATCCCCACGAAATTCCCTGATTTCAGAGACCGATGACCTTGGAATAAGGAGACAGAGAAGGAGCACGAGGAATGATGAATGAGGAGGCACAAGCTCGGGTCGGATCACGGCAGGTTGAGGGATTGATTGTCAGAGGGGCTGGTGCTAGAAAAGTCACATGGGAGAGAGGCTGCATGAGGAAGGATGAAGGATGCAGCCGGGAAGGCTCAGGGACAGTGCGGCATACGTGTGTGGACCCAACGAAGGGTGACGTGATGGCGGCTGGGACAGGCGAGGTTCCAGCGGAGTGGAAGCCTGTGCAAATTCCTGAGAACCTCAGGTCCCAAGGGGACCCAGTCCCAAACTCAGATCCTGTGACGATCCTGTAGGAAGTGTACTCTTGCTAGGAGGCCTGAAAAATAAATTGTCCTACTGCTCTAATCATGCTGCGAAGTCCTGCTCATCCCGAGATGAAAAGGAAAGATGCCTCTGGGAGTCAGCGATTAAGGGGGAAGAAGGAAAACAAAGGGTAAACGCTCGCAGAGGCTGGGCCTGGACGACCCCCAAGAAGGAGCGAGCCAGTACTCACGGGGCGGGGTGGGACGGCAGTGCACTTCTGGGCTGATGCCCGTTCCACTGGGTGCCCGTCCTGTTGCTGTCTACCCCAGGCTCCAGCAGAGACCTGATGAAGACACGCTGGGTGGGCCGAGGGTCCCCGCTTGCCCACAGAGCCTGTCGGTGCTGAGAGATGAACCGTTCCAGCCACAGCGACCACCCCTTGTGCTAAGCTCAGAGTTAAAGGCGGCGGCGGTGGGCCCAGGCTTGATGAAATGGGGAACATTCGGGATGGTGCTACTTATTACACTGAAAGCTTGAAAGCCACCTAAGAACAACCATGTCTATTTAAGTAATGGTACAGTGCTGGACGGAATATTATACAGCCATTAAGTGTGATAGTTATGAAGACTAAGTAGCAATATGGAAAGTTATCGTAATGTGCAACATCCATCAATGATTACAAACAGGCTCTTTACTCCTAGAAGAGACGATATCAAAATAGCAGCGGTCATACGGGTAGGATTATGGGTAATTTCCCCCCTCTACTTTCTACATTTTCTAGCTGTTGATAGACTGGTTTTACGATGATGTAGAAAGATAAGGAAGGAAAGTGGTCCAGCTGTGAACTAAAGTGCCTGTGCTGAAACTAGGTCACCGCACAGTGTCAGTTCACAGTGAGTGTGAGAACCAGACCCCACCCATACACACAAACAACATGAGTGCACACACCATACACGTGTGACACACACTCCACACAACACACACAACGTACACCATGCACACACATACTACATAGTCTATACACACAATGCGCACACACACCACAAAGGAACACTCATGCGCCTTTGTTTCCACGTGCATTTCGCATGGGTACCGGCTGATGTAAGAGTTCGCGCTCAGGGATTCCGGTTAGCAGGGGAGAGGGCAGGGCTCTCTTTCCTTTTCCTTTGCAGGAAACTGAAGTTTGGTCTCCAGGCAGCACCTGCCATGAGCCAAACAGGAGCCCTAGACCAGTTCCCACTCCACAGAATGGCTCTGCACATGCCAATGGATCAGATGCATGGCGAGAATCTTGATGGATACCTCCAGAAAAGCCACGGACTTTGTTTGGGGAAGCCCAGCCCTCATCCATGCCGTGTAGAATATTCCCTCTTGTTTCTCTTGCACAGACTGGTTCCTGCAGCTTTCTTTGCTCCAGGAAAGTGTGCTGACACATGTGAAGTCTGCCTGTAACAGTTGTCTCATTTATGCTGTATCGGCCTTGCTAGAGTCTTCCAGCGTTTCACATTAGGCACGGTACATTGCGTGTATATAAATCAAATTAACATACACTGTCACTGCCCGGTTGAGCAGCTGGATTCTTTGTGTTAAATTTCATAGTTAAAATGAAACACTTTTCCATTACTAAATTGCAGCTCCACTGGGCAACTGCAATGGTTACCTGCCAGAATTAAATCTGATGATGCCGGGCCCGTCTCAAAACGGCAAATGCACACGGGATTTACAAAGTGCCTGAGGACTTCTAATTGACACCGAAATAAAACACTGATGCCGATTCACATCTTTGAACCAAAAGTTTGCAATTTGTATGAACTCAGCATCATCGGGAAGTCTATACCTGGCCCCGTTGGTTAGAGCAGGGTGCTGTGAAAGCCAACATTAACGTTCAGGGTGTGGCCTAATTAGCTTCCTCAGCTCATGGTCAAGGAGTCCCTGCGTTCTTGTACGTACGTGCCATGCTGCCACGTGTGGAACACCGAGTGCACACAGTGCACGTCACAGGCATCCTGCATCATCACTTTTCCAAAAGAGTCATCAGCATTATGAGCCCCAGGATACACACGAGGAAATCGAGACCAGACTCAGGAAGACTGTGACCTAGTGACACAACCAACAAATGACATGGCTGGGACTCAAACGAGGATCTGACTTAATCCCCAATCTCTGTTCCTTCCTCTGTGTCAGGCCAGGACGGCTGGCCCGGTGCAGGCCCACGACGCGAACGCTGCAAGCACACGCTTCGCTGCTGATGGATTGGTGTTGGCATCCCGCCGCAGAACATACATCATGGTTATTCTCAGCGCACCGAGCGCCTGCCCTGAGGACCCCAGATGCCCTTTTCCCGGTCACGTGTGGTATATACGGCCACGTACGAGACCCGAGGTTACAAACAGCCGAAGCTTCCACTCCACTGCCCTGTCAGGCCCAGACGTCAGGCCCATTCATCGTGTTGCACCAGCCTTAACACTCTGCAGCCGGGTTCCACTTGCACGTTGCCCTCAACTCTTCGTGGGCTTTGCGTGGCTCCTGGGCCTCTGAAACCAGCCCCCGCCCCACCCCATGTGTGCCAGGCAGAATCGGCTTTAACCTCTGTTCCATAACTGCTGTGCTTCCTGTCTCCTGACTAGGCCCGCCTGCAATAATCACAACATTTCCCAGCCCTTGAATCTGCCTAGTACCTGAGCCTCAAGTCATGCGGCAACAGCATATAGACTCCTGTGCCGTGAAAGAGTGTTGGCACAGTAAGAAAAAGCAAAGGCAATCAAGTCCACGCGGAGCCCGGAGAGCACGGGACTCTATTCTTCGGAGGGCAGTGCCATTTCGGTTTCCAGGGCCGAGGACTGTAAATCTCTCCACGTGCATGCAGAGCGTATGCAGCTGCAGAAGAATCACCTTGGGTCGGGACGCCTCCGATTGGATGGCCCTAGCTACAGCGACTACCCAAATATTTTGGTAGGCCACAGAGGGAAGGAATTATGAGTTTGGGACCGGAGAGCCTCTTCTTTGCCAAATAGCCATTTCACCGCAGGGCGGTAATATACACTTTCCAGGCCAGATAGATCAGTGTTGCAATTAAGATGTTTAGCAGAGCAGGTCATTTCAAGGGCGACCGCAATGGGTGCCTACACCTTGAGGGGGAGGGTGGGTGTTGTTCAGGACGCTCGGGATCTGACCCTCAGCTCAGTGAGTTCATAGGGTGATCGGACCTCAGGCTGACTCAGGGTGTCCGTGTGGCAGCTATTGGTGGAACTTGATTAATAGGCTTCATGTCAGTGTTATCGCAGCAGAGAGAGTTGTTCGATTCGAGTGGTTGACATTCGTGACTTCCAGGACCCCGGAGTCCACGTGTGTCCTAATCCCAGGTCTGCTGTTACTCTCTGTCTGACCGCCTGAGCTTCCTGACGTGCAGAATGGATTTAAAAGCCACACCCAGGCTTCCTTTTGGGGTGACAAAAAATGTTTTGGAACTAGAGAGAGGGGCTGGTTGCACAGCACTGTGAATGCACTAAATTCACTTTAAAATGATTACTTTTGTGCCAAGTCCAGTTCACCTCAATAAAAAGAGAGTTTTAGGTAGTACCCATGTCGTAAGGTTGTCGGAAGGATTTAAAGGTAACATACGTAAAGTTCCTAGGACGATGCTGGCCATGTAAGCGCGGGTTATCACAGTCCAGGAAGCATGCCTGGCAAGTCACACACATTAAATCTTCATGATCACCGTGAGCTCGGCACTGTTATATTCCCATTTTGCAGATAAGAAAACCAACATTTGGAGGATTAAAATGCTATTCCAATTACTATGACTCTGTAGAAAACCACCCCAAACTTGAGATGTAGTGAAGCCATGTATGAACCTGTCTGTGGGTTCTGTTGCTCAGAAGTGCAGACGGAGCACAGCTCCCTACACCTAGAGCCTCGGCTCAAGGCCGGGGGCTGGAGTCATCCGGAATCCTGCTCGTGCATGTATCCAGCACTTGGTGCTGGCCATCAGCTGGGAGCCACAATTCCCCTCCACTCCACAGGAGCCTCTCCATGAGGCTGCTCTGTGATGGTTTCTTCAGAGCATGGTGGCTGGGTCCCCAAGAAAAAGGTCCCCAGGGAGGGAGGACCTGCTGGAAGCCAGATCGTCTTCACGGCCTAGGTTGAGAAGTCATGCAGCGTCACCTCCAGTGCACTGGATTCACAGAGCCAGCCCTAAGGTCTTACCTAGCCAGGTTCAAGAGGAAGGAAAGGAGACTCTGCCTCTCAATAGGTAATGACGAGTCTAGGAGAGCACGTGGACCAGAAATACTGCTGTGGTTATTAATGGACAATGTGACCTGCCACAAGGACCTTACTACAGCCACCTTGGCAGTCAGAGAAGGAGCTAAGGAGTCCAGACTTTGACACCAAAGCCCAGTTCTTAACCTACTGCGTGCTGAGTCACCCTGTGTTCATCTACAAAACAGATAATAAAAGCTACTCCAGAAGGCTATAAAGATATGTTATATATCAGGGCCTTAGTTTCTGAAGTTTCAAAATGGGATTAATAAAAGTTCCAACCTCTTTAGGCGGCTGCAAGGATTAACTTATTGTCAATAAGTGAAAGCGATCAGAGGACTGGAATATTCCTATCAATGAGTTGATACCTTCTCTTCCCAGTAGAGCAGGCTACCTGGGAAACCAAAGTAAGATCAGAAGTTTCTTTGCTTAGGATTATCTGTAAGGGCTGTGCCTGATCACTCAGATTTAGACCTAAAAAGAAGAAAAGAACTCTTATCTTTGCCCCGTACTCTGTAGACAGGACATTGAGCAATGGCTATTCTCATTCTTTTTTGTTCTTTTCTATTAACCTTGTTGTTGCAACGTCACCTGGTGTAGCAATTAATTAGATTACTGCTTATCTTATATTAATTATTGTGCAATAGTGTCTCCCCAATGAGATTTTCAGAAAAACCCTAGTTGGCAGCAAATTTTAAAACCTCTCATAGGGAAGATTCATTTCTAGGAAGATTTTCACGTAACAGCTAATCTCTCCCATTTCTGGTTAACTTGTCAGTTTCCTTCCAGCCAGGAATGCTTCTGGTCTTGCATCTTAATTCTGGAGGTTGTATTTCATTTGGGTCCTGCAACTCTTGTGCAGGCGACATTCCACTTGAGTCAAATCATTAAATGGAGCAATTGAGTCACTGCCACCCATAGTAATAACACGTTCTGACAAAAACATGAAAGATAGCGTATCTCTGTCTTAACTCATGTGAGTATCAGTAGAGAGGAAGAGAGTAAATTCTTTTAAAATACAGACAGAATCTTTTATCAATGGAAAACTGTCATCCGGTCTCTCTTATCTCTTTGTGCAGTGACAGCGGGATTTATCTTTCTTAGACACAAGCCTCCAAATGAAGATCATGCCTGTTTTGCCAAGGTGAGCAGTTTGTCATTGTTGGGCAAGCAGACATGTCTTACATAGATGCTGTGGCGCACACATGCCATTTGTCATCAATTCCCATGTCCTCCAGGGTGTCCCAAAGCTCTCAGTGTTAGCCCATTTCTCTCACAAATAAGAGGGTTCCATGTTCTCAAAGTCTGCTCTTTGGAATCCAGGTGAGCAAAGTTTTCCTAACACAATCTCTACATCCAACCACATTAGCTCCATGTAACTGCTTCCTTAAGAACTGAGGGAAGCTTGACTAGAGAGTTCCCTGTGGGATGAAATGATCCAGTTTTGAGCCAATATTATGAAGAAATCTTTCCGCCAGCAAAGAAGACACTGCCACTAGCACATCTCTCTAGCACCAACAAGAAGCAGTTTCTTCTTTTCATTCTTTGGTTTTGAAGAGTTTCTATTTTTCTGTAAACCCAGCTTTAGCTCTTCTCTGTGGGTTTGCTTCCCCCGTAATAACAAGAGAGTGATCAGTATCAGGATATAACAATTATTGTGTTAACACGTACTGGGCATTTACTTTGTGCCAAGCACCGTTCTACACATTGTGTCTTAACTTATCTAATCTTGGTAACAGCCTGGGACGTAGTACAACTGCCCCCATTTTACAGACAAAGAAACTGAGATGTAGCGACCTGAAACACAGAAGTCACACAGCTAGTAAGCAGCAGGGTATGTGAAGCCAAGAAAACTCATCTCAACCACTTCTTTGTCTTGTAGGTCAAGAAGCTCCAACATGGCTGCCCCGCTAATACGTGGCTCTTTGCTTAACGTCCCAGAAATGTTACACCTTGACACTAAAGACCTCCCCCAGAGGCCTCCACTGCACATCCTCCCTTTTGCTCAAAGTAGAAGTGTCATTTCTACTAAGCCCAGAGTGAGACCAGACCCAGGGTCACAGGGAAAACTTCCCCCATGCAGATCAAATCTTTTCGCTAAGAACGTTTGGAAGCACAGAGTCAGGATTTGGGGCTAACTTAAGCCAAAAAGGGAATGCATTCAAGGAATACTGAGAGACTTACAGAACTGGAGGAAGACGGAACCCCAGACCTCAGGAAGAACAGCAGCTCAGAGATGGTCTCTGGGGCAGTTCCACTGATGACGGGCTCTCCTGTAACAGCCCTCGCCTGGCTCTTGTCTTACTTTGGGCATCTGCCCAAGCTTGAGGGTCCATTAGAGGAAACTTGTGGTTAACCCTGATTCAGGGGATCAGTGGCAACAAGCTTTGAAAGATAACTACAGATCACTTGTTACTTTTAAGTGCATTTTGTAAACTACGAAGGAACTCTGTACAAAAGCGAGCTGCCATTGGAGGCATCAAACAACCCTGAAAGGGATGTAAGGCAAGCATCATTTTTCATTCTACAGATCAAGACTCTGAGACATAGAAAGGTTAGTAATTTCTAGGAGGCACTCCAGTTAGAGTTGAACCTCAGGTATTCTAATTACCAGGTATCACTTTTCTATGCCACAGTATCCCCTGCAGAGCTAAGTGCCAAACCATGGTAGTTTCTCTCTCTCCCTGTAGTTTAGAATCTTGAGCCTTTGTTTCTCATTCCTCTCCCCACTCAGCACACACAGGCAAGATGGCGAATACTCTTACTCCCCAGCCCTCACCAGAGCAAGGGCCAAGCTGCACAATACAAGGACCCTCCCTGCAGGGAAAGGAGGACTGAACCACTGACCACGCGTGCTGGTGCTTTGTCAATGGTGACAGGCCCTGGGCTGCAGAATCTGCTCTCCCGGCAGAGATACCAGGGGACACCATCTCGCCAACATCCTGCACATCGCGGGCTACAAAGAGGCTCTCCCAGCTCACAGTCGTGTCTGTTTTCCTGGCACAGGCCTGGGGGAGGGTAAGGTTTTATTAGATGCAGCAGGGTGCGTGGCTCAAGGAACACTTGAGTGGTTCCCAGTCAGGCATGAACGTGTGTAGCTGAAGGTTCTGGGCTGGTGGCGGGGAGGGAAGGAAGGAGGGAGGCAGAACTCTCTCCCTTTCACATCTGGGAGAGCACCTGGCTGCACTCCCCAAAAGGCAAGGCGACGGGGAGGGGGAATCGGGGCTGCTCAGGACCCCATGGAGTTAACGAAGTAACATTCACTTGTGGTAATGAACGTCCAGGGTCATTTCATCATCACTCGTGGAGCAGATTGGCCTGAGACAAGCTGAAGTCATAAAACACCCTTAAAATCTCTCTGTCTTGAAATAGGCAAGGGAAGAGAATTTATTATTATTGTTCCTCAGTCACAAAAAAAAAGGAGAGTAAAAATGAATGAAGGTCACCATTCCCTTTACAGCTGATCGACCTACCTTGCTCTGTTTTCCTGGGCCTGCATAGTAAATTGAAGTAGGAAACAGAAAAGAGGATACTAGATGATTTTCTGTCGTTACGTTCATTTTCCCCAAGAGGAGAAGGGACAGTCCATTTAAAATAACTGGGCTATTATATCACAGTGCTTCTTGTTTAAAATTTAAACGTCACTGAATGATGCTCCAGAAGCACTAAACATAACAGGGACTGGGAAAACTACATTATTTCAAAAATAATAATCCCAAATATACATATAGTTCAGTGCTTTAGTTTTCCAAAATTTGTGTATATAAAATTTAGCCATATAAACATAAATATTATGTATATGTATATAACACATATAATCACATATATAATATAAAATACATATAATATGCATGTATATTATATATTTCCATATAAAATATGTATGTAAAAATACTTGGCCTTTACACAAACTCTGGAGAGGAAATGAATAAAACTGAGATTTGGTTCAAATGTCTGGCCCCAACACATACAGCTAGAATGGCAGAGCCACTCAACTTAGTTTTCTGACTTCAAGATCAATGCTCTTTTCCCATGACTCTTCATTTTTTCAAGTACTAGCCCAAGTCACATTAGGAGGTCTCAAAACCTTATCCTGTGGCTCATCTAAATGAAGATGTGTGCCTAAGTGCATTGGTGGCACTTGTCCCATGGTGTCCACGGAGAGTCTGCAACAAAATGTCTACAATGAAACAGCATGAAAACAGACCCTGAATTGGTATAGATCCCTCGGGAGCGGGAAGTTCAGGGTCAATAGCTCTGGAAACATGGACATATATTTAAAACAACAGAGGAATTTTCCCTGTGGGAAAGTGCTTAGCATCGAGTGTTGGAAGTATGCAAGAGTGTGTGAGAGGAGGTGCATGTGCCTGGGGGGAGGGGTCTTCTTTAGGCCCCTCACCCAGACCCAGCCTTTCCACTGACTACACCCAGGTCTGAGGCCCTCGCTGTCCGGATGAAGTATGAGTACAAATGATGTCTGCGTTAGCATCGATCTGCACTGAGTACAGCTCTGAGCCCACATCTGTCCTCACAGCATGATAACCTCCCCTTGAACCTCGCTTGCTTATGTCAGAGAGGCCCTGGGTGTCCCCTGTGCTCTTGAGCAAGCCTGTGGAGTTTCTTCTTCTCCAGCCCCTTAGGCAAACTCCAGACCTCAGGCTGTGGCTCAGTACCCTCAGTAAGACTTTGCTGGGCTCAGCCATCTCTCCAGCAGCCTGCCTGGTTCCCACAGGGAGATCCTCAGGACCAGAGTTACATGGAGTTGAGAGAAAGGTGCCCTTGTCCCCAATATGTGTCCCTCTGTCACCCAGTCCCTAAATCGACCCTGTGTGTCCAGAGTTTCACAAAATCTTTCAGCCCTAACTCAGCTTAAGAAGACAGATAACCAGTCTTCTCATCTGTCACAGAACTCCCTCTCTATGAGAAAATTCCTCCCTCCCTTTCCAACCTGATGTCCTCCCATCTCAATAATAACTCATAACAATGGACACCAGCATGAGTCACTGGCCCACCAGATCAACAGCCAGAAGTGGGTCAGGCAAAGTGAGAGGTGTAAAATAGCTGGGACAGGGAAGCCTGGAATATTCCTGGAGGGCTGCCTGGTGGAGGTGATACTATGGATTCTTAAAAAAGTAAGACTCAGACCAAAAGATAAAATAGAACATATCAGGCCCAAGAATCACTTGATCCTGATTTGTTTACAGGAGTCAAGTAAAGCCATATCTTAAAGCGATATCATATGTGAGCGGACAGAACCAAGCTATCTAATTCAGAAAAAACAGACAAACAACCAAAAAACTTAACTGTTAGAGCCATATGCTGACCAGCTTTGTACCCCTCATTACTTCTCAAAGTGCAATCCACTTTCCCCTCGTATTTGTCTAATCCATTTTCTGACTGGGCAAGACCTCTCCTCTAAGAAAATACCAAGAAAACATTAAATCTGACACAATGTGCTTCCGTTGCCTTTGTGGTCCCCCATTTCCCTCCTTTTGGTACCCACTTTGAAGGGTATAGTTGGGGTAGAAGGAAGATGCCTTGGAATATAAAACCCTAGAAAGTCTTCTCTGGATAGGTGCAGAACCCAACCCCAAAGTCCTCCAATGACTGGCTGTATCAGTCAATAGAGTAGAGTTTATGTCCTCACTTAACGTTGTCCCTAGGTTCTGTGACTTTAAGTGAACGACACATAACAAAACCAATTTTACCATGGGCCATTGATATACACAAGCGTTAAGTTCCTACAGCATCTCATCAACGTTTTAACAAAATTACACTGAACAAAACGACGTCATCCAAGGACCTGCTATATTAGCAATCTAGTGAGATCAGAGATAAGGCAGAATCCGGGCATCTTTACTGCAGGGTGGATCAGTGCTCCAGAGTCTGGTGTTTCAAAATAGACCCTTTTCTGGGCCTCAAACCCGCATTCTTACATGTTAAAGCTTCCAACGACTTAAATGTGAGTTCCATGCATGTCAGGCCTGCAGGATTGGACCCAGTGGGAGTGTAAAGTGACAACATAATAGAGAAAAATCACTTTAGCAGGCAACAGTGACAGCTGGGCAGGCATTAGAAAAAAGGGAAAAGGCCTCGGTTTAGACAAATTACTGAATGAAATGATCACATGAAAAGCCCTTTTTACAGCTGCCACTAAGAAATCCAGAAAATATAAAACATGTGAAGGAATTTTTGAACCTTTTTTCCCCATTAAAGGTGTGGTAAATAGTTAAATTGCTCTAAAAAAGATCTTCGGTGTTCTGAGTCATGGGCCCAAATGGAAAAATGTGGCAATTTGGGTTTTTCGCATCAATTACACTACAACCAATAAAACATAAACAATGAACGGAAAACCTGGAAAATTCCAAAGCTTATTTCAGAGTCTCTACAATTATACTCAGATCCTCTCATTTCAATGATTTTTGACATCTCATTACCCTGCATTATACTTTTAAAGATTCATTTTCCAGCATACATAAAAATGACTTAATGCATCCTCAGAACTATCTCAATGACCTAATTGAAGTGTTCTATCAGCCACTTAAAAATAAAGCAGATATTTCCTTAATAAAAATTCTTGGGGTGAGGGAGGAATGGCAGGAAGCTTATGTTGTGAAAAAAAATTTTTTTTGAATATAAGAGGCAGCATGATGTAGCAGGGAGGGGATACCCACGTGGGAGTTAAGAGATCTAGTTTCTGGTATTAATTCTGCCACTAATTTGCTGTGTGATTTGGGGCTAATATTAACCCTCCATGGAACTTGGTTGCCCTAAAATGAAGAAGTTTAAAAAGATGCTCTCGAGGCCCCTTCATATGCTGACAGGCAATGCTTTTGGAAACTTCCTCAGGGGAAGACCCTTTAGAATATGTACTCCTGACCTTATCATTTTCAAATTTGGAAACAAAAACAATTTTAAATTCTCCATTTCTCTGTCTATATACACTCAGTTACACTATGGAGAGGGATCCGAGAGAGGGCCACATAATACAATGACGTCTTCTTGGGCAGAACCCCATTTTATAAAGGAAATCCCAGAACCACTCAGATTTAGTCCAAAGATATTTTAAGAAAACTTCCCAGCTCCCATGGAGAGGATCTGGGGAATCCCTTAGTTTGCAGGATGAAGGCCCTGCAGAACATGTTCAGTTTCTAAAAGCCAGGCCAAAGCTAGCCAAGAAATGTCCCAGCCAGCCTGTGTCTCCTAGCCAGAAACATATTGCTTTTGGAAAAGAAGAAATGATGCATATTCAGGCTGTGGGAAAACAGATATATAAGAAAGACATTACCCAACAGTGGGGCTTTTTAGAAGTACTTTTAAGCAGTCCTTGATTTGGAGAGATGGAGGAGGAAGAGGGGAAGACACGCTCAGGTGTAGACCCTTTCTGGTCATTCATCCTCCTTTCCCCTAGGGCCTAGCCCAATGGGTCTCAGCCCTGGCTATGCACTGACATCACAGACAGAGCTTTAAAGAAATATTGATACCTGGATCCCGCCCTCAGAGATTTTTATCTTATTGTTCTGGGTACTGGGATTCTAAACTGGCTGCCTCCCACCCCCACCCCACCACCTGGGCCAAGGTAATTCAACTGAGCAGCCAACTTTGAGAATCACTGTGTTAGTCCCTCTAATGCATGGTGTTCTCAAACTTGACCAAGCATCAGAGAAGACCATGATTGCTAGATCTCACCCTAGATAGAGTCTAACTAAGTAACTATGGGGTGAGGCCCCAAACTACATTTCTGACAGTGAAAGTGTGACACTCATTGAATGAGTCACCATCCAGATGGGGCTGGGCTGGGAAGGGAATTCCAGGTACGAGTTGGCAGAACAGATCTGGAGTTTGGAGCAGAGGATGGGAAGTCAAAACTGGAGTCCTTCTCGAAACTAACAAGAGTCACCACTCCTGGGTGCTGACCCTCCAGGTGGTAGTGTGGGGTGAGCTGTGAAAGGTGCCAGGCTGGTATACATAGGAGCTGGACTTCTCCTGTGACTTGTCCACCAATGGCATCTTAGCGATTCCTTTTCAGCTGGCAGCTAGGAACCCAGAATGAAAAAGTGAGAAGCAAACATAGTGTGGATGGTAGTAGAGAACATAAAGATTTGTATATCTGTCTTATCTCTACCACTAGAGATCAGAGGTTGTGGACGGTAAAAGACACTCAGGACAGAGAAGCCAGGAGGCAATGACAGAGCATAAAGCACCTGTGCTGGCAATGCGGTGGAAGGGAGCATGAAGGACGTGCTAGGTATCACAACTCTGTGACAAGAGGTTAGGCACTGACTCTCTCAGAGGGTCAGAGATACCCAAGGTGCTGAGCTCCTAGTCAGAGGAAGGAGGAGGAAGAGGAGGAAAGAGAAGAAAGAGGAGATGGAGAATTATAAAACTAAAATATGTACCAGGAAACCCAAATGTTTTTTTATATGCAGAGGCATTCATTACTGAGAGGAAATTTACTATAATGTACTACTACAACTAACTGCACCGTGAAAACAAGCTCGAAAGCATCAATTAGACTTTTAAATAGCCCTTTGAGCTGAATGCCAACAGCCTCTTCATGTCCTACCGTCATCATTGGCTCTGGTCATATGTTAGGTATGCCGACATGATTATTGTCCAGTAAGGACCGTGGTGGGATCAGTATTTCAGCTTGATTGAATTGCTTTGTCCACAAAGACATGGAAAGCACATTTCCTTACTCAATTCCTCTGTACACACCATGAAGACACATTCACAAACATGGCTGAGCCTATGACCCAGCATCTAAGTAGACACACTGTGAAAACTGGGGTCACTCTGTATAGAACATGCCTCAGAGTTGTCTACCCAAGGGACAGAAGATGACAGGACTTATCCACCACCTCCTGTCCTGCACTGGCAAGGATCTCCCCATTGGAAAACGTCTTAGTCTACTCAGGCTGCTACAACAAAATACTATAGACTAAGTAGGTGTCTTGAAAACACCAGATCTTTATTTCTCACCGTTGAATAGGCTGAAAGTCCAAGACCAAGGTGCTGGTAGCTGGTATCTGGTGAGAGCCTACTTCCTGGTTCACAGACAGCCAACTTCCTATGTGTCCTTACATGGCCAAAGGAATGAGGTATTTCTCTGGGGTCTCTTTTATAAGGGCACTAATTCCATTCATGAGGGTTCCACCTCATGACCTAATCACCTCCCAAAGCCCCACTTTCTAATATCATCGCCTTCATGGTTAGGATTTCAACATACGAATGTGGAGGGAACATAAGCATTCAGATTCTAGTAGACAATAACTTGCTTGCATTTCCAGGCAGTACGTGCCTGAGTGCCAGGTGGGCTCCTGTAGTGTCCCACACCTCATTATATCAGAAAAGCTCCAGAGAAGTGAGGAATACACAGTCGTAATACGGCACACCTGCTCAGTGCTATAGCAGTACAAGGTAGGCAAAGAGGATGGGACCCAGGCATGAAAGCCGTATGCAATGTAAGCAATATGTTACTTATCCCGAACATTCTTGCCTTTTCTTTTGTTTATCATCAATGTCAATTTATCTATCCATAATCAAGTCTTGAATGTATTTAGCATGCAAAGGTGAACTCTCAGGGTCCCCGATACTGTATCACTCCTACTCTGCCTTTGAGTGTAAATTTGATGTCAATATGTGATCAAGGTTCTGGAGTCATCAGGTTAAGTGGTACTGCCTCAAGAACCATCCAACCAGTGGGAAGATGATTAGGATCTCATGTGGAGAGGGCACTAGCTTATGCCATGCACATTTGGGCAAATGAAGCCCATAAATCAAACCTAATTATAGCTGTTGTCTTCAAGCCCAATGAGATAAGAATTTGAGTGAAGCAGCTCTGCTGGTCATGAAATTCTCATTAGCCACAATAGAAAAAGCAGACTCAATTCAGGAGGAGAAGCCCACACCCTCGGATGGGTCATTATATTCTTCGAGGCAAACTTCAGTTTCGTCCTGCCCCACTCCTGACTCTTCCTGACTTCGGAGAGCCAGAAGTCACACTCTCGCCCCTACAGAGCTCTAAACCCATCTAAGAACGGGGAACACTAATAAGATATTTCAAGGTATGTCAAACATTTTACAGTCATTATTAAATGCAGCCTGATAATCAGGGCAAACTTTGCAGGGCCTTGTCTTCCTTTCCAACTGATATGTCTACACTTTAGAAGTACGCCCACCATCTCATACCCAGCCTACCCCAGTCATCCTCAAACTGGTCTCCTTGTGCAGTTTCTCCCACATCAGCCCGGCCTCAATGGGCCAATTAGGGTTCCAAACCACCTTTGGATTGTGTCATTCCCAAGTGCCATCTGGATTATGTCATTTCCAAGTTCAAATAGCATTTGGCAGAGAGAATAGCAAAAGTGCCTTAGTCTGGCATTCAAGACCTTAACTTGACTTTCCAGGCTTTTTTCCCCTTAATTACCCCTATACAAACCCCATGGTTCAGCCTATGAGGACTAACACACACATACTTGACAGACCAGTCGGAGCCCAGTCCATCCTAAGCCATCACCATGCTCTTCCTCCCAGAGCCTACCTCAGGTCTTCACCCCTGAGATGAGTGTGGGGAGCCCTTTTGATAGCCCTTATTTCCTATCTTAACCTCATGGCCATAAACACATTTATCTATAAACACATTGACCACTTTTGCTGTACCAAGTCCTAAAGGTACAAAAGAATAAGACAAAGTCCCTAACCTCAAGTTGCTCAGCACCTGCTGGAAGAAACATGTAAACAGATAATTAGAAAATAATGTGGTATCACATTATAGAAGAGGGACAGATGACTCCCAGGAGTGAGAAGAGAGGACTCTTGACCCAAACCCTGAAAAAGGAGAGGGAATTTTCCAAACAGACAAGGAGAAGGGCATTCCAAGCAGAGAAGCAACATGAGCCAAAAGACAAAGCCAGACGAAGTCAGTGCATCCAGGAAGTTGCATAAGAGAAGCGTCAAGAGGTGAGCTCACGGGTAAGCGAGCGAGAGGCCATGTGGGCCTCAGGCTCCCAGGTAGGAGTCTGGTCTTCATTCTACAAGCAGTGACACCACCTCTGGGTTACATGGGAGGGTTGCAACCAGATTTGCTTTTTAGACACCTCATCCTCGCGATATGGATGGTGATCATGGGGACAGGGAAACAGACCCGTGAGGCAGTTACTGGGGTGATTCGGAAAAAGTGAAGAGATCACGAACCAGAACGATGACTGAGAGAGTGGAGAGGGGAGAATATCTTTGGATATTGTTAAGTCTTGGCCAGATTTTATAGTACAACTAGACAAACAACTTATGACGTGTATTACGGGTTAACTGGTATTCTGAAATTAGGGTTAAAGACCTAACTCCACAGGAACCTGTGTTCACGGGAAAGCACATAGTCTTCTGAACCGCTCTTACAAATGAATATTTAGACCCAGCCTGTTCTTAGAGAAGGCATTGTTTGTATTCATCAGGTTATTGTCCTCTGTGCTGACGAAACACAAACATATTTCTTCCACATACACTTCTGGTTATTGGAATCATGATTAGCACATCTTAATGTTGTGAAACACAGCTGGATTTGTTGTCTTTTAGCAAATGATTTTATTAATTTATTTCTGACTGCTCTAGCAAAAAAAAAAAGAAAAGAAACAAAACTAAATAAAACCCTTCTGAATAGCTTTTGACAGATTGCAAACCATGAGCAGGGACCAGAAAAGGAGAAGGTGGTGACAGGGAAGAGTTCTCCACTGGAAAACATGGAGAAGAGGAGAGTCAGCTATTTTTCCCGTTGGCATCAAACTTTTGGAGAGTATAGAAAGGAAGCAGGACATCCCAAGATGTTAATGCAAAAGAGAAAATGCTTGGAGTGTAAGCTCTGTGAGGGTAAGGCCAGTGCTTACCAACATACCTCTCAATGCTTAGCACTATGTCTGGCATGTCATAGGCACTCGATAAATGTTTGCTGAGGAGGGAAGAGAACAGAGAGAGGAGGGACTGAGAAAAGGAAGGCAGTAAAAAGGGAGGGAGGGAGAGAGGGAGGAAGAGGGAAGGGGGATGGAAGGAAAGGTCCACTATTATCAAGAAGAGCACCTGGGAACTCAGTGACTCTGTCCCATGGCAGATGCTCTCTGTCCACTCATACCCCTGCCTTGGATCTCGGAAAAGAACAAGGCACAGGAAAGGAGACAAAGGTCTGAAGAAGCTACAAGTGCAGCTGAGTGTCCTAAGCCACTCCTGACCGAGGGTTCACCAGCCACTCGATGGGTTACACAGTTCTGCTTCCAAATAGTTAAGCCCTTCGCAGCTTCGCACTGCTTCTGCCTGGAATGCTCTTCCCCCAGGCACAAGTCAAATCTGACCTCTTTAGAAGGACTTTGACTGACCCCACACGGACAGTAAACCTCCAGGCACCAACACTTCTCCCAGTTTTATTCTTCTTACAGCACCAATGGCTTTCCCAAATTACCTTGTTTATGTGTTTACTTGTTTATTGCCTATGTCCTCCCAGTGGAATGTAGGTTCCGAGAGAGCAAAGATCTTATTTCCAGCCAACAACAGTTTCTGGCACATAGTACATTCTTGATGAATATTTTGTGAAATCAATATCAAATTAAAGAGATGAGGACACATAGCAATAAGGATGAATCTGAAAAGTTTAGTGCTTGGTGAATAAAAAATGCAAGGAACAGAATGAGACCTATAACAAAATTCCTTATACGTAGATTAAAAATATAGGCATGCAAGGCATTGAAATCATTGAGTATGTTGAGGAAGGCAAAGGATTGAGATGTTGGAATAGAAGGAAGTACATACATTCAAGCAAGCAAACAAGAAAGAAGCACCCATGGACCAATTATATCCAAGAATTAAGATACAGGGAGATAAGAAGAGAGGAAATTAAAGGCACTTAACACCAGGCCTACACTGAGTTAGTATTTTTCATTTATATTAATAAATACATATATATGTTTATACAAACACACACACACACACACACACACACACACACACACACACAATACATCAATTAACTGTTTTTGAAACACTTATTCCCTGATGTGGATTCAGTTCTTCTTCACTGACCTTTGGCTGCTGTGATAAAGCTCCTCCTTCAGGTACTGCAAAGGATAGATACAAAAACACTTGGGCCACGTGGGCACTGAGGTCTAGCTCCTGCTGCCCAGAGGGAACCAACCAGGGAAAGCGCCCTCTTTAGGGGTGAACAGAGTCTCCCCTCGTGGTTACACACACAGGAAAGGCCCCACCCTTGGCTCTGAGCCTTCGGGAACTTCCTCGAACCTCCTTTCCTTTACTTATCAAACATTTTCACCAGTTTGTTCACATGATTCCACCAAGCTCGCATTCTAGGAGCACGATACCAAAGTGGTGTTGCAGGGCTCCCATGACGCACACGAGGAAGCAGGTGACAGCTGACAATTAGCTGGGTGAACAAGAGATACTCAAGTCTCCAGAAGCCACAGCTGGCTGCATGGCTGAGACACAAATAACCCCTGAGACTCAAAGAATGTTATAGCTGGGTGAGACTTTTAGGGATTGAGGCAGAGCCCCCGCCCCCATCCCTCCTGGGGTGGACAGTCCTGGAAAGCCTTGTGAATGGCACTGTGTTTCCGCACATGCAACTGTGGGTGTGTGTGATGAGGGTTAGATCATCAAGAGGTAAAACCAGGACCCCAAGAGACTGAAGATGTGTGCTATACTTGAAATACACACACACACACACATTCTTTTTTTTTTTAACTCGAAACTCTCTGGTTATTTTTTGCCTATTCTCCAAAGTTCTGAACATCCAATATTTTTACTAGTAATAGATCTTGGCTTATGTACAATGACTCACAAAATATATTTCTTGGTTCTGCTCTTTCATTCTGACATTAACAATTAATAAATAAATATACACACATAAATGTACATATCTTCCAATTTCTACATTTAGAAACAGTGTAATCAGGACTGCTTTTTACAGTCATCATTGCTTCATGCTCTCAGCCATCCTTATTACTTCTGATACAGAAAGTTTAAAAAAAAATGGAAATTCTCTGCTCTTAAGATAACTTACTGGTGACCCCTGCTAAACTACAGCCAAGCAAAACTTCAAGGAACTTGTTACTTAGAGCTTGAATTTCAAGCAAACATCTTCCTGCATCTCTAATGAAAAACGGATCCTTCCCCCTGCTTTTGAAGTGCTCTTTGGGAAGTTGAGTTGAGTGTTCTTTGCAATCTTTTATACCCAGACTAAGGACTCTGACAAACTCTCTCTTTCCCTTCAAAGGCTTGTTAACTATGTGATGAATACACCTGTCACTTCCAATTCTAACCTGACTTTCTGTTGTGATGGCTGTAGAATTTGGTATCTATGGCAACTTTTCAGTGGCTCAACATCGATTAAAAAATGATTGGCTTATCAGGGTTGTTTGGTTGATTGATGGAAATGATCAGTTGCTCAAAATAATCATGACACATAAAGTCTCTTAATTAGCTACTATTTGCGAGATTCAGAAGTTTAAGATTGCATTACAGTTTTATTATTATTTCCATGCAAAAGTAACCAAAATTTAATTCTACAGAAGTTCTTACAAATTAATTTGGACTGCCTCGACAAAGGAAACTTGATTCAATTCTCACGACTTATTTAGAAGCCAAATAACACATTTTGTCTCTTCTAGAAAATCCACTCTTTGGATTTTTAATATGCCAAGGTCAGAGACAATTTTTTTTTTAATTAAGTGGAGTACCAAGAAAATTTTTAGTCAGATTCACAGCATTTACAAATTAATTATACAGCTTTTTATTCTAATGCTTCTTCAAGTATGTAAAACAAGGAAAGAAACATTGTGGGAGAGAAACGCTACTAGAGCCTGAGCTCCCCAGGAAATCTAAATGCCTTATTTAGGAATAAAACACTGACATCTTCAAAAGTGTAGCAATGTATCAATGGTAGTATACAAGATCATTTTAGGTAGTTCAAACTTTTTTCAATAGCCAAGCATTTTTTTAAATGTGAAATTGCCGTTATTCAACCATTTTGTATCTTAAAAATACAAAGGTGACAATTTCATATGGTTTAAGCTAGTATTTTTTGAAAAAAAATAAAATAACAGTATTAGTTTCCTAGGGCTGCCATAGCAAAAATACCACAAACTGGTTGGCTTAAAGCAACAGAAATGTATTGTCTCATAGTTCTGGATACTAGAAATCCAAAATCCAGGTGTCAGCAGGACGGACCATGCTCCCTTTGAAACCTGCAGAAAAGACTTTGCTTATTCCTAGATCCTGGTGTTTGCTGGCAGTCTTTGGTATTCCTTGTCACTGCCTTTGTCATCATATACTAGTCTCCCATTTTCTCTCTCTTAAGTGGCTACCTTCTTATAAGGACACCGGTCATAAAAGATGACAGGCCCACCCTCTTCTGGGATGACCTCATCTTAACTAATTACATCCACAACAACCCTATTTCCACCTAAAGTCACATTCTGAGGTCCTGAGGGTTAGAACTTTAACACATGGATGTTGGAGGGACACAATTAAACCCACAATAAATATTTGCGCACCGATGTTCATAGCAGCATTATTCACAGTGGCCACGACGTGGAAGCAACCAAAGTGTCCTATGATAAAGGATTGGCTAAAGAAACTGGTACATATATACAATAGAATATTATTCAGTCAAAAGAAGAGATGAAATACTGTCATGACATTCATGACAACATGGATGAACCTCGAGATAATCACGCTAAACGAAACAAGCCAGACTGAAAAACTTGAAAATCACATGATATCATTTATATATGGGATATAAACCTAAAAGCAACAAAGAACAGGACAAACAGAGACTCAGGGACATGGACAATGGACTAGTGGTTACCACAGGGTAGGGAGTGAGGGAGGAGCAGAGGGGTAGACAGGGTAAAGGGGGTCAAATATAGGGGGGTGGGGAAAGGTGAAGTGGATAAAGGGGATCAGATATACGGTAGCTGAAGGAAAGTGGACTTTGGGTAGTAATCATACAATAGAATATGTAGATGTCAAATTATAATGTACACCTGAAAATTATATAATTGTATTAACCAATGTTACCCCAATAAACTTAAAAAAATAAAATAAAATAAAACTAAGAACTGACCTCCCAAAAATAAATAAACCCACAACAATAACTAACACATTAAGTCTGTAATTTCAAAGATAAGATTGATAAGGAGGAAGCTAAAATAGCAATTTTTGTAAGTTGAAGTTGATTTTTTTTTAAGTCATGATACGTGAACATGGCAAAAGTTGAAAGCATTGTACAGAGCATGACTGAAATTGGAGGGGGACATTGACTGTGAAACTGGCCACGAATCCTGCCCTCCCTGTTTGCACACCCCTTTACAGCGTATCCGTGCAGCAACTCTCATCAAGAGGAAGAGTCTGTTCTTCTACCCCTTGTTTCTGGCCAGCTGTGGGTTTACTTTGGCCAATGGGCCATTAGCCCGTATGCCGTAAGCAGAAGCTTGATAACTGCATGCTAACTTGGGTGTTCCCTGGTGGCTGGGGTTTGTCCTCTGAAAGAGAAGAGGCCACCTGAAATGGAACCAAGGCAACCAGCTGATGGTCAGCCAGACTCTGAGCTGACCCAGCTGCTGGCTGCACACACATGACTTGAGTCCCAGACCAAGTTAGTCAATCCCATGTGTAGACTAACAGAACCACCCAGCTGAGCCCAGTACAAATGACCAACGTGTAGAATTGAGAGCTGAAAAATTTTCAAAAGGAAGAGTTGCCATTTAAAACTACCACTTAAACGTTCCCATCAATTTTCTATTTATTTTAACTAGCGATGACAACAGTTTCCCAAATTTTCTAGGAACTTTTTTTCCATCAAAGTTGCTCTTCAAGTCCCAGAAATGTTGGTTCAGGGCTGAAACAAACACTGAGATAATTTGGAGAGGGTAGGAAGCCTGGAGAAAGAAGGAGTTTTGTTTTAAAGTCTATTTACCTGCCTCCCCTTCTCTCATTGTCCTGTGAATTCAACCACAAATAACCTTAGTGGCAGAAAAGGAACCAACCCTAAGAAGAGCACAGCAGATGAGCCATGTCCCCATCAATGTCCTCCCATCTTCCTGCAGGACACTTTCTGGTCAGCTGGTTTCAGAACCAGAGAAGAGATTTCCATAAACTGTAAGAGCCATTATTGATGATCTAAGTGTGGGGCTTCATGATCATGCCTTCCAGAATCCATCCTGGCTAGAACTATGTTTCTGATCAACTCTGAACGGCAGATGGAAAGAGAATTCAACTCTAAATTGAGACTCCAGGGATTTTTTTTTCCTCAGAGGACTCACATGTACTTATCTTTCCCCCAGTTTTCTCATTGCAGCCAAAGTCCTCTTTCCAAAACACAAAGCTGATCACGCTAACCCCTGTTGAAAAACCTTCCACTGCTTCCCATGGCCCCTTGGAGTAACATCTAGATTCCTTAATATGGCCTATATGGCTGTAGTAGTCTGCTCAGGATGTCATAAGAAACTATTGCAGACTGGGTGGCCTAAACAAGAGAAGTGTAATCCCTTACAGTTCTGGAGGCCGGACGTCCAAAATCAAAGAACCAACAAGGTTGATTTCGCCTTGGCTTGCAGACGACTGACTTCTGGATCTTTTCTCACATGGCCTTTCCTCTGTGAATGTGCATCCCTAGTACCTCCCTCTCTTCCTCTAAGGACAGCAGGCCTATTGAATTAGGCCCCCACTGTTATGACCTCATTTAATCTTAATTACCTCTATAAAGGCCCTGTCTCCCAATACAGTCACCTCCGGGTTAGGGCTTCAAATAAGAATTTGGGGAGAACACATTTCAGTCCATGGCAACAGCCTTGCTTGGGCTGTCCTTTAAATGCCTCTTCAGACCCTTCACACGCCACTAACTGGTCCCTTATCTCCACCCTCTAGTCACCCTGGTTTTGTCCCTTACCTTTAGACTGCACCAGTCTCATAGCAGGAGTGATTTTATTTTTGATCCAAATGATGCCTTGCTTTCTGAAGACTGTAAGCTCCAAGAGAGCAGGGAAGGATTGCTTTTGCTCATCAGTTCATCCCTAAGCTCAGTGCTTAGCATGAAGTAGATACTAAATAAAAGTTTACAGAATGAATGAAAAGTTTAGCAAAGGCCTTAAAATTTATGGTAACCGCATAGGTCACATGACTTGCAGCTGTGGAAATGATTCCTATTCATGTATTCATGCAACAAACACTTGTTCAGCACCTACTGTGTGCTAGCTCCTGAGAACACAGATAAATCAGATGGGTAGTTATCAAACCAGTCCTGCAGACTGAGTTCTCTTATTGAATCTTCTTTCCTGTTCCCATTGTACTCGATCTTCAACCTACTTTGGCCTGGGCATAAGCAACCACTGAGATTTTATGAACGCATGATATTTTTAAATTATTGCTATTTATGTTTATTTTTTATATATATGGATATTATTTTAAAATCTTAATATTAGAAATAAAACCATTCTACATCATTAAAAGGCAATTGTCATACTTTCAGAGATGGTCCCAGGAAAACAACTCTCGATAAATTCTTTATAGTCTCATGGGTAGCTAAAGAGAGCAAGTACAGGTAAGGTTTTTAAGATATATAAAGATACATACTAATTTTAAAATCATTCCTCAGGACTAAAGTAACTATGAATGAATCACAAAATTTTTCATATTACTATAATATAAACTAAATTAAGAGGAAGTGGAAATAAAGCATGCATATCATATACGCACCAAAGCTTCTAAGAGTTTTGCAAATCCTAATAAATTTAACAAAGGCAGAGTTTAGGAAATGTTATTGGCCCCAACACATCTTTTGTAAATTCCTTTAAATCTGAAAATTATAGCAACCAGGTGACGTTTGCCTGAGATCTGCCAGACTCTCGGTTAGGTGCTGGACAGATATTATCTTAACCCTCCCAATCACCATGCAGAGTGGATATCATCACTCTCATTTTACAAAAGGAAACACTTGAAGTCAGAAAGCTTAAAACACAATTCATAATCAGCAATGCTAAGGTCAAACCCCAGCCAGTCAAATATCACAGTCCACGCTCTTTGCATTACCCTATGCTGCCTCAAAGCTGTGGAGAAGAGGTTCTGGCTGACTCCCTTTGTGAAAACTCTGGAATATAAATAAGTAAATTAAATGAACTAAAGTAAATTTTGTCTTTATTTTGAGACTAAAAATGTGATTCCTAGATGCCTTCTGGAGCTCAGGAGAGAGAAAACAAAAGTCTTAAGGCTTTCCATCCATCTCCATGAAGCAATTTCCCCTGCAAGCATTTTTAGTTTAGACAGGGAGTGATACAAATAGAGCCACATGAGAGGCCGGCCAGACTTCACCTCGGAGAGCTGGGGACTGAGCCCTCTCTGATATGATGTCAGGAAGAGTAAGGTCACACACTGCAGATCTTTCCCCAGCATGCAACAGACCCTAGAATCCACACCATAGGAGAGCTCTTCCTTTTGGTTAAGCTGTTACCCCAGGAATCCTCTCTTAAAGTACATAGGAAACCTAGTAGAATAATTAGACCATTAATACCTTGCTTGGCTCAATTGGTTCATTCAAGAGCAGTTAGCTAATCACCTACCAGGCCTTAAAAAAAGTGAACCAAGACAAGCAAGTTCAAGGTGTGGAACCTCTTTAAAAAGAAAGGAGAAGAAATGAAACTGGCTTTTCCTTCCTTATAAAGTTGTCTGGGACCAAACCTAGCTGTGATGCAAATAGATTTCACTCCTACAAAGGGCTCTGCGTATTGATATTCTCATCTGTAAAATGAGGATAAAGGCAATACCTACCTTATAGGGTTGCTTTAAGATGAAATGATTCAAATGAGCACCAGATATTATGCTCAGCACTAAGTAGAGGCCTGAACCCCTGCCTGGCATACAGCAATCGTTCAATATGCGTGTGTTTGAACTGCTCTAGACCTTAATTTTCTCATTTGTAAATTAAGAGTAAAGATGCTCTACATTATCAGTGCATGGTCTTCCTTGATTCATCCAACAAATATTCATTGAGGGCCTTCTCTGGGACAGCCATGAGGATATAGTAGTAGCTATAATATTCCCTTTTGCAACATTCTTTGGGCTTACACTTTAGAGGAAGAGGTACTTGTAACAATGGTTACAAGTGCTTTGAAGGAAAAGTACTAGACTAGTGTGAGCTCCGGAAGGTCTTTCTGAGAAAATGACAGACTGACTTAAAGATGAGCAGGTTGGGCAGATGAGTTGGGGAAAAGCATGCTCCAGACAGACGGAACACTGGGGGTGAAGCAGATTCGAGATAAGCCTAGGGATTGCTAAAGCATGAGCTGACCTCTGCTGTACCGAGAGGTCACTGGCCAGCTCACAGTGGGTAGACAACTCCTTGGCAGCCACACAGCAAGAGGCCACATGGCTTGTGGATGCAGAAGTAAGCCAGCCAAACATCTTTGGGAACATATGTTTGGGGGAGACAATGCAGCCCCTGCACATCCCAGAACAATTCCTCTTACCTTCCCTTCCCTGTTTCCCCTCTGACTCTCTGTTCTTTCCTATTCCTTTTTTTTAGTTTCTTCCCTGACCACAGTAAATAAGTGTGAAAAGCAAATTTTAAGATGTTTTTGTCAGATTGGCAAAAGTTTAAAAGACAAATAAAATCAACTTTTGGAATGGATGCCAGGAAATGTAACATCATCAGCCGTTTTGGGAATGTGTAACTTAGTGATGCCTTTTTGAAAACAATTTGGCAGCATCTATCAAAATTTTAAGTGGACACGCCTTTTGAGTGAGCAATTCCACTTTCAAGAACCATGCTTTAAAAAAAAATCCTCGCTCATACACACAAAAGGAGGATGTTAAAAGATGTATGTAGCTATTTATTACAGACGATAGTGAAAAACCTAAACAACTTAAATGTCCATCAGTTGGGGAGCAAGTTAAATAAATGATGATAATATCCATATTATGGAATACTGTGACACCAGTAAGAATTAAAACCCTAAATGATTTCCAAGACACATTGTGACATGAAAAGAGCGAATTGCAGAACAGTTAGAATACTGTGTACTTGTTGACTTTTTATTTTTAAAGAAACGTATATAAAGGGCATGCAAGCATGTAAATACATAGAAAGGTGACTGGAGGACATCAGACTGCTGGCAGTAGACACGTCCAGGGAGAGAAGTGGTGATTATGTGGGGGTGAAGGGGAAGCATTCATGGTCTCTCAGGTATAGGAGGTCCCTAGAACAGTCAAATCCGTAGAGACAGAAAGCAAAATTGTAGTCACTAGGGGCTGCAGGGAGGAGTGCATGGGGAGTTCGTGGTTAATGGCTACAGAGTTCCTGTCTGGCAAGGTGAAGAAGTTCTAGAGATGGAAGGTGGTGACAGTCGCTGAACAATAAGAATGTGCTTAACGTCGCAGAACTGCACCCTTAGAAATGGTTAAAAGGGTAAATTTTATGTTATGTATATTTTACCACAATAAAAAAGTGATTAATATAAATAATTCTACGGGGATTTGTTTCCAGTCTGGGACATCCAAAGACAAGGGGAGACTCTTGTTTGTGGTAATGGCACTTAATGCCAGGGGGTCACCGAAGGAGTCACGTATCGAGCTCCCGCCCATCAGACTCCATAATCGGAATGTTAACAGGGTGTTTACAGGCTGAGCTTCGGTCCAAGGCCTCAACCTCAAGACCCTTTGAAATGGTCTCCTTAAACGACCCAACCTTCTAAACTCCCCGCGCCCACTGGTGTGAATGAGGGACAGACTCATAACTGTCAATTAAGAAGAGAAACAAAAATAAAGGACAGAAAGACCACAATGATTTAGCTCAGTTCTTAAGGCTCCGATAGCTAAGTGAGGGCTCCAGGCTTTTTATAGTGTGTATTCACATTTATAGCGGGTTGAGCAGGGGCTGGCTTCTTGGAGACAAAGCCCTAATGACATCGAGTCATGAGGTGCAAATAAGACTAGAATTAAACTACCTTGTGCCCAAACACGTCACGTTTGGCATCTGCACATCATTACTCGAAGCCCATTGAACAAAGCAGAGGGACAACATTGATTACATCCAGCCAGACCACTTTGCAGAGGAACCAAATAAACACAAACAAACCCAAGACTCGTTAACTTTTCACTGTTCTTCTACAGGCATCTAATAGAATAAAAGAGAGGAGATGTTTATGCAGGGACAGGAAATCAGGTCAAAGGTGGAGAGAGAAAGGCTCCAGGACTTAAGAAGAACCCAGGGCAGGAAGACAAGTGTCACTGATAGAAAGTTCATCATCGACACAGGTAACCAAATATGCTCAGTCTTTGATTTTTACAGACGGGTGATTTATGAATCAGCCCAAAACAGAAGGGACATACCTTGAGCTAATGCCTATTTAGATGAGGGGATAAAACCCTGGTGTTTACTCTCAGCACTGTTAATGGCTCAAATGAATACTAATCAGAGACATTTATTGAAAACGAGAATGATGCCATTTTCCCCTGTATCTCATGTCATCTGAATGACCTTGTACTCGAGAACTGCAAGGCACAAATTTATTCTGTCTCCAGGAAGTTGTGGAAGTCAAAATTAGCAAATTCAAGCTACCCAAGTAACCTCTTCAAAAATATAGAACAAAACACTTAGGAAGAAGCAAAAAAGTACCATTTGGCAGGAAAAGAGAACACAGGCTTGGCTTTCTTAAAAGCCTGATATTGCTTTCAAAACACAAAAGAGCAAAAGGAAAATTGCATTTTCTGGTGACTGACGACAGGGCTGACCTTCCCCCAGAACTGGTCAGAGTAGGGCTGACTCATGGTATTTAGAGTTGGAAGGGCTTTGGTATAGCCCCTTCCTGCCTCCCGCTCACTGCAAGAATGACCTCTAGCTTTGCCAGAGCCTCAGAGCTCACAGTCTCATTCTCACATCGTGTGCCCTTCCCCCTGAGAGCTGAGATGAAATCCTCTCCTGGGCCTGCACCAGTTTGCCCGCTTGTCACTGCTCTTCCTTTCCAGGACAGCTCTCACCTCTCTCTGTCAAACTCTCCTCCAGGTAAAACATCATCAGGTCCTTGAGTGAAGTGACTTTTCCAAACACTAGACCCTGCCGGATATCCTGGTCAACATTACCACCCTTTTTAGCCCAAGAGTTTCTTTGAAGCAAAAACCTGAAAAAGCAAATGCCTCCCACACCCCCACTCACAGTGCCTTAAGCTGTTAATGATCAATTACCCTTGGTGCTTAGAAAAGCACAGTGCTTACAGCAGACTTTGAAAAGTTAAAGCGGAAAGGGAGACAGGAATAAAATATTGGGCCAGCAGGGAGGAGCAATGAGAACAAACATGATAAAGGGGAAATCACAGAAATAGCCTCCATCATGATTTTACCCAAGGTGGAGTTACACACACAGACACACCACACACACACACACACACACACACTCATTAAATAGCCCAGACAAGCAGCCAAATAGTGCAGTATACTACCTGATGTCTTCTTTCTGACCATTGATGGATCCTGCGTTTTCTCCATTTTAACAGCTTAATCACTTATTCATCATCTTCTCTCCACATGGACTTAGAGACAGTGGTTAAAGAGCTTCCATCTCTTTACAAGCAGCCCAATAAAGATAAGTGGAAATATCAAAATTCTCTGTGAACTAAAACCTCAGACTGCAGAGAATCCTCACATATAATACTTTCTAATGGTGACCAGGAGCCAGATGGAATAACCTAATAAAAGTTAAAACCAGAGGCAGACAGAGCTATAATGCATATGGTCAAGTAAGCTATTCTGATATAAAAATTTCCTTTGCAGAATTGAATAGGTTCTATAGGCATTTTTCAGCCTTGAATCTCTCTAGCTGATTTTTCAACTCCAAGTCTCCATCATCATTCCCCTCCCTAACCATAAAACTGTCCCTATCACTCATGAAATCGGCTAATTTTTCAAGTCTTTTGTTTTAAAATTATTATGAAAAAGCCAAGTCTTTTTCTGACTGCAAATGTCAACCGCATTTCAGCTCTTTATCTTTTGTGTAATATAATTAAAATAGGAACCATTTTTCCTTTGCATCTGATGAGTCCTAAAAACGACCTCATTTCAACTAGTTTTCTTATATTGCACTAATGAGTATTACGCCCCCTTCTCAAACAAGTGGATAAGAAGAACGAAAAGGGGACTATTGAAAAGGTAGTATAAGGAAGTGAGACACGCATTACTCAGCCATCTCCTTTGGTAAGAACATTAGAAATAAGTTTCAAATGTATATCAACTTTACAAAGCATTTTTATGTGAATGACCGCGCATCTCACAACACACTGTAGAGTAAGCAGGAGAGTAATAATTGTCCTCATTTTACACACAAAAAAATTGAGGATCAAGGAATTTGTCCTGTGTCATGACTCACAGACCCAAACACATGGTCCAATCTGTATTTGGGTCCCACCTGTCACTCTTTTGAAAATCTACTAGAAGACTGCCTGACTCTAGCTTTCTCGCAAAATTGGAGATCCTGGCCAATTCTAGGAACTCTGGCTACACAAACTCCCCTGACTGTGTCCCTGACTGTGCCAACACCAACACCATCAATACCTATCAAAAGTTCCTGATTATGCTCCTCCACTCACCTCTTCAACCAGCTTTCACATGGGCAAGGAATCTGATGTCTCATTAAGCATCTCAATAAAGCCCAAGTAGCTTAAGTACTTTGCCAAGGTTCACAACTGACTGGTGGTAGTTCCAGGATTTGAATATAAAACGGAGCACGGGGGTGGGCACGGGGGGTGTAATCCCAGGCCTGATTATAGGCATGGTGAAGTAGACATCCCCAGAAATCCCTAATGACACCACTTGGGAAGTTACATTCTCTGCCGGCATCATATTAAGGTCGAGACTTATCAGTAGGGAAGAGATTCATGTACCTTATGATCATGCCACATGTGGGTGTCAGGAGACAAGCCTTTAAAGATTCCCCAGGTGGAAGTAGTTTTGCACACGGAGTGGTCCTGTCTCATATGATGGGGACATCCTTTCCAATCATCACCAGTCTCCACTGAGACCTCCAGGCTCTGCACTCACCCAGAAACCACCTCAGGACCTCAACGCGAACCATGTGACTGACCCCTTTCTTCCTACACTTACCACCCTGCCTCTCAGATTACATGGTAAATCTGAAGCCAGTTCATAACCAGCAGACACAGCCCTGGCATGCTGGATTCTGTTGCAACCCAAATCCTTCAAAAATACACATCTAAAGGAAATTAAACTTCGCCCAATACTCACTTACAGCTTTACCCTCAATAAGATGGAGAGAATATTTCAGATTCTATGAAAGCCTCTGACTCAGGTTAACATTTTGTCAAACACACATACGTGACAAGCCCTGGTGCATGGCTACAACTTGATGATGACGACAATGGCACCAGTCACCAGGTCCTGAGCTGTGACTCCATGTCACATGCTGTGCTAATCCCTTTAGGAACATTATCTTCTTCACTCCTCATTAACCTGGGGTGGTATGTTCTATTATTTATTATTCCCATTGCAGGTGAGAAGACCAGGGTCTACAATGAATAAGAAATTTTGCCTCTAGTTAAACAGGATCCACCCAGGATTCAACTCCTATCTGCCTGATGGAAAGTCCTGAGCTCCTAACTGGGCATCACCATGAAAATGCGCCTAATCAATGAGGAAAAACTCAAATGCTCAAGATTAACTGGGAACACACACACACACACACACACACACACACACACACACACACACACACACACACACACAAATATGCAAGTATATATTTCCAACTTCCAGCCTACACCATGATGCTGGATCCTGGCAGACAGACACTGAAAACAAGCCCCTTTTCAGAGTAGATTCTGTTCAGCCAGTTCTAAATACTATATAACCAGACTTGCCCTGTGTACTTTTAGAACCTTCTCAGGCATAACGGGAATGAAAACATTCATCCACTGAGGTGTGGAAGAAAAGGCTCATCAAACGGTGCCGGTGTCAGGGAGGAGCACGGGGGCGGGCACATTGGGCCCCTCCGCCCCTGCTTTGGCAGAGTGGAACCCACCCACCTGACTTAGCCGTTACCCTGGGCTCCTTCTGGAGCTTTTCTGCCCAAACCTTTCTTAAGTTGTCTCTTTCTACGTCTGTCTTCCTTCCTCTGTGCTCTTTTCCAACTGTGACCGCTATAGTCAACGGATCAGAAGGGGACACAGATGGGAGGTTAGCCAAGGAGGGAGAGCAGAAAGCAGAGGGTCAAGCTGTGATGCATCTCAGTTCCTTTGCTGCTCCCAGTGGAAGTCTCTATTCATCAAGTAAGGTGATGGGAGGGGACAGACGGTCCACCAGCCTGAGAATTAGCAGCTCTGGATTCTAATCCTGACCAAAGAACTGTGTGATCTTGAACCTCTATTTCTTTCACTGCAGAATTGGGAGGAAACAGAACTATCTTTCAAGTTCCTTCTCATTTTTCAACCCTAGAATTTCTGTAGTTGGAAACACTATTACAAAATAATTAGTATCCGAAAATAATAGTATTACAAAATAATTGGTCTACTCTCCGGTGAAGTGACTCCTAGGTGAGAACCAAACTCATCACCTAGGAAGACCAGGTGCTGTAGGCGTTTAAAAAAAAAATTTAAATAAATAAATAAAGGATTGTAAGCTGACGTCCTTGCCAATCCTGTGAGGTCAACTAAGTGTTGCCTTGCCAAAAAAAAAAAAAAAACAAAAAAACAAACAAACAAAAAAAAAACAAAAAAAACCCCAGACTCTTAGCTACCCTCCTCCAAGTAAATCACTGACTACTTTTTTAATTTGATCATTGTAAAGTCAGGCTTAGCCATCTAGATCTTCCACAGTGGATATTTTTCTCTTGACAGCTCAGGTAATGGAATGAATCCCATAATTGCCCAACTTCTGCTTTGAGCGGGCGAGGACACACCTAAAGATGACACTGTTTTCTACTCTGAGAAGGGTTTCCACCCAGGCAGTGCCAATCTTTTCCCTTCAGTGTGCTTGGACTTCATTACTGCCACACTAATGTTAATTTTGTCAGACTTCTCAGGCAGAGACCCTTCAAGACAAATAAGAATAAAGTTTAAACGCTAGACATTTATTTTATTTTCAATCCGTCTTCAAGGTGAACACTTCTTTTCATGGGAAGGACAGGTCTTCTCATTTTAAGAGCTTATCGCCAGTCCTGGGGCAAAGTTACAATCAGTTAACAAAGAACTATTGTAATCAAAGGAATCTAAGAAAGATTTCCATTGCGGCTTGCCTGGGAAAGAAAGTTTTTCTTTCTCTAACTGGTCATTAAAGTACTTAAGTTTAAATCAGGGATATTTCAGTGACATCAGAACACAGATCAACCTTAAGCCTTTGTGAAAAAAAATTACTGCTTGAAAATTTTCTGTTAACTTTCAATTTTCTTGTATTTTCTATTTTCTATATACCTACAATTTCTTAGTGGTTTGTCTCCATTCAGTTAGCCAAAGGAGCTTTTTTATTTTTAAAGAAGGAACACAGGAACAATGATATTCTTTGAACTTAGCTGAAGGTAGTAGCTATTTGGCATTTACTAAATTAGATAGACCAGGCATTTCAGTTCTATTGAGCACACTCATCTGATAAGTCTTTGATGCATATCTCTCTGTGTTGGCTTATGGTAAGAGCAAAAATTAAAGGCAGGTGGGGAAAGCAAGCCAAGCGAGCACCTAAGAGGCAAATCTAGAACATGTTGTAACATTGTTGTTATTGGCTGGGGTCAGGGCTCTGCATCTCTTTCCTGCATCAGGAGTCAGGGTTTGTTTGGTGACACAGAGGGAGGCCCTTACTGGATTCACAATGGGCTGACAGTGGGAGAAAAAACTGGCCGAAGCTGCTGCCAAGCAGGCAAAGAGTGTGTCCTGGTGGCTGAAAACGAATGTGGCAGACGGAGGAGGTGCGGCTCCCAGCTTTGGAAGGTGGCGACCTTCCGGTTTATCTGTTCGTTTAAACGACACATGCCTTCAGTAAAAGTCATCATTGTGGAAGTTTAAATTAACATCCCATTTTAGAAGCCAAAACAATTGTTTCCCTACTATTTGGGAGATATTCCTAAAGTTGGATTCCAAGACCATAAGGTGACTTTAGAAATTCCAAATGTGATAAAGATCAGAGGCTCATACATATGAAAAAGGCAACTCTTTGCTCTTGTGTTTGTTCCCTTCATCCTCCTTTCCTGAAACTGAGAGGTCAGAGAAAAGAAAAAGTAAAAGGTTGCAAAGAAAGGGAGAAACCAGCAAGCTTAGAAACCCAGCCCGCTTGCCCCTCTGGGTAACCCATGAGGCGCCAGCAGCTAGGCTGGCTACCTTGATACTTCTATCCTCTGTATACAAAAATCCCCCTTGTTTTAGTTTACACTTTCGATTTATCCATATTTCCTGGACAGCAGACTTTACACTCAAACAAAACACTTACGAGTTCAAACAAGCTCAATTCACGCTCTGAGACTCGGACACGCCCTGAAGAGAAAGTTTTGCCTTCTCTGTCAAAGTCCAAGTACAGTACGTTTGCATCCAGGAAAAGGGTAAGGGGAATTTGTTTCACATACCTGAGGCCTGAACTACTTGTGCATAAACTCTGGTAGGCATCTGAAAAATAAAAAGGTATGTGTCAGAACCCCGAGCAATGTGCTGACAAAGCACTGCTTGCGTTCTGGAAGCTACTACCCCTTGTTTGCTGAGTCATTCTCATAAAACCATTCCTAGGAGGCCTTAGCCCACACTGTGGGTACGGAGGCTACCCAGGGGATGCTGTGTTGAGAACAGTCCAGGCACAGTCATGGTAGACTTGTAGATAGGGCACTTGGCTCTGAGCTTCATGATATCACTGAGTAGTACCTCCTATGCCCAGAAACTTGACACAGAGTGATCTCTGTGGTGTGAATGCCAAGCTGAGACCCACTGTGTGGAATCCTGGAGACAAAATGGCCCTCTCCTGCTTCGGACCCATCCCCACATTATACTTGCCTTTTGCTGCCACTCAGGGCACAGAGGAGCCATAGAAGTTTGCATGGGGTGGGACGAGACGCTCACATGCGTGCATGTCCCTTATGAAAAGGAACTCCACCTTTCTTCCTAGTCACAGGAAACCTTCGGGATCAAAGCTCCACCTTCACAGCACCTCCCAGATCCTGCCCTTCCCGCCTCTTTTCTTTCATTTTCTCTCAACTTCTACCACACTAAAACAGCTAACTTTCATTGAATGCTTACCTCATACCAGGGGCTTCATACGGGTTAACTCAATTAACCCTGTTGTGATCCCTATTCTAATCACCAGGAAGTTGAAAATGTGCGGTTAGCAACCTGACCAATCAACAAAGCTAAAAAATAAAGATGTGGAGGCAAAGTTATGAACTGCCCAAACGTACACCCATACATAATTACATTATCCTTCCCCTGTTGAGATACTAATCACATCGGAGTTGCCCCTGATATTCATTTAAAGTCTGCGTGAAAAAGAGAAGGGGAAGGGGGGTGGGGTGGGCAGGGAGAACGCAGAGGCAAGGGGCAGGCAGGTTCACACCACAACAATAAGGCAGCCCTAGCTAGACATTCTGAGAACATCCAGTAAGAGAGAAGTCGCTGCGTGCATTACATACCTTGTTGCAGTGCAGGACTTCCCGTCAGGCGGTCTACAGACCGTCTGCATCAGAATCACCAGGAAAGCTTGTTAAAGATCCTTGCTCCTGGCCCCTACCCCACACCTGCTCATTCAGATTGCTGAAGCCGGGGCCCAAGGACCTGCATGTGCAGTAAGTTCCCCAGGTGATTCTTATATACACTAACATTTGAAAACCACACACTTAGAGAACCACAAAACTCCTCCCCAGTGATCTACGGAACAACATCTGTTGGCACTAAGGGTGGCGCATGAAGGGGAGATTGGAGGAATTTTTCCACGTGGGTCCAATGAAGCGTAGATATAGTGGCAACAATCACATTTGAAATGGGATTCATCATCTGTACCCTGACAAAACATTCTTAGGAAAGAAAAAGAAACAACAAATTTTTCCACGAAAAAATTTTGATAGTGGGGGAAATTCAGTTGGTAACTATAAGGCTACTTGGTTTGTTTTGGTTTTCATTAGTTTAGTTTTGTTTTGTTCATTTTGTTTTGGGTTTTTCCCCTTGAAAGATTTTGATGTTTTAGCCTGCAGGGCTCACATTCCTTAAAATGTTCTCGGCCTGCAATTTTCTAAGAAATTTGGGGCTGGTGGTCCCACAGGAATGCTGCCAGGGTTTTTATCCCGGGGAGCTGCCCACAAGCTCTCAGCACTCGGTGGGAGACAGGGTGGTGCCGTGATCACGGGTGAACAACCAGGTACGATCAGTCTCCTGGGGAAGGGGCTGTATTTAGAAATACTGTCATGGGAACACAGAATTTCAGACCTGAAAGAATTTCTTAAAGATTATCCAGTACAGACCTCCGATGTTATAAACCAAACACAAGGAGACCCGCCAGCCCTAGGAACCCCTGGTCAGGGCTTCCTCCTCCCAGTCCAGGTTCTGGAAAGAACTCGCCAGTGTTTCCTGAAGGTCATTCATTTGTATTCTCTTTCACAATTGTACTTCCTTTCCACCTCACCTTCCCATCTGTGCTTTAATTCACATTTCTCTTTAAATCAACTCATGTTTTTATCCAGATCTATTCAAGAAGCAAAGTTTGAGTCAGTACTATAAACAGAAGATCAACTTTAGTCGCTAGGAAAAAAAAAAAAAATCTCAACCCTTCCAGTCTAAACTCCCGAAATTTAGGGACCATGTAGATTCAGATAAGTAGGGACACTGCTAAATTCCAGCTTGGTGCATCATCTGCCTGGGGCTCCAAGCCTGGGGCCTAGTTTCTCTTTGTCAAAAAGGAAGATTAGCAAATATCAGAGAGTTGTTCAAGCCATACTACTGCTCAGTTGAGACTGGACTCGATTCGTCTGAGGATAAAAGGAGAATTGAAAGGGGAGTGTAATTTAAAAATCTACCCTACTTGCTGCTGTCTCCTGCCCACTAGTGGGGCCCATTTTTTGAACGAAGATGCCTACACTTTGGTTAAGACCAGCTCCACTGCCCTGAAGCCCCAGGCCATGCCTCCACTCCCCACCTCCCCTTTGCTTTTTCTGTTTGTCCTGTGCAGAGACACTAGACCCTGCCACACAAAGGAATTGTCAACGGTCACCCTTTTCCCGCTAGAAGCATGAATGAAGAGGCAGCTTGCTCTTTCCTTTCCCTGACGGTAGTTATCAGGATTTAAAGCAGTGAAATGTACCCAGGTGAGGGGTCTTACATGTCTCTGACTATCTATAAAACAAAGCACAGACCGCTTAGTCCAGCATAAGGCCGCTCTTCCACCTAATCCCGACATATTTTCCACAGAACCAAAGTTCCTCCGAGTTAGGGAGGGTTTAGAGTCCTCTCATTCCAATGGAGTCTCTAGCCAGCCCTCCATTATGTCAGAATCCACCAGAAATTGTGGCTCTCTTAGCTGCCCATGAAAGTCACCTAAGGAACTTTGAAAACTCCCAAAGCCTGACGGCACTGAGACAGACTGAATCGGAAATCTCCAGGCATAGGAACCAAGGCACCGCCAGTTTTCAAAGTTCCCCGGGTGATTCCGATGTACAGCCAAGAGAACCTCTACTCTTGGACTACACGTCACACCCATGGAAACGTGACCACCAGGGGTGAGACCCGGGAATCTGTATTTTAAAGAAACACTGAGACGATTATAATGTGAAGCCAGGACTAGTCTAACTTTTATCGTCCATAGATTAAAAAACAAAAGTCCCAAATTGCTAAATCACAGAGCGACATCAAAAGCTAATTAGTGGCAGAACTGAACGCAGAATCCATGTGTCCAGATGCCCTGTCCAATGCTCTTCCCATGATGCACCGCTGCCTTTTCACCTTTGCTCACTCCAGCACTCACATATCCCTTTTCTCCAGCCAGGCCCATCTGCCCACTGACCCTAAATATTCCGGCCGATGTCATGTTGGTGTCACTGCCCCCTTCTGCAATAGCCATGCCGCTCCTTCCAGTTTAACCAAGTCCTGGCTTGGCTTCTTTTAAGGCCATTCCCGTGTTCTGCGTAAGCTTTCTGAGCACCGCTCCGGCGCGCTCCACCCTGCCTTCGCTCCACGCCCGCAGCGCTTCGGGTCATGGTTTCCGCATTGAGTTATTGTGTAATAATGCAGGATAGAAACTCTCAGAGGGCAGAGACCGTGGCTGACATTCTTCTCATATCTGCCCGGAGCCCTCAGAGCCAGCAAATGCTCTTCCATTCACAGACAGCAGCCCTCAAGATTCACTCCAGGATACCTTTTGGGCCCCTTTCAGAAACTGTTGCAAGTGGGAAAAGAAAGAATTTCCATGTTCCTCTCTCTTTTCTCTCTTCTCTCTTTTAATGGCTTTCAGGTTTATGTCACTTGCAATCAATGGCAGTGAACTTGATGCTCTGAATACTTAACTTTCAAGAGACCAGCACGACATAGGCATAGATATTATGCATGTCTTCTTTTGCATGCTGTCTTCCAGCAAGTGTCGATGGCTTTCCAGAATAATAGACAACCCTGCTATTGCAGCACCTGCGCGGGTACTGCTAGAGACCACTCGGTCTTAGAAATGAGCAGAAAATCCCCCTAATGCTTCAGGGAATAAGGGGAATTACAAACATGGCATTTCTCATCATTCATCTCTTCCACAATTGGCTCAACTGACATCTTTAAATCAAAAAAAAACACCAACACTTTCTAACTCAGAGTTCAGCTTTAAGATTTCTCATTAAGAAAACCTTTCCGTTTCTCCTTGGTTTTACTAGAGTTTTACTAAATTGTATGGATATTTTTTTGTGCGAACAAGCGATGAAAGTATAAATTACCTTGTTAGTGGTTAACACTGAGGATTTCATGCTGGAAGAAATGTAAAATAGTGCAGCTGCTTTGGAAAATAGTCTATCGGTTTCTCAAAAGGTTAAACAGAGAGTCACCATATGATTCAGCAGTTCTTCTTCTAGGCATATACCCCAGAGAAATGAAAACAGGTGCCCACACAAAAACTTACACTTACGTATTCCTAGCAGCATTGTTCAAAGTAGCTAAAAAGTAGAAACAACCCCAATGTCCTGACTGATAAATCAACAAATTAAATGTGGTATATCCATACAATAGAACATTATTCAGCCATAAAAGGAATGAAGTGCCGAGGAATGCTACAAATGGATGAACCATGAACCCATTAAGCTAAGTGAAAGAGGCCAGGCACAAAAGACCACGGGGTGTGTGACTCCATTCCTATGAAACAGGCAAATCCTTGGAGACAGAACGTAGATTAGCGGGTGCCTAGGGGCGAGAGAAGAAAGGGTTGAGATGAGATAGGAAATGACTGCTAATGGTGACAGGGTTTCTTTTTCAAGGAATGAAAATGTCCTAATAGTGAATGTAGCGATGGTTGCATCCGAATAAACCTGAATAAAATAAAAACCATTGAACTGTACACTTTAAATGAGTAAAGAATAAGGTATATGAGTCATATATATATATATAATATATACATATAATTCATGAAGCTGTTACATTAAAAAGTTAATAAAAAAAAAAAGAGTGATTTCCCATCCCTTTGTTTGCCTCTTACTAGTGGTGTAATCTTGAGCACCAATTTGTTTAATATCCTGAAGCCCCAGTTTTCTCATCTGTAAAGTGGACCTGCATTATACCAAGACTTAAATAAAATATGGAGGGTTTACACTTATAGTAAGCTTTCAATACATGTTAGCTATGTTTACTATTACTTCCTAATGCCTGGAGGAGAAGGGTAAATCTGGGAGCCTCCGGCATGAACGCAACCGAATTCTATGTAAGTGGCAGAAATCGCATTAGAAAAGTGACTCAAAATAGAAGGAAATCTTTCCTAGAATCATACTTTCCCTTTGCACATCAGCCAGAGCCCACTCTCTCTTTGCCTCCAACCCCCACTGACAATGTGAAAAAGGACTTAAAAATATTTCTGCATAATTTCCAGTCCATGAACTGCCATTTCAGCTGCTGCAGTGATGTTCCAGAACTTCTGGAAGCTTGGAGGAACTAACCAAGAAAAGCAAAGTGTATTTAATTAAAGCAATGGGTGGAAGGCAAATGGAAGACTGCTCACCTGCCAGGCACACCTCACACATCTTCACAGGCTCAGAAAAAATTCCATTCTGAAGGGCACTGAAGCAATTACTATCTAGAGCAGCCAGCCAGTGAGAAATTATGCTCTGGGTTTCAGCTCAGCCAGCTTCTCTGTACTGAGAAATATCACCATATAATTCAACCTAGCTCAAGTCTCACCTCCTCTCTCAAGATGTTCTGACCATCCAGTCCCCAGAAATTACTCCCACCATTGAATTCCTGTAGGATTAATACGATAACATATGAAATCACCTAGGACTGAGGCCAGTACATTAGTGACTGCTCAAAAACCATCTCCTAGACATCCTGTAACACTTATTATCGGCACTGGTCCTTTGGCTCCCAGCAAACGCCACCCTGTGTTGTCATTTATCTTTTTATATAGCCATGTTCCATCTCCCTAATCTATCTGTAAGTCCAGGAAGGACAGGGACCCTATAGTATACTTTCTCATTTCTTGGCATCATGAGTCCCTCTGTAATAAGGTAGTCAATAAACATTTGTTTATGATGATAATCCCCATCTCCTCTCTTCTTTGTAGAATAATGTCTGTGAATATGTGGGGAAAGGAAGTACAACTGTAAATATTATTCAGTGTAAAGGCCTATTTTGCTGTAGAGACTTCTAATCAAAGCTGCATGAATAGATGGGAGAATTGATTTTTAAAATAGCAGAAGTAGAACAAACCTGTGCTTAATAGAGGGCAAAAATCTACTTAAGGAAAGTTTGTAGCTAACCTAGTTGACCCAATCCTTCCCCAAACTCTTTCCAGTTGCCATTATGAATCCAGGCTGGTTCCCTAAGGAGTCCGAGTAGGAAGTCTTACAGAGGTATGAACAGAGATAGGTTATGGAGTCTGAGAAGTCTCCATCCAGTCCCAACTCATTCTAGCTGGACATGTTAGAGAACAACCCTGGGCCCCAATTCCCTTGCCTAGTACTTGTAGGATAATAAAGTCTATATCTTAGTATCATTGTGAAGTGAAAGGTACAATAAATGTCCATTATAATTACTGTAATGCTTTAATCAGAAAGTTTTGGACGTACCAGGTCACCCTATACTGCCAAATCCTTCCTCAGTCACTTACTAGCTGAGTTATCTGGGATAAGTTATAGTATCGTTACCTATAATACAGGAATGACCATTTCTGCCATTTAGTACCTGTGATAAAGACCACCAACTAGTTCTATTTCCTCTTCTTCGTGGGCCTGCAGCTAGGCTGCCTTTCCCAGCCATCCTTGAAGTCAAAGATGTCCATGGCACTTAGTTCTAGTCAATGAAATGAGTACAAAAATGATCATGTGTAGCTTCTAAGCCAGAATCATAAAAACCTCCCACACTCACTCCCTTGTGCTCTTCTCCCTCCCTCTGCATGTCAGCATTAAAGACACACACACTTAGAAGCCACATGTAGAAGGCAGAGCTTCCATCCCCCTGGGTCCCTGAATCTCTGTGTGCCCCCACCCTTGATGCCATTGTCCTAGAACCAAATGGGGCTGTTTTTATAAAGAAAAAATAACCTATTGTGTCAAGCCACTTAAATTTAAGGGTCTATTTGTCATAGCTGTTTAATACTGGCCCTAATACTGTCTGTACATGCAGAAGGTCCCCAATTTGACCCCAGCTGACTTACGATTTTTTGACTTTATGATAGTGTGAAAGTATACATGTTTAGTAAAAACTGTGCTCAAATTTTGATCTTTGATCTTTTTCTGGGTTAGTGATACACAGTACAATACTCTCTTGTGATGCTAGGCAGCAGCAGTGAAGTGATTTTGCCCAATTGTAGGCTAAAGCAGTTGTTCTGAGTACATTTCAAGTAGGCTAGGCTATGCTATGATGTTTGGTAGATTAGATGTATTAAACACATTTTCAATTTAAGGTATTTTCAACTTAGGTTTCCTGGAATGTAAGCCCACCGGCTTTTAATAAAGATTACATAATATATATAAAATTCGTGAATCATAATAGCTCAATGAAGGTTAATTCCTTTCCATTCGTGGTCTATTACATACTTGCAAGGGTTTTCTAGGGATAAATGTGCAGACTGGGGCTGACTCCTTAAGCTTATCGGGCAACATTGTCAGGAGAGATCGACCATTTATATCTTTAAATCACTCTGACCTGGGATGAGATGCTTGCTCTGAAACCTAACTTAAGGCTGAGAGAGTTGGGGTCCTGGAACAGAGATATTCACCTCACTCAGTGGATGGCAAGCCCTTCCAAGTTCCCAGAGCTGGCCAAACGTACCTGTAATTTACTAGGGCTCTATAATCACATAGATGCATCTTTTTATCTTACTGGGACCAATTTGGCTCTATTTCTTTTCTAAGTTTCTTCACAGTTTATACAAAATCCCACAGAGTTCAACAGACAGACAGACAAAAATGTACAACTACTATTTTTACTCTAGAGCTTCTTATCAAAGTCTGGATATAGTTCTTTTAAAACGTAACCCTGATTAAAGTCGGCCAGCCAGGCTCCGTGCCACAGCCGAGCTCTTTCTTCGCACAGATGGGGCATCTGCGGAAGCTGGTGATGGCGAGGAGAGAGGAAACTGGGAAGGCCGACTCAGGACGGAGGGTAAGAGAGATGCGTGGGACAAGCTAGGGAGGAGGCCTGCACCAGGAACACACAACGTGCCCGTGCAAAACAGGACATTACAGTCAGCCATTCCAGGCAGAAACGATGAACCCGATTTGGAGAAATTAATGTTGGTCATTGCTTTTTAATGGGAAAATATATCAAACTAAACTGACACTTTGGGAAGTGGGGGGCTAGGGCCAAGAGTTCATTTTTGGATACCACTGAGCAGCGCTTCCCAGCCACGTCTCCTGCTTCAGGCACACCTGGGCTGCTCTGGCCTGTGACAGGGAGTGGTCAGAGAAGCGAGTGAGCGGCCCTGGCCAGGGTCCTCTGGACATGGGCACACCAGGCAGCCCAACAGTCTGCAGTTGCTTCAGACTGATATTCTTCAAGGTCTGCATCTACCTAATGGGGCAGAGGACGCATCAGAAAAAGGTGTTTTGTTTTCAAAGTTCTACTTGGACATCCTAAATACTTCTCTGGTTACTTGTAATAACCTCAAGTAACTGGCACGCATTTCCAAATTTTCCAGTGCTGTCTTAACACCCTGAGCAATCACCTAGCAGGCGGTTAGAGAACCCTAATTGGGTTCTCCGGAGTGATATTCCCTTTTGAGGTAATGCCAGGATGCAAACTGGCAAACCAGGCACCCCCGCCCCCTCGCTTTAATCCATCCCTCCTCTTTCCCACCTGGAAATGCATCTCTTTTCAAGATGAAGAACCTTTCATATCTCTTCACAACTGACTCTTCAACACAGCCAAGTGTGGATTCGCACGCCATGTTTCTAATCACTCACGCTGGGAAGAAGGAATGATGAGGCAGAAAGAAGGAAAATCTGCACAACTGGGTAAGAGATATTTCCAACAGAAGTGCGTATTAAATTAACGTAGAAGCTCATGAGAACGCTGGAGCAATTCAATATTGAACTGAGAAAATGACAAGAAAGTGTTTTTCTGATGAGGCAACCTGCCTCTGGGAGCTGTGTTCAGTGGGTCTGTTGTTTTTTTCTACTTCTACTCTTCAGCCTTCCTGATGGACATTTTCTTTCTCAGAGAGCATGTATGTGCACGCGTGTGTATATATGTGTGTTCATGCGTGCATGTGCACATGTCTACTTGAAATGCAATTGGCAAAACTGAACCTACTAGGATATTTCAATATTCCATTTTCCTGCACTGTGCAAACCATGAATTCTTATGCCACGGTTTCTATTTCAAGGCTAAATAATGTTGAGAGGATGAAAAAACTATATATTTTTTCAGGTATTTTCATCTGATCAGAAGTTCTGAAATCCTGATTGTAAAGAAAAGCATTTTTATGACAGAATACAAAGACCCAGGCGTTAGAAACAGCTTTAATTTAGAAAATTCACAATGTCTAGACCGCTTCTGTAATTTAAAATAATTTGAGTCATTCTATGCAGTGCTTCAGTATTGCAAAACTAAATGGGACTGAAAATATACATATAATTAATACAATCTAATTCTTTACCCTTCCTCTCCCTCAAAAAATAAATTACCTGACCTTCAAAACATGTCTGTGTCTAACTCGGTTAAGGGTCGCCTTTGTGTTTTCTTTCGGTGGAGGGCTCATGGTTTAGTCCAAGCTGTCACTCAAAATCTCCAGGTTAAAAGGTCTCCACTTATTTATCTTGGGTGCTCATATTAACCAGTTAAATGGTTGAATAGCAGTCAATGACTGAGAAAAACAGACATTTGAGAAGTAAAACATTTGGTACTTGAAAAATCACAGAAGTTCTTTGGTGGAGTTTATTGTTCACTAATTATTGACTAAGCATAAGAAGTGTATATTTTCCTAGCTTGGAAAATATAAATCATTCGAAGCTCTATGCATCACTCTAAATAGTTGGTAGAAACTGCTCTGAAGACCTATCGAAAACCAAGACTTGTTAAGGAGCTTTTATTTTCCGATTGCTGACATCCGAGAGAGATCAAACTGTGACGCATCCCCCGCCCTTCCCTGCAAACACACATGAGGTAACAGTAAAGCCAAAACGTAGAACTGACCTGGATGGTGTAAGTCATGGTGGCTCTCGAGGTTGAGGGAAGGGCTTTCTACACCTTAATGAGGCCAGCATCCACCCTTTAAAAGCAAATTCACCAGCTGCCTTCCAGCACGGGTCACCTTCCCAGTTTCCTCCCATCTGTCAGTAACACCGCTGGGGTCTCAAGCAAGAAATCAGTCATCAATAGCCCGTCTCTGGCCTTCAGGCTCTAAATGTGATCTGTGACCAAGCCTTGTCATCTCCACTCAGAGCCTCTCAATTCACCCCTTCCTTCCCCAGGGAAAAGTTTTTTAAGTCTCAACAAGTACTAGGTAATGCTGTTGTTTGGTGGCCATGCACCGCCCCCCCCCCGCCGCCCCCCAGGACACAGGCCATTTCAAGGAGATTTGCTCTGGGGCGAAAGGAGGGGGCAGGGCCCCACCTACACCTTGATCTTTACACTTCTGGCCTCCAGAGCTGTAAGGGAAGAAATGTCTGTTGTTTTAAGCCACCCAGCCTGTGGTGCTCTGCTACAGCAGCTGCAAGAAACTGATATAAGGGCAGAGAAATTTTCCAGATAATTAAAAGCTTACCTAAAAATAAGTAACTGAGGCCACAATGAATTTGAAAGCCTAAATCATCTCCATATTTTACCGTGGGATATGTATAGAAATACCTACTAGCCCCCATGCAATTAATGATAACGATGATTATTATTTTTATAATTTTATCCATCATTTATGAAGTGGCAAGCTCTGGTTAATTCCGTAAGTTATGCCATTCTGTTTCCTATCAGGTAGATATCAATAACAACCCCATCTTTTTGAAGAACTTAGCCCATAACAAAGGCATCCTGAAAATAAATTCGGTTTACTCCTCTAAACATTTATACAGCCCTTTCCACTGGAAGGACCTAACTAACCTACACAAATTCTCCTTTTCTGTCCATTTATTCCTCACGCCATTACAAGTGGGGGCTCCAGTAGGTCTATTGACTTGCATTTTCCTGTTGGAGCTTCTGTTCTTGCCTTTGGTCCCCATTGAGGAATCACAGGCCTCGCCTCCAAAATCAGCCCAGGCCCACCCAGGACCATATGCTCTTCGGGGGTCTTCATTCCTAAGAGTCCCAGGGCTCAGCACCAGGCAATCGCCTTCCTTTCTCAGACCCCATTCCAAAAGCACCATCACAGGAGACATCTGAGGAAGAAAGCCCACATCATCCTTGTTTGCTCCCCGACCACTTCTGCAAATGGCACTGTCGTGACAGGAAATTTCAAACAGATGCCCCTCGACCCTCAGTGCCCCCAAGGTGACTGATCATAAGGTCAGCACGTGGCCCTCCTCATTTGGCAGAGCCAGAGCCCAAGCTTTTTAATTGATGGTGTCATCTGTTACAGCTGCAAACAATTAGGGACAAATTCTTTTTTTCACAAATTCTTTTCAAAGAAAGCTTTTCTTTCGCTGTTGCTGTTGTTGCTGTTCTCATGCCTGGAGACATGCAGGGGGTAAATGCAAACTTATGAAAAGTGTCAGGTAAGCAAGAAGTATGTTTTACGATTAAATAACATTAGGAGGTTGCTTTTATATCTAAGAAGAGGAAGACATCAGGGACCTTCCAGGATGAAGCTGAGGTCGAAATCTACGGTAACCACAAACATGATCTTTAATGCCAGACTGACTGCAAACCAAGTTTCTCCCCAGCTTTTCCCTCCGAATTTTTACTAAAAGAACTACTAGGTGTTAAGGGCGGAAAATTTTCAAATGGCCAACTTCTGCTTCTAAATCCTGCTTGCTTGTTTAATGTAAACCAGAGTGTAGCTCTAGGAGATATTCTGTGCAAAGATATGCTAATGGCCAGCCTCTGCTTCTGTAAACCTGCTTGATTGCTGGAGGGGGTTTGGGGGCTTTGCTCACAATTCATCTCAATTGGCTCCGTGGGTCTTAGATTTGATCGCACCACAACACTAGGCAGATAGCACCACTGCAGTTTCTCCTTGGATGAGGGAGACACCTTGGTGGGGAGCAAGACAAACCTGTAATGAACTTGGCCTGGTTTATAACAAACATACCAGAACTGGTACAACTAAACAAGTCTGCTGCTTTCCAAGAATTGATGTTGGGAGATCAAACACATATTCCAGCAATGCCAGGACTCTATTCAAAATATCTTGGCAATTGTTTGTGGAGAACGCCTTTAGAGCCAACTTCTGAATCAATCACATGAAAAGCAGTGACAGTGCTTCACACTCAGCCACAGTTTGGGGAACAAAAATAGCATTGTCACTTTGGTCATTCATTGTACTCACTAGACTAGTGATTCTCAACCAGGTGAAATGTTGTCTTGGTCACCCAAACTTTAAGTCAATGTTTGGAGACATATTTGATTGTCACAATTGGGGGAGGGGGAGGGTTCTACTGGCATCTGTGGGTGGAGGCCAAGGATGCTGCTAAAAACCCTACTATGTACATGATAGTTCCCTACAACAAATTATGCAGCGCAAAATGTCAGTAGCGTAATGACTGAGAAACCCTACAGCTAATCAAGCTCCAAGTGATTTCTGGAGACCAGATCCTTTCTTGGAAGGTTGAAGAGTTGTTAGGAAGAATATTCTCAGCCTTTTGATAGTACTTTTTAACAGTTAACAGCATTTTGAACAAACACAACATCATTAGAATAAGATTTGGTTTCACCAAAGGAGAACTTTGAAGAGAAACCACCCATTTCATTTCTCTGTTCACTCCCTTGGACACCAAAAAAAGTCTCATATACACAGAGATGTCCTCCCAGGATGCTTCAATTATATTGTCTGCCATACTGGAGGTTCTCACCTTCCTTTCTTTTTGAAGCTGCTAAATCTTTTCTCGAAACGAAACTGCAGTTATATGGAATGTAATATTTTAAAAACTTGTAGTGGTGCTCTGCTTGCAGAAAGGGTAGAAAGGAGACCTGGAACCTTCCTTAACCATTACCATCTCTCCCTACCCTATCCTTCACCTGGGAATCTACAAGCATTATCTTGAAAAGCACTGTCTAGCAGCTGAACTGTGAAAAGAGCCGAACCATGTGGACCAGGAGACCGCACATGCTCACATGCTGATTCGCTTCATGACAACACGTTCTGACGCTTTGACCCCAACAGAGTCTCTTGGAAATGTTTCCGTCATGTAAATTTATCTACTATGTTCTGAGGAACAACAGCATTGACTGCCTTTCCTTGATGGCTTTAACTAATCAGAAAACCATTTACATGACTAATCCATAGGTGTGATTTATAATAATTTATAAGCACTGGAAATAACCACAAAGCAGATTTTATTTTTAAAAAAAAATTATCATTTCAGCATGCCTTAGGCACTTCTTTGCCCTCCTGACACCCACCTTTAGAGTGCTGAAAATAATGCCATGCTTATAAAGCAAAAATTAGAAACTTTTATTCTAATTTGCCATTTGGAGTCTAGAAAATATGATGGCTTAAGGCCAAGAGTGCATTCTACACTTCTAATCATATGTGATGTTCATCTTTCCTCCAAATAGTCGAAAGCTGCATCAGCTGAAATGATGTATCTAAAATTGTAAAAAAAAAAAAAAAAAAAAAAAAAGTGTTCGGATTTAAATTCCGAAACATCGATAAAGCAATGCACAGAGAAGATAATTCCAAAATATACTAGAGGCCATCTTAACTGAGTACCAACCACCTGGAAAGTTCTCAAAAAATGCTATTTTCCACTGGAGACAAAAGCCCCATTCCTGCCCACGGCAAGCGAGTCTCCAAGATGGCTCCCCCCCAACCCCAACGCCTTGTGCAGTCCCCTCCCATTTTGCACCAGGGCTGGGTCTGTATGACCAATAGCATATGGCAGAAGTGATGACATGTCACTTCTGAGGAAGCTAGCTGCCGTGTTGTGAGCTACCCTATGGAGAGGTTCACATGAGGGTGGGGTTCAGCCAACAGCCCGTGAGGAAATGAGGACCTCAGTTCAGGAGTCTGCAAAGAACTGAGGCCTGCGAACAACAGTGAGCTTGAAAAAGATCCTTTAGCTGAGATTACAACCCCTTCCAATAGCTTGAGAGCTCATGAGACACCTTGAGCCAAAACCATACAACAAGAGCACCTCTGGAATGTGGGAGCAATATGAGCCTGAAATGGGGGCTGGGAGCTTAACTCACTGCATCATTCATTAAATGTGCATTAAATGAGCACCTACTATATTCTAGATAGTGTGCTTGGGACAGGTAATAACTGCAAAATAGCACGATAAATAGTCGGAAGTATACATTTAATGCCATGGGAACTTAGTGAAGAGACATTCAGATCACAATGGGGGAGGGAGATCAGAAATTGCTTTCCAGAGTAATCGGGACTTGATGTGAGTGTTGATGAACTACTTAACTAGAAGAACAGCAGAAAAAAGCATCCATGGTAAGTGTAACAGGTAAAAAGGCCCAGAAATGTTAAACATTGTGGCAGATAATATCCTATACTTGGAGGGAAGACTATATCCAAGAGGGTTGTAGAAGGTGAGGATGAAGAGGTAACTCGGGCAAAACCATGAAGGAATTTATGGACGAAAGTATTAAGTTTGAGCTTGGAAAATGAAATCTATAGGTAGCCATTGAAGAATTCTAAGCATGCATGCTTTCGTCCATTCAACACCCTCCGTGGAGCATCTATCCTGGGCAAGGTATTGAACTGGGAAAGAGCTAGGGCTACATCACCGGACAAGACAAATGTGGTCCTGCCCTTGCACCACTTATGGTTCAGAAGGAAAAAGGTATACTCATGAATTAGTAGATCCCTTTAGCAGTTCTGTGGGGAACAGATAAACATGGCAGGGGGAAGGCAGATGAAGAGTTGCCCCAATGCATTCCCAAAGACATCCTGGCATTCCATCACCTCCAACCCCACCATTGGCCTCGCCCGCCTTCATGTTTGCCAAACACGCATTGAAAACTCCCATGTCAGGGATAACAGATGTGTATGCCTCCAGCAAGGACTTACTAAACCTACTCTTTTATACTCCTTTTCTCTTTTCTCTGTGGCAAGAAAGACTTGCTAAGTGTCAGAACTGAGCAAGACCCACAAGCTCGTCTCCTCTGATCCATGCATGTGACAAACATGGAAACTGAGGCCCAGAGAGGGGGAGAGGAGAAGGAACCCCTCCATACTCTCCAGCCTGACTACCGCAAACCGGCTGGACTTCGTGTCTCCCAGATTCCATGCCAGTGCTTTTCCGACTGCATCTCACTAAATACTATCATCCTCCAATTGCTATGCTTCGCAACATACAAAAAAATAAAATAAAAAAGCCCAGAGTGTGGCAGAGATTTTAGCCTCACTGAAATGGTGACGGCTTCATTCGGCAGCTGCCCAGGTCCCCCCTAAGGCTGGTTTCCTCTACTCAATTAGACGGGGCACTGGTGGAAGATCAAGCTGAGAAATTCTCCGGGGTTCCATCTGTTAACTGAAGCCACTGTCGGATTTTCCACAGTATGACAAACGATCAAAGATTCCTTCCCCTTTTCTTTATCACCCTCTTATTTCAAGGCAACATTAGGCCAAATTACAAGTAAGAAGTAGTACAATCTATTTTAAAATGGAAATAAAACAGTCAAAAGAGACCAGATAGGCCTAATCTTGAGAGTTTCAGTGTCGATGCCAAAGAGCATCCATTTTTCAAGGAGTTGTGTCTCATTTTGGACAATTCTATCAATGTTGTGTGAGCTCTGCATTGGCCTGGCCCCTCCCAGCCACGTGTCAATCACCTGCTGTTTCAGATACATGCAGGGTCTGAGGTCCTTCGGGCACTGGATGCATTGGCGACTGGCAAATTAACAGCCTGTGTCTATATTGACACTCATGTTCTCAACTTAATGGTTAATTTATTTAATGAACAGCTTCTGTTCTCATTAAGAGGGTAAGGTGTCAAAAGTGAATTGGACTGAGCAATAGGATAAAAAGTTGGTGGGGTTTTTCTTCCTTCAATCCCAGGGTTAGTTTTCTGCATTTCGTTCATCTCATAAACATTTGTTTTTGAGGACCTACTATTTGAGTGCCTGGGCCCAGGATGGGTCTGGGGCCTCCAGCCAAAAGGCTCTCCCTCTACCCACAAAGAGGTCAAGTTCAGTGGGTAAGCCATATAAGCCTGTTCACAGCTATCCAACAATGAAATGAGTGCCTGAAATTCTCTGAGTGAAATGAAGATGGTTGAAAATCGTGGTCCCATTAGACTGAGGACCAAAATGTCAACCCAAACTCAAGTCTATGAATTTGCTGATCATTGACAGACACTGGCCCCAAATAATGGAGGCAAAAACAAATAAACGAAAACATCTATCCAACAAGGATAGAGCCCATCCCAAACAACAGGTGCAAGAAAAAGTCTATTTAACACACACACTTAACACCAACTATCTCCAGGTAAGATATTCCAATCACTAAAATGAGGACAAAATCTCTTTTGCCTCCTTCTTTGCTTTGACAGAGCATTCTCTTAGCTTCCTACACCCCTGGATGCTTTCTGCCATCCGCCATAGCTCTCTGCAGATGCATCTCGCTTCCCAGCTCCATAAGAAGCAATGAAAACTCTGAGTCTTTGTTGCGTAAACCACTGCCTAGCTGTGCTGATTTCTCAACTAACATGAGCTGAATTGAAGTGAAATCTAAAATGGGGGATGTGTTTCTTGTCACGGACGCCCCCCCCCACCACCACTTAAGTCATAAACGTGTAGGGAAGTAGTTAAAAGAGCAGTATTGGAGCCAAATACTGTCTGTGTTTGGATCCTGGCTGGCACTTACTAGCTGTGTAACCTTCAGACAAGTTCCTAATCCACTCTGTGTACCAGTTTCCTCATCTGCAAAATGAGGATAGAAATAAAACTTCCTAGCATTGCCGTGAGATCTAAATATATTAATATATGAAAAAGAATTCAGAAAAAAAAAAATGAGAATGAGGCAAGTCTGCCAAATTTGTCCTGCCCAGGGGCAAAAATGTCCCAGGAAAACTGCTTCCTACTATAAGTGGATTTTCCATCTCCAGAAAGTGGCCCATTTGGGGGTCTGAGTCACATTGTAGCTGAATCTCAACCCCATGCTTCAAAAGTTTTGCCCTTAACTTTTTAGTTAAAGAGAAAATCTAACAAAGACTAAGTATGTGTTACAGAGCTCAGTGATTCATACCTTTAAAAAATGAGAATCAAAGAAAAACTGACAGACTCGATAATATTTTGAGTCTCTCATAGGCTACGCTCTACCCTTTAAGATATTGCATGGAGGAGACAGTGAGCCCTGTGGAAGTAGAAACCATGTCTTTTTTTGCCTTTGACGGCACATCACCTAATCCAGTATCGACACATTATGATGTTCTGATAAATATTTGTCTATTCTCACTATTCTTACTATGCTCTCAATAAATGTTTCATGAGTGAATAGCTCATTTTATTTTTGGTCACATTACTAATATATTTCCTTGACATAAGCAAAGCCCTTAATTATATTCATGCATATATACACATATGCATGTGTGATTCCTTTTCATGTCATGAGATCTGTATCGAAGAATTTTAAAAGGCTCAAAAGGGACCATAATGGAGGTTGTGGACAGAGCTATAAGCCCAAATCCACCTTTAACTGGAAGTAGCTTTCCAGGGACATTTTTGTCCCTGAGTAGGACAAAGAGCTGCACGTTTTATTTTCTAACCTCCTGCAAGGACTTCAGAATCCAAACTTATGAATTGTGCACCAAACATTTATAACTCTAGTCCAACTGACACTGATAAATCCAAATAAAATGCATCAGAGAGCAAATGCCCCTAATCTCATCTACTATGACATAACATCCTCAAGACAGAGAACAAGAAACGTCACTACACTCAACTAATCCTTCACTTACCACAAACACACTCCTGGCTTTTTCCCATCTTTGCATGAGGACAGAAAATTCCCTTCTCATTCTGTTCTGTAGCCCCTGTTGACGGGCGAGAAGAAATCACATGAGATAATTTATCTTTACATAAGTAAGAAAGACGAATTCAAATCTTATTCACTCCAGTTCCATTTTGTCTTCCTTCTGGGTGTTATCTTGGAACTAGGTTTAAAAACTATTGTATGCAAATTAGGTCAAGTATGTTCCCAGGCTGTGTTAAGTAGGGAGGGGAAAATTCAGAAAGAATTCTAAATACCATAGGCAGTCATCACAAACCCATCACGAACACAAGATTTTAATGGGCTTTAAGGGCTACTACTTACCATTTCTTTCCTCTTCCTAAACATTCAGGAATAAGAGGGATTTTAGCAAGAAACTAAAGAGAAAATTTGTATTTTAGGTCATTTTAGTTGACCAGAAAGGTAATCCTCTTGTCTGTATTAAGAAAAGAGAACTCCCTTACTTGAAAATGCAATTAAGAGGAAGGCATATTAATAAGAGTGGCCCTGTAAGAAATAGAACATGGGAAATAAAGTCTTTCTCAGGTTTAATATTAAGACCATGTTTTTAGCTTGGGTATGCTAAAGAACATATGAAAAATGTAGATGAGATTTCTGTTTGTATATTCTATATGAAGTTAATTTTCTTCAGTTTGTATTGCTTTTTTATCAAGTAAACAGATCACATTTGTGTCCAACGTTTTAGCTCAGGAACTTACACTGATGTCATCAAACTCCTATTACACTAGGCTACACAGAATGTATATAAATAACTCTACTGCCACCTGATGCCATCGCATGGAAATTGCAGGGGCAGATATTTCAACCGGAAATTCTCTGAAGCGTAAGACTACATTTGCATAACAAAGACAGCTTTGTATTTTCATAGAGAATATAGCTTTGACACTGATGCAAAAGAGAAAAAGTAACGACTTTGAAAAAACTAAATAACAGCATAAAGAGGACAAAATTTTGCAATCTTGATAAATTACCAATAAAAAATTTCTACACGAGTTCACTTCATTGTTATGCTGTTACAGTGTAAAATGTACTTTTTTTCCTCCTTTGACAGAAATATTTCCAGAGATCTGAATCATCTTCAATAGTGGTTTAGACCAACAACCCCTAATCTTTTTGGCACCAGAGACTGGTGCTCTTAAGAGAATCTAATGCCTGATGATCTAAGGTGGAGCTGAGGCAGTGATGCCAGCGCCAGGGAGAGGCTGCAAATACAGATGAGGTTTTGGTCATTCACCTGATGCTCACTTCTTGCTGTGCAGCCCAGTTCCTAACAGGCCAGGGACAGGTACCGGTCTGCAGCCTAAGGGTTGAGGACCCCTGGTAGACAATTGTATTGGTCAGATCATTGGTACACCTGATGTAAGAAAAAGATCCAAAATAATAATGACCCACACAAGACAGAATTTCTTCCCCCATGAAATAAACCAGAGTATAGATATTTGATAATATTAATTATTTTTAACTTTCTTAAGTGCGAGAACAGTATGGTGGGTTTTTTAAAGTCCTTAAATTTTTTTAGAGGAATGATGGGAATGGGGCGATCAGGAGGGAGACAGCCAAGGGCTGGGACAGTTGCTTCACAGTTCTCAGGAATATCTTGTTGATCAGTGTCACGGTCCAGGAGAATACTCCTGCCATCACCATCATACCACGTGGTGATGTGGTACGGAGACAAAAAGGAAAAGTAAGATGCATTCTATTCTTTTCCTTTACAGGGCTTGATCAAGAAGTTGCACGTATTACCTGACTCATTTCCCCATTGTCCAAGATTTCAGTCACAGGGTCACATTTGGAGGTTGTCTGGGAAATGTAGTCTTTAAGTGGGTGATCATGTCTCCGACTAACATTTCTATTAGGATGTAATTATATTACAAAGATGAAAGGAAAATTAGCAGGCTCCACAATATTTGGATTCTTTCCTTTAATCTACTCTAGATGCTCTTAAAAATGGATTGCTTTGAAGAAAAACGAGGCAACTGTTCAAAGTAAAGGGAGCTAAGGAGACATGACAACTGAATGCAAAATCTTGAGTAAGGTTTATAGATCAAATAATGGTATTGTGCTAATATTAATTTGCTGATTTTGATAACTGTACTATGGTGTATGGGTTATGCAAGGGAATGTTCTTATTTTTAGAAAGCATAAGAATTTACAGGAAGAGGCATCATGTCTGCAACTTATTCTTAAACAGTTGCAAAAATTTTATATATATAGTATATGGAGAGAAAGAGAAAGAGAGAGAGAGAGCACACAAAGGAGATAAAACAAAAGTCGTAAAATATTAATATTTGGGAAAACTAAATAAAAGGTATCTGGATAGGCTTTATACTATTCTTGCAACTTTGTGATGCCCGAAATTATGTCAAAATAAAAATTTTAAAACAGTCCTACCTTAGATCTGACTCAAATTGATTCATTCAATTTTTTTTAAATGTGGTTCATTTATAGTTTAGCCATTATATAACGCCTTGGTTGAAGTACCATTTCAGAAAATTTAGTAGACTTAGTTTCTATATTTGCTTTAAGACTTTTTCCCCTACATATTAAAATAAGCTCAGCTATAATGGAGAAATTCTTTGCGTCATTACAAAAGGTTAAAAAAGGCCACATTCATGCATAGCTAGACGATTCTGTGCTATGTAGGCAGGATCCAGACAGGCAGCCAGGAGGCTTCCTCGCCCAGGCCCAGATGAAGAAACTGTCCCAGCCAGAGTTGGGAGAAAACCTAAATCCTTGCCCATTCATTCAGGCTTATATCACTAAGATGCTAATAATCTGAGAGCTTCCATTTTGGGAATGCCTAGGAACCACAAGTCCTCCCAGTCCTTAAACCAAACTCAGCATCAGCCGAGTCCTCTTGCCTTATCCCTGCAGAGCAGACAAAGCTGTTTCAGTGCCCAGATGTCCCTGAGCGATATCTGGTGTTAATGTTACAGAGAGCCAGTCTCTCCACACAGACGCTCCCCAGCAGCAATCGCCCTAAGACATGGTGCTCCACAACCTCCTGGAGAAATGTCCCTGGTGTCGGCTCTATCATGCATGAGCAGTCTAACCTGCTGCTGACTCTTTCCCTCCCACTAAGGGCGACAACCACCTTTAGCGCTAGGGCAGAGAGCTGCATTCAGACAGAAACACATCCAACTCTGGAGTCTCGACTGTCAGCAACGACTACTGGTCCTTGTCCGGGATCGGTTCTCTCTCCATTTCATTTTAAGCACAGAGCAGCCACATGGATGCCTAGATTGTCACATCCGCCTCCAAGCCCCCACCCTCACCCTAGTGACTGTAACAGCTCTTATTAGCACTTCCCAAAGGGGCACATCAAAGGCAGAGCCAGGAGTGAGTGGAGACCCTGCCGCCTGTGAGCCACCATCCAGCTGTGTTATGTTGAGCTGACTTGAAAGCAGAGGAGCAACACCCCCCCCCACCACCCCTCCACCACGGCAGCCGCCAGCAGCCCATTAGGCTTGGGCAGCGAGGAGCACCTCTCTGCTGAAATCACTCATAAACGGGACCCTGGGGGAGGGCGGCCTCTCCCCCTTATGCCTCGCTGTACTCAAACGGGAAAGTAAACTTATTAAATGGTTTTAATATTTGCAGCTAATAATGCCCTGGATTTGCCAGATAACATTCACACCTTCTCCTCCCTTTGGATTTGAAAAACACATATTTCCAAACACATGTTCCCACAATTTGGGATTTTACTAACAGAGATGTTCAGATTCTTTAAATGTTGTTTGATTTGGGTTGTTTGCTTGGTAGGTTGGTTTTTAATTTGGAAACGCTTCACAGGGATGAGGGAAAAAAAAGAGCATTTCCTCTTCAGTCGTCTTCTAAAAGAGCTGAGCAGCTTGACAGGTTCAAACAATACGCAGCATCATCACAGACTTGTAATCTATAAAGTGGTAAATCACCTCGGGACAACAAAGGAAATCTTGCATGTTCTAACTCTGAAAGCAGATGATTCCTACTTAATTTCAATTCTATTGCTCTGCTTTAATTGAATTCACGATTCCTGTAATGGCTTATAACAGCTGCAGCAGAAGCAAAGACAGAGATTCCCCCTGACCTTCCTCCGGCCAGGCACTCAGAAGCCAGCACTTCAAGGCAGGCCCCTGCTTCAACGAAACAGACTATTTCAAGGTTCTCTGATCATCAGCTACAACACATCGGAGACTGTGGCTGTTTCCTCACCACTAAACTTACATCTGGACCTGTCGATGGCCCTTTTCCCTGCGTGACCGCTGATCTGATGAGGAAAAAAAAATTGCCTTGGCGAAAGGCATGTGTTCCATTTCCTGACCTTGGCAGCCCTAAGCTCTGAAGGACTCTCTCCCAGTCACCACTGAGCAAATCTCTTCCTTTTACTAAATGTGTTGAAAAGGAAAAGGAAAGTTGCAGAAACACTTGCAAGTAAACAGCCCCTGAAATCAATGAAGACAGAGAATTACTCTTGCTCCTAATCCCTCTTCCCTCCCTCACAAAACTGCCAATAACCCTGGCCTGATTCTAACACCTATCGAGACTGATTCTCCCTCGGAAGGGGCATCTCACCGTACATCCCCAGAACCCAGCGGTGAAGCGGGGCTTGGAAATGCCACCCCCGCGCTCTTCAAAACACTTCTCTTTTGAGGCTGGCATCTTCTAAATCTTGTGGAGGACCAGTCGGTGGTGAGCCTGTGGCTTGCACAGCCTTCAGCTCAGTGGTTTTCACAGCTGCACAGAAAACTGATACGCTAAGTGTGGAATGGCCAGTCTGCACAGGGTCAGCCCTCTGTGGCCGACTCTGCACTTGGGCACACAGTTCGCACCTTGAGCATGGATCACAGCAGCACACCTAGCAAGCTATGATGTCATTGGAGGGGCCGAGTAATCAATCCTTTCTGGGATCGTTTAATATTTACGTGACACTTACCCGTGTAGCCTGGTGATTAATCCCAAGGACTCTGGTTTGAATCCCAACTCTGCCACTTAGCAGCCATGTGACCTTGAGCAAGATACTTCACTTCTTTGCACATTAATTTTCTCATCTGTAAAAGAAAAACTACTTCACAGAGTTGGGAGAATTCAGTAAGTTAATACCTGTAGAGTATTTAGAACAGTGCTTGGTACAGTAAATTCTCAGTCAATGCTAGCTTTGTAACATTTAACATTATTAACATTATAAGCTAACCTTTATAACTATTAGCTGTTTTCTTTTGTTTTGTTTCGTTTTTAATTTTGGCCATGTCTACCAGGACCCAGAAGAACCTGAATGAAGGTTCACTCATTTTGGCTACTGGGCCATCTCGAATGGAGCAATGACATAGGTCAGTAAAAAGCTGGGAAAAGGGGTGATTCTAAATGCCAACTCTGAGCCTCTGATACCAGGTACTTCTTACCCTTCATGAGCCCTACGGCAATGGCTGGTGGCACAACACCCATCCCCACCCCTGGGTCCTCTGCTTTTACCTCTGTCTCCTACGTCACTTTCTCCATTCTTATTCTTCTAAATTCTTGCTGGTTTTGTACTCTTCTTTAATGCCTACAAGCCATAGGGCTTTGGGCTTCATAAGCGGCACCGCTTAGCAATGAACAGTGCATGAAATGGTTTTTATAGGGTCATGCCGTTCACAACTCAAGTATTAGTCTGCTTCTCACTGCCACAGAGATTGTGTAGGGTCAGTGTGAAATACGCCAAAAGGAAATTCTTCAGATGTGATGGACTGATATTTTGAAAAAATATTTACAAGATAAATTTAAAATTGCTTTTGAGTTTTCAAAATAAATCCCTATTATCCCATCCCATATTTTCCTACATCATGAAGCAATGCAAGAGCAGTAAAGCAGAGCTGAAAAGATTGGCTTCCAGTAACATTTCTAACATTTCCTAATCATGTGACCTTGGACAAGTGAATTTCAGGATTCTCATCTAGCTAAAACACAGATAAAAATGCCTAAGTCTATTTTATTGGGTGTTATAGGGTCCAGTGAGACAATATGTATGAAAATGTTTTGAAAATTATAAAATGTTTTACCAATATAAAATGCTATATTATTTATGATGCATCTTATAACGAGTCTTGGAAAGCACTGAGCAGAGAAAGCATCTAACTAGGAGTCAAAGGTAGGAATTCTAGCTCCAAATCTGCTACAATCGACCCTATACATTTGGACAAGTAACTTTCCCTCTGTGGTTATCAGCTTTCTCCTCTATAAAGTAAGAGAGTTGAATGAACTAAATGAGCTCTAGGTTCTCTCCCAGTTCAAGAGTCTATAAGTCCAAGCTAAACAAAAAGAAAACTAATCAAAGTAAAACAGATATGCTTTTAAAAAGACAAAATGTAATAGTAATAAAGAAAATGAAAAAGTCAGTGTGGCTGTACGGGCTGACCAAGGCAGACATGGTTTGTTGCTCATGATCTTCCTCCCCCCAATTCAGACACACTCTCGCGGCCTGCTTTGCCATTAACAACAAATCATTTTTGCAATGCATTGTTTTAATTAGATTTTAAGACTAATCATTTACAGTCAAAGATTTCTTCTTACAAATAGACTAATTATAGAATTTTGCCTACAGTTTCACGTCTGCGTGTACCTATGTGTAAGCATGCACACACGTGCGTGCATACACACACACACAATTCATTAATACTTGGAGATGCCAACTCTAGTGAAGGTGATAGCCTTGGTTGCTTTGATGTGGGGGCGATAATGCCTCTACAAATATTCATTTCCACAGAACTTTAAAGCCTCTTTGGATAGATAAGGAAAGTACTAAAAAAAAAAAAAAAGGTAAAATGAATTGCCAAAAGTCAGTGGCTATCTAGTGACCAAGAAGACAGCTCACCTGGTTGGTTATGGTTTTATTCTGTGTTGAGACATTCTTGACCTTGACTTTAGAATCAGTCATAAGTTACTGATATCTTACCCATTTGATGTCCTTCCAAACTGGGGTGTTTTTCTTGAAGCCTTGCTTTTCCAAAAGATGGCAAGGAGCACTCCGCACAAAGTCTCTATGCGTTCAAGTCCTTCCTGTACCACACTTACTGGTGAGATTGATAGGCGTTAACTTTTACAGATATAAACATTCTTTATCTCCTACGTACCCGTCATTCGTTCACAATTTTATGTTTAAATTTATTTTTAATTGAACTATAGATAGAAATTGAACCTTCAACTTGTTATTTTAATAGTAATTGTAATAATTGGCCCATGACTGTTTTCATCGCTAACATAATTATTAAATAATTAACTGTGTGTTCATTAACATAAGAAGTTGCATTAATTGCATGCCATCTCACAATGAAATTAACCTCTTAAGATCAGGCAGAAAATATAGAATATAAGCAGAATCAGAGAATCTCTATGAGCTGGCTGGTCAAATTTTTTTTTTTTTAAATTAGGCCTCACAAGGTGGGGCAAGGTGTTGAGGTAGGGGAGCGGCAGGGTCAAAATAGTAACATTACTTAGAGCAATTAATGTACAAAAAAGGGTTCAGGAGGGACTTTAAATGATAAGATGTTAGAGAATACTAACAAAGGCGTTCAGGAATGGTCATAAAATCAAGGCTTTGATCTTCAAAAGTAAGAAAATGAATGGGAGAAAATTCTCTCCCTCCCAGCCATTTATGTGCCAGGCTCTGGTTTGCTGGTACCTTCCTGGTGCTGATATTATGTGCCTTGAGGTTCAGTCAGCAATCACTTACCTTCTATTCTCCCTCCCACCTTCACCTTCATCCATTATTAACTTACCTCCCATTCACCCAGCCACAGTCCGCATTTGCCTACGAAACTTCTCTACTATCTTAGCCCATCGTGTCTCTCTCTGGGGTTTTCGCTCTTCTTTTTCCTGTCACTCAGTGGCCACATTTGCACCAATACCACAGACATTACTTTGGCGCTTTGTCCCTTTGGTGATAAGATTGTACTTGCCACTTACTCCACATTGCCCTTTATTTTCACCCTGAAACTTAGTTGCAATATTTAAGGTTCCTGAGTCCCTTTTACGAAGGTATGTACCTGTGAGTTGTGGAGGATGGTAGACTTGACGTTAAATATGAGAGGACCCTGAGTCCCCCAATGACCACTCCTGCTCAAAAGATGTCATCGGTTCGTCATGGCACAGAATAAGTTCCAAACTCTAAAACCTGTCTTGCAGAACTCTGCAGTTCATTCCCAAACTCACCTTCACGTACACTACCCATCTAGGGTGGTCAATTGTTCTCCTATAAGGTCAGATAGAGGGTTAAACTGACATTGTATATTATTTTAATCATTATATTTGTTATACCAAGCCGCTCTATTTCACTCTTCTCCCAATGCGATGGTCATCTGGTCTCTTGTTCCTTACGCTTACTTTTAATTCATGTCTTTAAACTGGGTAAAACATGGCTAATTTATATTCTGTATCCAGTAACTCCTTCATCTGAAGTCTCTGTGGGGCTGCTCTGTGCTATGCGCTGTTTGTTCTGACTCTCACTCGTGGTGCCCTAGTTCCTCGTGCATCTCGCTGTTTGTATATCTATCATCCTATAAGTTCATGACCACTGGAACCTCACATGTGGGAATCGCATGAGCCATGTGCAGAGTGGTTTATTCCTTCAGAGAGGATTATAGATTTGCTGCTGCCAGGTACCTGAGGTCAATGCCAACTTGAAACTGCTTGAAACTAAATTCTTGGAGTCTTCACATCTTGTACATTATGTGAGTCCAGACCCCAAATCCACATGAGAGTTACAGTTGTGTTCTCAGGGGAGAACTTTGCCCTTACCCTGAACCAAAGACCGAAATATCAAGATTCTTTGTTGTCTCCCTTTGTGTGCCCTTTTTTTTTTTTTTAAATCTAGGTCACCCTCTCAGTAAGGATGTCGTCCTCCGAGAGTCCCAGTGTTGGGAAGGAAGTAGGCAAGGGGTACAATTCAACTCCGTCCTTTGCATTGGCCTAAGGCTTTGTGTCCTGTTCCCTCAGTGGTCACCAAGAAGATTGCTTAGGGCAGCTGCCAGTTTCAGCACACTCTTAGCTCTCCGGCTTTGTTTTTCTACCTTGTTTGATACCTCTGAAAGTTACCTTTACTCTCTTTCTAGTTCAGCCATGCATTCAAAGAGGGGTTTACTTCTATTTCACGCAGCATTTCTGGCTATTTTGCAGCAGGAATTCGGGATGTCAGATTCCCCTTACTGCAAGAAATCAGAGATCTGCAACTTACAATCTTTCAGCGTTGTTTCTTGCCCTTAGAACCTTGATATAACTATAGGAATTTTGCTTCTGCAATGACCAATAAGTAAACGTTCTGAGATAGTACTTCAGTAATACTCTAGAACCAAATAACTCTAGTTCTTATTTCAGTACTCTAGGCCAGGGGTCACAAAATTTCCCCATACCATGCCATATGGTAAATATTTATGGCTTTGCAGGCCAACAGTCTCTGTTATAACTACTCAACTCTGCTATTGCAGAAAGAAAACAGCCATAGACAGATAATACATAAATACATGAGCTTGGGTGCAGTCCAATAAACCTTTATTTTTGGTCACCTGTAATTTGAACTTCATATTATTTTCACATGTAACAAAATATTATTTTTAAAAAGATTTTTGAACCATTTAACAATGTAAAAACCATTCTTTGCTCGTGGGCCATACAGAAACGAGGGGTGGGCTGGGTTTGGCATGTGGTCCATACTTTGCTGACCCCTACTCCAGAGCATGGTTCTCAACTAGGGGTACACGTTGGAATCACCTGTGCAACTTTTTGAAAACAGAGATGCTGAGGTCCCACCTCAGTCCTATAGAGTGAAAATCTTTTGTGGTGGAGCCCAAGGCTGTATGTGTTTTTAAGTTCATAGGTGATTGTGATAAGCACCCCTTGTTAGGACAGGGTGCTCTAGACTCTGCTCTTTCTGGATCTTCATGGTGCTCCCCGCATAACACTCTATTGTACACAGTTACCCCAGTTCTTTGACTTCAAAGCAAGTTACATAACTGTCAAGTCAAAATAACCAAATAACCTGCTAGGATGCAAAAATAAACACATAAAGAAAATCAACTAGGCTCAATGGCTTTTGGTATATTTCCTATGAAAAATATCAAAAGCCTGCAATAAAAAAAAATTTTGATATATGATAAAGAAGACATCACAAATCAAAAAAGAAGAAGAATTCAGTCAACCAAATAGGTTCACAATTTGGAAACAAGAACAATTTATATCCATATCTCATACCATACACCAAAATAAATACCAGGTGCACTAAGGAATAAAAGATAAAAGGATTCAGCCACAGAAAGAAACTAAAAGGCAATTGAATTATTTGTCAAACCTCTGGAGTGAAGAGGCATTTCTAAGCCTGAAAACTTAGAAAAAGCCACAAAGAGAAGCAACACAGATTTAATTACATAAGATTTTAAGCCCCTGTATATAATAAGATAAAATAACTTGAAATACTTGAGGTAAACTGAGGAATAAGTTTGCATAACTAAGGAAGTACAACTAGTTGACAAAATATAGAGAGGAGTCTGACGAGTAATCAAAAGATAAGCAGGTTAATGCAAAATACTATTGTGATCTATCAAATTAGCCAAGCGTTTTCAAATAGGAAGCAAGACCTTTGCTGGCTAGAGTGTAGGAAACACATTTTCATAACGCTGCACATTCGCAGTCTGGAATGGTAGAGAAACACAAATTTAAATCAGGGTTTCAAACCAAATTTCTGTTCTTGCTAAGTATTTAACCTCTACAAAAAACTGGAAAGACTCTATAGGCCTAAAAGAGGAGACTGGTTAAGCAAACTATAACATATTCACTTAATAACAGATTATGAGGCCATTAAACATTATGTTTACAAATACCATAAAATAACATGTATAAAGGTTACGATACATGAGGTGAAAAGGGCAGGATATAAAATTGTGTAAATATGGTGGTTACAATTACGTAAATCCTAAACAAACCGATTCATAAGGAGGAAACGGGGAAAAGAAATACACAAAGACATTAACGATGTTTGTATGGGTAGTATACACTGGTGTGTGCTTTTTTTTTTTTTAAGATTCTGTTCACTAAGACCACATTATATTTACAGTGAGAAATAACTTTTTAAAAAGAGAAAATGTTTGAAAATCGGAGTGTGGCAGAACAGTCATCAGGAAATGGTCAAGTTTCAGAATCATATTCTGAAATTTTACTGTAAAACACCCGATTAACGTGAATAGTTCATGTGTCAAAACCCTAGAGCACAAAGCTGAGAATTAAGTGTTAATTCTGCCTTCTGTTTTCTTTACACTTCTTATATCATTAAGACTATAAAGTAAAATGGCTACTGTTCTCACTGATAACTAAGTGAAGCCTAATTGTGTGCTTTTAGTCTCAATTAAAATTATTGAAAATGTGAAAGCCTTTCCAACACGCTCACAGATAAATAACACTTTAAATGCACAGCCTTCGATTGAGAACTCTTTAAGATTTCTTTAGCTTTCTGGAAATCTCTGAGCATAGATCTTAAGAAGAGCTCCAGATACTTTTGTGACACTTAAATTTACCCTTCTGCTTTGTCTGACCTTGGTGCGATTTCCCTGTTTGTTAAAGGACATTTGAATTTCAAGACAATATGCGATTTCTTAAATGACAATGGCCTGCAGTGTAAGCTCCCAGCTTGCAAATGCCACAGCTTTGTCTTCAATCAAGTTCCAAAGAATGTGTTCCAGTTCACAGTGATTTCTATGAGAAACTGGAGAATCAGAAACAAGATCTCTCCCCTCAAAAATGTTCCACGGACCCCCATCTTCCTTCCTTCAGTGCTTCGAACCTGTCTGCTAGACGCAGGAGAAGCATCTGCCCATAGGTAAAAAGCAGCACTTTTATTAGGAACAGGCACTGTCTGGCGTCCTTGTTCCTGCTGCCAGTGCCAGAAAGAACCCTCCTCGTAATGTCTGCCTTCGAGATTTTTTTTCTCCAGGTGGCCAACATGGAAACTGCCTTCACTGCAGACTGACGAACGCAGCGTGATAAATCGCATCTTGAGGCACAGCCAGCTCTTCCTGGAGACTCTGTTTTAGGGCTGTGCAAAGTAAAGGACCGTCCATTACAGTCGGGCATTTACGCCCTCGAAATGCTTATTTCTTCTTATGAGACAATAAAATACTTCCTGCAGCAACAGCAGGTGAGCACAGAAAGCGTCTTAAATATCTGACCTGAAGCGCTAAGGATGCTTAATAATCTTTAAAGTTACCAACAATATTGTTCCCTCCCTTACCAGGATGTTGTAAAACGTCCTAATTAGTCTTTATGATAATGCCGACACCTCCACAGCACATAAAAAGGACTTTTAATTTTTAAAAGGACAGCTCTGGTTGGTTTGATTTTTATCTCTAATTGGCCTATAATGCCTATTCCTTTGGCACTCCAGACAGGCAAACATTAATTTAACAAGCAGCTCATACACCGTGGGAGACCAGAGAATCGAGTGTGGAAAGGACGGTTCCAGTATTCTGGACACGTAATTGGCTCCATTCTCTTTTACCTCCTGGAAGGTGCTAAACAAGCGTGTCTGCTACTCAAAGGGGGTGTCCTCTAAGGCAGCTGCTTCCTGAGGACCCCCTGCACCGCTAGTCTCTGCTGTGGCACAACCAGGACTCAGCAAACCCCGGGGGACTGGTCCCACCTGATCGGCACTCCGGGAGAAGCCCCACGGAGACCCGGAAGGTGAGGTGCTGTGGGCCAGGCCACGGAACCGAGGCCAGGAGAGCAGACACCGGCCCCTGGTTCTGCATCCAAGGTCTCTGTGGCCCTTAGACTGGCCACGTCCTCCCTGGGCCTGCTGCCCTGACTATAAAATGAAAAGGATGATCTAAAAGTATCTCCCAAGTCCTTTGTATAGCTTCATATCCCAAGACTTACGAGTGGGCACAGCTCTGCCCACAGCATGAACGGTGATTTCAGGTTCCCAGCTGGCTGGTAATGCAGAGTGGCTCAGGCCACTGGAAGCCATCAACTCTTCCTGCAACATCCAGTGGGACACTAAACACTCTCCCAGCCCAGCTCCCCACCACACTGCGCTGGACACTCCACACACAGGCGGGACAGAAGCCAAGTGCAAGTGGAGTGCGTTATAGAACTGAGGATCGACCCTCCCAGCCTCTGCCTAAATGAACACATTTCAGATTGCGGGGCAGGTAGCTGAATGATTCTGATTATCTCACTTCCGAAGCAGGAAGCTCTACCCGTGGCTCCTCCTGAACCGACACAGCATCGCCTTCCCACCAACCGAAGGAGAGAAGAGGCTTTGTCTGCGCTTCCAACACGGACTTTTCCAGTCAATCCTCTGCATACAGCCGAGGGTTTGATGTGTGTTTAGGGGACTCACGTACTTCCTTTGTGATGGGGACATGGTGCGGGGAAGCCATGTATTGACCCCAGATGATTCCAGCTGCTGACTATTGAGACCCCACCGGCTGCCCCACTTGGACCCCAGCCCCTTTTCAAGTTCCACCCTTCTCAAGGAGATGCTGGCAAAGAAGGCAAGGGCTGAACTGCATAATGTTGCTCTTGAAGTTTTTTTCTTCCAAAACCAGGAAAGCCACGACCCTCGTTTATTTGTATTTCCGATCCTTCAATTCAGAATGATGATATGTGTAATGATGCTGCTCTCTCCTGCCCACCCTCTCTCTTATCGGTGCCCTCGCCCAGCATCCAGCACAGCTCATCAGCAAAGCCAGGGGTGGGGGGTGGGGAGCGGTGGGGGCGGGAAGTTGTTGTCTTACGTGCCAGCTACTAGAACTCCAACGAGCTCCTCAAGGGAAATGCTGTGCTATTGAGAGAGTGAGCCGGCCTCTGGTCGGCCTCGCTGAGTATCTGTTACATCAATCACGCTGTTAAACACATTAACACTGCGCACACATGTCTCTATAACTCTGGTACCGCGTAGTCAGAAACAAAACACAAATAACGTAGAGAAACTTGGAGCCTAATTTCGCTCAAACCTCAATGACGCCTCCACTCAACTTTTCATCCATTCTACTCTGTTGATATTTCTCCACTCGTTCTCTTAGCTCAAACCCTAATTAATTACAGGGCAGGAGGAAGAGAGAAATCTGCATGAACCATGGTCAAGACTAAAATTTTAGTTTGGTTTGTACAATTTTGGATGACACTCAAGCTTAACCCTGCTGAAAGTTACTCCCCCTGGTCCCCACTTCTTTTCCAGGCCATATGGTACCCATCAATCCTAACTCTAAATTCACTTCCTTTTGTCCTGTACAGGGTCAGATCTAATCAGTGCTTTAAAATAGAATTTAGGATACGTTAATTGACTTTCCCTCAGTGATGAGGCTTGAAAAGAAACCATGTTTCTTATATAGAAGTGCTGATGTCTTAAAGTGGTAGAATCATTATAGTCATTCATGAAAATAAATCAAATTAGGAGCGATTTATGGGGTGATGTGGGAATCCTTAAATTGTGTAAGAACAATTTACATAACCGTCATCCACTACTCTTTAAGTCACCTTGGAGGGGTGGAACAGGAAATCATATGCTCATTTTACCTTGTGGTTCAGGAGAGGTGCCAGGGGCTTTGAGATCTGGCTTCACTTCCCACCTCCACCATTCACTGTGAGATGTCAGTCAAGCCTCTGAGCTCACTCAAAAAGCGGGAGTCTTAATACCTTGAAGTGTTTTTGTGAGAGTTAAAAAGATGTAAGTAGATATCGATATATAAAGTACCCTTAGTACACAACAGAAGAAAATCAGTAAGTGATGCCATGGTTATACTCATTTAAGAAATTAATGATATTTAGAACCTATGGACAAGCTGGGTTGTGGTACTGAACAACCTCCACAAGGAAACCTTACCTGAAACTGATACTTTCTTTGGATCAAAAAAACCAGTAGCAGTTCTTCAGGTTAAATGATACTTCCTCAAGTGAAGGCCATGCAGGGCTGCACTGGTGTGCTGGCAAATGTGGGTTCCCAGTAAGAACCTGGACTTTGAGCCCTACACAGGCACTCCGCTAGCTGAGATTTAGTTTCAGCCAATGACTGTTCTTTGATCGCATTAAATCGGCATCATTACATTGAACCACTTTGATTTTTGAATCTTGTTTGTAATGTATTTTTTAAATGTTTTGGTTCCGTAGTTATATGAGAGTTAAAGCATATGGTGATGGTACCCGCTTTTATAGAAGTACATACTTAAGTAAGTACTATGATAGGAAACATGGCCCCCAACAGCCCAAATGTTACGGAGGACATTCCAGTGGCTCAAAGAGCTCCTGGCCAATTAGATTCAGAAAAGAAAAACAGTTTGGGTTTGGGATCCTTCTCCCAAACCCTTTGCTAGGGTATAACATGAATTCACCACCTGAGCAATAGTAACCGATAGAGTCGGTGAATTTTAAGGAGCAAGTCACATTTAAGTACCTACAAAAAGACTAAATAGAATCTATCTATCTTATCAATTACAGATTTTTAAAATTTAGTCTCATTCTTGGGATCTGTTTAGAATTCCTTGCAAATCACCCAGAATTATAATTACTTCGAAGTCAAAGCCTCCTCGGGATAGATTTAAACTTCAAGCCAACTGAGAATGAAGAAACTTAAACTGCTTTTCCCAACCACCAGCTGTGGTTGTTCCAGCCTAGGAAATCGTGAGTTTCCTCTTTTCCAACTTAATTTTGAAATAACTTCTCACAATTTTCAGCCGTGTTTTCTCACAACTCCACTCGACCTCTGTACGGTTTAAAAGAAACAGGGAAGTACGTCATAAGCTTCTACCAAGCTTCCATGGGAATATTTCCATCTGAGGGATGTGTTTCCCAGTTTTACTCTTAAAAAGAGGTAGCAAGACCACTCTCCCACCTCATTTCGCTTTCGCCCCCACCTCGCCCTCACCTGTTTTGGTTTTGTTTCTATCTGGGCTCTTATTCAAAGCATTTTGTGTACAGTAGTACCTCTCTCAGCAATGGGCTAGCAATCTCCAACATTTTCAACTGCACTGCAAGATCTGAAAGAGATCACTAGTGGATACTCTGTGTTGCCTCCCGAACCCAGTTCTCCACCTTTTCCATCCTATCAGAACCCAAACTTGCTCAGGTGTCTACCTGACTCAGAGACAGAGGACTCGACCCCGCCTCCAAGGTTTACTTCTTGATTCGTTCTTACCCAAACATGGTTATTATAGTTCCCTTGCCGAGTATTGGTCTACAAATGGGTGTGTACCCAATTCTGTTCATTGAGACATTAGAAAAAAATCTACTTGGGGCTAAATGTTTGTCACTTCTAAGAAGGAGAAGAGGCGGGCCCTCTCCTTCCCTGGCAGACTTCCACGTCCCATTTTGATACTTAGAACTGCTACCGCCATCTCCCTAACAACATGGGGATGAAGTCCACATGCAGAGGAGGGCAGGGCCAGGAGTCACGGGGAAGGTAGACGAGAAGTCTAGGCCCCGGTGGACCACATTTGGAGGCATCTTTAGACTCCTCTTAAGTGAGAGAATAAATTTTGTTACGGTCAGTGCAGATCGAACGGGGATTTTTCTGTTACTTGCAGCTGAAAACATCCCAACAGATAAAAGATTTCTAGAGCAAACAGGAAAGTTTAGCAAATGCATAAGGTTTTAGAATGAGAATTTAATTGGGACTCACGGCTCTCTCCTTCGCTTGTCCTCACAACAGACTGATTGTCGTCAGCATGGTCTATGATATGAGGGGAGGATGTATATACAGAAGTGCTTAGTCTACCTCAAATTCTTCACACTGCAACTCTATGCAATGTTTGATGGCCTTAGTGGAGTATTCTGTAAAACTGGCCTGTTGTAGGATTGGGGATAAATCATTTTTTTTTTAAAAAAAGGCGAAATTAGCATAGCGTGAAGACTCAGAGGTTGAAAAAGTCCTAAGAGATAAACGTAGATGCTACAGTAATGATTTCCAAGGGAAGTAGACCATGGAACTGAAGTATCTCTTTTCAAAGCCAGGAATAACTATCGAAAAATTATAGAACATAGGGAAGAAAGTCACTTTCTTGGATTGCAAGTCTCATGGAAAAATACTCACTGAAACTAGAAATTGGATTCAATGCCAACCATGTTTCCTAGACCTATATATGTTCCTGTTTGGGACTCATATCTGACCCTTTCTAAAAGCCACCAGAATCCTAATAAGCTCTGGTACCACCTCCCATTCCCACGAATAATAATAATAATCATTTGTGTAGCATTAATGGTTTTCAAAACACTTTAACTTTTATTATCTCTCTTGATCTTCCCCATATCCCTGTGATGGAAAAATTATTACTCTCATTTTATTGCTGAGCAAACTGAGAGGAAGGGAAGTTAAATAAGCTGCTCAAGGTCATACAGGTAGTAACGGAAGAGCTGAGAACTAAGGTCTTCTGACTTCAAATTCAAAGTTTCCATTTCACTCTGGCCCTCCCCTCCACCCCATTCCTGAACGCTGTAACAAATTTGAAGTTATGCTACTGATCAGCAGCAATTGGTTTGAAATAAGAAATCTTTGTATTCAAATATAAACACGAATATTTGAAAATTGCTAATTTGGGCCAAATGTTGGCCTCAAAATGATTGCTAACCTCTTTTGTGTGTGCAAACTCCCTTAAAACATTTGTTCTCATGTAACATTTAGCTTAAGATGTAATACACAACACACATATAGTGTTTCTTGTGCACAATATTTTCCTGCTTTTAATTCACTTTAGGCCATCAAAAGAGAACATAAAATAACTCCAGAGCTCTAGACTTTTGCAATTACCTTGTGCAGAGGGAAAGGGAAGAGTGGGAAGAGTTTTTACAACTGAGAAAATCCAGATTTCTTATTAGTCATGGTTTAAAAATGACAACCCCCTGCCTATCCAGCAAGCCTCCCTCCACCACCGCCCCCAACCCACAAACTGCAGCTGGTAGAGCCTGCTGTAGACCACATTTTTCTTCCCAACAATCCATCTACAGACCTGAGTGAAGAACCCATGTTTGCACAGGCCAGATGGGTCTGCATGGCCTTCGGGGCAGAGTACAACCCAGGAGGGCTGGAATTAAGCACATGAGAGTCCTCAGCTGCAGCCCTGGGCCATGGCATCTGGTCACCCATAGCCTACCAAGAAGCAGAGCCAACTCCAAGACCCCTCCACACATACCAGTGAGCTTAATAAGGTTGCCCCGAACTCCCCCACACTTCCCGCCCCCAACAGCCTTTGTTTATCCTGCTTGACCACACTCAGGAGGGTCTGGTGAATGAGGTGAGAAAGGTTACCCACCCATAAGCGCTGGCAGAAAGTGGAGCAGCCACACCTTATAGCTCAGAAGGAAAGGAGTATGTGATTTCCGACAGGCAGGAAGCATTCCTTACCCCCGGTTATATTTCTCCAACAAGAGTTCAGCTACCTAAATACAATAAGGTGAAACTCTTGCTAAAGATAAGATCAAAAATAAAGGTGGTTTATCTTTTTCAAAGATATCTTTAACAGGGTTACCCCTCTTCTTCTTCCTCTCTTTCACTCTGCATTCCTATACCACGGCGCCATGTTACAAACTGTAATTCCCTTTACAGGAAGACACAGTCTAAGTTCTCTCTACATCCCCCAACACTCCCTCCCCTGTTCCCAAAACCAACACCTTTTCCCTTAGGCATGCAGTAATGATTGATCATGAACTTAAACCCCCAACAGAGGCCTGTGCTCCAGATGCATATAGCTCAGAGCAAAACGGTTCAAACCTGTCTGTACCCATTCCTCAGGAGGACAGATGCATTCCCCCAGTCGAGGTTCTAGGCCTTAACTACACTATGTGTTTAAGCACCGAACAATCAGTTTATGTTTCCACATCTGTGATGTCTCAAATTAGGATCCTTGGACACAGACTCTAAGATGGAAGGAAGTTGCCTGCTGCAGGTTTATTTGGGAGTGCCCTCAGGATATGGGAAAGTAAAGAAAGCAATATTGGGCAGCCCCACAGCATGTCTGCAACAGAGGCAATCTGATAGGGAGCTCTAATGGTAGAACGCCCTATAAGAGCTGCCCCAAAATCAATAAGAGGTGAGGCCGTTTAATCCACTTATCCAGCAGTTACTGACTTTAGGCTGTCCTGTGGGATGGGTGCATACCTTGGCTGAGGCAATTCTCTGTAACTGAGAGAAATTTCCATTGTGGAACAGAGGCGTGAGCCAATATCCCCAGGAACTAAGGATGATTGCCTTGGTTCTGAAGAGGGATCTGGATGGCGTGCATCATAACCCACCCCTACGTGCTTGTTTTTATAGTAAGTCCACTCCATCAAAGGAAAAGTTTTTTCCATGATTCTGGTTGACCTTGTCCCTAGAAGAAACTTGTAAGACAAGGACTTATACAAAGAATAATTCTTGCTGCTTCAATTCATCTCAAGGCTGAAAGTGATCATCTTTCTCTTTTACCACATTTATTCTAGATTCCCTTCACACTTGGCTAGAACCTCTGCCAGTCTAAATAGCACATCTGGTGAGATGACCCAGACCTTCATCTCTGAGGGCTCTGAGCTCCTGACACCCATGTTGTCTCAGGCAGGGGTTCCTGCACTTTTCTACTTGTCTACTGAGTAAGACATCTCAGTGGATCACCTGGGCGTCAAACGTTTTCTTCCTCCCCTACTCTCTTAGTGTAGCAGTAGCCTGAAAAATGAAGATCAATTACTCCCAACTCCTTTCCTTGGCTGCTGGTCTTGGCCCAAGAAACCCAAGGTGACCAGGTGGAAGCCCTAGTTCAATGGGACACTTGTTCTGCCCCTTGCAGAAGCATTCTTTCTCTGGGAACCAAGATCTCTAGACTCTGGTTCTACAGAGCCTGTAGCTGTGGGAAACGAAGAAGCAATTCACTGAGAATGATGGTTACGGCCACTCTTACTTCTACCTCTTTAGTTTCCAAATCCATGTGTTCTACCTTTTAAAGAATACCATAGAATGGTTATCAGTTTAAGGAACATACCCTCACTGGTGGATGGGGACTCATATTTGTAGTATGTCATTTTCAAACTGGCATCTAAGTGATTTCTATAATAGGCCATTTGACCACTATATCATTCTTGTGGCTTCTGGATCATGCAGTAAATCATAAGACCAATGGCCCTGTGCCCACTGCCACATCTCCTGTTGCTATAAAGTGGGTCCCTTGGTCCAAGGCAATGCTATATGGCATTTTTGGCGCCAGGGACTGGTGCATCTATGAGACTCTAATGTCTGATGACCTGAGGTGGAGCAGAGGCAGTGATGCTAGTGCTGGGGAGCAGCCGCAAATACAGATGAAGTTTCACTCGCTCGCTGCTTACCTCCTGCTGTGCAGCCCGGTTCCCAACAGGCCATGGACTGGTACCGGTATGAAGCCCAGGGATTGGGGACCCCTGGTCTAAAGGGAAAATGGTATGACAGGCAAAATTTGATTCTAATGCCTCTGCTTCCTATTCCTGTTAATCATTTACACCCCTGTGTGGCCAGGTATCTTCACCGTGTCTAAACTAAGAGGCCCAATCTGCCTCTGTCTATGCCAGTGGGAGCCATGTGCCAGGGGTCCCAATGTTACTGGAATCATCTTTGTACCCACTGGCCAGTGAGGCCTGGACAAATCCGGGGTTCTTTAGCACAGATCTGAACCAATAACTTTCCCAAGGGTATTTTCATTTTCAGTCTGATTATGAACAAAAGGAATTTCTTCCTCACTAATATTTTAAAATTTCAACTACCTGGATGGGCATAAGAAAAGTAATCTTTAAATTACAGGACATTTTCAAGGCTTATTGGATCATATCCATATAGACTTAGATCAAAACCAACAGACAAGCCTCACAAGACCTGCTGGTCACCATCAGCCATTAATTACCCATTGGACTTTCTTAGTAAGTCACTTAACCTCTTCAAGGTTCAGCCTCTTCATGTGTAAAATGAAAGTTAACACGGATGCCAAAGAAAAAATCTTAAACTGGGACTGGGCATGACCCTGGCTCTGCCATATTCCTATATTTTACACAGGTACTTCACTGCTCTGAGCCTCAATTTGCAATCTTTAAATGAAGGACTAGATATGATATTTTCTCAGGTTCCTTCCAGTTTAAATTGTCAAAATTCTTTGTGTATACATTCCCAACCCTAAATTAGTCAGATAGGTTCAATCCTTCCTAAAAATGGAGCCAATTTTTATGCCAAGAACTTTCTTATGGAAAGTTTCAAGTGAAAAGAGAATCAGCCTATAAAACAGATGACTGAGCATTTCTCAAAATAAACATTTGCCAAAGTAAGTTACAGAGGAAACCACCTGGAAATATAAGCTTCAAATGCAACATTAAAACTCTTAATGGACTTAGCAATTCATTTGGAGACTTAGCATTTATTAATATCTCCCACTGATTCTATTTTCCACTTCAAATTCAATACAAATGCTATTTTTATCAGCATCTTTATTATCTTTATTACATTCATTGAATAGCATGAAGGCATCTTACAGAATTACAAAGAAATGTCCTGAAGTTGCTTTCAGAAATGGCTATTTTTATTCTGTAGAGTTAATTGAACCTGCTGCTATATATCTAATTTATGTAAAATACAAAGACAGCACATTGTTAAACAAAAGTGTATTTAGTGTATAATATTAAGAATACACCCCTTAATGTTATGTAATATAGGCTATCAAAATGATCTTTCTCTCCTAAATGTAATAGCTGGATTTTATTTATAGTTGCATATTATATATGTTAACATCTGTCTAAGCTAATAGATATGGTGGAATGCAACAATTTTCTCTAAGAGTATTGGCAGATAAAGTTGCTAAATTCAATATTTTGGTAATTTAAGCATTGATAATCAGCTCTTGACTGTATTAATGATGATCCATTTCACTATACATCATGATCTGGGTCAATTGTCTATCCCCTCTTTATACAGATCTGACTGGCTCAACTTTTATTCATAGATGTAAAGTACCATCAGTACACATTACTTTTTAGCACTGATTCCTTCAAATATTGATTTTTAATTTTTTTGGTCAAACATAACATGTGCTCTCACTTTATGCTACCAGACACACACACACACACACACACACACACACACACACACACACACACACACACACATCTGAGGGCCTGTAATTTCCCTAATATTTAGGAGATATTATTCATGGACATTAATATTTTAAAGTTATTTCATTTCAAGAAACGGAGGCTGATTTTGGGTAGGATTCTCATTGGAAGGATTCCAGGTTATCACCCAGCATCAACAGGAGACTTGAATGACCTGGGCTCAGAGGGCACAGGACCAAGGGCATCTCCTGGCCCTCAGCAAGAGAAACAACTGATGCTGTTGAATATTTATTTGAGTCTGGTACTGTTCTACATCCTTTAAAGGCATTTTCTCATTTAGTCCTCAAAATGATGTTATGAGGTAAGTTCCATTCTCTCCATTTTAAAGATGAGTAAACCAGGGAAGCAGAAGTAACTTGGGTAAAGTCACAGAACCAAGACTCCACGTTACTCCCACATGCTACCTTCTCGAGAGCATGGTCTCAAGGTGACTCAGCTCCATGAACTGCTATTCTCCATGTGCCACTGTTTCAGATTTCACATTCACGGGAAGGAGAGTCTCCTTACCATTGTCATGGTCAGGGACGCAGGGCCATGCTGTGCACCGTGGCCCACAGAGATCAGCCCCCTGTATCCCACGCTGGCCCCAGAGAAAGGGAAATCCTTGTAAGCCCAGAAGCCCAAAGAAAGAGCATCTGTTGTGTTATTGCAGTGGGAAAGCCACTGGCCTGGCCTCAGAAGGTCTAGATTCTAGTCCCTGCTCTGGTGCTAATTATATGAGCTTGGCAAAGCTTAATCAATTGAGGCTTCAGTTACTTCATTTATAAAATTAAGCAACTATATTACACTTCCCTATTCTTTCCATCCCTAAGACTCCTTTATATTTAGAGTACAGATCCGTCCTCTTAGGCAGCACCTCTTTCAGCTGCCATGAACTTGGAATCTCTAAGCTACACACTTTCCTCTCCTCCAAAACAGGACTCCAAAAGTCTTTATGAAATCAGTTGCAAGAGCCTGTTTCCTTTGGACATTCCTTTGCCTTCTTTAGACATCATTGAGGCCAGAAAAGTGGTACCTGGCTTCTGTAGCTCTAGGGTGTCCTCTTAGCAAACCAGCATGTGCTTATCATTCCCAGCCCACTCCCCCAAGGTGGAGAGGTCCTAGGAGGATTGTGGCCTGAACACTAATAAAATACGTATTTTCTTGTCTCTCCATCTATACCTAGTAGCCCCAAATAACTATCTTGAAATCAATCTCTCATTGTCCCTTTTCTATATCTTTTCAGAAAGAGAAAGTCGAAGTTCAAGGGGGCAAGGACTGAAAAGCAATGGAGATGGGGTAGATACTACTGAGGCTATCCAGGTGCTATGAACTGAAGTGAATATTCCCTTCACTTTAGTAAGAAGGGAATATGTCCCTGCCCGTTGATACAGGGATTGGCCATGAGACTCACTGGCACTTCAAGGTAAATGGGAAATGCATTTCTGCCCCTTCACTTGGAGATCACCCATATGACTTCCTTTGGCCAATGGCATGTTAGTGGATATGATGCAAGCAGAGGCTTGAGATGTGCCTGCATGGTTGGCCTTGTCTTCTTTCACTTCTGCCAATGCCAGTGAAGAATGTGCCCTGTGCAACCTGCTGGTCTCAGAAGGAGGAGAGCCCTGGGTGCCAATATGAACAGAGCTCACATCCTGAAGCCCAGGCCTAAGAACATGAACTAGTTAAGCCCAACCCCGGGAGGCCTACACACGTGAGAATGATAGACCTATGCTCATTGTTTACCCCATTGAGATTTTATTGTTACACAGGAACAAGGTTGAAATCATCAGATCTAATTATAATATTTATATAATATTGTAAATTTATATAATTTATATAATATTTAACTTATTTAGTTATGTGTATATACTTTAAGACTTACGTTACATAAACAGAGTGCTTCTTCCATTCTCATACTTCTTGCACCATTTGCATTAAATGTTCACAAGCAACTTATATGGCGATGTCACGTTACAGTTTTCCAGAACATTCCATCTTCATTTCCACCTAAGTTGCGTAAGGAATTGAACTGTCCAATTTTGCACTGAAAATGTCATCTCAGTACAAAAGTATCGAGTGTCAAGTTGTGTTGTTGGGTTTTTTTTCCTTCATTTCTATTACTTTTCCAAATTGCCTTTAAAAGGCTAGCTTATAGTCGATATCCAGTGCTTGTAATTATGACACCATAACCTCAGGATTAATTACCAACTGTGTTAAATTTTTTGCCTTTTTGTTTTTTAATCTATTGAATTAGGTGATAACCTAGCACTAAATCAAAATCATTTCAAGACAATGTCATTTTCTCAAGCTGTTCTCTACCAAGCAGTGACACGATCTTTCTCTAATTACTTGGTGAGTTTACCACACAGCTCACTTGAGGATTCCTACCAATGGTTCATACGAGCAACCATTTTTGTAAGATTTGCAAAAGTAAGCTATTTTAGCTGCAATGTGTTAAAACCACCATGCCTTTCTGTTCTATCTTATTCTCCATGAGGCTTTCCTCTTGTTCCAGTTTTGGACTGGCCATGGGCACTTCAGAGATCTGAGAAGTCGAGTTGGGGCACATCTAGTATGAGTTAGGTGGGATGTATTTCAGTGGCTCACTATCATTTCTGTATATAGCGAAGTTACTGTTAGAAGTTATAGTAGGAGCGGCTTTTAGGAACACCCCCTCCACCCACTGTGCCAACTCATCTGGCACCAGGACCAGGGGTAGAGGTCATATCCAGATATTCACGGGTCCTAAGGCACCCACCATGGAAGCATGTGGGTACTGGAGAAGAAACATAATTTGACCTGTGTGGAACCAGAAGCCAGTCTGTGGAAAATTCTTCCAATCATCAGAGATTTAAACATGTAAGTAAAAGATTTGGTTCTCATTAATGCCTAATAAGAACAGAAGTTCTTTCTTATTGAGGAAGTACACTCAATAATGCAGCATATACAATTATAAATGCACCATTGAGGGTTTTTTTTCTTTTTTGATGGAAAACATGTGAAATAAATTTATCGAATTCCTGGATCTATAGGAGAAAACCCATAGCCGTACCACAAACTGAGTATATCATCTGTAACAGCTCAATTGTAAGCGAAACTTGCTAGCAGCTTTCTCCACTCTGACAGCCAACCTGAATGTAAATGACATGACCAAGGACCAATTACGAAGTTCAAAAGAACTTCCCTAAACTAGTTTTAATTTATTTGAATGCCAACAAACTGAATCATCTGCTGTGTTTCTCATTGCGGAAAACGATATTACCAAGTCATTTGCGTGTGAAGACATGAACCTTTTCTGGATGTCATAGTGCTTGTGATATTTATCAGCTTGTGAAAAAGAGGTGATTTCTTCTCTCATTCTAAATAACGATTCGGTTTTGAGCAAATTTTGAATTCTTTTTCTTCAGGCAAGTCACTTGAAGTTGCTTTTTAAGAGGTCTGTTAACCTCGGAGTGAGACTCATAACGGGGTTTGAATCTCATATATGTGGATGTAGCTCTCTGCGCCAACTGACTGTGTGTGCTCTTGGCTGGGTCGCCAGGCGTTCCCCCACCAGCTCTCTTCTTCATTACTCATAAGCGTCACAGACCCAGTATCCTTACAATGGGAGCGTCTCAAGCAGAGAGGCAGACGAAAAGGAGGAAGGGAGGATTTATTAAGCTGCTACTGCCAGGGTTCAGAAAATTGACTCCTCAATTTTCTAGCTGTGGAATCTCGGGTAAATTACTTAACCTCTGGGAATAATTATAGCAGCTCTCTCATGAAGCCATGGTATTAAATGAGTTGATTCATATAGAGTGTTTAGATAAATACCTAGTACATGGTGATAAACTCTCAATAAAGGTTAGCGCTTATTATATTGTTGTAATGGTGATGCCCCACCGTCAGTCCCTGTGTGGAGGGCCAGCACCTCATTTAGTTCTCATAATCAGCTTTATCACACTAATGCTGCAAATGAACATATAAGTTTCACAGAGCTTCAGAATTTGCTAAAAATCTTATCACATAGCTAGTATGAATAACGGAGGAGAAAATTTGAATCCGTGAATATCTGACTCCACCCTATTTCTTTCCATTCTACCATGGACCTCAAAAATTGATGTTGTCCTCAATCCCCACAAATGAAAAAGATGGATTATATCAAAGCTTTTTTAAAAAGGGCAAATAATGAGCAAATAATAGTTGATGATTGTGTTGTGAGAGGGCTTTTGTTTGTTTGTTTTAACTAAACAGAAAATCAAAAATGTTTGAGAAAATTTAAATACGTGCAATCCTTGTTATTTCATACCCTTTACAAATCTAGAATCTTTCGATTTAGGGACTAAAAGCACATTCTATGCAAATTGGCTTGCTCTTGAAATTAGTCTATCAAATTTAAAGCATTTCTATTCAGACAATCCTGAGAAATTTTCCATTGTGCTACTTTTGAGTTGTCTTTTATTTTTGTTACAAATGAAGCTATAAGCTGCTGAATTTTAAGGAATTTATCATCATTTATTCTTTTTTTTTCTTTTTGCCAATTTATAAGGAGGCAAACTATTGAGAACAGAAGAACATAACCACACTATAAAAAAAAAAAAGCGCTATTATGTTGTCTGGAGTTGGCTTTCTTTACCAGTGAGGGGTAAAGACAAAACATTCATTTTCAGAAAAAGAATTAAGAGGAAGAAATGAAAAGTTCTCACCTCTTCTTCCGGGCTCCCCAACGGACTGAACACAGTACATCGTCTGCCATGTAGAACACTGTCCAGTAAGTATTTATCCATTTGTGTTTCTGTGATTTTTAAAAGAATTTTTATCATAGGCACAGAATTCTGAAATCCTGCTAATTCTTTAAATCCTTGCTTTTATCAAATCTTTACCCTCTTGTCATCATAGTCATATATTGCTCCACTCTAGTACAGAGCTTCGTCAGCCTATAAGGCTGAACTAGAGGCTGCACCAAGTGTCCAAAGGCAGCATCCTGTCCCCAGGTGGATTTCCTTTGGCCTGCAGAGAGTGTTAAAATACCTTACCAATATTAACTGCCAATATTAACATTGAAAGAGTTCACATTAAAGTCTGGAATTCTGGCTTTTCTTTAAAAATCAGAGCATCTGACAATTCTGGGCCTGCCTTCCCCACACAGCAAACGCTAAAGGCGAGCCGCTACACTTAGATGAGGCACACATTCCATAGGCTGCCACAGGCCCCTCCGTTCCCTCGTCACTCCCCGACAGTGAAGCCAAGCTTTAGCTGTCACTTATCATCATTCTTGAGCTTTTGTACTTCCTATAGTCGAGTAGCAGTCCTTGAATACTTAGTCTTGGGACACTTTTACACTCTTAAAAGTCAATAAACAGGCAAAGAGCTTCTATTTCTGTGTTATCTCTATAAATATTTACCTTATTAAAAATTAAAACCAAAAAAGTGTTAAAATATAAAGATATTTCATGTTAACATCAGTAACCTAATTTTATGAAAAATTACTATTTTTCCAAAACAAAAAAGATTCTAAAAATGGCACTGCTTTATATTTTTGAAAATCTCTTTAATGTCTGGCTTAATAGAATCAGCTGGATTCTCTTATTGGTTTATGCATTCAACCTATTGTGATGTGTTGTTTTGGTTAAAACACATTTTAAAAAGCTTCACACAGTTGTATAAGCAGTTGGAAAATGGACAAGTGTTTTTATAGCCTTTTCATATAATTCTTTGATACTACACTAAAACTCAGCAAGTAGTAAATTTTTAAAAGTTAGTTGCAATGTGGAGCCTGAAACTATATCAAGGAACTCATACTCTGTCACATTGAAACTCCTTGGTCTGTCTTATACTTGAATGTATCTTCTACCCATGCAAGCTTGTACACATGGCTCATTTGGAAAATACTGGTTCACTGAGTTATACTGATAGATTTTCATTGCATAACATCAAAAAAATTCACATTCGTGTTCAATGTAATCTCATCAGAAAAGTCTTTAAAGTATTAGGATGCTCTCAAACTCACTGTGATAGCTACAAGTTTTTCTAAAGTCTAACATAGCTTGAAAGCTCCAACTTTATCATCGACAACAAAGGCTGATGGTTGTTTTCCTTGAAGTAACAGTCTAAACTTCATGTGTTTGTTGAGAAATCACTGCCAGATACCCAAGTTTGAATAACCATAGTTTGAGAAAATGGCGTTCCAGGGGAAAAAAAGTCGTTCAGCTTGCAACTCAAAACAATTGCACAAGCGCTTTCCCTTAAGATGGCCACCATGTTTTGTTGTGCAAAAGTGCTTTAGGTGTACTTCCAATCTTGTCACGCAGAATGTTCAAAAGATGTGTATTCGAGTGTTAAGATTTAATAAAGCTAATAATTTTTACTGTTTCAAGGACATTTTCAAGTGAAACCAGCTTTTTAAAAATGTCAGTGTATGGCAGTGAAGAACACATTAACTACTAGAATAGTGTGGTGCCACGAATCACTCGGCCTTGATTCGTGTTGAGTCACCATTGCTTTTGCGCCATCAGAGCAAATATCAATACAATGAAAAAGGCAAGTAATGTCTTATAGTTTAGGAAAACAGTTTTGACCTCATGGATCTTTTGAAAGGATCTCAGGTACCCCCACAGAGCCACACAGAGGTCCAGAGATCACGTTTGAGAACTGCTGTAGTAAAGAAATACTTCTTGGTCCATTTCTGTATCAAAAGCAGGAAAATAAAAGATGCTCTTAGAAGGTGACACATTTTCGGATTCTGGAAGTGAGCAGCCCGCCTGCATCACTAGGAAGCGTCTACTAAGTCAAATCTCCAACAAAATCATTGCCACTTATAGCCATAACATTCAGACACATAGACAGTGAAGAAGCAATAAATATTTATTCAATGAACAGATGAAAGAATTCTCACACTGTGATACAGTTACACTTTCAATTATTGCACAACACAGTTTTAATTCAGTAAGCATCGCAGCTTGCTCACAAAGTGCTTGGTGGTGGCTGGGCTTTATGCACGAAGTGTGATTAAGAATCATAGGCCCCTGGCTTCAGAGAGTTTATAATCTAGCATGAGAAACAGACATGCTGGAGGCTTGCCTGCATCTAACTGAAAAAGAACACACATGCAACAACCACGTACTGACTTCTCCAATTTTATGTAAACCTGGACACTCACAAGGTGGAAACAAGAAGGTAGGCGGTAGAGAAACGGTAGAAGGAGGCACCAAAGGTGAAAAAGAAAACAGATGAGAAGATACCAAAGATGCCTTTCATTTTGCCTTTTTCCCCCCTTTGACCTAAAGAAAATAAAAAGGATACCAACAGCAAATGTCTAATAGGTAGCATGCTCTTCTAGGTTATTCTTGTACATTATCTCATTTAATCCTCATAACAATCCTTTAAAACAGGAATTAGTTTCACCATCTTAGAAATGAAAAAAAATTGAAACTCAGGTTACTGATAAACTGAGGGGCCAGAATTCAAAACACATCTTTTTTTTTTTTTTTTAACCACACAACTGAGGGTTTTTTCCGTTACTATGTGTGGCGTGGTCACCAAGGCTAAGCTTAAAATGAACAGATTGACTTAGGTAGCAGAAGCAGTGTGGAAAATTACACACCTCAGCCTGAACTAATTTTGATAAATCACTCAGAAGAACTTATCCAAATCACACCCAGTTCCGTTCTGACTGGCCAGTAAACTAGGGTTAACTTATCCCTCCTCACCCTAGAGGGGAAAAAAAGGAGACAAAGAGGACCAAGGAGAAGCTTTGTTCTTGCATTTGCCCAGACGGCGGGACAGGCCAGTGTAATCGTGGTAATATTTTCACATATTTTTATGGGCTTTTCTTTCCTCCCTTTCTGAGGACACTACTTTTGCCCTGTTCCACCTTTGTAACCATCTGCAAGGAGGCAGATTAGAATTTATCCATGAAGGAACGCAAAGACATATGCAAATAATCTACTACTGCTGCCACTGAGAAATAATATTATAACAAGCTAATATCTTGAGTGATACTGGTACATTCTTAGTTTCTGCCTCGAACATGACAAAGGCGAGTTCGGGAAGACCCAGCTCACTGATTCCCTCACAGTGTAGCTATCACTTTTGGTTGTGTATGTTGTGCACTGCACACAGGCGACACATCTGGTTGGACACCCACATTGTGAATCTCACAGCTTCATTTCTCCAGTGTAACTACGTCCGATATTAGCAAGCAGGTGTCTCGATATGGCATAATCACGGTATGGCAGTTTTTTGACAGGTGGAGAATAAAGTATCCTACAGAGGGGACCACCTTTTTCTAACTTTCATAAGGGTGCTGCTTAAACTAGTAGCATCCCAATGCAAAGAAAATTCCCTTTCCTTCTATGCTTCCTGGACTTCGTATTAGTTAGCCATAGCTGCAAAGATGCTGTGTAACAACTTAAAAATGTCAGTAACTGACAACAGCAGGGCTGCTGTTTTAGATCACAGGGAAAAAGAAGAAGAAAAAAAAACATTTATTTATGTTCATGGGTCCACAAGGTTTGCTGTGCTCTGCTGGACCCAGCTGGATTTAGACCAGTTTTACCACCAAGACTGCGGGTCAGGCTTAGTTCTGCTCTCCGTGTGACTCATTCTGAGACCGAGGCGAAATCAGCCAAAGCTACCTAGAATTGTTTTTCTATTGGCAGATAGCATAGGCTCAAGAATTAAGCCAAACCACAAAAGTAAATGTAAAACCTCTGATCGTATCACATTCACTCACCTTCCACTGACCAAAGCCTCATAGCCAAATATGTCAGAAGGGTAGAGAGAATGAAGTTTTGCTAACCAGTAACATAACCCATCACAGACCTACTAATGGCACTCCACAGTAGTAGAAGGACATACAGAGAAAGCCCACCACTACTACAGTTCAGGGAGTATCAGAAACTATTTGCATACTGAGACAAGCTATTTCCCATTGTACCACTGCTTTCTGCACACTGGGTTTTGCATACCGTTTATCATTTCTTTGTAGATTAGTATACTGGACAGTGGGCCAGCAAATCAAACACTGTTTATAAAGAATCTGAGAGTAAATATTTTTGACGTTGCAGGCTCTGGGGTCTCTGTTACAACAACTGAACTCTGCAACTGTAGTGCCAAAGTGGCCATGGGCAATACTTAGACAAATAGACATGACTCTTCCAATTAAAACGTATTTACAAAAATAGGCGGTGGGCCAGATTTGGTTCATGAGTCATAATCTGCTGACTTCTGTAATAAATAAAATTGTAAAGGCCACATCCCTTGTTTTGGTTAACTATGGCTGTACAACATACCACCCAAACTTTAATGACTTAAAACAATTATTTTATTGTCTCTCATGATTCTGTGCATTTACTGAGTGAGCCTTTGCTCCATCTGATCTTGGCAGCATCTGGGGTATCAGCTGGACTGGAACATTCAAAATGGTTCACTCACCTGTCTCGTACCTTGACGGGGTTGACCAAAAGGCTGAATTCAGTTGAATCGTGCAAAGATCTAAGTCCCAGCTACTGTGCTTTTCCTCTATCTCATCACATGGCAACTCGGGACTCCCCAAAGAACAAAAGAGGAAACTACTCACCTTTTTAAAGCTTGGGCCCAGCACTGTCATTTCTACCACAGTCTCCTAGTAAAGAATCTCATCCCTCAGCTGCCACCGATGACCATGTTCTCTGTGCCCCATATTGGCCTATGTCAGAATGTCAACCTTCTTACTTCTGGTACTTCATATGAGATGGAATTCTTTTTAATGCTTCGCATGCAAGCTGCTAAGCAGATTTCTCATCCTACAAGGCAATAACAAAACATCCTGCTCCAAAGATGATTCTGCCCAGAAAATGATGCCTCAGTCCAAACACAGAGGGAATTAATTAAGGTCATTTAGTTTGAAAGGCAGGTTGCCCATGCCAAACCATGTCTGGCATGGCTTGAAACTTTCTGGGCATCCCCTAAATGGACTGACTGTAAGTGGATCTCTTCTTCCAAAAGACCCAGCTCTACCCCCAAACATCTGACTTCATGTGCCATGGCGGAAGCCTGACACAATGGGGCTTGGAAGTGGCAAGGGATGGGAAAAATGAACAAAAGCAGGGGTCCCTGAGGTCCAGGTACAATGTGGATTGAATCCAATACAATTCTCACCAATATATACCCGCTAGGGATAAGCTCCCCCACTCACCATCCTGAAAACCCCATGAACAATCATCATTTTACATTTTATAATGGAGATCCCAAACCTTCTAAGGCCATGCTATGATTCTGATTATATAGTAGGTGCACTCACCAACATGGTAAATTTCTCCTACACTGGCTCTCTGTCTGCTTCCATCGGTGCATTCCTTCTCTACAATTGTCTTTACCACCTGCCCTTCCCCAAACTCACAGGCATTCCTTAGTCATACAAGTGACCATGCTGACCGTTCCTCTGAGCCATATCATCTATGCACACACATTCCCTGCTATCCTGACCTGCGCGCACCTGTGCTCTCCCCCAGACAGGGAGCCAGAGAAGGCAATGCAAGAAACATCAGATTATCGCAGACCTTTTCAGTCTCCAATACCCAGAACCATACAGTGAAGATGACCCAGAAGAGAAGGCAAAGTAACCCTTAAGTGTGACTATCCCAGAACATACCTCTGTCACTCTGTCATTCAGCAATCATTCATGAGTCCCCTATGCTGAATGACTGAGTGATACATATAGACCTTGACGTCATAAGCAACTGTCCCATCAATCCCAGAAAGCTGGCCTACAACAAGCTATTTCTGAATGAATTTGTGTAAAGAGCTGGCAAAAAGTGATACCCAGTAGAGGGCTAGCCAGACTGAACTACTTAAGGAAACAAAGCATCTTTGAGAAACGAAATTAATTAACTGTTTCCAAAGGGAGCAGAAGGTAGGAGGTTGAGAGAGTGTGGGAAATGTTGCATAAATTTTCCAAGGACAGGGACTTGAAAATAAATTAAGGGAATTTCAAGCTCTAAATTTTAAAAACGCCTTCCGACATCATGGCTTAGCAATATGTGATAGGCACTCAAAATTGAGATTTGGTTATGTACAAAGAAAAGCTCTAAAAGGGAAAAACAATAAATTAAATGCATAAATTGAGAGGATTTAGGCTTTTTAGAAGTTATGGCACAATATTCTTTGAGGGTGATTTTAAACTAGACCTTGACAGGGGAGATTGTGAATATAAAAGTGAGCTTTTGTCAATCAGAAGGCACTTCTGCAGAAGTAAGTCTCAAAAAATAACCAAAGGGAATTTCAAAGATCTCGTTTACATTCTGTGTCTTCAAGCCCAATTCTTTGGGATTTAAGAAACCATAAGAATTTTGAGATCTTGAAACAGTCATATAAAGAACACCGCTTAGTATCGGGTGCCCCCAGTGACAGACATTTTATTTCAGTCTGTTCTCGTACCAGATTCCATTGTCCACCAAACCTTGCAAGGTTTGCCATCTTCCTAGAGAGAACAGCTATATCTTGTCTGTCCACCCTGAATCTCAGAAGCACAATAGAATGGGGTGAGGATGGGTCAGTGGATGTGGAGAAACCAGGACACGCCCACCCCAGAAGGAAAAAATCTGTGAGGTCGCATGAAAGTGTTCCTCCAAGTAGAAAAGGGGTCTCTTTTGCAAGTATCCGGGCTAAAAGAAGATGCTGCTCAAATTAATAACTAATTATCAAGCCCTCTCTGAAGAACTGTGTCTATCTGATCTTAATTCTGCCATTTTGATCATGAAGGGAGTTCAATCCCGCTGTTTTATCCCAATGGTATTTTGTCCCGCTGCATCCGAAAATTTGGCCATCAATTCACCAGAACAGCTATAGTCTCCTTGGCTATGGCGCGTGTGTGTGCACAGGTGTGCATGTGTGTGTGTGTGTGTCCTAATTTTCTTGCTCTGTGATTGTTTTTATGTTTGTGTGCACATGCACACATGTCCCATACCTAATCATTTTGTCTATGTTGCTTTCTCTCTCTTCATTTGTGTGTGCTATGTTTCTTTGTTTCACTACCTCCCTCTCTCTTTGTGTGACTGTTTCTGTAAATCCCCAATTTCTCTAAGTCTATATCTTTGTCTCTGCATTTTTCTTTGTATTTTTGGTTGTATATATTTCTCTCTTTTTCTCTGCTTTTTCTCTCCCTGTCTTCCACTCTGCCTCCCTGTCTTAATCTTTTTCCTTTTCCTTCTTTTCCTGTCTCTGAATTTGATCCAATGAAAATAATTTCATGAAGAATAGAAAAGTATCAAAAAGCATTTACTGTGATAGCTAGAGTAATAATTAAGAAAATAAACTGAATTAATGGAATTGCTTAAGAAAAATATATTCCCAACAAAAAAATAATATTTTTATGATCCTATTAAGATCCTTGTATTCACAATGTCCTTGGAGTAAAATGTCAAAATAAAAATAATCTGAATCTCAGAACTATGAGGCCCTAGACACCTGCAACCTGCTTAGTACACCCCAGCAGCTCCCTAGATGGTGACTGGCTCCAGGCGCCACAGTGAAAGAGGACTTCATGGAGTCAACCCCACCACATCCCTCTCCGACTGGCCTCAGGAAACTGCAAGCCCCAACGCTTGTAGCTCTGCTAAAAGCAAAGCATTCTGCTACGAGCTCCAGATGGCACTGCCCAGGCCAGGACAGCAACCCAAGAGGCAGTTGGTCTCTTGTCTTCCTTCTTCTGAGAAAAGGCAACAGAGAAACGGTCCTGAGGCTACTCAGATCTTATTCAGCCCTTCTTAGAAAAACGCCACCTCCCTTATCCTTTGCTCCCTGTTTATCCAGGCACCCTTCTCCCTGCAACTCAATTCCACATTCACCCACGCGTGCATGCAGACACGTGCACGTGTGCATGTATGCACATACACACACATCACCCACATGTGCATGCAGACACACGCCCATGTGCACGTATGCACATGCACACACATCACCCACGTGTGCATGCAGACACGCGCACGTGTGCACACGTGCACATACAAACACATCACCCATGCCTGCATGCACACGAATGTGCATGTGTGCACACACATCACCCACATGTGCATGCAGACACACACATGTGCACGCATGCACATGCAAACATCGCCCATGTGTGCATGCACACACATACACACATGCATATACATATGCCACCCATGCATGCATGCAGACACACGTGCACATGTGCATATACACATACCACTCGTGTGCATGCAGACACATGCACACGTGCACATACACATCACCCATGTGTGCATGCAGACATGCGTGCGCGCACACACACACACACACACACTTGACTGGGTTTCTTCCTGTCTTCCTATCCTTCCTGCAGTGACAATAATTGTCATCATTTATTAAAAGCTAACTACACTATTTTGAGTACTTCTCAACAATCTGAGAAGGCTATGTTCCTGCTGCTACAGATGAAGACACTGAGGCAGACGACTTAAGTAACTGACCAAAATTCATACAATTAGCAAGAGAAAAGCCAAAATTCAAACTCCGGAGCCTATGCCATACACTACTGCATCATATTGCCTCAAGCTGACTGTTGATGATTAACAGATATTAGAGAAAACTGTGCCTTCTTTATTCTCTAATGAGCTCTCAGGACCCAAAAGATAACAAGCTTTTCTCAAGATCAAATAGTTTTCGTATGCTGAGCAGCACAGAAAATTTGGGGTCATTTGGAAAGGGGACTAACTTCTTTGAGTCGGAGGGTAAAAAAATCACATTTCCCCTCACTTTTTATTTAGAGAATCATCAAGAAGATGTTTCCCCTTTCCCTCTCACTGAATACAATTTATCTTTATCAAACCAGAGAAGAATGTAGCTCCGACTGGAAGTCTCTCTCAAAGCCTCGGGAGATGAAAGTACAGTAATAGATACACGAGCAGTTGCTTTTTATCTGTGAAGAGCTGGTTTCATATGATTCTTCCATAAAAGTGAAAAATAAGACATTGTGTTTATGTGGAGCATACATTTGTCTGTGTCACAAAAAGAAGAGTATGCCGTCCACTGGGACAGCCTAAATCCTAAACTGTTTGCATTTGGTCTGGTCCGTGTGCTCCATAATAGTGGAAAACCTGCTTTTTAAGCCCCTGAAGTATAGACCAAGTGGCCAATTTAGGCTCAAAGCAAGTGCATTTGTTATCTGTCCTAAACAGGAGCCTAACCCATACTTTTTACTCAGCTAAAGAAAGGGAACACTGAAAATTTAGTAAACAGGACAATTGATGGTACCTGGCTTTGTGTCAAGCAGAAGCCAGCTCCGCATTGTAAAGTCCTGACCTTGAAATGCTGGTTAAAATGGATGATGCGTGGGCTGCTGGCTGGAGAGCCAGCTGGGAAGTAGGTCAGTGAAGTTATAGGCTGGTTTCTGTCACTCCCGGCCAGAGCCTATGCAACTCAGAAGGGAAAAAATTGTCCTCAGACAGAGTAAGACACTGTGTGTGGTTCCGGGCAGCATGTCATATTGACAAAACCATCACCACCGAATGAAATCATCCAGGGGAAGCTGTCAGCCCCTGCCACATCCGGGAGGCTATTTTCTGCTCATTTAATTAATTAGGGGTTGTCTTGTTTTGGTTTGGGTTTTTTTTTTCCCAGTCACAGAAACAAACTCTGTTGTCCACTCTTCCCTAGACCTCACCATGCTGTCACCTCTTACAGGCTGCCTGCGGGGCACTTAATGGCCCTAGCCGGGCTGATAGACAGGAGGGGCTAATGGGGAAGGCTGGATCTCAATGGGACTTGAGACAGAAAGCTGGAAGCTCTCTGTGGTGGAAGTCAAGTTTTGGACCATTCCCCAGCCACCAACCCACGTCCCTTGCTTGGAGTCCCTGTAATGCATTGCTCAAGGGCACGGATTCTAGAAATCAGACTCCCTGGTTTTTAATCCTCTGGGCTCGCTTATTAGCTATGTGACCTTGAACACATATCCTAACCTTTCTTTTTCTCAATTTCATCGTCTTCAAGATAGAAATAATAATTGTACATACCTCATGGGTTTGTGCTGTGCATCCATCAGCACCCCAAGAGGAAACAGAGCCCTCAAATTTGGAAAATCTAGAGGATTTAATAAAGACTATTGACAAAGGAGTGTGGAGAATGTATCAAAAGCACAAGAGAGGGAGCAGCGCCCCAAGCTAGCGACAGTGGGTGCCATTATCACACCTAGGTCATTATCACGCACCAGAACAAATGTGGGTACCTATATCCAAAGAAAGTGAGAGCTCTGTGAAGAGGGGTGCCTGATGTGACCCTCAACACAGGGATGCAGCCAGCTGGTAGCAACCCGCAGCCAAGGAGCTTCATGAATAAATGCACTGACCTCACTCTCCTCCTCCCCTCGGGGTCTCCAGTCTCCCCACTGGCTGAAACCAAAAGAAACTGGGGGACAAGAGATCTCCTTAATGCATTCTTCCTGGGGTACCGAGCAAGGTGGGGAAGAGTAGAGAGTGAATCTGCATGGGGCGGTGGAAGCTCGTGAGCACCAAGGACTTGACGAGTCAGTGGAGCACAGCACCCAGAGCTCACATTCCGTATCTACGAACAGCTCATTGCATTTCACTAGTTGTTTTTTCTTGGACGCAACATGTACGTGACTTGGGCAACAGGGAGCGAATTGCGGTGCTGTGTCAATAAGCTTCGGATGCCTAGTAAAGCCATTGCTCCTTTCTCATCCTATCCCAAGGAGTCTCCTAGGTCCCTACTGGTCACACAGCTTTACACACATTCATTCCTAAGAGGAAGCAAAACCCCAAAGCGGGGGGAAGTTGGCTATATACACCGTCAGCACTTCACAATACACTCTCAGCACCCACCCAGCCAGTTTCAACATTTTTTTTTGGTCAAAAGATATTTTTAATAGCACTTTACATATTCATCCAGCATACAGAACAGTTAAGATCTGGTAGTTCTAGCTAAAGTAGCTTCAGGCCCACCAGGCTGGCCTCTCAGTCTGTACACTGCAGGGCAGCAGAAGCCCCTAAGTGGAAGCCAAGGGCTCTGCACCTCGCAACTTGAAGCCCCCCTGACCCGCAGCATCCTTCAGATGTTCCTCACAATATTCTTGGTGCTTCTGTTGGGTCTTCCCTTCCTGTATGCCCAACCAGAGGTTCTTAACTAGTCAGTCCACTATCTACATACTGTCTACATGGAGATTTGAAAACTAGGCAATAATAATGGATCTTACCGCTGCAGAATGCTTAACTGGTTATGAAGCCCTTTCACATATGCCGTATGGAATAATCGTCCCATCCCCAAAACAGGTTTGTGCTTCCCCAAGTTCACACCAAAGTGAACAGCACAGCCAAGCTGTAACTTTTTTTTTTAACTCCTAGACCACCATGCCCATACCAATAGCTATTCAGAGATGACAAGTTGGACACCTATAAATGGGGTGGGTTGTCCCAAAGGATTTAAAAATTTTTTTTCTTAATTGCCAACATTTTCTTTTCTGCTGAACATTACCTAAAATTATTGTCTCTATTTGCTTGTGCAACTTGTCTCCCCTGCTAGGACACCATGCCAGCCCCCCAAGAGGAAGGCATGTGCCTGTCTCCTGCTTGGCCGTATCCCCAGTGTCAAGCCCCACATCTGACAGTCAAAATGCATGTACTACTCATGTGCTGAATGAAAGAATGAATCTCCCGTCCATTCTTTTAGGTTGTTTACCCTAACTAGGTTTCAAGGCTCCTGAAGCTAAAAATAACCGAGTTTTGAATCAGCAGCTGGCAAATGTCCAGGTTACTTTTATTTTCTAAGGTCAGGGAGGGAAAGTGGGTCAGACCCAGATGCAACAAACTGCCTCACTGTGCATCCTTGCTGAGCAAATGCTACAGAGCCATGTATAACGAATCCTGACGGAGGCCGGCTCTACTGTTCCACTTTCCCAGGAGTCCCAAGACTGAACAGCCTACAGTTTCTAAAATTTTATGATTCTTTCCCACGAGACTGTGAGCTCTTAAGGAACAAGGATTCTGCCTTACTCATCTTTGTTTCCTTAGGAATTAAAAGGGTACCTGGGTCAGGCAGGGCCCTGAATAATTGTTAGAGAAATGTTGATTGATTAGAAATGCAAACCTGGGCACCAGGGTATAGAATTGTAGAACCAGAAGGCATTTTGGTGACCCCTGAAACTGCTCTGTCCAACATGTTAGCTACTAGCTACGTGTGACCATTTAAATGAAGTTTTAAAAAATTAAAATGTGTATTCTTCATTCACAACAGCACCTTTTCTTGGGCTCAACAGCCCACGTGGCTCACAGCTACTATATTGGACGGTACAGATAAAGAACATTTCCATTGTCACAGAAAGTCCTCCTAGACAGCGCTGAAAAGGGTCTTGTTTTACAGCGAGAACTGTGTCTCTCGAGAAAGAAAATAATTTCCCTTGAGTTACTTGGTGAGTGAGAAACAGGGCCAAAAACCTAAGTCTCTTGGTTTCTCCTCTGTGTTTTCTAACCATCATGTTGGATTTACATACTGTGAGAGCCTCACATACAAAAAGCCACAGAATGTCCTCCTCTTTCAAGTCAGCATGGCTTTGGAGAGCTGGTAAGAAATCTTAGATGCACATCTCAGAGAATAAATGCTAGACCCAGCAAGCAAATGATGGGAAACCATAGCTTCCCACAGAAAGCTGGAGGCCGAGGGATCTGAAGCATGCCCAAATGTGGGCTGCCTTCTTTTTAAAGTCTTTCGAAAATGTTTTCATTTCAATGTTGGAGGTTAATACCCAAGATGGACACTCTTTTTGAAGAGTTCCTTTTGATTTTAATTTCTTAAAGTCCTCATTTGAACTCGGTTTTTTGTTTATATTATACCCATCCCACAATGCTTCTTTCTTTCCAGGTAACTTGATCTTTAAAAATATACAGAATCCAGCCATGCTCACTGCTTTTAATTAAACATCGACTCATCTTTTCAACTGGGTCTTCAGGGTCTTACATTGCCTTTTCTAAATGTATGCACTTTTTCCTGAAATTACATCAAATTAAGTTTTCAAAAATATTTTTTCTTAATCTTTAAATAGCTAGGAATGAATTTTGGCAAAATCTCAAAAAAAAAAATCCCTACAAAAGGGAAGAAGTCATTTCTACCCACTTCTCTCCCATCTAGAAGCAGGGCATACTCCACTTCCCAGGGTCTACACACAGACAGACCTCAGGGCCCTGAACACCCATCTGAGGCTCATAAACCCCAGGATGGGTCCAGATTTTACATCTAAGAGAAGTCTACACATCTTGTCACAGAAAAAAAATGCATCCACACCTTTGTTTTTATTACAACAGCATCCTGAGAAGCAGGATGCGAAGGAACAAGCATTTGTTGTCGATGGCCTGGGCTTCTGGTGGAAACATTTGCCATGAGCAGACACACCAACACATGATGGCGACTCTGGCCCCAGAAGCCAGGGCGGTCAACAGTGGGTCTGGACGTTGGTGGGGCACCAGGAGGAGGGAGGGGTGGGACTCTCTCAAGCTCCCAAAGACCCACTTCAGGTGCAAACGCTGTCGAAGCTGCAGAGAAGGCCTTCCTCATGGACATATGCAGGATGGAGAGAGAGTGTTTAGGAAAATTCTACTGATGAATCATCCTCTTTTTTTCTGGTATGTCTCCTAGGGTTTCTGAAGATTTCATTATCCTCATAAGTGAAATTCCTAAAATTACTGAAAAGAAGGTGCTTATTGAACCCTATAGCTTTCCATCCCTTGGCAGGCTTTGATTTGAAACATTCAAAACACATCCAACAGACTCTTCTTCCCTGAAGACAGGGGCTTTAATGTTTAAAAAAAAGAGATGGAGAGAGGTGGAGAGAGGGGAAGAGGGAGAGAAAGAAAAAGAAAAAAAAAAAAACAGATCCCCTTACACCAGCCAGCTCCCTCCTCTTAAAGAAAAATGTTACTTAAAAATGAAGGTATTGGAGCCAAAATATAGTAGTAGCAACCTTTAAATTCTGAGTCAACCTCTTTGTTCCTAATGAACAAAGAAACAATCCCCATAACCTGAAGCCATGTGTGCAGTTTCAGAACAAGGACTGGAGATATAATCTAGACAAACCTCTTTATATTGTAAATGAGGAAACTGAGGCCCAGAGGTGAAAGAATTTTAACAGCTAGCAGGTGGGCTGAGCCGACACTTGGGCCAGGTGTCCAGAGTCCTGATCCTATTGCATCCTTCTATTATTACCTAGAGCAAAGAGAGGACTGTTTAAAGGCGGGAATTAGTACAGGCTCCTCACACTCCCAGTTCAGCTCAGGTATGTACGATCGGGGCCAGCTCTAGACAAAAATACAAACTAACTGGAGAAGCAGCACAAAGAAGTACACTGGAAAGAGCATCAACCCTTTATAGTATGTGACTGATGGAAATAAACGCCCTTGCCCACCTCACAGGACATGAAAACACAGTCACGCACATGCGAGTACTCTGAAATTGCACCCTGCCATGAGAACGGACATGATCTTGATTCAGATGGATTTGGCTCAAGGGTTAGGAGCCGGCAGCCTCTCCCTCGACACCCTTTTGTGCCTTTGGAAGGGTTACAGCTAGAGGCAGTGTTCCTGCTCCTTTCCCGTTTGTCCGTCCCTCAGAAACCACTCAGGTGGGGGTCAGGTTGGCACTGACTGTGAGGAATGCAGTCACCCTCCTCCCAGGTCACTCCTCCCCACAGCTGGGAGGCCTGAAGGCTACGAAATAGGTACAATCTTTCTAATCGATTTTGCCTTAGAACTGCCTTTAGCACTGTAGAGTGCTTGCGTGTTACTGTCCCCCACGTAGCCCAGTTTGGGTGCACCTTTACTTCCCACACTACACCCGAGGTTTGCCTTTGGAGGACCACCCTCCTCAGGCCACTGGAGCACAGCCCCCACCCCCTAGACAGCCAGGAATGCCTGGAAATTTACCTCTCCTGGCAGTCCCTTGACCAATGGCAGGCAGGTGCCCAGGTACCCAAGCCCAGCTCCCTTGAGTCACTCTTAGAGTAACTTACGCCCCAGAGTGAAGCCATCTCTGGGGGCCTGATGCCTGAGATGCCACCCTTGCTTGCCCTCATCCTCTTCTCTGACCTGGGAGCACTTCCTTAATAAGTCTCTCACAGGCAAACACTTCTAGGAACCAGGCCTAGAACTTCCACCTCGCTGAGCCCTTTTGCAGCTGGTGTGTCATGACAGGCCTAGGGCACCCTTCTGTTTGGGAAGCGGTGCAACCCTGGCTAGGCCGTGAGGACAGCTCTGCTCCAGAGACTTGAGCATACACTTTGTCTCGTTTTCTGGAGCACTTTTCCATCCGATCTGATGAGAAAAGTGCTGTGGTTGATTATTCATGCTGGCCATGGGCTAGGAAGGAGCCAGAGGAAGATGGGTTGGTCCATAGGGGAAGTATTTGTCAGCCCTGTCCCAGACAGAGGGCCCAGGAGAGGGGACCAGCTTTTTTTCTAGGACTTCAGCTGGCTTCTACCTTAGTGCAGGAGTCCAGATGGGCCTATGCAGTCTGGCTCACTGATACTACTAGGGCTTCCTGTTCAGGTAGTAACAGAGTATACATGACCTGGAATGTTTCCTTTGCATACGCCCCTGGGAAATGGTGGCAGCAGTGGGCAGCTGACAGAGGATATGGCGTGGGGAGTTTCTAAGGCCCATCACATCCTAAGTGTAAGATTAAGGGGCCTGCAGGGCCAGGGGGAGGGCAGGAAGGCAACCCACGGAAGAGCTGTTTTGGTGCAGGCAAACTCGGACACCATCAGCTCAACCTGAAGTTGGGCACATCTGAAGCAGTGTGTATCCTGCACAAACCCAGAGGCTGTGGCAGGCTGGGGCATGTCTGAGCATGAAGCCTGCAAGTAGGTGGCAAGGCTGGTATAAGGAAATGCCGAAGAGCAGAGTCCATAAAGCACAGTGGTATCAGAAGTCTGGAAACAGAGGCCAAGTCCTGGAGGTCAGAGACATGGGATGTACCAGAACACCCTGGAGGCTTGCTCACCTGAGTCCCTTTTTATCTCTCCTTCAGTTTTAGCGAGGTGTAACAGATACACAGTGACCCTGACAAACCTTAAGGGGATAAATGCACTGTTACATATGTCACATTCCCGCGACTCCAGAGGCCTCCCCATGCCCTTTTCTTGTCCAACCCTCCTTCGCCAAAAGTAAACCTAATTCTGACGTTTATCACCATAGACTTTGCTGTTCTAGGACTTTACATAAATGAAACCCCACGGTATGGACTCTCGCGTTTGTTTCCTTTTGCTGCACATTAATGTGTGAGACTCATCCATCATTGGTGCACATACGCAGTTTATTCTTTTATTTGCTATGCACTATTCCACCATATACGCATATTCAAGTCACTTATCCATTCAGGTAGTTTCCAATATTTTGTGGCTATGAATAACACTGCCACGATGTTTTGGTGGACATGTGCACTCACTCCTCTTGGTGACAGACCTGGGAGCGAATGACTGGTCGCGGGAGAGGCACGTTTACCTCCGGAAGGTTTGGCAAGTGATTTTCTAACGTGATTGTACCAGTTTCCACTTCTATCAGTAAATGTGTGAGGATCTACTTGACCTATCCTTGTCAACTCTTGGTATTATCAGTCTTTTTATTTTAGTCACCCTAGGTAGTAGTATCTCCTGTGGTTTTAATTTGTATTTCTCACCTACAGGCACATCTCATGTAGGACTGATTCAGGTGCCCAGAAGGTAATCATCTCTCCATGACATCTTAAAGGTGCCACTTTGCCCCTGACACACAGTCACTCTGATCACGGAAGCTAGCCTCTGGGTATTAACACAAACAGGCGTTCTGGATATGAGAGAAAGATAAGGACTTTACCATGGACCTTTACGGAGACTAACTGATGGCCTCGGGACTCCAACACGTCACAGACTCAGCAGCCACTCTCTTCCCCAGAGCCTCTCCAGTGAGGTGGAACTTCCAGATGTTTCTCCAGATCAAACTTTAGCCAAGCATTCTTCTCACCCAGCAGAGCTGAGGGAGCCAAAACACCAACCGAGCTTGGAGAAGGGAGGCTGCAGCGTTGGAATGAAACAGAAAACAATGCCCAGGGCGTACAGTATGCAGATCTATGTAAATGAAATATAAAAGCCAGAATGCAAACCTTCAAGTGATAATGCTCTCCAGCTGTCACATGTGATGATCTCCATTCCGGAGACCGCTGGGGAACCAGCAGGCAGCACAGTTCAGCAAGAAGGGTATGATTTTCCTCTTCCCTTTAATCTAGGAGCATGAGTTCACTGAGTCCCTAGGGATCCATAAAATATGGAAGTCTGTTTTTTTGGTGTTTTTTTTTTTAACTGGTTGTCCAATTTTATTCACGTAAATGAGGTACAGCTTCTTCCGGTTGGTCTTTAGCTTCAGAGTCAGATCGCAGGAGGATGTCACCGTCCATGGCATCTACTGCAGACATCGGAAGGCAGGCAGCGGCTGAAGCCAGTATTTGATTCAGAATCGGTAGCTTGACTTGAAGCTCCAGTTCCCACTTATGACCATGAGCAAGCAACTTTCTCTCTGTGAGCCTCAATTTTTCAATCTGTAGCATGAGCGCATTGGACCGGGATCACCTCAAAGGTCTCTTTCAAGTCGTAGAGATCTCTGAGCCTGTGATTCTAAGGAAGGCCCCTTCGGCTTAAATGTCAGTCTGAGTAAGTCACTCTGCCAAGACACAGATGAATCCATTCCCACGCAGAGCAATTACTGAGGCCGTTCCCGCCACACGTCCAGTATGACAGAAAACCCGATCCAGCTCCTGGGCTGTATAATTGAGCATTAAGACACCACGAGGCCTCTGCAGCGGCGTACTAACTAACGCATGCCGGGCTGATTTATGAAACATCCGACTTAGAAGTGCATCGTTCCGTAATGCCTCGTAGTTTCGGCAGCGCTCCATGAAAAACACTTGTGGTGCAGGCAGTCGTGTTCGGATCCTGTTACATCCCACGACTTCCAGCTTCGCCATCCCTCGGCTGCAGCCTTCACCTTCCTTTCCATCCCGTTCAGAAGCTTGGCTGCCCCGTCTTGATCAATCCTCCTTGCACGGCCGGCGCTGCACAGTCTGCGGTGCCCCCTATCGGCCCTGGGGTTTTGTCGGCCGCCCCAGCGCTGCAGAAGCAGGCTCTGAGCTGAGCCGAGTGCTGACGGAGCCGTGGCTATGACTCGGGAAACCTTGACAATGAGGCCAGGCAGAAGACAAATACTGAGACAGGGACAGAGCGGTGAGTCCCCACAACCTGTCCCCTTGCCCAGCCTAATTTCCTCCATGGCACTTATCTCCACCTGCCACATTTACATGCATTTTTACTATTTTTATTGTCTGTCTTCCCGGCTAGACTTTATATCCTGTGATAGTAGGGCTTTTGTTTTGCTCTTTATGAAATTCTAGCACCTAGAGTGTTGCCTGGCATTAAGCAGGTACTCGGTAATATTTGCTGAAGAAATCACTTCTTCATTCAATAAATAAATATGCCAGGTGGTGGCAGGGGCTATTAAGGAAAACAAAAGCAGGGTAAAGAAGGTGGGGGTGCTAGAAAATGAGAAGGGCTGCTATTCCAGATAGTGTGGTCAGGAAGGGCTCTGGTAATGACATTTAAGTAGAAATCTGAAGGAAAGGAGAAAATGAGCCACTCACATACATAAAGGAAGAATGTTCTGGATAGCACAGCCAATGAAAGGGCCCAAGGCAAAGCTTCCAGTGTTCGTAGTGATCAGTGGGCCTGAAGCAGAAGACAAGAGCAGAAGGTAAAAAGGCCCAAGAAGTCCCAAGGCCACTTGGAGCAGAGGTCAGGAAACTGTAGCCAGTGAGTGAAATCTGTTTGCCTGTTCTTGTCAATAAAGTTTTGTTGGACACGCCCACTCATTTACATATTGACTGTGGTTGATTTCATGCTACTGCAAAGCTGAGTAGCTGTCACAGAGACCAAAGGCCCACAAAGCCAAAAATGTTTACTATCTGGCCCTTTATAAGAAAAAAGTGCCAGCCCCTGCCCTCCACTGTAAGGACTTTGGTTTTTCTGCAAGGAACATGAGAAGCCAAGGAGTGACATGATCAAACCCACCATTTAGAAGGATCAGGGTTACTGCTAAGAAAAGAATAAATTGTATGGGTGGAAGCAGGGAAATCAATTAGGAAGTGAGAAATAAAGATGGTTTGGACTGGAAATGTAATCAGATTACAAGATGCACAAAGTCTAGCAGCTTTCACAGCACGGGGTGAGCTGGGTGTTTTGCCCTGATCAATTATGGGTTTCTGTGAGGGAGCTGGAGAATGGTCAGAAAAAGTGGGCAGTTTTTTCCAAGGCAGGAGAGAAACCACAGTAATGATGCTAAAAGCTGCAATGAGCTAATACCCTTTCCTAGTGATCTCTTCCAGCTTCATGCTCAAAGTTGGGGCTAGGATCCAGGCAAGACCTGAGTTTACTTCCTGGTGGGGGCTATTCTCTTACGGGGTGTGCCTAGCTTACCTCACTACAGCAGACTTCACACAGTCTGTAAAAATGGAGATTACAGGTCAGAGGGGCCCAGCCAGAAGGGAGCCAGGCCTTACACTATGGCATCGACCAAAGACACAAGAAGTCAAAGGATAAAAAAGGAGGTAGTTCCATCAGGAGATGCTCAAAAAGAAGGTGTGAGGATCTTTGGATCAGCCCACCAACCACCAAGACTGGGGATGGGATTTCACCATCTCCCTCTGCACACCACACATAGAGGCTGCCCTTTAAATGAGAAGCGTTTTTCCCATCGCCTCTGTTCTTGAAGTTCTCTTCATAAGTCTTCTACCACACGGGGGTATCTGAGAGGGTTCAGTGAGATTGTGGCAAGTCCAACAGGACTTTCTCAACAAGAAAGGGAATAAAAGATGAGTTTGTGAGACCAACAGCCCCACAGTAGAACTTCATTACTACCATGTATTCGCTGTGTGACCTAGGGCAAGTTTCTGAACCTCTCTGTGCCTCGATCCCATCACCTGGCAAATAAAGGGCATAAGAAGGCAGAGTTGTTATGAGAGTTGTAAATAACGTAAGAAATCCATGACCCATGCCAGCAGCTATTACTGACTAGACAGAGTTATGTGATAGAAAGTGTAAGCTTCGTTTACCAGCTGTGTAATTCTGAGAAAAATAACCTTTCTGAGCTTCACGGTTTCCTTATCTGTAAAATGAAGAAAGCACCACCTATACCACAGGAGCAACCAATGAAATTCAATGCAACCAGAGCAAATAGCAGACATAAAGCACTTAGCACACTTTCAGCATCAACTACACTCTTCAGATAGCCCAGATACCTTCATACTTGTGAAAGGCCCTTAAGCTCTGAAATTAAGACCTTCACCAAGATGGTAGAAGGGAGACCGACAAAGCAACCAAGACACCTGAGGTCTACAGCTGGCCAAGAACAAAGATGACTGGAGAGGCGAGGATGCCCAATCAGCACGGAGCAGCCATGCCCTGTGGAACTGAGGTCAACCACGGATATGACTGACTCCGATGGATGTAAGTCCTGGACTGGTCCTCCCTTCCCCTGCAAACTCCAGGATTTGGGAGGGGTTAAAATTCTCTAGGAGGAGAGGGGAAGATTCTCATTCCTTGTTTGCCCCTCCTATCTCAGGCCTCAACACCACCGACAGGTTAAGAACTGGCAAGCTCGGGACACGCAAAGAATAATACACAGTAAATGTTTGTGGATTGAAAAGTATTATGAAATCCGAAGACTATAAAGATGAGGTCACTTGATATTCTAGCTGAACAACGGGTGAGCTGCTTACCCTCCTGGAGGCTGCTTCTTCATCTGTAAAATGAGGAAATAGTCTCTACTGACCTCATAGGTTTAAACTGTTGTGCGATTAGCTGAAGTTTGAGAAGAAGGAATTAATTAGTCCAGACCATCGCTGTCCGATGTTATCTATCACAAGTCCCACTTCAGAGAAGGAAAATGAAAAGGGAGTAGCAAAGGGCGTGGTGAGACAGCCTCTCAAGCTCCTAACTGGCCACAGACTCAGCACGGCAACCCAGACTCATAACCTCCAGCTCGAGGTATTGGGCCTTGCTGTCCCAGCACCACAGGGTGCTAATTAGGGTGACAGGCTGTGCACACCTCCAAGTAGGTCAGAATGTGGTCCAGGGGACCAGGAGACATCTCTGAGGACCACTGCAGACCCAGAGACGCTCTGATGCAACCTGAAAGAGGGATTTAGTCAGACCTAGTGAGTGCTCTGAGGAGACGTAGGGGAGACGGCATGTGGCTCATGAAGGATACACAGTGGTGAGTGACACAGGAGTGAAAAGCCAGCTCGGGCCCTCGCCATCAACCCCCTGCCAGTGTCTAAACCCAAGATGCGCCTGGAATGACCACAAAGTCCTCTGAGCTCTCCACTCCTTTCACGCACCGCAGTGCTCATGGAGTACATGACAGAGGCACCATAAATGTCTGCCTATTAAATGAGCGAATGAGTCAATGAATCAATGAATGAAGAAATAAATGTGAACGTTCCAAATGTTTATGGTTGATTCCTACAAACCTCAACTATTGCACTGGTCAGGAAAACAACACTTTTCCACCCAAGTTCTAGAAGGCCAAAGGGACAGATGTCACCTAGGATCAACCCGATCTGCTCTTTTCACCATAAAATGACAGTAGCCACGGCTTCTCAGTTTACTTCCCGGGATAACTTAAGAAGATCAAACTGAGAACAGGCATGAACATGCTTTAAGTATAAGAGGGTGTACCAAAGTATAATTGAGCATCACGATGTCCCCAAGTTTTCAGAAGCTTCCACAGGCCCATTCGATGTTAAAGGGGAGAAAACTACATGCTGGGGTGGAGGAGATGAAGTTTGATTCTCAGGCCATCAAAGTCTCGAACGCCATACAACCCGTTCAATGCATTCCACTCCAGAGCCCCACCTCTCCATGCTGAGAACAGGCGTGTAGTTTTAGCAAACACAGCAGCAACAGTAGCAGCAGAAAGAACAGCTAACCTTTAACGAGTACGACTACGTGTATGTCTCAATGCTAAGTGCCTCTCATCATGATCTCATTAAGTCTTCAAAACATCTGTTTAAGCTGGGAATGGTAATTAGAACATGTTCAGTAAATAGTCACTTCCCACCTCCCTCCATAGAAGGAATATATTTCCCACTCTTTAAACATGTGACTTGGTCATATAACTTGCTTTGGTTAATGAATAAGGCAGAAGTGACAGTGCATGAGATGCAAGCCTAAGGAGAATCACAGGTCCTACTCACCCATCTGGAAGCTTTAGAACTCCATCATGAGAAGAAAATGCTCCAGGTAGCCACCGTCCACCACCCTGGAATGCAGAATAACTCACATGGAGCAGACCCACAACCTGGGTCCAAGGCTCACTCTTCAGCAATCTGAAGACACACTGCCCAGCGGACCAGCAGCATGTGCTTATTATTGGCTGCCACGGAGATTTTGAGGTCGTTTACTATGTAGCAATAACATACTATGAATAATAAATTTTATAGACGGGAAAGCCAAGGCTCAGAGAAGCCAAGTAATTTACCTGAGGTCAACCAGCATATAAATGGCAGAACTAAGGCAGAACCCAGATCTTCCAGACAAATCAAGACCAGATTCTGGATTTGTCTCTACTTGTTCTCTAAGGAGATACCTTTTATGTCAAGTCGTGAGAAGAGACTAGCCAAAGGAACAAGAAGTAAACAGGAAGTCTCTGGGCCTAGCTGGAGAGATGACCACAGCGAATCCAGAGAGGTGTGCCCTGCTCTCCTGAGAAGGAGACTTGTCCCTCTGTACCCTAGAGTTCCATCCACACCAGCTGTCTTTCTCTAAGTCTGGGCTTGAGGCCAGGAGGGGACTCCACAGAAGCACCCCCAAAGCCAGGGCAAGCTCAGAGCTCCCACCATGCATTAGTACAACTAACTCCCCAACTGACAGTCTGATTCCCCTCCCCTCACCCAGGGAGGACTATTTTGAGAAACCCCAGTAGACTCCCCATCTTTGTATGGAAGTTGTAAGTAATGATTTGAACATTGAGACAAATTTTTTAAAAGTATGCCAGGAAAAGAGATGATCTAGCCCAGTCACATTTCTGGTTTTTGTGAATGTGTTAGTCCTCACTCAGAATGACTTCTTATGTACAAAATGACATTTTCAATTCACAAAAACATAGCCTTCCCCTCCCCAATTCTCTGAGAGGTGCACAGTTCTCTTCTAATGGGCACAGGACATAATTATCTCAGTCGGAGCTTCCTTTCTTTCTCAAGAAATGGAACATTAGTAAGGAAATGAACAAAGCAGTTGCTCATTAAATGTAATCCCCCAAAAGGGCATGGAAACCCAAGGAATCCCTCTGACGGATTCATCTAGAACACCCAGAAAGCCCGAAGCCACAGAGAGAACTGAAAATGCGAGAAGAGGCCCAGTCTGACACACGCGTGGGGAACACCAGGGCTCCCTGCTCTGCTGGGCCCTCGCTTTACCTGCTAAATTTCCTTCTAGCTCCAGATAGCTCTTCAACATGGGACACAGCAGAACATTTGGGCTCTTAGAAATCCCATCGTATCACCTAAGGATCAAATTTGGCTGCACATAACTGAAAGTCCACTGAACAGTGATGCAGATCAAATGGGGATTAGAGGTGGAAGTCCAGAGGTGGAAGGTTCCTGCCATTGGTTTGGTAGCTGAGCGCGTCAGGGCAATGTCTCTGCAATCCTTGGCCTTTCCCACATGGTCACAAGATATCACATAGGTGTCTCAGACAGAATGGGAGAAAATGAGACCAGAAGAAGGAAAGAACAATGCCTATATTAAGAAAGCAAAACTTTCCCAGAAATCTCCAGCAGGCTTCTACTTACATGTTATTAGTGAGAACTGTGTCACATGGCCACCTCGCTGCAAGGAAGCTGGGAAATGAGACTTTGCAGATGAGCACACTGGTGGCCCCAACAAATCAGCACCTGAAGAAAAAGGGATTAAGGTTATTCTGAGGCAGCTGGGAGTCAGTGACAAACTCACCAAACACATTTTCAGGGTTCGCATCAGACTCGATTGTGCCATTCAGATTCAGTCCAAGGGACAACTTCAATTCATCCAATGTCCAGTGCTAATTATGGCCTCTTTTTCTTCTTCACTCTTAGGAATTATTTCCCTGACATTAAAGAGGTACTGCGGATAGCAGACAATTAATGCAAAGCAGCACTTTGGATTTGAGCATCCAGCCTCTGTGGATGGGGAGATCAGAAGGAAGGCAGCCTCGGGATTTCCCTTTTGAGATGCCATTTGTTTTTAATAGCAAAGACTTTCATGTCTGAGTAAGCCACTAATGAATTAACCAAACGAAAGCAACAAAAGCGAAGGTTTAAGGATATGACCCTAGCATCTGATGGAAAAAGGTGATCAGTCAAATTGGGCTCCCTTAGTGACAGATTTTTCTGGATTATCTAGAGGAGGTTTTCAGAAGCCAATTACATTGCTCTGGTGCAGGCTGCCCCCACCATTAGTATTTGGATGCAGCAGGATAAAGATTTCAAAATGCAAATGACTGTAAATGGATAATGACTAAGGCAACCAAGAAAAGCAGTGCTGCTCTGACTGCTCAAAGGGCAGAGGCAATAATCCACTGAGCACCGACATCACTTCCCGTGTGTGGGAAAACCAGCACTAGGATTACAGTCGAACTGAGGAAGAAGGGAGGGAATGTCAATTCTGAGTGTATCTGTCTTCACTCTTAGAAGATAGTTTCACCTCCAGAAGATAAAGATATTTGTCACGCCGCCAATAAAATGAGCTTACACGGACTCTTCGGTGAATGTTAACTTCCCCATCGAGACTGAATTTCTACATTTTTTTATGAACTCTGGAAAAAATCCTGCCTGACAGACTTGCTCTGCTGCACCAGGTCTGAGCCAGAACGCCCAAAGGCTACATGGTAGCCATATTGCCTCCTTTGTTGATTGAAAGGCACCCAAGACCAGGCTGCGCTGATATCATCTACACACACTCAGCCCTCAGCCACACAGCCCTTTCTGGTTAGTGGTTTATTTTAGCAGATGGTCAAGGTCGTTTCTGAATCCCTGACCTTCCTATTCTGTCTGTGAGTTTCCCTACATCCCATCTTATTTAGGGTGCAACATAGAATATTATTCCCAACAGAAGTGAATAAGCCAGATGCTTTGGCTTCCTGGGGCTACTATAACAAAGTTCCACCAACTGGATGTCTTAAAAGAACAGAAACTTATCTTCTCACAGTTCCAAAGACTTGAAGTTGGAAATCCAGGCAGGGCCATAATTCTCTTTAAAGGCTCTAGGAAAGAATCCTCTTGCCTCTTCCTGGCTTCTGGTAGTTGCCAGCAATCTTTGGCATTCCTTGGCTTGTAGCAGCAGGATTCTAATCTCTGCCTCCATCGTCATAGGCCACCTTTCCTCTGTATGTGTCTCTGTGTCAAAATCTCTCTCTCCTATGAAGACACTAACCATCGGATTTAAGGCCCACCCTAATCCCATATGACCTCGTCTCAACTTGATTACATCTGACTCTCTTTCCAAATAAGGCCATATTCACAAACACTGGAGGTTAAGACTTCAAAATATGTTGGGGGGTCAATTCAATCTAGAACACAAGATTATTATACAAAAAAATTAATAATTTTTTTAAATTTTGTGGGTTAACTTGAATTCTCTCCTTTCACGAGAAGATACAGATAAGCTGATGCTACACTACCTCTCTAAAACACTGCTCATCACTTTTTTATGATTAGACACACCAACCCTGAAGAACGCGCAAAATGCTCTGGAAGTAGATTGCTCAGGTGAGACCTCAAGTCTAGTGCCATCTTTGTCACTAGCTAACTATGAAGTCTGGATAAAGTCACTCTACCTCTCTGGGCTTTCGGTTGTTAAACCTAAAGGTGGGACTTGGATTGTCCTGAATGTCCTGAAGTATGGAATGTGTGTCATTAGCTGTGGACCAGGTGGTTGTGCTCAAATTCAACACTGAAAGAAATTGTACTGGAAAATTGCGTGCTGTGCATTGCATGGCACAAATCTAGTTTGCAGTCTAAGTTAACTTCTGCTGAATAACAAACCAGCCTGAAATGTTTCAATGGCACAAGATAATAATCATTTGTTAATGCTCTCACATCTACGGGTCTAGTGGTTTCACTGACCTGGGCTCAGCTGATCTTGGCTGAGCTCGCCATTACTGCTGGAGCTAGCAGATTAACTAGGATTAAGTGGTCACATGTTTGGTCCTTGGTTGGCTGTTGATTGGGGTGATAGGGTGGCTGGATCATGTGACTCTTAACATCCAACAGGCTAAACTGGGCTTGTTCATGTACTGGTCAAAGGTTCTAAGAACAGCAAGAGAGGGAAAGCCCCAACGTGTGAGCACTTTTCAAGCCACTGGTAGCATGACATTTGCTACTGTCCAATGGCCAAAGCAAATCACATGACCAAAAACAGACTCATTGTGGCAGAGGACTACCCAAGAGTGAAGATATAGGGAGGCATAAGCAAATTCAGGTGCAAAAATCCATTGTATGTCTTTATTAAGATGTCTTTAACATCTCTCCAATTCTTGCTAATCTCACTTGTTAGCAAACAAAAACTAGAACTCAGGTTTGGCGAATCAGTATCAGAATAGTCAGAATATAATAACATTATGCTATTTTCAGTATATTTATTTTACTGTTTTCCTGTATTCATGTCAATGTATTTTATTTATAGTAGTAATACAGTGTCTCCTTATTAAATAAATTTATGACTATTCTAAGTAAGTTATTTTCAAGAAAACAAGTAAATAATAACACAGTTGGCACATATATTGCAAATTATCATATGAAGTAACTGAAATTTGGGAAACCCTGGACCAGACGATGTCTAAGTTCCCTGCACCTGCTCTATAATCATGACGGTTGGGAGGAAAGGCCACATCTCCAGAAACGTGGCATAATTTTGAGATCAACATGTCACCACCAGTCATTAAAATAGCCTCGCTGGTATTAAAGAACTTAGCTTTTCACAGAGCTTGCAGCAATGAGTTAAATAGTAAAGATCAAGTGGCTGGGATTAATTCTAATCCGGTTGTACAGTTGGCCACAAAGTACATACCCCCACAGACCCATGGTGGTGCCCTCATGCCAGTACTGTTCAACCATGAACCTAAGTGTATTTGGATAAGCACTGTTATAGACTGAATGTCTGCATCTCCCCGAAATTCATACTTTGAAGCACTACCCCCACAGAGATGGTATTAGAAGGTAGGGCATTTGGGAGGTAATTAGGTTTAGATGAAGTCACAAGAGTAAAGCCCCATTAATGGGATTAGTGCCCTTATAAGGAGAAAAAGGAGTGCCAGAGGCGCCCCTCTCTCTGCCATGTTAGCATACAGCAAAGATAACCATCTGCAAGCCAGGAAGAGGGCCCTCACTAGCAACCAAATCAGTTGACACCTTGATATTGGTCTTATAGCTTCCAGAACTGTGAGAAATACGTGTCTATTGTTTAAGCTACCCAGTCTATGGTATTTTGTTAGAGCAGCCCCAGCTGACTTATACAAACATATTTATTGGACCCTTTGCAGTTGACACTTTGAAAATGTCACATGCACTTCGTTCTGAGAGATCTCCGTCATCTGAAAAATTTCTGGAAGTTCATTGGCAATAGCATTCGGGTTCCATTAGCAATTAATTCAAGAAAATCAATTTTATTACTTTATATGTCCTTTCATCCCATTTGACCACACATTTTAATCATAAAATTGGATCTATATGATTTTTGACAACTGAAAAAGAGCACAAAGGTTGATCATCACTGGACCTCAGACTCTGAATACACCCCCATAAAAAGAGTTACAGAAATTTGTGCCAAAATACTGGCTATAACTCGAGAATAACATAGGTTCCCAAGGTGATAATTTGAAGGCAATGACATTCATTTGGAGAATTTCTATATGCTCACCGAAAACAAACCCAGCCCACCATGGTGTTGAGCCACAAATACGTGCAACAAAGCAGATCTACAAATTCACCCATGTATATGCCCATACGTTTATTCTACCTCAAAGGTCATTTATATTGTTTCCCAAATGTTCTGGTGGAAGAGAAGTCCATCTAAGAGATGAGGTACTTGACCCCAACTCAGGGGAGCAAAAGAGAAACCTACTCTTGGAGTCTGAATTCTAATTTTCAGAACACAAAGCACCATCTGTCATGTAGTCCAGGTAGATACATCCTAACAGCATAGTCCATACATACAGGTAACATAGTCCTTAACCTCAGTGTTCCTTAACCAGCATTTCAAATATATCTTTAAAATACATATCCTGTATAGGCAGTCCACTCATAAACCCCACACACAAGTTCAGTCCCAACATGCCATTTCTTTAATAATCATTAGTTTCTCCCTTGCATGTATAATCGAGAATTGCATCTGGAGAATATGATCACAATTCAATAGTACCAAAGATTTTCCCTTGATAAATATAAAAGAAAACAACAAGATCCTAGGCCAAACACCAGCGGCTATAGCTTACACCTGTTACAATAAAATAGTAACTACTATTTTAACCTGCTGCCCTAAGCAAAAAAGATGAGAAAAGAAAGTCATACATACCTTTTATGTCAAGTCAACAAAGTGCCCAGATAATCCCAAATTCACAGATCTAGACCCAACATAATCAAAATGAAGTAACTATCAAGTCTAGCATTTGATTTTACCCTATATACAAGCTAGTAAGTTAGCTGGTTGCTATTTCATGGCACTGGCAGAAGACACGAGACTCCTGGGTCAGAGACAAAGGACCTTGTTACTCATGGCACAGCAAGAAACATGAGCATCAGCATTTGTGTCGGTTCTCCTTGCCCTCAAGTCCCATTGGAGTAAAGCTGTGGACCCAGATGGATGCTCTGCATGCAGTGGGCTTGCAACACAGATGAGGAACACTGAGGTTAAGGACTATGCTTTTTTCTAGTAAGCTATAAGCAAACCTGTTCTTTATCCCAAAGAGAGAAATTATTGTACCCCTCAAGTCCGCTCACAGTAAACCCAACCGTGAGAGATGGTACAGGTAAAGAATGGTCAGAACTTTGCATTCTAGGTATACCAACAAAAAGTACAGGGACACTCATAGCCCATGGTAGATAGCCTTTCCCAACAATAAGTAGTTCTTGATTTGTTACATGAGTTTGCTATTGCAGTAAGGACAAGCCTGTAGCAGGTATAGTCATCCTGAGACATGTGACATGTACCTACCTTAATGAGAGTCTAAACCCAGTACAGCGTGTGTGTATATTCACACTTTTACCATATGTGTTTTTGAAAACTCATGGGCAAACCATATTTGCAAACCAAGTCATATTTTAAATATCCTGGAAGAGATCCCACTAAGTGAATTTTTTTAATGATGGAAATATTCATCCCCTAGTTCATCTGTTTGTAAATTTGGGGGATCATAAATATTGGATTTTCTTAAAGTAAGCCATACCCATATTGCATACTGGTTCTATCCTGCCATTTGTAATAAGCTGTGGTAAATTATAAAAAGCAAATCTTTCAAGCATGTCTGATTTGACCATACCCATATAAATAGTCATTGACCAAGCAGATCCCATACCAATTTTAAAACATCTGTTTTCTTCTTTAAAACTTTCCCAACTATTTTTTTATGCCTCAGTTCCTGGGTAAACCAGACACTGATGCTTTGGGTGAATGATCTTATTTGTTGGGATTCAAAGCTGGGTGACTAAAGCAATTCCTGAACACAATCCTTCTAATAGTTCACTCAGGCACAAATCAGCAGGATTGTAGCGAAAGTCCTCCAGAACTGGTATTCTTTTTTAGTCTCTTTTCTTACATATCTTGACCGATATTTCCTCCCCCTAGTCTCCCTTCTTTCACCAAAAAATAAGTTGTTCCCTCACTGATAGGAATTTGGAAATTCCACCACTATGCTCAGAGTAATGTGGGCAAACCTATAGGAAGGTTTTTCCTTCCAGGAAGAAAAATGTCTGCTTTTCCCTTTACCAGATTACATATCATAAATGTATAAGCCACAGCCAACAGCAGTGAAGTCAGGTCAAAGTGACATAAAACATAATTTCTCTGCCATAGAAGAAAAACAAAACACTAATAATAAGAAAGAGAATTTGTAGTGCCTGCCAATGCTTCTTAATAGTCCTCTAGGAAATACAGAGCAGAGGTAAGAACACAGAAAGTACAAAATAAATTTTGAGAACATAAAAAATGAGAACATACCCTATTTGATACATTTAATACCAAGTCTATCAAGCCTTGTATTGGTATAGCACTTTCTGATTTATAAAATATTTCACATATACATTTTCATTAGATGTTCACCACAACCCTATGTAGAAGAGTAAGCAAAACACTTGGATCAAAAACAAGTAAAAAATTCATTTGCTTTCATGGTACCTAAAATGACCCTCGGCCCTTTATTCTTTCCTTCCTCTATACTAGGGCACTAGAAGATGACAGGCATGTTTTGTTACCACCTACCTCTGGAGATGGAACCAATATGACCAATACATAGTTCACTGTCTTCTCTACAGTAAGCACACGGATGGCCACACAATTGTCTAATACCAAAGAAGACTTAAGAAAAAAGTCAAAATTATAGGTACACTTCTGCCTTACAGGACTCGAGACACATTGGCTAAAATGAATCTGCTTCATAGCTCATTGCCTCACCCAGAAGAGTTTTGCAGCCAACCAGCCTACAATTTTGCTTCAATCTAATATTTCCTCTCAATATAATTTATTGGCTCTTATGACATTTCAATAACAAAACTCTGGGGGACCTTTCCAAACTCTACTGGATGCCTAAAAACTATTAATGCTATAAAGACATATAGATTTTGAGTTATGGTTGAGGGCAGAGGTCACAAAGCCGCCAGCTTATAGGAGGAGATCAGAACAATGAGAGCAGGACTAGGTGGCTCTGGGAACATCATGTGATATTATAGAAAGAGACTGGGTTTAGGGACTAAACAGAATTGTTTAACTGACTGTGGGTAAGTTATTTAGCACCTCTGAGCCTCAGTTTTGTCATCTGAAAAACTGATCTAATAATATTTACCTCAGGTGGCTCTTAGGAGTATTAACAGTGATTGAATGCATTTGATATATACTAGGATGTGTGGATGTGCAGTCCTTGAAGAAACAGATCGTACCCTATTTTGGTATTTCCAGCATTTATCATAGTGTATAGAACATGGCAAACTCTCAGCATGGCAAGCAAGCCTCATAGAGAAAGGTAGTGTTTCAATCAAAAAGCATTAAGTGGTATGTAGCACTTGATCAAGTTAACATGGTGGGCAGTGTGAGGTGAGGATGAACTCAGTCTTATGAAAGACACAGAAAAGCATTAAGACCTCAAGATCAAAGCTGATGTCCTGAGTCTAAAACAGGGATCAGCAAACCTTTTTAAATCTTTCGAATTTAATATTTTTACATGTCACAAAACATTATTCTCGTAATTTTTTTTCAACCATTTAAGAATATTAAAGCCATTATTAGCTTGTGGGCTGTACAAAAACAGGTGGTGGGCTGGATTTGACCCACAGGCCATAGTTTGATGACTCCTGAACAAGCAAACTGACCCAACGACACTGTCTGAATATTCACCCTCCCTAGTAGGATCCTCAGAAAGCCCCACCCTAGCTCCTTGTAACAGTTTTCTTGGCTGCTGAACAAATTACCTGAACCTTGTGGCTTAAAACAATGCAAATGTTTCCTCTTATAGTCTGACAGTCAGAAGTCCAATGTGAGTCTCACTGGGCTAACCTCAAGGTGTCAGCAGTACATATGATTCCTTCTGGAGGATCTAGGGAATAATCTTTTCCTTGATTCTTCTGATATCCAAAGGCTGCTGGCATTTGTGGCCATGGCACTCCAGTTTCTGCTTCTATTGTCACATATCCTCCTCTGACTTGACTCTCCTGCCTCCTTCCCTCTTATAAAGATCCTTGGGATAACATTGGGCCCACTGGATAATCCAAAATAATCCCTCCAGCTCAAAATCTATAACCTAATCACATCTGTAAATTCCCTTTTGCCATTTAAGGTAACATATTTACAGATTTTTGGGATTAGGATATAGACATCTCGGGGGCCTCATATACAGCCTGCCACACTCTCTTTCAGGCTTTCACAGTGTCAGTGCATAAGGTACCACTGCTTAGACCTTGTGTCCTCATGAAGAATGTAATGTCCCTTCCCTCTCTTCCCCACTACAGAACAAAGAAGATAAAGCTGAGGTCAATATTTTCCCAACTTCACCCTTCTTCCCTCATCCTATGGATCATGACCATTAAGTTCGACCCTGATCCAGTAAGCAATGTAAATGAATTTAAAAAAAAATCTGTATCTTAGAAAACCTCTCAATACTGGCCCTGTTTTCCTTTGAGTTATTTTTAAAATGACAAATTCTTCTCAAAGGCATACCAGAAATTTTCTTTCAGCTTCTTATCTGTGCACAGCACAGACAATTGCATAATACCTACAAGAATTAATGTGATTTAATTATATTATATTTGGTGGTAGTTTAATATCAAACTTCTTTTGTATGAGAAATTATTTCTTGGTGAAGTTAAGCTCACTTATTATGCTCATTCTTTATTCATTAAACTCATTAAGATCAGTGGGAATTGCTTATAAATAACTATACCATTGATTCGAAACATAGCAGATAAGTGAGATATTCTGAGTGTGAGAGCATAATGCTTCTTAGGTATTTTCTTGGGAATTCATATCTTGGGAATCTATGTGTAGCATACTTTCCCAAGAATATATGACGCACCATTTAAAACGTCTCTCTTCTCTGGTGAAGGGAAGCTGGGCAATAAATGGACTATTACTTTTCTCAGGAATCTGTTAAAAGAAGCTAAATCAGGGCTACCACATAGGGTTGCACAGGTTGTTCACTGTACAAGGGCATCCACCAAAGAGGAGTGGGACTGAAATCTGGCCTATGCTTTGCTACCAAACCATACACCCTATCAAAAAGATGGGGAATCTTTCCTCAATTCAAATAAAGTGCCTGCATGCCCAAGAACCCATGCAGCTCCACTTAAGGGGGATGCCTTTTTCTACTTTGCAAAGGTACCTCATGGACCAGCAAGGCCTTGGCATGTCACTTGGGTTAGCTTAAGAAAAATCAAAAAATTATTGCAAGGTTACAGGTATATTTTCTCGGCACCCAAGAGCAAGAGGTACAGTAGTTATCATGTGAGATTAGGACAAAAAATAGAAAGCTGTCAGGAGAGGGATGTAATAATTAAATAAATCGATATTCACTCGCACGTGTAGTCCTCACAACAGCCTTGCTAGATCAGAATAATTAATGCTGTTCTATAGATGCAGCCCCTTGCCAAAGGTCACCCAGCTGCTAAGTGACAGAAGTTTCAAATCTAGGTGATCTGTCCACAATGTCTCGTTGTTGTCCTACTACTTCACACAACTCTCTTGTCCTCAACATGTGGTTGGTATTCTTAGAGCGATTCATTGATATTTCCTATTCTCGTCCTTTGAGGCACATAGGGAGAAATGCACTTCCCCTTGAAGTTAAGCACGCACTTGTGATTTGTTTTGGCCAATGAAATATAAGAAGTGACATGTGTCACTTCCAGTTGGAAGCCTGTTAAGAGACAGTATGTGATTTGCCCTTCCCTCTCCCCCCAAGGTGACCTGAGATATTAGGTGGCAGTGGCTCTGTCGGCCTGCATCCCTGAAAAAAGCAATTTGGAACAGTCCTCAGCCTCCCTGCAATAGACCTGTAACTTGAGTGAAAAGCAAGCTTTGGCTCATTTAAGCCACTAAGATTCGGGCTTGTTACTGCAACACAACCTGCAGCTATGGCAGACACAGCTCTCAAGCACCTTTCTTCTACTTCTAGAAGCCAGTAAATCTCCTTGCCCAGCGAGCCACACAAGTTCCCTTTTCCTACTTGCCCCAAACCATGCCATCTTTCAAAACCCAGGTTTCTCACCTGCTCCAAAAGCCTTCTTTAACTCCTCCAACTGTTATTAATCCTACTCTTTGTAATCATGATTGTACTCACTATAAATTAGAATCCAACCATATTGCATATAGTACATTATACCTCATGGTATGCTGTTTTAACTTGTTTCTTTAGGACTTGTCTTAACTCCCAACTAAATGGTCAGCTTCTTGCAGGCAGAAATGTTAGACATTTCTTCAGACCTTCCAAAGTGTGGCTATAACATTGGAAAGCAGAGTGTAAAGATCCAATAAATACTTATGACATCAAATTGTCCCAAAAGAAGTACCTTGAAGAGGGAGAAGGAGGGCAGTACAAAGGCAGCAGCAAGTCTAACTGTTCCTTTCCCTGTGTACCTAGACAAATTTGAACAGTGGGACATTCCTCCATATGGAGGAAGGAAAGAGTTAAACTTTAGTATATTATATCCTGAGACAGCTAACATCTTTGGAAGTTATATTTCTCATTAACGTAAAAGAGTTAATTATACATCTTGGAAATTCTATTCATGCCAAATCTTCTTTTAGGGTTAAGTCATGCATGATCCATTTATATTCAGGCATTAGCCCTGACAATGTCTGGTTCTGTGGGGCCATCTTATCGCCTGCCCTAAGGACCCACTAGGGCTTTAGGAAGCTGTCCTCATAGTGGGGCATTTAGCTGAGAAGATGACCTACACAGCACAATACTTTATACAACCAAAGGCAGGACATAAATATTTTATACCACAGAGTCCATGAAAACACATCTTCATTTCTGTAATGTGCTATCTCAGAACATATGACTGGGAGAACAGGACTTGCCTAAAAGATTCAACAGCTCCAATTTGCCATAGCTCATTAGGATGCCCTAGAGAGCCAGAGTGACAAATAATTCTAGATCCCTGCTGCTCGTGAGCTAGCTCACGCGGACTGACTACACAAAAGCAAACCTTTCCACCTCCTGAAAAAGCCACATATGTGTGCAAAGTGCATTTAACAAGGAATCAGATAATGTCAGCTGGAAAGAGCCTTCGAGGCATCCTTTTTCTACAGAAAAGAAGGCCCAGAGAGATAACGAGAGTTGGGGTTAGATGCAGAGTTAATCCTTCACAGTTTCTGTCATAACCACAAGATAAAAGATCTGTGGATAAGTGAAAACAGAGAGCACATCCACTTATTGGACCTACATTGCCAAATTTGAAGTAAAGCATCGTGTCACCATTCAGGCTTTTCAGTAAGTGATGCTGTGTGTATATATCTGTAACTTCAAATTTCTCATTAATAGTGTTTCCATAAGTACCAAGCCTCACTGAAATCCCTTGGCATTCATATGTTAACATCTCCCATCATTAATTCTTTAATAAGAAAATTATCTCCTAGTTAGTGCTCTGCAGTGACACAGTAGAGGTTGAAGCTTAAATTCAGCTTTCACATCACTTTTTCTTCTCCTTTGCTGATCTCCCCCTTTGCCTTTGTTCAAAATTGGTTGATAACCACCCAGACCTCTAGAGCCAAGACAACACTACACTGTGTAATTAAATTCTAAAGTAAATAACAAGGACTTGATGAAAAACTGACCTTTTGATACCAAAAAAAAAAAAAAAATCCTTCAAAACTTCAACAGGACAAACAGAAAATTCTTAGTTTTGAGTTGTCCATGGGACCAAAAATAGCTTTGTAATCCTTTGTCAAGCCAAAGCATACAAGGAAAAGATTCACTTTTTTACTTACTGTCAGAGTTTCTTTTATGCTTTCTCACCAAGGACTATAGATTTCAGGAAATCACCGAAATAACCCTGTTTTTAAATGTGCTTTTCAAATGCGGTTTGAATTGTTCAGAGAGGAAAGGAGTGGTCCCTTTAGAGGCAAACTTTGGTAGAAGCCCTTTAAGAGGAAACTGAAATCATGAAGCATCGCAGCAATACCATTGCTGGCCTTAGAAGGAGGAGTGATCAAGTCATCGACAAGTAATTGCCTGAGAAATCCTAATTTAAAAATAATAATAATAATAACCTTAAGCATTCAGCTGAAAATATTGAGCTAGTAATTGCCAAGAGCGTCGGCCTTCCCCAGCTTCCCACTTAAAGACTGTAAGGGCACTACTGAGAAACGCCGAAATTCCCAGCAGCAGAAACCAATGTGGAGTCAATCTAATCCCAGAATCCAGAAGGAGCTCCACTACATATTAGCCTAAACTAGACACTCAAATTTCACTTTGTCCCTTACACATGATCCACCTCCACGAAACAAAAGACTTTAGAGGTTAGAAGGAAGGGCTGCTAGAAGGTTTAGGACTATACTTTGGACCTTCCTCTGGCCCCCATCCGGAAATCAAGGGTGTAAGCTAACCAGAAAACTGTGTACATGCTGCTCCTTCAATGAGCCACAGTGCAGCCTTTCCACAACTTTCCATATTCCCTTCAAAAACAGCGACTTTCTTTACCCTTCTCAAAAGAACACAGAAGAGGTACCTGGAGAGCGTTGCATCCTGGAAAGTGAAATCTCCACAGGTAACCCAGAGCTTTGTGGGAGGGAAGAGCAGAGACAGGAGGACCCGCGTGTGTGAAGCATGCTGGGAATTGTAGTTTTCTGTGTTTGCTTTACTGTTCGAAAGTACCAATGAACTGAGCAGTGTGAACTCAGAGAATCTTTGAACCTGAGTTACCTGCTAGATAAATAAATTTGGGCTACAGTTGTGCCCTTCAGCATGCTTCCACTCTGAAGAATGAGGGGCTTTAGCTATCTGACAGATGGACAGAGCAAAGGGCCAACCACTAACACTGTCAAATGGCGAACTCTGAGTCTATACAGGTATTGCCTCATTCAAATAGGAAACACAACAAATATCATACGGTCTACGGGAAGATGCATTCAGACCAGAGAAAGGGGGTAGCATCTAAGAGATAGAATGTACTTCTGAAAATACTTTGACTAGGAATGTGGAAGAAAAGAAAAGACGAAACTCAAAAGGTTACAAGACAAGGTCTCTATAAGAATGACAACGTGCAAAGAAGACAATAGAATGATATGAAAGGTAAAATAAGGAAAGATTGCAGGAAACCATAAATAATAATAGTCACGGTGACGGTGATAAAAAGCAGAAAAAAATAAATATAAAAAGTCAGTGAATCAGAGGATTTACTTAAGATGCTTTCTTAGAATGCAATGGGACAGAGATTAAAACAATGAGTTAATATAAAAGAAAAATTGAAAGAGAAATGAAGAATAAAAAGTAAAGTTAAGAATGGTGTTTCTGAAGAAAATACTAGAATAAGTAAAACAAAAGCAATAACAAAAGATAAACTATCTCAGGCTGAAGAAATATAGATACGCTGGATTTCATCTGAAAGGATTCATCATGAACCAAAAAAAGGAAAGAAAAGAAAAAGGAAAAGAAAAATCAATAAAAAGATACCTTTCACCTAGATAAATTTTTGCAATTTTTAAAAAGCATATTAAAAAAACATCCTTTAAACTTTCATATAGGAAACAATAGGTTACCTATGAAAGAAAAAATAAGTCAGCCTCAACCTTCTATAACACTAATTATTAAAAATAATTAAGTAGGATCTACAAAGTTCTAAAGAGAAAAACCCATTTGTCTTTTAGGTGTGAATGCAACATAAAATTATCCTCAGATACACAGTCTAAATATATACACATATACACATAATCCATCTATCTTTCCTTTAAAAACAAGTTATATCATGTAATTCAATCAACCAAGAGATTAAACAAAATTAAGATTTTAAAAATGAAGTCAAGGTATAAAAGAAATGATGATACATGCTAAAACAAGTTAACCATAGAGATAAATCTAATTGTAAATCTGGTTATAAGCCAAATACAAATCTCAAAATTAATTCTTGAATGAAAAGTTATATAATGTAAAAAAAAAATGGATTACAATTATTGAGATTTAAAACCCAGATCATATCAACAAAGTTGGAGATGAGTGAAAAGAATGTAAAATTGTGCTAAGTTTCTGATCTTATTTAGAAGTGAATCAAAGATACTGATTTGGCTGGATTTTTACAATTAGAGAAATATGGGTTAGAGAATGTTTTTTGCACATCTTAAAATTACTCACTAAAAGAATGAGAAAGATGATACGTACCTGAAAAAGATAAAACAATGAAAACTTAGCATTCAGCAATTATGGTAAACAATCCAAATATCTATTCACAGGATGTTGATTAAATAATTATTATAGAACCATATTAGGGAATTAAATACAGCCATTTAAATAATCACATCATAGAATATTTCGTCTTGGAAAAGAGAGTACTGGAAGTAGAGGATAAATTTCAAAAAGTTTGTGTCCTGTAATCCCAATCTTGAAAAACATAATATTTTATACCTTATATATTTTAGAGCATAAAAAATACAAGAATAAGAAAAAAAACCAAAAGGTTATACACCATTGGGTTAATAGTGATTATCTCTGAGTTGAAAATAAGATTATATTTTCTTCCATTTGCTTCTCAGTATATAGGTAGAGTTTATGCCAAAAGATACTTAACATAAATATAAACACCATATATATAAATCATGCTCATGCTGTATACCATAGGTCATCAATTTTTTTCTGTAAAGGGCCTACTAATAAATATTTTAGGCTTTGAAGGTCATACAGTCTCTGTCACAACTCAGCTCTGATATTGCACTACAAAATAAGCCAAGATATGGAAACAAATGATCATGGCTATGTCCCAATAAAACTTTATTTATAAGAACAGGCTGGATTGGAGGGCTATAGTTTCCTTATTATATACAAATACCTGACTCTGAAGACTTAGAAATGACTTAAATGTACCATTTTTTATCTGTTTTCTGTAATTATTTAGGACAAATGACATGTAACTAGATCAGTACTGTCCAACAGAAGTTTCTGTGACGATGGAGATGTCCTCTGTGCCATCTCATATGACAGCCACTAGCCACATGTGGTATTGAGAACTTAAAATGTGGCTAGTGCAAATAGAAAGTAGTTTTTAAAATTTTATTGGACATTTAAATTTTATTGGACATATTGGACAGCGCGGGTCTAGAGAGCACATGCATTGTCTGTATGTCCCATCATCCACACCGAGGAAGGGTGTGACTATTTGTTTTATCATCTAATTTTCTGCCAGACAATATAGTCTCAGACTCCTCCCTTCTAAGTTTTTATCAAAACTCCCTCGTAAGGAATGAGCATCATGAAGATTGTCTGAAGGATGCTTATTTATCTACAGATTTACTCATATACCCGAGACTATACCCTCAGCTCCTACTACGTAGAGATGCTATGCCAGGCTCTGGGTGTACAGTGGTGAGTAAAACAGATGAGGTCCGTATCCTCCCATTTTATTCTGCAAGAGGTATAAAAATATTTAAAATATATGTAATAATACAAATGAATACAACTGAGAGTTCTAAATATATACTGCTAATGGGGGAAACAACTTAAATATGAGAAAAGTAAGAAGTTAAAAGTAAAAGGATGAAAAAGGGGCCAATCAAGACAACGGGGGAGGATGGGGTTTGTGGGACTGAAGAGTGCCACCTGGCAAGGGCTGGTCAAAATCGAATATATATATACTTTTAACACTCTGGAGGTCAAGCAGAACTTATCTTCAGGCAAGAGCCAGCCTACCAGCAGCCACATAGTAACCACCTAACTGTCACCTTATTTAGAACACAGAGGAGAAATTTCTCTCCTAAAAAGCTGGGTTTCAATTAATTAACAGATACATAATGTTATGTTATGGAAACTGTGAATCTTTTCTTGAATATAATTTACATTATATTTTAAATTAAGTAAAAAATAAATGCACCGATTGAAAGAGTATAGTTTGATGAGTTTTACAGTTGGCTATACCCATGTAACCACCACCCTGTTGGAATTTAGAACAGAGTTGGCCAGGAGACCACATGTGGTCTGCTGTCTATTTTTGTACGACTGGCAAGCTAAGAATGGTTTTTATATTTTCATGTGATTGAAAAAAATTTTTTTAAGAATAATACTTCTTGACATGTTAAATACATACAAAATTTAAATTTCAGTGTCCACAAATAAAATTTTATTGGAAGGCAGCCATGCTCATTCATTTACTTACGGATTTTCTATGGCTGCTTTTGTGCTACTATGGCAGTCAGATAATGGCAAAAGCCTAAAACACTTACCATGGGATCCTCAGCAGAAGTTTGCTGACCTCAGATTTGGAACATTACCACCACACCAGAAAATTCTCTCACTCCCCTTTTCAGTAATTCTCTACACCCTACACTCATTCCAGGCAACCACTGATCTGATTTCTGTCATTACAGACTAAATTTACCTATTCTAGAACTTCATGCAAATGGAATCATATAGTAAATTTATCCTTTTTGTCTGGAACCTCTCCCTCTCAGTGTAAGTCTGGGAAATGCACCCATGCTGTGGCATGTGTCAGCAATTTGCTTAATTTCACTATGTGAATATACCACAGTTTGTGTACCCATTCACCAACTGACAGACAATTAAGTTGTTTCCAGTTCTTAGCTCTTACGAATAAAGCTATTGCTACCATTCATGTAGAATGTCTTTAGTGTACAAATCAGGAACGAGTCTCTTAGTTAAATACTTAGTGGAATCACTGGGTCATAAGATTGGTTCATGCTGAACTTCTTGAGAAACTGACAAACTTTTGACTCTTAGCAGCAATAGATCAGAGTTCTGATTTCATTACATCTCCACTTGCATTTGGTATTGCCAGACTTTTTAGTTTAAACCAAACCAGTAGTAGTATCTTACTATTGTGCTGATTTGCATTTTTTGATGACTAATGATGTTCAACATCTTTCAATGTGCTTATTAGCCATTTATACATTTTCTTTTTGTGAAATATACAAAACTGAATATTAATAACTATTCTTATTTTCCTATTTGCTTTGGCTGCTTGGAAGCTTCGGGCTCAATGAGAAGCCATATATAACAGCTCTGCCGGACTGCCTGACACTTGGGGCACCAAACTGAATTTCGATTTCAGTTGTTCCCCTTACTTCCTTTTCCAGTTTCTTGACCTACTTAATTTTTTATCCTGTGTTTCTCAATTTCTTCAGCATTACTCAAATCCGATTTTGGGATGGGGCAGGTGACAGGCAAAGGGAATAAGGATGAAAGTAGTTGTCTTGACTCCTATGTGCCAGGAACTGTGCTGGGCACTGGGGATATAGAGAGGATGTGTCTTTGTGCTCCAGGAACTCACAGGGGGCAAAATCCAGGGACTAGGAGACCAGATAACAAGTGCAGGAAGAGCATGTTGCCCTGAAGAACAGGGGGAACCGTGGAAGGTGGGGTGGCAGGGAACTCGTTGCGGAAGATGATTCTGGACTGATGGTTGATTAAAGAATGAGTCGCCATTGCCCAGAAAGAAAAGGAGCCCTGGCAATGTGGTGGGGGCATACGCAAGAGAGAATATTTTAAAACTAGGAAATATCTAATGCAAGAGTGTTTGATGCATTCTGGGAACTCACAGAATTTAGCGACTCAGGATGGGGAAGGTCAGGGAAACGAAAGGCAGTCATTTGACACCTTCTGACATCTCAACAAACAAAGCAAGTAGCAAGGCAAAACACAAAGTAAAGGACAGGGAAACATCGCTCCTCTTTAGTGGAAGGACCTGCAAAGTCACATTATAAAGGATGTGGCCATTGGGAGGGTGAAGAATGGGGGCCATTCATGCAATCTACCACCGTAGCATTTCATGGAAGAAGTAATAAGTGCCCAAAGCAAAAATCCAGACGACAGATGGATCAGATGAACTGGATTACTGAACTACGTTTGGGTATGAATGGCAGCCTGGGTGCCGTGGTTTCATACCTGAGGCAGTTCAGGGAAATATGAGAGCAGCACAGAAGATTTGGACCGCTCAGAAATTCATCTCTAAATAGCTACAACTCAGGTACCACCAACCACGGAGTGACGGTTAAGTAAACTGAAGCCTCATCTAACAAACGGAAATCTACCCAATGATGGCAGATATCACACTGTTCTCTAAATTGGATTTTTGTGTTCAGAATTGAGACAGAGGTTCTGCCTCAAAACTCCATGTCCGCAGTCATTCCATTGCCCAATTATCATTAAGCCTATGATTATAACCATTGGATAATTAAACTGTAACCAGCACTAATGCAATTGTGTTGTTAAAAATATTTCTGCACACCACACTCATCCCTGTGCTTAGTTAACTGCTATGCTAACGTCTTGGCACATATGACTAATAACAAAATGAGTTATAACTGTGTGTTTGGATCACATTACATTGCTTCAAGTGTATCATAATATTTTATAGCTTAATGGAGAATCTGGCTTATAGCAATACAGGAAAAATAAATCTCAGCCAATCATCATCCATTAAAACAAAAAATCTATGTTCAACAGTCGACAAGATTTTAATCATCAATAACAATTACCCTGAAACCTTTCTAACACAATAGGTAGATATTTAATATCAATAACATAAAATACACCCTCACTAATGAAGATATATTAAGATATTGATTAGTTATGCAAGAAAGTTTATGCTTATTCCCTTCCCACCAGTAATTATGAGCAGTCTATTGACTACTCCTTGAACCACATCTTTTAGTCCATTTCCCTTTCTCTACCCAAGAGTACACTTGGCTGGCAGATAATCAGAACAAACAGACATTCCTAGAAAATGTGAACCATATGTGCAACCCAATGCAGCCAGCTTTGCTGAATGCCTACTAGGTGCACTTTACTACGTTGGCGGTTACCAAGACTACATAGCTGGGAGGTGCAGCCCCTTTGCTCAAGATGCTTACCATCTAGTGGGGGAGACAGACAGGACCACAGAACGCAGGTCGGTGAAAGATGGGGTTGGGGGCATGCCGAGAGGCAGCCGAGCCAGCCCGGTGGGGAGCCAGACGAGCCACTAATGACTGTAACATAAGGCAGAGGAAGCAGAAGCAGGACCGGGAGGAAGCCGGGGAGCTGGTGTACTGCCTCCAGGAGTGGTGCCTTTTCAGCATTTTTCTTAAGTTAATACCTCGAAGTGATAGTTGCTAACACTCTAAGGGGCAGGAGGTGGGGGAGGGGGGTGGATGTTAAAGAAAATAGTGTGAAAGCAAGACCTGGGGATGCGCGGAGACAGTGAAAGGCTGGCGGCTGCCCACCGGGTTCACTAACTCGCCCATAGAACAGACCTCTGTCTCTGCCCCGCTCCCCACAAGCACCCTAGGGCCTGACTACTCCTCCTAATGCAGGGAGGAGGCAAGAGAATTAAAATGTTAATCAAGCCACAATCAGAGACTGCAATGTGCTGATCAGCTCTGCGCCCAAGGCCAGGAGGACTCCTTCAGAACAAAGGAAGGTTTCTGCTGGGATTGCTAACAGCCGTTCCCCACACCTGTGAAGGGGGAACAGGAACCAAGAGTCACTCCCTCTGGCTAAAACCACGGGGAACCTATGGATTAAAGGCTGCGAACTGCCAGCAGGCCTTTCACTCTATATAATCTTACCTTTTCATGCTACACACTCTTCCCCTTCCTCACTGTATGTCCATATCAGAGGAAATGGGAACTAAAGAATGATGTATGAACTGGATTCCCTGAACACTCAGGGTCCCTCTCAGTGCCTTTACTCTCTCACTGTCTCTCTCACTGTCCCTCTCACTCTGCCTCTGAGAGGAGACCACACGCTATCTGTGGAGTGACACCCCTCTTCTAATGAACTTTCCTATTGATTCTAACTTTGGTGGGTGTGTTGAATTCTTTCTACACTCTCTGCCAAAGGACCCTCGTCTTCTCTCGGTGCAGGGCTTGGTCTTCCCAGTCGCCTTGTCCTGCATCACTCGCAAGGTGAAGGTCAGCCCCCCGAAGGAAGCACAAGTGTTGTAGAACTTGAAAGGAGGATGTTCTTCCAAGAGAGTGAAGAAAAATGGGCAGTGAAAAGTCAGAAGAGACCGGAGGAGTGGCATCTGGAAACTAAAAAACATTAAAACGATTCAAGATTCTTTGCTGTTTCAATTGCTACTGATGACTTCGAATTCTCTCTCGCTCTCGCTCTCGCTCTCGCTCTCGCTCTCGCTCTCGCTCTCGCTCTCGCTCTCGCTCTCGCTCTCGCTCTCGCTCTCGCTCTCGCTCTCGCTCTCGCTCTCGCTCTCGCTCTCGCTCTCGCTCTCTCCCCACCCCACCCCCGTGCAAAATTTGCCTGCCTTTTCGTTTCTATGCCTGCAGAAACAGGGTCCCTGTCCCACAGCTAGTCCCGGATCCTTGTTTCCTGCAGGAGTTCTGAGTCCAGTAGTCTTGGGTGTATCAGGACTGACCAGGGAGCCACAGGCACCACTTTCTGCCTCCAGGCATCCTATGAAGAAGCCATTCTGGACTCGGTGAATCGCAGTGTCCATCTGGGCAGTAAGAAACCAAATGATGAAGGTGCTACGCTTGCTAAACTAGGTATTCCAGGAATGAAGCTCATTTGCAATGCAAAGCAACATGAAGAGAACATTCTTTTAGCATTGAAGACATGTGCCAATTCCCCAAGCAGTGGGAAATGGCACAGACTGATGTTTTGATGTTATTTTTTTAGAGGCAGTGCAAAAAGTAGATTTCCATTTTTTCACATTCCCTTGAATGGTAGGAAGGTAAATGGAGTGAGAGAAAGAAGACCCTTTTAAAATGTGATCTGTTTTCTTGCATGCAAGCTGTTTAGAATGCCAATGTCTGATGCTGCAGGGGAATTTGTAAGAGGGTTCCCTTGTTCCAAATTAAAAAACAAGAGAACTAGACCTCAAGGCCAGTTCTGCCTTGAAACTCTTCTTCAAACACGGTGTTTCACAATTACAATACAATTAACAAAGAATTATTTTCTTTCAACTGCGAATAGAAAGGAAACACAGACACCCTGCCGGTCACTCTTGGTGGCAAAGTTGGTGCAAAGCAAATAACAAAGTGTTGGGGGTGACTACAGTTTTCCCATCAGAGCCATCAAATAAGAAGTTTATATATAATATTTGCACAAAATATTTTCTGCCTTGGTGCCCGCGGGGGTGGGGGGGGCTCTGCTTCACAACAGGAGTTAGGAGAACATTCCCCACACACAGAGGGTCATGTCAGCTAGAAAAAAGGTAACCAAATGCCCTAAAGCTCATCAGAGCTTCTACCTGGAATCGTTGTAACTGGAGGCAAATCGTAATGCACCTTCGGTTTCTGGTCCCCACTACTCCCGTGTAAAGGTGCGTGGAGTCCTTCTAACTTATACCCACCACCTTGCAGTATCTATTTTCCTCAACTAGCTGGTGAGCTCCCAAGAGCTGGTCATGTCCCATTCATTGTTCTAGTTTCACCTCCTACTACAAGACCTGCCTACTTGTAAACAACTAATATGTGTTTATTAAGTAAATGACGTAGAACCTGACACCCAGGATGTCCAAGATCACATAGCTAATTAGTTACAGAATCAATTCAAGTCTCTTAGTTCCCGGCCCCATTTTCCTTCTCGATGCCTCGAAAGGGGGTGTAAATGTAACTAAAAGTGGCTTCCATGTATTGAGGACTTGTTATGTATCATGTTCCTTCTACCTCCAATCTATGCACATGTTGTTAATTTAATATTTGTTATAACCTTAGAAAGTAGATAGTCCCCATTTTACAAGTGCCAAATTGTCCCAAGTCATAGAGTGAGGAACTGGCAGAGCTGGTCAGTTGACCTAGACTAGGCTGGCCCACCCCTCATCACAGAAACCAAATGCATTTGCCTTCATGAATCCTGAATGGCACAAGACCCTGACATGACTAAATAAGTTGCTGATGCAATTTATTTTTTTGAAAGTTTTGAAAATCTGTTTTCCTTTTGGTGAGAATTTTTTGAAAAAAAAAATATCAAGTTAAAAGGAGGAAAGGAGAGAGAAACGGGAGTTTGGAGACCCCGTACACCTGTTCGTATAGTAGTAAGGTGCATGCTAAAGTCCTTCAGGGACACAAACAGGGAGATGTGAACGTTGCCTCTCAGTTGGCAGGACTCAAAGGATTCTCGGAGCAGTTGTCTGCTATGTGCCTTAGTCATTTAAAAAGCTCGTACATAAAAAGAAGTAAACAAGCTTTCAAAAGGCTGGACCTACATCTTCCTCTCAAAAGCCAACAAGGAGCTCCTGCTAAGAGGTTGTCGTGAACAAAGAATCATGTTACTACCACAGGAATCTTCTACCTGCAGCTTGGAAATGTGATCTTTTCTGTTCAAATGTGGTTGAAATTTGTTGGGACTGGAAAATAGATTATTCTTTCCTTAAAAGGGCACAGTGCTTTGTGGCTGGTACAAGCATGTTTTATCTTGGCTGATTTAGATTCTGCTTGTGTTGCATCGCAAACAATGCGTCTGCTCTGATTCCCCCATCTTATCTAAACAGCCAGATCATGTGGACCTTTGTGATTTGAGCACCAGCATGCCCAATGCTGGTTTGGAGGTTCAAGATCCTCAAGCAAGACAAAGAACTACAACCAAAATGGAATCTTGCTGACCCCAACATCATGGATTGTGCCAGCCGAACAGAAGTTGGGGGGATGTTTCAGCCCAATCTCATTTTGGAGATGAGGAAACAGAGGCCCGGAGAGAAGTGACTTTGGGCCTTACGAGCCATTCAGGAAAAGGGGTTACATTAGCCCAGAGTCTTGAACTCGCAAGGTGCCAGTACAGCAGAAGTGCTACGTGGTGTGTTACTGTTGCTATTGTTTTAAATTGGAATTAGTGCCAAACATTTAAAAATTAAGAGGTTCAGTATGGAAGTTCTTGAACACAGAATTACCATATGGCCCAACAAGTCCACTTCCGGGTATATATCTAAGAAATACAATATATACTCTGTCCCTGGTTCCTGGCTCCAAGCGCCTACAACTCATAATTTCCTAAGTGATCAGGACACTAGGTGCACTTTTTTGTTCTAATATTTGGCCTTTGGTCCAGGTTCCTGACACAGAGCTACCTAAATCCCTTAGAATTCCCTGGGTGACCAGAGTGTCCCTTGTTTGAATGAGATGACTCTTGGTAGGCTTCTCGATGGCTACAGGATGGTGGCTGGTCATAGAAAGACCAAGCCATGATTAGAAACTTGGAACTTTCAGCCCCACTTCACCCCCATCCTCTGGGAAGGGGAGAGGGGCTGGACGTTGAGTTAATGATCATTCACGACTACATGAAGAAGCCTCCAAAAATCCCCGAAGTATGGGATTTAAAGAGGTTCTGGTTGGTGAACATATCCGCATGCCAGAAGGGTGGCATATCCCAACTCCATGGGGACAGAAGCACCTGTTCTTCAGATCCCTCTGGACCTCACCCTATGTACCTCTTCACTTAGCTCCTCATCTGTATCCTTTATTCATATCTTTTATCATATAACAAACTGGTAAACACAAGTGGGTTTTTTTTTTTTCCTGAGTTCCATGGGCTGTTCTAGCAAATGACTGAACCCAAGGAGAGGTTTGTGAGAACCCCTGATATATAGTTGGTCGGCCAGAAGTACCAAGGATAATGTGGGTCTTGTGACTGTTTCTGAGATGTGGCAGGAGGGCGGTCTTGTGAGATTGAGTCCTTAACCTTCAGGGTCTGTGCTAACTCTACTTAGTGTCAAAGTTTAATTGAATTCTAAGACACCTAGCAGGTATCGCACAGAATTGCTTGGCATGAGGGGAAAAACCTCAGACAGCTGATGTCAGAAGTGAAGTTAAGTATTGTGTGCATGGGGTAGTAGCGTAAGAATAAAGAAGAACATCAGTGCATTTTTCCTAGATGATACCCAAAAGAATTGAAAGGTCACTCAAACAGATATTTGTACACCATCTTCATAGAACCATTATTCACAGCCAAAATGTGGAAGCAATTTAAGTGTTCCTCAACAGATAAATAGGTAAACAAAATATGCTCTATGTAGTCATCTCTTGGTATCTTCAGGGTAATTGGTTCCAGGACCTTCATAGATAACAAAACTTGTGAATGTTCACGTCTCTTATATAAAATGGCCTAGTATTTGCATGTAGCCTATGTACTTCCTCTCCTATACTTGAAATAATCTAGGTTACTTATAATGCCTAATGCAATGCAAATGCTATATAAATTATTGTTATACTTCATTGTTTAGGAAATATTGACAAGAAAAAATGTCTGTACATGTTCAGTATAGATGCAACCAACTGCAAAATACACATCATCAACAAAGCAATACTTTTTTCAAATATTTTTGATCTGTGGTGTTTGAATCCACAGATGCGGAATCCATGAATATGGAGGGCCAACAGTACATACAATAGAATATTATTCAGCCTTAAAAAGGAAGGAAATTCTGACACATACTGGATAAATCTTGAAGACATTATGAAATAAGCTAATTAAAAAACGACAACATTGTATGATTCCACTTACATGAGTAGTCAAGTTGATAGAGACAGAAGGTAGAATGATGGTCACTGGGACTGGGGAAAGAGGGCGATAGATGTTATTGTCTAATGGGTACAGAGTTTCAGTTTGGGAAGATGAAAAAAGTTCTGTGGATGGATGATGGTGATGGTTGCACAATAATGTGAATGTACTTAATGCCACTGAACCATATACTAAAGATGGTTAAAATGGTAAACTTTGTTAAGTATATTTTGCCCAATTGAAAATTGTTTTAATTCCCACACAAACATCCAGACTTCCAGTGTCTTTTAAACACCAAAGATCTGGTAACACTGGAAATCTGCACAGCAGTTGGCCCTTCAGACAAAGTAGATGCTCTCCAGTTTTGCATGGTCACCTCCTCTCCCAGTCCACCCATCTTCCTCACCAGCAGGGTTCCTGAGGCCATTGGTTCTCAAACTTGACCATACACTGGAATCAACTGCAGAACTCAAAAAATACCCCATGTCCAGGCTCCACCCCAGGTAACTGAGTTAGACTCTCTGGCAGGCAGGGTGTAGGCACTGGTCAATTTGGAGAGCTTCCTGGGTGACTCCAATGTGCACCCAGAACTGAGGATCACCAGCCCAGACTTCCGTTTGCAAGCTTGGCTGCACATGGTGTCACCTGAGAGGCCTTAAAAACTACTGATGTCTCTTCCTACAGGGATGGGGCTGAAAAGCAGCATTTTTTAAACATTCACTGGGTGATTGAATATATAGCGAACATTAAGAACCACTGCTGTAGGCGTTTAAGTTTACATCCCCAGCTATAGAAACAACACTTGCTTACCTATACCCCTCCACCCTGCCAGATTAGATACATAAAAAAATACATATGTTATTATTATCTGTTGTATATATATTATGTGTATATGTTTACATATGTATATACACATACACATATGAGTTTTGTGAGATTGGTATTTAAGAGGTTCATAAGAGGGAGTAAACAAGTCACATTACACACACACACACACACACACACACACACACACCCCATCAGATGACAAATTCATCCCATAGAGCAAAGATAAACCATCACTGAGGCCTGGAGAACAGTGTTCACATTGGAGTTTAGTGATGAATGACTTGAGTAATTTCTCTGTAGAACAGAGACAAAAACTATTTCTCGAGCACCTACGGTAACCCCCACGCACTTTCCTTAGTTATCTCATTTAATCGTCCCAGCAACGCTGTCATTCCACTTCACATGAGGTAAGTGCAAAGACCTAGTCAGTGATTACCTTGAAGAGAACAACCACTTTTTGAATTTGCAAGTTCTGGAATTTTTCTTAAAATCAGCCATAATCTTTTACAATCACACTTTGTATGTTCCCAAAATGCTCCATTAAATAGGATTTTTGTAATGTGATTCTCGTCTTAAAGGCACTAAGGAGAAGTGGGCATTTTTAGGGAACACTTCAGAGACACTTTTTGCAAAACAAATAACCCTTCAGTGCCTTGAACACTAAGCTCTTAATGCAGCCGCTTTGTGGGTTCGGTGTTGCAACTGCAGAGGGGGGTTTCTCACCATCTGCTGACTGTGATTCCAATGCATATTGCAAAGAGTGTGTGTGTGAGTTAGAGACGGTTTAAGAAAACAAGTGTTCTGAGTAGAAGCAACGAGCTTCCAAACTCTAACAAACTAATAATGATAAAGAAGTTTTCAGGTGCTTTCTTCTCCCAATTTTCCAGTTGCAAAATTTGAGTCACTTCTTCCTCTCAGAGGACTGTCTGACTCTAATAGAATGCAAGACCGCATCTCTCCATCCTACCCACCTAACTGACTATAATCAATTTTCTGTCATCATGGCAGAGGGGCCGAATGTCTGCTGAGAAGCTCGGGGGTATTTGGTCGGCTGAAGTAACAGCATGGACCATCCTGAACTCAACTGATTGTTCTGTGCTCCACTATTAATAACACAAGAAAAACCTAATTGAGTTGAAAACGGTCTAGTTGGTTGTACCATAGGCAAAGAAATAGAGGCACAGAACTTTAGAATAGAATGTTCCTTTAAAAAGAGAACTGAAAAGTAATTTATTCTACAAGTTAGCAACCTACTACAGCTATAATAGCCTCAGGCCCTAACAGAGTTAACCTCTCAGGACCTACTGGTAAAAGAAGGGAATAGAATACAGAATAAACCCCTGCCCCTGGGCCAAAACTTATGAGAAGTTGCATTTTTAAGTATGGGCAGTTTTCTTTCAGGGACTGACATCTAAATGTTCAGACTCAAAACTTCACAGGTGACGGTTATGTTCCTTACACAGCCTACACATGTTTATTTAATCCTTATTGTCCTTGACTAGTAGTACAGGTACTAGCTTTGGTAAGATCTGGGTCCTAGGATGATGGAGGTGGCATGTGATATTGGGGCAGAAAAAGGAGGAAGTGAAGAAGGTAGACACAGAGAAGGAGTAGGAGGCAGAAGTGACGAGAGAGAAGTGTTGGTTTAAAACGACGCCCCGAACTAATAAACATTTATGTTTGACATTTCTATAGCTCACATTCTGAACTATGTTACCAATACCTCCCCAAGTTAACTCTCATGCCTACTCCCTCCCCACCAATGGCTAAAAACTCACCTTAATCTGCTTAAATCAGAGCTCCATTGGGAATAGAGATAGAAGTTCCTATCAGACTATACCTCCCATGGATAACAACAATAAACACTTGACAGTATGTCATTTCTAGCCATGAGGCCTTGGAGACCAACAAAGTAGTGAAGAAATGGAGAAGGGTTGGAAGACTCTCACTTAGAAGAGGCCTGAGGGCTTTGATAGATTTTTCCCTCAGGACCCAACCAGAGCTAAGCCAGGCTGCTAAAACTGAGATGGAAAATTGGTAGTCTACTGGCTTAAAGAATGAGTAGACAGAGTTTGGGGTGACCACAGCAGCTGGGTAGTGAGAGGGGGAAATCCTGGAAAGGAGAAAGCCAAAGAGGAAGCCTAGAATTTTGTATACTTTGCCCAAATCTCTGACTCACCACTGAATTATATGTGTGTAGAGCAGGCTTCAAGGAGCCCAGGTAAGGCAAGAAGTACTGAACAGAGAGTTTGGAGTTTGAATCCAGCTAGTGCTGCTAACAAACACACACAATAAAATCAATATTCTTCAATGGAACAAAACAGAATCCAGAACTTCTCCAACACGTGACTTACAAAATGTTTCCAGAACACAAACCAAAATTACTAGTCATATCATGATATATGAAAATGTGACCTCTATTGAAAAGAAAAGGCAATCAATAGTTACTGACTCCCAGATGACCCAAATATTAGAATTAGTAAAGACTTTAAAGCAGTTTCTATAACAGTGCTCAATGACGGAAAGTAAAAATGGTTTATAATAAAGAACAAATAGGTAATTTCGGTAGAGAAATAGAAACTTTTTAAATTGAAATTCTAGTATTGAAAAACACAACATCTGAAATAAAAAAATTCACTAGATGGGTGACCGAAGACTGGAAGTAACAGAATAAAAGGCCAGTTAACTTGAAGATAAATCAGTAGAAATAATCCAATATGAGAAACAGAGGGGAAAACCTGATTGAAAAATATGGCCAATATCTCAAGGTCCAGCACACATGTAATCGGAGTTTTAGAAGGAAAGGAGAGAGAAAACAGGGTAGAAAAAATGTCTGAAACTATAATAACCCAAATTTCACAAATTTGGGACAAAAAACATAAATTTTCAGATTCAATAAGCCCAGTGAACTCAAGCAAAATATATAGAAAGAAAAACACACCTGGGCACATTATAGTTAAACTGCTGAAACCAAAGATAAAGAAAAAATCTTAAGTGCAGCCAAAGAAGAACATATTATGTACAGGGAAACAATAGTATAAATTACTGTTGACTTCTGATAAAAAATAATGGATGCCAGGAGACAGCGAAACAACATCTTTAAAGTGCAGAAAAGGAAAAATGTGTCTACTCAGAAGTTACATAACTAAAACATCCTGCGAAAATGAAGAGGAAATAAAAACATTCTCAGATATATGAAAACTAAGATTCCATTGCCATCACATCCATTCTACAATGATATTAAAGGAAATTATTCAGACTGAAAGGAAATATCAAGTTAAAACTTAAATCTTCAGGAAGGAATTAATAGTACCATAAGTCATAAATATATGGGCAAAAAGTTATACTTCCTTCTTATTTTATTTAAAATGCATGACTAAAACAAAACTTACAGCATCTTATTTATTGTGGGGTTTATAACATATAGATGCAATACATATGACAACTATAATATAAAGACTGGAGGGTGAAGGTAAATAGACCAAAAACCTGCAAGGTTCTTACAGACTCTCCAAAATAGTACAATTTAAACTCCATACAAATAGGTTGTGAAAAGTTAAGGATATACATTATAATCCTAAGAACAGCCGCATGCACACGCACACACACATAAAGTGTGTATCCATTTTTATTCAAAAAATAAAAAGAAATAAAAGCTTAAGTCCACAAAAGGGATCTCATAAAAATGTTCACGGCAGCTTTATTCATGATAGCCAAAAATAGGAAGTAGCCCAGGTGAATGTATCAGGGATGCTTTGGGTGGATAGCCATGTGTGATAAAGCAAAATGCTAATTTTAGAATATAGGTGGTAGTTTGTGGTAGCCTGAATTACAGCCCCTCCAAAATTGTCCATGCCCTAATTCCAGGAAGCTGTGACTATGTAATGTTATACGGCAAAAGGGACTTTGCAGGTGTGATTAAGAATTTTGAGAGGGGAAAATTATCACAGATTATCCAAGTGGGTCCAGTGTAATCAGGGAGTCCTTACAGAGGGAGGCAGGAAGACCAGAGGCAGAAAGGAATGTGACCACAGAAGCAGAGGTCACCGCAATGTGGCCACAAGCCAAGAAACATGCAAGTCGCCCAGAAGCTGGGAAAAGCAAGAAATAAATTCTCCCCTAAAGCTTCTCAAAGGAACACAATCTGCTGCCACCTTGATTTTAGCATTAGAAGACTTATTTCAGATCTCTGACCTCCAGAACTGTTAGATGATACATTTCTGTTCTTTTAAGCTACTAGGTTTGTGGTCATTTGTTACAGCAGCAATAAGAAACTCATACACAGACACATGGCTGTTCACTGAACAATTCTTTCGACTTTTCTGTATATTTGGAAATTTTCATGACAAAATGTTGAAATTAAAAAAACAAAAAAAAACTAAAAAAAAACCCTCCCGTTGACCAAGGGTAGGAATTAGATAAAAGACAAACTAACTATTTTACACTAATATCTGATTGGTTAACAATCTCTCAACCCTTCCAAAGTCATTTAAAAGTTTTAAGTAGAGCCTTGATTCTCTAATGAGAATTCATAAGTGTCCTGATTAGTAAAATTACAATAAGTGGGAGGTGGTAAAGTAAAATTTTCTGGAAAATGTAGATGAAATCAGTATTTTATTTAAAGATCCACCACATCGAGAGTCAAGCCTGGCTGGTAGTTCTTCTGGATCCTAACATGTTAAACTTGTTCATTTCTTCCTCTGGCTTTGTGAATTCACAGGCCCTCCAGAATATTCAAGGATTGTTGTTATTGCTTATTGTGTTTCTCAGAATGGGCAGCAACTGTTTGTACAATTGGATCTGTTGTTTGTAAGTTCAGTGCTTATAAATCAGGGACCCGCTGTGTTCGAAAGAAGCAGGCTCCTCTTTAACCAGATAGGTTTGGATCTTGGTTTTGTTTTTGTTTTTAAGATTTTGATCACCCAAATCTGGAAGCTGGTCTTCATTGCATCATTCTAAAAGTGTAAACTGCTTTTGAAAAGAGCAGTAAAAATTCATACCAAATAGAAAGCAAAAGGCAGGCAAACCTTAAAGTTGACTTTAAATGTTATGTTGTCAAAATGGCAAACAAAACCTTCAACAAAAAATTGAAACCAGGTTTACAGCGCAAGCCATGGATAAAAATAGAAATCAGAGTCATGTACGGAAGAACTCATACACAGCTTCTGCAGAGCTGTGTTCTCAGAAAGGGAGAGACCTGATTTCTCAAAATCTGTTGTTCAGGCAAAATGAATAAAATATCTCAAATATTTTATCTTAAGTGCCAAACATGGCAGATGGCACTTACATGGAGATTATATAAAACTAACCATAAAGTTCTAAGAATATACACAGAGCAAAAGCACCTCCACCTCATCCTCTCACTAACCAGAGTGGCTCTCTGTCAGGGAAGGCCCACAGCCTTCCAAGGCCAGAGAGAGAAATGCAGCCAGGGGAGAATTCAAAAGCAGAACTGAAATCAAGAGTTTGACCAGTGCCAGGGCTTTCTCCTTATCACAAACCTGAAACCTGAAACCTGGTGGTTTTAACCAAACAGAACCACCGAGTTTGAGAAGGATCTGCTCTACCAAATCTCATGAATTATTTTCAGGCAACACCCAAATTTTCAATTCAATTCAATATTTTTGAGCATCAATTATATCTTCAGCAATCACTTTATGTTCTGGTTAGCACTCAGCTTTAGTAGGGTCTCCATATATGTTTCAGAAAAATTAATTTATAAATGTGTGAAGTTATGTGTTAAGACATGGTCTCGCTCTCCAGTGAAACACGACGGAAAGTCATTCTCCCTGATAAGACCACACACAACTCCTTTCCTGACAAGGACCCACTGCACCTAACAAACGTGACACATTGAGTCACTGTTTATTAAATCGGCTTTAGGGAGCTATAATTTACATAAAATTCACCAACTTTAAAACTTCAATTAAATAAATTTTAACAAATGTTTATAATCACTGTAACCACCATCACCATCATGATATATAAATTGCCATCGTCTAAAAGTTTCTTCCTTCTTTGAAGTCATTCCATCTCCCTACTCCCTGGCCCCAGAAAACCACTGTCTATTAATTACTATTATTTTATTTTTTCTAGAATTTCATATAAATTGAGTCGTACAATAGGTACTCTTTTGCATCTGGCGTCTTTCACTGATCATAATGCATTTGAGGTTTATCCATTAATTTTTATTCATTAATTTTTATTTTTGATAGTATGCCATTGTATGGATGTACCACAGTTGATGGGTATTTGAGTTGTCTTTGGTTTTGATCAGAATGAATAAAGCAGCTATGGATATGCAAGCACAAATCTTTGTATGGACATATGTTTATTGTTCTTGTAGGTAAATTCTTAGGAGTGAAATAATTGGGTCATGTGATAAACGTATATTTGACTTTATAATAAATTACCAAACTTTTCTTCCAAAGTGGCTATTATATTTTGCATTCCACCATCAGTGTGTGAGAATTTCAGTTGCTCCACATCTTCATTAATACTTGATATGGTCAGTCTTTTTAATTTTAGTCCCTCTGGGGGTGTATAGTGGTATCTCATTACGAAGTTTTTTTGTGTGTTTCTCTAATGGCTGATGTCATTGAGCACCTCTTCACTGCTGGAAAAATCAATTCTGATCACTCGGTTTTGTGTAGGTATACCTCTAATAACAGAATCAAAAGAATCAAATATCTTTACCCCAGACATAGGCACTTGTAAGTCCAGAGCTATGCAGATTCTGGAATAACTGTCTCAAGGCAAGACCACACCTAGAAAAGGTAAAATTATACCTTATAAAGATCCACACTTCAGAAAAAAACTTTCAAAACTAAAGTTGAATAGTTAAAGGCCAGATTAATTATCTGCCTTTTCTTTCTTAGAGGAGGGAAGGGAGAAAAAAGAAAAACTCATTTCACAAACAGAGAGATCTGGAAATGATACAGCAGTCCCTTCTCTAACAGACACCCCCACACAGTATCTCACTAGCTATCAGATGGCCATGTAAGTTCTGAAGGCTTCGGAACACTAAATTTGCCTCTCAAAAGAACCAAATGTTAAACTACACCACACATGTCTCAGTCTCTTACAGCATTCAATTTTCTCTTCATCTTATTATTTTTAGGTGGGATTCAAAACACCCACCAGGGCTATATTTTTTTATGAGAGAGAACGTTGTTTTGGTAGAAAATGTGTTCAACTCCTAATCATTTGTCAAGGTTTTTTTTATATATATATATGAGATGTAGCTTTCCATCTACTTAAAATACAGTAAATTACTTGTATTCAGGACATCAAAAAATGTCAACCCTTTAGTCAGGAAAAGAATAAAATCAGTCTACACTATTATCTTCTCCATCACTAACAGTCCTGAAAAAAGCCTTGGAACTTCTTTCTATAACCCTTCCAAATACTCTTGCTGGAAACTGGATTAAACCCTAAGAGTCTCTCCTCCCCATTTTCCACCTTCATTCCATCTGTATGCTCAGACATCTGCTTTCCAGCCCTTAAGTTGGAGACTCAAGCCCAATAAACTAGATAGAAAGTCTCTTCAGAAGTAATTTACATAATAGCCTAATTTTTTCATTAGAAAAGAACAAAAGAAAGAAGGTATGGGTGAGAGTCCATTTACAGTTGAGATCCATTATTTGCATCATCCTTCTATAATCTTAATCTGTAATTGTATCTGGTTGGGGATTAGGAATTTAGGTGGGCAGCCCATATTTTGACTCTGGGTATAGAGGTATGACCATGACAAAATGAATGAGTCTTTCTTTTAGGGACATTGGATGGATTCCTTGGTGGTAGAAATTACAGCTGCATCAAACAAGAGTTTAGTTTCCATCTCTAGGATAAAGAGAATATTCCATTTTCACAGATATTCAATACTTGACTTATATCTTTGACAAGCATATTTTTCAATGTAAAATATGCCACTTTAAATCCAAATATAAATTTAAATGCCTGAGATTTGGCCAAGAAACAGACTGGGTACCAAATGAGAACATCGTGGTATTTCACACACTTATGTGTTAATTACTCCAACTGGAATTGATCCCCCAAAGACATTCTGCCTGACATCTATCAATTAGTCCTTTCATGGAAATCAAAGTCATCTGATCAGTTGCAAAACTCAGAAAGAGTGATAAACACATTATGGCTTCTCCTCTCCTCTATTTTCTCATGGAAGTCATTTGCCATAATCTCTGTCCACAACCAGCCCCAAGATCTTTTAACTCCCAATTGTTGCCCCCATGGTCACCCCCAATACACTCCAAGCCCCCAGCCCCCACACCATTTGTGAGTCTACCTTTTCTCCCTTTATCGCTGCAGTCAGAGGAAGAAGGAAAACATAGTCCATTCCATTTCTATAGGTGTGCCCTGTTGTGACTAAAAGTCTTGGTCTGCTTGAAGGCAAATTCACACTACGATGAGGGAGTGAGGGAATCTGAAAAACACATTCCAGCATCTTAGAATACCATCTTAATAAGCAGAGGCACTGATTTTGCCTTTAAAAAAAAAAAAAAGGCACACATGGTAATTATTTAAACCATGACATTAGTAATATTTTCCCAATATATTTTTTCAAATAGGTCCAAAGCATGGTTATTCCTTTGAAGAGTCAACCCACCTGTGAGTATCAGGTGGTGGGGAGAAGCTCCGCTCCAGCCCCTCTCCATGCACCGAGGCTCACGCCGTCCTGGGGAGCTGCGGATGCAGAACCAGAAGGGCCACAGCCTGGGTGCTTGGGGGACGGGCCAGGGCCTTAGAACTCTCAGCCCGCATGTGCCTACAGCTGCTTTCCCCTTACCTCCCCGCTCCAACACTAGAGCGGGGGGCTGTGACCATGCCACTTTAGAACAGCTCTTCCATCATGTTGCTGCCCATAAACACTTGCCGACGAGCCCGTTGACTGAACCTGCAAAGCGGTCTGGATCCTGGCAGCTCGCAAAGCCCAGGCCTTCTCCTGCTTGGCCAGGCTTGGCTCACCAAGGAGCCCAGGGGGATTTCGGGGTCACCCACCTTCACTCTCCCTGACTGCCAAGTACAACCATCAAGTAGAAATAATTTAAAGGAGAGAAAAAAAAAAAAACAGCTCAAAATAACGACATTTCCAGTAAGGCTGCTGCTCTATTGTAGTTCTTGAGAGCATTCGCTATTGCTCCCAAAATGAGTCTCTCCCTTTATTTGGGCTCTAAGTACACATGGCTCCCATAAGCTCAGAAATGACGTGAGAAAGCACAAGAGGTTAGGGGATATGTAACCCTGAGTCACAGATTCTTAAGCCAGAGTGACCTAAAAGGTCCTCTAATCCAACCATTTTGTTTTACACACGAAAACACGATGGCCAAGACGGGGTAGGTGTGGCTTACCTGAAATTATAACCTGGTGGTCTAAAAGTGCTTTCATGCACCCTTTTACCTTCCAAAATAAATAGCTATAAATTACCCAACTAATAATAATAATAACAATGTAACAGTTGATGCGGGTTTACTGTTGCCAGGCACTGTGACGCCTTTCATAGATTATTTGACTTAAATCTCAACAATCCTATGAGGTACACACTCTTATTATTCCCACATTAGAGATAAAAAATCTGAAACATGTTTAAACCACTGGCTGGAGGTCACATTACAAGTAGATGGAAGACCCCATGCCTTTGGCCCTACATTCCATACTTACTGCATGTGAGACTCCTGTTGTGACCCTGGGCACTTCCTGAATCACCACTATATAGATAACTTTCAGGATCCTCATGCATCATATATGGTCACAGAGAACCAGGATAATCCATTCATCCAAAATATCATAAAACAGACTGTAACTGCCTTCCCATGAATAGGATCTGATGGACTAAGTGTTTCCATCTTCTCTGTACTCCAAGCAAGCTGATTGTCTACAGAAAGGCCAAGTCCACGCGCCATAACCTTGAGAAAACAAACCTTTCTTCAAACCTGCTTGGCTCATAGCTGCAGAAAAGGAAGCATGTGAAGACACAATGGGACACCTCAGGACAGATAAAGGACCTGGATCAGTTGTGCATTCATGTTGGTTTGCAAGGTTGAAACAATGATTTTTAAAAACTCACTCTTTAAAACCAAACGTTCCTAAGTATATCTGGGAGATAGTGTACTTATTAATTAAATGAAGAGGGTTAGAAATAACTAAAGTCGGTTCCCTAGTGAATAACTTAACAAAATAAAGCCTGCTTTTCCATTAGCTTTACACATGCACAATCGCTCACTTCTGCCTACTTTACTGATATAGTTCAGATTCTCTCCACACCTAGAATTGATATTTAAAGGACTTCTCAATATTTTGTACATTTACATTGCCTCCCAAACACATTTTACCCTGCCACCCATGGACATCTAACTCTGCCTTTGAAGGCCTAACACCAACATATCCACCCAGCTGACAGCATCCCCCAGCCTGGCCCACACACGCCAGCAACGCCCAGGGGCCACGAGACCCAAATCAGATTGACGACTCACTCACACATAAACCCTATCTCATGCACCTGGAAAAGAGGGCATAAAGGCTTTGTTGAAGAAGTCCAGTACGGGCTGTTCCGAAATGTATAAAGTAGTGGCAGAGGCACTGAGGATGAGTTCCCCGTACCAGCAATATTCTCCACACAGAAGTGGCTGGGCAGAAAGACATTCTCATGGAGGCAGTAGAGGGCAGTTGTTCAAGATGGTGGTCTCTGAAGTCAGACCTTGGTTTGAATGTGGATCTTGCATTTCCAAGCTTAGAGATCTCTGGCCAGTTGCTAGCCTTTGCGAGTCTCAGTTTCCCCATTTGTATAAGGGAAAGAACAATAGCAACTGCCTCATGGAACTAGTGTGAAGATTAAATTAGGTAATATGTCGTAATATGCCTAGCACGTAGTAATACAATTGCTTTTTTTTTTTTTTTTTTTTTTTTTGCTCTATTAACTCCACCTCATTTCAGTGGAGGGAATTTCTCCTCATTTTCGGAAAGATGGATGAGATAGAGGATGGCAGGTGAGAGGAAGGGGAAATAAAAATTTAAGCTGAAAATTCTAATGCCAATGGATCCCAGATCCAGGAAAATCTATGAAATGACTCAGTCTGGACACAAAAAGAGAAGCCAGCCAATTATACCTACTTTCCAGTACTTTTCAAGTACATATTTATAGCTCGTGTTTAGGTGTTTATGCTGTATATATAATTAGCCATTTTTCTTCAGTGTATCCAGTAATTATTTTATAAAATGCACATCTGTTTTAATTAGGCATGTACACACTTTACTATACTGTAAAATGTCAAACACACTGTAAAATAGCTCGGAGTACATTAACACATAAAAACAAAAATTCATTTGACATATCGCAAACAGCTGCAAGAAGCTCATAGACCCACCAGCTGCTACTCGACAACTTCCAGCCAACGTCTGTTCCACCGAGTCCTTCAGAGGCTGCTCCCATGCTGGGGCTGCAGTGTCTGTTTCCAGCTGTCTTGCCTCGACATGACTGCCAGATATGAGGCATGGGGAAACATGTGTGGCCTGGCTGCTGCCGTACGTGCCAACCTGACTTCAGCTGCCACGTTGGAGAATCTTAGTACAAATTATGATATCGAATATACTATCTCAAAGCCAAAAGGGACTTCAGCTGCCACCTGGTAGACTTCCTCATTGTTCATATGTGGACACTGAGAACCAGAGGGAGAAGGTAAGTTAGTGAATGAACGGGGGTCATCCCTGAGTCCATCAAAATCCAATCCAGTGCTCCTTCTACTCTCGTGGTTTCTAAACCTGACTGTGCATCAAGATTATCAAGAATTGGCATAAAATGCCAATTCAGAGAGCCCACCCTGACCAAGGATCTCACATAGGAGGTATAAGGTGAATGAATATATATTTTAACAAATATTGCTAGTGATCCCAAAGTTATATTGTACACAAAGTATATGAAGAATGCCTATAACTTAATAGTAAAAAAGTTTACAGCCCAAAACTTGAGTTAACTTTCTACAAAGGAAGATGTAAAAATGGCCGATTAGTCCATGAATACTGGACAATTTCATTAGTCATGAAGGAAATGCAAATTGAAAATCACAATGAGATACCATTTAACATCCACTCAAATAGTTGGAATTAAAAACACTAATTACCAAATGTTGGCAGAATGTGGAGCAACTGGAACTTTCACATATTGCTGGTAGGAACGTACAGCCATTTTGCAGAGCTATTTGGCAGCTTCTCATACAGTGAAACATACATCTGCTCTATGACCCAGCAATTTCATGCCCAGATATTTCCTCCAAGACAAATAAAGACATATGTACAAAAAAAGTATGTAAGAATATTCACAATAGCTTTATTCATATACTCCAGGAAACAACTCAAATTGCCGTCAACAGAAGAATGGGTAAAAAAAAAATGTAGTATATTCATACAACAGAATACTATTAAGCAATTAAAAGGAACTGGTGACACATGTAAAATTACAAATGAATCTCACTCACATGTTGAGTAAAAGAAGTTGGACATAAAAGGGTACACCCTGTAGAATCCCCTATATGTAATCAAGTTGTAGAATGGGTGAAACCAATCTATGGGAATGGAACTCGGAACAATGATTGCCTCTGGAGGAGGTGGGATTGACTGGGAAGAGGTTTCTGGGATGACAGAAATGTTCTATACCTTAAAAGGGGTGCAAACTGTATTTCTAAAAATTCATCAAACTGTACATTTAAGATCTATGGTTTTCATAGTACATACCTCAATTTGAAATGGAGGAAATAAATAAACAAAAAGATAGTTAGCAAATGCTACAGATACCTGTTTGTACTAAATTATTGCTGTCTTCCCTTCCCTAATTCATTTCTTTACTCCCTTAACAGTATTCCCAACACCTTCCAAATAACCCACTTGTACTCAAATCCTTGTCTCAGGCTGTGCTCCTGGGAAACTCAATTTAAGACAGTCACATTGCTAGTGAATTATGGATTGGAGATGTGAAAACAGATCTTTACAATTCCAAATTCTTAACATATCAGGCTACCTCTGAAACACACTTAGAGTGGAAGAATTTATCACACTATTATCAATCTATGACAGACCAAGTAATCAAAAAACAAAAGACAGAAAAAGGATTTTTTGAATTTATGAGGTTGAATCGTCATACACATAAGTGTGTATGTACATGTACTCTACAGAGAACACATCTTTTTAAGCATTGTACTGAAAAATCCTTAATAACATTCTAAAAATTAGAAATTATTTAGTCCATATTCTCTGAACACAACAGGATAAAACTAGAAGTTAATAACAAATGCTTAAATAAACAAACTAAAAATAAATCTTTCTAAATGCTTTGGATTTAAAAAGAAAAATGTCTCTCCTAATTAAAAGTACAGCAGCAGATAGCAATATACATATACAAATAAATGTATAGGAGATGGGTAAAGTTGTTCTTGTAATATGTAGCTTCAAATATTTGGTATTATTTTAAAAGAGGGTAAGATGAAGTTTTTTCGACTCAAGAAACTAAGGGAAAAAATGACAAAATGTAACTCAAGCAAGGGGAAAAAGATAATGAAGATAAATACATAAATGAATTAAAAATAGAAAAACAAAATTGATAGATGATCCCAAGAACTGGTTCTTTGAAAATTCAATAAAACAAACAAATCTCTGGATAAGCTAATCAATAAAAACAGAAAGTAAAATCATAAATAAATACATTTAGGAATGAAAAATGATAGAGGAATGGATGCAGAGATTTTTAAAATATAAGTGAAAAATTCACCAGGTATCTGAGCAGATTAGCAAATCTCAATGAAATAAGTAACCTGGAAGGGGCAGGAATGGGTGAGAAATAATAAATCGACTCAAAAAGTAGTAAGCTAAGTTTTAGTTATCCCCTACAAAATATCCCCTACATTTATTTGTATATGTATATTGCTATCTGCTGCTGTACTTTTAATTAGGGCCATGTAATTTTATAGGTGACTCTTATAAATTGTCAAAGAGAAGAAAATTCCCATTCTGTATAAACTCTTTCATTATACTAAAAAAGGACCCTGACCAATTTATTTCATAAAATCATCTTAATTGTGATACCAAACACGCAAATATGGATGTGCAGAGAAGTGTTAGCATATCAGGTGTGACTGCTGACTCTTAGAAAGCTCTACTTACAAGATTGGCCCAGGGCTGGTGTCTGGGAACTTGACGAATGTCTGACCCACAACCTACAGCCACCTGGCCAGGAAACCCAATTCTTATCTACCATAAAGAGCACAGGAAGCCAGCCAGCTATAAATCAGACTTATAGGACGTCAGACTATTATCACTATTATTAATAATCCAGAGACTTAAACAATACCTTCTGTAACAATCGGTCCAAAATGGCAGAACTTGATTAGTAACTGGCAGCTTCCCTAATTTTTATCCCCACTTACAACTTAGGGCCAAACAGAGAAGCCAAATATGCACCCCTACCCAATCACATAAGATGCCCCACTTCTAGTTGCCCATCTCCAGCTTCCCCAGGCCAACAGCCTCCAAACAGGACAAACCTAAAGCTTTTTCCCACTACAAAGCTTCCCCATGACTCTGCCTGCCTTTGCACCTCTGCCCTGCTATACCCAAACTCTGAATACACAGCCTTTACTCACTCTCATTAGGGTGTTTTTGTTTACTTCCACAGTTATATCTACCAAATCCCAATGAGGAATTTAACTTTGGCAAAATAATTTTAAAGCTCATCTTTAATGATAAACATCTGAGAATAATCCAAAACATTTTTGAAAAACAAAAGTAATGAGAGGATCTAGCTCTGCCATCTTTCAAAATAATAAAAAAAATAATCCACATATTTAGCCTTAAGCCAAACACTAATATATGTAAAGTTTCAGGACCTAATCAAAGAGTTATCTCAAATCACTAGAGAAATGAAGACCTATTCAGTCAGTAAAGTTGTGACAATCAGCCATTTAAAGGGGATAAAGTCCATTTTAAAACTTCATCTGAGAAATATTTCAAAGTAGTAAATTCCACACAGGTTAAAAAGTTAAATATAAGAAGTTAAATGATCAAAACAAAACTATGAGAACATATAGGTGAGTAGTATCTAATCTCTACATGCCTAAAATGAGTGAAAAAAGTAAAAAAAAAAATCAATAAATTTACAATTTATGCATTTTAAAATAGACCGAACAAAAAAACACAAATACAATACACAAAAATGATTGAATATCGTGTGTGTGTGTGTGTGTGTGTGTGTGTGGCTTTTGTAAATGGAGTGACAGATAAGTTGAGAAAAGTGCATGGAAAAGTCACAGACAAAAATGAAATGGCAAGCGAAGAAAAATAGGCAACGGTTTAAATAATAAGATACAGCTTTTTAGCTCTAAAATGAGTCATTTCCTTAAAAACGGATTATCCAGTGCTGATGAGGTAGAGTGAAAAGGGGGCTCCTGCTAGTGGACTGTGAGTGGTATAATCTTTTCGAAAAGTGTTTTGGCCTTGCATATGAAGAGTTCAAAAATATTCATTATCAGTCAAGCCATCCAGCCCAAAAACAGGAAAAAAGGAATCATGCATGAAGATACTAAATGCAGTACTATTCATAATAACAAAGATATTGGAAGCAAGTGAAATGCCTCATATTGGGAGACTGGATAAGCAAATCATGGCGCATCCAAAAGAAAATGTTACTCATTCATGTTAAATGTTTATAAAGACTTTTTGGTAATGTGGGAAATGCTTATGTCAAATATTAAGCCAAACCCAGAAAGTATTCATCTACTTCAGTCCACATGATCTCAATTATGTAAACAATTTAACAAATACAGATATATTGCATATGCATATACATATGTGTATGTATGTATGTATGCCAAATGTAACTTGATTGTCTCAGAATGGTAGAATTACGGGAGGCTTTTTGATTCTTTCTACTTTTCACCACTTTTTTCAATTTTCTATAATGGGCAGGAGAGAATTTTTGCTTAAAAAAATGAAAAGTAGTTTTCTCAGGCTTCTAATACCAATATTAGAAGAGAATTTTTTTATGGAAAGGGACTTAGAAAAAGATACAATGTACATTGGTGCCTGGGGTAAAGAGTTCTGATTTAGTATGGTTCCATAGGTAGCTGTGCCCTCTATCCAGGCCAAGGTGACATAATTACCTTGAAAGAATCCCCACATTTCAGAAACTTCTATATCGCCTAATATGCGGCAAATGGTGGGGAACACTGAAATCTAGAACATTTGTGAGAAGTTTTCAAGTTATCATTTTTTCCCTGACTTTTTGAAACCAATTGCATGGGGTTCCATGCAAGATTTGCAACTCTAAAGAATGTTTTAACCCTCTGGTTTTGCCCACATGCCGCAGAAACCAGTATCAGAGAGACAGTCTGTAATGTGATTTCACCAGGGGAAAACACCCAAGCAATGCCACATAATCCAGAACAATGACTGTTTCCAACCAATAACCTTGGCGTTCCTCTAGATCTTTTTATAGTTGTTCTTGTCTTGCCCTGGAATACATAGTTGGCTCATCATCCATGGAAGGCATGTTTAATTATAATAGAATGGGTCAGAACTGCTCTACAAGTACCAAGTGCAAATTCCATTGTGTTGTTTTTCTAACCAATCCCTCGAATCTCCATGTGCTCATTAGCAGGAAGTCCAATGTCTCCAAGATGGAGATTCCTGCACAGGTAACCACAGCCCTTCCTAGGAGCATTGCCCAAGTCCTTCAGTGCTAGGTTGCTCTGAGGGAGCATTCATGTTGGGTCCCCAAAGCATTTAGTTCTCAGTGCTTTGCTTCACTTAATGTGCTCACATCCAGGTACGTCGGGCCCAGAGAGCAGGGGAAGGTAGGACCATGGTCTGCCAATACAGAGTCCTGGGACCCCTTGCTTCCTCTAGGGCCCATGACCAGAAGTCAGGACTTTGCCTTCTGAACCCCAAAAGAGTAAAGAATCTAACTAGACAACATCTCGCCCAAAAGCCAAGGCTGCTCTTTTATCCTCGAAAGTGGGGTCCAAGGACTTACTCCTAAATCTCTGAGACTTTCCAAGATCCAAGTGCCCGCATACCACCCGTTCTTCTGAGGGCTACCTTCAGGGTTTTTCAAGAAAAGATAAAATACACGAATGTACCTCTGCTTCTATAAAAATCCTCCCATTTCCACAAGACTTTCCATGTCCTGTCACAACTACCATCTAGGTTAAAAATTTGAAGGTCAAAGACTTGCCTAAGGTCACATGCGATGCTTTGTCATAGTTTTCTCTCTTCCTGTCTAAGCCCTTGTCCTCTTATTTCCCGCTCTCCCTTCTCTCCCAGTCACCTTGCTTCTCTATCTTTGTTTCGCCAACGATATTCATTGAAAACAAATGTTAATCCAATAGTGTACTAGGACACTAATGATAAAAAGCATTAAACATGTATCCATGCTCTCCAAATGTTTGTAATCTAGTTATAGAAACAAGACTGGCAAAAGACATAAAATGATCAGATACTAATTTCATTTCTACTTCTCAGATTTCTCCACCACAAGCCAACTCTTTCTCCTGTCTCTTCTGTTACCAAAAAAACCCAAAAAGTGGATTCTTTTTTTTAACATTTTATTATTATGTACATCATCCACAAAGCTTGAAACTATAACTATGGTTTATAGAACAATAATAAAATAAGCCTCTATATATTTTCCATTCTAGTTAAGCAATAAAAAAATTACCAGTCAATAGTTGCCTCTTGGTAGATAGGATTATTTATCTCTGTGAGTGTTTCAGATGGACAAGTTTTGCAAACAGAGCATCCTTCCAATCAGAGAAAAAGAGGTAAAAAAAAAAAATTAAAAACAGTGCAAACATACACTTTCCATAGGCAGCGCTTTGGTTCAGAGACAGAGTATGGATGGATAGCCAAGAGCTACAGGGCCTTAATAGTAAATTTTGTAGAAGATTCAAGAAATTTCAGGGGCTGATCAAGGAAAAAAGGTATGATCATGAGAAGCAGTAATAGCTTTATTAGTGGGCACTCGGACAGGGTTGCATTAGAGGAGATGTCCCTCACAGCATAAGACCGTCCAAAGGGGACTGCTACTCAAAAAGGGATGAGGACACGGGGACTCCTGGGAGACAGGGGGCTTCTATGTCTCAGTGATGTCGGGATTCACAGGATGGCAGGGAGTCTCTATGTCAGAAAACTCCAAGGGGCCTGGCAGTTTGTGCTCTAGCTTCTCGATGGCTAGCAGCTGCTAGGCGAGCTTTCACATAGTATGCAAAGTAGGCAGACCCTACATGACTAAAACTATGTTCAGACTATTTTTAAAATAATCAACTATGTAAATTTTTGAATTTGGAACAGACAGGCTTTCAAGCAAATGGGTCTCAATCTGCAGTGAACAAATAAGCAACCTAGGGATCAATACAGAGAGGTCTTCTTTGGCCTATTTATAGCACATATCCTTATTTACTCAGTATAGTGATGCTATAGTGATGGAAGAGACTCTCACCACCCGCCCTTGGTTGCTGCCTCCATGCTAACTTCCTCCACACCCCCACTGCCCAATCTGACTTTCAGCCACTGGTGATGTGAGCAGAGAGGGGAATTTTACTGAAGAAGGCACTAGAGCTGACAAGAGCAATAGGCCTGCCTATCAGCCCCAAGGGTGGCCTGGAGGTAAATCTTCCTGGGCAGAGGGGACAGGGATCTTTACCTCTCTCTGGCCATCAGGTTCACTGACCACAAGTAAACTAATGGCCCAACAGGTATCTCTTAAGAGTCAAAAGTGGACTTGTCCTCTTCTATTTCTACATATATATGTGCACACATATACACACTCGTATCTGTATGCAGACTCTTTTTATAAACTACGGACAAAAAATAAATAAGCTAACCATCTGAAAACCAGCATTTAACTGTGGCATTCTCCTCACAGTATTCAAGGTCAAAATGTAGAAATAATAGTAAGTTTTTCCAAGAGTTTCTTTTGAAATAGGACCTTTATATTCAATGCCATCTGATGCTAATTGGTAAGAAAAAAAATCATTTAGCCATAAAACATTTAATGGAATGCTTAGAATTAAAATATTTTTTTAAAGAATGTTTCTGTCTTTTGACAGAATCAGATGCAAGACTTTTTTTTTTTTTAATGAGAAGTAGCAGGTCAGCCAGGAGCCCAGATGATGCAAGCTTATTCCTGTACTTACTAGGACTTATTGATCTAATGGGCCCTCTGTGACATCACGACTGCGTGGTTTTACAGGTGATGCTCTCAAAAAGCTTCTTCTGATAATAATGTGGAAAGAGCCAACCGCATAGAAAGGCTGGACATCCAGAGCTGAGACCGACCCCCTGCACAAAGTGAACTAGAGAACTGGGCAATTATCTGAATAAGTCCATCTCCCGTTTTTCTTATCTCAAGAAAAGCTTCAGAGAACCCTGGGGCGGGGGAGAAACAACATTTGTTTGATTTTGCTTTTGTTTTTCATATTTGCTTAAGTTATCCAGATAAATATATTATCTAACCCTTTACTCAGGGAAGGGCAAAGGATCAAGCTACATCCTTGCGGCTTTACCAGCTGATGGGAAAAAAATATTCTGCAGCCTTGTACCCAGGCAATGTGACACATTTTTGTCAGTTCTCTCTTTCCCTGTAGGTGAAATTTAACCAATACTTTGTTAGTGAAGGTCTAGTCATTCCCCAGAGGAAAATTACAGGAGTGAAGCTATAGCCTCTGCCATGCCACATATGAGTTTAAAAGGATAGATTTCTAGGTCTAGCCACGTTTTGAAATTAGGTTTTTAAAGGAATAGGTTTGTTGCTATGGATTTAAGGGGCAGAAGGGCCAACATTCACCTACAGTTCTCAAAAAATAACAATGAGCAAGAATATTTCCATCCTATTACAGCTCTGAAGGATTAAAAAAAAAAAGAAAGAAAAAGAAAAAGAAAACCTCCCTGTTAGACGAAAATGAAGTCATGACAGCCACAAATGCTAATAACAACAGTAACTTTACATTATTGAGATTCACACAATCACTTCATTATCAAAGCATCCTCCAGATTAAAACAGACATAACTGGTAGTTTGAAACTAATAGCCAAGGTTCTGCCTGGCCATCACTCTGTCAATTTCACCTCCAGGACTATTTCCCCTGACAGCTTCTTCCAGTATATTTCAACCAGCTGTAAAATCTGACTTCTTCTTTTCTCTCTTTAAAGGAAAAGCCTGCCAGAGGATTTTGGTGCATTAGGACAGGCTTTATCAAACAACTTAATCCATCTCTGTCTGCTGAGCATGGCCTAGGGAGTCCTAATTAATCAATAAGCATTTACTGAGTGTTCCAATATGCATAATGGTCCTGAGTCAGGTGCTGTGGAGGCTTCAAGGATCTCGTTAGGAAAATGGAGCACGTAGCCTCCTACAGGGTTTCCCGACAGTGGATGGGGAAAATGTAACATTGTTGAGGGCATCCCAGGTACAAATATTGTGCCAGATGCCCTATATACATTATTATTTCAGTTACTCTATATTCATTTGCTAGATCTACCATAAGAAAGTACCATGAACTGGGTGGTTTACACAACAGAAATGTATCTCCTCCCAGTTTTGGAGGCTACAAGCCCAAGATCAAGGTGTTGGCAGTTGGTTTTATTCTGTGGCCTCTCTCCTTGGCTTATAAGTGGCCATCTTTTCCCTGTTTCCGTATGGTCTTTCCTCTGTGCACACTCATATCCGTATCTAAATTTCCTCTTAAGGATACTACTCATATTGGGTTAGGGCTAAAGACCTTATTTTAATTTAAAACTCTTATGTCTAAGTACAGTTACATTCTTAGACGCTAGGGGTTAGGATGTCAACATATAAATGGGGATGAATAATTCAGTCCATAAAATAATCATACTATGGAGGTAGAAGAATGTGTTAGATAGGCTATGTTTAAAGAGCAAAGAAACAGAATGGAAAATGTGACTCAAATGATGAGTTACAATTTTCAGATGTGAATAATAGAAAAAACATTGGCTTAAATGTAATAAAAGTTTATTTTTCACTTTCAAAAAGATAAGAAATAATCCAATACTTAAATGGTATACCACCATGGCAGGGACCCACACATCTTCTATAGTTTCCACTCCCAAAGTCACCTCATGGTCCAGGATGGCTGCTGACATTCCAACCATTAAGTCTACATTCCACTTGGTTGTTGACTTGGTTCTCAGAGAGGTTCTTCCAACATCATTGTAAGATGGCTGCTACATCTTCAGGCCTTCAAATCCAATGAAAAAGAGCAAGAACTAGTTTTCTGGAAATACCAACAAAGTTATGCTGTGTTCCAGTAATCCTGACTGAGTCGCATGCCCATTTGTGGTCAGAGGAGTATGTCCTGATGGCCTTGGGTCTGGACACTTACCCTTCCCAGGGCTGACAGTGTGGCTGGAATGAAACCCAGAGAGAAATTTCATTTAATGTTTTACTAGGAGAAGGACAAATGGATGTTGTGTGGGACAAACCACAAATGTCCACAGAGTATTATCCACATAATTCAGATAAGCATAAGGAGACGCAGAGAGGCTCAGTTACTTGCCCAGGTACCTGTACAACAGGTGGGAACAGGACTCAAACCCTACCACCTGACAGCAAAGTCCTTCCTCGTCTTACTCTGTTGCCTTACTAGGCTCAAAGCCAAGGGATATCACTATGGGATGGAGCAAGATGGGAAGTCTTCCTGGAAGAGGTGAGTTAATGAACCATAATTACTTAGATACCTGGGAAACCAAGGTAAAGGCACCACAGGCAAGGAGACTTCCTTTGCAGACAACCTGTAGGATGGTTGTCCTAGCAGGATGCCAGGCACACTCAGTCACCACTACTGAGGACCAGTTTGCACATCCCCTGGCTCATGAATAAGTATTCCCTGGGGGAAATGTGTTTCTGAGCCGAATGTTTCAGGGAGAACCTGTCCCTATCCTCTCAATGAGTTACAGAAAACAAAAAATAAAATTATAACGGTTATGAGAAGTGGCTTGACCAGAATTTCCCAGACGACTTTGGTTTCTTCCTCAAAGTGTTTGTTGGTTGCTTGCTTGGTTTTAAACACCTATTAACATCTTACATGTTCTGAGAAACCAATTTCCTTTGGAGTGCACTTCAGGAAATAAGAATTGCTGATCTAATAATCCAAAATTTGGTTTTCCAGAAGAGGAAACTGAAATTTGGGGCAATAGAGGGACATGGCCAATGCTGTCTGACAGGCCAGGGGCAACCAAGGATCCTCACTCCCAACCCAGCTGTTTTAACTTGCATGTGGTGGTATTTTTCAAGTAATTTTATATGAAATTATTACATTGAGCACGATGACACTAAGCCTAGCGTTGTTCTCATCCAGCATTTCAGTTTTTACCAGGCGTCGATGTCAGTGACAGGATCTCTAAGCAGAAGATCAGTTTCTGTGTTTCCAAGAACTGGGTAGGTGGGTGAGTGAGTGCGTCTCTGTCTGTCTGTCTTCCTGTCTGTCTCCAGGGGCTCTTGCATACACCCACAACAGAGGCAAAGGCACTCAGAGTAAATTACTCACCTATGGCCATTCAGTCAATATAGGGTCAGGAACTACTGTGACCTCCCTTTCCTCTATAGGTTTTGAGTAGATATATTCATCAATTGATCAATCAAGAAATGTTTATTGAGTGTTTACTGTGCTCTCAGAACTATTTTAGATCCTGTGAGGCACACAAAACAACTATAAAGCAATCCAGTGATTATATATTGAATATTTACTATGTGAGAAGCCCTGCACTAAATATTATGGAAAGTACAAAGCCAAACAAGCGGTCGATCCTTTCCCAAGAAGTTTCCTGTCAGATGAAGACTATCAGGTAAGTAAGTGCTCAAATAAATACGATGAAAGGCAACATATGATCATAGAAGGAAATAGTTGTTGGCTTATTTTTAATGGAGATAAAGGCATTTGGGCTGGAGTTATCTGACCAACTGCATTGGGCCTAGCAGCATGGAAGGGCGTTCCTCTCTGCAGGTGAGCTAAGTGAAGTTATAAAAGCTGCTGGGCTCCTGATTTTGCAGCTGGATGCAGGAAATCCTCTGACAGGGTTCTTAACCCAGGCTGCAAACTGGAATCACCTGGGGAGATCTTAAAACACAGATGTCTGAAGTTCCATCCCTGACTAGCTGAAGCAGAATCCTGGGGCTTAGGGCTTTAGGATCATATTTTCTTATTAAAGCTTCACTAGGTGACTTTAGTATGGTCAGGTTTGAAAGCTGCTGGCCTCAAGCTTTGCAGCAGGCCAGATGTGTCTTCGGGGGTAGTGGGGAGAGAAGGCCAAGGCAAGCTGGGATAGACAGACACAGGGAGGATGAGCTGGACCTGAGGTCCACGGTGGAGGACTTGATGAGTGACCACATACGTGGGGTAAGAAAGAGAGCATCAAAGATGACTTCAAGACACAAGCCCTCATGCCTCGAGCTGCCATGGTGGAGAGTGTGCTGAACACAAAGGGAAGAGTTAAGAAGAAGGGTCCAGAGCCCATTAATGCATTAATGTTGTACAGCATGGGTCAGGTCTGCTAAGAGCCTCTCTCTGCCACCGTTTTGGAGAGCAGCACACTCCAGGGCATTCATCCTGATTCCCCAGCTAGTTTTTAAAGCATCTTAAAGGCCATTTTGTACAGGGAATCCACAACCCCTGCTTCGCAGCGTTTTCAATCCCAATCGCACACACCTGCGTTTTTTTTGAAATGCTAACTGCAAGAAGGGCTAAGAGCTGATGAGTGTTGACTGTGTGCAGGGGCGATACTAAAACTTCAGCTCTGTTATCTCAACCTCTAAGCAATCCCACCCCACAAGCCCAACTGTGACCCTCCTGTCCCAGACGAGGAAACGGAGACACAGAGAAGTTAAGGAACTCACCGGATGCTCCACATCTTATGAGTAGAAGGACTAACTTGTGAATCGATCGAACCAGTGTTTTAGTGCCTTTATTTTCCTTTGTAAACTTATCTTGTGCGTAGAGTCTTCATGTACTGATTTTTATTGATTGAATTTTTAGTGAATTTCTATTAGTGCCAGAGACTGTGCTAATTAGGGTCCAAAACCCAATCAGAGGGCGATTGGAGCTGACTGAGCTGCTAACAGGGAGTAGTCCCCAGGGATCTAAACAAGGGAACCGCGTATAATTTCATTTCATTGTTACGACATATAATTTCATTTCACTGTTACAACGAGTCTATAAGGAAACAAGTTCAGAGAGGTAGGATTTGAATCCAGGCTTGTCTAAATCTAAAAACACGTGCTTTTATATCATAACCCTGCTACTAAGGATCTTAACCCGATAAGCAATTGTCCATGGACAATCCCTTTGATGTTAAGTCACATACTGACCTCTCCCTCCTCTCCCGCCTGTTCCAGTCGATAAGGGTAGGACCCCTGCCTCTGGCTCCAGCTGCAGGACAACCCCTTCCTAAAAAGGCCAGAAGGTGGCTTCAGGTGGCAACTGGGATAAACAGCCTGAGGTCTTTCCAGGCCTGTGGAAAATGTGGTCAGGAACAAAAACCCAAGAGAATTCCTCTGCAGTGCTGGCAACCTGCTGGACCACAAGAGGCATTTCACTTCCTGCAACATCCATGCGCCAAGGCGTAACTGACTACCACAGTTCGCTCCTGCCCGCAGGGTGCGTTCCAAGGCCCACAGAGGATGCCTGCAGCCACGGACGGTACTGAACTTTAATCAATTTCTTCAACTCTGCTGGAAATGGGGCGGCCACCTCTTCAACCGCAGACGTAGCAGCCTCGCTGGCAGTTTTTGTATTTTTTGTTCCAAACCTATTCTGAATCTGTGTAACCCATTCTTTACTTGCAGGAAATGACTTGGTGTGTTTCAATTCAGAGGATCCCTGGCTGAAGTTTTCTTATAGGCTCAGCGCTTTCTGGATCAACCCATGCTGTCAGTCAGAATGTGTCTTCTGCTCATGTCTTCCACCCACAAATTTAATGTTTTTTTCTACCCTAATGGAGCACTTACAACACTCTGTGGCCGTGACTTTTGCAGTTTGACGTGAAACAGCAAAACTAGCACAAATTTCTTTTTCTTCCTTCACAATTTCGTGGATAGAAGATTCGTTCTTTTAGTAACGTGAGCATATATTTTTTTTTCTTTCATTAGTTAAATTGAGAACTTTCACTGTTTTGCTTAAAGGAAGCAGTTTACAGCAGCCTCTCTTTGGCATATTCAAATTACCAGCATCACTACTCTTGTTCTTTGGGGCCATTGTTAAGAGAAGTAAGGATTGCTTGAACAGAAAGAAGCACTGCCATACTGTGCCAGCGGATCCACTAACCAAGACGGCTGCTAAACGACTAATGGTCAGGAGCATACACGGTGCGGGGACACTGGACTATGGATGATTCACGTCCAGGGCAGGACGGGGCAAGGTTTTATCACATTACTCAGAACGGCCCCAACTGAAAACTTATGAATTAATTGTTTACTTCTAGGATTTTCCATTTAATATTTTCAGACCACGGCTGACCACGACTAACTGAGACCACAGAAAACAAAACTTCAGATGATGGGGACGACTGGAGTTTTGTCTTCTGGGGCAGAAAGCAGGGAGGCGGGGCACCCTCCGGCCACTCCACCCTCCCAAGGTTCCGCTGCACACAGGCAGGCCGACCTGAGGCCAGCCAGGAGTGTCCGACCCGCCACCCGGCTGCCAGGAGAAGGGTTTGGCCAGAGCCCCCAAGAAGTGGAGGAATCCGCATCTCATCACACCAGTGCCCGTGACAGATGCGGAGTCGGGCCACAAAGTGAAGCCAGGGCAGGACACTTCCGCAGAGGCTTGTGGCGGGAGGCGGGGCCTGGGAAGTGACTCCTTGGTATGGTTACAACAGCATTTGCAAGACAGCTCATCGATCGATTCGATCGATCGCACCACCAGGGAAAGTCAGCAACGCTGGCAAGCCCCTTGCTGCTCGGTAAGTGCTCGCCAGGGCAGGAGCGGCAGCAGCACCCGGCAGCTAGTTAGAAATGCGGGCTCCCAGGCCCCATCCCAGCCCTACGGAATCAGAACCTGCATTTTACCGGACTCCCCCAGGTGCCCTTATACACGTTAAAATTTGCAGAGTGCTGGTCTAGAGCTCCCCCCTCGTTTTACAGATAAGAAAACAGAAGGAGATCAAGGAGGCTTTCTCAGGGTACCACAGCTAGTTCCTGGGAGACCTCAGATGGATAACATCTCACACAGATACTGCATTTCCCCTTGTGCTCAATCGTTTAATCCTCACCAGAGCTACATGAAGAGGGCAGACCAAAACTATTACCCCCGTTTTATGTATGTGGAAACTGAGGAACAGGGATGCCGAGTAACTTGCCCAAGGACACACAGGACTTGGCAGAGCCCGGATGCTACCTCATTTGGCCCGGTGCTCTGGAGCGGGGGTCCACAGACTTTTTTTTGTAAAGGGCCAGGTAGCAAATATGTTAAGCTTTTTGAACCATACAGTCTCCCTCACCACTATATAATGCTACCATTTGTAGCAGGAAAGCATCCATAGATAATACATGAAAGGGCATGACTGTGTTCTAAGAAAACTTTATTTATAAAAACAGGCAGCAGGTCAGATTTGGCCCCCGGGCTGTATTTTGCCGAGCTTTGCATCTTGTTCCACAATCCAGGAGAAGGCAATCTCTCCACTGGCCTCCCCATGCTATTCCAGAGTCACTCACTGAAGGGAGGAAGGAATGAGTAGGGCTTTCTTGTCCCAGGAAAGCACCCTCCTAGAATCTTATATAGCACAGGATATTTGTCTGAGAGAGGGATACTTTATCCTGGTCCAAAGGGGATTTGAACAGAACAACCTAAACTTCACCAGGGATGCTGCATATGGTTATGCAGGATGTGCCCTGAGCAGGCCCCAGTGGCCTAAATCCCTCCTACTCCCTGCTTACCACACTAAGAGCCAGGCTCAGATGCACCAGCTGGCGAGAAGCAAGCCCTTTGCTAATTGCTCTGCCCAGAGGGGCCCTTTCTACAAGCTCCCTCTCGGAGGGGGTGCCTTTGCTTCTCTGCATGAAGGAACTTCTGTTAGCACCAACCCTGGTAACTCCAGTCCCCACTACAGGCTGCACAACTCCTCCCCAAAAAACATTCTGCAGCGAAGGCCTGCTGCCGCTGCTCGGTGAACACACTCGCGTTGCTAAAAGAACATGGAGACAAAAGGAGAGAAACCCCAGTAAGCTCTGTCTGACTCAGGAAACAAATCTGGGGACCATCCTTTACTGTTTGCATTCATTAATGTTCCCGTCAATTTTAAACACTGGGGTAGAGTTTCCAGATTTTGCAGATCATTTAAAAGCTTAAGGGATTATCAAACCAGTCATTTAAAATGACATTTTCACTGCGCAAATATTATTCTATTAAAGAGCATGCATGGCACAGGCCGCGATCAGCTTTGGCAGGGTTACAGGGCCTTCCTCCATTGCAAACCCCACTGTTTCCTCATAAAGCTGTCAAGCCCCTGCTTAATGAAACATATATAAACGCGGTGATGTTAGCCATGTCACAGCGAGCTAATTCATTCTGGCTTTTTCCTGTTGCGCTACCCTATTAAGGCTTTTATCAATGTACCCTCTTAGGATCACCCCCAGCAGGTCTGCCATTGGCCCGAGGAAATGAAATCCAAGAAAGTGTTCAATTTCCAAACAGGCCAAATATCTTAAATAAATAAATAACCAACAGACCTGGTCGGAATGTAATGATAACATGCACGACGCAGACCATCAGGGTTTTATCAGGAAAGAGATACTAGAAGAGGAATAAACAAGTCTGTTCTCTTCCCAAGGTCCCTTGACTTGATAGAGCTGCTGACTTCAGTTCTTTGGCAGTAGGTTGCCTTCTTTAATTTCTAAATTACTAACAGGGGATCCACTTGGAATGATCAGAGCTCAGAAAAAAAAAAAAACTTTTTAAGCCCTTTTTCCAGATTGTTTTTCAAAATGCATATCTGTACTGCTTCTCTGGCTCTGCCATTCTTGACATTCTCTGGGTTTGCCTGTGCCATCTGAGAGGAATAGAGAGGCCTTTTGGTGTGGTTTTCCCCTGCAGTCCAGTGAGACAAAAATGATGGAGATGGAAAATGTGGAAGTTTTCACAGACCTCGGAACCTCCAGGGTTCAAACTATTTTAGACCACAAAAAAAAAAAGAGGACTGACAGCATGGTGGACCCCATCAGAACTCACGAGCCAGGATGGATTATTCACCCACTGTATTAGAAGTGCCTGGACTGGAGCCATCTGAAAGGGCCCGTCTCCTTTTTAAGAGTATATAAGAGGACAGAACATCTCAGGAAAACGACCACTTCTAGCAACTTTGTCCTTGCCATAAAATTACTTCCCTGAACACAAATCCCTGAGGAAAATTTACAAGTTTGCCCAAATGACTGGATGTCACTTTTCAGCTGTAGAAATCTGCTTACGTCAACAGCAAGCTATAAATACCGGGCCACTGGGAACAGCTTTTGTAATTCCACCATGACTGTGGCACTTAGGAAGAAAGAGTTCTTGAGGAAATTTGTAAGCCTACGTGTTCTGAGAGAGAAAGGGAAGATTCCCCTCTCTTCTCTACTATCTTTTTTCTACTGTCTCCATTCCAACCACTACACAGACACACACACACACACAATGCCATGTGCTGCCGTGTGCTATGTATGACACCTGACTCAATCTTCCTATCCAGGGACAGCTAGGGAAATGCCTGCTCAACCTGGCCACCTTTGCCCTTTTAGAAAAGGCATATTTCCCAAGATGCATCTCTGAAACAAAGGGTCAGTAAAAGTCCATCCCTTTCTAGGTAATTCGAAACAAACTTACATATTAAAGGTTCTCAAAAGTTCTGCAATCGAGATACTGTTAAGTTTTCTTTAACCTCGCATTTGATGATCTTACTTAACTACCAAAACTTCTGAGCAAGCAACATTCATTATCGAGGAACTCGTTCTTAGAAACTCTGATAGAACACTGATTGAACAATTTCCGTGAAGAAGTCCCGATGACCTCAAGTCTGATCTCCGAATGGAATATTTTCAAGCCAGCATGGAAGCTTCGAGGACAGGGGGCGGCATATTTGTTTATAAGAATTCTGGTTTTTCAAAAATCAACAGCCAACCCTCCCTCCACCATGCCGTTAACGAAAGCAAATACCACGTGGCAAGGACAGCTGTGTACAACCACACAAAGGCATCTGTGTACAGACCTTCTAGCCGTCAAGGAGAGAGGGAAATTTGTTGCCGGGGAGAAACCTGACTGCACACTGCCAACACCAATAGTCTTCCTCCACAACAGACGTGGTGCCCGTGCCAAAAACCACTCTCGTTCTCTTATTAATTCTGCCCTCCTTTATCCACTAAGACTGGGGGAGAATTATTTTGATTGGAATTAGACAGCCACCTGCAGCTAGATCTTTAGCTGCTATTAGTATTCTGTTTAAGCCTTTTCACAACAAGCTCATTGAAAAAGACGGTGGACTTTTGAAGTTGCCCAATACTATCTTTGGTGATTTTCTCAAGTTAACAGCCTCCTGTACCAGCCAATTGTGCTGGCTAGGGAAGGTGATAATCTCCTCCCCAGGGTCGTAGTCAGGAATTAAAGTCTGGGATAAATTACAGAAGCAATCTCTGCCAAGAACTCTCTTCTCCTTGATCTCACCCCATGCTTCCTCCCTGTATTTCTTTTCTAACGCAATGTTCAGGTGCTTTTCTCCCCTGCCTTTCCTAAATTCCTCCAAAAAGTCAGGCTTTTATGTCTTTCCCCAGCATCACATCCACCCAGAGTTGGCCTCAGAGGTGCAAGATTTCGAATTTGGAACAATGACTCTAAGCACTGCTTACTTGCAATATTTCTATCCAGTTCCCTAATATCTCTTTCTAATGGAGAACATAAACAGTTCCCCTTCATTTTAAATCTCCAAACACTCCAACCACCAGCACCCACTACAGTTGAAATAATAAGCCTTTATATTTGTTTATTCATTAAGAGCTTACAAAGAGGCTTCATACACAAATTCCCCATCAACATTCACACGGTACTGTCACCATGATTTGGGAACGAGCCCTTCAGGTGCTTATTATCCAACCACTGAACGGGGAGCCAACTTTGGTTCTGTCTTTCTGGATCAGTAGCTGAAAGAGCTCCACCAAGTCTGAGCTAATCTTCATCATGAATAACAAAGAGGGAGAACTCAAATTCACCCCCAGCAGGCCCAAAGCAGAGCTCAGAAAGCCAAAGCCCTAAGACTGAGAAGCGTCCCTTAATTTCTTGTAATGCCCTGGATGAAACCTGACAGGTGTCCACAGAGGACAGGCAATCTCTGGTCCTTCTAACTTTGTCCTACATTCCTCTCTTGCCACAGCTGAGACCCAATCTACAAGCATCCACAGTGTGATGTTTTTCTTGGGGGGCAGTGGGGAATGGTGGGTTTCTACTTCATTGGTTTTATGTAATTTTTTTTCTAACCCAATCTTCCATTGTTAATATTTTCCTTTCCACAGGTAAAAGCAGAACTTAATATGAGAAGAGTTAAAATGATAGAAGAGCTCAAAGGCAAGGCTCCTAAATAAAAAGTAAATCCACCAGGATTCCAATCCTGGCTTGACTATTATTATGGGCTGGGTTACCTTGGGTAACTCACTTAACTTCTCTGAGCCTTAATTTCTTTGTCTATGAAATGGACACTGTGATCCTTCCCAGTCTTTGAGGATCAAAGCAATGAATAGATGGTTTGAAGCACCTATTAAGCATTAGATGGTGTTTTATTACTATTCTGTCTGAATCACTAGAAAAATAATAATAACAATATATGATAAATCTATTCTCCTTAGTACAATGAGAACCCAATAGGCCTAAGGGCTGCTGACAATGTCCTACAGGCTCCTTCATCATGAAGAGTTCCTCTCCTCTCCTACAGAATCTCTAGTTATTAAGAAATCCACAGAGAGCGAAGTGATATGTCAATAAGTTTAGAAGAGCTAAGAGGGAAATTGGAATTTACTTGCTAAAATCTTAAAGGAAGAGGAACTCACATTTACTGCATGTCTCGAAGGGCCTCTGATCCTTACTATAACCACAAGAGAATGGCACTGCCGCCCCCGTCTTACGATGACAAAGGCAGGCTTAGACCGTGAAGAACTTGCCCATAACTGGCAGAGGAGAAATTCAAACCTAAATCTCACGGACTTCGAAACCCACCCCTTCCACCATACTCTCACCAAACACATCAGACACAGGAAACTAATCCCCACCCCCACCCCCCGCAAAATGTTGTTCTTTTACTGAATGCTGAGGTGACCCCAGAGACAAGTATTTAACACTGTTTTCATACAAACTCACTGGCCCCTGCACCCCCCTCGATCTACCCCAAAATCATTAAATTAGAAATCAGAACAGCCAACAGGAATAAGAGAGGAGGGAAATCAAGCTGCAGTAGAACTTTAGACAGATATACCATGTCTGCTAAAACTAGACTCTATGTTCTGTGATATCTCAGAAGCTTCTAGAATACTGAAAGCCACTGGCTCTCAAGAATCAGGACAGTGGTAATTAAAAAAAAAAAAGGCAAAGCTGAGAAACAGCCAGCATGGGGCCTGAGTTTGTTTTTAATGTGTGTGTGTGTGTGTGTGTGTGTGCGCGCACATGCAAACCCTACAGATTGCAAGGAAGTGAGCCTGCTTGCTATGCCTAGGAAAATGTGGGCAAACCTTCACTCAAACACTCTGCAGATACCCAAAAGCATATAATAATAGAATTGTATGGTCCCCAGTGAAGGCTTATGGAAACAAACTGAGGCTCATCAGAGGTTGGGTCAGGTCCTGGCTGCTGGAGCTAAGAAGTGAGCCCTAATGTCTGTCCATCTGTCCACCTGTCCTCATTTGTGTTGGCTTCTGTCTGACTGCTCATCAGTGAGCTAGGACAAAGACAGTCTGGATAAGCCAGTGAGTGGGTCTGTAGTTGGTTTCAGGGGTATCACCTGCCATCCTTATTCTGCGCCCCCAGGAGAAGCAGATGCTAAAAGCTGCACTCTCCGCCCAGCCTCACTCAGGCACAGGAGAATTTGGCCCTAGAACCAGGAGATCTGGCACTGGACCTTGGCTCAGCCACATACGAGATGCACAGCTTTATTCCACTGCCCCATCAATTTCTTCATCTGTGAAATGGGGTAGATATCTACTGCTGGGGCTGGCACGAGAATTAGATGAGTTAAAATATAGAACTATCACAGCAGCAATAACAATCGCTGACATTTATTGAGAGCTTATGACAAGCCAGGCTACAGCACTGAATTCTTTACATGTATCGTCTCACTTAACCCTTACAACAGCTCCGTGCCTTAGATTCCATTATTTCCCCCATTTTTACAGATAAGGAGATTGGGGGGGGGGGGAAGCTAAGTAGCTGACTCAAAGACTAGAACAGAGCCAGGCAGTCTGGCTCCAGAGGCCAAGTTCTGGCTTACTAGGGTACAAATACAGCTGCCGTCCTGCCAGGCTTCATACACCAGTCTCCATCCTCCCCACTCACGTGTTCACACCGAGCATCTTCTCTATGCCAGGCACCATTCTCAGGACTCTGAGGGACACAAAGATGGGAAAAAAACACAGTTTTCTTCCCCAGAGGGAGTCATGGCTTAGCAAAGGAAAGCACAAACTTGGAAGGCGGCCTTGATAAAATGTGAGATGTGCTACACAGCAATCCTAGGAAAGGGAGCAAAGATCCATCCCAGGACCCTAGCACCTTCCCAAAGAAGGACATACCATCCATGTGCTCACGGTCCATCAAGCGCTCCTGGCTACGCATCACTTTATTTCCACCACAACCCTATGAGGATGGCACCAGTATTAGGCTCGTCTGACAGATCAGAAAACCAAGACTCAGAGATTCTACTCATTTGCAGGTTGTTTACAGGCAATAAATGGTAGATCCAGGATTCCCAAATGGGTGGCCTGCCCTGTACATGCGGTATGCTAACCGTGATGCTAAACAACCCCCAGGTGTGCAATGGACCAACCGTCCCACATGTCTTCCTACCTCACAATTCTCTCATCAACCATAAGAGGCTTGGAAGATAGGCGCTGTCGCTTGATTTGGAGAGGTAAGCCACCAAGTCAAGCTCAAGATCGGAGAGTGGGTTGGTCATGGTTAGCACTACACCCTGGGTCTCCCCTGAAAACTGTGCCCTGTGGCAGGAAGGCAGCATATAGCAGGCAAGGAGAGAGCTGACAGCCATGTAAAGACACCCATTGAGACGTGGGCAGCCACTGCTGACTTACTTTCTCCAAGGAGCCCGGCCAGGCCCTTCTGAAGTCAGAGGCACAAATCTGCTCTGTTTCAGACATTCCGCCCTCCTGCCACAGGGCATAATGTGCAGAAAGAATGTGCTTCCCCCTCTGTGCCCAGGACCATGCTTTGATGGTGTTCTCTTAACCTTGAGAACATGGAGACATTAGTGCAAAGCCAGGAGAAACAGCTGCGGAGGAGAGGGGTGGGAACCCACCTAACTGTCCTGTCTGGATCGGCTTAAAGTCAGAGAGATGGGCAGGAACCTTCCAAGAGACCCACAAGGAATCTGGAGTCTCACCAAGGAAACAACAAACCTAACAGGCAATCGCGAAAGATAGTCCAGTGACGAAACGAGTGACTTTGAACATGTCAAAGCCACTGAGACAAGAAGCAGCCCCACAGTGGCCCCTGGGAAGACAGCATAAACAAGGTGGGGACTGGGCTGCACCCAGAATTATGTAATGCAATTCAGAATTTGAAACAGAGCCCCCTCTGAGCTCTTTCAATTATGCTCCTCTTCTGATGACAATTTTGTTTTGCTACAAATCTCTCTACAACGTACCCCTCCTTGGGGGAGCAAGGGAGGCAGGTTCCATGAACCCAAACTACTCCCAGTGTCCCCTGGAAGCCGGTGTCAGGTCTGAGGCCTGACATAGGTTTATAGACCAGGTGCCTGTGGTATTCAGACACACTGGGCCTTGCCATACAAGGGCCTGGCCCTGTTTTCCTCCTGTTTTAAGTTAACGTAAGCATTTCTCAAGGTGCACCTTATATTAAATTGAAAATAAAATCAAAAGGTATTTACCTTATAGCCAATAAAACGTGAGGCTCCCGCTTTCAGATTCAGCCTCTTTCTGTACCCAATTTTATTGCATCATGGACAAAGCTTCTTAACAGGGCAGACAAAAGGGATGCTATAGGCATCCCTGTAAAGTACCAAGAGTAATAATTGCTAGAGGAAAGGCACTTAGTTGTTCTCGCCTTCTGCACACAGTGACCTCAGTTAGAGCTTTGCTGTTCTCTGGTGGCTGGAATGGGAGCTTCACTGCTGGCTGAGCAAACCGAGCCCAGCTCTTAAGAACAGCTCAGCCCTGGGCAGCTCCATTCCCTTTGTTCACCTGGCAAAAAGGATGCCGGATACGGAGCCTTTGGGTCTTGCTGCAAGTTCCATCTACAGCATTTTGCAAGAGGAACATAAAGTGAATGCTGTCCCCAAAGAGCTGAAGGTCATGGTACAGGAGTCGAGATTTATAGAGTGTTTCCAACAGCTCCATTGGCTCCAATGCAGGCAAGAATGCCTATGTGCCAGCAGCAAGTTCTAGCTGTTTCTTTTCTGAAGAGATGTAGAAGATGCTATGCAAACGCTGGACACAGAGCCAGGATTGGTAAGGATAAATAATTTCTGCTTCTGTTGCTTATAATTTCATAGACTTTAATTGTTCATCGCCCTAAATTTTATTTTTGTGCTCATGGCACTCCAACTCTAGTGAGGCAATTTGGTGGCCAATCGTATTTTAAGGGATCTAAATCCTTCCAGGGTTTCCACATATTTTGGGGTCACTTTTATCACTGGTAGGGTCCTTATTCTGTGACCTGTGATCGATTGTCCTCATTGATCAGCAACCCGAAATCCAGACAAGCCAAACAGAATAAATCAAGTGAAAATATTAGCAGTAAAACAAAGCCCTGAGTTTCATTCCATGTCCCAGACTGATCTTTGAGTCTGGGCACCCAACAATCTACTTTTTCATACGAATTAAGGATGTCCCCCACTTCCGGGGCCTTAATCTTGGAATGGCAGCTTAATAGGAAGACCCCTGGGTTTGAAGTCACAAGATCAGTGACTATGATGCTGGGCATGTCGTTTTAAGCATTCAGACACTAATCTGACAAATTAAAAGCAACTAAAACTAGTAGAATCCATCAGAGTTCTCCCAAGTTATACTGCACTAATTTGTCCACCTTATGCTTACTACATGGAAGACGATGTGAAAATCTTACAGAGATAGGAGTCAGGAAACCCATGTCTTCTTCTCTCCTAGGCCAGCATTGAGTCTAAAACAAGCAAAGTAAAGCCTGCCAGCCAAGGGCCACCGGGCTACTTCAGTGAGATGTGCAGGAAAGAGTTACATTTCCTGAGGCCCTACCGAGCTCCGGGCACCTCATACATAGCTTCTTACACAGAAACCTAATCAATTGGTGCCATTGTCACCGTTCTTTATTTTGAAAATGAGGAAACAGTGGTTTGGCTGTGCTGAGTGACAGTGAAGGTCATTCACATGAAGATCTAAGGTTTACCTAAAGTAGGTGCTTTCTCAGAGTGTGACACTTGGCAAAGCGCCAATCACATACAGGGTTTTATCAGCTAAGAAATGTAATACAATGCAATGCAATCCAAGGGGTCATGGCTGAGAGGGCTTTTTGGGGGTTTTTTTGGTGGTTGGGTTGTTTTTGTTGTTGTTGTTGTTGTTGTTTTTAATAGCCACTATTTCAGTACTATAGCTAACTCAATATCAGAGCTTCCCTTGACTATCCTTATTTAATATTGTGTTGCATACAAAATATTTAAAAAGTCAGACATGCCTTCAGTAATAGCTTCATGTTTATAAAGTGAAAAAAAAAATGGCCCAAGGACATTACCCAGTAGACCTTTGGTCTCATGGTGAGCTTGGCTTGGTTGAAGGAGAACACTCAGCCTATATTCTAGTCTCTGCCCCACCATTATGAAAAATCCTCAAGTTTAACCAGCAGACCATGAACTTCTTGAGGTCAAGGACCCTGCCTAAATTATCCACATATCTCTAGGGCCTTGCAGAGTACCTGACGCATTAGTGGACCCTCAATACATACCTGCTTATTGGAAGGAGAAATGGATGGATGGAAGGACAGACAGAGAGATTCTGATACACAGGAGTCATTGATGAGGAATGGGAAACACTGGACTAGAGATCTAGACCTGTGTTTGAGGTCTGGCTCTGATACTGACCAGCTGAGTGTTGCTCCAAATCAATGAACTTCCTCTGCGTCTACTTACTCATTTATTGAAATGGAGTAAAAAAAAAAAAAAATACCTCTACTGTATCTAACTAATGGAGATGTTATATCAAATGAAGCAATATCTGTAGATGAACTTAGTTTAAATCTATTCAAATGTAATTTACAGCACTGTACCATATAGTGTCAAGGAGCTGCAGAGTGTCACAGCCAAAGCCATTGCTTTACAGAGCAGAAAACTGCAACCCAAAGAGAAGGCTTTCTGCTCGCTGCTCTGCCTTGCTGACAGCTTACTGGCTAAGTTCATCATGACCTTGCCAGACTAGGAAGATCGTCTTCAGTCTAAACCCACAGCACCCACTTCACGGGTGGACCACGAGCTTTTCTGAGATGAGATACACTTCAGAAGAAGATTGGGGCAGAAAATCCCTCCTGCTTGACGATCTCTTTCTTCTCAAGGTATCTGGGGCTGTTGGTCGTTTTTTTTCAAAATAAGGGAAAATGGCCAAACCCAGCCAGCAGTTCTGCTGTGAGGTATAGATGGTTCCACAAACTGGTCCCGGTTTCTGTCTCCAGTTTCCAGCTCCACCACTGCCCCAGGGACTCCTCTGACCCTGTCAGGCTGGTCTCCTCACCACCTTCTCATATGCCTCACACATGCCAACCTCTGGGACCCCAACCATATCCTTCTTCCCCGTTTCCCCTCCACCCACCTTGAAGCCCAGCCCTCCACTTCTCCATCCGAATACCATATATCCTGAGAAGGAGCGCAAGTCCCATCACTGCCAAGATGTCATCTCTAACTGTCCCAATCCACAGCCTTTCTCTCCTTCCTCTGCCAGCCCATACATTGATATCTGTTGTGGGTTGAATCGTGTCTCCCAGAAAGATATGCCAAAGTCCTAACCCCCCAGTGTCTATGAATGTGACCTTATTTGGGAATAAGGTCTCTGCAGGTATAAGCGAGTTAAGATGAGGTTATACTGGATTAGAGTGGGCCCTAAATTTGATGGCAGGTGTCCTTATGTGGAGAGAAATTGGAAGACAAAGAGATATAGGGAGGAAGGCCACGTGAGCACAGAGGCAGAGGCCGGAGTTATGCTGACTCAAACCAAGGAATGACAAGGACTGCCAGCAATCCCTGGAAGCCAGAAGGGGCAAGGAAAGATTCTTTCCTAGAGTCTTCAGGGAACATGACCTTGCCGACACCTTGATTTTGGACTTCTAACCTCCAGAACTGTGAGAAAATTAATTTTTGTTATTTTAAGCCACCCAGTTGTGGTACTTTGTTATCAGCCTTAAGAAAGTAATACAACATCTTGGACTAATAATTGGGCTTCTACCAGCTTGGCTCACCATAGACCAGCGGTCCTCAACCTTTTGGCATCAGGGACTGGTGCTCCTATGAGAATCTAATGCTTGATGATCTGAGGTGGAGCTGAGGCAGTGACGCTAGTGCTGGGAGCGGCTGCAAGTGCAGATGAAGCTTCGCTCGCTCACCCACTACTCACCTCCTCCTGTTGTGCTTGTCAGGCCCCGTTGCTATCAGACCACGGACCAGTACCAGTCAGTAGTCCAGGGTTGGGCCCCTGCCATAGACTATTGGTCACCTTTTCCTGACATCATTGGCCTGTAAACTGCCTAAGGATGGGAAGTGTCTCCCAAACATCTTTGTGGTCTCTCCAGCCCTCGGGCCTTGGGGCTTGACCGATGTGACTTCAAGTATGGCAACTTTCAACACTCCATCAGAACAGGCTGCTTTAGAAGGGCTCTTGCTTTTTACTCAGTTCAATAGTGCTAGCAAGGTGACAAAGTAGAATTTGGGTGACTATTTTTCAGAGAATACAACCTTGCAATTCAATAGCTCCAGCTTAGTGAAACATGCCTACCCAAATCCTTTCCTTAGACCCTACTGTCACCTAACCTATATCAAATGCAGTCCAAACTCCTGCCCTTGACCCTCTGTCCCTGCCAGGCTGAGGTAACCCTATTTTTACCTTCCACCACCACCACACACAGACACACACACGCACTCACTCACCTACAGTATAATTAAATTGGACTTGATTCTGTTGTGGTCCCTCTCAGTTTTTAGAGTCAAATGCTATATGGAGTTAACCTCAGAAATTCAATGGCATAGCCCCAGCATAACTAGGCAGAGAGATGAGCAAAAGCTAGAAGTGCTGGCCACTTCCCAGCCATCCCACTCTGCATTGGCATGAGGATGAAAAGAACCTGCGCTTTTCTCATCAGACCTTATTTGCTCTGACAGTCAAGCATCTCACCACTACGGATGTGCATCTTGTGTCTAAAGATGTGCATTCTCCATGAAACATGGCTGTAAATTCCAGCCACCTTCCACACCTCATGGAAGGAATAATAAGGGTTATTTGATCTTAAGTGATTTTCACTTAACCCTTGAGCAGTGTGTGACTCAGGTTTCCCCTCTTACCTCCCCTGCTCATCCTCATCTTTACCTGGATCATCCCTTGTCCCACCTCTCTGTGAATCTAAATCCTACCCAACCATCAATTTTCAATTTAAATGTGGTCTCCAACAAACTTCCTTCCATCTCCTAAGTAATTACTCCAGTCTCTTAGCTCTCATTGAAACCTCTCTTTTGGCATATGATTATAATTAACTTATTTCATGGGCATTTGGATATATATTTTATGTACTACTTAACCCCAGACTTGAAGACTCTTGAGAGGAAAGATCATGTCTTATAATTTCTCCCTTTCAAAGTTTTGGGAATTAAATGAGAAAATGTAATTAAAGGGCCTCCATGAAGCCCGGCATACAGTATGTGCTCAATAAATGTCAATTCCCTTCCTCTTTTGTATCCCCTAGAGCACCTTGCAAAGTCTTTTGAATCTCGTAGCTGTCTAATAAATGTTTGTTGAACACATGAATCAATGCGTATAAATAGTAGTATTTCCAATAAGATTGCTGAGTGCAATTTAGATATTTTCATTTTTGTCCCTCAGCTCCTGAATTTGTGGGCTCATAAAGATTATTTCTGCTACATGCCTCTAAAACTGAAAGCAATATTGTGATATTCGAGGTACACGGTGGAAGGCTGACGTCACCCAGTAGTCAGTAGCAATCATCTAAGATCTCTGCAATCATCTAAGACCTCGAGAATAGGCTGCACAAAACCAGGCGGCACCCTCACTGACCTTGAAGCCAGTTAATTCATTCAGCCCTGTAAAGAAAAATTGTGCAATTAATCTTATTTTTGCACTCATCTCACACCCTTGATCTTCTTTAATTAATTTCTAATGTTTCACGTTCGTGTAACCAATACGCCCCTCATCGTAGGTATCACCACTTTCCTTGGCAAGCTTTAATTGTCAGAGCTTGAACCCAAAGGGCATATTGGGAAGTCTGCATAGAGTTGGCACCTCTCAGCGCTCTAAGTTATTAGACGCTGAACGAATTCTAGACCTTTCTGAGAGGAAGTAGCAGCAGACAGATACCAGAAGATGACTCCTTCACCCCTACTCCTGACATCACAGAACCTATGCATGCTCTTAAAGGGAATATGAAGAATCCCCAAACTGCACAGACATCTGGTCACCTCAGAGCCTTTCGGCCGAGCCTTTGGATGGAGCAGGCCTCCCCTCAGTGTTGGGTTACCCCTGTTTACGTTAAAAGAAAGAAAAGCCAACCCAGAGCCCAGGACCCCCCTGGCAGAGCCCTGATTTCACACACATTTTCCCCAGATTCCTATTGGCCTGGCTGGAAACCACATATTAAAACCCACCAATCTTTCCACTTGAGCCTGATGAAAGCTTCAGCAGAAACAGCTGCACTTCACATGTGGTTTAAGTTAATATCTTATCCCCACGGTTTAACTCTAGCTGGCTGGGCTGCTTTTTTAATATTCACAATCCTCTTTTGTTTCACATTAAGAATATGTCTTTCATTACTTGCCAGAGCAGAGGAACACAATGAAGCTGGTAGCACTTCATTTTTGAAATGTCTGAAATAATTGTTTGTATTGTGTGTTACTCAAAGAACACTCCATGTTAGGTACCTCAGAAGCATATGAAAGTGTTAAACCACCCTACCACGAACATTGTTCGACTTATGTGGAACGTTTTCCTTTTAAAAAAAGCAAAGCCACACACTAAATCCCAGAGCTCATTGAATCAAGCAACATGATAAGTTTATTGTTCTGTTTCCTCCAGTGGCTCTCAAAACCATCCCATCCCTTCAGCATAGAGGAAAGTTTCATCAATATATGGCCAATTTCATACACCGGGCCACCACACACAGATGCAAGCGCACACTTCCTACCCATACTGGCTACAACGAACTTTCAAGTTCATAGAAATCATGCAACTCTGGTTCCCCTGGCAAAACATATGTCAGGTTCCAAGGTTTTGCCATCACAGCTCCTCCCAGAAGGAGGTGACGTTACTTAGGGGCACTGTACCTCGTGATGTCATTCGTTTTTCGGGTTAGCTTGAGCTGCTGGGGGTTTCCTGCAGGTTTCTCTTCGTCCCAGCGATTGACAGAAACAGGTCAAAACTGACAAGACTTCAACGAGCCTTTTTTGTACTCATTAGTCATGAAAGATATGGCTACATTTTTGACAGCTCTTAAGTTGTTCCCATGTTTTATTTCTGTGTTTCATCCCTATTTTTGAATAATAATGAGTATTAATAAGAAGAAAAAGAATTTCTAACCATTAATGAGCATTTTGATAGGGGCTGGGTGGGCACTGTCCTACGTGCCATCTAATTTAAGCCTCACAACCACCCCCCCCCAGGAGTGAGGCATTATTACTACCCATTTTTGAGGAAAAGCTGAAGCACAAAGAAATCAATCACTTACCCAGAGAGCATGGTTAGCCAGTTACTGTGGAAGAGACCGCTAGTTAACCCCAACATCTTTTTCTCATTCTTTTCTAGTCATAGTCATAGCACAGAGATCAGAGCTATTGCTTACTGTTGGCCGGGGGCAACACGATAAGAAGAGCCTGGATCCCTGAAATTACAGGGTTGCCTCAGCAGCCCTGAGCCGTTTCCACCCACACTGTGATGGGAATGAGAAACCGACTTCCACCTTGCTTGTTGAAGGCTCTCTTATTTTGTGTCTGTCACAAGAACGGAAGCCATACCTTACCTAACAGTGGCAGAGCCCGAACTGAATCCAGGCTTCTGAGCCCAGAGCCCGTTTGCTTCGTCTGCCTCCCCGGCAACACGTATGGCATCGTGGTAGAAGCAGAATCTGACACTGTTAGAGCTATGTGGGATTGTACCGGTTAAGCCAGTCAAACTAGTTAATCGGACAAGGAGGAGGCACTCAGATCACTTAGTGTGATGGGGATTTACTGAAAGGCTACCTGGGAAAATGGGGTGTCACAGGAAGTTGCCTCAACAACTTTGCATCTGAGGTCTGAGACATACAGCAACGCCACGGAGACTCGGATCTGTCACCAACATCTTTGGGTGACACCAAGCTCAAGTGATGCGTCAGGTTTCCTAGCATTCACTTTGAGGAGAAGACAACTTGATTCGGTCAGATTTCCACCAGTCAACTGAAAACCTTGACGAAGCAGACTCCTCACCAGGTACCTCAGAGTCCTCCCACATCCCTTGCGTCCCATCCAGACATGGCTGCCTGTGGCTCAGCACACCTGCCCGTCTGATCAGCTGTAGCCGGAATAAAAGTTGGCCTCCCTCGGATCCATGGCCTGAGCCATATATGAGATGCAGGAAAGAAGTGGTCAGCGCTGTGATATCTGGTGGAGGGGGTGTGCGCTCATCGTTGCCACTGTAGTGCTGAGACGTGGCTGATCCCTCGTTTATAGAAAGACCCCAGAATGGGAAGGAGACTCACCCAGGTAAAGCAGCTGGTTACTCCCCCAGCCAGCCCTGCTCTTGTCTGCATCACCGTCCTCAGGCAGCACCTGTGGCTATGGCTTCTCTGCTGCTCGATGCCATCCCTTAGGTCACCTGAACTGACACCTAATGGCATCTCCAGTGCAGCCCTTCTGTTCGTTTGTGATAACAGTTTTCGGATTCTGGTCACTTCCTGTACAATACCATTTCAGAACTCAACAGACGTGCTGCATTATATCAAATGAAAAAATCGAGGCAATAGATGGGTCTTAAAAATTCGTTTCTGACTTGAATAGCTAAATAATTCATTGTCTCCATTTTACATGTGTTGTTTTGACGTAAATTTGACCCTGGTGTCTTTACTTTTCAATAAAGTCCAAAATTCAAAACCCAACAGAGAAACCCCTCCTGGTATTTCACAAACTTGGTAATGAAGCCCCTTATCAGAGCTAACTTAAATCTCTCTTGAGATAGCTTAAGCCCTTCTGTGCCATCCTCTGGAAATGCAGACAGCTGGTGTGTGTGGGGAAGGTGGGTGGGGGTGTACTGTAGTGAAATAGGTACACAGATCTCAATATTAAAGTTCTCTGAGTCCCCAGACTACCCAGGTGCTTGCTTTTTGAAATCACACATGGCTTATACTGCTATTCTTACAGTTTAAGGGGGGGGCGGGGAGAAAGAAAAGCATAAAGGAAAGCCAGCAACATTTTAAGAGATTTTATTTCGACTTGATGCTTGTATCCATTTGCTGGGGGCAGGAGGAGGTATTATATTGTACAGGGTCTCTGGAAACACTTAAAGTTAAGAAAGACCTGCAACCTCAATCTAAGCTTCTAGACAGAGTAGCGAGGGTATGAAAGCAAAATGCTGACCTTCTTTTCTTCCATATCACACTGGGGAAAAAGGTTTGCCCCACACCCCCGTCTAGCTTCCCCCAGACTCTGTGCCTAGGAGGCCACCCCACCCACAGAGCATCGAGAGGCTCCTGCTCCCTCTGGCTTCTGATTGAGATCAACCAGTGAGCAGTGAGGTGGCTAGTTTTCTTGTCAACTGGGCTGGCCATGGTTCCAGATGTTTGGTCAAACAATATTCTAGATGGTTCTGTGAAGGCGTTTTTGGAGGAAACTAACATTGAAATCGGTGGACTCTGAGTAAAGAAGTTTAATAATAATAACGTGGGTGGGCCTCATCCAATTAGTTGAAGGCCTGTATAGAACAAAGATTCAACTCCCCTGAGCAAGAAGGAATCCTGCCGGCAGACTTCCTTTTTACTTAAACTGCAGCTCTTCCCTGGGACTCCAGCCTGCCAGCCTATCCTACAGACCTTGGACTTGTCAACACCTCTACAAACATGACAGCCAATACCTTAAAAACCTTCTCTCTCTCTCTCTCTCTCTCTCTCTCTCTCTCTCTCTCTCTCTCTCTCTCTCTCTGTCTCTCTGTCTCTGTCTGTCTGTCTCTCTCTGTCTCATACACACACACAAACACACACACGTATATATGTATGTATATATATATGTATATATATGTATATGTGTGTGTGTGTGCATGCACATACATATACATCCTGTTGTTTTTCTCTGAGAGCCTCGGATAACACAGGCAGCAGTGGTAGGAAATCAGATGAGAAAGAGTCTTTATTTCACTTCTGAAAGGTGCTGTCACCACGCAGTCCTACCCATCTCTGGGTAAGGCAACCGCACCCTCCCCTCTGTCAGGCCTGCAGGTGATATCCAAGCCCTCTCTTACTAAGCCAAGGGGATGGCACTAACCCCGAATGGGTTATTGAACTCTCCTCAATCAATCCTAACATGGACATGCTGGGACCCTGACACAAGTGTCACCGCAACATGGGAACCATTGCAAAGCTGGTGTGGCATGCAGGGCCTTCCTTTGTCTGCCTCCAACCTCCTTTTCCTGTATCATTTTCCGCCATGTCCACTGGTTCCAAAAGACACAGGAGACCCCGCACAAAATGCCCAGTGCTTCTGCCATGCCCCCTGCTGTCCACACCTCAGCACCTCCCACCAACATGTCCGATTACTCTCTCTCTGGAGGTCAGCAGCCCACGACACCCTATTCACAAGACAAAAGAGTAACTCGTAAACTCATAAAAGTTAGGAGCCACTGCCCATTATGGCTCTGCCCTATTACGTCATATCCTCCAACTTCCATTCTAGAATGACCCATCTTCCATCTTGTCAGTCAGTCAGGTTGTTTCAGATTGTTTGTCATTGTCTTTTAATCCAAGACCCCCAAGGCCCCTCTCTCCCCTAGGGTCATATTTGTCGCCAAGTAGTTGCTGTATCTAGGAAGGTATAGAAATCTGTTGGAACGAGTGATTGCTTCACTTTGTTTTCACACCCTTTGCTTGAGAATGTTTGAGCAGGTGTGGCGTTTTTATTTGGTTTCGTTAGGTTTTGCTTTTAAATTTTTTAAGACTCTCCAAAGGCCTTATTTTTAAAAAGAAATAAATACCGCAGGAAACGTGAAGAACAATAGAGGTTTCAGTAAAAATGATGCTTACTTCTCTTCTTCTGAATTTTCCCATACTGTGCTAAAAATAGGAAGACACATTTTTTTTTCAGCCTGCCACTGTGTCTACCACAGAAATAATGAAAAGCAATGAAAAATGGAAATGAGCAACACGACAAACCCAGTCCCGCTGAGGTTTCAGCTAAAAAGCAAAGTGGGACAAACAGAACTAAGGCTGCGGCAGTACCTGCAATTAGCATAATCAGCATCAGTGAGGTGTCAAAATATCAGAATTAATGAGCCGGGGTCAGCCACCCAGGTAATGGCCGCACAGCCCAAGTACACAAAAAGGAACTCGCAGAGGGGAGGTCAGTGGTCAGACAATGGATTCTGAAATTCTAAAGGGGGAAGACAGAAAGCAAGGCGATGAATGAGCCACCGAAAGGCACATTGTCCGTATGTGTATTCAAACAGTTAATACCAGGTAATTGGGTTTTTGAAAACCAACACATTGTCCTAATCTGGACCAGACGTTAAGAAAGCCAGTGAAATTCACCACAGAAATGGAAAGGGAAGACTCATTCCCCTGCTCCTCCCACTTAGGCAACTCTCAGCCGGACGCCCCCCGCCGCCAGCCAGCGTAGTCTGTGGAAGGTTCCACAAAGCCCTGCTCTCGGTAGACGACTAATTTCAAACGTAATAGCTCGTAATGGCATGAGCCGAACAATGCATACCCCTCACCACAAAGGACGGGTTCCTGGCACGGGTCCCTGGCATTCTGATTTCTTCAAAGATGGATTTAAGCATTCGCGCAATTTTCTGTGCTGTGTCATGACACATCTGCATTAATTTTAATATGAAAAGAATACTGCACATTTCTCACATGGCGATGTTTTCTGGGGCAGGTTCTGTGCCTTGTGTATCCTGTGGGCTTCTGCACCCCTCTTGCTCTCACCACACACGGCAACTGGAGAGGCACGGATTTAAAGTGTCAACTTTTTCTAAGGTGGTTTTGTTTCAGTAGAAGACTCTGAAAGCTGGAAAAACTGAAAGGGTTGAAGGAATGCATCTCTGGTGGGGGACAGAGAGGCCGCTGGGTTCATACTTTTGGAGAGATTTCCCTTGTCCCCTCCTCTCCACCTTCCACAATGATGTGGCCCCTCTTGGTCTTAGACTATCTTTCTAAAATTAAATCTATTTCCCTCTTTCAAGGTCAGGAGAAGTAAGCAATGAGTTGCCCTTGTTCATGCAGGAGAATCAAAGAGCCTTCCCACAGACCACCTTCTGGCTTTCCCTAAACCTCTCTGTAGCCTTGGACCATGACAGAAGCTGGAACAGACTGCCTCCAGATCAACACCTCATGACACAAAACGTTAGCAGCCATCTCCTCTATTCTTGTTTGAAGTTAGCTTTCTGCCTCACGCCTCAACATAACCAAAGCACAAAATCAACAAAAGGATTTGGGACCTGGTGGCAGGTCCCTCTTCTTAGATGCACAGACTACCCCTTGCAGTTCAGTGGTTGGCGGGGCAGCTCTAAATGCTTTGTCTGAATTTCTGACCCACAGACACATGAAAAATAACCAGACAATTGTAAGTCACCAAGTTTTGGGATGGCTTGTAATGTAGCAAAAGATAACCAGAATACCAAGAAAGGATTCATGTAAGCGAAAGATTTCAATTTCTGAGTTAGAAACTGCATTTGTATGCAAATAACAAAGACTGGGAAACACTGGTTTAAGCATATTAGGGTTGTATTCGTTCTCACATACCAAGAAGGTAAGGCCTCCCAGCATTACGTCGGTAGCTCAGTGCCAGGTCTCCGCAAATCTCTTGCAACCAGGACATCTGTTCCAGCTCCAGCCACCAGCATTCCAGGTATCAGGAAGGAAGAAGGAATGGTACCTTTATTAGAAAGCAAAACTTTCCTCTAACTCCCCAGCGGAGATTTCCGTTTTAATGTCATTGGCTGGAATTTAACTACTTGGCCACCCCATACAAAAGAGACTGAGAAGTATAGCTTTTTAACTGGCAAGGGCTATCCTGAGCAAAACTGAGGTTTGGCCAGTAAGGAGAGAGGAAAGCATGATATTGGAGAAGCAACTGGCTGTTTCTGCCTCAGTCAATAAGGAAATCCATCACACTAGCCAAAGCTCAGAAGCAGAGCATGCTGCTGGGTCAGTCCGGAGATGTCGTCAAAGACCCAGGAATTTCCATCCTCCACTCTACTATTCACAGCGCTGGCTTCAATCTAAGGCCAGCTCTCTTCCACTTTGTGGGATGGCTGCCAATAGCAATCCGGCTCCATGCCTCATTGTTCATATCCAGCAGGAGAGTCTGGCCTCTTAAGAGCAAGGAAGCAAGGGGCCACTTTTAAGCACAGACATTAAACTATGATTGATACACATTGAATACCTTTTCCTATTCCAGAGCCAACAGGACTCTCCTTGCCAACAAGGCTTTTCATTCACAAATTTTGGTTAGGCTAAGAGTGAGGGCTCTGCAGTCAGTCTGCCTTGTTTCGCGCCCATCCTTTCACTTTTCTAGCTGTTTGTCTTTGGACAAGTTTGCGTAGCTTCTCTGAGCCTCATTTTTTTGTGTCTAGAAATGGGCAAACTAACGATATCTACTGGCATAGGTTTAATACAAGGAATAAATTTTAAAAACTGCATGTAAAGTACTTAGCATGGTGCCTAGAAACCAGTAACCATTAAATAGATGTTGGCTTTTATGATCATGCAGAACAGTTTCCCACAGGCCCTGTGTGAGTTTTGCAAACACAGAAATAAGTATAAATCAGTGATGCCCAAGCCCTCCCGTCTCCTTTCTTTGCAGTTTTAAGAATATCAACTTTCATGCCCTGGACGACCCAAGATATTTGTGTTTACAAGTTCTTTTTCAGAAATGACCCGTTCCATCCCTTACGCTGCTACAGGTAAACTTGAAAGTCAAACCATTCATCTGACGAGTAGGCTTATCTGAAAAGATATCTGCAAATTTACCACTAAACAATCCAGTGAAGGACCCCGTAATTAATCCAATTCAGTCATTATCACATCTCTCCTGAACATGTCATTAAACAGCTGAAACAGTGCTTTCAGGTTTTCCACAATGTATTTCAACAAGAATCAAAGCACCTAATAACCAAATCAGACTGTCTATGCAGTAACCCCATCCATTGTATCACAGTCACCATTTGCGATTATCCCGCAAAGTAAACCTACAGTATTTGTTCAGTTTGATTCAATAACACAGACAGAGCATAAAACATATTCTATAATAAAAACCAATTGCAGATAGTTATTAACGATAACAATTGATATTCCTTAATTTACTAGCTATAGGCATCATGCTAAATGCTGAATAACAGTGTAGCGTTACTATTATTATCCCCATTTTACAGATGAAGGGACTGGGGATCTAAGAAGTTAAATGAGTTTGTTATGATCAGAGTTCCTAAGTAGCTGAATCAGGATTCGAAAATCCAGTTCTGCTCTGACTCTGCTGCGTGAGTCCCTGCACGTCGAGCACACCAGAATATGCCACCTCAAAACTTTTGGCAGATCCTGAAATCTCATATGTGGATAGAAAGCACAATAGGTACAGAAATCATAGGTTTTGGAGTCAAACTTGAATCTGTATTTACATTGTCATTTAGTCATTGTAAGTTGTGTGAACTTGATACAGTTATGGAAACTTTCTGAGCTTCGGTTTCCTCATCTCAAAGGTTGAGTGAGACAAGGTTAGACCAAGTGTAAATGGGCTAGAATGGTCTAATGCCCACCACAACATGGGTCATCAATAAGCATTAGCTTCCGTCCCCTCATTTCTTTTCCTCTTCCTGGCTAATCCTCATACTCTCCTTTGAGAAAAGTTAATTAAAACAAGATTTATTACTGGTTCAAGCCTTCATCACATTCCAAAATTACACAGTATTCAAAATTTTGTTGTCTTGATGAATGTTGATAAACAGTACATGTTTATACAAATCTGTGCATTTCCTTGAGACGATACCTTGTTAAGAACTCTCACTTTAATTAGTCAATGATTAAATCCAGCCTCAGACTTTACTCCTGTCCAGCATCTATGGTGCCTCCATTCTGGGTGACATTGGTCACAAAGCCAGGCTCAGCCCCTCCTGGCCATGCACCTATGAGACTGGAACCAGGAATGAGAAAGTCAGTGGCCCAGGGAGTGGCCTTTGGAATAAGAATAGAAGATATAATCACTGAACTCAGGAACAAGCCACTTAGAGTGAACATTTGTCACTCTTTTGAGCCATCCAGGACCTTAAAACATCTCTTTTGATCTGAGGAGTTCCCCACCTTATGAATCCCATCTCTCACCGCAAAAGTCAGACACTTCCTGAGTCAGCTTGCCAGCAAAATGGCCACAATAATCCTCTCATCCCCACTCGCCCTTCCCTTTGCAATGTGACTTTGCTTGTCCTGCCATCCTGAATTGGAATCTATGTCCCCATCCCTTGAGTCTGGGCATAAGTGATATTTTGGCATTTTGGAACCCACATCTCAAGAGATGTGGTGACTTCCCCTATCACCCTCTTGGAACATGGGCTGCCATGTGAGGAATCCTAGACAAGCATCCTTGAGGATGAAAGCCCATGCAAAAAGAGAGAGGAGAGAGAGAGAGAGAGAGAGAGGAGAGAGAGAGAGAGAGAGAGATGCCCAGCCTGCAGGACCAACTATCAGTAATGTAAGTGAGGTCATCACAGATCATCAAGGCTGTCCTGGGTGGCCAGATGGCCCAGCCACAGGTGAGAAAAGTAAAAATGAAATAAAAAAATCTATTCAGCTCAGTCCAGCATAATATGCTAGTTCTAGATAATCATGAGCCAATAAAATAGCTTTCTTAAGCCACTAAGTTTTGGGATAGTTTGTTACACAGCAGTAACTAGCTGAAAACTTATGAACATTCCTACAACTAGAAGGAAAACATGGGCTCCAGGATCCACCAATGAGACACACACACTTTCACTCCAGGTTTTGGTCAAGAGTCAGTGGCTTGAAGAAACATTCTGTCAAGAGAAGAGGCAACTGTGCCCGGTTTCCAAAAGGGGAGCAGCAGAGCTTCCAGCGGCACTGTCTAGCGCCCAGGGTCAGCAGTGACATGTCTGTGGCCCAATGGAGGCAGCAGTGATATTGCCAATGTACCAGCTCTGTGGATGACTAAGAGCAACATTTCCGGTTATGTGGCCTCTCAGCCCAGTTTTCTGGCTCTCCTGGAGACTCTCTGAGCTACTTATCTTAGTTCGAGTCCCCTCAGAAGCAGAGCCTAAAGCAAGGATATGGGGTGCAAATGGTTTATTTGGGAGATAATCCCAGAATCAGAAGAGAAGGAGAGAAAAAAGAAAGAGGAAAGTCAGTGCATGTGTGTAGCCGGGGTTCATTCCTACTAGGGACCCACTAAAGAGTCACACATTATGCAACGCAGAATTATCTCTCTCTCTCCAAAGGATGAGTGTCTGAGGCATCTATCTTCTGGCTCCAGTCCCTATTTGTTTAGATTTGCACCTGGAGCAGTGACTTCCCCATACATCCAGGCTGTCCTATGTAAGAGCTGGGTGAATTTTGTGGCTTCAGGAGAAGCCCTGAACCAGAAAAGAGGATAAGAAGATAGAGGTATGGAACACTTGAAGTGAGATACAAGTTGTATGCAATGCAACCACCCACTACAGCCATAGCTGAAATCTGAAGTGGTTCAAGGAGATGGGTCATAAGCACAGAAAGTATTTGCTATGCCGCCTAACATCCAGCCAGATGCTGCTCAATGTGTAACAACTGGCTCTTCAGGGGATAGATGGGGCAGGAGGCTCTGAATCGTATTGTTTGCCAATTTCCATGGTGTAAATACTCCTACCATGCATGTCTAATTTCAAGTTACCAACGTGTCACTGGCCAGTTCACAAAGTTCCTGAAAATTTAACAATTGGCTCTTGGAAACCAGTATGAGCTGTATCCAGCTCACCACTGCTTAAGATTTTTAAATAAATTCTTTTTCTGCTTAAGCTAACTAAATATTTTCAAGTAAAACCCTGAGCAACTGAAATCAATGGCAAGAGAGAAGATTACACAGGTGAGAAATCAGGAATTGGGTGAACACCAGCAGCCTGGCATCACAGGTATGCCATCTGGCCTCTTCTCTCACCAAAATGATGCTCAGCCTCCCCTGATTCCCTAACTGGGAATGTTATTGCAGTCTCAGCAAGAAATTTAAGGAAAAGGGCTGGGCAGACATTATCAGAAACTCCTCCAAAGATAAACTATTTTCAATGTCAGGGAATTCTTCTTTCCCTGAAAATCAACCCCCCCCCCCATGTAGCGGTTTAAACATTTTTCCACCAGTTTTATTCTTGGTGGAGACAGAACAATTACCCACAGTCTGTAGAGTAACCTTTCTGATATCTGAAGGCTTTTCTTCTCCAGGGGAAAGAGCACAAGTTAGGTTGGCCTTCTGTCTGAAATTCAATTTTCTGAAGCTTTAACCTTCTCTGGGGCTTTTTTCTAACTTTTCCCAGATTCTACATGGCCTCATCAGCTCTAGAAGCCAGACCCGGATCCAGGCTTCTTGATGAGCTTTGGCTACAGAAAAAATAGTGAAGAAAAGAGGCTCCCCACGGCCTGTGCATCCCATGGTTATTTACAGATTCCGCCATCATCAGTTCTCTTCCCAATTCAGTAAACAGCAAAGCAGGCAAGGACACAGCTGCAGAAACAGAAATGGTCGCCTTTCTGATTGTGAGTGTCCCCCCCTTTAAAGATGGAGGAGAAGATCTCCTGACCAGGAGTGGCAGCCTGGTCATGTCTTATACCTCCCCAGTAGAAGTTCTTGCTTTCACAGACTGCCCTCCCACCACTAGGGCACACCTTAAACCCTACTTGCATCAAGCACTAGGACACTGGAACACTTTTAAAATCCCAAAAGGCACACCTAAGTGAGAGAATTTAGAAAATTTTGGACAAGCTACTAAATTCAATAGATCACAAAAATTGAAGGCATTTCCCCATCTCCCTCTCACTAATTCATGGGGTGCCCAAATTCAGACCCAAATGATGGCCTAAAACAGCGCTGCCCAACAGAAATACAATAAAAGCCACAAATATGAGTCACAGATGTAATTTTATATTTTCTAGTAGCCACCACAGTTTAAAAAAGGAGAAACAGGTGAAATTAATTTTAATAATGTATTTTATTTAACCCAATATATCCAAAGTACTATTATTTCAATATGTAATCGATATTTTAAAATTACTAATGAGATATCATACATCCATTTTTTATATTAAGTCTTAAAAATCTGGTGTTTACACTTGAAACACATCTCAGTTGAGACTAGACATAGTTCAAGTGCTAGTGACTATCATAATAGATGTCTCAGCTTTTACTATCGATTCCCAAAGTGTGGGATCCAGACCAGAGGCATCAGCATCGTGGGGAACTTGTATCAATGCAAAATATCAGGCCCCCCCAGACCTGCTGAGTCAGAAACTCAGGATGTAGCCTAGTAGTTTGTTTTACCAGGCCCTCCAGCCATGCACTCATTCATGAGGATATGAGTCTTTAAGAAACTCATGCTCCCCATTTTCCTGTTGCTAGGGAGCCTAAAATAACAAATATGGTTCCCATGAAATATGATTTTTTAAAAAAATTTTCTTCTATTCCAATGAACGAGTTTTCCACTGGTGAACCCTTCTTTTTCAAATGATCTATTTTGCCCTTTTTTCCTCCTTGTCTTGGATTTGATTTCTACATCTTCTTGACTTTTTATAGGAATCACAACCATACTTATCTTTCCATATACATCTAGGGTTGCTAGATCTAGATCTAGCAAATGAAAACACAGGACACTCAGTTAAATTTAAGTTTTAGATAAACAATGAATGATGCTTTAGTATACATGTGTCCCATGCAGTATTCCCCAGAAATTATGAGGGACATACTTATACTAGAAATTATGTATTTGGAATTACAATTTAACTGGGCATTTTGTCTTTCATCTGGCAAATCTGTTCCTAACCCCCTACATCCCTCTGACTCCAAATTCCTCCAGGGACCAGACAGTGAAGGTCTCCTGGGCCCACTAGCAGGGGAGCTGCCCACCCCAGAGGAGCAGCACTCACTCTGAGCACTGCAGGCCTTTGGTCTCAGTCCCCAACAAGAAATAATTCTGGATAAAACCAGCTGCCCAAATATATTTTTTGGCTTTCTGAGGATGGGTCCTCTGGCTTCCAGTGAATGCCAGCTGTCTCTCAGGATTAAGCTCTCATTAAAAAAAAAAAAAATCAAATCAAACAAAGAGTGCACTGTCAGTCAATCAGAGCTGCACAAATGCGCCCACTTAGCTCACCGCTCAAATTGGGCCTCCAGATTTGTGCTATTAAAAAGGAAATTGGCCTCACTTGCTCTGAAATAGCCCCACAGTTGAGAAATTAATACAGAAGACGCCAAGTCATAATGAAATCTGGCAACGGCAGTGGGTTGTGTGGCATCATCCAATTATAGCAAACATAGACACTACCCAAGGGAAGAAGCCAGTCTGGACACTAAGCAAAATTAGGATCCTACACAGTAATTACCAGCATAGAGAGGAAATGTGTTAGGATGTTACAAAAATTGGAGTTTGATGAATGCAAACACCCCAGTAAGTGCAAAAGATCACTACTCCACATAGCTCCAAAATAAATATTCTCGATACCAACCAGACTCTGAGCTCCTCCAGTGGACAAAGCCCCTAAAAAGCCAGATCTCAGCTTTCTTATCACCTCTTCTCAGAGTCTGCTACAACCCACCTAAAAACTCCCATCATTCATGGGTGAGTGCATGCCTGGAGGAGGTTTTCTGTCCTTTCACTGACTTGATTCTTTCCTTCCCTCAGTCTAGTAGACTCTAGGGAGCCATAGCCACCAGGATGGAGCCAGGAACATGATCTCAGGGGCCTTAACCTTGCCTGGTAAACCATGAGGACACCAAGACCCTAGGGAGGGAGAGAATTTGGGAGTGGGGCATGAGGAAAATAGAGAGAAAAGGCACAAAGATCAGAGAGAAAAGAGACTCCATATGCTCATCCAAGATATATCCATATGAACTGAAAACCAACTACCTAATGGGGAAGGGTAAGGAGGTGTACCCCTGTTTCAAACTCCATGTGGGCTTAAATCGGATAACACTGTTTTATTTTCCTCTATAATCTCTCCCACACTTGGAGTGGGGGGTGCATAATATAGGGTGTAAATGACTTAAAAGAACTATGAAACATGATTGTTTCAGTTCATAGTTTCACTTTGGAGTTACCTTTAAGATGAATGGTGTGGATTTCAACCTAATATTAAGAGAAAAGTGACTATATGCATTTATCCTGTTAAAGCTAGAACAATCGTTTGATTTTAAAAAGAAAAACACAATAATGCACAAAGAAGGGTTAAATACCAATTAAATAAAGATAAGAAGCTTATACCATCAAGTCATCTGATACTTTAGAGGCCAGGAGAAAATAAAATAAAAATATAGCATGGATATGGGTCTCATACAGATGATGTAAGAAGAAAAAAAATTGTTGTTTTTATAAATAAAGTGCATTTTAAGCCAGGAAATTTAGAAGAAAGACAGGATTTCTCTTAGAAAACTTTTCTTTTGTTAGGAAAGCATATAAAATATTTGATTATGAGAGATGGAGCCCTAGAAAAGATTTAGATAAAGAGAAAGTAAATTGTTCTGGCTAGATAAATTATAGGAATTGGAGAGATTATTGGTGTCCACTTACTGGTAACTGAAGGAAAAGATTTGGGGACCATGAAAAGGAGAAAAAAAATTAAGGGAGGGGAAATAAAATGGGAGAGTCTGGAGACTTAGCAGGTTAGAGAGAAAGTACCGTGAGAGAAAGCGTCAAGAAATTTGGGGGAAAAGGTATGTAGCAGTCAATAAAACATCTGTGGTTCTGCAATGTGATCCCGAACCTTTGGTAACATCTGCCACCTGCCAGAGCCTTGGGCTGGCGGAGCTTTGGTGAAAAGGCGTGGAGGCTGCATGCTATGTTTATGATGATGTAGGGCTGTAGGGCGGTAAAAAAGGATAAAGGAGGCAAGACATGCACAAGGACAAGAATGTAACAGGAACAGGAAATCAGAGACACCAACAACCACAGGAACATAATCCCTGTTAAAAGATAAACTGAGGCAATTTTAAGTTTATCTGAGCAACAATCAATTCAAACTGGGCAGCATCCAATCTAGCAGATAATCGGGGAGTTGTACAAAATGAAAGAACTTTACAGGCAGAAGGGAGCAGAGGCAAGGAAGTGATACTAGGCATCTTTTGGGGATGGCGGGGGTCTAGCAGGCAGGTGACCTAACCAGTGCTGATCAACTGATTCCTCACTGACTGGTTTAAGATTCTATTTTGGGGAGAGTCAAACCTGTAACTAAATCTCAGTTTGGTGATGTGACGCTTAGTATTAGCGATTCCATTCGGGGCCTGTTGTCTTGTTTTTAACAGTCCTTTGGGAATTTGCAGAAATACTAGGTAGAGCTCCAGACAGACTCTAGCAGGATCTAGGATGAAAGTGTGAAACAATGTTTTTCTAGTCAAGATAAAGCTAACCCCTCATAAGTCATACAGGGATATGACTTATACCTACAGAATTGAGGCTACCAAATGCTATAAGGAGGGAAGGGAGGGAGAAAAGAAGGAGGAAGGCAAGAGTAAGATAGAAAAGCAAAAAGAGAGAAATCTAATCACTAAGAATTTTATCTGGCATCTGTTGAGTCTTGAAGGATAAGCATAATTTAGACATCATGAACAAGACGAGTAATATTGGTAAGGGGAAAAGTAAAATGTAAAATAAGTGCAAACAAACCTTGTTAATTGCAAGATACAGAGGCAGTATGTTTGAAAACAGTTTAAGAAGGGCCTCTCTCGTGAACAGGTTCAGTTTCCAGCCTGACCCCTTCCTAATCAAGTGAAACTAGCAATTTACCTTGCCCTCTCCAAGTACCTTCCCTGTAAAAGAAATAATAATAATAAAATACTTCCCTTACAGAGTTGTGAGGAATAACTGAGATAACAACGTATGCCTGCTAGAGTTCCACTTCTGACAATGACGAATCAGGTTGTTTTGGACCAACATTCCCACTTAGATCAGAAAAACTGAACAATTCCTTTTTATGGCAGAGAAAAGACCCTGTGGATCTCTGGGGTCTCCTCCTGAACCCAGACACAATGTCTCCTCTTCCCCAGCTCTTCTATGAGTTCAGCCATCAGAAAAGGGGGAAATAGTAAATGAATTCCTTCCCTGCCTGCCCCTCATGAAAGTCTGAAATTGCCCACTGAAGTTTTAATCACCAAAAAATCCTCCTTTCCATAACTGCACTGGAGGAGAAATGTGTGTGTAGTTCGTTTCTAGATGTCATGATTGTTTTCGCTTGTATTTTCTCTTGCGAGACCTTTGTTCTGTTTGAAACCTGTTTATTTATACCCAGAGGGTACTTCTGAGCAATAAGGAGCCTGACAGGTATCACTTACTTAATGCATAACTTAATGGTATTCTACTGGAAAAACAAACAAACAAACAAACAAAAGTCATGATCAAAGTGAAGAAAGGAAAAGGCATAAAAATAGGTGGGGTAGGGAGAGATGGAAGGAGAATGATGAAATAGAAAAAGAGAAGCAAGAGAGAAAGGGTAAAAGAAAGAGAGCAGAGAGAAAAGGAAGCCTTCAGGCAGCGGTCTGAGAGTTGGTGCCAGATGCCCGAGCAGGATGGGAACAGAGGATGCAGCCCATCCAAGGGCAAGTACGGAAGACACCAGGCTTATCAACATGGCTTTCTGATTTGATCGGGATTCTTGTGAACACCCAGAGCCTAAGACAAGCCCATATTTATGTGCAGATATAACGAATGCACTTGGAGTGTTTAGTGCTAACAATATCATCCAAAAGGAAAATTCAGAGTTTTCTGACCCTGCGCTTACATTCAGTGTTTTTTGTTTTAGTGTTTTGTTTTGTTTTTTAATTTTTGCTTTGTTTTGTTTTGTTTTTTAATCAAGGCTGTAAAACCAAGGTTCTGGGAGATTTTATTCATCCTCACAATGACCCTGGGAGAAATATGAAACTCTTATAATTGTTTACATTTTCTGCTTTCACGTTGGAACTTTTGTGAAAAATAGGGGCCTCGTCCAATACGCATGACCCCAAATGCAGAATGTATTACTTTCACCACAAGATAAGCCCGTTTGTAATAGTGTGGTTAAAGGGAAAATTTGTGTGTGTGTCTGTGTGTCTGCAGCCATGTGTTTTAAAACACTGAACAATTTTGCATAAACCTTCTCACCTGCTTCCTAAGATTTCTCCAGAGCTCTAAGCAGCACATTGAGTTACTGCACTGGGTAAGTCACTTCCTGACCTTTACAACCGAAATCTAGTTTAGTCCAGGGAAATGTAGGAATCCTGTAATGACACCAACCCTTGCACCAACCCTGCAACCTGGGGACCTGCCACTCAGAATGTGGCTATGGTGGGTGACGTCACAGCTGGTTCTCTCAAGGTTTGATAAGATCCAGGAAAAGGTGTCAGTCATGCTAAGTCCTGTTCCTGATGGCTCTCTTTTCAACAAGCAGGATCTAATTAAGGAGACGTTCCACCCCTTCGTCTATTTTTCCAAGGGTTTTGTGCCTACTGCTATTAACTTCCGCTAAAAACTGGGGGCTAACATAGGGGTTTCCTCATCAAAAAAGGGAGAGTATGCAAGATGAGAAACACTTGCATGAGCACAGGGCGGGGGGGAGTATCTTGTTGGAATATAAGCTCCCTGTGGGAAGAAACACATTCCATGGTCTAGGTGACCCCTTAAGAGTGCTTATATATGCTTATATTTTTTATTCCTGGATCTTAATCTATGGAGAGGAACTTGACCAAGTATTTGTTGCAATGTACTGTTCTGATATCCTGGGAGGCTATAAAATATAAAACATGGTTTCCGTCTTCGATGAGCTTAAAGCCAAGTTTGGAAGACAAAAACTGAAGAAATAAAGAGTTAATTAAATAACGGCACAGGTTAATTAATAAGCAACAGCAAAGGACAAGTCATAAGCAATGCATTTTTAATTTCTATATGAACTGCACAGCTAAGAAATACCTCAAAAGTATGCAGAGATTACTTCCAGCTGTGGTAAAAATGAAAACTTTCCTGAAAGAAGTAGGACTCAAGCTGAGCCTTAAAATTTGCATCAGAATTGGATAATACTCAGAGATTACTATGTGCAACATACTATGTGATTCAAACATCTCATTTAATAGTCCCTGAAAGCCACGAGGGGATTGATATTATTGGCCCCATTTCGCAGAAGGGGAAACGAAGGCTCCTTAAGGTTTTGTAACTGCTCAGGATTAGGATTCAAACTCAAGTCTAGTACACATTGCATGGCTTTTTGATACCTTGTAAAGGTTTAAGCAAAACTCAGAAATGGAAACACATAGTGGCCTGAACCTACTGAATATACTGGTCCAACATGGGTGAGAGTCCAGTTAGAGCCCTCGAAATCAAAATTTCTGGAGAACAGAGTGATACAGCTGAACAGGTAGGTGGAGTGAGCCTTATTTATAGTCACCAAATTGTAAATGGTGGTTATTATCGTGGATCTGAATTATGAAAGGCTTAATCGTTTAACTCAAAATATTTCTACTTCTCGTTCTCTGTGTGGTTCAGCGGTACTGGATTCCTATTTAGTGCAAATGCCAGACCTCCACAACTCTTCATTCTGAACCCAGAATAATCTACATATGATTTTGCATAAGTTTGCCTATCAAGTTCAAGAACTCCTCCTCCCCTCGGTTAATTAAGTGACTAGTGCAGACTCTAGCAGTTTCTCCCTCCTAGGTCTCCTCCACTTGCTGCCCACCAAGGTGCAGGGGTTTCACTCCAGGGAGGATGAGGGGCCATTCTGGCAAAAAAAAAAAAAAAAAAAAAAACACAAACCCAGTGGCACAGCTGCTTATCAGCCCTGGCTCCGAGGAGGAGAGAACCTGCTCCACCTCCTCGGGAAGAATGACAGTGAGCATTTGCCCCTGGGATCCCTGCAGCTCGGAGGCAGAGAAGAGTGTCCAGAAGCCCTCGGACTTTAAATAGCAACTTGAGAGAGGAAGGGGTTGGGGGAGAAAAGTCAGCCTCGGATCACTGCCGGAGAACAAAGAAGAACTGAAGATGGAAAAGAAAAGAAGAAAATCGCAGCCAGACGGGGCCTTCAGTAAGACTTTCAACTGTTTTTCCTTCTCTTTGGTCTTCAGGCGATGAAAAATTATGGGACTCCAAGCCCCAAAATATCGTGGTAAATGGATAACACCCCAAACCTAGAGGGGAACTACAAGCTCCTCTGACTACAGCTCAGGAAAAGAGCAGTCCCCAAGGCCTCAAGACACCCATAGTCAGCTTCCAAATGCCTTAGCAGAAGTCTCTCCTACAAGCTACAGAAAATGCCACCCAAATTCTCTCTCCTTCCCTGCTGTAGGGGAAGAAAAATAATTTTCCCTCTACCCTTCTAAGGTCTTGGCTGATACCTGCCTGTAATAAAAAGTTGGATAAACAGGAGGAAAACAAACAGAAGTTTAATAACATGTATGTATACCTCCTGTCCACATGGGAGAGACCCAGAAAAACTAGCTAATTCCCCAAAATGAACCAAGCCACCACCTTCCATACCATCTCCAACTAAAAACAAGAGAAGACATTCAGGGATTGGACAGTTATGGGAGGTTATCGGGCAAAGCACAGTGAACATGGGGATGGTTGTTATACAGGTCTAAGTCCTTGCCTTCTCCATTGACTAGAGTTTCTAGAGACTTAGTCTTCCTCTTCTTCCTGGTACAGTGAAGGAGACACCTTACGAATAAAGATTTCCTCAGAAATGTAAGTCTCTCTTACAAAAGGGTAACTTTTACTTGGTTTTCAGAGCTTCTCCTGAGTCTGCTGATTCTTAAAAATAACCAGCTGAAGATAATCCTTCTGCCAAAGAGGCATATTTTGGGGTGGCATTTCTGCTCTCTTGCACTGCCCACCATCTTGATCCCATCGCCCGTACAACCTAATGTGGCAGTCAGGTCCTTTCATGCCTGTGAGGCCAACACAAGCCTGGATCCTCAGTTCCTAGAAGGCCAGGCATGAATGTCCCTCTAAACCCTTTTAGCACCTAAAACACCTTCCCACTCAGCTTTTCCCTGGAGATGTGAGAACGACTTCCGTCAAAGTGTTATCACTCCTTGAGCTCAGAAAATGGATTGCTCAGAATAGTGAAATAATTTTAGCAAATAGTGAATTTTAGCAAATAGGGGGTGGCAACTCAGGGGACTATAAAACTGATCTTGAGAGCAAGCCAGCTTTAATTACTTTAAGATATTCTAGAAGAAAAAAAAATGTTTTCTCAAGAATCTACAGCCTTAAGTCATAAAGGAATAGAAGAATTATTGAAACCAATATTTCTAAGGAAGTAGATTTAAGTATTTACCCTTTGACAAGTCTGTGTCAGTGAGTAATGTCCGGTCTGGGGTTCCTCCGATGAGAATTAAACTGTGTTGTGGTGTCAGGCAGAGTCAAAGGATGGTCATTATTTATAAACACTAAAGCACTTGCAAAGCCAGAAGAGAACAACTATAAAAACACAGTTTCTTCCTTAAAAATAAATAATAAGCACTATCATTTGCATAAACCATTACCATTTATTGCCTAACTAATATACAAAACAATAATCACGCATATTGCCAGGTTAACTTTAACATTTATTACAACTCTGAAATGTTTATGTAAATGTATTCTTAGTCTTTCTCTCCCCGCCCACCCCCCAACCACAACAGCATATTCTGACTTCCCTGACTCAGTTTTACAGAACTGAGGATAGCAATGGATGGAAGGACAAAGATATCACCCAGGCAAGACCTGAAGAGAGTGATTTTTTCAGAAAGTTTCAAGGACGACCACTCTGGGGAATCAAGGGAATACGAGAGAATTAATCAAAATAGAAAAGCAACGTTGTAGACATAGTGCTGCAAACTTTGTGTCCAATTAACGATATTTGAAAGTTACAAAAATTAGAGATATTATGACATTGCCTTTGATTCCTGGGTTATTTCTTTGACTATAGCTTTGAGACTGGACCATGTGTGGTGACAGCTTCCATAGGATTGCATGTAGTGATCCTTCTTAGTTTGTGCTTAAAGCTATAAAAGTGTCTGGAAGAGAAGCTGCTCTATAGCTGCAAAGTCTACCCCTCACCCCCACCTCCAATGACCAAGAGCCTTTCAGTGCTAGGGTGTTCTTTCCTGTATAGACACTGGGTTGAGTGTTGTTTTGCATATATAACTAGTTAAGTCGTTTCATGACAGCAAACTCTAAGTTGATGGCAATAGATTAATGCTTCCCGGGTGATTTGGGTTTTCAGCCCCCCTCCCCAGGTGGTTATGAAGATTAAGTGAAATGACATGAAGCACTTATAAGCTGTAAAGAACTATACGAATGTGACATCTCTAGAAACTGATTATGGACAGCAAACTCTGCAAAAGGATGTCAAAATCCGAAGCAACGATCCTAATTGCTGAATTGATCATTCAGACTTCTATCAAAACTTCAAGAGAATGAAAGCAAATATATTCTGTCTAGGCAAACCTCTGGAGTCTCACTTCTTTTAAATCTGGGAGGAAATCTCCATATTGAAAGATTTTTAGCTGACTCCCAAGGGTCTTGGGTGGTCACCCTCACTGAGATTTCCTGTTCCTGGTGATCTCTCAAATTGTCATTATCTCCCCTTCGGTGCTCATTCTCTTCTCTCTATGATGTACCAAGCTGAAGGTGAGGTGCAAACCCTTTCCTGTTAAATCTCCAAAGCACTCCCCGCCGCATGAAAGCTGTTGCATGCTGCAAACAGCCTTTTTACTAATGGTTGGGGCTTCCACAGGGAGTTATATCACAGCACCACAAACAACTTAAAAATAGAACTCCTGGGCCATTACCCACACTCCCCTCACTGGACACCTGTCCTCCTCAGCACCTCACTGCCCCTCGCCCACCAAATGGCTTCTGTCTCTGCATCACCTCCTCCCCACCCTGCCCTCCATGCCATTCATTTTTCTTTCTCTCTCCTTTACGAGGCAAGGTAATTCTGATCTCCCTTTGTCTCACCACCTTTTCAAATCATCTTTTGGGGGAAAGGAAGTGAACTTTGCCGCCAGCCTAGTAGAGCAAACAGTTGCTATAAACCAGTTCTTGTTTTCAATAGTTTTTCTTTCTCCCTGCTCTATATGTGTGTGCTGCTGAAGGGGGGGGGTGGGAATTGAGGAGATTTTCTTGAATTATCCAGACTATTCCTTCCACTAAGTGCTCGATTTTACATGGCTTGAGAAAGCCTCAGTGTGCCTCGGCTTTCCTGCTGTTTTCCATGTCTGTGTAAAGAGAGAACAGCTGATCCCTGTTTTTAAGAAATCCAACAGAATAGCAGATAGTTTATATGTGTAAATTAAAGTTATTGCACTGGCCTAATGTGGGCCAACAGACAATTAAACGGCCCTGTAGAGGCACATTCCATACTCATGTTAGGGTCCCTGTGCTAAGAAAGAAACTAGGAGGGAGTGAGTGTGGATCAGCCACAAGAATCCAGCTGGACCTGTTAATTGAAAGAGTTAGGACTTAAGGTCCTTGGTTTGGATTTTAAGTGATTACAGAGAATCACGGTGTGGGGGAAGAGTGACAGCAGATTTGAGTTCACATATTCCCAGCACTGAGACTTTGGATACTTCATCTGGAAACTGCCTTAAATCATTTCTAGAGCAAAACAGAAGATGGATGGATGGGTGGATGAGTGGATGGGTGGATGGGTGGATGGGTGGGTGGATGGGTTTTCATCTGTGAAAGGTAGATCATATGCCCATCCACCCCATTTTCAGGGGTTATTGAACAACTGAAAGTCATTACTACTGTTGTGGACTGGGTTTGTGGGGTGTGTTTTTTGGTTTGGTTGGTTGGTTGGTTGGTTGGTTTTTCTCCTTCTACAGACAAACGAGACACTAATGTTAAATTTTCTGGAAACGCAGACAGCAACGCATTTTTCAAGGGCCACTACCAAAGGAAGTTCTATAGTTGCAGAGAACATTTCTTGGGAACAATGCAGAAGAATAGCACATAAGCTCCCTTCCCACGTCCCCTGCGAGTTTCCACCCCTTCTGATCCCCCGCTTCAATAGTCCACATTTGCTATCCACCCCCACCCCGTCCTTTCTCATCCTAAAGCACCACTTGTTAAAGGCTCTGTGACCACTCCAGCTACTTCCTTTGAGGATACAGCAGAAGCTTCATTGTTATGCTAATCGAGCTTGGTCTGCGCTGCTTTCATAACTGCCACATTAAAGCATCCTGCAAGGAGAGGCCTCCAGAGCCATTTGCAGGACGGGGTGAATATTAATGAAGGATGAGTCCTGAGGAGTTGTTTTTGAACCCCACCCCACCCCCAATAGGATAAAGGGGCCCTGCTTTCACTGCCATAACGAAGAAGGAAACAACCAAACCAACGAGCGGATTATAAAACACAAATGAGAGAAAGCAGAGCTGCAGCGGAGGGAAGAGGAAGACTGGCACAGCACACATGCCTTCGCTGTAGAGTGTGCACTGCTCTTTCAAGACGAGCGTAATTATCCTGATTTTAGCAATGTAGAACCTGGGCCTCATGACCGTCAGAAGACTTCTTCAGGGCCTTTCCGCGCCTCTGTGACAAGGCTTTGCCCCGCCTCTGCACGCAGGCTAGCCAGTCACAAAGCGGGGAGCTAAGTTAGGTAAGAAACTGGAAGGTGATGAAGCTGAGACCTGAGGAAAGTTGGATGCTTCCAAGGTTTGGGCCCCAGGAAGTGAAGAGAGCACAGCTCTCTTATATCCTGATGAAAAGATGTCATCTACCATCCTCCTGCTTGCTTTGGCTACTTTTCAGGAGTGTCTTCTGGAAAAGTGAGGAGGGAGAAGACCTGCAGGCCCCAGAGCGATTTCTGGACGACACTCAGAGGGAATGAGAAAGGAAAGCCCTGGCACAGGCAGCACTGGGGAGCGGGAGATGTATCGCCCTGTCTTCCTGGCTGTAACTCGGGCGAGGGGGGGGCGGGTTGGAGGAGAGCGGGAAGTCTGTGCTGCTGCTAGTCCCCTAAGGCAAGGGTTCCACCAGGGTTGCTCTCTGAGCAGCCATCTCAGTAACTCAGATTTCCTAAAGAATTCCCACTCTTCTCTACTTCTAGCCCAAAGAACAACTCCGGAAAACAGAACTGCTGGTTGCTGCTCCCATGAGTCAGACCATATTCTATATCTTTCTTAAATCTTTCTAATCAAACCTCAATACTCCTCATTTATATTAGGTATACCATTCAATTCTTCCAACTAGAGAAATCAAGACTCTTATGTGGGTGCTACCGAAGTCTTCCCAGCCCCTTCTTTCTTTGCTGGCTGATGCCTGCATATTCTCCAGACTTTCCCCTGTGTCTTCAGCCAAGGACGCTCCCCCTTGTTAAATGCTGATTTGTTTAAGTCAATCATGTTGATCCGTTCACATTCCAATGACAGATTTAGGCCCAGGCACAGGGTGCATGCAACCTTGGCCCATAAGATATTAAGACTGCTGTGGGTCACTGGGAAAGTTTCCAGTGTTCTAACGGAAGGATGAAAGCCAGAGACTTGGCTCTCTTTCTGCATTTGAATGTGGACAGGGCTTTGAGCTGTGGTTGCCATATTGAAATTGATCATATCGATAAAGCCAAGAGAAACATGGAAGGGCTGATAGGAGCCTGACGCCCCTGAGCTTCTGAACCCACCAACTCTGGAACCACCCACTGCTGGTCTTGTTATGTGGGATAATGGAATTTTCATTATTGTTTAGGCCACTTTTATTTGGACATCCTGACGCTTGTAAACAAAATTGTCCTAACATACTCCCTTGTCCCTTTGGAAAAGAATCCAGATTTTGTTTGGGTAACCTATACCCCTACAAAGACTATGTGATTACCAAAACTATTGGTGATAGTCTTGTTTCCTTACCAGGGATTGGTCTAGGATACAAATGTGACCCAAACCTACAAATTAAATGGGAGAGGAGGTTTGCTGGGCACTTCTAGGAAATAGTTCTTGTATTGGGGAGGGGGCGGGGGAAAGACACAAGAAAGAGATTTTTCTCACCCTGCTGGATATCCTCATGCTTGGATGTCCTGTGCACGAAGCTACAACAGCTGTCTTGCAACCATAAGGGATGTTGGTATGAGGATGTTAATGTGCTAAGTTTGGTGAATCCTGAAATTAAAGGAATCTCAAGTTAGTTTTGATTATATAGCCATGTAATGATGAGCTTTAGCTTTACAGTTTAAGAATGTATTACTTGTAGTTATCTATTTAGTCATTTGCTTTCCAAATATTCTCCTGAGTGGAGAGGAAAGGATGGTATAGCCTCTAGATAAAAGGAATTTGCAGACGTTCATGCCTGCCCTATCTAGGCCACAGGAGTTGTGAATGCCAATTAGGGATGTACCATTAATTATTCTGGCAATTATAAATTAAAGTGGTGCTTGTGAGGTTTTATTTTATTATAAGCTTCATTTTTAATTTAATCGTTGCTAAATTTCATAAAGAAGGAAGGCAAGGATAGATTAAGAAAGCCTATAAAACACATTGCATCTTTAAGAGATGGATTTCATTACTCACATGCTTGTAAAATGCTTTCATGTTATCATGTTCCCTCACACGCCTGCCCCACCTAAAAAAAAAAAATCATTTTAATGAGAAAAAGGAAACAGTTGCGGTGTGATTTACTTTATTTTCCTATAAAATGGTTTGGATTCTATGAAAACCTGGGTGGACTCGCTAGCATGCATCTGGCGTATGATCACCATCTAGGATGTGTGTCAGGACAGAAAATGACCAAGGGCCACTGCTGTTTACTGGGCTCTAGCTAAAAGTACCAAATCCTTCTAGCCCAAGCAGTCAAAGACAAAGTTGGGGAAATTAAATTTACAAAAGCTTGAATGGCTGCCATGCAACAACAACAAATACAATTAGCCCAGATAGTTATAATCAGCTCAGCAAAAATATATATATATATATTTTTTGTGATCCTTTATCTTTTTTTCCAAGCTGAAAGAAATGTCACCTGCACAAACCAGGGTGATTATAATTTGGGCTAGACTGATTCATGTGGTTTGAGCTAGAGAAGCTTGCCCAGTCAATTTCCAGGGGATGTTAATAAAAGGGGATTTAACGCAGAAAAAAAGAGAGACACATGTAACCAATGCTTTGGAAGCCAGAGTTCCTTCTCTTGAGAGATAATAAAGTAAAAGAGCTTTAGCCTAGGACCAAAACATCTGAGTTGTAGTTCTGATTTCATCAATAAGTAGCTGTATATCTTTGACAAGTCACTCTGCCTCTCTGCATCTCACTGCCCAGTCTTGCGTCCCCCGAAAGATATGTCCAAGTCATAATCCCTGTGAATGTGACCTGATGGAAACAGGATCTTTGCTGATCTAATTAAGTTCAGGATCTCAGGTTGAGATCATCCTGGAATTAGGAGGGGACCTAAATCCAATGACTTGTGTCCTTCTAAGAGAAGGGAAAGGGGATTTTGAGACGTAGACACAGAGATACAGAGAAAAGAAGACCATTTGAAGACAGGCAGGTACTGGAATAATACATCTACAAGCCAAGAAATACCAATGATTGCCAGCAGCTTCCAGAAGTTAAGAGGGAAGTGTGGAACAGACCATCTGTCTGAGCCTCTAGAAGGAACCAGCGTGGTTGACACCTTGATTTCAGACCTCTAGCCTTAGAACTTTGAGAGAATAAATTACTGCTGTTTTAAGCCACCCGGCTTGTGGTACTTTCTTTACATCAGCCCTAGGAAACCAATGCAGATTTTCCAGTTCAGAGATTATACCTGAAAGCATCCATTGGATTAACATTAACTCTCTCCATTCTGTGATTTGGGGTAGGGTTGCAGGGAAATTAAATATACCAAAAAACAAAAATAAAACAAAACAAAAGAAAACAAATCTGAATCCTTTGTTTTGAGGTTAGGGTGAGGAATGGTGTTAAAAACTTCAAAATCTTTTTCCTTTTTTCATCTAGATAAGACACTAACGCAGTCAAGAAAGGGCCCCTTTTACAAATATTCTCAGTGTTAAAAAAAAAAGCAATATAAATCTAAGTGGAAAATTTGCAATTCAACCAGGATAGTCTGGGCCTGTATTTACGTCCTGATGAGATTCTGATAAAACTCCATCTTGTTGAGATATGGAGAATAAAGAAAACAAAAGGGTTGCTTACTTCAGCAACCCTATCTTTAAAGTTTCCCTTAAAACTTAAAGTTTATTACTCAAGAATGAATCTTGTACGTATTCAAGTTGATGGACAGCTGGAAACAAATATGCCACTGCATTCATTTACCCTTTCAGTTATTCATTCGTTCAACAGGTATATGTTGAATCATCATCATGCACCAGGAGCTGACCTTGGGGCTGGGGAGATATTAGAGATCAGAGAGGAAAAGATCCTGGCCTGATAGAGGATCAGGAGCTAGAAGGAAGCAAGGAGAAATGGGGAGGCAAGGGGTGACAGAAAAGAAATGAATATATAATTACAAATTGTGATCAGTGCTATAAAGTAAATGGCACAAGGTTGGACGATGATAATAGGGACTCTAAGATGTGTAAGCCTATAATATTTAAAGTCTGAAGATGGAAACGGGCCATCTAGGCCAAGAGCAAGGCAGAAGGAGCATTCTAGGTAGAGGGAACCCTATGTAAAAGCCCATAGCGGGAGAAAGAAGACAGTGTATCCACGGAATTGAAAGGTGGCCAGTAAGAATAAAGCATAGGATCAGGGGAAAGGGAGATACAAGAAGACCCTGGAGAAGTAGAGGGGTCAGATCAGAGCCTCAAAAGCCATGATAATATGTCTGGGTTTTATGAAATGTGCAATGGAAAGCTACTGAAAAACATTTAGCTATTTGTGTTTAAGGGACAGAAGTAAATGTAGGGAGATCACTAGGGTGCTCTAGCTATAATCCTAGAGAGAAATAGGAGTTTGTACAAGGTGGCAGCAATCCAGAGGGAGAGAAGCAAAGGGTTACAGGAATCTCCACTAAAAGGCAGCTCGGAATAGTTTACTTCAGTCCCATTGGCATTCACTTGTCAAGCACTCGGACTGTCCTCTGAGTGAAACCGAAAGAGAGAGGCCCCAGCAGGAGCCTGTGACATCCTGTCAATCCAGTTGGCCAGGGAGGAGAAGGAAATATCCACGCGAACCAACATTTGGAATATGAACTCTGATCCATTTGTGAATCTCACAGGAACCCAATGACTGCCTTTCCACATGGAGATTACGGCTCCATTTCAGAGACCTGGGCTCGACAGATACCAGAGGCCGTGGCGACCTAATGCAGCATCAGAGGACAAGGGCGGTGACGCTGTCCTGCCAAGACATTCCAAGAAGGACCAGCAGACATGAGGGTGTGGAAACCAGGGCACGTAGGAGGAACAGTAGCAGAAACGGGGTGCTTAGCCTAGAAATGAGGATGCTCAGGGGGCACCTGAGAGGTGAAGAACTCTCTCAATGAAGAGCCCAGTAGTTCTGTGTAGCGGCCAAGCACCCAGGTAGGACCAGTGTTAGAAGTTCCAAAAGGCAACGAAAAGGAGAGGAACTTTCAAACCATCAGAGCAGCCAAGTGGGCTGGGCTGCCTGTTGTGGGGAGTTCCTTGTCTCCAGCGATGTTTAGGCCGACGAGAGAAGACTGCCTACCAGGAATTTTGTAGAAGGATTCATATATCTGGTATGGGCTGGACTGTCCCTAAGGGCCTATTAATCTTCCTTTTAGCAGCTGTGTGTATGATCACAGGGAAGCAGAGGCTGGAAGATGATCCAGCCCCCCGAAACATTCCCCAGCCTTTTGAAAGAAGACTGTCCAAGACCAAATTCTTTCTTTCCTCTCCTAAGCATTGCGCCAGCTGATACTACAGACCCCATCGTTAACAAAGCTTCTGACAAAGACCTTGGCAATGTTTTTGGTCTCTAGATCACTCCTTTCAACTGCTTCCACTGCCGAGTGGAATCAGGGCCCTCACTAGCATCTGCCTAGCCGCTACACAAACCTGGCCGTGAGAGGAACCACATCAAACACTTGTCATGTTACAAGCCCTTCCCCACGACGATGCTCAGTCGGGCCGCGCTCCTGGTGCACATGTGAGACATCATTAAATATCATGGCAGGATGTGAGCAAAACATCAGGGGCCTTCAGGGATCAAAGAGGTGCGACCCCAGTTGAAAAGCAGCTCTTTAATAGGGGGTGGGAGCAGGAAGTTTCTCTTTGTTAAACAGCAGTCCTAATGACTTCTCTCTGCTTTCCTCATAAAGGCTGCCTAATTATGTCACATGTGTCTGCACCTCACATTCGAGGCCCCCTCAGTGTCTGGGTCCCCTACTGTCAACTGTGCAGCCCTTGAGGTCATAAAAGCCAGAGGAGTCAGCTGCTAGAGAGCTGGTTTTGTAGCTGGTTTCTCTGGTTTTAGACATGCAAACTCATAATTTAGCGGTGAAACGGGGGAGTGAAGAGGAACAGTCTTTCCTCAAATAAATCCCTGCTTATTTCATCTTCTTTCAATCCTGCAGGCCCGTCACACTGGTATTTAAGATTAAAGGTAGCATCTCATTTTCAAACTGAGAACTAAAGAGGCCCAAACTATATCTCAGCAGTGGGTAGATCATATATCCACATTTTCAGCTCAGCCTGTATTAAGACTGAAACTGATTGGACTCCCAGAAGTCTTATTCATGCCATAGTGGTCCCTGAAGGGAACAAAAATGGCCAGACCAGGCACACCAATCCTCAAAGTCCTCCTTCTAGGTCCCTGGAAAACACCAGCTACCTGCACCACCCATTTTGATACTTAATTAGACACCTTGTTGCTCTATGCTTTGTCTGTTCTTGTATGTATCTATCTCTCCCCAACTTTGCTGAAACAGTTACAAAGGTTTGGTTTAGTCTATAGATTTCAATAGGGGATTCTACAAATAACAAATTGGATGGATGGATGCATGCATGCATGGATGGATGGCTGGATGGATGGATGGAAAGATGGATGATGGATGGATGGACAGGCGAAAAGACAAACAGATGAATGGATGGATAGATGAAAATAAACACAACCATGTTCCAAAGCATTATGTACCATTTTAAGATGTGAATCCACAGCCTCCCAAGTGGGTTATACGATTGCTTTGATTATATCTGCTATATACGAACCTTAATTCAGAAGATCCCTTGCCTTAAGGTTAATTTCTGTCACAAAGAAACTTTTCTCCCTAGTACTGCGCACTGCCATAACTCATGAATATTCCAACATCATTAATCTGAACTCCGGCCTTTGGAAGAGACACATGTAAAACCTCCCAGGTTGAATTTTTTTCAACTCTTACAAACTCTATTTCTTCAGGCCCCTTTGTGGCCCACTGCCTCATCATGACAATGTTATCCCACCTGGCTCCAGTGAGGTGTGTGCTGTGTGAGGAGCAGTGCAGCATAGTGAACTTCACCCCTGTAGAGTTGGACAAAGATGAGTTTAAAATCTGACTCTGTCACCTTCTAGCTGTGGGGCTTTGGATGAAATACGTGAAAACCTCTCTGAGCCTCGGTTTCCTCCTCTGTAAATTAATCTCCCTCACTCAGCTATTGGAACCGTTTAAGGAGGTAATGTGTGTTACAGGTCTAACACGCAGCAATCTGCTCACTAACCAGTCACGATCACTATAACCTGGTGGAATAGTGGGTTCTTCAGCATTCACAGTAACTAAAGTGGGTGCCCATGTACAAAAGATACACCCAAGGCACAAATACATCGTGCTCAAAAATATACACACACATAAATATTTACACATAACACTAACCAGCTAGCAAGTATCAGGTTTGGGGAGAATGTTAAGAAATGTCCGGATGCAAAATCTCATCAGGATTTGACCCCTAATCCCAAATGGTCTGATTTATAATACCTTCACCAAGAAAACAAACACAGTTGTGAATGCTGCCATTCACTTAGGGAAAGGTAGGCAAGCCCTATTCCATTCCTACCCAGTAACAAGGCAACCGAGCTGCTCTGGGAAGAACGAAGGGAGTTGACACTGCAGGCTGTTATTCCATGTTATAAAGTTTTTGACCTACTCTGCCACCTGTGAAATGGGACAATGGAAGCCTTGCTTAGTTGTTGTGCAGTTCAGAGCTAACACGATTGCTGGCTCGGAAAAGGCATTCAACTAACATTTGTTGAATTGTTGCTGGCCCCAGACAATTGAAGGCATGCTTGTTGGTATGACATAGAATTTTATGTCTTAAGTTTGTTTCAGCATTTGAAAAAAAATGTCAAAACTCTAGCTTCCTTACAGCCTAGAGTTGCAGATAGATTGCTTGGCGAGGGTCTGCAAAAATGAAGAGCCAAGCAAGTGTACAGAAACATCTGATGTTCCTTTTAGATGTTGCTTGTTGTGTGACAGGTTACTGCTGGCAGAGCAGTCGCCAAAGCTTCCCAGTATGTGGTCCATTTGGGAACAATAAAAGAACTACAAGGGCCAGAACCAGCTCCAAAAAGAACGCTCTTAGTTTCTCCTTTGAAGCCAACATTAGATTGTTGGCAATGAACTGAAGGCTGTCTCAATCTGGAGCTATGTTTTATCTCGAGATGCAAATTCGTTGTGCAAATGCACATCTACCACTTGCACACTGCAGCTCTTGCACACTGCAGCTCTGTACTGTGCTGCTCCAGAGCTGCACCCTCACAGGGCTGCTGACTCTAGCAGGAAAATCTCCTTCTGGAATCCTGCCCATCTCCTCAGCCACCAATGGGGGATTTGGTGCCACTGCTCTCTGAAAAGCATTATCAAATTCTGACCTCCAGCTAGGCCACTTCCATCAAGTCAGCATTGAACTCTACCAGCATTTAATCCAATTGCTCCCCCAATGCAAGAAATATTTTCACCGTCCCTCTAACTGGTGGCCCTATAGTCTCTAAATGAACTCTTCTAATGGCAAGGAGCTCACTCCTTTGCAACCAAGACCATTCTATGCTGAGCAGCTCCAACTGGAGAAACATCTTTTATAGTGAGCTGAAATCTGCCACCATATAATTCCTACATATTGGCCTTAGTTTTGCCTTTGGAATACTAAAAATAAAATAAATTAGTATCTCAGAGGATTAAAGGAGAAAATGCAATTTTTTTTTTCATTTTCAGTATTAAAGTTACAAAATCCATATGGCTTTTCCTTACCTTCTTCTCCCTGCTTTAAAAAAATATTGATTCACTTCCTTCCTTCATTCCTCTCTCTTTCCCTTCCTTCTTCCTTGTTTCCTTCCTTCATCCAAACATCATTAGGCAGGCCCAAATGAGACAGGAGTCCTGGGGGAGACAGGCCCAAGGTGGTGTTGGGGTCCACATGGACGTGGGCAGACGTCAGGACCCAGAGATTGACTACACAGAAGACAGGTAAGCGGAGCCAGGCTTCTCACAATCACACAGAGGTGCAGGTGTGGAAAGGGAGGAAACCAGAATATGTGTTGTGGAGTTGAACTGGAGCTGGAAGCACTGATATGAACGCATGGCTTTCAGTAAATGCAGATGTGAATTTGTGTATATTACAAAATGTGTACTTTCCTGGCTCCGCCCATTGACAGGGCCTGAGAGCAGGGACTTCCCACTAGCAACAAGCACACCTATAACCCAAGTCTTGGGTCTGAACTACTATTCTCCACTAAAAAGAACCAGAGCTCTTGGAGCAATGGCTGAATCTAGGGCTAGGGCAGGGAAATTGGAACATCCCAAACTGCCAAAAAGTAAAGAAGTGTGCAAACAATGGTGGGAATATGTGAGAAGGATCTCGGAACCAGTTTGAATGAGTTAGCTAAACTGAAAAGATTAGAACATCAAAATAAACTATAATAGTAAGGATTATAGCCATGGAAGAAAATAGGAACCCATACATCCACAAATGGATATAAAAATTTTAAATGATTAAATAAATGAGGAGGAAATCTCCTTGTGGTAGAAAAGCAACTACTAAATGCAGGAGTCATAGTATTAAAATCCACCATTGGGCAACCATAAAGTAACAACTTATTCAGGCAGGAAACATCAAGAGATGCTACAACTAATGGGTGAAGGTGGAGTGAGGAATGGGATTTTACATAGTGTCAAAGTACCTCTCCACAAAACACTTATTAAATACAAAGAGGGAGAAAGGATCACTTGAAGAGGAGAAACCTGCAGACACCACCTTCACCACGTGATCCAAGTTACCACCACCAATAACAGACATCACACACCTACCACACAACGGGGTTCCACGAGAACAGCCTTTATGATATTCCAGCTAAACATATGTCACTGGGGTCTAATGGAGAGGAAGCAATGGACAAACACAAATTGAGGAACTGGCTGGAACACTTCACAATTTTCAAAGTCATAAAAATAAAAAGTAAATAAAGGAAGAACTCTTCCAGATTCAAAGCACCAAAGGGACATGAAAACAGAGTGCCACGTATGATCCTGGCCTGGGTCCAGCGTTACAACGGCTATTACTGGGACACTGGCAAGACCTGAGTGGGGTCTCAGGGTGAAAGGTATACAGGAGTTCTTTGTACTATTTTTACAGGTTTTAAGTTTACAACAGTTTTAAAATATTTTTTAATTCATATAGACAGCAATCCATTGCTTTTTGAAGTTTGCTCCTTAAGAAAATCCTCTCTAGCTAATGATACCTAGAATTCCGGCAATAGTATCTCTACTCACTTCCATCCTCTTCTTACCAAACTTTTAAACTTTGTTAAAATTTAAGTATCCCTGAAGAGGTAATATTTTAAGTCAACACTCATTTTCAATTGTGTTTTCCAAAGTGGCTTGTACTGTATTAGATCTTGTTTTTTTTCAATTATAGTTGACGTACAATATTATATTAATTTCAGGTGATTCCAACACAGTGATTAGAGATTTATTTAACTTAGGAAGCGATCATCTCGATAAATCCAGTACCCATCTGACACCATATATAGTTATTACAATATTGCTGTGTTCCCCAGGTTATGCTGTACATCCTCATGCTTTGGCAAGACTTGAATGGGGTCTCCAGGTATGTCTCTTGTATAAGTTGTGTGCGCCCTCCTGTTGTAATTGAACCTTGGTTGTTGCTTGCTCATCAATGGGTGGTACTCACCCTCAGGCTGATTGTTTCTGATGACTGGCCATGACCAGTCAAAGACCTGTTGTGCAGAGGCTGACCCTACAGAGCAAAATTCACTTTAGCAGGGCTCTAGTGCCTACCCTATCTGCCCTTTGGGTGTGTCATGAGACCCCACTTGGTACTTTGGCCAGACCAAAGCCAGCCACTGGGCATGTAGGCCAGAGCCTCCTGGAAGGGGCCCTGCCACAGGCCAAATTCAGCTGTAGCCCTGCTCAGGGCCACCTGGCATGAGGGACCAAGCAATTCACAGATGGCCATCACCCACTCTGGGTTGGAAATACCTCAGGAAGCCAAGCCACAAACTGAGGCTGGCTGCCCCTAGCGCTAGGCTTGAAGCTGCTCAACAAGAGATAACAGGGCACACCAAGGCCCAATGGTCCTTGTTTAGGTTTTGTGAACCTTTGAGATATTTTAGGAAAGGCCACAGAACGAGCCAAGACAGGCCGTTTGTATGAAAAATCCACTAGGAGCAGCTTGGGTAGGTCTGCAGGTTAGGAGGGGTTGGGGGTCTCAGAATCACCAGAGTGGGGCGACCAGTGTTAGCTACCTTAATGCAGACTCTGATATGGTGGTTGCCTGGGTCTGCAAGCCAGGCAGAAGAGGGCTCAACAAAGGAACGATGGCCTTTGCCAGCACTTCTGTCTGGGAGAAAGCTGCCCCTCCAGCTCCCACCCTGAAGCCAGACAATTTAATTCCTTTAGAGCTGGTGCCTTTAGAGCTGCTGCTCCAGCACTTGAGCTCAGAGAAAGTCCATCACCAAACAAGTTCATGTAGGGCCCTTTAGGAGGAGCTCCTGGGGCGTTGAGCCACAATCTCCGCTGGTTTTCAAAAGTTGTGGAGGCTTCTCTTCCCGGGACTGGAACCCTGGGCTGGGGAGCCTGGTGTGAGGCCAGGACCCCTCACTTCTCCAGAAGGACCTCCACAGCCAAGCTATTTCCCCAATTCTCAACCACCACATGCCTGAGTAGAAGCAGCCCATTTTCATCTCCGCCCCTCCTACCTATCTCCCATCTCAAGGTGGCCTCTTCTATGTGTCCCCAGTTGCAGGACTTCTGTTCAGCTAGATGTCAGGTGCTCTCGATGATGCTTGTTCCATAGTTTAGTGGTAATTTTAATGTCATCGTGAGAGGAGGCCGGCACGGTGTTTGCCTACTCCACCGTCTTGACTGGAGCTCCCATGACACTGTATTAGATCTTCTAGAGATTTTTGGTAATTGGTATTAAGGAAAAAAGAGATTTTTGTTGTTGTAAAGAAATTTGGAAAACACCAAATTTCACAAAACTTCCTTACTGCAGGACTCCTCAGATCCTTTAAGAAGCTGATGTGTATTTTAAGTTGTTCTCGGGGGAAATTACATTTTAAAGTTATTTGATCCTTGCGCTAAAGCACCTTTTGGAAAATGCTGGTTGACAGATTCCAGTCAGGTGATAGAGCATTAAGAGTTTGGACTGTGATGTAAGATGGCTGGGTTCAAGTGCTGGCTGTCCCGCTTAGTACGTGTTTGACCTTAGGCAGGCCAATTAAACTCTCTGTGCCTCAGTTTTGTCATCTATAAAATGGAAGAGGTAATAAGAGTTCTTACACTGGTGTAGAGGGAATAATTGGACATGAAAGTAAAGATGACAATTGTAGCACATCCTGGACACATTAAGGACTCAATGCACATGTGCACTGCATACTATTGTTATTCCTATTGCCATTATTTTCTTGAGAGCCTGTTCCGACTGGAACAGAGCTTAAGTGTGTAGGGGTTTTAGAGAATGCCATCAAGCTCAGGAGAGGAGGGAATGGACAGCAAGAACTAAAAAGCTGAAGGTACTCAAGACAAACTCCCACATCCCAACTTTGAGAGTATCATTGCTAAGGCCCTTCCTGCACACCCCCATCTCGACTCCCCCAAAAGCCTCATGTGTTGTTGTGGCAAAGACCCAGACAAGGCTAGACTGCTCCAACCTGCACCCAGACCAGGGACCCATCTTCCCCAAGGAAGCATGGAGTGAAAGAAAACACTTTCCCCTTTGAAAATAATTGTTGCTACTTTCCTCTCTATAAATATATCAACTGGGCCACTGAGTTAGCACCCCACCGCCCGCCCCTTGCCCCTTAGCCACTTCCTCTTGTACCACAGGAAGGAAGGAGAAGGGTTTAGAGAGTGTGGCTGCCTGCCAAATGGGGTATTCAAGCCATTCCCCCATGCCCAGCGTCACCACTGAGGAGCTGACCCTACGGGGCTGTCAGCTCACCATACACAGGCTTCACCAGCGCTTCAGAAAATGAAAAGCTTTATTAAACTTTCAAGTCCAGAACAGATGTGTCCAGACATAAATATTCAAAAGATCCCATCTGTTAGGTAAATCGTCTTTCGATGTAGTAACGGAGGGACCATACGTTAGTGAGACCCCAATAGCTCTGAGGGCCCAGGAGTGTCGGAAATCCTACAAGCAGATGCTCCTGGAATCAAAATAAAAGAAGCTTGCATAACAAAGAACGCTCACAGCAAGACTAGGACAGTGGGGAAGTTCACTGCCACACCAATCAGGGCCTCTGCTGGGTTAGGAGCCTCAAGAGAAATGAGGCTAATGATGGAACCCCAAAGGGTGCATGGATGAGGAGGTCAAGAAAAAAATAACTAAATACCCCATACACACCCACAGCCAGACTTTGGTTAGAGATATTAAGGTTCTCCTCGAGACTATCATTCTCCCCCAATCAGTTCATACCTTAGGCAAGACACCTCTTTTGGCCTGGGTCTCCTCATTTAGAAAATTAGATTACAGCAGTCTATATTGAGCTTTGTGGAATGAATAAAAATATAAATAATAATAAATAGCTTACGCTTCTATAGTCTTACTCTGTGTCAGGCACCATTCTCAATACTGTAAATTCACTGACTCATTTCATCCTCCCAGCAACTCTCTAAGGTAGGTAGTATATTATTCCCATTTCACAGGTGAGAAAACTGAGGCACAGAGAAACTGAGGTCATCGATGGTAAGTACCAGGCCAGGATTCAAACCCAGGCAGACTATTGCACAAGCAGAGCACGTAACCCCTGAGCTAAAATAGTACAGAAACAAAAGACAGAACTGTTCCTGCCGGAAGAAGCTCACGTGAGCTCTGATGTAGAAAAGTAAAGACCTTAGAAGACCAAAGAAAACGTATATGCAACTGTTTCGGAATCCTGCTTCAGTGAGTAAACCACAGTGCTTGGGTAATGGGGCTGCTGGGAAGGGAGGTATCACCCCACGCCCGAGGTCAGAAACCCAAAGCTCTGGGTGACAGCTCCCAGGCTGGTTCGCCTGCTCTGTGTCCCCTCTCTCTACCAGATGCAGCCAGGCTCATCTATTTCCTTTGTCCTGACTGCGCTTTGCATTGCCCTCTGTCAGTGATGTTGCTCACCTCCTGCCCACAGCAGCACCCGACCCCCTCCTCCTTGCTGGCCACAGTCTCCCTAACAGGTTCAAATCCTGACCTTTCCCAAGCTCTCATCGAATGCACCCACCCAGCAAGCTGGCTCCCTCCTCTGAAGTCCTCCAGCACCATCTTTGAACATGTGTTTTCAGTCTGATTCAGTCAGACACCCAAGTACCTAATGTGGGCTCAACTCCACACATAAACACACCCCTATGTTCCAGTTACACTGAGCTGCTCACCCTCCTCGAGGGTATTTTCTCAAAGAGGATTCTGAGTGCTGTTACCAGGAAAAGGGTGAATGAATACCAAGCAGGCAGACAATACCACAACAACAACCATCAAAACTGATACCCACGAAATAAATTTGCTTGCTGAATGTTTACTATGTGTCCAGGATTGGATTAGCAATACCTACAGCTGAAGATTAAATAAAATATTTTAAGCACTTCATCCAGTCTGGGTACATAGTCAACGCTTAATAAACAGTAGGTACAAGTGACTAGATAGGTTCTGTTATCATCTTCATCTCACAAAAAAGTGAAACTTCACTAAAAAAGATTGTCATTTGTCCGAGGCCACATAGCTTTGAAGGGGTAGAGATGCCAGTCTTCAAAGTCTACTGATATCTACCTCCCCTCCCAGTCTACCAGGGAAGCAAATCAGAACCCAGCTCAGATAGTCAGTAGCATCCTTCCACTGTATTTTGTACATCCCTCTGCTAGAGATAGATATCCTTCGATTCTACTTCCAAAACCTCATTATCACAACACTTTTTCTCCATTCTAAGATGCGTACTTTTCATATTTCAAAGTTCCTGAAATTAAAGGTCAACATCCACTGTGTCTAACTAAAGTGGTAGTGTTTCCTTTATCCCCCAAATCTGTTTTTAAATTAACTTTGCATCTTACACTCATTCTATCATATACTCAAGGGAGTGAGATATTTGTTCATAGGTCTAGACTAGCCTCAAGCAGGAGCCTACTCATTTTCCGTCCTAAACACTTAGCACAAAGTCTTTTGTATTGTGCGATTAACCCATGTAGGGCTGTTCAACAGGAGACGTATCTTTAACATTCACTCATTCAACAAATAGTTATTGAGCACCTACTATATGACAGACATTACCTAGGAAGTGAGAGATATGTTGTCAAACGAGCTTGGTGGGCCCTACTCACACATCCTTTTTGCGTCTTAATAGGGATAGATGTGAATCTGAGGGGCAAGGTCAGAGCCATGCCCCAACCTAGCACTTTTGTGGGCTGTGTTAGGCCAGAGCAGAGACAGAAGCCAGGAAGTTACAGAAGATGGAGGCAGTTAAATGTGAGTTTGCAAAGGTCTTAAAATACATGCTGAGGAGTTTAGATTAAAGGTGGGAGGCAAATGGGAGCTCCTGCTGACTTCTGAATGGATGAGTGACAAAATCAAAATAGCACTTGGAGAAAATTAGGCTAGCTGTTGGGTATAGAATGTACCAGGAGGGGTGAGGCTGCAGGTGGAAAGACCCGCTGAAAGACAGTGGCTGCAGAACTCAGCATGGAAGGCGATCAGAGCCCGGACACCAAGGGAGACTTGGCTGTAGCAATGGCTCGAGAAGGTCAGATCCCAGAGACAGAACTGCCAGTCCACTCTGAGAGGGGCAGACCACGGGAAGAAGGCATCAAAGGTGACTCCAAGGTTGAATGCTTAGAGGGCCAGGTCATTGGTTCCCTTGGAAAACCCAGTCAAAGGGAGAGGGTGAGTGAGAGTCAGGACAGGAAAGGAAAAGAGAACACGAACAACATCCACAACGCCATGTGTGCCGGGCATGGGCAACCTGTCCAGAAACCAGAGAGAAGCCTTCTCTCTTCTGAGCCTGAAAGGCAGCTCCACCTCCTCTTCCTGACTCAAGGAATCAGCATAAACTCACTGCTTACATCTTTGTTCTTGAGTCAAGAATTAGGCAGAAAACCAGACTAGAAAATGGCCAACTGACGTACGTAACCTTGAGTCACTGCACAAGCAAGAGAATCAGTGAAGATTCATTAAGCAGAAAAATAAAAGGCACAGAGTGTAGGGTCAGACAAGTCCCAAGCCTCAGTCTCCAAATCTTCACGGAAATGTATTGTCCCTCTATCGTCACATTCTCAGCAATCCTCTTCAAGCCCTTAATGCTCACTTAGATTTTTGGTCACGTTCTACTGCTCTTAATGGGGGAAAGGGGAGGAGGCTGCAGTGGTATTTTTGAATTTGGTGATTCTCAGGACATAAGGCTTATAGATTTTAAAGACGACTAAGGGGCAAATGAACAGAAAGTACTTACGAAAGGCCTGGCACCTAGTGAGTGCTCAGTAAGTGCTGGGTCCTGAGGGTGGGCTTGGCGGTTTGACTGTTAGGGCCTGGGAAAGATGAGAGAAAACACAGCTCTAGCACGTGCTCTGAAGAGACTCAGGAAATCAACAAACCTCACCTTAAATTGCTGCAGACGCTCCTTCAGCACCAAGTTTTAAAACAGAACAAAGACCACGTCTCTACTCTCCTCCCTTTATCGTGGGGTCTGGACCCTTTCTGTTAAAATGCTTAATTTCATTCAACTACTGATCAGAATTGTCATCTCCGAAAATTATTTACATTCCCGGCTTCTTGGCATTTGAAGCCAGACAGATCTGCCCCATTTCTCCTTTCATTTGATGGTCCAGGCTGAGCGAGCACACTGGCACATCTCTTGGTCACACTTCCTATAGGTGTTAAGAGGCTAAGAAGATGTGGGTTATTAAAGAGGCATTGAGCCCTCATGCACTGCTGGTGGGAATGTAAAATGATGCAGCCACTATGGAAAACAGTATGGCGATTCCTCAGAAAAATTAAACACAGAATTACTGCACAATCAGCAATTCCAATTCTAGGCATAAACTCAAAACAATGGAAAGTGGGACTTGAACAGATATTTGTACTCCCTTGTTCATAGCAGCATTATTTACAATAGCCAAAAGGAGGAAACTGTCCAAAGGTCCATCGGTGGAGGAATGGATAAACAAAAGGTGCTCTTCATATACAGTAGAAATGAGATTGACACATGCTACAACCTGAGTGAACCTTGAAGACATAATGCTAAGTGAAATAAGCCAGTCACCAAAGGACGAATACTGCAAGATTCCACTCATATGAGGTACATAGAATAGTCAAATTCATAGAGATAGGAAGTAGAATGGTGAACTGGGGTGGAGGGAGGGAAAATAAGAAGTCATTGTACAATGGGTGTGAAGTTCCGGTTTAGGGACATAAAGTTCTGGAGATGGTTGCACAATAATGCGAATGGACTTTAATGCTGCTGAAGTGTACATTAAAATGATTAAATGGCAATTTTTATGTTATGTGTATTTTACCACAATAATAATAATAATAATAATAATAATAATAATAAGATGTTAAAAAAAAAAGTAGAGGCCCTTAACGCTGCCCTTTCTCCCGTACTTCAGCTTTGCAAGACAATTTCAATGCCCCCAAAAACTTCAGGGTTCTCTACTCCACCCTCGGCCTACTTCATCAGTCACCTTTGTGCACTTTCTTCCAAGAGTGGCTGCCCAGCCCTGCTTGCACACTGCCTGAGCCAGGAAGTTCACTCCACCCCTAGGCAGCCTATTCAACTGTCAAATAGCTTGGCTCTCTCCTTCGTGACAATTTGTGATGGCGGTTCACTTTTTTTTCCCACACAGCTCAACCTTCCCTTAATCAGATTCCTGAAAGGAAAGTAATTAGTCCAGCCCCCCTCTGCTGTTTTCCCACAAAAAGTAGAGACTCCAACCGTTTTATAGGGGAGGTGACTAGACCAGTGGGCACCTGTTTTTCTTTACACTGTCTTAAAATGGGGAGGCATGGGGAGCTTATGTTTTAGCCAGACTGCAAAATCTATCGGAAGGCTAGGCGCAGGAATTCGCCTCTGGCTTGGAGATCAGTGGCAATGTAGATTCCAGTTTGGGGAATGGCCTTGATTCTCCACTTTGGTGGCTTTTGGAGAAGACCCACAGAGTTAGAATATTCCTAAAACACAAGCCGGCCCACAGCAACTGAGAATGACAGCACCGGGAGTCTAGCCAAGAGAAAACTGAAAACATTTGGCCCTAGGAAGGCTCTCGGAGTCTAAAGCTGCCTTGATCAGACTCGTATGGAGATAAACAACAAAGGATGCTCCTGTACAAAGGGCAGAGGCACCCACCAGGACACACACACACATACACACATAGGCACACAGAGTGATACCTGGTAGGACACTAACCAGCTCTCTTGTCCTTCTGTAGCAGAAGCCAACAGGCCTGGCTCACACCCCTTACCTACCAGCACAGGCCCACAGACCCAGCGCCCTCCCAGACACATGACCTGTGGTGAGAACAATAGGGCGGCTGCCTTCATGCAGCTCAACCTTGGAAGGTCATGGCACTTTGAAGAAATGTTTGCTTTGGGGTGTGAAGAGATACTCTGGCTTCGCCACAGGTAAAAAACTTAGCATGTCCTGGCCAAAGACTTTGGCTCCTATTGTGGACCTCACAAGCAAACAATCTGAGTAATCAGGAGATTCATGTAGGTCAGACCTAGAAAAGACCCCCTAGAGCAACTACCCCCACCCCTGGTCTTGGAGGTGAAGCCTAGAAAGAGGGTGCGCCACCCCAGAGAAGACAGAGCAGACTAAGCCTGAGGCCTGGCCAACCAGGTTACCCCCGCTAGGCTGCACAACTCATCTACAAACACCCTAAATGGCCCTATAAAGTCCTTCCACATCTGTTAGTTCTTTAAGAATAAAGGCTGAGAATTAACCTTGGTCCTTATTCCCCGAAGTGTCCGACCCAGTGCTGAATGTGTGGTCTGAGCTCAGTAAATTCTTTCCAAGTGATAGAATCCCACAATGGGCCCAGGAAGGGCATGACGCAAGGATTAGCATTCCCACTGATGCAGGAGGAGGGCAAAATTCCCAGAAGTTCCCCCTGAGTCAGCCAGGAGGCAAGGAGTCAGATAAGGCTCATTGGAGCAGATAAAATGCACGTACCCTCACATACTCTCATCAGCTTGGGCACCATCTCTAGAGTAAGGCTAATCTTACAACTTTATGGCTCTATAATATCCTGTCCGTGTACATCCTCTCCTCACAGGACATTCCCACATTTCAAGCACAACAATACTCCTAACTAGTACTATCTGTCCTTTTCCACTTAATGCACAAAGCAAGGCAGAACTCCTCATCTCTCCCTTAATTCCCCTTCCTCTTCCCACATTCCCACACGTTGCTGGTTCCCTTTCAAACACAAAATGACATGTAGTTGTGTTTGCAGGAGGCACTAAAGAAGCAACAAGTCGAGGTATACATAGTTGCCCCAATGGCCACATGTTGCAGGCTTCTCTGACATGGAATCACCTTTCTCAGCAACAATCATTCCCAAAAGGGGTAAGCCAGAAAACAGCAACACATGGCCCCAGCACAAGGATGAGCCCATGAGTCTAATTCTTTGGGGAGCTGGGTTTTAACAAGGCAGGTCTTCCACTTCATCTTTATTTATACTTCTGCTCCAGTATCTCCACTGTACCAATCTCTTTCTTCTCTAAAGTTCTATGGACCTTGGAAGAGAGATTTTCTGTTTCCCTTCTGCTTGCCTGGTGGCCTGTCAGCCCCCCATCCCAAATTGTCTTTAAACCTTCTCTGGTCCCTATAAATGGATGGAACATTTTTACTATCAAAAACGACCACCCCATGAACCAGAACAAGGGCCACACACAACATTGTGTTTGCCTGGTGTTATTGTTTGGCTGGTTTTGGAGAAAAGAGAATATGTTCAACTTGCTCAGTTTTTAAATTAAGAATATAGAAGGTGAAATTTTATTTTTAGTAAATAGAGCTCACCTCTAGCAATCACATAAGATGTGGTGGTATTATATTTGTCTCCTAATTCGATTTGACTTTGCTTCTCTTTATTTATTCCCTCCCTTCCAATTTCTTCAACTATTTACATTATCCAGTGGCATGTTCTTGGGTGAAATATCGCAAACTATTTTTTAAGTTGGGATGTAAAAAAAAAAAAAACCTAAATAAACTCAATTAACATCACAAATAATCAAGAAAATGCTAAAATTTTATAATATATGTATGAATGTGGCCAGTGAACGGAAAAGAGGAGGGAAAGGGAGAGGTGGGGAAAGAAGGAAGAGGAGGAAAGATGGAAGAACAGTGAGTCGCAGAGCAAAGGGAGGAAGGAAAAGAAGGAGAGGTAGAGGTGGTGGAAACCAAATCTTATTGGCCTCTGCCTCCTCGATACCTAACATGGGAATGCGTGCATGAACACGCAAACATGCAAGCGAGTGAGTGTGCGTGCACGTGCGCATGCGCACACACACACACACACGCCTCTCCGCTGGGTGTAATTCTCCCTCACCAACTGGTTCTCCAGACCTAACAATAAGAATTTCTACTAATTATTAAAGGCCTGGCGTGTGACCGATGCTATGCGTTTACTCTTCACAATCTTCATGACAGCACTACGAGGTCGGATTTTACACTTGAAGAAACTGGGGTGAGAGATATAATGTGGTTGCTAAGGTTGTATTGTAGTGGATGTGACCTTTGTTCAATCGGAAATCCATACCCTCCTCTTTGGTAACTAAGTCTTACTCTCCTTGTCGGAGAACGGTCTCCTGGCCAATGAGCACACATTATCTCCTGGCCACCAAGACTGATTCAGGGGCAAACGCATGATCCTCTTCAGGCCAGTGAGATTTAACTCTGATAATTTGGTTCAAAACATTCAGGTATCTTTCCACTGGAGTAGAAAAGGAAGTAACAGAAAAAAAGAGGAGCTAAGGGTGGCGACACAGAGAAAGAGAGTAAGTAACAGGCAAGTCTTCGCCAGTCCCTTAAGCTCCTGGACACAGTTTGGGAAGCCAGTTATGTTCCCCCCACCACCATGCCCTTAATTTTTTTCAAGCCAGTTTGAATTCTGTCACCTGCAACGGAAGGAGTCCTGACTAACATTCCTGGTGTTTGATAGATGACTCAGATCAGGCCCCTCTGACCCTAAGGTGTAGCCCTCCTTCTCCCAACATGGGTCTGGCAAGCTGACCACCCTGCCCCATTCCCTTGCCTGAAAAGCCCACACTCCTGGCTGCTGTCTCCCACCAATCCAATATCTGCCTTGCCTTCTTGTCCCCTGGAAAACAGAGAGTCATCAAGCGAGGGCCTGGCACGGCTAAATCGTGTAGTTAACAGATTAGTGGGAAATCTGAGCCATTTGAGAGTACACATAATTATGCTTGCTCCTTGATTATAACAGGAAAGACTGGGATGCTAAAAAGATAATTTAGACAACTTGTCTCAAAGAAATTGAAACCAATACAAAAGTTAGATCAATCCCAGGATTGGAAGCTCCCCACCTTTCACACAGAGATTTCTTCAGAGGGAAGAAGTTAACAAGATTTAACCCCGAAACTATGGCAAAGTTTAGCAGACATAAATCTCAACCTGGAATCTTAGACATGTGGGAGCTTATAAATCATCAGACCCAAAAACACCCAGACCAGAACTGCTTCACAACATACCAGGCATTGATCATCACGCCTTCGTTTGAATTATCCTTATGACAGGAGAATCACTACCTAATAAGGCAGTCTATCTCATTGCTGAACATCTCTGAGTATTAGCAAATTCTTTCTCAAATGACAAAAATAACAATGATTAATGAGTGAGCGTTCCCCTCCTCAGAGTGTTATTTTACTTAGAAAGAATTGTCTTTCCCAGCTCAGTGTATGGGACAATGAGCAGAAAAAAAGAAGGCATAACTTTGAAAGCAAAATGAGATATATGTTTCAGAAGTTGGCATAGAAACCACAGAGACAGAAGGAAAAGGGAAAGAGGAAGAAAATAGGAAGCCACAAAGGCAGGGCAATGGGAAAAATTCTGAGTTTAGAATCAGAGTGAAAGAGAGAGGAAATTGGTGGGGTGGGGAGTGGAAGATACAGAAAATACCAGAGATGGGGAAAAGTTTAACACGTCTTGCTATACATTAAAAATATTTTCACTTCCCTTGACACTCTTCTCAGAAATACCAATAAAGTTTTAATTTAATTTAATTGCTTTTAGTTGCTGGACTATGTTCCTCAGAGTATAATTCTCTGCCTAAGCTAGACCACATGAGGCCCAGTTTGGGGTTGAATTACAATTATATTAATTTCAAATCTACTCCCTTATAAATCCAACCCAGGTTATAAGGGAAAACATTCAGGGATGAAGACATAGAACCCATTATGGACCTGGGATCTCAGATGGAGACCTAATTAGAGATAAAAATAAAGTTACTTGAAGTCGAGCCTGTGGTTAGAATAGAAGTAGCTGGAAGAATGACTGGTTTCACAGTGAATCACCTGAGCTGATTAAATTTCCTAAGGATGCCACCAGTCCCAGCAACTACAGGTTAAGATGGGTGTGGAGAGAGTGAAGTGATAGAGATGGGGACTCGTGCAAGACATTACATCGTGGGTCCATCAGGGTCCTTCTTGCAAGCAACAGAAGCTGCCTCTTCTAAACAGAGAGAAATACAGGGCAATCAGCTCCCTGAGGAGTGAAATTTGACCAATAGAAAACAGGAGAAAAAAGGGATCTGGCCATTAAACACTCCATCCTTTATTTCTACAGACAACGCTGAGGTGTGGTTTTACTTCGAGTGTGGTTTCTCTTTCCAGCCCTTCCTAGAAAGCCCCACATGCCAAACAAATGTACCTGGTGCACAAACTGCTGTTTCATGTGGTTCACTGGGAAGTGTAATCATGCAATGCATCCCAGTGTTTCACATCTTTCCTTGTCTCACTTCTGTTTTTCCCTCACCTTCACTGTTCTGAGCTTGCATCTCCCAAAAAAAGTCAGCACTTCAACCCTTGCCTCAGGCTCTGCTTTCTAAAGAACTCTATAAAACTCTATAAACAACTCTAGGCTAAGACAGCCATTATCTTGATTTCCATATTTAATGCTTTTTCAACCACCTTCCAACAATGGATGTTGCCTTTTCTCCCCTCAAAATGTGTGTGTGTGTGTGTGTGTGTGTGTGTGTGTGTGTGTGTGTGCATGCACTTATTTCTCCCCAATTCCGAAACCCAATTCTTTAGCCAAGCTCTTAACTGCCTCTCCGGAGAGTTGATATAATTCCCTTCAGGTTCTCATCCACCTCCTACAGGAACCACATTATAAATCTTAAGTGGGAGTCATAAAGTCTTCTTTTCTGATTTGACGTTATGATTTCTGTCCCCAAACTTCACGGATATCTACATTAAGACACTCCTAACTTCAGCCCTACTCATCATCTCTCTCCTTTTTCTTTACACCTCTCCTTTCACTCATCTCAATCTCTCCTATTCACTCCGTTACCCAAGTAATTTCTCCATCACAGACTCAAAGCTTTTTCAATGTCATTTTCTTTTTTTTTTCCCCTAAGCCTGCTAAGCTCCTCTCTCCAGCTTTTCAACATCTCTTGAAATTCCAGCTTTCTAAAATGTATTCCCTAAAAGATATAGGTGGTGTCTGATTACCTCCACTACTCAATTTCAGCATTAATAGGGTATGACGCTCCGGATAGCACACCCTGTACTGTAAACCATACTTGGCAGACCTCGTGCTCCCACAGCTCCCCAGACACACCTGTGTTAGAGCACTTACCACTGAGAACTATAATGTTTACATGTCTGTCTCCCCACGTAACTTGTGGGCACCTTGAATGTAAGGAGCATGACTTAGGTATTTTTTGTATTTCTAATACCTAACACATAATAATACTTCTTTAATTTTTTTTTTGAGTCAACAAATAAATGGATAGAAACATTTATTTATATGGACCAATTGTTGTTACAATAAGTTCCAAGAAATCCATCTGAATTTGTTGGTGCTCTGAAATAGCTTCATATTAAATACTACTTCAAAGATATGAGATACCAGTTAAGAAAAGAAAAATTATTACAACCCAACAGGAAAATGGGAATAGAGACAATATATCAAAATACAAATAGAATTGGCTGATAAGCATGCAAAGATGCTCAACCTCACTAGTGACCAAAGAAGTATGAATTAAGTATCAGTGGTGAGGTATAAACTCACAAAGACATGAAAGGGTGATGGGCTAGTATTTATCAATATCTATTCATTTTGACGAAGTAACTCCAATTTTCAGGACCTATCCTGCTGAAAGGCCTATAAAAGTATATGTATAAGTTTTATTATTACAGCAGTGTTTAAATAATGGCAAACATGGACTATTTTAACTATTTGTTAAATAGAGGAACAGTTTATGAATTGTGGATATTTATAGATAAAATATTAAATAAGAGTTTAAAAGGGTAAGGTAGAGCTATATACCCACAGAGAGCTTGTCAAGATATGTTTGGGGCAGGGAGAGAGAGAGTGGGGAGAGAGGAGGGAGGGAGAAAGAGAGAGAGAGAAAGTTAAGTCACAGAACAATATGTAGAGTATGATTCCATTTATGTGACAAAACAAATGACCTGCATTTGAATACACGTAAACACAGAGCAATGGGAAGGAATCAAGTGCTGACACTGGAGACCCAAGGGAAAGTGAGGGGGAATAGAGCCGTGAAGGGAGGGGGTCAAATGGGAACCCTTACTTTACTTCTACATGCTTCCATGTTGTTTGAGTTGTTTATGCTGAGCACATGTTCACATACTACTTTTCTAAGTGAAAAAGATAACTGGCTGCCTGATGTTACGCAGATATCACTCCCGTGCCAATCCTTAGAACCACTGAACATGCAAGTGGAAGGGAATCCAAGCATCGCCTACGCCAGCATTTTATAAATTTCCTTCCCTAGGGTTCCACACCCAAATGTGGCAGAAGCCACACTTAAACCCATTCTACGTTAACTCGAGCATTAAGGACCTCATGTTTGTGTATCCTCACACCAAAGCTTCTCTAAGCAAAAAGCCTCTGAGACTTTAAGATACCCTATCAAAAACAACTACCAATTACAACTACTTATGTGTATGAAACAGGACTTTCTTATCGATGTACATCCAAGATAAAATGCAGAATGAAACTGGATGCTCAAGCCTGGTAAGCGAATGTTACCCATAACCCTGATTTCGCAGGTTTATGTTCATTAGAATAGCCCCCTTATTCTCAATACTTGAGTTATTGTTAAAATTAGCAAATCTGAGGAATGTGTTTGTGCTAATAAAAATATATTTATTTATTTTGGGAGATATATATATATATAAAATTTTATTTAGATTTACAGAGAAAAACAAAGATTTAAAAACCCACAGCTCCAACACAAGCTGCTCTTTTTTCAGATGAGGAAACTAAGCAGGAGCGAAGGTGAGCAGCTGGCCGAGATCCCACAGTTCCCTGGTCAAAAGGGAGCCACCTAGCCAGCCCTGAGCCAGAGCTCCGGCGGCATGTGCACATGAATGACCTTCTTACAGCCCCAAGTGCAAGGTCTTTGCCCATGTGTTATCCAACCCGCTTGCACAGCAATCCAGTGGAACAGTGGAACAGAGGTTGTGATTCTGTCCGTGAGATAAATGAGCCTCCACCATGTCAGATAACTCTCCCTAAATTGCACAGCTAACAGGTGGAGTGGCTCAGCCCCAAAGAGAGACCTCTTCCCACAACATCACTGAGTCAGATGGCTACAGGGGGTGGGCAGGTGAGGTGGCTTATCTCTAGTCCAGATTATAAACTCTTGATGGTGGGTACCATCCTCAACATTGCCATCTCCACAAAGCTGCTAACAGAACATGGGGTCATGTGAGAAAAGATGCTCACTAATTGGCTCCCTAAGGCATAAAGATCTACTCCTCACCTGCTTTGTGGCTAGCCTGTTCTTGTGGCAATGGACCTAGTGGACCTACTTACAAAGAACATACTGCCACCATTATAAAATTGTACTTGAGTGCTGTCCTAGTCAGGGTTCCTGGTTGCACAAAAAATAAACTAACTTAGTTTAGCTTCAATAGGAAAAGAGTTCACTGGAAGAATATCAGACTGGAGAAATTACCGAGGAGACTACAGAGGACAGCTTTGTAAACAGAGACAACAATGGAGCCAAGAAAGAAGAATAACATCCAAAATCACACCACAGCTAAAACCAGGCTACGGGCCTGCTGGCCAGGCCCAAGGCACAGAAGCACACTGCTTCTTCTCACTGGTGCCAACCAAAGATACCATGTGCTGCTATTGCTGCTGTTGAAGGAATTAACTCTAAACGGGCTCTGCTCTATTATGACTCTCTTCAGATTTAAGGTCTTAGACACAAACATCTGACTGACCAAGTGTAGGTTATAAGCTCAAGCATGAGCACCTGACTGGCTCAGTGAAGGTCACATGTCCAAGCACTAACTGCCAGGAATCTGGGAGAAGAAATGTGTACAATCTGGCTTTCGTTGTGGGAAGTGGGACATTCCTCCCTTCATGTATTAGTTATCTTTGCCATATAACAAATCATCCCCAAACTTAGCAGTCTACGACAATAATGTATATTACCTTCCAGAGTTTCTGAGAGCCAGGAATCTGGAAGCAGCTGGGTGGTTCTGGCTTAGTTTCTCACGAAGTTGCAGATAAGATGTTGGCCAGGGTTAGAGTCTGGAAGTTTGACACTTCCAAGGTGGCTCACTCATATCATCAGCTAGTTATTGGCAGGAGGCCTCAGTTCCTCACCACGCAGACCTCTCCATCAAGCTGCGTGACTGTGCTCACGACATGGCAGCTGGCTTCCCCCAGAGCAAGGGACCCAAGGGAGGGTAAAGGAGCCACAGTGCGTTCCGTTGCCTTGCCTCATAATCACATAGTCACCCCTGCCATATGCACTCAGTCACACAGACCAACCCTAATACAGTGAGGGAGGGGACTCCACAAGGGCATGGAGACAGGTGACAGGGATCATTGCTGGCTATCTTGGAGGCTGGCTACTATACAAAACCAGGAAAGATGTTAAGAGACTGCCCAGCCCGTAACAGTTAATGTCCATTGCAGGTACTCCTCGGCACAAAGCCTGCCTTCTGAGTAGTTGGCACTTTGACAGAAAAAAAAAAAAAACTAATAACATATAAAATAATGTTTTCTAATTTAACATAAATAAGTGTCAAATTATATCTGTTTTTAGTGACATCATTCACTACTTGAGTTAGGTTATTAAATAATGAAAATAGAGCGGCACTGAAGACAATTTTACATTTTACTTGGACTTCGCCCTAGAAATAACCATTTGCACACACGACGCTGAGATTCAATAGAAAAATAAATGTTTCCATTTTGAGTGTGTTCCCAGGTGCTCTTTGTTCCCCTGGTAGCAATAATCCCGGTAATTGGGGTAATCCATGACCTGCTGAGGGGCTCCAAATCTTCAAAACCAAGCTCATTAGAGTTCTGCTTTCACGACAGACTTTTCTATATCTGATTGCAAATTGAAGGGAGCAACTATCCTTCCTTTTTCTAATTTGCCCTTTCTGAGGCGTGAAAACACTGAGCCTGTCCTCTCCTGGTCTGGACTAGTTGGCTGGACTTGCCGCTGTTGTAGCCCCTCTCCAGTCTTAGGCATCCTTTCCTAGTACTTTTTTTCTTTCCTTTATTCAAGATTTCCAGAGATCTTTATTCTATGCATTCCCAGAGAAGAAAATAAACTGGGATGGGGCTTGGGGGGGGGGGCGGGAATAGAGGGGATTTTTTATCTGTTTAATTTTTCTATTCGAGACAACCCACATCATTCTCATAATTCTGAGCCAAGTGACTAAGAGAGAATAGAGTCAGTTTTAGAAACCGGGGCATCTGAGATCCCCCGTGGAAGTAGAGTCCACTCTTAGCTTATTCGAAGCAAAAACCAAAACATATCTCTAAGTTTCTCAGCAAACTGATGTGCATGTGACAAGAGCTGTAATCAATAAGTAACTTGATAAAGTGGATAAACATTGACCCAGGAGAAGAGTGTAACATCCTATTAAGCAAATTCAGCCCAGACCACTTTCAATCAGCCATACCAAGCTGCAAAACTTAGAGACCAGGTCTCTGTGGGAGAAGCTAGATAATATTTTAAGCCCAGACTCCTTAACTTTGTATAACAACAGGAAAAAGAAGAAAAAAATGATGACCTCTAAATTTAAAAACAGGAAAAAAAATGGGCAAAGTAAGGGAAGGGCAAGAAATATATCAGTTGTAAGTTACACACAACTCCCAAGGAATAAATCTGTCTTTCCTGAACTAGACAAATGCTTAAATCCACCAGCCTGGCCACAAATGATCTTTCATGAATACTAAAAGAGGAGAAGGAAATATTCAGGTCACAAATGTAGTTGATTGAAAGTCAGGAACTAAGTGAAGCCTGCAAAAGTTTGATTTCTTTTCCACTAATATTGGGGGAGGAAAGAAAATACTCTGAGATGCCAGGGCACCGAGGAAAGGGGAGAATGTGGGCTGTAATTTTTTTTTTCAAATTCCATGAATAGCATCATATAAATATTTTCATTTGTGAAGGGAGTGTGATTATGTGTAAAAGAATTCTCATGAATAAGTACCAAGCATCCCAAGCAGACCTCCATTGGAATTCCAGAAGCATTTCCCCTGCCCTACCTGACTCCCAGCCTCTTCTTACCTATTCACAATAGCCAATCAAGGAAGCAATTCTCATAGTCCTAGATGGGAGGGGGGTTGGGGGGATAGTGAATAAGGGCAGAGGGATTAAGAAGTACAAATGAATAGCTGCAGGATAGACATGGAGATATAGAGTGTAGCATGGAGACGATGGTTAATAATGTTGTACTAAGTATGTAAGGGGGAAGAGGATACTAGATTTAGTGGGATGATCACTTTGTGAGTTATGTGGATCTCTGATCACTATGCTGTACAACTGAAACTGGTAGATTCTTGTATTCCAACTATAATTGGGGGAAAAAAACTCATTGAATTGTACAATATAGATATGAGCAACTAATTGTCTATTATATTTCAATAAAGCTAGAAAAAAAAAGAAAGCAATTTTCAAAAGTATAGTTGGCTGAGAGAGAGAGAGGATATCCAAGGACTGAGTTTTGTGCATTTTGATTGGATTTTAATTTATGAGGGCCACCAAATGTCTACTCACATAAGGTTCAAACAGAGATGAAAAGTCAGAAACAATGCTGAGCTGCGGCCACGGTGAATTCCACTGCCATTTCTCCTCCAGCAGCCCAGCCCACCCCACCCCCCGCCCTAACAGAAACGACCTAACCCAAACTACTTCCGGTTATTCCATTTGAACTCATTTGCTGTGGGTTCGTGGGAGCCCATTATGTTAGGCACTTCAGGGCATACAGGTGGAAGGTGCTTAAGACAGGCCCTCCCTCAGGTGGCTCCAGCTGCCCACCATCTGGCTGAAGGAGAGGCAGCCGGTAACTCCACTGTAGATGTGAGCGGACAGTTGGCTGGCAGGTAGATGTTGCCATTCGCACCTCATGTGACTGAGTGGAAATGGCAATGGCTCACAGTCACAGAAACAAGGGCCCAAATCCCTGCTGTGCCACAGAATTTGAATAAGAGAGTTAATTTATCTGAGCCTCAGTTACCCCACCTGTAAAATGAGGGGGCAATACCTACATCATGAAGTTTCACAGATTAAATGAGGTAACATAGGTAAAAAAGAGCTGGGAAAGTGTGTGAAACCGAGCAGGTGCTGAGCAAATGTCAGCCACTTCCCCTCTCTTCACAATGAAACTCTCTGGCAATGACTCTCGGCTGGAGCAAACATGAACTCTGTCCTCCACCTCTTCATGTCTGGTAAGAGAGCACCTGGACACAGCAAGGAGGGTACACTCCGCAGCCCACTCCGGCCCTGGCAGCTCACCTGCTCCCTGCTGCAGGGCTGGGTAGAAAAAGAATCCTCGACTGGATCCAACCCTGGGAAAGTTGACTGAAGCATTTCAGAAACTAAAAAGTAATGTGAATGGGGTGTTCAAAGCCATTTGAACTAGGCAGTCTACTAATCCTCCAGAGGGGAGGGTCTCTGGAAGGGGCCCCTCACTCACCACATTCACTGAGCACACACAGTGAAGAACTGGGCTAGACACTTGCACAGATACCAGAGGCTCTGAGCCCATCTGAGAGTTGCTCAGAACGTCAACAGTTGGAGGGCCTTAGGAGTGGGGCTGACGCTGAAAAGCTGGAACGGAATAATGCGAAGATGGACCTTGTGCGAGCTAAAGTTGGGAGGAGGCGAAAAGCATAAGTAAGAATACAAAAGAAGAAATTAAGTGGTGTAGGTTGTATCTGTCAACCTACCTGTCAGGGCCTGGCAGGAAAAGAAACAATTCGAGAAAAGTTGGATAAAAAGATTTTGTTCAAAGTTGGAGGCAGAATTTAGGGATAGGGACAAAGTATAACTCAGTACCTGAGAGCTGGCAACAGAGGGGACTGTCACCGCCCCTGGGCCTGATGTCATGAGACCAGGAGAGGGGAGCTGAACAGAGAAGACTCCCTGGGCAGAGGCTGCAGCCAGCCCACAGCCACCCACCCAGCAGGCGAAGAGCTGGGGGAGTAAGTCCTCAGCTTCACCCTCCTCCTGCCTGTCTTCCGCGGTGCTGCCCCTAGCGGCCACACCGAACCGGAGCCAGTGGGCGACCCATTCAGTCCAGAGGGAACGTGTCCTCCTTACAGTACACTTTGCCCCCAAAAGATATCAAAACCGAATTTGTGTGGTTTCACAGCTGGTTCTGACGAGCCGGAATTGTTCGCTGAATGTGAATTTTGACTGACTCCGGGAGGCCAGGCCATTACTGGCCCCTTATTTCTGTCTCTTTCCTCACCAGTGAAGGATGGGATTTGTTTCAACCAGTCGGGCTTAGACCTATCAAGAGTGCTAGTTTTGGTCCTTGATTGGTAGTATCGCCCTCCTGAAACCCTTTTACTAAGTCTTTTTTTAAAAAACCTGACTTCTCCTCCTCTGAGAAAACTCAGTGGATTTATTCACCGATGTGTATTCATGTGCCTGGCAAATTAGCAAACTCGGTTTCTATGTTTCAGCTCTAATGGTCTTTATTTTACGTAGTTCGGCCTCACAGAGCACAGAGCAAGATAGGAAAGGTAAAAGGTGGATGTGGGGGTGGAGGGGAGAAGCTATTCGGAGTGGATGTTGAGGGGGAAGCTCCTTAGAAAAAGCTGCTGAGGAGCAGGCAAGTGGGGAGGAGCACAGTCCCCAAATAAGTGATGGAACGTAGGGACAAGTTCACAAACTCTTGAGTCCCCACGAGCACCTTTGGGGTTCTGGGTCCAGTCTCCAAACCTGTCCTCCTTGAGGCTGGCTCTTTGACTCTGTCTGGATTCCAGGCAATTCTTCCCTTAAGAACCAAAATGTCCATGACACATAAGTCGCCTGGCTGTTTCTCTTGAGTTTCCTACCCAGGAGTTCTCCTCCCACCTGCAGCCTTTCTCCAACTACTCCCAGGACTCAGCGGGCCACCACTGGAGGGATTAAATGAAGGTCATTCACCAGTTGGGTGCCCCCTCCTCACTGAAGTCCAAGGAAGAGGGGTGGGACAGCCCCTTACCCCTTTACTCTCTGACTGTTCAGTCTCCCAAAAACACCTACAGCAGGCTGGGAGAGGGCGTGTAGAACGTTCTTTATTAAAGACTCAGAGAAAACTGCAGAAGGAAAAGATAACACCAGAGAAGGCCCCTTACAATTCTTAATAACTTAATCTTTCCCCAGCATAACCCAAGAAGAAATGCAGTACAGTTTCTTCTCGGCTCCAAACTCAAGAGGAAAAAAGCTTTCTAATTATTTAATGGTTGCTCCCGGGACACCATGATAGACCACTCTAGCAAGGTCAGGATTAAATTTTGTTGTTCTCCTGCCAGGAGATGGATGTGGAATGGAGAGGGTGTAGTCAGCCTCCTCTAGTTACACTCATAAGAAGGCCCGGAACGCATGGGTGACCTAAGAGAAGTCTGGACCTTGCAAACAAAAAGCCGAACTAACCCCAAGTCCCAAAGAAGGAGAGAGCTCCTTGGCTAGTGGGGTCCAGCCAAAGATACAGCTGAGCATGTCCTCTTGAATCAGCGTCAGCATCCAGAAAGCAAGCTTGAGGTCAGTAACACGGCGCAGTCGAGTCAGGACTGAGGGCTAGGAGGAGTTAATTTAAGTAGATACACGCACTATTAATCTGCAATTGGAAATTCAACAGCCAAAACGTGAGGAAAGCAGCTCTGTGAGCTATTTTTTACAGTTTTTTCATCAAAGAAACTCTGCTGCCTGCCTCTCTTGGGCTTATTTCCCAGGAGAGAGGAGAAACAGGCAGATATGCCGTGCATACGTGTGTGTGTGTGTGTGTGTGTGTGTGTGTGCGCACATATGTGTGTGTGGGAGGGTGCATGTGTGCATGTGCACGCATGTGTGCCAGTGGATGGCAGCATGTTGGGGAGGACTGAGAACTTCTCCAAAGAGGACATACCCAAGAGAAGATGCCGCCAAACCATATTGGAGAGTAAGAGGAATGACAGGGATGGGGTGCCAGCAGTGGGTAAGCTATACAGTCTGCTTTTGGGGGGCGCTCTCACAATATAATAACCCTGTTATCTGTAGCAATGCCACCTACCCAAGGCCAGCTTTACTAAAGATGGCCACGGGCGAGTCTAACATATTGGCAAAACAGGGAGTCATCTAAAGGCCTCAAAAGGGGCCCAACTGCTCCCCTACATTTTACCTCCTCCACTAACTTGCTGCGGTGCTCCCAAATTCCCACCAGGAAATGCGCCTCTGTCCACAGATGATCCATGCTGCAAAGCAAATATCCCCAAAGTTTGTGTGAGTGGTTCTCAAACTTCAGCATGGGGCAGTATGAATCATCTTGCAAAATCAGGAGGGACAGGCCCCACCCCCAGAGTAGATCAGGGGTGGAGGCCCAAGAATTTACATTTCTACAAGTTCTCAGGTGATGCTGCTGGTCCGGGACAACTTGTTGAAAACCAGTGGCCTGAATGGAGAGATGCCACTGGTGTCACTGAACGGGCATCTATCATTTGGCAGGGAGCAGCTACTGAAGGGATGAGACATGGGCGCAGTAAATTTTGACAGTGGAAGGCAGGAAAAATAGCCCGGGTGGGGGGGTGCAGGGAGGTGGGGAAGTTGTGCTGTGCGGCTCCACTGGAAGACCAGCCTTTGCTTGCCAATCCCGGGGTGGGGAAGCCTTGGAAGAACATGATGGAGAATTGGGTGGGAAAATGAGGGGCCTTCGCAACTTTCCCTCAGAAGGGCATCCTGTTCACCCCCTCCCAGGCGGAAGAGCAGCCTAAGGCCTCCATCTGAAGTCTCAAACTTGGCAGGTGTGGAGCAGGCCCACAGGGGCTCCAGGGCCACCGGCTCCTCCCCTTACGTCTACTGTTCACGTCCAAAGCCGTTCCTCCAGACTCGGCCCTGTCCACCTAAACACTGCAAACGAGGGCCCTGCGTGTGACTTCGAGACATGTTTCCCCTTCGCGTGTCTCTCACTCTGATACCCCTTCTCCACCCTCCTCACCTTTCTCTACCACAATGCAGTTTCCCGGAAGCAGAATTCCAACGAGCTCCAGGAAAATCCAAAGGGTCCAATCAGTTTAAACGACAACTGAAAATCTTCCTATGTGATTCACCCACGTCGAAACCAAGCGCACGTGTTCTTCAGAATGAGAGACAGAAGGGCCACCCCTTCCCGACCACCACATAGTTCTGCAGGAAGAGTTCTTCTCCGGATTTTAAAAATAGATTTTTACATAATACATGTAGTACTTTTCTTTTTTCCAGAGAGAACGGCTTTCAAAGGTCCAGAAAGCTACTCCTTTGCATATTAAGGAAGTTTTTTTCTTTTTTTTTTTTTTAACTATCGAAAAGATTCTACGGATCAGGCCAGGGACAAGGACAGAAGCTTAAAGGATCAGGAATAATCAGCTGCCCAGTGACAGATATTAATCACAGCTCTATATCTATCCAAAGAAAGCTGCGTTGCTCTAGGCACTGATGCTGGAAGCATAACGCAAGAGACGGGGACCACGTGGAGGAGTGGAAAGGCATGCACAGGGACAGGGACGGCCAAGGACACAGCTGCTGCAGTCGGCAGCTCTTTGAACCCCATGTTGTCTGGGGCAGCTCTGGAAGGAGAGCGCTAAAAGCGAGCCCGACCTCCCCATTCCCGAGCCCATGGATAGAGCCCCTCTGTGCAAAGGGTCGGCTTGTCCCCCGCGGAAGCATCCGCAGGGATTTCCCTGGGCAGCCTTTTTCCCACGCGTCGTCAGTCTTGCGCTTAGCAGCAGGAGCTAAACGAGCGCATGCGCACGGACGCACGCCCACACACGCGCGCGCGCACAGCAGCTATCATTCCCCATCTTCGCGAAGCTGGAGTCCAGGAGATGTGTTCAAATAAAGTCACTCTTCCGTGTATTGCTTGGCATTTACAGCAACACCGTGTCAGGTTTCCCCAAGCCCATAAATCCTCGGCCATGAGGTCCCCTTTGTACCCCAGGGTAAGGAACGCAGCCATCTGCTTTCAGGCTTCAACAGTTTTCACTTATCTTCCACTTTGTTTTATGGGAAGGATTAGGCCTGGATTTCCGCAGGTGCCCGCGTTTCATTCTCCCGCGTGTCCGTTTTTCCATCTCTGGGCACACGTGTAGGCTGATAGGTGGAGCTCAGACACTCATCCTGCCTGACGAATGGTCCTTGTCAGTGACCTTTAACCTCCTTGGTGCTGGCCGGCCATCGCGAAGCACATCTTTTACTCTCTCAGGGATAAGCTAACAACAATGACCAAAAAATCCTGCTCAGGAATGATGCAATTCGAGAAAGCACAACAGCTATAGAAACCCTCGGCGTGAAAGGACATTCATCTGTGGATGGTTCACAGGTTCTGCATGGACAGAATAGCTTCGCACACTTTTGGAAAAACAAGGAGATACTGAAATATACAGTAACCGTGTCCTTGAACAAGATGAGTAGAATCCACATCTACCACCTGGGTGCCAGGCAAGTGTGCTTGTGGGTGAAGATACAGCCCTACGGTAGCTTACAGAGTGGTTCTCAAAGTAGGATACCCAGACCAGCAGTAGCAGCAGCACCTGGGAATGAATTAGAAATGCAAATTCTCATCCCGCCCCAGACCCGTTCATCAGAAGCTGCGTTTAATGAGATCTCCTTGTGATGGGGATTTACTGCAAAGTTGGAGGAGCACTGGCTTAGCGTTCAACCTGAGCTGACCCATGATGGCCCTGTGTAGCTGGGAGCTTACAGGTGGAAGCCTGGCTGGTTGAGAAAGTTCTAGATTATAGTCCTGGCTCTATGCCAGCTGGCAGTCTGGGTCAGTCCCTTCACATTTGGGGAAACTGCAGAAGATCCCTGGTTTTCCAACTGTACCACACATTGGAATCATCTAGAAAAATTAGCTAGATCCCCTACCTCCAAGATTCTGATATAACTGAGTATGGAGTGCAGCCTGGGCATCAGGATTTTTAAAAGCTCCCCAGGTGATTATAATGCACAACTAAGGTTGAAAACTAATGCGCTTAATGGCCTTTAATGTCTTACTAGCTCTAAAACCCAATCATTTGGCCAATTCGATAGCTCTAAATAAGTATGAGTTGTTAAAAAAATTAAATTAAAAAAATGTTTAAACATAAAGCTAGGTCGTTTCAAGAACTTGTTGTGTTATATCTCTGACTTAGGTTTAAAAATTATAATAATCAAAAGCTCTGATTAATTAGGTTCCAGTTAATTGAAATCTTACTCCAATGCGTCTCTTGTAGTGGATTTCATAATTCATAAGAAAAGTTTAATGGCATGGACTCTATTTCTCAACAGAATCTCCACTCTTAAATTTTGTTTAAGCAAGTTGATGACTTGCCTATCTCTTTTCTTCCTTTGAAGTCAAGTTATAAATGTATAGTGAGTTCTGTCCTCTAATACCAACTTATGATCTTTTTCAAATCCATATGTTCATTGAAGTTAGAGGAAGATATTTTAAAATAAAGATGAGCTGTTTCCAATCTCCCTTTTGAACCACTGCATTGCATTTCATCCCTTCCTGTGTGGATATCTTGCTGTTTTACTGGAGAGTGGGGGGAACACTGTGGTTTCGGTTCCCATCGACTGACCTATTTAGTATCCCTACTTGGGATTAGTTTGGCTAGGTTAATCAATTTGTATAGTCTTCTCTGAGCTGTTACTCTTAGTGACAAGCAGAAAACTGAAATTTGCAAGCCATTAGCTGTTAAGATGGTACATGCGATTTTAAGATTTGTTTTAAAAAGAAAAGAAAACCTCGACTGGTCAGATTAGGAGTTCTTAAAGTCTTAATAAATTTAACAGGAATGAACGCATCTCAGCCTTATGGGAAACTGAATCTCAATCTGTGGGGCCATCCGGAACCAGCAACCTCTCCCAGTTTCTCTCGCAGGCCCCATGGTGTTTGGGAGCTGCTCTCTCTGAGCACCTGCTTAGTGCTTAGTTCTTCTCTGTCGTCACACTCACAACAGAAGATGGTGCCCCATCACTTTTGAGTTCATAACACTCAAGTCCAAGCAAAAAGCCCCAAATCAACTTGAGTCTCTCAATCACAGCTCAAATGACCAGGAAAGAGAATGTGACAGCTCAACATAGATCAGGTATCCACACCTGTTCCAGTCTGTGGACACTGACCTGTAGGAGGGCATTTGGTACAAACATGGCTGCCATCATTTGCCCCTTTGGGGATCAAGAAGTAAAGGGGTGAGGAAAGGGAGCATCAGGAACTAGTAGTTTACCACAATTATCCACTTACTTCAATTTCATCTTGAGTTTCAACAGCAAGTTCTATGAGACCCACCATAATTCCTCTGAGTTGGGCTTTTGTCATGGCTTTCAGAGACGCCACTCCTGGCACTCCTGGACCCCCTCCTTGAACATGCTTTACTGAGCAATGGTGGAGGCAACAAACAAATATAGACAATACTGTGTTCTATATTGTCTCAAGCAAGACTCACATGACAAAGACTGACAGTTATCCCCAATATCTATTTCTTCTTCTTGTAGTCAGAGAACTTGTAGTTCAGCAGATGGCCAGCCAGAATAAAGATTACATTTCTTAACCTCTCTTGCATCCATCCATGGTCATCTGACTGAGTTCTGACCAAAAGCGTTTGAGTAGAAGTGCTAAGTGCTACTTTTGAGGCATGCTCATAGAGGAAAGCAGCTCTACCTCTCTTCTTCCTCCTTCTTCCATTCTGCTGCTTAGAACATAGACATGTCACCAGCCATCTTGGACTGTGAAGATGAGGGAACACTCTAAGGTTGGCAGAGCAACAACACAGAAGGGGCCTGGGCCCTGATGAGATCAAAGCAGAGCCACCACATCAGCTTTACCTTTTACATGAGAACTATATACAGGTCAAACACTATTTTTTTTATTTCTGTCACACGGCAGAAATTATGTCCTAACTAATACTGCTTTTACAATCATAAAGTTCCAGAACTTTAGTGTTAGAATTTAGAAATTATCCAGTCCAACCCTTCATAGTACAAATAAGGATTTAGAGATCCAGAAGAGAGTCTATAGCCATGCCACCGTGCCCGTTCTCATCTGATCTCAAAGCTAAGCAAGGTTGGGCCTGGTTAGTACTTGGATGGAAGACCATGTAGGAAGACCAGATACTGTAAGCTTTAAAAAAAAAAAAAAGTGAATAGAGACCAGAAGAGAGAAGGGATGGCCTCATCACATATTTGGACTTGACCTAGGTCTTCCAACCTCTCCCCACCCCACTCCCAGCCCCAGAACTTCTTCTATCATACTGCAATTAATCTTCTCCACTGAGTAGGTGATGAATATTCAGCAATGTATGATAAAATTTGGTTCTTCAAGCCTTTTTCTCACATACAAGATGATGTGTAAGTGAAACAGTAGCAGCCCCATCCCTCCCCTTACAAAAGGAATAAAGAGTTCTGGGTCTGCTGACTTTTATTTCTTTACAGCTCACACTTCAGATCTTCACTGTATCTCCACTCTGTCAAAGCCAGATTTAGCAACGGGTAAGTGCTGTGGGATATGCAGGAAGACACTGAATCTCCTCGGGCCTCACATTCCTCTTCTGAAAGAATGAAACTAGACAAATCCATTAAACTCTGAAATTCTAAAGTTCTGCTAAGGTTGCATGCTCTCTAGTCTGATCCTGATCAAAAAAAAAAAAAAAAAAGATTTCTTTTGAAACCATTTCCCACTTTCAAAGGACAAAACTGAGCTTTTTAACATAAAAACTTCAAGCACCACACATCCCATGGTCCCCACTACCCAGGCCTCAAGCAAGCCCTTCTAGACGAAGAGAGAGAGATGGTTGGCAGAACAACATGAGTCAGTCACTCACGATCCGCTCTTGTAGTGCTAACCTGTTATTTCCCCCTTTCCTTTAGTTTGTTATTTTGTGGACAGGATATAGACAGCTGTGATTCGCTCTGTCCCAGACTGCACCTTGGAAAGTGGGACCTTCAAGAGCAGAGGTGGAAAGGAAAGAGTAATGACAACAGCATGTTGGGTCTTCCCTTGTTTGCCCTTCAGGGTGTTGACAGTAACAGAATCTGGGTTCGGAAGGAAGGAAACCCGGTCTTTCTGTGGTGGAAGGAAAGGCACATATAGAACCGCAAACCCACAATCTGATTGTGCCTCACCTCAGACACATCACATACCTTTAGAAAGAAAACACTAAATATATGGGGAGGTAAAAATCAGAAAACAAAACAAAACAAAACATGGAAAAGGCCTTCAAAAGTTGTCTGCGTCTTCTTACTGATAATAGAGCAAAGAGCACGAAAGGGAAATCTAACCAGAACACAACAATATACATATAACCGTCTACTTCCTACCTTCAAAAATCATTTAAAATTAAGACTAACACTCTTTGACTTTGCTGCTCACTCTTTAGCTCCTTGCCGTACTGTCACACCACTTCCTTCAAAGCAAGCCGCAGCCTCCATGGCCCCCTTGCAGGGGACAGATGCTAAATCTGCAGCAGGCTAGGGCAGATGGTAATCACACCTCCACAGGGAGAATTTATGAAGCCCTAACGAGGGTGCCTGATCCCTAAATCAGAACTGGGGAGAGAAGACGGACAGCTCAGTGAGATTGGAGGAGTGTTTGTATCCAACCCTGGTACAGACGCAGCACCTGGGCTCAGCCATATCCTATCACTACCATAGAAGCACTACCTGTGGCACTTTTGGTCCCAGAATGTTTCACCTTTCCTAGTTCATCTCCCAGGCCCCAGAGAAGCATGAATAATTGTCTGCTGGGCTATTCTTCTAGACACAGAGGAAGAAAGTAAGTGCCAAGATGCCACACGACGTCCAAGCCCAAGCCTCTCTGTAGGTCACAAGATTCCAGGCTCTGCCATAAGGAAAAACAGAGGAGCCTTTCCAGGACACACATCTCCAAGTCAAGGATGCAGGTCTCCGAGGCCGATATAGCCTATCGCTCTTGAGAACAGCCCCCTTTCTCTTTCTAAATGAGAGTTTGACTGGTTGTACTCCACGTGACTAAAGCCAGGAGAGACTCAAGAGCAGTAGCCTGGGAGCTTAATATACATTATCTCATGCAGTCCTCACAGCCACTTAAGAGCCACACATGATTATTGTTCCCATTTTATAGATTTAAAGACATTAGTGACTCATCCAAAATCATATGATCAGTCAATAGTGATGCCAGAATTCCAGCCCAGACCTGAGCCCTTCACTAAATTAGAAGACCTGCCAGAGCATAGATCACGCACAAAGCAGCTGTTTGGGCTCAGGTGCAGGTGTGTATCATTGTTCTCTGCTTCTGAAGGAAGGCCTCTGAAAATGTCCTGTACAACTGGGACAGCCTGTTACCTTCCAGCTGGGAGTTTTCTTCCAACACTTTTGCTACACTGAGGTCCACATTTTGGAAAGTTCATAATCAGGCTAATGAATTTTTTTTTCTAAGTTTCTATTTGTGAATATTCTCCATTAACACCAGTTCCGGTTCTAGGAGCTAGCAGCTATTTCTAACATGGGCTTTCTCTCCACATTTCTGAAAGGCTTTGAAAAATCATAGTTGAATTTAAGACATTGTCTTTTTCTCTTGTCACATAGAATCTCTCTAAAATGATCCATCATTGCTATGCCTCTCAAATACTCAGGCTTTTCCTTGAAAAAAATAAATGCAAGACCTCCTTTGCAAAGGGCAGCTCAAGTTTCAAAAATATACCAGGAAGAGTTTTATGTTCGCACATTGGATCAATTAGACTTTAGTTTAATGAGTCAGTCCAATGCTGTATTTATACCAGCAGGCAGGGGTCTCAGGTGACCAATGCAGTTCCCACTCTCACAGTTTGTGCTCCAACCCCTGGCCCACTCCACCAGTTGGTAGCAATTGCAAGTAAATGAATTATAATCTTTCCCACATCAGAAATTGTCTTAAAAAATATTATCTTTTACCCACTTGAGAAATCTACTTCACATTTCAAAGCTAATAGGTTAAAGAATGCTAAGGAGGCAAAAACAATCACTAGGCAATGTTAATTAAACCTGAATCAAATTACTAATTAAGAAAAGACCCAGGAAAACAAAACTTTTTTTCAGCCAAATTAAAATCTCGGTGAGATACAAGTTGAATTTATGGCATTTAGTCTTTCAACTGCAATTCATAATCCAATTTCAGGAAAGTACTCATTGAAGACAAGCAGCTCCCAGGACGTGGTTCACTGCAGCCAAATTCTAACATTCCCATCAGAGGCAACATTTTAAACTGCATGGATAATATTAAAATAGCCTCCACTTTCATAAATTCAACCTTGCCGGTATTTGTGAACACTGAATTCTGAAATCACGTCATAAATAAAAATTTTACAAGCCACCACCTCTTCTTTAAACTCAGCGATGGACCATAAAAGAATTATGAAGTTACATTTCTTCGAAATGTGCAGAGTCTCCGGAGACCAAGGGAGCCTTAGCAGATGCAAGAGGAAGGATGGTGTGTGGTCCCCGGGGGCCCGGGAAGCCTTTTCCAGAAGCCCAGCGATGCCTCCACATCTTGTAACTCCTGCAGCTTCACCCTTAAAATGAAACTCAGAAGCTGACAGATACGAAAGGATACTCGAAGAGAATGAGGGTGTGATAACCATTACCACACGCTCCTAGTGCTCAGCGCCATCTTGGAGACATCAATCCTTTTCCAGCTGTCCTCTGGCTAACACTGGCTGAGTGGCTCACGAGAGGGGACTGGGGGGGAGGGGGGCAGCATGACTGAGGCGCAGTCAAGAAGCTATAAACTGGATTGCACTCATCATTCTTTTAACTGATTTATCAAGGTCTATTTTGTGCCAGACAGTACTGCACATGGTATAAGGATTTCTAAATAGCATAAAGATCCGAACAGGCTTTTGGCGCCAGTCCTTGGAAAATGTGTGGTAAGGAAAAAGCAGGTGGGAGCAGCTGAATTTCCCTTTGCCCCCTTGGGGCTCCTGCTCCCACCCGCTCCCTCCCTCTCTCCAATGACTCAAACTCTTTCTCTGCCTCCACCAAATCTGCTTTAAAAAGAGTACCTGCTGTCAATCACTTACACCTCAGTACAAACTGTCCAACTGTTGTTCATAATGACAGCTTCCTCCCTGTTCATGTTCACTCTGCGTCAGGCCCACCCACACTGGGAACTCTCCATGCATTGGCTCATTTCGCCCCTACCGTGTTCTGTATTAGATGCGGCTTACAGTAGCAGTGGCTGCAGCCGCCTTGTGTTTCAGAATACCCTCAGCAGAGAAGCCAACGTTAGCTTGATAAAAGCCCTTCTGAATGGCCAAAACGGGCTTCCTGCCTCACCGAAGTCAAAGAACAAGTGCACACAGTGGTTCCACAAGGCCCTGCCTCAGTTGCCCCATCACTGACCTCCCCAAGCTCATCTCCCTGCCGTGCTCTGTGAGTTCCTGGGCTCGTCTGCCTTGGGGCCTTTGTACTGACTGTTACTTCTGCATATGGTCTTCCAGATGCCAGTGAGGTCACTTTCTTATTTCCTCTAAGTCTTTACACAAATGTCACCATCTCAGTGAGACTTTCCCTGACGACCCCCTTGACGCACACATGCACACACGCACACATGCACACACACACACTCCCTATCTTCCCTCCTGACTTATTTTTCTCCATAGCAATTATCCCTGCCTAAAACATATGATTTACTTATTTATTTAGTTTATCTTCTCTGCTTCGCCCCCAACTGTAAGCTCCCAAGGCCAGTGGCGTTTGTCCATTTTATTCACAGCTATAATTCCAGTGCTTGGAAAGTAAGCAGTCAGTAAACATTTATTAAATGAATAATCACACAAAGAACTTGTTTAAATGTAATTCCTTTCATTATTCTGTGGCCTCTGAGGGTGTTTCTGATGGGATATAGTACAGTTGGGCTTTGGCAAGGCAATGAGACTGGGTCAGACTAACAATTCCTTCCCTTCTACCAGACCTTGTCACCGCTCTATTTTTCTCTATGTGAAGAGAAAGGCTCTCTATGAAGAAGAGAGCATGGTTGTGAAGTACCAGGGAAATACTGTGGCCCCTTTTTAGAAGCCACCCACAATATCATGTGATTTCAAGGACAAAAGACATCCCTGTCTCAACACGGAATCTTTCTTAGCCCTCTACGTAATGGGGTGGAGAAGCTGGTTTCCAGAAAGAGTTAGGGACACAAACATTGTTGTCTACTTTCCTTTGTGTATTGTAAGGCAGCAGCATTTCAGGGTATTAATCCCGGGTGTACCTTTCTTGCCTGGTTTCCACAGGAGAGTGCCAAAGAAGCATTCCCACTGGCCCAGTCTGGTCTTCCCTGTGCCATACACTGATTGATCAGGCTCAGCTTTTGCGTCCACTGTTACGGTCAAGAGCGGAGGCTTGACATAGGGAAAATAACAGTTCTCCTTTGGGAGGTGGGTCATCGGAAAAGGAAAGAGAAAAAGGAGAGAGAGGATGATAGGGAGGTGAAACAGAGGGAACCTAGAATCTTCGCTCCAAAATATGCCTCCCTGACATTAAAATTATTTTGAACCCCAAGCATTTCAAAAAAAAAAAAAAAAACCCAGCAGGTGCAAGAAGAGCATCTTCCTTTTATTCCTGAAAGCAGGACTTTCTGATGGGATATAACACGGGCAGGCTTCCTTAGTAAGGCGGTGAGACTGGATTGGACTAATGATTCCTTCTCTTCTACCTTGTTACCGCCCTGTTTTTCCCATCTCCTATTCCATTTTCCATCATATGGAAGATGTCCCCCTATACCAGAAGGAAAGTAACTCTCATCATCAAGGAAAGCAAGTTAAGACTGAGAGAATTCTATATAAACGGCTCTTGTTAAAATTCTTATTCTCCCCCATGTCATTTCTATTCCACAATTGCTGCTCTTTGTTCAAACTAGTATCAAAGCATTTAGGTCTTACCACTTCTTTTGTGTCTTCGTTTCCTTATAAAGGCTCTCATTTCACATAAAACTTAGGTTAAATAAATTTGTATGCTTTTCTCCTGTTAATCTGTTTCATGCCAATTTAATTCTGAGGTCCAGCCAAAAACCCTAAGAAGATGACATTGTGTCTCACCTACAAAGCCAACAGGCAATGTACAGCGGAACCACATCCAGCCCAGCTGCAGCGACATAAGGTCTTCCACATTAGAAACTAATGGTCCCTACAGTCTTGAAGGCAACCCGAGGCTCTCACTCTTCCCTTCCCTCTCCTTCCCAAAGACGCTGCTTGACGTCTCAATCAGAAGCAATCTGAGAACTCAGTGATACCATAATAACATTTATATATGACTTTTTTACTTCATATATTTAGTTATCTCACTTGATTCCTCAAATTAGGTTTGTAATGTGAAAATAAGCTCAGAGATCCCAAGATGATTAACTTCAGAGCCCCAGGGTTAGCAAACACCAGAAGCAGAACCCACGCTCAGGTCCTCTGGCTCCAAGTCTGTACTCCTTGCACTAAATTGTGCTTTGTTCTCATCACGGAAACCTCAAGAAAATGTGTACTTTAAGTAAGAGAGTTGAAAATATTTTATCTACTTTCACATATACTCAGCGTTATGGGCAGATGCTAAAGTTTCTTGCCATCCCAAAATTTGATGAGTCAAGGCCCAGATCCTCAAATCAAGAAAATATGAAAATATGATATTTTCATATTCAAGACAGGAAAAGCTTTCAAACATTTATTGGAGTAGAGACGTGGTGTCAGTAGCATTCAACATACAGAGCTGTGCCTCCAACCCCATAGTTGCTTTGCTCATTCTACAAATTAGCATGCCATTCCTGAAGATCTCTCCCACATCTATTTACAAGTAGCTATGAATTAAAATCAGATGGCAATCTTGGGATCCAGCTGTTGCTTCTCCAGCTCACAAAATCTCCACCCACCCCCCAGAGTGCTAAATTACTACCTCAGTCCTCTTCGCTTAACCTCAAACTGGGTCACCCTCTAATCAAGAAAAATTAATGACTAGAAACATATTTTTCTTTTCCTCTTAATTAGAGTAATTCCACCCTGGCAGTAACTCTTGGATTGAAACTATGCTAATGACAAAGTTTTAATTCAGAGAAAAAGGACAAGCAATCAAAAGTAACTAGCCCATACTATTTCTGGTTAACTGCTAGTCAAGAGATCACACCGGTGGCCGATTTACCATGAAGCTAATGAGATGTCAGCTTCAAGGTTCCTCATTTCGACTGACTCTTACCAAGGCCCCAAGCAATAAGTTCACATGGTCATACACTTTTGTAAATTTTTCAGAAGTAAGATATTTTAAAAACAATTGGTGAAGATTAATTTCTCTTTCCATTCTAACTTTTCCTCCACCACCCCTCCCCTCAGATAGGGCAGCACTAGAGCAGCTGTGGGCATTTTGGGAATCTGGATAAGGGGCAGTATGGAATTCCCTTCCTTTGGGTTTAGTTTACAGTCATTTCCATGCATAGGTAAGTTAGGGCTGGCTGTCCTGGTGCAGAAGGGGCTTTCATGAATATTCCCACCACCTACAGGGCCCATTCACCCATGTCACAGAGCGGAAGGGTCAGAGGTCACACTGCAGTAGGTTGCTCATGTTGGACAAAATACTTAACCTCCCGGAACTTCAATATCTCATCTTTAAAATAAGAATGATGATGTCACCTATCTCAAAGACCAACGTGATTTATTAAAATAGATTATTAACACTAATGTTACTCTATTCCAGGCATGGCAGTACTTTCTCAACATACATTATCTCAATTAACCCCAAGCTTAGAGAAATTAGGTAATTTATCAAAGGTCATGCAGCTGCAAAATTGAAGATCTAAGAGATGAATATGAGCAGTCTTTTAACCACTATGCTCCATGAGGGCTCACCCTAGATGCTCAATGTTATCATTAATGGCTAACATTTATATGAAACTGGGCCAAGCCAAGGCCAGGCACTCATTGGAGATTGATGGCAACCAAAGACAGACAGGTCTAGGCTATAGTCCAAAGAGCAAGCTAGGTATCAGGAGCTGCAGGGAAACACTAGCAAACAAAACCACCACGTGCCAAGCATCGTGCTAAACACACTACATGTATTTAATGGGAGCCTTTTACACTTATTAATATTTTGCCAGTCTGCTACATTCATGTATTCATGTCAGGTATGTAAATTGCTACACTCCTGGAAAGCAATTTGATAACATATATCAGGATTCATGAAGACATTCATAGCCTTTGACACATTAATCGCACAGTTAGAAATGTATCCTAAAGAAGCCTTTGAAAGGGACCAAAAGATCTGTTTACACAAAGATGCTCACTATGATGTTATTTATGGTGCTAAAACTCTGAAAGCCTCTGAAATGACCAAAGCAGGGAATTGATAGGTAAATGATGACACTTCACCTTGCTGGAATAACATGGGCTCATTGCAGTGATTCATGGGGTGTATGTGAGAACATGGGCAAGCATAGCACATGTGAAAAAGGGTTTGATGGCAATTACATTGTTTTTGCAACTATGGATCTGTGTGGATACTGGCAAGAAACAAAACCAAAAGGTACTGTGGGAGATCTCATTCTCCTTATATCCTACCGTGTTCTTATTGTGGTGATAAAAAGTTGGGGAAAACAGAACCGGCAAAGACCAGTAGGAGAGGAGCAGTCAGAGGGATAAAGAGCAAAGGACTAGAGAGAATTCCAGTGACGAGCTCAGCATTGGTCTACCAGCCAGACCAGGACTCCGGCCTCTCCACTCTCCCAATCACAGCACTCAGCAGAGCAGCACCCCAAATTGCTGCATCTCGGTTTCTTAAACTGTCCTATTTTACTTAAATGTACTATTACCTGTTCTAGCCATCTTCTGCGGTTGTTGGGAAGGTCCAAATAATGTTGTTTCACTTCATTTAAGGACATTTTTCTGGCACTGAAATGAAGACATTTTGCAGAGTCAGTGGTACAGTACAGTCCTTCCATTCCAGATTTTGGGGTAAAACAGGTTTAACAGCTGGTGCCTAAGTCCCCAGCTGTAAGTGTTCAGATGTAATGGCCTGGCTGCCTCCCATACTGTTGCAAATCACAAGCCCAAGTCAAGTCACTTATTGCGGGAGGTGTCTTCTCTGCCCTTGTTCTCTCCAGTGCACCTGTCTTGGCACGTTGGCCACCCACTTCTTGAGGACCAAGAAAAGGACAACTTCCTTTTGAGCTGCCATCGAAAGGATAAAATCCAATTCTCCCACCTGGCTATCCCTGACTTACACCACAGTGGGTGCAGGACATATAGCCAGAGCCAGTTCTGAAGCCACCCAGGCACACCCTCAGTGTGAGCTGACCCGCAAGCCCAGAGCCTCATCTCTTCTCAGTCTCGCCCCCTCCAGAGGACCCAAAGCTAGGGATGGAGTGAAGCCTTTGAGCTGAATGGCTTTCCCTAGTTGCTGCCTAGCAGACTCCAGTTATCTCAAACACCAACCTATAGCAGGGTTCCTCAACTCTGACACTCTTGACATTTGGGGCCAGCTAATTCTCATAGGAATTGGGCATTGTAGGCTGTTTAGCAGCATCCCTGGCCTCTGCCCTCTAGATGCCAGGAGCACTCCTCCACCCTATTTTGACAATCAAAAATGTCTCCAGACATTCCCAAATATGCCCTAAGGGACTAATAGCCCCACTGCCTCCTCTAGTCCAATGCAGAAGGATTTTCTCTTCCATCTATATATTCCTGTAGTGTGTGTATGTTATGTGACACACGTGTGTGTGTGTGTGCGCGCGCGTGCGCATGCGTGTATCCCTTTGTCCTCGTCATTTTGTTCTATGGTTAATTTTCTACATGTCTCTCTCTGGGGGCAGAGCTTAGTTTCCCTAAGGCAGAGGCTGTATCCTGAACATCCCCAACACCTGGCACAGGGCGTGGCACTGAACAGGTGCTCAGCAAATCCTGTGGAGTTCAGCGATGGCTTGGTGCATCCCAGGACCTTTCGGAGATAAAAGATAACCCCAACCTGGAGTTGTAATACACTGTTCTCTCCTGAATGGGGGTGAGAAGTGGATGGTGTATGTATTTACTGGGGAGAAAAAAACTAGACTTTATATTTTTTGCTGCTACATTCAAGAAAGTCTGGATTTGTGTTGGGATTACTTTCGATAAGTTTCTAGTCTGAATCTGGCAAAAAAAAAAAAAAACCCATGGGACTAAACAGCCTAATTCCAAAAGAAAAGACAAGAAGGAACACTCCCAATGCCTCAAGGCATTGATTTATAGTTGGCAAACTCTCCCTGACTCAGTCTAACGCTACTTACACTAGATGTCCTGTGAGTCCCCAGTGAACAGACTAACAGTGAACACATGCTCAACCCAGGACTCCAGGGATTTGGGTGAGCCGTGGGGCAGAGGCCACTATAACCAGGGACAGAATGCACTGGCGTTCAGACCAGATTCCAAAAAGATGGATTCTGAGTTGCCTCAAATGCTCTTAAGAAAAAAAAAAAAAAACCATTAGAAAAGTGGATGTACTTTCTGTTGGATAAGCAATACCTTTCCCTCCAGCAAATTCTACGTAAATAACCTTGATGTAGAACACTTTGGAAAGAAATGACCTTCCGACAGATAAATGGAGCCTTTGAGGAATTTTCTTAAGATTTTAAATGAGCTTGGAGAGTGTGCAAAGTATCTCTGCCCCGCCCTCACTGAATTAGTGAGCGGGCAGACCACACTTCCCTTTTAACAGGAATGAGTGGTTTCAGGGAGGCCGAAGCCAGCAGCGGGGTCAAAGAGCCCTGCTTTCCCCAGTGTCCTCTGCACTCCTGGAGCCCACCGCCCCCTCCCACCAAGCTCTGGGGCAGCCGAATAGCCCAGGCACTTGCCGCCTCCCACCCTGGCCTAGCAAAAATAGTGTCCTGCACAGAAGTGTTGGCCCCAAAGCTTCTTGGTTCCTTCTTCCAGTAGAGTTGAAAGCCTTCAAGTGGGGACTGGGAGAAAGCAGGGGGCGGGGCCTGGGCTGCATCCAAGAACCCCCAGCAGACTCCCTTAAGTGAAACCAGCCTATAAAGTGTATATGGTCAGCAAGGGCCCTCAGCCCCCAAATAAATACCTTCCCCCAGAACACTGAGTCTGGAAATTCCTCATAAGGGTTTAAGGCTCACACACCTGGTTGATACACTAGGGAGATGTAATAAATAACCCTCAGAACAGTCTCTGTAAAGTGCAAACCACCCCTCACTGGGGTCATCTTCCCCTTCCCCACCCCCGACCTCCCTCTACCAGTGATAGTTCCTCCTTGTCCTTTACACTAGAGGTTAAGTGCCCCTCCTCAGAGAGGCCTTCCCTGTCCACTCTGTCCTAAGTCCCCATGGAACTCACCATTATGGCCCCCTCCATGCTGGGATCTCATCTCTGGTGTGACTACCTATCTCCCCACTCGACCGTAAACTCCCTGAAGAAAGGGGTTGTGCCCATCTTGCCCACCTGACTTATGCCATGCCCAGAAAAGTGCTTGGGGCATAACAGGCTTTTCTGGAATATTGCTAAATTCATTCATTTATTCATTAACCAATGAAGATTCTCCTCCAGAGAAGGCACTGACCACTGGGTAGAGGGAAGTAGGACAGATGCCGATGCCAGGCATGCTGGGCTCGGTCCTCCCAGTTTCATGCCATGACAGGTAAGTGAGCGGGCATGCCCACAGACCAAGCATGGGATTCCTGCTTGTAATAGAGTCTGTGGCTAAAGCAAGAATATAGGACTCTTAGCATGGTATGACTTGTACCCAAGGCCATAATAATAAACCCGAGGTAACATGGTTTGCTAAAAGTAGTTGTTGCGACCAAAACATACGGCTAGAGTTTCAGGGGAAATTCTACAGAATATGGAAGAGAGCCCAGGTATCTGGGAAATCTGTTTCGGGGCTTCTACCAACTTGTAGGCTCTCAACCCAGACAGGCTGGTAACCAACATCACCACCTGAGAGCCTCTCTCACGCTGAGGCTTAGCTTGGATTTTTGCTGAGACCTCTATCATCTAAGTTCAAGGCTATAAAATATAATTTGTACCAGACATACCTAAGTGTCTATTCTTAAAGCCAGACCTCTGTTAGACTAACCCAGAGGGACTGGAAGAAGGGAAGAAAATGTGATAAAGGAAAAAGGCACTAACAAGTTCTTGAAAAGGTTGAAAGACAAAGTTGACCAAATTTGTTTGTGGACCAGAATGGGGCCGTGCCCCTGCTGCCCTAGGGAGCTAAGGGACAGAATGGGCACCCCCACTTCATTATTCCATTCTCATGTGTCTTGCTTTTGTCCCCCTAGAGGATTAATGTGTAGGAAGACTGGTGTCCTGAAACATGGGTAAAAGCAGCATAGCCTGGAAATTGAAGAACAGAGCTCAATAAATCAATCAGAGACTACCTAAGTCATGACTCATGTACCTAAGTGCAAACACTGGACCTGCCGCGACCCTTCCCCCTCAGAGGACACGCCGAAGCAGCCAAACAAGAGCAGGCTAATTCAGCAGCCAGTGAGAACACCGTGATAACCACGCCTCCAACGTAAGAACTCTTCCAGATAAGTCTAAAAAGCACATTAAGTTTGGACCCATCAAATATTAAGCTCAACAGGTTTCATTAGTTTCCTCAAGTGTACTCTTTTATAGAAAACTGAACACAAATTCTATTCAGGTGATGTCTTTGAATACCAAAACCCACTTTTCGTTTTCAATCTCAAACAAATGAAAGAAAACGGAATACCAAGTTTGAATTCTGAACATCTTGGCAACTCTGGGCCAGCTGAAGGTTTCAAGATGGATTCTCATTTGTCTTCCTCCAAACGTTTATGTTCTATAGGTTTCTAGATAATAAACTAAAAATGGCACGAGCTCTATGGAGCACACAGCTCAGTGAGGTCTTGGCCAGTAAGTTTTAAAAATAGTACTGTCAGACTCTAATAGAGAATTTAGAGGGGTTTTTTCTTTTCTTATTTTTTTTCTTTTCTTACTTTTTTTCTTTAATGTGGCATTAGTATGCAACATTCCTCAGATGGCTCTAACCAACTGCAAATAACTAAAAGGCATGTAAAATCTGGTAAGATAGAGCTGCTTCTCTCACTGACAATACAGAACAGTGACCTCTAAATTTAACCCATTAATATCTGAGCCTTTCCAGCCTCAGATATGTGTGAAATGTCACCAAAAGATATACACAAGAAAATATCTAGGCAAAAACACATAGGAACCAGTGAGCAGCTTCAGGGATTTTTGCTGAAAATGTGGATTCTCTCTACCCAGACCTCAAATAATATATTACTTGAGACTTTGACCTAAACTCTGTTTGTGAAGTGCACCATATTCCTAAAGTAATTAGGCCTAAGTAACCTCCAATCAAAGCAGCGTTGGGCTGATTCTCTCTCTACCCACCTAAAATTTTCAACCAAGGCTCAGATTTTAAGTTACGAATGCAAAGCTATGCAGAAGTATTCTTTCTTTATATACCTGTTCTGCATAACAAATTACCCCAACACTTATGGTTGAAAACACCCATGTTCTTCTGTTCATGATTCTGTGGATTCTGAGTTGGGGAGGGGATCAGCTGGGTGGTTCCCATTTGGAACCTCTCATGCAGTTGTGGAGAGAGGTGGGGCGGCTCTCATCTGAGCCTAACTGGGTCGGACATCCAAGGCGGCTGTTGGCCGACAAGCTGGGGGCATTCTTTGAATCTAGTACCTCTACGTGGCCTTTCCATGTGGTTTGGGCTTCTCAGAGCTTGACAGCTAGGATGTGAGCCGGAGCATCCAAGAATAATTGTCTCAAGAAACAAAAGCAGAAACTACACAGTTTCTCCTTAACTAACCTTGGAAGTTCTGCTGTGTCATTTCTACTGCATTCCATTGGTTGCAAGTGAATCACTGAGGCCAATAAGGTTCAAGAGGAAAGAAATTTGTTCCACTTCTCAATTTGAAAAACATCAGAGTTGGTGGCAAGTTTTAAGCTTGCCACAGTGCCATCAGAAAATGACTGCCCCATTGCTGAGGTCGGAGCTGGCCTAGGCCACATCTCCCTCAGACAACGCCATCCTTCTTCACATACGTTATGTTGTCTAGCAATCTCACGGCTATCCCCTGAGAACCCAGGCAACAGTTCCCTTCCTCTATGAATCAATCACGTGTACCCCTAATTCCCTCCCTGGACCCAGCTCAGGGAAAGTACGTGCCAGCTAGACCCATGCTGTACAGTTGCAGAGGTTGTACACTGCATAAAGGCCACCAGCCAAGGTGGCCTAGTCACACACCCTGCTCAGGGCTGTGTCTACCCATGGAGGCTATTTTGCCTAATTTGTACTATACAGACTAGCAGCCCTGGGTGCTCAGCCCTGTCTCAGAGACCTCCAGCTCCCACTGTCATATACTCTCTAGTTTCTTATCAAACTTACTGCTCTGCAGATGGTGAGAGGAAGGATAAAGTATACCTTCTGCTCAGCAGTCAGCAGTGATACCACTAGAATGTACAAAGTGCTGGCAGAGAGCAGATGGGCAGATGCCTCTGACTGAGGAGGTAAAGAAAGGCTTCAAGCAAAGACAGCCTACAAATGGGCAGAAAGGATGCCTCCAATCCGAGTTAGTGAAGAGGAGGCAGAAGGAGTCATTCTCCGCAAAGGGAATGAAAATATAAAGGGATTAAAGGGAAGATATCACCAAGTAATGGTACAGAGTCACCTTTGGAAGGAGCACAGATTGGCACAGGAAGGGGGGAGATTAGGCAAGAAGGAAAAATGAGGGAGGCCGCAAGACTCTGTGGACAAGGGCCCTCTCCTGAGGGGTAGCAACTCCTGCCACCATCCTCCCAGATACCCTCAGAGCTCCCCTTCAGCTCTGTGAGACTCTCCTCCAGCCTCTCTGTGCTTGATGGGTCACATCTGCAGAGGGATGTGCTTGGGCAACTGGAACCACTTTGGCCACACACTTGGAGGTCTGGAAAAATCTAGATTTTTCAGTGGAGGGAGCTGAGACCCTCCAGGTACAGAAACGAGAGAGCCCAGCACTCTCGCCTTGAGGCAGGGCAAACTCTGTGGAGTGATTTCTGTTCCATACCACCCCACAGGATAGGAGGGAGGCTAGAACATCACCTGGAATCTCACCCACCCCTGCTTAGCTTCCCTCCTTCCCCGTCCTGCTGCCCCCACACCCCTGTCTCCCCTGGGAGAACATACATAATAGTAACTTCACATGAATCCTCATCTCGGGACAAGGAGCCCAGCCTGAGGTGTGAGCAAAGTGCCAGTAACCATTCTTGGTTTGATTTTAACCTAACTAGGCCTAAGTAACCTCGAAACAAAGCAGCAATAGGCTGACTCTCACTATTCTTCCCACTCCCCCAAAACAGCAAGACTCAGATTTACTGCACTGCAGCAAGAACACTCACAAACATTGACCCAATCCCATCATGGTAAAATCGGGCCTTAACACTGAAACCTGATCCTTATTTTCTTGGTTTTTTTGTTTGTTTGTTTTTACCTTTCAGGAGGTAACAGCGGACCTTACAGCACCCCTGAAATCACCAAATTGAGCCGGATCAGACTGGTCTCAGAGGTTTACGCAGGCATAGAAAGCCAACAAAAGAACAATACACACCTACAGGTGGCCGGAACCTTTGTGCACAGACCAGGTTCCCGTGGACAGTATTCAGAAGCCGGGACTGCCTGTTAATTTACACTTGGTGCAGCACCTCATCTCTCCCGATCAGACCCTGCCAACGTAGAATTCCTTCACACTTTCTCTCACCTGCTTTCTTCCTTACCTTAGGTGACTTAGCTCCAAGATTGTCCAAGCCACACTCCCAAATTAGAATGAATAAATATGTATCATTTCTCTTTACCATTATCCTTTAAATTTGCTCTAAGTCTTTTATTCCAGGAGACCGATCTGAGCCTTGCAGAGTGAAAAGGACTCTCACTGTGGGAGGCCATTCTAGTTCTTTCAACGTGCGATTATCACCGAACTGAGCCTGGCGGGTCCACTGCCTGTTGCTCACAGAGAAGCCGAAATCGGAGGCATCAGGTATTCACAGAGAAACCGATGTATTCCTCAGGCCAGCCAAACAGGAAGACCGAACTCGGGAGCCCCATGGAACCTCAGCAGCTACAGAGGAGGGAGCCACCAGTCACCCTGCTTCGCCCTAAGCGGGAGTAATATTCAAAACACTTGACAGTATAGAATGGGCACCAATCAATTAGAATGGAGGGCAGCTGCAAACAACCGATATCCCATGGTTCTGGAATTCTCGGTCATGAAGAAAGTGGCCCTCTGTAACCTCTAGGTTACTAGAGCTCAAAGATAACATCTTCAATTTCTTTGGCAGTTACCTAGTACCAGATGAAAGCAATCCCAGGTCTGTCATTTACTATCTGGGTGTCCTCACAAATTAATCTTCTGAGCTTTTGTTTCTCCTTCCACGGAATAGAATAATAATAGTATCTTTAGTAGGGTTTTTGTGAGGATTAAGCAAGATAAGCACATAAAAATATATACTAATGTTGACATGCTAAAGGGATATACCACAAAAAGACTTTAAAATGTACAGTGCCTCAAACACAAAATATTTCTTGTTCACATGATAGACCTGAAAATGTGAACCTCAAGTTGGCATTAGACTTACTCTACCTGGTAATTCAAGAACCCAGACTCACTCCACCTTTGGCCCTCAGGCCCTGCGGTCATCTGCATCCAGCCAGCAAAAGGAGAGGGGGTGAGGATACACACCCATTCCCTTAAAGAACTCGGCCTGGAAGCAGTAGCCATCACTTCCCCTCACAGTGCCATGGAGGAACTTGGTCATATGTCGCTCACTGCAAGAGTCTGCAAAGTGTACTTGAGCCATGTGCCTGGTTACAGCTGAATTGCTTTAGGGGAAGCAGGGACTCATTCTGATAGCTCGGTTCTCTGCCCCTGCGCTCTGTAATAAAAGCCATTGTTGTTATTGTTCTTTCTGTTGGGTAAGCTAATAGGTGTTTGCTGGTTGCTTGAACGATTCCTGGAAAAGGGGGAAAAATAAAGACAGAAAATGGATGCTGCAGGATAGAAACAAGAAGAAATAATAGACGTAAGTTGGGAGAGGAGCAGGTAAATGAGTGGTACACAGACGCAGGTTGTAGAGGGAGTAGTCATGCCCACTGCATTAGAAAATACCATAATCCTGCCCTTCCCAAGACTCTTCACCAGGACCCTGAAGCATGCACAGCTGTCTACCCACAGTCACAGCACTCAGTCGGTTTGAGAGTCTCCTTTATGATCAACACACTCACGGAGTGGCAAAAAAAAAAACCCTCTCTTGCCTTAAACTCCAGGTTGTTTTAAATATTCAATCTGAACTAATTTACATTCTCAGCTTTGATGGGTTAAGGGCCAGAGGAAAAAGTCTGCCACTCTAACTACATCTGAGGAGTGTGCTAAATTCTTGTGGATGATAATTAGCATCCAGCTTCTTTACTCTGCCCATCCCGTATTTTCAAATCAATTGCTCAGCATTAGTGATTCTGCTGGGATTGATTTAATAGTCTAATATGAAGTCTCAGCCCTTCTGTACAGGTTAATTACATGTGGTCTTATACATTCTAATTTAAAATACTGCCTTTGCAATTATCATCAGCGCTAAAATGGAGCACAAGTAATGAAGCTGGGCTCCAATTTTTTTCCAGAAGTAATGAATTGAAAAAAAAAATGACTTTTAATTTCTTTGGCACTTACCATTTCAATCTCTCTTCTCTTCTGCAGGAAATATAAATCATAGTTCCCTCCTTATTTCAGATTGTTATGAAAATAGGCAAGATTGCCTTCGACAAAGCAGAAGCCTTCAATTTTGAAACAGCCAAGACGTGATTATCTGGGTTTTGACCAACCAGAAAGGCCCGTTCCCCTCTCCTACTGCCCCAGTAGGTCTAAATTGATGTGTGAATTTCTGTATTTGACAAATATTTACATGGTGTTTACTATGTGACAGGTATTGTTTTTGAGCTTTATAAATATTAACAACCCTATGAGGTACTATATTAGTCATGTAATAAATTACCCCCAAAGTGAATCCACTTAAAACAACAAACATTTTTTTATCTCACAGTTTCTGTGGGTCAGGACTTGGGGAGAAGATTATTGGGTGGTTCTGACTTGGGGTCTCTCGTAAGGATGAAACTATTGGTCAAAGCTGCCATCATCTGGAGCTGAAAGATCCACTTCCAAGTTCACTCACGTAGTTGTCGGCAGCCTCAGTTTCCCCCCATATGGACCTCTCTACAGACTGCTGAGTGTCCTCACTTCATAATCTGGCTTTCCCTAGAGCAAGTGACCCAAGAAAAGGGGAGGCAGAGAGAGAAACAAGGAACAAAGTTGAAGCCCCAGTATCTTTTATAACCTAATGTCAAAGTGATACACTGTCACTTCTGGTGAATTCTCTTGGTCACACAGACAAGCCTGGTGCAATGTAGGAGAGTTCCACCCAAGGGTGTGAATACGGTAGGTGAGGATGACTGAGAGCCACCACAAGTAGATGTTATTATTATTCCTGATTTACAGATGAAGCAATGAAGCACAGATAAGTGAAGTCACTTGCCCAAGTCACTGTTAATAATGGTACAGTCAAGATTTCGATCTGGTGGTCATTCTGGCTCTAGAATCTGAGCTCCGAACAACAACTCACACACAAAATAGTGTGCACTCATTTAACACAGAATTCGGAAGCAGCTGATAGGCCATTCAATAGTGTTTGTTCTAAAGTAATAGTTGATGAGATGGGCATGGACAATAGACTAGTGGTTACCAGAGGGGAAGAGGACAGTAGACATGGTAAAGGGGGTAAAATATGTAGTGACAAAGGAGCTCTAACTATGGGAGGTGAACACACAATGTAAATATATATTTGCCTTACCTTTAAAATGTACAGCTGAAACTTATTGGATTTCATTAACCAGTGCAACATATAAATAATAAATAAATAAATAAATAAATAAATAAATAAATAAATAAATAAATAATTTTTAAAAATAGTTGATGAGAAACCTTTGCTTAGGATAAAAGGTCTAAAATATTCATCATCATCAAAAAACACCCCTTAGAGTCCCCTGGCCTCTGTTGTGTGAGGTTAAATACTCCCATTTCCTGAAAATTTCTTATTTTCTTGGAAAATTCATTGAACAGCTGTCACTATCACTAGATTTATTCTAAATATTATGCCTTACATGGTACCATTAACTTGTTTCTTCCTCTTCAAACCTCTGAGGAGACAGGATTCCTCTAATCACTATCAGCTCTATGTCAGGATTGCTTGTGCTAAAACCTGTTATTAACCACGTACACTCTTCACTTCCAAGGGCCACACAACCCAATCCCTCTGGGAGTCCCTGTTACCAGCTCTAGTTTCAGATGCACATCTGTACGTCTCTGACATGTGGATCAGACAGGATCATGGACCAGGGTTCAAGAAGGATTGAACATCAAGGGATCTTCCAATGGACTATAAATGGGATTTTGCTAGCCAGGTTCTAGGTACTTTACATACATTATTTTATTCTCCTATATTCTATAAATGCAATCATGATAACCATGATTCATAGCTAAAAGAGATTACAAGCTTACTATGTGTTAAGTTCTCTAAGTGCTTCATGTACATTAATTTATTTTATCCTCATACAAACCTGAGAAGTAAATTTGATTATTGTTCCCCCATTACACATGAAGAACCTGAAGCTCAGAAAGGTTAAATGACCACCTGAGCTGAGTCACACAGAGCTGGAGGTCAAACCCTAATATATTTTACTACAATGGCTGTCTTCTGTCTATCTGAACAAGGAGGGGCAGGGACAAGTTTTTCCATTTTCATGCAGAGCAGATGATTGCTACCCCAACCTACCCTCAGGACCTGTCCTTTCACATCCAAATGGTCCATCAGAGGATTTTTCTAAACCAAGACAGTTCCTTATCTAGAAAAGATTCTGGGCCAGGTGTTAAGATGCCTTTTTTTTTTTTTTAACATTTCTTCACTAACAAATAAAATAATAAATCAGGGGGTTAGCAACCATCTTAAAAGACCAGATAATAAACATTTTCAGCTTTACTTCTGGGCCATATGGACTGTATCACAACTACTGAATTCCACCATTGTAGAAAAAGTAGCCGCGAACAATACGTAAATTAATGAGCATGGCTGTGTTCCAATAAAACTTTATTTATGGACATGGAAATTTAATTTCATATAATTTTCTCATCATAAATTATTCTTCTTTTGATTTTTTTTAACCACTTAAAAATGTAATATCCATTCTGAGCCCATGGGCACCTCAAAAACAGATGGCCTTTGTTTGCTGACCCTTGCAATATACAACAGAGGAAGTGAGAAATTCTCCCAATGAATTAGTAACATGGATTTTAACAAATTAACAAATAGCCAATTCTTGGGAAACACACTCTCTGGGGATTGTTTTGAATGTAAATGTGCAGAGATAAAGTCAAGTGAAGTAGTTTCTCACTTTTCACACACTTCCTAAAAGACCGCGGGGGTGGGCAGTCTATGAGCAATGTGACATACACTCCGTGAATCCTGCCTTTGTGACAGAGTTTAGGTTTGCATTTTATCTCTCCCATTCGATCAAAACAGGGCTTGAGTTCTGCTCACCTGTGTGTCCCCACACCATCTTCTTAGGGCATCTCCCTAAACCTTAAACACAGCCAAGGGCCATATTGTCCAAGCCACAAAGAGAAACTCAAAGCCTGGCAAGGATTTTTTTTTTTTTCATATCGTGGATTCTTTTATGTGAAAAATTCAACGAGGATATAGAAATCAAATCACATTTAGTTAAATGTTTAATAAAGCCTCTTATTTTAAAATATTAAAATTATATAAAATTGGGTCTGTACTGGAAAATCCTGGACATAGAACCATCGTGAATATGGAAGGCTTTCAGTAAGTGTTAAATAAGAAAGAAAGGAAGGAAGGGAATTTAAAGAAAAGGAAGAGAAGAGAGAGAGAGGGGGAGTGGGGAAGAAGGCAAAGGAGGCAGTGAATGAAGGAAGGACAGAGGAAAAGGCAGAATATAGACTAGTTCTTATCAGATTCTTCCTAACGTATTCGATAATTTATTTGATAGAGAGCTGCTATCTAATAAAGTCTAAATCAATGATTCACACCACGTCATTTTTGAGTAATGTGCTATTTTTCCAGAAATACCATCTTTACTTCCTGTTCAACTACCTTTTATAATAATGAGGGAAATTATTTATATTTATGCATATGTCTGGAAAGCGCCTTTGAGAATTACAAAGACTATAAGAAGAATATAAGCATGTCAAGATTATGCTCAGTCTTTTTATTCAATTCATTAAACTGCCGCTGGAACATAGAAGAAGATAACCAGGCTTCTCACAATACACAATACAAGTTTCTGTGACAATGGGACCAACCCCACTAGACACTGAGTTTTGGAAGACAGGGACTATCTTATTCATTTTGGTGCTTTGGGGACCTGGCACTAGAAGTCACTTGGTAAATGTTTGTTGAGTGAATGAAAAGTAAATGAGGGCAATGTTTTACCTTAAGAGAATTAAAACCTATTTTCTAACAATGCAATAGCACTTGAACAAGGCACGTAAGATATGAGAAACCCACGAGAATTGAACGGCAGAAAACAAAGATGAGTGTTTCAGATGTCAGGGATGGTAAAACCAGAGGGATACTCTTGGGCTTAGAACAAATGCTCCTCATAAGAGATGACTTGATGATAAGCCAACTAAATTCATGAGAAAAGAATGCCTTAAATTGCCTCAGGCGGAAGCAGGGCTGAGTTAGAATCAGCATTTTCTAGGATAAGTAGAAAAGCAAGGGAATCAAAACACTACTGTCGTATCAAAGTTGGAGCTATTGTCAAAGCCATGTTTTTATTTTTCAGAGAAAATTAAACCAGGCCACAGAAAAGTGAATTTGGTATTAGGAAGGAGACACACTCCCTGTGCAGTTTATCTGAGCACCAGGATGAATATTCACCTCATTCAAGCCAGGCAAACCACTTCGGCAGATGGGGTGATCTGAGACAAATCATTTCCTTTTTCTCATATACTTATCCTACACCGTAGTTAAGAGAGATGACCAAAACCGGCTGGCTGATCTTCAAATCCATTTCCTCTTCTTCCTGGGTATGCAGACAGACTACATGTCCCAGAACCCTTTGCAGTAGGTGTGCTTATGTGATTGAAATCTAACCAACAGAATGTGAGTGGAAGTGGTATATGCCGCTTCCAAATGTAGCCCATAAAACCCTCCACTAGTGTTGCTCTATGCTTCCCCAACTACCATCTTCTTCTAAACAGGCACAGTGACCTTGGAAGCCATGTGTTGAAGATGGCAGAGCCACAATATGGAAAAGGCCTAGGCTCCTGATGATTCATTGGTTGAGGGCCACCTACTAATCGTGATCACTATCTCAGATATTCTATTAGTTTACTAGGGCTGCCATGAAAAGCAGCACAAAACTAGGTGGCCGAAATGATTGTAAAATGACTATCTCATAGTTCTGGATGCCAAAGGTCCAAGATCATGGTCTAGGCAGAGGTGGTTTCTTCTGAGGCCTCCCTCCTTAGCTTGTATATGTCATCATATGACATCATATGACACCAGTCATATTGAATTGGTGGCCACCCTAATGACCTCATTTTAACTTAATTGCTTTTTTTAAGGCCTTATCTCCAAATACAGTCACATTCTGTGGTAGTGGGAGTTAAGACTTCGACATATAAATTTGGGGGGGAACACAATTCAGCCCATAACACATGGCCACGCCCAACATCAATGGAACAAGGAAGTAGACACCACTCACCATAGCAAAAGTAGGGAAAGAAGCAAGAACTGTGAGCAAATTAACATAACCTGCCACTGGAGACAATGATGATACAGTGTTATAAATGCCAAGATGGAAACGGAACAGGATATAATCAGGATATAACAGGATATAATCAGGATATAACAGGATATAATATCTGGCATTCACATCCCTCCAGGATCTGACCCCGAGTGCCTGTCCTTCCTGATCTCATCAGCTTTACTATAGAATAGCACTGAAGCTCTGGACAAATGGGCAATGACAGTTACAACGTGATATAGTAGAAAGAAATGTACCTAGATCCTAAAATCTGTTGCTTTCTACATGATACTGTGGTTTCTCATCTAGCATGAGCCAAAAACCATCCATGTGATCCTGAGAAAATCATTTTTTCTCTTAGGATCTATCATTTTATTTCTAAGATGAGGAAACAGACTCCAAGGTCCCTAAGATTCTTTGACCTGGTTTCCTTGCTTTGCAATGTGTGTTCCACAGAACATCAGCCCCAAGAGATGCCATGCAAATGTTTCCATGAACAGATACACTTGGAAAACACTGCATACAATATCTCTTTCCTAGAATACCAAAGGTTATGAAAAGTCCTGCAATAAAAATTTTTTAAACCTGTTTTACTTCAACGGATTCCCAGATGTATTTGGCCTAAAAATTTCTCTTTCTGCCACTTGTAACGTAGCCCAGAACCAATGAAATAACTCCCTAACTACACACACACTTCAAGTTCGATTTTTTAACATCTCTGTCCTGTTTCTCCTCCCTGTGCCCAGAGAGCATGGTGCTCTGCAAACCCTTGCATCTGAGCCAGAAAGTCCCACAGACTATGATGTGGTTCCCTCTCACAGGACCCACTTGCCAAAACCCAATCTTTCCCATTCCCTGAAAGCATCAAGAACAGAGCAACAAAAGCACCAGGCACCACACATCCCATTGATACGTGGGGACTCCATACTTATTCCCAATGTTACTCAAAAGAGTCTTCACCTTCTTTGGGGAAACTCTCTCCAGTCTGTAGCATGTTTTCAAGCTATTTTTAGTAATGGCGTATCTTTGTCCTTTGTGGGAGAGATTTGAGTTTTTGGAAACAATAAATGTCTACTGGAGCCAATTTAGTGAATATCTTGGGGAACGAAGCTGAGAAATACTGTTCTGTATCAAAAATGGAGAAGACAATTCACCTCATGTTTCTGTCAGGCCCCTTCTCATCTGGCCCCCAGGTCTCTGGAACAAGAATAGTCACTCCAACGAGATCTCCCACACATTCTGGAATCTCCACACACCATATGCTGAGACGTCTGTGGCTCCTTTGAATGGCAAACAATTGTGTCCACTTGTTTGCTTTGTTCCTTTATTTGGCCCCTCGTCTGAACAGAGATGCATAATCCAGTGTTTCTTGCACTGAGAGTTCTCATGGGGCCGTTCATGTTTCTCTGGCCAGCTATTGTTCGGAATTCAGAAGACTATCCCCAAATTGCACATTCACATCTTTAATTGAGCCGAAACCATTCTTCCTCTCTCCCCTTATTCTCTGCACACGATCACTCTGCCTCTCTCTGGCTTTGATCCCAGGGTGAGGACTGTTTTGTTTTCTAACACTATTCCTGTTATTCAGTAGTCAGCATGTGCTTTCTCTTTCCCTCAAATAACATTTAATTGCTTGAACACAACTTTTTCAAGGAGGCAAAGGAGTGTTCTTTGAAGATCTAAATTATCCTCAAAGCCGGTCTCTCAACATTGCTGAGATTTGTGCTGACTTTTAATAACCAGAACATGAAACAAAAGAATGAAGTTTTACACCACCTTCTCTGAGAGCACTGTAACTATGACTATATAGCCAGAGATTGTCAGAGGTAGAAGGCAATGTAGAGGTCACAGAGGCTTAGTGGGCTCCACACTTTTTACTTATGGGGCTCATTTCAAACAGAGCTTCCAGAGTCCTGAATATTAAGCAAAAGCCACGAGAGCTTCTCAGAAAGTTTAAATCTCAGGATTGGCTTTAAATGCTTCATTGTTTACAGATCTGAAGTAGCTGACATTCCTCTGTTCTTGGATTTTGATCACAACTCAAAAATACAGATATTTTACTGATGACAAAAGTGAGGCCCAGAGAGACTCAACTAATACCTGACAAAGTCAGAAATAGACTCTTAGCCTCCTGGTTCCTACCACCAGGTGTAGCCCTACATCTAGCTATTGATGGTCACAGTCAGGACCTCATGATGTTTATTGTAATGTCCTCGTTTACTGCTAGTATCATCATAAAATGAAAGCTAGTCTGCAGAGTTGTATCCTTTGACTGTCTGAAATCAATTTCTACTCAGGCTAGGAAGTACAGTAGCAGGTTAAAACCCAAAAACGAGAAGACTCTATCTCACAAATTATTCATCAACAACAATAAAGGGTCAATATTTATTTCAATTTCAAAAGGAAATAAAACTTGTTATGAATCAAAATAAAAGGAAAACCTGCTTTTAAGAAATGTGAGCATTTCATACTTGGGTGACATTCAAGGGAACCCAGTGAGCCACGGCCCGAGTAATTTTGATAATTTTTCTCCTTATCGTGATCAATTTCCCACAATGGACTACACTCCTCAGTATCAAAATTCAATGTTATTATTATCCTAGCTAAAGTCCTTGCTCCATTCCAGGGATTTATCATTTCAGTCACATGGACATGTTGTTGTCACTCAATTCTTTTTAGACATGAGAGGGGGAAAAAAATGCTTTGACTGGACTTCAGGATGAGCAGGTTTCTTATACATGGAGTCAGTGTTGCTCCCTCCTGGGAAGTTGGGAAAATTCCCTGGATGCCAAAATTGTCACCAATCAGAAGAGAGTTTTCTAGGCCCTCCAATAAATCCCTCTAGGTTCCTCTGTTTCTCCCCATCTTAGCCCTGTATTTCTGTTTGATGCTCTTAATAACCGTTCTAAGGATCTTGCCCTGCCTAATATTAAAACGTACTACAAAGCTACAATAAGTAAAACAATGTAACAAAAAGATCTCAATATTCACTTTGTTCCTTTATTAGCACAATTTAATTTCTCTCTCTCTCCATCTACAGCGTAGCACATAGTGTTTGTTGAATGATTGAAGAACAAGTTGGTGCCCAGGCTCTAAATGGAAGAGGCGACATTCTCTGCATAATAAGAAGGCAGAGGAGACTGAAGGGAATCGCTGAGTGGCACTAGAGGGAAGGAATGAGGAAACAGAAGAGGACTCCAAAGAAAAATGCCTAATAAGAATTATCTGTCACTGTCGTTATTTTTTAATGGGAAGTTATTCTTCCTGTGCCTCCCTTAATCTTTAGTAAAATCCAGCTTAACAAAACACACACAAATATATGACACTAACTATGAGGAAGGGGGGGGGTTGGAGGAGTATTCTCTTTGAGTTTGTGTAACAGGGATGTATTCTGGATGGACATCTTTCACCCAGGTATGCTAAGATTCATTCTATGAAAATAATTAGCCAAATTTTTAAAAGATATGAAATTATGTTTATTCCCCAGTCATTTATAACAATGAAAAATTGGAAACAACCTCAAGGTGCATCCGTAGAAGACTGGTTGAGGAAATTAATGTGTATCCAGGCAGCTAGATTCTATGCAGCCATTTAAAAAATAGGGTAGAGATTTTTATTTATTATTAATGGAAACATATCCACAGAATATTAAGTGAAAAAAGCAACTAATGAGATAATAGTATGTGTTCTATGAGATGGCTGTCTCCACCTTGACATCCAAATTCCTACATATAGAAATGTATTGCTTCCCATCAAGTGTAAAAGAGGTGCTTTGTCTATTATAGTGTTGGCATTGCAAGATTCAAGCACAGGTCCAGATTCAGTTTATTTTAAGGCCAGAAATAATTGCAGCTTTCTGTTGATTGTAGCATGTCCAGAGAAATTCAAAAGTAATGTTCTAAACATTTAAATGAAGATTTGCAAGGAAATTGATAGAGAGCGTCATATTGTGGGAGAATGGAGCAACTAAGTCACTAAGGAGGGAATAGCCAGTTTAAGTCAAAAAAAAAAAAAGTTACAGCTTCATTGTATTCAACAGGAAAGGAGTCCCCAGGAGAAAACAGAAAAGATGCTTATGGCTTCTTATATCTTATCATCTGAACCAACTCCTCTACCATGTTTGTTAGAACATCATAGCCATCCTTTCTGCTTCTGTGTGGGCTGTAACCAGGGAAGCAATTTCTCTCACATACCACCCACCCCGACTCCATAAAAGCATGGGGGAAATGGAAGATGGTAAGGGAATTCAGGAATTTTCTTCTCTCTCTTCCCAGAACCAGTACCCACTCTCCTAGCTTCCAAGAGAAGAACAGATTTCCAGAAAACTCTGAAATACTTCCTTTGGCTAGAGGCTTTATAAGAGAGACAGAGAGACAGAGAGAGACAGAGACAGAGAAACAGAGACAGAGAGACAGAGATAAACAGAGGGAGAGAGAAAGGTTCTTTCCCCCAGATACAGCAATATAATGGCTGAACCTATATCAAGAGCAGAAATTGGTTCCACAAACACGACAGATCTGAGAAACAAAATCATCATCAGCTCATATGTTCCACCAATCTGATGCAGTTATAAAAGTAGAGTAGCCTCTGGATAAAAACCTGGTTTCTGAGATCATGGGTCCTAGCACAATAAAATTTTCCTGTAACAATTTAGGTATATGAAAAACACTTCACTTGCACAGTTTTTTCCAAATGTATTAAAATTTTTATTTCATCCACAATAAAGCTTGCTTTCTCCCAGAAAGAGATATGAGAGGTTTAATAAGGGGGTGGCTTTGCAGTGGTTTCTGACTGTTTATGAAGGCCAGTCTTCTCTTGCACGTCAGGGACCTAGGACCCCTGCAGACATAGAGAAGGTCACCCTCCATGGGTTTCTTATGATTAATCCTAGAACTGAACCTTGGGACAGCTGTGGCACAAATTTCTGAGAGCTGACCCCTTTTACCTACTGCCTGCTCCAGGGGTTGGTCTCCAGTTATAGGTATAAAATGTAAGCATTCTAGAAATGCCCAGGTGAATACTATGAAGCCTCTCCTTTCTGGGTCCTTTCTCTTACTCTAGGCAGGACCCTTTACATGTCAAAACTTTTTCTTGGAAAATGACCTCTTGTTGATCATTCACACTTTCGTGGGAATTCAATTATCTCCTCTTCCAAAACCATTTTTATTTACAGCCCCTTCTAATTCTAATTGTCTTATAGAAGTCTAGCTCCTTGAAATCTCACCAATTTCTGGGCGGATACATAAAACAAACATGGCCCAAAAAGCAAAAAGGCCACAGAAGCAGAGTTGCCCTTTGGAGAACTGGTTTGCGGTCATATCAGAGAGAAATTTATTTTCAGGCCATATCTTGAAATGGCTGCCTCCCACGCAGACCAACTCCATCTCTGTTCTCTTACGAACCTACTCATTTCTCCCATGCTGATTGAGCATCCAGCTGGAATGGACCCCACCCTGAGAGAAATACAGGCTCCATGGCTGGAGGATAGACAAGGCAAAGAACAATCACCTGTAACTTTCAGTGATGGGTTGCATATTTACAATTATTTCAATTACACTTGAAAGGACAAAGATCGAGAGCAAACGTCAGACATATAAATTAAAATTAATGATCATTTGTTAATGGAGTGAAGAGCCATTCATCATTTTATTAGAACTAATTCTTAAGGCCATATGGAACCTTTCACAATAGAGAAAATCTTTATTCTCTTTAGAATATTAAGATTTTGATTTTTTTTTAATGCAGAGAACAGAGTTGCCTAAGTAAAATTTTCTTTTATTAAACATTATCAGATACCAGTTAGTATGACAAACTGGATCTATTCCAGTAAACTAAGTATACAAATGTTGATGATGATGTGTTGTCCGTCTGTCCTTCCTTCCCTTCCTCCCTTCCTCCCTCTCTTCTTTCTTTCATTCATTTATTTAATAAATGTTTATTGAGTGCCAAGTACCATACTAGGCATAGAAACACAATAGTGAACAACAACAAAAAGATAGTCCTGTCTTGCTGGGTCCAACAGTACAAAGGAAACAGATATTAAGCAAATAATTATGCTCGCAAATGTAAAATCACAACTATGAAAGTTGATAAGCATGTGCAAAGGCCCTGTAACAGAGGGTATCCAGGAGCATACAACGACAGGACCAGAAAGCCAGAGGAACTGGAAAAATGAGCCTGAGGAGGGACACGATGGCCAGCAAAGGGTGTGAAGAGGGAGAGCGGCAGGGTCAGATTTGGATTTTGAGATCACTCTGGCTCCACAGCGCAGAGACGAAATGGGAGGGTGGGAGGCAGAGTGGGTGTGCAGACACCGGTTTGCAGCAGTCCGGGTCCAGGATGACAGAAGCGAGAGGAAGCAGGAGGGGGGACGTTGGCAGAGTGCTGGTGGTCGGGCTGGGGTAGAGGTGGAGAGGAAAGCAGGGACTGGATTCGAGGGATATCTTGAAGTTCTCTCGGACCAGGGAGTGCATTGGATGGGGACAGAAATGAAGACAAGCAAAGCGGAAATAGATGGCTCTTGGGTTTCTGGCGTGCAGAACTGGATGGATGGCAATGCCATTTATTGAAATAAAAAAGAAAAATGTTGGAGGAGGCCCAATTAAAAAGGGAAGGTTCCGGATCTCTGGCGACAGGTCTGTGCATGCCCTTCCCTGACCGTGGCAGCCCAGTCAGAACCGTGGAGAAAATATGGATGATGATGGAGTTAAAAGAGAACAGTGTGGGCGTTTCTACTTGATCAAGTTCACATGTTCTCTTCTCTGGGAATATTAGTACTGGAAAAGATTTTTAGGAGATTATCTGGCTCCACTCCTTCTCTTGACAGATGAATGAAAAGATCTTGCCCAAGCAAATGAGTGGGAATGCCAGGACAGCCCAGAGGATACTTTAGAGAGTGTCCAGTCATTCAGCAAACATGGCCCTGACCACCCGGGTGTCCAGCACCTTGCCAAGTACCATGGATCAAGGAGGAGTGAGTCACCAGCTCTGGAGACGAAAGGCAAGGTAACAGAACATTTTAACCCAGTTTGATAAGTGTTGTGATGGAGAGAGGCCCAGGGGGTAACACGTGTTCACAGGAACAGTGACCCCCAGCAAAGAGGACTTGGGGATGAGCTCCTAAGGTCACACCTGAGCTGAGTTTTGAAGAATGACAGTGGAGTTGGAATGTTTCCAAGGAGAGGCACAAGCAGGACAGAAAGACAGAGGCTGTAAGCAAGTTGAACCCTTGACGCTTCTCCTTTCCTCCTCCTCCAAGATCTTTCCTAGCATAATGGCCTCAAGAAGTTCAGACTTTTGGAAACCAAAGCCAGGAAGAGCACTGTCTTCTCTGAGGGCTATGACCACTTTCCGCCCAGGGCACTCTGCTCTCCGGGAGGTAAGCAGAGTGACCTTCTTCATTGGGAAGGAGTCATAGCAATGGAAAAAATGTAGCAAGAACATAATACCACTGAAGAGCCTAACATATTATCCTTCTACAAATGTTCTAGGAAGTTCATCTTGGCGACACTATGGAAAACATATTAAAGAGAGGAATAGGAATTAGAAGACAGAGCTTCTGACACTGATGGAGGCCTGGATTAGGGAATTTAAGCATTTTTCTGTCAGCAGAGGGCAGATGTTTGAAAGGCCTGCAACATCAAATCGGTCCATGTACTTTGCCATCTATTCCTTCCACAGGGAGCCAGATCTACCCAAATAGGCCACCGATTTAGAAAAGTGTAAATTTGGAAGGCAAGGGAAAAGGTAGACAGGGTTTTTACTCCAGTAGAAGCTGAGGACGTGAAGATGTTTTCTCCTTTCCAAGTTCTGAAAAGCCCAGACCTCAGTGTTCTCTTGGACACATAGGGAAGAACCAACCCAGCCAACCTCTCAGTTCTTTCTTTTCAGGGGACCGAAAGGGATAACACTTTAGCAAGAGCAGGCAGGTTCTCGACCGAAGAGCAACATGCAATGTGGGCAGAGGAGGAATTCCCAGGTAGAAATTAATGATGTGACCGCAGATATCAGCTTTGCCCTAAGCTAATCAGAAGGCATCAACCATGTCCCCACTACACACCCCCTTTTCTGCCCCCCCTTACATACACACAAATGCACCCATGCACACACATACACACTTAATACACACACTCATTTAGGGAGCTTAAAGGGGCATGGTCCCCATCCCCTGTTTCTTCAAAGCCCTTACTATCAACAGACACTAAATGCCTCCCACTCCATCTCCTCCTTTCTTCCCTTCCCGTGGTCTTGCACACAGTGAGGAAAATTTAAGCTTTCCTCCTCACAGGGAGATGTGGGCCCTGCTTTGGCAGATTGGGGTCGACCATGTAGGAGAATTGTTTAGGGGTTTGGAACAGCCCATCCACAGAGCTGACAAAAAGCACCAGCACCTCCCAGGTCCCTGGTCTCCAGGAGGGATTTGGCCCAGGAATTGGACACGGCATCAGGATTCTTTGGGGACTGATCAGCTCATCCTTCCCGTCCTTGGCTTCCAGGAGGCCCCTCAGGTGTACCATTCGAAATGAAGTTTGTGCTGTTCTCCCTTTCCGAATACAAGGCAAAAATGAGTTTTTCGAGATTGAGCTGTCGAGCTCACTACAAGCATTCCTGGGACTGAATACCCCAGGGCTCAGCAATCAATGCCCTCCCAGGGGCTGGGCCTGGCCGTTAGCAGGCTCAAGTGTAATTTAGGGCTGTGCTTATTACAGGCTCAGACCTTGTTTGATGCACTGGAGTGGAAAAAAGTTCCCTCTCTGCATGTGGCCATGTCCTCTGTGTCTATCATATCTTTAACAATGTAAACATCAGAAACAGATGGGGAAATCCAGGCCAGTGCCAGGCCAAACAGCACTCACTGCAGACAATACACCATGGTGCCAAGACAAATATGCTCTGTGGATATCACTAATTCATAGCACACTGGAACCAAGCAAAACAAATAACAATTAAGGTCCAGAAATCCTAAAATGAATGACCTTTCTGTACACAAACTCAATGCCACTATTAAAAGGCCATCAACTGCAACAAATATACAAAACATAACAATGAAATCCTTCTTATGTGAATAATTACTGAATAATTACTAGGAAAGGGGTATTTCTCTAGTTTGCAGAGTCTGTGAGTTTTGCACACTGAATCTTGTTTCTGCAGAGCACACAGATGCTTTCAAAATGCCTTCGCAGACTCCAGGTCCCCGTGAGAACAAGGCACGGGGAAGGAGTCGGGTATGGCAGGCCCTCACGTCCCCATTTTCCAGACAACTACGGCACAGATTAATGAAGAGAAAGGCCCAGTCACAGTGCTCTGATGCAGTGGTCCCCAACCTTTTTGGCACCAGGGACCGGTGCTCCTATGAGAATCTAATACCTGATGATCTGAGGTGGAGCTGAGGCAGTGATGCTAGCGCTGGAGAGAGGCTGCGAACACAGATGAAGCTTTGCTTACTCGCCTCCTGCTGTGCGGCCCGTTCCTAACAGGCTACGAACCAGTACTGGTCCATGGCCCAGGGGTTGGGGCCCCTGCTCTAACAGACAAAACAGATCTGAAACTAGGTCTCCTGACTTTTGCTTCCATGCTCCTTCCACCAGCCTGCACAGTCCTCCAGTCCTCCCTACAGACACCTGCAATCCCCATGGCCCTCCCTCCCCATTATACCGCTTAAATAGGGAAACAGGTGCCAGAAACCTCTTAGATGCCGAATGCACAAAGCTGTGGGTACAGCACGGGGCCAGTCATTGCAATGCTCAGGTGTCCTTCCGAGCTCCTAGCCTGTCATCTCTCCTCGGCAGCCAAAGCAGGCGCCTTAACAGGGGCAGGCAGGGGTGGGGGCAGATCACTGACTAGCCACAAGCTATGAACCAACCAGCTTCAGCTGAATGACTTCGTATTTCGACCAGGTAAAAGCCCCTTAGTGGTCATGGTTTAGTGCAGGGAGTGGAAGAAGAATCTACCTAAAAACACAGCCAGTCCCCTCTCTCTGCCCACAACTCATCCATTTAAAGAACACTCACTTTGTCCAGACACAGCCCAGAAGCTATACTGCACATTGTGTGTGGGTCCCGGGGGGTCTGGCCCCCTTAGGAAAAAGATCCCCATGGCTATTTAGTGTAATTGACAAGCAAAATTAAAACTCTTCTTTGTCCATCAGATTTGCAGAACATTTTAAACACTCATCACCTTAACTGTGGTAATAGTATAGGAAAATGGGTACCACTATCAGTGGAGGAGGGCAAACTGGTACAATGTGTTTCAGTGCAAGTTGGCAATTTCAATTAAAATACATCAGGTTGATGCATATGAAATGGCCAATATTCATCCATCTTTGACCCGTACAAGTTTTCTATGATTCAGCCAAATACAATGCGAACACCTTCAACTTTGCATATCCACTTCTTTGTAGTTACCCTGGAGAAAGGTTGGCACATTTGCTCAAAGATCTTATACGAACAGGTTCACTGGAACATGGGTGTGACACTAGGAGTTTGAGAACAACCTCAGTGTCCATCAATAAGAGAATGGGAAAATAAATCATGAATGATCCCTACTGGGAAATAGTATAAAGCAGATAAAAAGACAGCCTTTTTAACAAACAAATTGCAAAGAGAGCGAGAGAGAGAAAGAGAGAGAGAGAGAGAGAGAGGGAGGGAGAGACAGAGAATGAGAGAATGAAAGAGAGACAGAGACAGACAGACAGAAAGAGATAGAAAGAGACAGGGAAAGAGAGAGAGAGAGATGGAGGGAACCTTTAGGGTAAGAGACTTGAGATATGTCAACCAATTACAATGTATGGAACTTAATAGGATCTTGATTTAGATAAATAATTTTGAAACCAGATAAAGTCTGATATTAAGAATTTGTTTTTTAAGTGACAGTGATATTGTGTTTATATTTTTAATAGCCCTTCTCTTTTAGAGATGCATAATGAAATAATTATGGTTGGAATGCGATATCTGGGATTCGCTTTTAATTAATAAAGGAGGAGAAAGTAAGTGAGCTTCGATGTTCCAAATTGGATGAGTTGATAATTGTTGAAGCTGGGTAGCAGACACGTAAGGGTTTATCCTATTATTCTGTCGCTTTGTGAATATACTTAAATTTTTTTATAATAAAACATTAAAAATAAAGTATCACCCCTTCAACAAAAGATATAGTCCTGTATGCACTGTCCAAAACAGAAATAAGTGAAATATCAAGTTGCAGTCTGATAATACATTCTGATACATGTTACATGATGATAGTTATTTAAAAAAATGAACACACACAACAAAACCACACACACTCCTGTGTGAATGTGCTTTTTAAAGTTTCGAAGGTTATACTCTAGATCAAACTGTGCTAATAGCAGTTACTACCAAAGAAACAGGTTGGAAAGTAAGGGGATAGTACTGGATGAGGAGAGCTTTCCCTTTTATCTGTTGTTCGAGTTTTTACAAGAATATATTAATGGACTATTTGAGAAATTTAAAAATATTAAGCACCATTAACCAAAACGTTTTAAACGACCTTGGGGGAGCACAGCATAGGGATGCAGTTAGGTGGAGGGTCAGTGGAGAGAAGGAGCAATTAGGGGGATCGTTTTATCATCTCTGTAAGTATCTAATCGATGTACTGTATACTTGAAACTAATCAAATAATTTTTAAAAAATGTAAAAATAAAATAAAATTTTTAAAAAATCACGTTGGGGGGCCCTGGACGTCTCTGGACGGCCCGTCAGCAGAGGGAGGGCCCACGCGCTGTGGCCGGCTGTGGGTCAGTGCTGGCGACAGCGTGTTGGTTTGCTGCTTGTTTGTGGCTCACCCACATCCACTTGAGTGGAGCGAGAGAAGACATGGCCCTTTTACTAAGCACCTACTAAGTGCCAAGCTCAGGTTCTCGTTGGTCGTTTTCATAATCCTCATAACAACCTTAGTAACCACAAGGGTCCAAAGGTTAGGGACCTTCCCGAGTTCATCCAGCTAACAGCTGGCTGAGTTGGGACTCAAATCCAGGTCTGACTGCAGGGTCCATGTTCCTTCTGCTGTAACATGTTATAAAGGGTCAGGGTCTTCCCTCTTTGGGGTTCCCCTGGGGCTGAGCAGAGCAGGGGTGCCATCGTAGTGACAGTGGGGGAGAACGATGAGAATGGCCACAGGTGACAGGGAAAAGGAGGAAGAGCAAAAGCAGCAGGAGGGACGTGGGAAAGGTGAAGATGGTGGTCACGGCGATTGGTGGCCGAGCCTAGTGACCGACCGTCCCCATAGCCACGGCGAGAAGCACGGGGCTGATGGCGAAGCTACCGAGACTGGTAGCGATAAGTGCGATCGCAAAGTCGCTGCTGGTGAAGAGGGGTGACAAGAAGCAGGGTCTGCTCTCTCGGCAACGTATCAGGATGAGGCCCCGAGGTGAGGTGGGTAGAGGATGCAGCAGAAATGCTGAAGACAGTGAGGTGACAGTGGGTGTGGCTTTGGGGCAGAGGAGAGAGTCACACACACACACACACACACACACACACACACACACACACATGGAGGGGAGAGGGAAGGGAAAGAAAGAAGAGAAAGAAAGGATCCGTGCCAAGCTCGTAAGGCTGCTAAGCAAGCAGCCCTCCTCCAGCTCTTGGTAGAAATTTCGTAAATAAAAATGTTATCAAGACAATTTCTCAAACCGTCGGTCTGATTCTCAGACTTTCCTGAACAGTTAGTTCCTCTGCTTGGAACACCTCCCCCCTCCACCCTCACGTGGGCTCCCCATCCTTCCAGACTCAGCTAGAAGGCCACCCCCTCAGAGAAGCCATCCTGTCTGTTCTAGGAGACGTCCACCCCAGCCTCTTTCTCTCCCAGTTATTACTCAAGCATAGATCATAGTTTGTAATTATGTATTCCTTTATCCACTTGTTAATTACTCTCAAAGTGCATCCTAAACTCCATGTTGGGGATGAGGGACACGCAGATCAGGTTGATTTTGTTTATAACTATCCCTACCACACACAGCAGTTGGTGCTCGATAATTGCTTGAAGGGCGGATTGATAAAAGAAGAAGGAAGAAAGGGAGAGATGCAGGGAGAGGGAGAGAGGAAGGAGTGGGGAGGGGACAGGGGAAGGGAGAAAGGAAGGGAGGGAGGGAGCTATGATCATGTACTTCAGTTCTTTGCTACCCAAGGGCAAAGGGGTAACCTGGCAGTCAAGGTAAACTTCCCTGAACATTTCTTCCAGTAGCATCTACTCCAAAGTAAGATTCTCTGTTTGGAGACCCTGCACTAAAGTGATTCTTCCCTGGTTTTATCTGCACCCAATCTCCCCCTCCCCTCCCCCGCCCCGCTACTCGGCAGAGCAAAGAATTGGCTGGAAATCGCATGTTGGATTCTGCATAGGAAATAATGTGCACATCTGAAATATTATGCAGTTGCCTGAGAGTTGCTAGACTACATTCTAAGCTGGCTTCATAGAATATTTATAACTGCCAAAACAAGTCACTTCAAAAATAAACATGGTATTTTTAGCCCAGTGTCGTTGATAACCTGTTTTGTTAAGTCATAAGCTCAACTCAGAATCAGTAGTGTGTCCCCAGTCACCCCTGGTTGCCAGAAGTCATCTGCAGTCCCTGGATGCCCAGCTGACTATGGCAATGGGACCACGGCCTGGCTTCCCTGGGAGCTTGTACACTAACCCCTGACGGCCAAAGGAAGTCTGGTCAGATCTCTCTGGAGAACATGTCTATCCCTCTGCTCCCTTCCCTCCCGGTGTTTTCTTCCTCCCTTTGTGGGTGGCCAGAATTGAAATGTGAAAGGAAAAAGGCAGCAATGTGAATGAAAAAAGGAAAAGAAGTGGGGAGGGGTGGGGGGGATTCAAAAGCCACATTAGCAGACGCCAAAGGAAGGCGAGGAGGCAGGGGTGGGGGCAGGAGAACCAGGCAGAAGCTTCCTCCATGGCCGAAGGGGCACGGCCTGCCTTAGGGAGTAGAGGACGCCGTGGGGACCCCCAGTCCTGGATTTGAAGCCTGTACACCTGGGACAGGTGTTTCTGGGAAGGAAAACAAGAAGACAGGAAGCCTCGGTCTTCAGTTTTCTCCAGTTTCTACCGACATTTTCCTCTCCCAATGCTGTCGCTGCTGCTGCACTGTGATGAAGATTCTCATGAAGCAAATGGGGTCAAGAGAGTGTGTGCAAGTGTGGACATCAGACGGACCTAGGATTAGGTCCCAGCTCTGCCACTGACTAGTGTGACCCTGGGTGAGTTACTTAACGTGTTTGGGTCTCATTTTCTTCAATTATGAAATAGGGAAAATAATAATACCTTCCAGGTTAGATAGAACTAAACACACTAATCTTTATAAAGTACCTACCATGTAGTAGGAATAAATGGAGACTCTTGTTTTCCTTACTCTCCTGTCTCCTATCCCCAGTCTCTTTCTCCTGTATGATGAATTATCTTCTGTTACTATATGTTCAGGGGCAGAGTGGTTAAAGTCTGAACAAGGACTGTGGGAGGAGAGGAGAGGCAGACCCAAACACTATTATTTGGGACAGATCAACAGGACTGATCATGGTAACAGCGTTGAATGTCTGAGGCTCAGCCTGACTTGGTTTCAAACTTCACCTCTATCATTAACTAACTATGTGGCCTTGGGCATGTGTATTTGTTTCCTGTGGCTGCTCTAACAAATTACCACAAACTTAGTGGTTTAACACAAAAGAAATGTGCTCTCTCATAGTTCTGAAAGTACAAAGTCCAAAATTAGTTTCAACCGCACTGGCTAGATTCAAGATGTTGGCAGGGCTAGTTCTTCCGGAAGGCTCTCGGGGGATCCATTTCCTAGTCTCCTCCAGCTTCTCGTGGCCACCTGTATCCCTTGGCTTCTGGCCCCTTTATCTTCAAAGAACATCGTTCCCACCTCTGCCTTTGTCATCACATCACTTTCTGCTCTGACTCTGACCCTCCTGCCTCCCTCTTGAAAGGACCCCGCGAATACGTTGGGCCCTCCTGGGCAATTCAGGATGACTTCCCCTTATCAACAACCTTACATTATTCACATCGACAAAGTCTCTTGTTCCACACAAGGTAACATTGATAGGTTCTAGAGATTAGGACCCAGGCATATTCATTTTTACCATTGCAAGTAAATTAATTTCTCTGAGACTTCCTCACCGATAAAATAAAATGATACCCACTGTGATGGTTAATTTTGCACTTCAGCTTGGCTAGGCCAAGGTACCCAGATAGTTGGTCAAATACCAGTCTAAATGTCACAGTGAAGGTATTTTTTGAGGAGATTACCATTTAAATCATTAGTAGACTCTGAGTAAAGCAAATTACCCTCTATAATGGGGGTGGATGTCATCTAATCGGTCAAAGACCCTAAGAGAAAAAAGGCTGACATCCCCTGAGAAAGAAGTAGTTCTGTCTCAAACTGCCTTTGGACTTCACATCAACACCTCCCTGAGTCTCTAGCCTACCAGGCTGTTGTATGCATTTGCTAGTCCTCACAATCACATGAGCCAATTCCACGTGTGTGTGTGTGTGTGTGTGTGTGTACACATATGCATATATATGTGTGTGTGTATATATATATACACATATATGTATATATAGAGAGAGAGACTATGTACATGCATGTAGATATGTGCATGTGTGTGGTGTGTGTGTGGTATGTGTGTGTGCACATACACACATATCCTATTAGTTCTGTTTCTCTGGAGAACCACGACTGATATAATACATCTACCCTTAAAGCATTGTTGTGCAGCTTAAACGAGATAAAATGTACACAATGCCCAGCATATAAACATCAATAAATATTAACACTAACACCATGTGCCGCCAAATGTGAGTTTTCGTTATGCCACAACGGACAAGGGGAAAGAACAGGCCAAGACCAGCTCTAATCATGGTTTAGAAACTTCCCCACAACCTGGTATAGAAACTCCACAGGGCACTTTCTATGGCCCACTGTTTGTCTCTAAATTAGGGTGAAGCTCTCAAGGAGTTGCTTCCTACAAATTGAAGATGAGTTGAGAGTTGTGAACAAACCACCACCTCTCAGGATGTGGCCTTCATTACTGCAGATATAGCCATGGGAATAGAGGTAAGATTCCAACAACAACAACAACAAAATTCAGGGACCTTAGCCCATGAGGAAATGTCCTGAAGTCATACCTCTTGATGACAGGCTTAGGGCAGGCAGGCCAGCCTGAGCTCATGAGGGAGACCTCCCACATAAACGATCTGTTACCTCACTGACACGGTGAACGAGACAGAAGGAGGGAAGGGGAGCAACAGGAAAAATAAAGGAAAACACAGCATCTCTGTGTTGACATGCTATGGTTGGTAATGTTTCCATCTCTGAGACCGCTCACGCCACAAAACTATGCACAGTTGTCCTACAATGATTGGTCTTGAAAGAGGAAACTTGCTCAAAGGTAAGCAGAGAAAGGCCTTAAGACATTGTCTATTTGCTTGTCATATTTTAGCAGCCACTCAAGGGTATCTACAGGAGCTCGCGAAGTCAAGCATATGGGGCTGTTTAGGTGGTTTAGCAGCTCAGCTCTGAGAGGTACTGCATGCATGTCTCCCATTCCGTGGGAGTTGCAGGAGCTCAAGTTCATTGAGCTGTGGCAGGCAAAGGTGTCTTAAGATCAAACACTGTGGCAATTTGCATGGTAATTTATACTGTAACTCTTTGTCCCCTTGTCACCCTAAAGAAGCTCTCCCAAAAGTCGAGGGAAAGCAGCTCAAATGTTTACAGCCTACTTGACACACTGTGATTTCACCCCACCTCTCGCCAGACAGACGGGGCGGGGACAGAGCATGTGGGTTTTATTGTGGCGGCTGGCGTTCTTTGACGTTCTTCAGTGGAGAGGCTGAAAGAAAGAGGGAGTAAAGCCATCATTTGGTTGCATTGTAAGAAAACCTAATATTGGAAACTATTTGTGATTTGCTAGAAGTTAACCCTTCAAGTAGTTACAAAAATGATTTCTTCCATCGATTTAACGCTCTTCACTTTTCAAAATAGAGTTCCACTTACTGTCTATGGTCTATGGTGGGTAAAGAAAGTTCCAATTGGAAGTGTTATGGACTAAATATTTGTGTCCCCCACAACTTCATATGTTGAAACCCTACCCCCCAATGTGATAATATTTGGATGTGCAGCCTAAGAAGAGACCAGAGCATACTGTGATGTTCACTTGCTCGTCCATCTGTCTGTCTGCCCACTAGTGCACGCTCTCTCTCTCTCTCTCTCTCTCTCTCTCTCTCCCCCCCCTGCCCCATATGACAACACAGCAAGAAGGCAGACATCTGCAAGCCAGGAAGGAACCCTCACCAAAAGCTTGACCATGCTGGCACCCTGATCTTGGACTTCCAGCCTCTAGGACTGTGAGAAAGAAATATCTGTGTTTAAGCTACCCAGCAGCTCCAATGCCAAACTGATGCCAAATAAAACATTCAATTGTTTTATTTAGCCCAAATGAGCATATTTTTAGCCATTTAGAGCCTGTCTGCTTTGCATATCCAACATCGGTAGCCATAGATAAGATAAGCCCAGAATCTGAAAAGAGGTCCAGCCACTTCCAAGCTCTCTGACCCAGCCCAGGCTGCTGAATAGCAGCATGTAGACACCTAACCCCTTCCCAATCTTCCTCTTCCTGGAAGCCCTCTTTCCCCCTTCCCTTTCTGAGTATAGTGATCCCATGGCATAAGCCTCCTGAGAGTTTCAGGCTGGGAGAGATTTCCCCCAGAAGCAAACATTCAAAGAATCACCCAAATAAACCTTGAGTGTGCTACTGCCACCTCGTGGCCATATCTTTTTCTTTGATCAACCCTCAAATCCTTCAAACTCCCTATAACCAGTATCTCAAGGAGTGATGTCAAAACAGGTATGGCTTAAACTCACAATGATATGAGTCTAGGAAGCAGTGAATTCTCAGAGTCCAACAAGAAGCCAATGAAAGACTCAAAGGAGCACTCCACATCACATCCTTACTAGTGAATAAACCATGGAGGCTCCAACCTTCTTCTAGAGGGAGTTGGTCAATGCCAGGCCAACTGTCAGCCAAGTAGAGAACCATGCAAGGAGGGAAAGCAAAGAAGAAGCCATGCATCATGATTGGGGGAAGGTGAGGTTCACACTCTTCCTCAGAGCTACAGTATCTACAACTGAGGCTAGCAATGAGTAGAGGCTTGCATCATTGCCAGATATTGCTTCATGTTGGGCACCTAGAAAGAGTTTCTGGGAGGGCAAGGTATAACTTCTGTGCTGCTGCTAATGATAATGATGATGGTGATGGTGATGGAGATGGCAATAGTGATGATGATGGTGGTGGTGGCGATGATAATAATGATGGTAATTTGATGATGATGATGATGATGCCCTTGGTGACCATGCTGATGGTTATGGTGATGACAACAGAAGCAATAATGGTGATGGTGTTAATGATCATGAAGATGATGATAATGTTAGCGAACATGTATTAAGCACTTATTATATACCAGGCATTGTGGTAAGCACTTAATATGCATTATTTAATTTAGTCTTCACAGCAACTCTATCAGGTTATTTTCCCCAAACTTCACATAGGAGAAAATTGAGTCTCAGAGAGATAAAGAAACTTGTCCGAAAAGATGTTGGGATCATAACTCAATCCCAGGCAGTCCTCCCCAATTTCATATTCTCATTTTATATTTTCATAGGGAAACAGTGGCCCTATGGCAGAAAAAGCAAAATTTGTTCCATGCCCCATTTTGAAAGTTTCCAAAACAACATAGTCTCTAGGAAACAAAAAGAAATAGAACACAGAGCACAAATAGGTTCTTCTAATGTAAAGGGAGCTTAAAGGTCAGAGGCTATATCTCTGTGAGCCCTGAACATTTAGGTGCGAAATGAAAAATTTCAGCCATTTGTGTAGATGTGCAAGTTCACAGAAGACAAGGTTGCTGTTTCTACACTATGGGGAAAACCCCCAGAATAGGGCTGATACAGATCATGGCATCATTGCATCTCAAAAAGGAGCATTAGGAATTAATCCACCCAGGAGTAACAAGGTAAAAACATGCATTTTGAAAAGGCACACACAGCCAGTGACAGCATCAACCCGTCAGAAGTATAAGCAGATAGAAAATTCTACCTTTCCATTAATGGCAAGGTACTTTGTTTAACTTTCAAATGCTTCAAGAAACAACCTGCTCAAGGTGGGTGGCAAGCTATGTTTTACACCCTAAGGGAAAACTGTCATGATAGATGCTTGTGGCTTCACAGAGCAGTTCCCAGTGACAGCCAAGGAAGAATGTAAAGGTCAACAAAACCCAGCTCTGAACCGCTGCTGCTCTGAGGTGTGTACCTCTCTGTGTGATCTAGGGAGATGAAAGGAAGAGCTTTCTTTCTTAAAAGCTCAGTGCAATAACAAGAAGCTGACATAACCTGTGATGTAATTTAAGACATGGTTCTCGTCATTCCTATCATCAACCTATCATTTCTTTTTGTCCATCTTGTCTCCTCAACTACATTAGAAGCTCCTTGAAGCCAGGGATTATACAACTCAATGCTCCAATTTTCACCATAGCAACCAGTGCAAAGGTATAGTCACCAGTTGTTCTAGCAATAAAGATCAACCTTATGCCCCTATTGGAGACCCCTCAATTTACTTGGAGCCAAAGCTTATCGTTATTGTATCTACCTATTTTTCTCATATTGATGAGCATATAACTGCAAACTGAGTCATAATTACTCTTAGCAATAATCTCATGACTGGGAGTTCTGTTGCTCATCAAGAATTCAGCATCAAAGCAATCATAATATGACTACTACAATCATTTAAATACAATCCACAATCATTTAAAAGAGTAAAATTATTCTCCAAGTAGGAGAACGTAAGAGCTTGAGAGGACCTGACCTGTGCTTTACTCAGCCCCCTTCACTGCACACAAGCAGAAGCGGAGGCCCTAGGAAGATGAGCCATTCAAAGCCACCCACGACTGAGGGCAAAGCTGAGACTTGACCTCCAGCCTACGGAGTTCTCTCCATAACACCTCATTGCACCTCTTTGACAATCTCATAAAATTGGTATGAATATATCACCTTCCTTCATTTTGTAAGAGGTCACAAGGTACCCATTTCAAAGTCCAACTCTACCATAGCATCATCAATATTCCATCAGAATTTCCCATAGTGGTATTCTCTATATTCCTCCCACTAAATGTTATCAGATGCTGTGCCAAAAACCTGCTCATGTGCTTTTAGCCTTCACTCCCGCCCCTCTGTTCAGCATTATGGAGGATCTGGGACCCCACAAACTACATTTCCCAGACCCTCTTTGCCAATGGGCTTCCAGTTAGGTTCTGTAATGTGAAGGCATGGTGGGTGATTCAAAGATACGAGTGGGTATTACTTTTCTATTGCCCCATAACAATCCATTGCAAACTTCATGGTTTAAAACAATATTTATTTATTATTTTGCAGTTTCCGAGGTTGAAAGTCTAGTGGACTCAGCTGGGTTCTCTGCTTAGGATCTCATAAGGCCAAGATCAAAGTGTTAGTTAGAATTCAGCAGGGCTGTTCTCCAGTGGCTCTGCAGGAGAATCTACTTCTAGTGTGTTCCCACAGAACTGGGCTCATTCAGGTTGGCAGAATTCAGTTTCATGAGGTCATAGGAATGAGATCTCTGAGATTTCCTTGCTAGCTATCAGCTAGTAGTTGTTCTCAGCTTCTAGAGGCTGCCTGAATCCCTTGGCTCATGGCCCCTTCCATCTTCAAAGCCAGTAATGGCATTGAATCTCTCATGCTCCAAATTTCTCTGACTTCCTGTTCTGGCTTTCTTTTCTACTTTCAAGGGCTCGTGAGTTTACATGGATTCATGCCAGCTAATCCAGGAGAAGCTCCCTGTCATGAGATCAGTGATTAGTAACCTTAATTCCATCTGCAAAGTCTTTTTCATCACACAGTGTGGAATAGTCACATGCATGTTGTAGATGGCAGAGAGCAGGAGGACCAGAATTCTGCCTATCACAGAGGGGACACTCCTCCAGGAAAGAGCTCCACTGTGTTTCCACAGAACCAGCACCCACAGCTCAAGCCACTTCCTGTGTCCCAGCACTAGGGCTTAGCACCTACCAGAAGTCCCACCACTTGTTCAATGCATCCCACCATGCTCTCCCCTTGCTGGTCTCAGTACCTTATGTTTAACCCCCAGGATTACAGAAGCAAGCATGTCTCATGTTCTGGAAATGTAATGTCTACCCTTTGGTTGCAGCTACTTCCTGCAATTGCCAGTCTCTGAGTCACAGCTCCTATTTGGCTCTTTCAGCTCTCACAACACATTAAGTTAGATCTCTGTAGTTGATCCTCTCTGAATTCCCTAGCTTGCTTTTGCTTGCCTGAGTAGGCTCTGACTGGTGGGTACCATACGACAAAAGCACCCTGTGACCTTGTGAGACACCAGGTCAACCCAAGTTAAGCAGTTTCCTTTCCGCATGACTTTTCAGAGCATTGACTATATCAGCAGGCATGTGAACACCCAAGAAGGGGATTTAGCATGCAGCAGCATCACTGTTTCCCAACCATTTTTGACAAGGGACCCTTGTTTCATAGGGCATCTTGTGGACCTAGAGCTTGTGATGCTTTAAGAAACACCATTATAATTGAAATCCTCTCAAGTTATCATGTTAGCTCTAATTAGCATTAAATAGTTGATCAACAAAAATTGAACCTGTATTTTTAGAATTTAGAATAGCATTGAGGAGTTACTCTTGATGGCCAGGGAAGTTAGGACTGATGGGCTAAGTTTGTTTTCTCAGTGTCCTGCAGCCATCTTTCCCTAGGCACTGAGAGCCATTCCAAAATGTAAGTGAAAAAGTCATCCTCAAAAATAACCATCAGTGAAGGAGCTTAAGGAGGTAAAGACCAGGTTTCCTTTCGGCTCTTGCCTTTAGGAGACTTTCTGTGAGTGTGTGTATGTGTAAAGCAGACTTCCCTTAACTCCCTCTGCTTGCTTCTCCTGGCCTTGTTTTCCCCTTCTCCCTCTCCGCATCCGTTTGCCGCTTGCCTCCCCTCCCTTCCTCACCCAGAGGACAGCAAGGGACATGATGTCAAGGGCACCCCCCCCCAATGAGAAACAGACTGATCAAGAGTCGCAAAAGGCCCCACGACGGAACAAGGGTTAAGTAATCTACTCCCCTCTTGATGAATACTTATATAGTCATTAAAAATGATAATTACGATGACTTTGCAGCAACATGGAAAAATGCTTATGATATAATTAATGCTAAGTGGAAAATGCAGAACACAAAATGATAGCTACACTATGATTACGACTATTTAAATTATATGTTCATGGGGACAAAAACTGGAAGGCAACATAGAAAAAATAAAAATCGTTTAATTTGTCAGGGATGACAGTGGTATCATGGGTGAATTTTTTTCTCTCTCTTTATGTTCTGCTAATGGTTCTGTAACACTGAGCAAAAAGCTAAAATAAAATAAAACAGACTTAAGAATGTGTGGAAGTGGCAAAGAATAAACCATCATTCTCGCTTGCCTGAGGGTGAGAAAGGAGGATCTATATGGGTAGGTAGGAACAGTCACCTGTTTTTTAATGTCAAAATGCCACTTGTTTCCTTGCTGCCTAAAAATCAGAGCATCATGCTTCTAAGCAACCAACCCTGTTTGGGAAAGCCAGCTTTATGTTACTAAGGGTTTAGGGTTCTAATCGAAAGGGGGGGGTCCATCCTCCCTAATTAGGCCTTGAGGGTCATGACAGCAGGGAAGTGAGAAGAAAAGGGGCTTTCTGATGGGTATGGCAGGGAACTGAGAGAACTGGGAAGAAAGACTATGGGAAGAATCCTGAATGGTCATATTCACTCAAGGTCCATCTCAGAAGGTTGTCTAAAAGGATTTGTAGGAGCGAGAAGCCAAAGGAGGGACTACAGTAGCCACGGCCAACAGGATCTCTCTAGCCATCCACCCCAACACTTCACGTTGGGGAACACGTTTACACCTGCCCTCAGAGCACCCACCTCCGTGGTCCAGATACAGCGTGAGTGCCACGGTGCTCAGCCTGAGCCTTGGGTCTTAGGACCTGTGGACCAGCAAGGAGTGGATGGGCTCCTGGGGCCTCATGAGCATGTGGAACATTCAGAGCAGATCAAAGAGGGGCACAGACTGGACAAGGTAAGGAAGAATGACTGTGAGGGGCACTTCTGCTAGAGATGGCAGGGACTAGTACTCTCTTAATTACACTTTGGCAAATAAGGCCCCTTGGAGGAACATGGCCAGGAATTCATCCTGGGAAATAAGAGTGTGAGGTACTCTGAAGCCAGGCAGTACGAAGGGAAGGAGAAGGGAGGAGGGCTTGTTCCAGGCCAGTGGGAGCCTGGCCAAGGGGACGGGAGTGCTGGAAGGATTGTGTGGCAGCCAGCCAAGCATGAGCCAGAGAGACTTTGGAGAGACTGGGGTCAAGGAAAAAGCTGAGGGATGGGATAAGCTCAGTGCCCAGACAACTGACCACTGTCTGACCACTGACCACTGTTCTCTTGTGTCCACCCACTGCCTGCAACAGAGGCACTGCTCACATGTTAAACTTGGCCCAGAGTGAGGATCCCAGCAGTCAGACACGTGTCAGGCGTCCCAGAAGCTAAGCTACCAGCAATGTCAGAGTTCAAAAAAGTGAGACATGACAGCAGCGTACACAGGCATGTGGCAAGCTGAATAATGACCTCCCAAATACGTCCTCCTCCGAATCCCCGGAACCTATGAATATGCTCCCTTACGTGGTAAAAGGGACCTTGCAGATGTGATTAAGGTAATGGACATGGAACTGGGGAGATTATCCTAGATTATCTAGTGGGCACAACGTAATCACAGGTGTCCTTATAAGAGTGAGGCAGGAGGGTGAGAGTCAGAGGAGAAGTGACTACAGAAGCAGAAGTCAGAGCAATGCAAGGCCACAGGCCAAGGAAGGTAAGGAGCTTTGAGAGGCTGAATGGGCAAGGAAACAGGTTCTCCCTAGAGCTTCCAGAAGGAACATAACCCTGCCAATATGTTGATATTCAGTCCAGCAAAACTGATTTTAGACTTCCACCTCCAGAACTTTAAGATAATAAGTTTGTGCTGTGGTAAGCCACCATGTTTGTGATTATTTGTTAGAACAGCAATAGAAACTAATACACAGCAATTAAGACCCAAAGCCCCAAAAGGCAGCAAATAGAGATCTTTAAACTCCAGCTTCTGCTGCTCTTAGATAAAAAGACATTTGATAGTGTTCGATAATAGTTTGCGCAGAGCAGCATGGATTTCTCAGTACCAGGTGAGAGACTTCCAAGAAGCACTCAGCTTGTCAGGTATTCATTCCTGCCTGATATGAGTTAAAATGTATTGAGCATTTGGTATATACCAGGCTTTGCAGTATGCTCCTGACATATCCTACCTCATGTAATTCTCAAACAACTCCATAAGGCAGAAACCATTGGTATCACCATTTTGCAGATGCAGAAACTGAGGTTCAGGTAGGTGAGGTTATACACCCAAACAGGGAAGCTTGGATTTGAACCTGAGCAGCCTGACTCCAGAGCCTGAGCTCTGAACCTCTTGTCATAAAAGGACAAGAGCATCAGACTCACTATCTCCCACATACAGCATGAGCAGGTAATTCATATCCTATGCTAAGCATCATCCCCCTGAGCTACCTGGGGATGTCCACACAGGAGCCACTGGGCACAGAAAGAACTGTCTTTCTAAAACTCCAAAACATGGACTCCATAAAAGCTTGACAAGACATTCTCTGGGCTTTGAAGACTAACCTTAACGATTTAAATGTCCAAGAATATAAGGGATTGATTGACTAAATCATGGTTCATTGATACAATAAAACACTAGGCAGCTTTTTTAAATGATGATGTAAATGATGTAGATCTATACTTATCGACATGGAGAGATGTTCCTCATACATCATGAAGTCTAAAAAGCAAGTCACTAAACCTTCTACACAGCATGAACCAACATACACAGAGAGAAAAGGCTGGGAAATGTATATACGAAAAGCATTAGCAATATTTATCTCCAAGGCATAAAAATACAGGTGATATAATTTTTTCTTCTGACTTATAATTTTTGTCACTTTTTCCACAATAAAAAGAAACTGCTGGGATAATGTTTGAAGATGGTCAAACTAAACTCTAGCAATTACAAGCAAGGATAAGGAAGTGCAATGATAAAAATGTTCCAAAGTATCTACTACCTAGTGGACCAAGTGCTAATAAATTCATATAAATTTAGTCCTCCTTACCACTCAGTAAAGTTAGGACTGTGGTCTCCATTGCTGCAGATTTTTAAAATCGAGGCTCAGAGAGATTGAGTAATTTTCCCCCAAAGTCATCCAAGCTGGAGGCATGAGACTGCGATTTAGCCCAGACCTATCCGAAGAGGATACTCTCTTCACTCCGTGACTCTAGTCTTTTAACTCCAGTACCACGAGGGTCCAGGCAAGCAAGGGTGCCGGGAAATTAAAGTGGATCAGAGGATGTTGAAGGGAAAATAAAAAAGATTTAGAAGGGACAAGAGTGCATCACTCCCTGCTCCTATCCCTGAGGGAGGGGCTCTCAATCTCGGCACTCCTGACATTTGGGCACAATCATTCCTTATGGGTGGTGGGGGGAGGCAGTCTGTGCATTGTAGAATGGTTAGCAGCATCTCTCGCCTCTGCCCACTAGAGGTACAGCCCCCTCCTAGTTGTGACAACAAAAATTTCTGCAGACATTGACAAATATCTCCTGAGGGCCAAATCACTTAGTTAAGAACCACTGGAGAATTGCTACCACCAAAAGACATGGTGGTGGACCTGGAGCATCGTTTGCGTTTTACTGTGTGTATTTCTGCTTCCGTCAGCCACACAGCTCACTCCTCTGTCCTCCTCAACTAACCCTGCAGTCCTTGTGTACTGAGGCATTGTTAAAGACAAACGTCCTAATCGGTGAGCCCCAAGTGACATTTGTGGCTATTATCTTGATCTCCAGAGAGGACAGAAAGTTCAGTTAGACCCCTTCAAAAATGGCCTCACAATGGGCCTGCTGCCACCCTTTTGTGGGGGTTCATCCACGCTCCAGCATCCCCTGAATTAAAAGTTAAGGAAGCTGGGTTTTTTCTTGTAAATACCAAGCTGTGCAGTCATTACAAGCTTGCTCGGAGATAATCAGGGCTGACACTTGCTGTACGTGCAGGGTTTATTGGAGACCACCCACAAAGTCGACTCAATACAAAATGACACTACTAAGTAATCTAATCCCAAAATGTAGATTTCATTCCAACAAATTGCACACAAGTGGTCTCCTGCTGGTTTAACTGTTGCCTGGAAAGGCAAACCCAACTGCATCCATGGCAAGTATGTTAGCACAAAGTATCCGAACTGTAAACAGAATGCAAACACCATGTCTGGGACCATAAATACTGAATGTCTCAGGGAGACATGCACACGGTTTATGTGAATTAAAATATAATTAGAAAATGGGGTAGAACATACCACCTTAACCCTAACTCATTTCCCCTTTGAATCAAGATCAAAAATAGAACAAGAAATATGAAGAAAAGTATTTTTCCCTTTGTATCGAATTCTTTTGCAAACTGAGTTCTCCAGGGCCGTACGTTCTCAGATACAACAGAATACGAGGAAACCAGCATCCTGACTTTACTCTCAGTCACTGAGTATGTCTCCACAGCTTCAAAAGGCACAACCTCAACCTCCAATAGAAGAGCATTAAGCTTACCCCACACCACCCCCTCAAAAAATTAGATATGTCATTTAAAAATTGATAAGAACTAAGATTTTTTTAATTGTCAGATGGCAAAGTTTGACCATAAATTCGATGTGAGCCAGCAATTTGCCAAGGTTGCCTAAAAGGTTGCTATTCTCTTAGAAAGCATTAATACAGTATACAGCTCAGGTTAAAGGGGGTGGCTGACAGTCTTAAGGTCTAGTGATCCGACTACATGTGGAGAACAGGTGTTCTCAGGTAGATATTGATGGTGTTTGGCCCCTCCACATCCATTCAACTTTTTAGGTTCATGACAAGCTGAGTGCTTCCTGGAAGTCTCTGACCTATTACTCAGAAATCCATGCTGCTTTGTGTAAACTTCTCAAACACTATCAGTGTCTTCTTATCCAGGAGCAGAAGAAGCTGGAGTTTAAAGATCTCTACTAGCTGCCTTTTGGGGGCTTGGGGTTTTAACTGCTATGTATTAGTTTCTTATTGCCATCTCAAATGTGGTAACTTAACAATCACAATCACAAATGTGGTAACTTAACACACCACAGTGTGACATCTGCTTTGAGTAGTAAGATCTGACCCAGGAGCTTAATGAGGGATGTGCAGTTCAAGTGCTGATTCACATCCTCACCAACTCCTCACCCTGAAGGCAGGAACTGTGTCTTACCCATCTTCTGTCCCCCCCACAGCACTGAAACTATTTTAGGTACCTCGTGAATACCTGAAAAATGCCCAGTGGATTCTCAGAGAAATCCTTGCTGAGGCTATATATCTACATGCAGAAGCCAAGTCGGTGGGGGCGGGGGGTGGGAATAAGTATGCCATTTAGTTCAGCGATTTTCAAACATTAATGGTTTGTTAAATTGTTTAGTAAGTTCATAACCAGTATTTTTTTAATGAAAAAGAAGAGAAATCTTCAGGATGCCCCTCTCCTGCTTTGTAGAACTCCATTGGTGACCCCTGAAATCCAACTCTATACCCCCTCTATGCTTCACCTCACCACTGAATGTAGCCGGGGGAAAAAAATCACACCCATTAGTCTTAATGTAATCCATGTCCTAACCTCGACTGGGTGTTCATACTGCCTGGCATCACACTTCGTTCCCTTGTCCACCCACCCCGTCCTCCTCCTGGAAGACAACCTCTCCCCTCACCCTCTAGCACCTCCTTTCCCATCCCTATTCTCAGCTACTAACCTTGTTTCCTACCTCACTGAGAAATAAGAGCACTCAGAAAAGAACTACCACAGTCTCCCACATCCACTTCTCCCCACGCAACAGCATCTGCTCCCATAAACTCTGCCTCCCCGCTGGCCTACTTACTATGGATGGACCGTCCTTGCTCCACAGGGGGCCAGCCTCTGCACTTGTACTGCGGATCCCACTTAAGGGCGTGGCTTCAGCAACACTCCCTGCTCTCTTCTACACCATCAAAACTTTTCTTCTCTACTAGACTATCCCCACTGACACGTTATTTCTCCCATCTTAGAAGGAAGGAAGGAAGGAAGGAAGGAAGGAAGGAAGGAAGGAAGGAAGGAAGGAAGGAAGGAAGAAAGAAGAAAGAAAGAAAGAAAGAAAGAAAGAAAGAAAGAAAGAAAGAAAGAAAGAAAGAACCCTTTCCTCGCCTTTCCTCTAATCATCAACGTTATATCTCCACTTCCCTCTTTAATAAAACTGCTTGTAAGGACGGTCCAAGGGCTCTTTGCCAAACGCTCTTCTCTCGTTCTCTTTTCTGCTCCCTCCAATCACATGATGACCCTGCCACCCACCAGCATTGCTCTTGCCAAAGTCACCAGGAACCTCCATGTGGCTAAACCCAGTGCCCAGGGCGGTGTCATCGAACGTGGCCGCTCCCCTCCTCCTCCTTGGAACACTTGGCTGACTTGGTTTTCAGGCCACCACACTCTTTCCGCTTTCCTCCTACCTTGTGGCCATCCCTCACTCTCCTTCATGTGCTCCTCCTGCTCTTCCCAACTCCCTGTCCTGTCCTGGAGCGTGCAGGGCTCAGCATTTGGGTCTCTTCTCTCTATGCCTACTCCCCCAGTGGTCTCTTCCAGTCTCTTCCAGCGGATCTCAATCACCCACTGATGAGTCCCAGAATTTTTGTCTCCAGCTCGAAGTTCTCTCTGAATCCAGACTCATAGATCCCAATGCCTACTCACCCTCTCCACTGTATGTCTAATAGACATAAGTAAGACTGATTGATACTCTCCCACCCCCAAATCTGTCCTGCTGTAAAGCCTTTCCCATTTCAGTGTCTGGCAACGCAGCTCTTCCAGTTGCTCAGGCCAAGGCCCACAGCCTTACTCCATTTCTTTCTCACTCTGTATCTTTTGAAGGTAAATTCAGGATCTCGCCACTTTCATCAACACCCCCATACTCCAAGCAAGGTCGTTTTTTTACCTCGATTATTTTATCTTGCTCCATAACTGTCTATCCCTAACACAGTCGTCAGAGTGAGTCTATTAAAACATATGTCAGATCCAGTCACTCCTCTGCTCAAAACCCTCCAGTGGCTCCCAGCTCACTCACTACTACAGAAGGGCACAGCCTTAACAGTAATCTTCTAAGTCTCATCAATCCTGCCCCCCTTCTGCACGAGGACTACAGAGATGCCACTTTTTTGCGGCTCCCTGAATAGATGTCATTGATAGAGATGATCTTTTTATTAGGAACTGTTACAGCCAGCTAATCATTTCATTCATAAACAACCAACGAACCCTCATCCTGGAATCCTTTTGACTAATTCAAGTCAGGTGTGATCTCGTGACCTCCAGGTGAGCAGTGGAATATCCAATTTGCCACCCCAGAGCCATCTATCCCTCTGGCTTTGGAGTCCTGATGGTCCCTGGTATTCCCTTCCCTGACAGATCTCTAGTCACCCAACTCCACGCAGGTGCACACCTCCTATCTGTAACTGCAGCAACTCCTGCTGGTATTGGTACAGCTGTTTCTTTTCATGAGCCTCTTTTGTGCACTGACATCTCTGAAAAAGGGGGGGGGCATATTGAGTTTCAGGAGATAAACCAGCTGGTTTAAGACAGAGGAAAAAAGAAAAAGCTGACATGGTCAAGCGACAATTTTCATGAGACTAACGTTCCAGAAATTCAGGTCCATACGAGGTGTCGCACAGTGTTAATCTTGCCCCAAAGATATGAATTAAGGATATTCTGCCCATAAAGATGCATGCTTTTCAAATACCCCTCTGAGACTGGAATGTAGAAACCGATCAGGAGCTTGGAATCTGAAGACTGTCACTATAGCCCAACTCTGGTTTCAAATTCACTGTGCTTTCTTTCTTGTTGTATTTTTTTTTTTATTTTTTCCAGGTGCAGAGATTGGTTAAATAGCCACAACATACTCTTACCTAACAACATCAGTGCTGACTGCTTGAGGACCCAGTTAGCTGAATTGGCACGGGGGCCAACATGTGACTTTTTGACCTTGTAATTGCAAATATGGAGCTGTTTGTTTTTTCAGAAGTGTCTAAAACATGTGAGACAGGTATAAAGTTTCCACATAAGCCAACTTCTTTGGTTCGTTTTGATCGAAACAAACTGCTTCCCACAGCTGGACCAAGAATATTCTTTCCAGTCTCATCTTTTTGAACAGTCCAAGCTTGGAGAGTTCCAAGATGGAATTTTGCCATGTCTCATATGTGGCAAAATCTTAAACCAACACTTCTTGGTGCCAGAAAATAGCAACCTAGCCCAGGAAGAAATCAAAGCTGCATTTCTATTAAACAAGATTATTAACATAGTAGAAAAGAGAAGACCATTTTGTTAATGATCAAATGTAGAGGCTTCAGCCAATTAAAGCTTTGAAGCAAATGACTGAAGACAGAATCCTTGCTGGAGCTAATCATTACAACAAATGACGTTTGAAATCTTATTTTTTCTCCTAACTCTAGGAATTGAAAGTTAAAACAAGTTGCCAGCATAGCATATAATCTGAGCTCAAAATGCACTTGCTCCAAATTATAGATCTTTGAATTTAAATGGGACAATACCTTTTTCTGCCCAAATTAGAGAAACAGAATTTGCAGGAAACTCCTTACTCCAATGTCCCCCTGCAAGAAAAACTGAGTGCTGGCAAAGCTACAGGGAAGGGAGTCAGGGCGGAGAATAAAGCAAGCTCCAGATAACCAACCTCAGTTCTTGTTCCGTGTCACCAATTCCTTTGTCCAGTTGGCCCAGTGAGGCAACAAGAGCTAACCAAGAGGCTAAGGCCTCTGTAGGCCAGTTAACTCTGCTCCAGTTTTCAGGCCAAGATGGCATCCCTCACTCGGTCACTCATCTTAAAATGCAAGCCCTTTCTCTCTGTGACGCAAACAGCCTATGGAGGAAGAGGGGAAAAATTCTCCACCTTTGCTAGAACAGCTCAAATGTTCTCACTATTGATTGGAAGCTTGGCATCATCGAAGAATGGAAAAAGAAAATTGACTACGGATTCTAGACTGGTGAATGAAAAATGGAGTGAATATCCCATTCAAAAGAGGTCTCATTTTTCATACTTTAATGCAATAGTTATATATTTTTGTACCTAACAATTACTAGTGTTAAATGTCATAATAACAAATGCTTGCATTTTAATGGGGATTTATAATTTATGAAACACTCATGCATGTTAATATTTTTAATCCTATTAGATGTTAAGGCAGACATTATGACCCCACCTAATGGATTAAAAAAAGAAAGCTGAAGTTCAAAGAGATCAAGTAATTTTCCCAAAGTCATACAATGAAGCAATTAAAGAAACACCCAGGTCCGATCCCAGGCGTTTACCTCTACACACACTATTTCTTAAATGAGTAGATTTTGACACCTATCTCTAGAGAAATAGCAAAAAGTTCAAAGTTGTACCTCTGATCAATTTCATGTGTGCAAAGAAATGGAAGCAGAAGATATATAAATTTTTCTCATTATGCCCCACCCCCAGTCCAACCAAGCATAACTGTGTCCATATGACCATGACCGAAAGAACCAAACAGTCCACTGCTCTGGTCCTTCTCACCAGCAACTTAAGGATCAGGGGCATAAGAATGAAATAATTGTTGCTACCTTCCTCCCTCTGGGGTAGAAGAATTTGGAAGGCAGGGACTGGGTCATACTTGCCTTGTGATGGTCTGCTGTGCCTAGTATAGTTCATTTCACTTACTAATATTATTAAATATCTCCTCCTTATCAGTCTAGAAAAGTAAGAGTTTATCCCAGAGTAGGACAAAGAACATGCCATGGACCACCTTGCTGCCTCACCAGTTACCATCCACTACATTCCCAGGCTGCTCTTGCACCTCTAAGAAGACATGAGAGAGGGGACCCAATGGCCAAAGGGACAAAGAAGGTAGTCTATGTCCAAGCAGCCTCTAAGTTTTGAAACGCCCTATTATTTTCCAGCTAAAGAATTTTATACATGTAATACAATTGGCTGCTAAACCTAATAGTATATAAAGAGAATAAGTCTTAGACTCCAAACCTAATAGTATATAAAGAGAATAAGTCTTAGACTCCACCCCAGAGGGCAAATTAAAGGAGCTTGCTCATCTCCAAGGCAATTCTATGACTTGGACCAGCAGCATGGCACCTGTTCAGAACAGTGGTCAGGGCACATAGATATACATTGCAAAGTAGAATTAGGTAGAACAGGAAATATTAGGAGAGGCCATCAATTAAAATAGCAATGAGAAATACGTGACACTTGGCAGTCTCTTCTTTGACCTGTCCATAGCAGACATTATCAATGGACACAGCATCCTTCAACCCAGCCAGGGATTCTGACCTTCCTAGGTACCATACTTGAAGTTGCCACCATCATACAGTTTGGGGATCAGCAAGCAAGATGTCACCTATTTGGTGTCTTTGTGTTTCAGAAAATTTCCTCTTGCTGGAGATGAGCATTTTGGGCCTAAATCATGGTGCTTCCTCAAACTGTTCTGATTTCAAGATTTCTGATATTAGATTAGCAATCCTGGATTAGCAATTCTGACCTCCTGGATTCTTGACCTCACCTCTTGGTTGCTATCCACCCCTTCCCTCACCAGGCCCCCACGCCTCCCTCGCACCCTGACCTCTAACCAGGGATCCCGACCTGGGCCTAGTGACCTGCCCAGACTCCTGATTTCTGCTCTGCCTGGCAGCCTTCTCATCATTCTGAATCCCACTGACTCAAATTACCAATCCACCACTGGGGCTCAATAGAAAGTACACTGATCTGGTCACAATTCCCTTCCATGGCTGCATAGCAGCACGAGGTTGCTGAGAAACTGAGATAGGCATGGCAGAAGTGGGGAAATTCCAGACTCATGAAGGAGGAAGGGAGAGCTAGCTAATGGTTCTCAAAATCTCCCTCAGCTATGGAGTTTACCTGGAGGTTGGGCCCCATCGTTACATATCTCTTCAGAGAAAGTGAAAGATTCCAGTCCTGGCTTTTCCTGCTGCATGGTGAAGTTTCTGCCTTCGAGGTAAAGAGCAGATGTTTCCTAAGCTCCTAGGGATTTATCGGCCTTGTTCGCACCTTCAGCAGACAGGTCATTGCAGGTTTAATTTATATGGTCCTATTTCACTGGTGGGGCAACTCTCGCTCCATCTCAAGATGCAAAATGGCAGCGTAAAAACACCCCACTGTGCTTCACCCAGCTTGGCTCTGTGTCTCTGCCCACTCACTTCCTTACCTGTGCCTCCCTTCTGTTACTTGTCACCTACTCTCTGAATCCAAGCAACATAGCCCATCTCAGATTTACAACATCCTGCCGAGAGAGGCTCCGTGGCACAGCAGGGAGACCAACAATCCAGAAGCCAGCATCCTGGCTACACAACCCAATTTTGCCAACAACTCACCAGCCAGATCGGTTCCCCTCTCTGGCCTCAACTGATTTATCTGTAACCTGAAGGGTGGCTAATCTTAACGTTTAGAAGTTTATTTTCAAGCTCTGACATTTTATTAAACTAGAGTTTATTTGCGAAGGGAGACTTTCGACCTCCACTCAGGTTGTACCATCCACACTCCTGTAATGCCCCTCTGCTACCCTCCCCTCCCCCCCACCACCCCATTTAGGCTTAACCAACAGAGGGAGAATCACTCCCAGCTGCTGGCAGCCTAATCCAGCTGCCCTATGGGGAGTTTTGTTACGCCTATTTCACAGTGGGTCATGTCAAGTCAACTTGTATTTCTTAAGTGCCTCTGACAAGCCCAGAAGAGGGTAGAGCCCTCTGGGGCCTCAGTGACTTCATCTACGAAATGAAAGGCTTACACTCATGGGCTTCTAAGGTGCCTCCCAGCTCGGAAGCCTTGAGATTCTGGATTCCACAGGGGGGAAGGGAGGCTACACCCTAGGATTGCCATCTGCCAGCCCCACCCCTGGCATGGCCCAGGTCCAGCTCCTTTGAAGCTTGTGTACCTGGGGCCACATATGGGCAGAGTAAATTCAAATCCAGTTATAACCCATTCGGAGACTAGGGAAAGGGTATATGGGTGTGCCACAACATGGTCATACCTCCAACACTTCTCCATGGCTGAGTCTCAGGCCTGACCCCTCCCCAGATGCCAGCTCTGCGCCCCTCCCTGGTAAGTAAGGAAGAGGCAGATGCTTGTCTAGATGGCATCACTTGAAGAAAGTCCCACACCCCCCACAAAATCTGTCTTCACAGACCTGCCTGAAATCCTCATCATAGGCGTTCAGATCCTTTGCATTCAAGGCATCTTGCTTCCGGAAGTTTCCTGTTAAAGCAGACATGCACAGAAGAGAAGCCTTTACTCAGCCTTGGACTTCTATGACCAAGGCCACCCTCTCACCACTAACATTTGCCACTTCCCATTGCCATTCCCCAGCCCTGCAAAAACGTCTGACAAACACAAGAACTTCTCTCACCAAGAGAGACAATAAAACCCAAATTTATGAAGGAAAAACTAAAAAGAAATGAGGAGTAAACAAGCATTCTGTCTGACTTCCACCCTGATTTATTTTATGTCCTCAGGAGCTAGCAAAAGAAATGGGATTGAAGAAAGACTTAATTAGAGAAGAAGAGACGAATAAGGAATAATGTGATGGTGATATTGAAACTCACTGTGTTATTAGGGTTTTCAAGGGATAAAAGTTCTCACTTCTGTGAGTCGTAAAGCTCACTGCTGTTTGTTTGACTTGGCTACGTGTACCTCTTCTCAAATTACTGCACATGTTTATTATTTAAATTTCAATGAATGAAAATTAATTTCGAGTGGAGAAATTTTGAGGGATAAGTGTAGATACACAGTTGCAAACCACAAATATACAGAATTAGGATTCACTCTTTCCACGGAGGCCAGAAGAAAAAAAAAATGGCTTCACCCTGCATCAAGCAGGATTTAGGCCATGTGGATCACTTTCCTGAGAGAAAGTTGTTAAATCTAAAAGAGGAAATTAGAGGAGATCATGAGGACATTTCTTTTTCTGTAAATATTTTTGAAACAGAATCTGTTCCCATTTTTTATGCCCTAAATTGTATACAATCCCCTTCCCCCAAAAATGCATGTATTGAAGCCCTTACCCCCAGTGCTGTTGTATTTGGAGATAAGTCGATAGGAAGTAATGAAGGTTAAATATGGTCTAAGGGTGGGGCCCTAATCTAATAGGATTGGTGTCCTTAAAAGAGGAATCAGACTGTGCCTGAAAGCTGAGACAACTTGCCTGTCTTTTGAACAACTCTGGTTAAAAACTTGCACTTGATAAGAACTTTTGTTTCAATGCTTTTAGAAGAGGAAGAGAAGGAGGTGATTTTTTTCTTTTTTTTTTTTTCTAGTAAATATTGCATCAAATATTGCAAAGTATGTCACTGTTAAAGCAAGTTGATGTGGGTATGTGTCAATTGGTAGTAAGAGGGGCACGTAAACTGTGGAATTCTGCTAAGCAAGTAGGGGGTGGGGTTGATATTTGTGTTTGCCAATTTCCCTGTTGTAAATATTCCCATTAAGGCTGATTTCAAGCTACCAATGGTTTAAAATTCATCTGGCAAAATTCTTCTGCCTATGGCAAACCAGCATCAGCTGGCTCGAGCATGCTTTTGCAAGACATGACATGCAGGCCGTAGCAGGTGACCCAGCACAGAACCAGATGGGAGAGTCAGAGTTTCAGTGACCGGAAGGAGTAGGACCCCAGAGAGTGACGTCAAGAACACAGGCACATCTTCCTCTCTGAGATGTGTGGCCTCCCATGCATTAGTAGAGGTCCTCCTCCATGGTCATTCAGCTACCCCACTTCCCGAAGGGACAGGTACACTTCTGTTTCGGGAAGTACTACCTCAGCCCCTTACACTGTGATTGTACCAGCTGGAGCCCAAGAAAAGAACAGCGGTCACAAAGAATCCCCCGAACCCACTGCATTTTTAAACTTCTAAAATGCCAACAAGAACTTTGATTTATAGACAAAAGAAAAATAAAGAGAAAGAGGGAGGGAATTTAATTTAGAAAACATCTTCACCAATCACTATAAAACTGATAAGCTCAACTTTCCCAGGACCCCAAGAAAGCACCTATAATTTCCCCTGAGGGAATGAAGAGAAAAGGAATTTCTGAAGTCCATTTTTGGATTTGGCCAGACACGTGCTGAGTGCCACCCCACCAGCTTACCCCCATGACATAAGGCATCAGGATGAGACAATTCCATCACTCACTTATTACTATCTGACCTTCTTTCAAAATACTTAACGGACTGACCCATACTCTGGACGCTCATGAATGATCCACTTAGAACTTGATCTGTAGTCCAATGTTAGTCTTCAAATAAACTACAAGCATACGCTTTTGTTTCCAAAACAAAACCAAAACAGAAGCCAAGACTGAGGTTTATACCTCTTTAGCTGACCCTATAGTCCTGGCACTGGTCTCTATTCTCAGTCAGTGTTCAATACTTCTGCTTCCTATTTAATTCTTCTCTTTTCCCTAGAAACCCACCAAGGGATTCTCTGTGAGGATTTGTGCCAGTCACTCCAGGGGATTATGACTTTGGTCCATGAATCAGGGAACTGGACAGAATTTGAGCTGGCACCAGTAAGCATTGAATAATACTTATGAAGTGGATTAACCAAAGAATAAGATTATTATAGGTAACCTAATGGTCCCCCTTGTATGCATACAAGTTATGCATTTAAGAATCCAAGTAGATAATATATCTAAATGATGCATATATAAGAAGATACAATGGTATGAGAGATGAATGAATATATTTCCACCAGCCCTTTGGCTGTGCTCCCAGCTGAAAATGCCAACATTTCCTTGAACTAAGGAATCACAGCTGAGAAGCCACTTATCGAGAATGATAAAGGAGAAAGGGTGACCTCTGCTGGTGAAATGGCGTGTTTTACTCTGGTTATTTTCCCCAACTCTGCAAAGTGAGCAGAGAGTGGGAGGAGGTAAGAGCGTGACTATGTTCTCGTCAAACAAATGATCATTTTTTCCACACTAGTAGTTTCTACAAACTCTTCAGCAAAAGGTCGTTGCTTGTTTGGCTCAAGAGCTCTTTAACGATGTGTAGAAATGAGAGTCAACTTGGTTTTTCTTGTGTTATTCTCCAGAAAAAAAAAGAAAGAAAGAAATGCTCTCACTTGGAACTCAATTTATTTTTCTTACCTTTTCTTTTTTTACTTTTGATACTTCATTCATGAAATGAAGAATCTGCAATCGATTTTGAAACGTAAGGACTGATTGGAATGAATGAAAATGCGGTCCCCAAATGCCTCATTAAGGTTTACATTTGTTAAACACGCACGCTTTTTAGGAAGTAAAAAATTAAACATTTTCAAAATAATCTCCAGATTTTATAAGTCAATGTTTTGTGAACAACTTGAAATGAGTTAGTTTATTTTAAAACTCAGCCATGCTCCAAACACAGTCGTTCCCATGGCACTCTCATTACGCTGCTTGATTTTGTGACCCTGTCATCACCTTTGACAAGCCGAAAGCATGTGTTGTGCTGCTGGCTCTCTAATGGCATTCGATTATCAGTCAGATGTTCCCCTGATCATAGGCATCACTTTGGTCTTCAGCTTTGCCAAGTTTAAAGCAAAATACTTCATTTCAAGTTTTCCAGAAAAAAGCTGAGAAAGATCTTTTAAAAGTCTAATTTTTTTTTAATTGCGTAATGCCACCGTACATGTAACTATTATGCATGTGTAACCAGGCTCATTGAGGGGAGGAAAAGAAGAGAGAACACACAGGAAAGCAGACTTGGAATCCCATTCAGCGTTCTAGCAGATGGATTATATTTTGAGGGGAATTATATACTTTTGGGAACCATAGCTGTAAAAGATATTAGTATCCAATATAATGGACCCCATGCTCCATCTTTACCGATAAAATTTCATATTCAAATTAAATAAAGTGTTTATTTAAATGCATGTTTATATGCCTGATATAATGAAAAACTGAATTTTGTCAGATGTTTTTTTCGGCCAGTGCATACTTCTCCCAATCTAATGGGAGGGTAGACTATTTCACAGTCAACACCTCTTCGGAAATCTCGTAGAGAAGACAGAGAAGGGGAAAGAGTAAACTTAATATTAACTCGTTGGGCTGCTGTCCTGGGCCTAAACTGAAGTGGGAAAGGACAGAATAGTAGTAGGAACAATTCAAATAAGATTTATTCTGGGCACTCCCTTGCTTTTTTATATCGTGTAATAAATGTATTAGTTCTTTTAGAAGAATGCCAAAGAAATGTGAAATTCCTTGAAGGCATCATTTCTTGTTTTGTTTTATGAAAAGAAAAATGTGGACATTGAATTAAGAAATTAGTAAATACAAAATGTTATCATTTATTTGAATGCCAGTGTACATTCAAGTTTTTTTTAAATAAACATAAGATTAAAAAATTAGTATACTTAATGTTAATGATGAGAAATAGTAACAATGGAAGAAACATATTGCCAAAACTGTATCTTTCTTAACAAAAGAATACAGGTGTAATCATTAATATTAACATTCAATAAATGACCATCAATTAGGTAGATCTCAAGTGCTCAAGTCACTTCTCTCACTTCTCCCATGCCATCTACTGTGCTGAGTATTAGGGTGGGAATGGCTAATAAGGTCAGTGACCTTCATAGTCCTTCTAGAGCTTACAGTATCATGCAGGAGCCAGACATCAAGCAACTATTCATACCAGTAAACATAAAATTGCAACAGTGACGAGTGCTACAACCTGAAGGTAGATGGTGCTACTAGAGCACGGTTTTTCTTAAACCTAGAATTCTACTGTAAAAATCTATCTGCATAGTGGGCAAATTCAACATTGTCGAATTCCAGCCTGGAGCAGAGAAATCTCAAATCAAAGGAACAAAATCAACATTGTACAGACACTACATGACCAAAACAAAACTTGGTCGAAAGGTACCTGATTCAATTTAAGTGTGTGTGTGTGTGTGTGTGTGTGTGTGTGTGTATTAGCTTCTATGCTGTGTCAATCAGTGCTTTTCAAACTTTAAGATGCATGGAAATTACTTGGGGATCTTGTTCAAATACAGATTCTGAATCTGTAGATCCGGGGTAAGACCCGAGATTCTGTATTTCTAACAAGCTCCCAGGTGAGGTCATACTTCTGGTCCATGGAGCATACCCTGATTAGCTCCAGTGCAGGCCAAGATGCTGAATGAGCATGACTGCGAGATCCCCACTTCCACTCCCCCATCCCCATCAACCACACAAGAACTAGAAAAGTAAATGAGGCAATATTGTGAGAAGCTCCTAAATGTACTGGGGCTGTTTGAAATTGATGTTTGTGGAGTGGTGGCTTTGTTCTGAGATAGGACACAGCCAGGGTTGCAGGAAGGTAAAATAGAAAAATTAGTGGATTCTGCACTTGCTTCCCCAACCCTCCCCATCACCTTGTGGCAAACAGTGTCTGCATCCTTCCTGCCAAGATGCAGCAGTCTGGGGCTGATGTTTTCAGAAGAAACAGAAAAACCAGGAGGACCAACTAACCACAGGTTGTTTCCACATCCCTTCTCCTGCAAACTCCCAGGGCTGGAGACTTACAATCCAAAGCACTACTGCTTGGATTCCATCTCCAGGGATTACAATGAAATCGGTCTGGAGCATAGGTTGGGCATCAGGACTTTTAAAAACTTCCCAGGTGGTTTCAATGTACAGCCAAGATTCAGAACCACTGAATTCTGAGTCTCTTGTGAATCTGCTTCTTTCTTGGGAACAGAGGATGAAGACATGACGTGAAGGATTGTTTTGAGGGATAAGGAGAAATTGAATGTGATTTTCTACACGCTAGAGCTCATCTACCCTAAGTGCAATAGGGTCTGCCCTTCCCCATAAGCACTGCTCAACTGAGTAGCCAGTGCCCTAGAAGAAAAACGAGCACACAAAACAAAATAACAAGATATTTGAGGAGCACAGCCAGATCAAAATGAAAATAACCTCCTAGATTACAGATTCCAATAGATGAAATATTGAAATATATGGGCCAAGTACTTTTAATCAGCCTGATAAATATATTAAAAGATACAGGAAAGAATTAACAATAAGAAGAAAGAAAAGACAAAAAGAATCAAAAAGAAATGTTAGTAATAAAAATGTAATAGAAACAAAGGGAGAGCAGAATTGATACTGCTGAAGAACAAATTAGTGGATTAGGAGATCAGATTGAAGAAATATCCCAGAAGAAAGAAGAAAAGGACAAAGAAATAGACAATATAAAAGAAAGCCAAGAGATAAAGCTACTAACATCCAGATAATAGGAGCGCCATTAAAAGGAAGATATAAATGAAGAAGAAGAAATATTTGAGAACATAACAAAGATCAATTTTTCTGCATTAAAAAATATATATAAATTTAATGTATAGAAATTTATATATAATTATCAGAAAAATACATTCCTAGATACATTAAAATTTTATTTAAGAATTTTTTTAAAGTTCTAAAAGCTATCAGAGGAAGTGCAGGTCATATACAAAATAATAAGAATCAGATTGACATCAGCAACAGTAGATGAAAAAAAAATGGATTAATGTTTTCATAGAATTGAAGGAAACAGAATTTAGAACCTAATATTTCACATTCAACCAAACTGGCATTCAAATATTAGACCTAAATAAAAATATCATCAAGCATACAAGATACGCTGCAGACAGATGAGTATTATAAATAGTTTTGGTTGAAGTACTATGGGAGGGAAAAATTCAGGAGAGTTTATGAAAGATTTGTGGAAAAAAGGTGATCAAATGTCTTGATAAACTTTCTTACTGCTTAAAGAAGAAAAAAGAAAAATCGACCTAAGGCCAAAGAAAAAGAGAAATTACATCTATAACAATCCAGAATTAAAAGCCTCGTTTATATCAGCATGATCAGGGTGAATGGAGGAAAGAGCAGGGAATCCTAAATCTTCACCTTAGGCAAAATTAGAGAGATACAAATATATCATTAATAATAAAAGTAAGGAAGATGAAAGCATTGTAAAAGTGGCACAAACTGAAATGTTAAAATGATGAAAATAGGTCCAAGCGTGTCGTTTACTACAACAAAGATGGATGGACTGAGCTCACCAGTTAAAGACAAGTGCTGACAGATTGGATTTATTTTTTAAATGCTATTTACAAGAGACATACTTTAAACATAACGATATGCAAAGGCTGAAAGCAAAAAAAAAAAATAGAAAAAGACATACTGGGCAAATATTAACCAAAAGAAAGCTGACTTGGCTATCTATATTCATTCCAGAAAGATGGTCATTAAGTAAAGACCATTATTAGGAATAGCGAGAGTTCCCTAGGACTTAGCAACTCCACTCCCAGGTTAAACCCAAGGGAAAATCCTACACATGTGCAGCAAGTGAGGCAGACAGATTCTAAAGTTGGCCCCACCATACCTGTTTGTGGTATTTACGCCCCTTGGCAATCTCCTCCCATTGAGTGTGGGCAGGACCTGTGAGTCGCTTCAAGCCAGTAGAATATGGCAAAGGTGATGAGATGTCACTTCTGTAGTTATATTACATAAGATTGTAATGTGCGTCATGCTCACAGACTCTCTCCTTTGCTGTCTTTGACCTGGAGACTATGTTAGGAGGGAATTCAGGGTGACCTTTGGCTGAGAGCTAGCAAAAAACTGAGGCCTTCAGTCCGACAATCTGCCAAGGATCCGAATCCTACCAACGACAACATGAGCTTGAAAGTGAAACCTTCCCCAGTCAAGAGAGGAAGCCCACACCCCTGGAAAACTCTTTGACCTCGACCTTTTAAGAACTTGAAGCAGGAGACTCAGCTTAGCCACACCTAGAATCTCAACTCACAAAAACTGTGATATAATAAATGCGTGTTATTTTAAGCCACTAAATTTTTGGTAATGTTGTTACACAGCAACAGCTAACTAATACAAAAGACACATATGAGAATGTCAGTAGTAAAACAAAACAGTTTTTAAAAATCTGGAAACTGCCAAACACCCATCCGTAGAAGAAGAGATGAATAAACTGTGGCATATTAACCTACTAGAATATTACATTCGCAGCCAGATGTCACAATATGGATAAATCTTAACATGAAACTAAGTGGGGGAAAAAAAGAATCCTCAAAAGATTGCCTCAGCATGATACCCTTTTATAAGTTAAAAGCAAATTTAAATTTAAAAAAAAAAAACATATTATTTGTAAAGTTAAGCATAAGAAGTTCTGATAAGGTTAAACACAACATTCGTATAAATGCATACACAAACTTACCGCATGATCCAAAAATACTACTCCTAGGTATTTATTCAAAAGAAGTGAAAACATATATGCACACAAAAACCTACACGTGAATGTTTACAGCAGCTTCATTCATAATTGTCAAGAACTATAAACATTTCAATGTCCTCCAGCTGGTGACCAGAGAAGCAAATTTCCACTTACACCGTGGAATGCTAGTGAGCAACGACAGACACAAGCAACATGGGTGAATCGAAATGCATTTCACTAAGCGGAAGAGCCAGATTCCAAAGGCTGCACACTGTATGATTCCATGTATAGAACTTTCTGGAAGAGGCAGAAATACTGAGACTAAGAAACTGATCAGTGGTTGCCAGGGGCTCAAGGTGGAAAGAAGGAATTAACAGCAAAGAGGTATGAGTGAAGTTTCAGAATGAGGGAACTATTGTGTATATCGGTTGGGTGGTAGTTATACAAGTGTATTCATTTGTCAAAACCCGTAAAATCATACATATATATATATACACACACACACACACACGTGTGTGTGTGTGTGTGTGTGTGTGTGGAGAGAGAGAGAGAGAGACAGAGCCCTTTTGACATTCTGGACCAGATCCTCCACCCTGTCATGCCCTCCAGCCCTTCTTACCTCTTATAAAAAGAATAAAATAAGAAGTTATATCATTGGAAATGTTGTGGTTAAAATCACTATAGAGTTAGTCTTGAAAGGGGAGTAGGGGAAGAAGAGGAAGAGTTTCAACATTCAAAGTGATCCTTAGAAAACAGACTCAGGAAAATGGAGGAGTGAACATTGTTTTCTTTGCCCTGTTGATGGGGGAAGTTTATGACTTTACAACCGTTAACCTCATTCCACCTTCCATACAGTGGACCCCTCCCCACATCAGCAGAGCTATTTGGTCCAGATTCACTTTGCCGCGGAATGTCCCAATAAATGGCCCATTAGCAGTCCACAAAGAGATTGAGAAACTATTCCGTTTAAGAGAAAGCACAGTTTAAGAAAATGGTCCTTGAATCAGAATGTTCTGCTTCTGCTATCTTTTAAGAACCAAAGCAGAGGTTTTGAGGTCACATTCAGCCCGACCATATTTTGTTCTTATCTCCCTATTTTCTACTACATAATGAAATTTAAATAGCTTGCTATCGCTAAGTAAATAATTGGCCCCATGACAGCCTTCTGGAAGCTTTTAATTGTGTCAAACCAGCTCTTCAATTCTAAACGTTCCTTACAACCCAGTGATATTTAGAGCTTCGGGAGTCTTGTTGGCAGATGGACATAAGAGCACAAAATAGGATAAGGAGCCAGACCTTCCCATTCATCATGGCGGTGCTCCTTTATTCAAAGATCACAAAATGCCCTAAGCAATGTCTTTAACTTGGTTAGGGGACAGGGTTCTGACTGAGGAACAGAAAGTCTGGATTTTAGTCCCTTTGGGGCTCCTGCCGATCTTCGTAATTTAGGCCAAAGCGCTCAATAACCTCTCTGGACCTCATGTTCCTCCTGTGTACACCAGACTCTACCCTTCCCACTGTCCCAGGTCAGGTGGTCTGGCAGGTACAGGTTTACCCTAGACTGGGAACTTCATCTATACAGCGATACACCCAAGGATCCAATTTGTTCTAACCAGTGTCTAGGGACATTGTGGAGAAGTGCCCCCACAGGGTGACCAAACTATGTGGCATGTAAGAAAGACTTCAGGCTGCTGCTACCAGCTCTCTGCAACCCCAGAAAAAAGGTTATCCAACACAAAGATTTCTGTGGTCGGATACAATTAGCAGTACCAAGTGAAACAAATCAGATTTCTTTACTGCAGGACTTCCCAGAATCTTAATTCGCTCATGTGCCTGAGACATTTGTAGAGAGAGATACAGAAGTATTTGACCAAGGAATCCTTGGTTTCAAAGATTAACGTGCAGATCTGACCCGCCTTAAAAACCCTGGTCCTACTTCATGATGCCGCCTGTTTATTTTTCATTCCTTATCCTCTAATCAGAAGATAGTCGATCCCAGCTTCAGAAAAGCATCACGTGGGCCCTTTACCTGGGCCTCATCCTTAGAGATCTGGCTTTACCTGGTCTGAGGGGTGGGGCCTGAGCACAGGTATTACTTTCAGCTCCTCTAGTGATGTTAACATGCACCCAGCATGGAGTTCCATGGAAAGGTGTCTCCTCTAGAGCATTATAGGGGAGCCACCCAGAGAAGGGTGTTGGGGAGCAAACCCAAAAGTCTCATCTCTCCACCAGAGTCAAACTGCAAGATCCAGCCCCAACCTACAGGAAGAATCTCCTTGGAGAAACATGAGTAACGCAGCATCTCCTGACAGTTACCTACTCAATGTGGATCCTAGCCCATCATCTCTTTAAACCCTGCAGTGTTTTCCTTTCAAAATGGGAATAACTTTACCGATTTCATGCTTATAAATTTAATGCTTGCTCATTAGGGTGAGGGAAGGCACATAAACGTGCAAAGCAAAAAAATAAATTATTCTTAATCTTCTCCACTGTGAGTATTTGTTTGTACTTCTAGACCTTTAAGTGTTTTTAGTATTGTTTGATAATCTGGTGTTGTACTTATCAATATTTCTCAAACGTTTTTCCATCCCAGTATAAACCTAAGGGCAGAATAATTTTTAATGGTCCTATCATATTCTGGGTATGCCATAAGTTATTTAATCCATCCCTGTGGTTAGCTACTTAGTGTGTACCATCAAAGAAGGGATTGATATCTTTGCACAAGTAAGTGACTAGTTCCTGAGAATAAATAGAAGTGGAATTGTTTGGTCCAAATCCTCTTCCAGCTGAGCCCAATGAGCTGGGCCTCCAGTTCCATCTATCCATTAAGTGAGCTACTCTCCCCTCGCATCTCCCCATCCCTACCCTTCTAGCCTTCTCCACTCTCTGATCTTGTTCATAAAATATTTTCCAGCTGCTGTTGGTCCAAGTCCTTCCACTTTGTATCCTATCCCTTTCAAGCTTTATCTCTTAAAGCCAATAGTTTACTTTAGATAGCCTTCTTGGTTCTGTGTCAATTTCCCCTCTCCTTGCACCAACTGGCTCAGTTCAGGCTAGAGGTCTCATCTCCCAGCAGAGGTCACCAAATCCTCCTTTACAGAACTAAGAAGGAGGCAACCAGCTAAGGCTGACCCTTCTGGAAAGCCTCCCACACACACCCCTGGCTGGCCCCTCCACCCTCCCCACAGAGCACCGTGCTTCCCTCAGCAGCGGCACCTGTCACTCTGTGTTAAAACTGTTTACACGTCGGTCACCCCCATGGACACTGAGTGGCTTGTTGTCATCATCCCTTTGCCTCCTGGCCAGCACCACACCTGGCTGAGAAAGTACCTTCACAGCTTACTGAATGTCTGCTATTAAAAGGCCACATTCTTCCAGAAAAAAACTCCAAGCTGCATGTCTAATATTAAAAGTAGTAACTATGGCCCACATCTCCACTTTTTCACCGGAAAAGACGCAACCTCAGGTCTATGCCGGGCCTGACTCGCATGACCTCACCACTAAACATAGGGAGAATGCGCCCAGAACCAGAAGCAACTCAGGTTTCTTGTGTTTTTCTACTGTACCCTGTACCCCTGCCCCCGGCCAGCTGGGCCACACGCAGGGGCAAGAAGGCTGTCGACAGAAACCCTCTCCCTGCCCACCTGGCTCCCATGGGCGAATGGCCTCACGTGCTTTGTCCCTGCCAGCTCCACTGAGGGACTTTCGACAATGCACAAGTTCACTTACTCAGTAAGTATTGGTGACTGCCAACGTTCATAAAGCAAACAGAGCCCCAGCCTCCAAGGCGGTTAAATTGCAGGAAAATCCAAAACTAGTAAACTAACAAATAAAATAATTAGAAATTTGGGTGAATACTTTGAAAGAAAAAGAGGCGAAAATGAAGAAGAAGAAGATTCGTATTCTTCAGCACCCTCGATTAGGGGGATCAGGGAAGGCCTGCCTGAGGAGGTGAGATTTAAGCTGGCGGAGCTGGTCGGTCCTGCAGTCCTGCGCTGGCAGTGGGAAGGGAGGGGATCATCCTTCCTGGAGAGGGAAGGGTACCCTGAGCGACGCTGAGGTGGGAAAGGGCATGGCATGTTGAAGGTTTGGAACCGTGGGAAACAACTGGGTGAGCGTTTGGGGTGACGAGGAGGGGTGTGACATGTACATAGTCATGTGCTGCTTAATGACGGGGATATGTTCAGAGACATGCGTCATCAGGCAATTTCGCCATCATGCGAATATCACGGAGTGCACTCACACGAACCCGACGGCGGGGTGGCCTGCTGTACACCTGGGCTCTCGAATACCATCGTCATGCCTGCGGTGCGTGTCTGAGGCACATGAGTTCTGAGTCATCTGTCAGAATTCACAGTCCAGTGGCTGTTACCATTAAGTTACCGGGATTCGAAATTATTAAACACCCCAGGTTTTTTTTTTTTATCTCCATAAACAATAAAATTATTCCCTTTGACTCTTCAAAATATCTCAAACCATGGTTATGTCAGGACAACATGCCTGGTAGAATAAAATTGGGACAGTGTATTGAAGAAGCGCAGCCAAATTCTCCAAAACTTTCATTTTAATGTGTCCAATTTCTTTTCATCAAAGAAATGAAGTCTATTATCCGTGTCATTGTAGCATTTTTTCTTTTCAGTTTCAACTTTTTAATTAAAAGATCGTCACAGATTCCTCAGGAAAGAGGGAAGAATAATAGAGAAAGTAAGGCAGGAAAAATTTTATATAATTTTCAGAATAGGAATGTGGACCCTCTTTCACCCTAAATAGCATTACTTAAACCCCTCATTCTCAGTCCTTTGTACCTCTTCTGCTTCTAGCTGGGACCCACTTTCATCCGCAACTTCTTTAGATGGAGATATTTTGCCTCCATGCTCATGTTTATTTGTCTGTCCCCAAAGTTAGAACATACCCGGGTGAGTGTCGGTATAAACAGGGTCTTCAGTGAAAGGAGCTCAATGTAAATGGATAGCTGTTTTCTGCTTTAGGAAGGGAGGGTATCACGGGCTAATTTAAGCATGTGCTATTGGGAAACATGACAACATTTATACAAAGTCTTCCTTATTCGGGGCTGTTTGCAAATAAAACATGTATTGAATCCTTCTGAGGGCTGCCTTTAAGACCCTGTCTCCCAGTAAGAACACCTCCAACTCTCTGGCATCAGGGCGTTGCCTTTGAGGATTTCCAAAAGTAACTGAATCTTGACCCTGGGAGGGTGGTGAAGGCGCAGCCTGGATGAAGATTACTCAACCAGCCTTGTTACTCTGACCCTGAAAAATAATTCCAAAAACAAGTCTTTCTGAAACAATGCACTTAGCAAACACGTTCTAGGGTCTTAGATGGTTTGCAGCATTGGCAGGAACTGGGAGACAACAAAGAAAAGCAAGACGATGATAATCAGCCTTCAAAAATGCTTACTGATTACAGGTTTATTGAAAGGGTCTTATCAGGAGATGGGGAGCGGGGTGGATAAGGGGGATCACAGGGGAAGACAGTCAAGCAGAGCTCACCTAAGAAGTACAAAATGCTATACCATTCAAAGGAGGAGAATTCTCCAGCCATCTACCAAGATCGGCCATAGCATCACAGAGAGATTGTCTCTAAATTCTGGTCAGCTCCTTAAGCCTCAGAATCGAGGAAGTTTCTGGGAGGAGTTGGGCTTTGCCAGGGTCCACTTTTCTTGCCATTTAAATTCAAACAAATATCACCGAATTTATGCAAGTACAAAAAATTTCAGGATTCTGAAATCTTAAAAAGGAAAACTGAGACTCTGAAATTTCAAGATGAATATGCCGACCAATTAAACCCAAATAGAGGATGTTTAACACTGCCTTTTGCCATACTCTCCACTAAAAGTTTCTCTGTGGTACTGGATGCCATGAATGTGCAGGAAAAAACCTCAAAGCATCAGGGAGGCTTCTCCGGTTTCTCCATACTTATCTGGGGCTCCATAACTAAGGTTCCTTGTTCAGTAAGAAAGCACATAAAATACACCAGTGCTCATGGCCAATGGGGAAACGTGTCCTTCCCAACCAAACAGCCCCTGAGCTACTTCTAGGTCAGCAGCACCGCAAATGTTGCCTACATCTGGATAACTTCACCATGCCATGAACCAAGCAGACATCACAAATCAGCTGTGGCACTCATCCCCATTCTCACCAAGCCCAGATGCTGCCCCAAAACCCCTCTCAATGTAGGACTCCAGGAAGCCACTACCAATCAAAAGGAATTGTCATCCAAGGGTCATCTCTGTCCTCAGCTTTGCAGCAGTTCACCCTATGGGGAATTTTTCTTCCTATGAAAAGAATAATGGGCCAGGTAGCAATTAGGGTCATGGGCCCTGCAAAAAGTCCTACAGAAACTTGAGGGAAATCACTAAGATGGCCAGGTCGTCCTAAACAAAGTGAATTTATGTACACTCTCCCCAGGCTGGCTGAATAAATAATAGTCTTACATTTTGGTTGACTTGGGTTTGAGTTTGAAAACAGATATAAATATATGGAGATTTCAAGTTGCAGCAGTTAACTTGGAGAGGTGTTGTCTCACTTTACAAAAGCATTTGCCAATGTTTTCTTAAAGGCCAAGATCCTCTTCACCAAATGTGTTAAGGACTCTTAACTACCTGAAAGAAAGGGAAGGGAGACAGATGGCTGGATGAACATCAGTCCCATCTGCGAGGCACCACAGACATTTGAAAATGAATTTCAAACGACCGTGAAGCAGCTACGAGAAAATGTGATTCTATTTACCCAAGTCTTACCTATGCACACTGCTTCTGAAACAACTGGATTCTTTGACAACCGCATGCGGGGCTTGACATACAAGGCCTTGTTGCTGAATAGCTGTCAAGTGTGAATCGCAGCCAAGGACAGAATAACTCATGGAGAAGTAGGAAAGGTGCTGGTCATTTACCCCTGAAAGAACACATAGGACATGGCTGAAAGGCATAAGCCAACAGCTCTGAAGTAATCCTGAGGTCTTCAGCCAATCAACAGTAGTCACTCATTTGGTGGCTCCTCAGGGCAAGATGGACTGTCTAGTTTGATTGGGATCAGTGGTTATCAAACACCATTCCCACATGGGTATGGGAGGTGAAGTGGACAGGACTCTCATACCACCCCCCCCCCCACACACACACACACACAAATACAAACCTGCTTCAATCAGAGACCCCTTCTTTCATCTCCCACAGCTCAACATTCCACCTAAGATTTCACTTGCAAAGAAAGGACTTCACTTCCAAAATAGAAGCATTTTTTTGTCTTTTAGATTACTGATGTTATCTATTCTAACAAGTGGTCAGACATCAACATGGCCCCAGAAAAAAAGTCAATAAATAGAATATTAGGGAGGGAAATGTTCCCAAGTATCCAAGGCTTATTATGTTTAACTTTTTATTTGGAAATAATTTTAAACTTAGAAAAAAGTTACAATAATAAAAATAGTATAAGAATGCCTGACTTTCTTTTATCTGAATTCCACCTATTACTAACAGTTTGCCCATTTGCTTTATTATATGTATTGTTTGCTTGTTCTCTCTCTCTCTCTCTCTCTCTCTCTCTCTCTCTCTCATAATTTTAGGGACAGTTACATATAATGGCCGCTTACCCCTAAATACATCAATTGTATCTCCTATGAATAGAGATACTCTCTTATAGAACTATATTATGGTTATAATCTTTAGTAAACTCAACATTGGAACAATACTTTTATCTAATCTACTGCCCATATCCTATTTTTGTCAACTGACACAGTAATGTCCTCACAGTATTTTCCCCTCCCGTATAGAATCCAGCCCAGGGCCAGGGATTGCATTTAGCTGTCAGGTCTCTTTATCCTTCTCTAATCCAGAGCCTTTCTTGGTCACCCACAACATTTTTTAAGTATAGAGCTCCCCTCTCCCCAGTTTTCAGTTGAGTGTTTCTCATTTAGGGTTTGTCTAATGTTTCCTCCTGACTCAGGTTATACATTCTTGGCCATAATATTGCATAGGTGCTGTAGTGTCTTTCTCAGGTATCACATCTAGAGGCATGTTGATGTGCATCTGTTCTCACTGCTGATGCAAATTTTGATCAATCAGTCAAGGTTGATCAAATTTCTCCACCGTGTAATTGCTATACTTTTCCCTTGGTGTACTCAGTGCTACTGAGGTGTTATTGTTTCTTGGTCCTTTCAGTAGACTAAGCTAGGTAATAGATGCATGTATGTACATTTATACATACACCTACATGCCAATAAGTACTCACATGCATATATATATGCATAAACACATACTTATATATTATAGAAATATGGTGTACTCTAATATCTCCAATTGCAATTAATGTCATCAGAGTTCTTTCTTGCCTTCCCCTATTCAATAGTATGACCCTTCTTCCCTAGTAAGAATGCTGGCTCCAAAAACAATACATTTATTTGTTGGCTCAATCCTATAATATAAATTATATTTGTAACATAAATATAAATTTGTTTCAGGATTTATTTTCCATACCACTACAGAAAACAAGCCTAATAAAAATATTTCTGTGTAATACACACACACAGACACACACACAGACACACACCATGGCTCCACCGAAAACTGAGAGTATATAGTCAAATATTGTGTTCATAAGTAACTTAGATAGTCATTTCTTTTTTTTCTCTCTCTCTCTCTTCAGTATATGGTTACGATATACATTTGAAAATACACTGAAGTGACTTCTTTCAATTTGCTTTCAGTTTTAGGAATTTTTTCCCCTTTCCATCCTTATTAATTTTACTTGTGAATATGTAGCACATTAACGAAACTATGTAAAAAGATATACTCAGAAAAGTATTACTCCCTCCTTATCTCTTCTTCTCTATTCCCACCACCTCTTACTGGTAACCAACTTTAATCTTCCCTGATTTGTCTTTCCTGTGTTTCTTTCGTAAAGATAAGCAAATTTATAATTTTCTGAAATTCCTTCTTTCTTACACACACACACAAAAAAATGCATACGATATATGTTCTTTTTTTTGTTTTGTTTTGCTTTTCTGTGCTTAACAATATCATCTAGAAATCACTGCACAGCAGCTCCCGGAGATCTTCCTCATCTTGTTTACAGCCGCATTACACTTCATCGTATAAAAGTGCCATCATTTTTTCAGTTTCCTATGTTTGGACATTGAGGTGGTTTCAATGGTTTTCTAATTACAAATAATACTACATTGTAATATTTGTATTTTGTATAATATTTTCAATATACACAATATTACAGAAATAAACATTTTATTTGTAAGTGAATAACCTTGTGTATTTGTATTTTTATCTTGTTGGAAGTATATCATGATAAATTCCTAGAAGTCAGACTGCTGTGCAAAGGATAAATACACATATAGGTTTGTTAGATATTACCAAATTTTTTTTTATAGGAATCATAGCATTTTTCATTTCTGCAAACCACATGTAAGAATACCTACTTTCCCCTAGCCTTGCCAACAGGAATATTGTCAAGCTCTCAGATTTTTGGAGATATGATGGGGTGAGATTGAATTTTAAAGAAAAGAACACCATTCTGCATATTAAATATTTATGATGAAAAACAGAAAGAATCCATAGAAAGGTTATTGGAAAGAATGGAGGTGGGAGGGATGATCTAATGTATTTTGCATAACAGATACATAAACTAGGGACTAAGAAGTACAATGAGATGAAAGAAGAGCTGAACTAATAAAACCCATATTATTTCTTAATCTCTGAAATTAAAAGGATTTTAAAATTAACACTATACATAAGCAAGGAGAGTCAGTTTTACTAAGTGATGGGTGCGTTCTGGGTTTGCATATTTAGACAGCGATAATACCAAACATGCATTTTCTCCCTGTTGAAATGCCACCTCTGTACCCTAATATTTATTCAATGGCATTTGTCTCACCAGTATTACGATTATTTATTTTCAATTTTGTCTTGCCTCTAACATGGCAAGCTTACCAAGGATGGAAATATATCTGTATCTTTAGGACAGGATACTTACAGATGAGTTTGATCTCTTGCAATTAAATCTTGGTTGAAGGAAAAGAAAGAGATGTGGAATAGAAAGAGAAAGCATTCAGTAACAACCTCGAGTGGAAGCGCCATATAGCAAAACATCAAGGTTCGTTCCAGTGTGAGATTTTTGTTCAAGGAAAGCCCTTTTCCCACAGTCGACTTACTGCAGCTTTTCAACAAGATGTTTTCTAAACATATATTTAGTACAAATTCCCTTCAAAATAAGATGAGGATGTCACGTCCCAGGGATGATGGTTAATGCCCAATGAACAGAGAAAAAAAAGAGAAACTTCATGAATTTTTTCAAGATTAATCTTTCAGTGCCTAAGTAAATCTCTAAGCTTTGATTATAGGTGTCAGTGCAGAGCGCATCTGGTGAGAAATGGAAGTCAGTGGGATTCAATGAAGCATGAAATTTAAGTACAGAATCATTTTCTCTAGCAGGTATTAATGACTAATAAGGCATCGTTATCACTAATGTAATAAATAAGTAAACTTGAGAGCTTGCCACACTTTCACATGTTAATTCTTTGGATCCTCAGAACCACAGGAAATAAGTTTTGTAATAATATTTTTATGGAAGGGGAATCCAGGTCTGTCTTGCTTTACCCACAATCACTGGGTCCTGATTGAACTCTGTGGCTGCACACCGCAGGTCAAAGGAGCTGAGTTAAAACCTAACAATTGATTGGAATTGACTGGAGAAATCTGAACCCAACTCTAATTAAGGAATTTGCTAGTTCCTCTTCTCTCTGCAGACATTACTCCATTCTTGGTCTTTAGTCCTGGCACAGACTTGACCTCAATCATGCTTTCTGCAAACAGCAATGGCAGACAGAGAATACTGTCTTCAAGTTACAGCTGGCCATGAAACAAATCCCTTCTGTCCTTTCTAGAGCTGTATCCCCAAGACCTTGGAGCACAGAGCTACCCACTTCCCCCAGAAACAATCTTAAGAGCTCCCTGTTTTGAATCTGTGCAAAGCCCACTTTTCTGACTCCCCATCCGGGCTTTCCCAGGTATGAGCTACCCGAGCTCTGGCTCCACTGACTTGCCTCTTAGCTGTTCCTTCCTCTCTTGCCACATTTTGACGAGGCAATCTACTTCCTCACCAACTAGGAAATCTCCTGGCATACAGGCCCCAGCCAGAACCCATCTCTGAACCCCACAATGCATTGCCGGTGCTCAGTGCCCACCCAGGCCAAGGTATGAAATTGTCAATGACCAAACCAAGGGACGGGTTATAAGCACTTCAAGTGTTCTTCCAAGCCCAAGTGCAAATATCAGTTCGGCCAGTTTTCTTTACCATCTATAGCTGAGCACTGGAGAAGTTAAATATACTCAAAGTCATGGGGTAGTAATGTGGATAAAAGACATGGTCTGAGCATACAAATCTAGGTATTCCTGTGTCTCCTCTCTCCTTTCATTGCAACCACAAGCATAGTGGTTAAGGGCACAGGTTCTAGACCAGCTGCCTGGGTTCAAATTCTGCTTCTTCTACTGTCAGTATCACTTTGGACAAGCAACTTACTACCTCCCTGTCCCTAATCGTCTTCATCTGCAAAATAGAGATAATAATAAGACCTATCTCATAGGGTTGTTATGGGGAATCAATGTGAAATACATGTGAAAGCACTTAGATCAGTGTCTGGCACATGTTAACTATTGTTTCCTCCACTCTTTATCCAGGCTCCAAATATCTCTTATTTTCATGCCATTTCTAATCAATTGTCAAGCTCAGTCTTTATATCACTGCTTCACATATTCTCCCCTTCCTCTCCATTCTTTTGCCACTACTCGAATCCAGACTCTAAGGTAGGGTCTACCAATTGCCTTCCTTCTCCTCTTTCTCTTTAATAAAAACACCCTCAGTTTTAACCAGACATATGGCCACTCAGCTGAAAGACTCCATTTCCCAGATTCCCCTCCAATTAGTTGTGGACATGTGAAAAGTCCCATCCAATGAGAAGTAAATAAAAGTGTGTTGTGAAACTTCTGGGAAGTTTCCCTTTAAAAAAAAAATGGTCTTCTACACTTTTTCTCCATATTGCTGCTGGATGGATGTTGATAACAATGGCAGCATCCTAAGGATAGCAAGCAAGGAACTATGGAAGACTAGAACCCCAATAACTATGGCAACCTGCATACACATCAGTTCTCAACTGCTTATGGCCACTTCTTTTACATGAAAGAGTAATAAATTTTCAATGTGAAAATTACTGATACAGGCAGAGGAAATTAACCCTGACCAGTACAGATCCCATTACCTCAGTCTCTCCTACATTACAGCAATGGCTTACTGATTCCTCTCCCCATCCAACCTCTCATTCCACATGGCTGCCAGATCAATCTCCCTAAAGCACAGTTCTACGCCCTCACTGAGCCTTTGATAATCATCCCCATCACTCAGTCTCCTTAGCCACCATGGTCTGGCACCTACCTACCTTTCCACTCTACTCCCACTCCTTCTCGTCTTGCCCAACCAAACCCAATTACTTCCTGTCTTTACTCATGCTCTCTTCCTTTTCAGACCTGATGTGTCTGGATCTGTACTGTCTTTCAGGACTCAAATGACATTGAGCATCCTTCATGGAGGCCCTAGCCTTGATTCTCCCAAGCCAGGATATTCCTCTGTCCTCAGGCACTCACTCTTACTTAGGTCAGGGCCCCAGAAGCCTTACTATGCCAAGACCAGGGTTCCTACCCACCTGGCCCCAGACCTGCCTGCTCACCATCTCTCTTGGTCTTCTTCCTACCCAATGGACCCTTTTCTTCTCCCTTGCCTGGCCCAATCACTTGGACTCCACCTTCCTCCCTTCCCCTGGAGACAGGGACTGCCCACCAGCATGCACTTAAGGGCTTTACCTTCAATCCCTAAATCCCTGGGAGGAAACCCTGGGGAAGTAACAATCTTAATAAGTATGAGACAATTCACAGACTTAAGGAAGCTCACAATCCTTCTCCCAGCCATGGCCCCTGACTTTCACTTTCATTCCTAGTTTGCTGGGGCTTACCAAACTCTCCACCCTATTTTAAACAGCTGTTGACATCCCCATGGAGGCCTCCTTCCCAGGAACTAGAAAGAAATAGGAATAAAAATCCAAAGCAGATTTCTCCTAGCTCAGTGAACATTACGTATTTCAAAGAATCTTCTAACTGGAGATAACCCTTTCAGGAGTTCTCTGCCTCTGAGAGAGAGTCCTTTGAGGCATTTCCTCCTCCTCCTCCTCCTCCTCCTCTCTCTCTCTCTCTCTCTCTCTCTCTCTCTCTCTCTCTCTCTCTCTCTCATTGCTTTGTATCACTTTCTACCTTAACACCCATACAGTAACTGTCTGTTTGTATCCCTCCCCTTCCCCAGCTATATTCAACTTCTCTCCTAGTACAATGGAAACTTCTCAGGGAAGGATCTATATTTGGTCCATCTTTGCAGACCATAGCGTATATCTAGACAAATACTTTTCATGCGTAGCAACTCATTCCAATATAAAATTAAAATGGATGACATTAATTAATAAAATCAGTTTAGACCAGACATGGCAGAAAGAATCTGTGGAGAAGATAACAACCCTAAACCATCATACAAAAAGTAGATAGTTTAGACTTGCTAAGCAAAGAGAGAAATGGTATGAGTAGGGGTTACTAGAACCTAGACTACAGTTCTGAAAAAAATTCTCCCCCTACCTCTCTCACAAGCACATATTGAGCCCCATTTAGAGGATCTTTCAGCTCTAATCAGCCTTCTGAAGAACTCAAGGTATATCAAGAACTAAAAACTAAAGTATGTCAAGACCCTTAGTACCAGGTACATTTGGAATAACAGGCCTTCTAGTAAATTAGTGACAGTTTCAAAAGAAACCTAGACCCCGGCCCTGTAGCTCACATAATTTTTCCATCCTCACAACATCCATCCAGTTTGGGAATTTAAAAAAAAAAAAAATAATAATAATAATATAATAATAATAATAATAATGGCTGTGCATGTTGAGAAGATGGAGGGGAAGTTTTAGATGTAATTTGTTGAATAAATGTGGTATTGCATATTCTCCAATCTGCGAAATTCATCTTAAATAAGAAGAATAGTTAGAATCATATCAGGTTCATCTCTGATGGAGCCTTTTAAATGAAATTGTTGAGACTGGCAACCAAGGCATAAAATTCTATCTTTGGGAAAAAAAATATTTATTTTATAAGATGAGCTATCAATCCCAAAATAATTACTGATGCTTAAGGAAGGATTCAAACTAATTAGGTTTTCATTCAGTTCAAGTTGATTTCATCCCATATTTCAATGCCCCTGTGAAGTCTTTATGTAATCCTGGGTGAGTTCCTCCCAACCGCACCAGGTCGCAGATGAGAGGAATGACCTGACCCAGGCTTCATGCAGAGCAGATGCCCCTGCTTCATGCCAATTAGGAGGCAGGAACTGTGCTCTCTGGCTCTAGCCTCTGATTATCTGTTTATGTAAAGTTATACGTCACTGGAACCTCTTTGAAAGCTGAGCCGTGTGGAAGCCATTTAAAATCATTTCACTTCTAATTATAAGTCAGATAGAGCTGTTTTCATACAAGCGGAGGAATACTTCAGAGGCTGTCAAGGTTCAGAACATTCCATGGGTGACGGGTGGTCTGAATATTTGAAGAACTCTGTCCAAGATAACCTTGACTGGGGATATGAGCAGGAAAATTTAAAGGAAATATGAACTTTGCGATTAAGTTGGAGCACATAAAACACTTACCCATACCTCATTTTAGAAAATGCATTGGACTGGGAAGAGGGTGTGAAGGATTGGGTTAGCTTGGGAGGCCAAGGATTGACTGTGGTCTTTGGTGCTGGGAAGAACTAGGCTAAGTAAACAAGCAAATTACTGAATCTCTCAGAGCCTTGGGCTATTTATCTATAGAAGATGGGTAATAATTCCTACATAGAGTTGTTGTTCTAAAAATTAAATAAAATAATGTATGTGAAACTACTAGTCCTGAGGTTTGGCTCATGGCCATTGTTCCACTACATGACAGCTATTAGCTAATGTATTGTTATTATTATTATTATATTATTATTAGTCATAATTACATGTTTGGAATAGAAAGTCAGGACAAGTCTACAACATATGACTGGCTTTGCTTCGGCAAGGAGAGTTACAAAGGCCTGAGAAAACTGGACGAGAGAAGTACAATCTCCAACTTTATCACTGTTACATAAACCTCGAAGCTTTTTTACTTTTCCCTATCTTCTTTACAATCCTCAGTCCTTCTAGGCAGAGTAGCACATCTCAGAAATTCATCATAAAGTATAACATTCAGAAAAGAACTAAGGACTCCAGGGGAACCAGGAGATCAACTTTCATGATCTTATATCAAAGCTTGTGCCCAGCTTGAGAGCTGACCTCGTAAGCTGACTCATCACAAAGTCATGGAGGCCAGAACATGGTTCAACCAAATGAGCATGTGCACTACACTGGACCTAGGGAGAAACAGTCACATGGAAGGGATGTTATTGACCTAGCAGGTATGATGAACCCCAGTTCAGAAGTCTGCCTATTAGAAGTTTAATGGACTGTAAATAAAGCAATTATTTCAACAGTACTCAGTTGCCTCATCTGATGAAGCCTGAAGGGAGTTCCTTGTAAATCCATTGCACTTCATCAATTGCCCATAAATTTTAGACATGTCAGTTGCACTTATTTTCAAGGCTGGACAAGATATTTTGGCTTACAGCTTGGTAATCTAACCTATATGTGTAAAAAAAATAAAAGAAAGAAAAAAGAAAGTAGAGATGTAAATCAGAGGCAACATTCAAACTATTTTGACAGCCACTACAACACGGCATGAGCCTTCCATTCGAAAGGACATCCTTTTCCACAAATATTGGTCCAACAGTACCAGGGCATGTTGGCTGAATACGCAGAATGGAATTAATTCTTCTTCACACTGGTAGTAAGAATGCATATTAACCAGCTACTACCAGCTTTATATAAAAACTTGAATGCCAAGTTTAATCCTGTGTGATTGAAAAAAGCTGAGCTCCACATCCCTCCAAACTGGGCTTAAATGCAGAACTCAACAGGCTTGTAATTATATGCAATACCACATTCAACCATGACTATAATACCATTTTACTACACAAAGGAGAACCATTGAGTTCTATTCACAAGAGAAAGTGGTACAGAGTCTTCTCTCAGTGGGATAAAAAGAGTATGTCACAGCATATATTTTTCTCATAATTAATTTTTATGAAACCAAGCATAAAGGATAATGTACTTGATTTCCATTTTTTGTTGTTGTTACTGTTTTTCAATGTACCCTGGGGAAGTTCTAGGAAACCAGGAGACACAGGAACAAGATGGGACCCATCTAGATTTCAGCAGATGAGTAAACAGATAATCCCAGTGTGAGAAGTGAACTTGTTTTGGTATCCTTGATGGCCTTTCCTCCCCATTCCCCATAACCAATCGCCCAGCCCTCATTCTAGGAGAGATCACACAAAATCCACCCCAAATAAATGAGCCTTTCTTATGTCAAAAGCCTCTAGGAAAGTCTTCTTGGTCCTATGTCAATGCGGGATGCTCACCATCATAACAGTTCCTCTCTGCTCTCATCCTCCTCCCCTACTTCCTGGACTGAAAGGCAGCCCTAAAATGTAGAAACCAGGTGGGCTCAGCTTCACGACTCATGGACCCAAAGTCCCAGGCACCTTCTCTTCCCCAAGCCTTCTTCCAGTACAGTATTCATTTCTCTTCCCAGACCCTGGTCCCAAACCATCTGGTCACATTCCTTTTCTGGAAAAATGGAAGTACCCATCACCTAATTCAGTGTCTACAGAATCCCAGACCTCTTCATGGGGATGGGGTAAGAATACTTTCAGTGATCCAAAGATTTATTCCCCTTAAGACAACCAAGGTATCTTTCTGACCCTCTCTTGCTAAAACAGAGGGAAAATACATGTATTTTACAGGAGAGCATACTGCTGTATTTATGGTGTACATTTTTTTAATTCTCTATAGAGTGAATGCAGAGTAAAACTAATGAGTCTTCTTTATGCAACCCTTGAAAATTATAGTTGAAAAACTTTTCATTATTCTTTTTTCTCAGCTTAGAACCTAGTTCCTTTGCTCCACATGCTAATTTAGATAAAATCTCACTAGAGCAAATACAATTAAGAAAATGTTTTACATAAAGCAATTTGGTTTTCATTATAAAATGCCATTCTGAAAACAGTAAATTTTTATTTCAGCAGCTTTACATTCACACCGACTATGGACGTGTTGTCTCATTTAAAATCAATAGCAATTTACTAATTCATTAATTGCACTAGAGTTTACAAGATTGTTCACTGCTGTCCCTGGTAATTTCTGGTCTTTTATGCAGGGTATTTTAAAAGTAAAAATAAAAATACATTGGTACTTATAGGATGTGTGTTTGCACCAAATAAATTCAAAATTTAATACACGAAAAGGGGTTCTTTTCAGTGCATAGAATGTCAGATTTGATGAAACCCTTAAAACCTTTTATTACTTTTGATTCCCCAAGTCACTCCATTTCCCTTTCTCTCTACAAATAACTTCTTTGACACGCTGCGGTCTTTAAAATTGAGATTCCAAATGGGAAACATGACATCCAAAAAGTAGCCGTAAACATAACAAGATCTGCCCCCAGTTCTCTGAGTTGGTATACAGACGGTGCGGTCCCATTGTCTGATTTGCAATTGTCTTTCACCCCGACCTTGGCCTCTGCATTTATCTCTGGATGCCAAACCTTAGGCACAATTGAACCCTATTTGCTAAATACAAGTACAGAAGCCAGACACACACACTTAGAGAAAACCAATTGTGGATTTAAGCTACATTAGAGTCATCGGTGGAGCATCTCAGAACCTCCTGAGTCAGAGCTTCTACGATCAAAAGCCTAGTGATCTGCATTTAACAGATGGGCTCAGGCTGAAGTGTGAGCACCAGGAGAGACATGAGAGGAGACCATGAGGCTGTAGTTGAAAGGTCTCCTGCAAAGGTCTATACAGGAGGTCTTTGGGCAACTGTGTTCTCATTGGATTCCCTTGTCTGACCACAGTTTGAGGCCACACTGCTATGAGTGGCAGTGTGGGATCTACCTTAAAGGACGGCCCTTCACGAAGCCAATGGCCCTAGAACAGAACATTAAAACATGGTAGGCAGCTGGAATAAGAAGCAAGCACATCCTTCCTCCCGTAGACATAGCTCTCCTAGGCTGGACTCTACTGCAGATTGTGGTGGTGCTCCTAGGTTATACGATGGGGTAAACTGTCTCTGACTAGGGCCACCAGCTAGGGCCAGCTAGGGGCAGAGCTGCTCCAGCTGCAGCCACAGCTGGCTGACTGTGGTAAGTAGTTCTGTGTGTGTAACCCCCTTCATTGTCCCAATAAACCTGTGCTAATGTCTGAATCACATACCAGTATGGTTTCAGCCATGCTTTAGGGAAAGAGCTACTGGATAATGACAGCAGTAAACAGGCCCCTGAGAGGAGGACAGACCTCTGGAGATAAGAGTTGGAACTGGGACGTCTGGGACTTCCTCCATAGAGGGTGTCCCCTTGTGATAAACTAGGGTGTAAGTGAATAAAGAGAAATGGGGAAAGGGCTAGGGGGGAAAAGTGGTTGGAATGGAAGTAGAATCATGAAATGGAAGATTTGTGCGACCATCTAAAACACCACCACTCAAGAAGGGATGATTCAAAACCACTGAGCATAAGTGAGAGCTTGTGCTCCCCTCCCCCCCCCCGCCCTGCACCCCAGAGAACTCCCAGAAGGGAAGGGGGAAGCAGGAAAAGGAGTGGAGAAAGAGCAGAGCGACAGGAATATAACCACGGCGAGAATGAAGGACAAAGCAAAGACCGAAGCACTAACTTGCCACCAGTGAGGGACCATGAGCGAGCACCCACCTTGACCGGGCCTGGGAGCTTCACTCAAGCATCGCTGCTCCACAGCAGGAGCCAGAGGGGTGATTTTTCTTCCTCAAATACCCTTGCCTTCCTAGCGACCAAGGGTGTCAACAGCTGAACAGAGTTGGTCTTATTATACCATGTAGTTAAGCTGGACCCGGGGAAAAGAAGAGAGAAAGACATTATCAGGGTCCCAGCCAGTCATAGGTTGAGCTATCCAGAAAAGATATTCTAGGCACCACGTCCTGGGTGGAAGGAAAAGAACAAGGTCCCAATGGGGTAGCTGGAAGTTACAGATAAAGAAGATAATGCAGGTTCCCCCTTCGGTCCATCATCTTAACCAAATGATTGCAGTGTCTTTCCACCTGGTTTCTTTGCTTCTTTCTCCTCCCTGCAATCTCCTTCCCAGGCAATTCATCCTGCCTGCTAGAGTTGTCTTTCCCAAATCTGGCCATGTTGCTCTCCATGCTAAGAATCTTCAGTGGTTCCCCACTGCCTTTGGGAGGATGTTTGAACTCCTCAGCATAGCACTCAAGGACCTCTGCCATCTCGCTCCAACACCACAGCCCTCCCCCACTCCCTGTCTCTCACTGGCAGAATGATTTGCATCTTTCTCAGAGAGTTAACATGGTGCCTTCAGTGGCAGGAAGGTGTGGGGTGACTGGGTCAACAGCAGCAGCTGGCCCTAAGCAATGAATGGCCTCCTGGGGAACAAGGCCCAGCAGTGAACCACAGGTGCCTACAGGAGAGTATCCCCAAGACAGGAAGTATTCACAGCTCGACAGAAGGCAGACCCAGAGGCAGGTATTGGGCAGATATTGGCTGAGCTCTGACCCGTTTCTGTGGCAGTCATGGGAAAGTACCTCACAACTCCAGGATGCATAAATCACCACAGGCCCTCACTGCCACATTTGGAAACTAGGGCCACCTTCTCGCCAAGGCCACATTCCACAGGCTGCTCCCAGCCAGTGACTGAGTGCCGCAGGTATGCTGAGGCAGGTCCATAGCTAGGCTGGTGGCTGGCTGATGTCTGAGACTCCTCAACATTCGTGCTGAAACTTCCTTTGCCTGTATGGCTATCTAAGATGTTTGTTACTGCCCAACCATCCTTCCCTGCCGTTTTCACTTCGTGTCAGACTTGCATCACAGTGTGACAGCCCTCCCAGACTGCCCAGCTCTCTCCCCATTTTCTTTCAAATAGGCGTTTCCCTCAGTGAAATCCTTGCATCTTTAATCTTGTCTCCGGTCTACTTTCCCCAGGATCCAGATGAACACAGCACTCAAGAAAGGAGAGCCAATTATGTCCCTCGCCAAGTGAGGTTTCGTATACCTCATTATTCACCCCTTCATGAGGTCTTTAAATGTCTAATTACTGTGTTGTACACCTGAAATTAATATAATATTGTATGTCAACCATAATTTAAAAAGAAAGTTAAAAAAAAAAAAAGGAGAAACAACCGGTGTATATTTGAAACCTGGTACTCATGCTTTCATTCCTCAAACATCCATGGAGCAAGTCAGGGGGAATCCACCAGTCTGACCAGAACCCTGGCACCAGAACTCGGCACAGCTCCACTTCAGACCATAACGTGAGGGGAGACAGAAAAACATTGCAGACACCACCCACTCTGGGGAATATTCTGCACCTTCAGTAGAATGGCACGTATGTGGAGAACACCTGAGCAGCTTGATGGACAGGACCCGGGTACAGGTCAGGGAGAAGAGGAGGCTGACGGATTAGAAACTCTGCAGAAATAGAGCCCAGCATACACCCAAATGTAAAACCAAGCTGAACGACTGAAACGGTTTACTGATAACAGGCCTTCGTCATGAAAGCTCATAAAGTCACTCAGTCAGTTCTTGTTGTTTTTTCAAATCAATTTAGACTTTTAATGAAAACAAACCCCTGTGGGATAAGAAAATGTTGTTAACCATCAATGTCACCTAATCATGGCTAACGAGAATTCTCATGCTTATACTTGACTGAGGATTAAGATGCTGGTGGCAAGTTTATTAAATCACTGTTATAACGCACCCAGCTAACCCTGCAAAGCTCTGCTCTGTGGTTCATGGTGGGTGTCATTTAACTAAGAGCATTGAGCTGATGGGCCTTGATAATCAGGCTAATCTGCCTTTTCATTATGATCTAGGAGATGTGACAAAAAAAAAATTCAACATGATCTGAGAACAAGTTGGATTAGATGAGTGACAGCAAAAGGGTCTCTTTATCCCATCAAGAAAACAGAGGGGCCTAAAACTGTTAACTCTCCACATCTGTCACTAAGTGGCTAAACACCTCCAGAGAGCTTTACCAAAGACAAACCAGTAAGAGAGTTAACGGAGAATGCGGGGATTAGGCCAACCTCAGGAGCGGACTTGTGTTGCGGACTTTTAGTTGGTTTAACGGTTTAACTAGGCGTTGGGGCTGAAGGAATTTTTAAAGGTCTTCTAGTCGGGGGATTACTGCTAATAGAGCCAGCTCCGGGCCAGCTGTGGATAAGGCAACCTGCTCTCTGCAGCTCCCTTCCTTCCTAAAACGGCCTCTGTTCTAATGTTCCCAAGGGAAGAAAGGGTAGCTGCTAAATGTCCTAAATGTTCCATTTAGTCATCCTTTTTTACCCATTACCCCTTTATCCACCACAATGGGGGTGCGAGGGTAAATTTCTAAGAACGGTCTGAATTGAACGTGTCCCCTGTCTGTACCATAACCACCACTAATATCTCCCCACGCTTAGTGCATATCTGCTCCACCTGGGCTCTGCGGCTGGTGCATGGCGGAAATGCAGGAAGCAGGGTGATTTCCAGCAGGAAGTGAAGCCGGTAGGTGAGAGGTGACAACAGTCCCAGGAGATGGCAAGAAGGTGAGGAGACAACAGTGAAGACAAAGAAAGTGCCACGAGTCAACATAGGAATGGCCAAAAAATAATATATTAGAGGAAGGTGACCTCTAATAGATATCTACTATATGCAAAGGGAGAAGGCAGATGCTTGGGTAAAATGCATACATTGGTTTTATATCTTTTTTTTTTTATTTAATGTTATAATATACGCCATCAAAAGAAGGGCTGCTTTGTGATAACGTAGGCTTGCCTAAAAGATGGCACTTTCCTTACATTTTGGTTTATACATTCCAAAAAGGTCTGGCCTTCCCAGATACCCCCAATAGAGTTCCTATCAGATACTGTTTGCTGAAAATCCAAAGCGTAAAAATGAAGACAGCCCCATGTGAGAGCACAGTCTTCGAGGCACCTTAATCTTAAAAGTGGAACGCTTTACCATGAAAAGTCAAAGTGTAAAGGGCTGAAAGCAAACACAGCCGCAAACAAGGGACCAAGGCCCAGAGAGGTTGAGCCTCACGAAGGTCACACAGTGAAGAGGTTGCGGGACCAGGTTCCCACCCATCAAGTACCATCAGTCCGAGATTCCTTCTGGCCTGAGGGTATGTCCTTGCCTGTCCTCTGGGAAATAAAAAAAAAAAAAAACACACTTTTCAAGTTTTTAATATTTTAAGACTAGAGCTTCTATAGGACAATAAAGCCTTGTTTAATATTTTTAAAACCAAACTGTTTACCCTAAGAAGCCTGTTCTCCCCGTCCCTCCCATCTCCATGCTTGACGCAAGCCTCTGGATTTATTTAGTCACGGTTGGAGTGAAGAGAGAGGGGAGGAGATGGTGTAAGAGCATCTCTAATAAGCATAAGCCGGCTGGCTGCTAAATCCTTTTCAAGAATTGAAGCTTTTGCTGTCTCACCGCTTTTCAGTCAAATTACAGGGGATGATGTTTTGGATGATTAGGTCTGTGATGAAACTGGTTATAGAAGTTATTTCAGAACCCACAGTGGTTCCCACTTAAATCAGAACACGAAGACCTGCCAAAGATACTCTATCAAAAACTATTTCAACTTGTTACGCTCTTCTGCACATGTCAATAGTCTCTCCTTCACAAAAGTAATCAATGACGAAAGAGAAAAAAGAAAATCTTGGTGAAAAGATATATTTGGCAACCTTTGGCTGGATAAAATACTGCCTCGGTTCTGCAAACTTGAGTTATATTTGTTGGCCCTAATTAGCTGGGCTTTGTTCTATGTATAAGCTGTCCTCTGGACTATTTTTGTACTCTAACTGTGTTTACTTTTGAAATTGAATTTCTTCATTCCCAAGCGTGCCAAGGATGCTACTGTGGACAATCCAAGCTCGTGCAGCATAAAGTGGAGTTAAGATCTGATAACAATCAGATTTAGTTTGATCATCAGAGAACATGAAATTTGTTCTTTTAGTCCCAAATGCCCATTTTGGGGTCAGAGAGATCCTGCCTAGCTCTGGAAATCAGTCATGCTAACTGGATAATAGCCACACTCCCAACGCCCTGTGTGCTGCAGACAACTTACTTAATTGTTGTTAACACTCATGAACTATTACAAGTGAGCTGCCATGTGCTTTGGTATTAATTCATACCTTACTCTATACAGAATTTTCCAGAGCAAATCTTTCAGGCTCTGATGTTCATCATAACAAAAGAAAGTAATTGGGTTGGATAGTTTTTCCTCCATCATCATATCAATGTATTTTCCTTCTAATTCGCCATATGAGGAAAGTTAAAACAAGTGCAGTATTTAGAAAATAGACAGGGACTCTCCCCATAATGCTTGAATCCACTGTTTGCTCCCCTCTCTCTACCCCCTGTCTGACAGTGGGGCAAAGCTGTAATGGCCGTCATAACAAAAAATCTTCAGATCGAAGAACAATACAGGCAACTTCTTAGCATATAACAGAATTTATCATAGGGTAATTTACTTACAGAGATGTATGGTCCAAGCAGATAGGTGACCCAGCAATCTGAACAGAGAATTCTCCACAAAAAGCCCCCTGTTTTAGGACGTTTTTTAACAGTGTAACTCAAGTACTAATGATTGAAAGGGTCAAAGAATGTGGGAGCACCAGCAGCCATACCTCCTGGTGGTCTTGTGATAGATGAGTATTTATAATCGATACTTTCACCAGTTTGATATTTATCTCTCTGCCATCATGCATTCCTGGGTTATTAACAAAAATATTTATGGCTACATTTTAAGGAGCACAGATAATCATCAACGAGAAGTTATGATATGCTTGCTAAGGACAGTGAGGTTGGTCAAAGGTCACAGCGTGAAACTTAAAAATGAAATAATATCCAGGACACAGATATGACACTGGTTTTGTTCACATCTATATCCATACACCTCCAGTTCCCCATCTCCCCACCACCCCAGGGGGAGACATAGATTCAAAGACAACTGCATCATACTTATTTTTAGTAAGGGATTACTCTTTCCACTTGAAACACTAGTAGCCCCTTAAGGAGCTGTTTCCTGTCCTGATTCACTGCAGATTGGGTATAATGAAGAGTGTGGGAAATAGTAAGTAAATGCCTTTAATACCGTGTCCAAGAGGCATCAACATCCGGGAGAGGGATGAGCTAGCTGGCATCACACACTGTGATAAACATTTCCCCTCTCTAGCTGCACATGAATTGTGAGAAACAGGGAAATCCTGAGAAGTATGAAATATGCTAACAAATGTGGACGAGCTTTGTAAATGATAAAGCAGATAAATGCTTGTCATCGTTACTTTGATCAATGTAAATGCACAGATTTCTAAAATGCTCCTTTGTGAAGACATTCACTTACAGAGTCCCCGGAATGGCTAACTCTGTCCCCTAGCCATTTGTTATAATTCTTCCTAGGAAAGGCCTCAGATTGCAGGAAGCTCTTTCTTCCCTTTGGACTTCAGCTGGCTGAATTTGATGATTTGTGGGGCGCTCTGTGACTAAGCCAGCCAAGGATAAGAGTAAAGGTGGTATTTTCACACTTACAGGTTAAAAAGAAAAATCCCCCAGATTCTCATGTATGACCAGTGGTGGGCAGGGGCCAGGCATGCCATTGGTGTGCTGATAAATGTTTAACAACTTCTCGCTGGGGAAAAAAAAAAATGCATGCATATACAGATATTACGTATATCAGTTTAACAGAAATTTTACTGATTTAAAGGTGCGTAGCACCCAATTATCCATAATACGTCTATGCAATGCTCTTTATTATAAAGTCCAATCAACCAATGTATTCACACAATATTTTGTTGATTTTTGCCAAATTTTGGTATCCATAGTCAACCTGTGATGCAACTGACAAATGAGTACAGTTATAACATGAATGTAGGCTGATATTTTCCTTTACATTAACAAGTAAAAAGAAATCATGAAAACATATGGCAACACTTCAATTGCTCGTCAACAACACGAGCGACTTCCTTGCTCCATCAGGTGACAGTTTGGAATACTGGGAGAATTTCCTCAAATTTGTACACTGTTCTTGATGGAACAGGTACAGACGTGACACACGCTTTTTACCTTTAACAGGCATTATTCACTTCTTCTCCATGACTGTCTCAAGTCCAGGCAACCAATAAAACAATGAACCAAGCCCCGATTCGCAGCATCTGCAGATGTCCAGAGTGTCAATAGTGGCCCCATGACTGACTCCAAGCCACCAACATGACGTCATGCACAGTAGCACACCCTGATATGGTATTCCCACCACACAGATAAAATAGATATCAATAACTTCAAGATCACAGAGAATAGTAAAATATAAAATAAATAGAAAATGCTACGTTTTGAGTATTTATACTACCTTTTAATATGATTAATTTAATTGAGCTTATATGATTTAATTTTCAATAATGGCTGTGTTCAACGACTGGCTTGCAAAATTCCTGAAAATTTGATCAGTGGCTCATATAACAAGCAAGCCGGTATGAGCCAGCTCCAGTAAACCCCTGGAGTGAGCCCCAAAACACACCTGCAGGGTGTGGACTTTTTGAAAGGCTGGGCATTTGAGACATTCTTATACATGGGTTTTAGATCCTAGGTTAGTTGCCTACTGTGAAGTAGTAGGAAATGTGTAGTGGTCTCTGCCCCAGGTCCCAGCACAGAGCCCCTAAAATGCTTGTAATTTCCTAAGTGATAAGAGCACTAGGAGCATCCTTTGTTCCAAGTATTTGGTCTTTGACCCCAGTTCCTGACCCAGAGCTCCTAAATCCCTTGGAATTTCCTGGGTAATAGGAGAGACTTTTATCCTAATGAGGCGGCTCTTGGAGGACTCCTGAATAGCTCCTGGATGGGGTCTGACCACCAGAAATACCAAGCCACAATTAGAAGCTTGGGACTTCCGGCCCTGCCCCACCCCTTCCTCCAGGAAGGGGTGAGGGGCTGAAGACTGAGTTAATGATTGGTCATTCCTCTGTGACAAAGTCTCTGTAAAAAGCCCACTTGTACAAGGTTTGGTGAACTACCAGGTGGTCGATGAACATATCCACATGGCAGGAGAGGGGCACACCCCAACTGCATGGGGACAGAAGTTCCTGTCCTAGAGACCCTTCCAGATCTTGCCTTAGGTACCTCTCATCTGGCTGTTCATCTGTATCCTTTATTATGTAATAAACTGGTAAACATGTTTCCCTGAACTCGGTGAGCTGTTCTAGCAAATGATCAAATCTGGGCGGGGAGGAAGGGGGTGAACCTCCATGTGGGACAGAAGTTGTGGGTAACCCGGAGACCTACTGCTTGTGATTGGCATCTGAAGTGTGGGGGAAGCCCTGTGGGACTGAGCCCTTAACCTGCAGGGTCTACAATAACTCCGGTTAGTGTCGGAGTTGATTTCAGTTATAGGACGCTCAGCTGGTGCCACAGACTTGCTTGATATGTGGAAAACTCACACGTCTGGTGCCAGAAGTGCTGTGAGTACGGTGGTATTATGAGAGGAAAGGAGAAACACATAAAGAGTGTGGTGTTTCCTTTATACTTATTTTTCGGCCCAACTACCTGAAATGATGGTTACAGTATGGAGACACCCGTCCAAGCTCCCGGCCCATCTTTGAAGGCTCCTTCGTAAACGTCGGCCTTAATCCTCGTCTATAATCTTTCTAGTCCAACACACATATCTAAACAACTCCTTTACTTTGTCCTTGTTCTCACCAGTTTGAGATTGGGGTTACTGAGCCTGGCCCGGTCTTATGCAACCCTGAGTCCGGTCGCCTTGGCTCCGCCAGTCGGCTGATCAATCACAGGAAGACTGTGGCCAGGGGAAGGGAGAGGGGATACCTGAATAATGTCATGATATCATTTTGAGGATATTCTGTCTAGGAAAAGGAGGCAACAAAATAAAGACCCCTGGACCACGGTAGAGTCCTGAGGTTAGACTCACTGTCAAGATTCAGCCTGCCCGGAGGAGGGAGAGGGGGGAGAAATCTCATGCAATGCTGCCCAGACCCTTAACTTAAAGTTTGACAGGATCTTGCTACCCATTTACCTCCATGGTTTAGGAGAAACGCAAACATCGAAATTACCCAAAGTCAGAGGCGGTCTTATTTGACAGACCCGGAAAATGGCCTGGCGTGTCCATAAGGCCCAAGTCGCCCGTGGCTCAAGAAGGCACGGGAGTGGAGGGCCACTGCACACATGACTTGGGAAAGCCTCCTGATGATATTTCCTACATATCAAAAACTTATCACCATCTAAGCACCCAGCAAGAGGGAGTACTCATCACAACATCCTGCTAAGCGTAAGGCTCTCGAGCTAGAGAGATCAGGAATGAAATCTGCTTTGCTCTCTTACAACTGTGACCTCGGGGGAGATGCTTAATGTCTCTGAACCTCCATTTCCTCACTAGCAACGTGGGGAAAATAATTTTCCCCACCTTTTAGAGTTGTCTGAGGATTAAATGTCTTATGTATCTAAAGCAATTAGCACATAGTAAATATTCAATATATTAGTGTTTTTTTTCAAAACTGTAACAAGAAGCATCTATAGTTAAGGGGGAAAGCATAAAAGACAATTTTACTGATGTTGCTACACTATATTGGAGAAAAGGACCACGCTATTTTGCAGCTCCTCCCATCAAGGCATCCATTTCTCCACCTCTCAGATATGGGCCTGGCATGTAGCTGGCTTTGGTCAGGGACTGTTAGCAGATGTGCCCCAAGCAAAGGCTTGATAAGTCCTTGCACAAGTACCTGATAATTCCCCTGTTGCTAATAGGACCCCTCTAGCCATCATGTGAGCTGTCTACTGGATGAGAGATAGGTGGCCACCATGCCAGCTGTCACCATATCAACTGCCAGGCGTGTGAGTGAAGACCATCCTGAACTATCTAGTCTCAGCTAAGAACAGAAGAACCATTCATCCAGCCCACAGGATTATAAGCAAATGAAAGGCTGATTGTTTTAAGCCACTAAATGTCGGGCACTATTATGCAGCAAAAGCTAACCAATATGGTTCTGGTTACAGCCATGTAAAAATGTTCATTCATTTCTTCGAGTCCTAGGGAATACTAAAATAGAAGACTTGCCCTCAGTTGCTCATAATCTTTTAAATGAGAGACAAGTCACAGACATAGATATTAAAGTTCAGCCTAACAGTTGCCAATATATTGGGTGGCATTAATTTTGAGTAATTATTTCATGTTCCCTTTATATTGTGATGAGTTTGTTCAAATAATTTTTTAAATTAAACTTAAAAGGAGTGACTTAAAACTGTTGAGCCATCATGGGCCCAGAGTAGAAGCTCCAGGGGGCGGGAAGATGTCTCCCCACACGTACCCTTCTGCATCAAAAGGAGGACGCCAGCCTGGCTGAATTGTTTCCATTACCTTGAACAACCCCATATCAAAAGCAGGATTCATGGATTAACCCAAAGTTATCTACATTATCATTTCAATTAAACATATGGCTGTGGAATCTAATGAAGAAGGTTTGAGTGACGGCTGTGGAATCAATAAAGTCTTTCTAGGCTTATCGATTTAGCATTCTTCATGCAGTGAACTGATTTATGCCCTCAGATTCATTTTGATAACTCAATGATAACTCCACTATTCCTAAATTAATGTCATGTTTTCTTCAGGCCAAAATTTTTTCTAGGCAAGGAGAAAATCTTACATCAAGCCAAAATGATTTTGCTAAGTAATTCCATGGCTAACAGGATGCCATAAATCAAAGAGAAGCACGTATTACTATAATTGTAAATCAACCTTGGCATGAAAAACTACAACAGCATTTATTTGTCAGAATTGTTGATTACATCATGCACAGCCTCTTCCCATCAAAATTAATGTCTTCCAATATAAGCCCTATTGTCCAATGTGCAATTTCATAAGTGCAATAGATTGTTTTAAAACTTCATTAATTTTTATCTCCCACATCTTAAGCCTCCAGAATGTGTGAGAATGGGTAGTTCCCAACTCCCAATTAGCATGATCTTAATGAGATAAACCACCATCTTTGTGCAAGGAACATTCATCTCAAGCATAGAAAATACAATATAATTAGTCAATGCCATCTAAACAGGTAGATTTGCAAATACTTTCTGTCGGGGGGTGGGGGGAGTATTTTCCAACCAAATCTATAAACCATAAAGAAAAACAGACATTTTTTTAAAAAGGGATGTCAGAATGGGCTAATCCAATCAGTCACCAAGTCTGGCCAAGTTCACCTCCTACGCATCCCTGTTGTTAACCCCATTCTCCCTGTGCAGTCCAAAAAAGCCTCACTGCTCACCAAAAGCCTCCTAACTTTTCTCCCCACCACCAGTCGGCTTTTTCCAATTCATTTTCTATATTGCACCTAGAGGAATTTTTTTCACACCCCCAAAAAACACAAAGCTAATCATGACGTTACTGCCTACACCCTTCCTATGGCTCTCAGAATAAAGAAAAACATGAGACCCGGCCTGTGTCCCCCACCTCCCCTGCCCCTGCTCTTTGCTCCAGCCAGGCTGGCCTTCTCTCAACACCTCCAACACACCCTTCATGTGCCACAGACACACACTGGTCCCTCTCTCTCTGCAGCCCCCCCCTTCACCCTCTCTGCTAAGCTAATCCCCACCATCCTATAACTCCAGGCTCAAATATCACTCCCCAGGAGGGCTCCTCTGAGCCATAGGGATTCACCCTACAACATGCTTCCTTCAGAAACTTCACTCCTCTTTCCAGCCCTGGGTGACTCTGTTACTTTCTATCGTACCTGTTGGACTGTAGCTCCTTGAGGATGGGGATGATATCCGCTTACTGTCCACTCTCCTATTTCTGCCAGTACACATGCTACATGCTGGTGCTCAGCCCCTGTTTGATGATTCTTGACTGAGATGGGGCAGACAGGAGGGGATAGAGACTGGAGGAGTAGGAGCAGCACTGAGCCAGGGCAGATGACTAAGTCCAAGAACACACCACGGGGCACTGTGGGGACGGCAGGGCCAGGCCAGCCTTCTATAAATGACTCAGGTGCTGCTCTTGCCATGGGACCACCTCCTAATCAATTAAACAATTCATCTGCAAAGAACTTCAATCAGCATAAAAGTTGCAAAAGTATCACTAATGAACTCCATATACGCTTCACCAACATTCACTCTTCATTCACCTAATATATTATTAGCAGTTTGCCAGATCTGCTTTGTTTTTCTACATATATGCACCATTATGTATGCACCATTAGACACATTTATATATTCCTCTGAACCATTTGAAATAAGGTGCCCACCTCATGACCCTTGACCCTTAAATCTCTCCATGCATTTCCCAAGTACAAGGATTTTTCTCTTCTACAATCACATTGGCAATTATCAAATTCAGAGAATTTATCAATGATTCGATATTATCTAATCACAATCTATATTCAAATTTTACCTACTTAACTCATGTATTTAAACATCTTACACAATTATCAATTGTGGGCAGCTAAAAAACTTAGTCAACTGGGCAGAACTTGCCTCAGAAATTCTCCAGACTGGCAAGTTGTGAAATCCTAATAAAACCCCAAAATGGGGAAAGTTTCAGATAAAGTAAAATCCCTGGGTTTTTTTCTGAAGAGAAGCAAACCGAGCCAGGGACAATTCCAGGATCAATTTGGCTTCTCAAAAATCCTCCGGAGACAAACTCCTGGGCTTGAAACCCTTCGAATTGGGTCAAATTCATCACTGATACATTGCTCGGTGCATCAGTAGCAGAACACCAGCTCATTCCCAAATGTGAGTTCCACCTCTCCCAACTGGACCCAAGTGAGACATGGAAACCCTATTTAAAAGGTCACGGGACAAGCACAGCCAGGGACACCTGGTAAATTACGTGGCCCAGGGGAGGCAGTTCACACTCGAAAGAGCAATTTAAACTATTTATGATCGCTGATGTGCCCTGAATGAGTTATCACTTCCTCAAGAAAAGATCTTAAAATTATCACAAAGAGACTCGGAAGATGGCTGCTCAGCGCTCACTGGAGGTCATGAAGGAGAATGAGCTATTAGTCCGCATTAGGGAGCAGTGAGCATCATGGTAATGGTGTGCTAGTATGTAATACAATGCAAGCGGCTTGACCTTGACTGCCATTCGGGTTCTGGGCACTTTATCTCAAAAGGAAATAGAAGAGACCATAGGAGGGCCACCGGATGATTAGCACCTCGGGAGGGTTCCAAGCTGCTAAATGAGGAAACGTTTAATTATATAGTCAGCTAATTCGGAAGAAGAAAGGAGAAAATGGATAGAGGTGTGGACATGGAAAGAAAAGGATTTGGCGGTGGCTGAGTGAGGCCCCAAAGGTTCTAAATTAGACTTTTATAAAACATCCATGAGGTCACTTTTCAAAGAGAATTTTCAGTGGCTCAAAAAAATTTTTTGAAGAAATAAAAGGCCAATTTGGCCAAGCTGTTCAAAACATCTGAATAAATATGTGCCTGTTTGGAATTGACTCCTCCCCCCCCCCAAAAAAATGTAATCACTTATAAACTGTGGTTTATTTAGAAAATTGGGTAGAAGAGAGTCCTGAATCCAGTTGTTAATGATTTTCAGAAAAATTGCCATTAGCTAGAAAGAACTGATAGAATGGTCTTCAAATGCAAGAGTCAGCAAACTCTGGCCCATGGACCAATTCCAGCCTGTTGCCTGTTTTCACGTTGTCTGCAAGCTAAGAATGATTTTCACATTTTAAGATAGTTGGGGGAAAAAATCAAAAGAGGAATACTAATATTTCATGACATGTGGAAATTAAGTGAAATTCAGTGTTTTGTATTCGGGAAGCTTTCTTGGAACAGGGTCACGGCCACGCCTTTCTGTATTGTCTGTGGCTGCATTTGCACAATAATGGCAGAGCAGGGTGGTGGTGACAGAGTCGGTAGGGCCCACAGGTCTAGAATATTCACTTTCTGGCCCTTTTCAGAAAAAGTCTGCCCACCCCTTCTCTGGTGGGTCGTGAGTGTTAAGCATGTTCAGTGTGGCCAAGGCCCTGGACAGCCATCGGGTGCTGGCCGGCAGCTGGCGAATCATTGATGTTCATTGCTAGAATCCTTGTGCTGGGGCTCTGCAGGGGTGTCAGGTGGAAATGCTCAAGGGACATCGTTAAAGAGACAGAAGGAAGCTTGCACAGCAGCAAAGAGGACCACACACCACAGCAGACCTCAGTCGGGACAGCCCAGCAGCCTGCCGGACTCCTACAGAGGTCTCCTAACAAGCTGACGTCAGATGCTCAGAATCCTTGACTTCACAGCAGCATCTGGTGCATGCGAAATTCCCAGGGGGTATAAGACATGCCTCAATTTTACAGAAATCTTTTTGGGGAAAAAAAACATAAATTATAGGGTGAAATGTTATTTTGTTCATGTAAATATAGTACACAGTATTGTGAATCAAAAATAAATTTTTGTTATGCAGTGCTATAGTCTGTAATATCCCTAAAGGCTAAATTCACAGAGCTCAAAAAATATTTTGATATCTGTAAATACAGTTGGAAGTGAAAATATACTTAAATCTATAATATAAGGAGAATTATCCAAGTTCTATATTCATCTGTGTGATCTCTAGTGTTTTGTGTTCCTGTAACAGGTTATAAAACTTTCCCCTTTGCAGAGATGTGTGTTGCAACACTCTGCCACTAGAGGGCATCATGACCCACTATATTACCACTTTTTTTCAGCTTTCCAAGTGTCCCTGAAACCAACGTGTTAGACTCACAGGAAAACTTGATCAAATAATTTTATATAGTGCATGCATTATATATAATTTATTATATAACATACACGTTATATAAAATATAATCAAATGATACGTCACATATATACGCTATAATTTGGGAGAAAGTGGGGAATATCCTCTGCATAGGTAAATAGTTTCGCTGGAGCACAAAGAATTCCGTAGGAATTCATGGGTTTGAATTACAAAGAGAGACGTGCCACTTAATGTTATATGAGAGCCTTCTCACCAGAAAGTTCCAGAAAGGGCTTGGACCATCTTAAAGGCTGAGTGGCCCCTGATGGGCTGTGAAGGAAAGGCAGGATGAGAATCACAGGATTTACAGAGTCAGTAGCCCAAGAATCTGAGAGATGCCAAATCTAGATCAGAAACCAAGAGACCATGGCACACAAAACCAGAAGCCAGGGAGCCAAGATGACATGAGAGAGCCTCCGGGTCTTCAGAATTGCAGGCGAAGCCAGGTCAAGAGCCCAGGGTTATAAGCAGCAGCAAATGGATGCCTCAAATAGCTCAGGGGGTCACACACTCGGCATCTCAAAAATGTGACTTTAAGTCCATTTCCAAAATAGGACTAGGAGTGGCAGAACGGAGATTAAAGTGCCAGCCTTTCAGACATTATGAAACATAAAACCCTGAATGTTTTGGAGAAATTATTCCAGAAACATCTCCGTCAGCCTCTGACATCTGCCTCTGGGGTGAGGATGGGAGGCAGTCGAAATTAAGAGTTTTCTCATATCTTGAAACCTGGGTGTGAAGGACAGATCCCAGTGCATGAGTGAATATCTCTCTGCTGCAGTCAGAACTAAAGTTACCTTCTGCACAGCCCACGATCGTGAAACATGTCCACGTTGCATTTTTCCATGAATCATTTTGTTTAATCCCCATAAAAAACCTATGAGTGGCTGTCAATATTATACTCATTGATGAAGCAACAGACTCAGAGAGCCTGAGTAACTTACCCAAGGTCACAATAGTGAGTGGCAGGTGCCAGCACTTAAAACTGAACTCTTCTTACTCCAGAATTGACTATTCTTTCCTCTACATTTGCTGCCTCCAGATAGAATTACTTCTGCAAGTAAGAAAACAAGCTAAAAAGAAAGTAAAAGATTTGTGTATATTAAAGAGAAAAAGAAACAACCATTTAAAAAAATGGATTTTTTTCCAAAGGCTAGTGGGGAACCAGAGGTCACAGAGAGACAAAGAACAGAAATAAGGAGAAAAGGAAAGGGTTGGATTCAGAAGGCAGGAGGAAGGGAGTTTGGGCATCAACCTCCAAAATGTCACTCAAGGTAGGGTTAAGGGGCCTGCTGCATTCAGTGGCCAGACATTCTGGGGAGTCTTTGCTTGGCCAAAGAATGGGACCGAGAAAAGTGTCAGGGACATAACGAGAGCTCCATAGATCGTTGCGGGATGGATGCGGAAACAAGGCAGGTTTCTCCACTGGGTTAATGGCAAAGGACTACGGTGGAAGTGGGGGGGGGGGGGGGAGGGCAGCGACTGAACAGAAACAAAGAAACTTAGAGCATCCCAGTGAGGTTTCTCTCCTGAGCTGTGCAAAGCTCCGTTCTCTGCCTAAGGACCTAAGCGGAGGAGTTTCTGCCCTGAAAAGTGTCCAGCCGGTCCGAAAGCACGCAGTTCTGTTTCTGCTATCGATGCCTTAGTCCAAGAAGGTGCTACAGGCAATTCTAGAGGCCAGGCCCCCCCCCCCCCCGAGCAGCATCCCTCAAGGCTCTAGGGAGACGAGTAACGATGAGGCCCTCCAGGCGGCACACGGGCCTCCAGGCGGCACACGGGACCATGTAGATTGCTAAATGTGCTGGATGTCGTCACGTTTCCTAAGGCACGTTTCAGCACAGAGATAATGAAAGCAGCCTGAGATGTGCTGCTTCCCCCACCCGTCCTGCTACTTTCTGTTTCAGTGTGTGTGTGTGTGTGTGTGTGTTGTGTGCCCTGCCACTCTCCGATCCAGGGCTATTGGAACAGACCACTTATCCAGGACTGCATTCATTGTGGTGCTGTCTACCCACCACCTTCTGAGCCCTCAGGGAGCTCCTCCCTCTCTCCCTTTGATCCCCTTGGGGCTGTCACACCTGGCGGGGATATCACAGGAGGGACCCCTGCTCAGGCTGTCCTTTCAGAGAGCTGCCTACTTTCAAACTCCCTGTCTGCTCCTCACGAATCAGGAATGACGCAAGCAAGGCCAGTGGTGATCTTGCCAAGGCCTGATATGAGCTCATGAAGATGAACAAATCGGGCAGCTGCCGGCTTGGATGTGAAGGCCTCACAACAAGGGCAGCTTCCTTGCTGGGCCCTTTGTCTTAGGCTTGTAACCTCGTGATAGCCAGATGGCTGCTGAACGCCCGAGCATCACATTTGCTTTCCAGCTCCTTCTCTTCTTTTATCAGGAGAAACAACAGTTTTCCGGAAACCCACCAGCTGTCTTCTTCTTAATAATTCATGCCCCCAAATGAGTCGCCAATCATTTCTAGTTACAGCCGAGGTGGGAGATGAGACTATAACTCCCCCAGTCTCTAGAGTCGATGAGGAACAGGAGAAAGAGGTTAACAATGGCTCAGGTCAGCCTGGGAAGAGTAACTGTCTTGCTCTCTTAAGGACTTAAGGCCCTGGTCCCAGTGGTACCTCTTATCACAGGTTTTCACATGCTAAAAGCTGAACTTCCTCTGGCAAGCACTGAGATCTCAGTCACTACCACCCATAGGCCCTGGCACAGGACACCTTGATAAATCCGTGCTCAGCGAGTGCTTGGTGACTGTGCGTGCTGCCGCTCGCTCTGGTTCTTGGGGCCTCCTGGCAGGCTGAGCAGACGTGTGGCTGCAGTGGGGTGATCAAGTGTGTGTGTCCTTCTTTGATCTCTGCGCTCTCCTGTGTGAAATTCATCGGGGTGGAGTGGGACGATACCAGGTATGTGTGGGTTCCTGTGCCTTGTCTAATGATCAGAAAGGGTTAAACCATTTTTATTTCAGGTCTCCTGTGATCAAGGAAGGTTCCCTGGCAAGAGTGTCTATTTGGTGCCTTGAAGGCAAGCAATCGTGGGAACTGTGGGAATTAGGAATTAGCGTGTGCTGCTCTCTCTCTCTCCCTCCCTCTCTCTCTCTCCCTCCTCCCCCCAGTAGTTAGAATAAAAGCAGCAATGACATTGCCAATGACCCAGATGTTGGAGAAGCCTTGGATTAAGCCACAGAGGTCCCTGCCTCCAAATCCTGTAATATTGCATTAACACGAGCTCAACCTGCAGAATCAGATTTAAATCCAGCCCTTAAATGCTCACCCTGCGTCGCCCCTTCCCCAAAACCTAATCTCATTTTGTCCTGAGTGTTGAAAATAATGGTAATGCAGCTGCCCTGGAAAGTGACTATGTGAGCATTTTTTACATTAGAAAGGCTCTTAATAAAGTAAAAGTGCTTTAAGTGCAGAAGCCTCTTCCTTTGCATTCTTCCTGCCTGGATAATAAATCACATGTTAACAGCTCCGAACTTCGGGAGCCGGCTGCGCTTCAGGGGCTGGGACAGCCTCATTGCCTTTCCCCGAGCATGCTGACCCTTTTCCTGAGCACCTGAAACGTGCCAAGAACACTGCATACACACATGGTCTCATTCAATCCCCTTGACCTCCCTACAGGCTGAGTGCTTTCATTAACCCTACTTTACAGAGGAGGAAATTGAGGTTCGAAGAGGTTAAGTCACTTTCCCTGGATCCCACAAACCCTATGGGCCCCCGGCATGTCAGTGCTGGGTGGGGGTTCTCAGCCCGGGGTGGCGGAAACTTCAGGGACCCCACCTCACAACTGTTCGATCTGAATCTCTGGATACGGGGCCGTGCATCGGGGTCTCCGGGGAAGTAGAAAAGGCACCTTTCTCAGAGAGGGACTCTGGAGAGGTGGGGTCTGGCTCCACAGCTGAGGAGCTGTTTGCCTTGAGAATGTGATGACCACCCCACCCCACCCCCAACAACCTCATGAGCAGAGGAGCCAGTGACGCAGACACACTGCGTGAACTCTAAAGGGATATAACACTGGTGCCTTTGTCGTACGCTGTATGACACCACCGACAAAGACCCCTGCTGGGGGCAGAAGTGCGCCAAGAGCCCTGATCCTGTGGTTGGTCACTTCACCCACTCGTTCGTCTGTTCGTCCACTAAAAAAAAAAGCACGCGTCATATGCAAGGCTGTCAGCCGGACAGGGAGGAGGATAAAAGTTCCTTCCATCCAGAGGAATCACCTAGCAGTTGCCTGAACCTCAGTCATTTATGATCTCACCGAGGAGAGCCGCTGACATAAGAAAACAGCCATGCATAACTCAAGTGAAAGATAAGCAGCCCAGACCAGGGGACTTCAGCAAACCCCAAGTTCAAGAGGCTGTACACAAGAGGAGGGGCGCGAGCTCGGCTTCGCAACGCCAGCACGGCCTTCCTACTGGCTGCAGAGCCCAGTACGTGCTGGCAGGTCCGGGAGACCTGCCGGCAGCTCATCCTGGAGTCTGTGACTCGGCACCCATGTGGGCAGAAGGGCTCCGATGGTGGGGAGGGAAAACCAGTTAGAAAGGCCAACGGTCCTCGGCAGGTGGATGAGAGCAGGGATGTCCATCAGAACACCCTCCACCAACAGATGGATACAGTTTTCTCACCTCATAAACTGGGACAACAGTACCTTTCTCTCAGAGCCATGGGAAAGGTCGACCATGGTGGCTCCATCACCATGAATGGAGTTAGTTCCCTCATGGACCAGACACAGCGTTCACCACTGGACCTGCTTTCCAATCTCGGTAAGTCCATCCAACGGTGATGGGAAAGGTACTATTGTTACACCCCATTTTCTGGAGAAGTCAACTGATCTTTAGGAAGGTTAAGCAATTTTCTCCAAGTCAGCAGCAGAGCAGACCTAGGCCCAGTATGATTCCGAAGCCCAGACTCTAAGCCAAGACACATCAACAGGAGTTTATAACCTGGAGTCTGAGACCGCCAAGAAGCCCGTGGATAGGACTCAGGTGTCTGTGAACTTGGAGGGGGGAAAAAATTATACCTTTACGCAGTGGCATGCCAGGGTCGAGGGCAAGGGACAGGGGAAAGCTTTGGCCCCTGCAGGGATGTATTTTATCACCGAGGTTGTTTAAAACCAATGATCCACGGTGATAATAAAAGCGAGACATTCGCTTTTGTTGTTGTTTTTAAATGTGCTACAGACCATATACCTTTTCTGCCTGCACTGCCCTCTAAGTAAAATTTAGCATTTCCTTCAACCATAAACACAGGTACCCCCTGTGGAAGTATTAACAGTACCTGTGATTTTCGTCACCAATAGAAATCACAGGTATTTTGTACCATATGACAGTTGTTGCAGGCATCTCCCAGGTCCCAGAATATAGTTTATACTCATCACTACTTCAAGATTAAGGTAGTTATCAGGCTACTGCTAGTTCTCATTATTTCGTGGGTAATCCAGAAGATTAGCTGTTACTAACTACATTTACAAATTTGCTTAGGTTTTAGTTTTGGCTTTCAGGGTTTGGAAAGCCGTCTTTCAATTTGTTTGTTTGTTTTTATAATTCTATATATTATAAAAGGGGTCCCTGTTTCCACCAGACTCACAAAGATAATGAAAAGTACCTGCTACCCTTTCTCATAGGCGAACATGCTGGAAATATTACAATCTCTGAGCTATTTTTGCTTTCCACGTATGTGTCTTATTTCCTCAAGTAAATTACCAGCTCTTGAGAGCATGGATTAAGTCATACGTTCTTCATGACTTCCTCAAACCTTTAAAACACAGTGTCATCCTACCACTGTTTGTTGATTGGCTGACCACTAGGACTCCTTCAGGCTTCACTGGTGTGAACTCAGCATCACATTCACTGACCAGGAGATGAACAATATAACAAGAGGAAGACAGGTATTGGGATTAAATCTTCCATATAATTGGCAAACCCCGGGGATGGGCTGCTGGAGCTTACTTCTTAGAAACTAAATATATCTGGAGAAGGAAAAAAAAAAAAAAAAGCCATTGGAATTTTCCATCAAGGCTGATAGCATAGGGCAGAGTGCCCAGATGTCATGGGAACCAGAGCAGACTCCAAGCTGGGAAAACACTCTGGGCAAGATGGCATCATTTTTGTACATACTGAGAGGCTTAAAAAATAGTGCCAGACAGCCTGGGAGCCTCATCTTTGCAAAGAACCCTGCTCTACACAGAACGTCACTCAACCACTAAGTCTCTAGCACTAAGAAGCTCAAGGGGGTTCTGGTGCCCCCTCGGTTATAGTTGATATCGAGAGACTCTAACTGTCCCAGTTATCTTTGTTTTGTAATCAACACCCAAGACCGCAGGGCATGATGCAACCGCCACTTTTTTTCTCACAGATTCTGTGGGTCAGGAGCTCCGGTACAACAGGGCGGCTCTCCATGATGCCTGGGGCTTCCAGGTTGGCATCTGCAGGCACATGTCTGACACCTGGGCTGGGATGGCTGTGGGACAGGCCGGAGCACCTACATATGGCCTCTCCATGTAGCCTGGGCTTCTTACGACGTGACGGAAGGCGGTTTCGCAAGGCGGGGCGTCTCTGGAAAGCAAACGTTATAAGAGGACTGAGTGGAAGCCACGTGGCTTTTTCTAACCTTTCCGCTGTACTCCATTGGTCAACAACCTGCCCTTCATCAGGAAGGGACACAGACCCCACCCCTTGATAGGAAGAGTGCCAAGAATTTTGGAGCCGTGTTTTACAGCCACCACACTGGCCAAGCCAACACGTCTGTTCCTACATGAAGCTTGCAGAATACATTCAGATCCACAAACGAGCCAGACGTGGGTGGTCTCTCAGCTGAGTGGAGAAGGAGGGGTAGCGGGCAGCCCCAGCAAACCCCCAAGGGATGTCTCTTAAGAGTGACTTCACCCTGCCTCAACACAGGCGCCCCAGAGTAGTCTCAGCTGCCAACAATGCTTTACAAATGACAAGAACCCTCTCATCACCGTAACCCACACCCCACTTTGATTGCCATTCCTCCTACACATCCCTAAACCTCCCAGTTACCCTCCAGCGAAAAACCTGTTCCCACAAAGTGAACTCTGCGATGCTGGTGTGTCTCATTGTTCTTCTATTAAGACACATCATTCACAAACACTGCGTTTCTTAAAAGACACCCTCAGCTGGCACTGGCCTAGCAGAACTTGGCAAAACAGCTGGAGCGCCCCAGTGGTGTCTTTGCCTGGGGCAGTATATATGCTAACATCTCGGCACAGGTACCTTGAATCACTTTGTTTCCCAGCAAAGTTCCAACAGCTGGAAAGTTTGAAGAGATGAGAAAGATCATGAAAGAGTGGAAGAAGCTTCTTCCTTTTCCTCAAGAAAATGGAACCACCTTCCTGTCCAGTCAAATGATTCGAGAAATCTATAGGGCTACTCCCAAAAATTAGCTGAAAGGGAGGAAGCCATACAATATCTAAAGAAAGGTATTACACATAGAAATACAGGACAAGCTATCCAGGACTTAGGAGAAAAGAGCATTTCAGAGAAAGAACAGCGTGTGCAAAGAAGGAGGGGTGGGAATGGACCATGTCTGTTTCCAGAGCATCTAGATGGCTGGCCTACTTAAAGTGGGGGAGGGTCTGGGTTTGGAAATTGTAGGAGACATTCATTACTTCATCTGCCCCAAACAACACCCTCACCTTCTTTGGGAAACAGCTCCTCCCCCGTTTGGTTCTTGAGTAGCCCTGGGATAGACATGTGACTGGGCTGGGCTAAGCCTAGTATCCAGCCCCACTGACAAAAGTGATTGGTCTGGGAATAGGCAAATGACCACGCTAGGCCAATCAGCGATGCTCAGGAATGTTTCCAACGAGCGTGAATTAGAAGAGCTCACTTTTCGCTGCTCTTGAGAGGAGAGACAGGATGATGTGCAGAGCCCAAGCTCTTCGGTCAGAATAACTCCAAATGCCAGGCCCACCTCTTTCCTGGCTTTGTGAGCTTGGGCCAATTCTTCACCAAGGCTCCATTTTCTCTTCTGTAAAATGGGGGTAACCTTGCCTACCTCAAACACTTGCACTGAGGGTTAAATAAGAACGTGTATGTGCTTAGTAGCACTTAAAGCTACTCTGTGCTAGGCACCAGCTTTAGGAGTAAGTCAGTCATCAAAGGAGGCAAGAATGAGTGACCCAGCCTTCCTGCAGCTTAATTATAGGAGTTAAGAAATTCTCCTTTTTTAATTTAAGTTGATTTGATTTTGATTTCTGTCACTGGTACCTGAAAAGTGTCAAGTGATTTTTTTAAATTTTTAAGGGCAAAATATACTTAGAAATACATCCATCACATGTTTCCCTAATTATACCATCCATTAAACAATGTTAGTTTTTGTGACTATTTCTTTTTGGTTGTTCCTTCCCCCAAGGTTATTTACTAAGATCCTGAGAATACAAGTCAAGCTGGAGGAGGTTCCAGGAAGCTGAGGACAGGGGTACGTGCTGTAGATGTGATGATTAAGTGGTCCATCAGCCTTGCGGATTCCAACCCCTCATCCCCTAACACTCCTGACTCTCTCTCTCCCCAAGCCCATTGAGAGCCCAGGGTGCTAGATCGGAAGTCAGGTTCAGTATCCTGAATCATAAGTGAAATTAGAGAGGCAGAATCCTCATTAAAAAAACAAATGGGGAAGCCAAGCAAATAGAGTAAGAATGCCCATTCTCACCACTGTAACTCAACACTGCTGTGGGAGAATAAAACCCATAAACATAAATAAGAAAAATGATCATTACTGGGGGCTAATTTTGACTTTACAGCTGGAAAACCAAAGAGAATCAAGTTAAAAGAAAAAAAAAACTCTTAAAATCAATAGAAGAATCCAATAAGGTGGCTAGCAATAAAAATTTATATATGAAAATCAATAGTTTATTACACACACAATGAATTTGAAAATACAATGGAAGAAATAAATCGCATTTAAAAAGCAGCAACCAAATAAAGTCAAAAAGTCAAAGCGAAACAAAAATAGCTAAGGATAAACCTAATAAGGAATGTGCAGAACCTATATGAAGAAGAACTTTAAGTTATAATGAGGTCTCTCCAAAAATTTTTAAAAGCTGAATAAATGATAAGGCAGAGTGGGAGAATACACAAATGGTGCCAGAGAATAGAGATTAGAGAAACCAGCTAAGGAAAGAGAGTTGGGAAGGTCAGAGCCTGGAGTTCTTGGGCCAGTGACGGTATGCTTCCATTGCAGGTGCTTTCCTAGTTTGCCCATGGCTCTGGGGAGGAGCCGACATGCCTGCCTACCACTCATCTCTGAGTCACCATCTCTGGGGGCATGTTGTAACCAGGCCCCCAAGATTCAGGAACAGAACTTGGGGACCGAGCAAGCCAGCAAAAGTGGACACTGGGCAGCCAAAAGCATTGCCATTAGCAGAAGCGGCATCCCGTCCCAGCTAAATGAAAATCAGACCGTCTCTTTCAAATTACAGATTTTATTATTATTCAGGAATGGTGAGGCCAACAGACTGGGAGATAAGTGTCACTGAAGATAGTTTGTGTCTTTTCAACAAACGGTGCTGGAACAACTTCACATCCACACGCAAAAAGAAAAAAATTAATCTAGACACAGATCTTACAGCCTTCGCAAAAATTAACTCAAAATGGATCACAGACCCAAACGGAAAACACAAAACTGTAAAATTCCTGGATGATAACAGGAAAAAACATAGATGACCTCGGGTATGGAGAAAACTTTTTAGACACAACACCAAAAGCATGATCCATGAGAGATATAACTGATAAGCTGGACTTCACTAAAATTAAAAGCTTTTTCTCTGCAAAAGACAATGTCAGGAAAATCAGAAGACAGGTCATCAACTGAGAGAAATTGTGTGTAAAGGACACACCTGAAAAAAAGACTGTATATACAAAGAACCTTAAAACCCAACAATAAGAAAAAAAATAGCCTAATTTTAAAAATGAGCCAAAGACCTTAATAGACACTTTACCAAAGATATACAATGGTAAATAAGCATATGAAAAGATACTCCACATCATATGACACCAGGGAAATACAAAGTAAAACAACAATAAGATACGATTATGCTCAATGAGAATGACCAAAATCCAGAACACAGAACATAAACAATACCAAATGCTGGCAAGGATGTGGAGCAACTGGAACTCTCATTTGTTGTTGTTGAGAATGCAAAATGGTATAATCGCTTTAAAGTTTAAAAGATGGTTTGATATTTCTTACAAAACTAAAATACTCTTACTATATGATCCTGTAATCATGATCTTTGGTATTTATCCAAAGGAGTTGAAAATACGCCCACACAAAAACCTGCACATGGATTTTTATGGTAGCTTTACTCATAATTGCCAAAACTTGGAAGCAACCAAGATGTGATTCAGTAGGCGAATGAATAAATAAACTGTGATGCATCTAGACAGTGAAATATTATCCAGTACTAAAATGAATTGAGCTATCGAGCCATGAAAAGACTTGAAGAAATCTTAAATGCATATTACTAAATGAAAGAAGCCAATCTGAAAAGGCTACGTACTGTATGATTTCAACTATATGACCTTCTGGAAAAGGCAAAGCTACTGAGACAATAAAAAGATCAGTGCTTATCAAGAGCTGGGAGTGGATAAATAGACTGAGCACATGGAGGATTTTTAGACAGTAAAAACACTCTGCATGGTACCATAATGATGGATACGAGTCACCGTCCATTTGTCCAAACCCATAGAATGCAAAACATCAAGAGTGTACAGTCATGTAAACTATAGACTCTGAATAATTATGATTATTTGTCAATGTAGGTTCATCAATTGTAAAAAAAAAAAATGTACCACTGGGGTGGGAGCATGTTCACAGGGGGGAGGTTACAAATATGTGGGGGTGAAGGGGATATGGGAAATCTCTGTACCTTTCCCTCAATTTTGCTGTGACTTTAAACTGCTTTTTTTAAAGTCATAACTAAAAATAATGATTAATCAATTAATTTTATAAGATAATTTGTTATACTCATAGTTCTCAAAAGAATGGAGCATGCCATGCCACGGAGGGTCACAGGAGGAAGCCCTGGAACCAGTTAGGAGGCAGGGGAAGTGAGCGGGAAATGCCAGGAGCCTTTATTGTGGTTTCTGCAGGAAGAAACCGGTGAGGTGGGGTCGGCAGGTGTGGCATGGGCCCATTTGAATAATTGCAGTGGGCCCTGGAGCATGAGGGCTGTTCTGGTACCTGGGCTGGGGTGATTAGGCAGAAAAATAGTGGCCCAGAGTGTGAGAATTTTATAAAGGAGGTGGTTTGAGGTATGGACTCTGGATTGGTGGGTTTGCAAGTGAGCTGTTTACTACCTGTAGGAATTAGCTAACGCGAAGGGTCTGGCAAAAAGACGACGAATACATCTTCCCATCACATCCAAGTCCTCAGAGCATTTTCACGTTCATGAGCCTGTGCCTTCTTCACTACTTCTCTGAGAAAGAAGAAACTGGGGGACAAAGACCATGTACCCCGTTACCTGAAAATCCTTGCCTTAGGGATGAGCTAAGAGTTAAAGGTATTAAATCTCTCTTTTCAAATGCAAATATCATCCAGGAAAGTTGACACGCAAGCCACTGTCTTTCATTAATCCCACAACCCACGGCACTTTATCAATCACTAACTTTTCTCTGTGCCACTCAGAGAACACTAACTTGGGATGCATTTAGACTGGACACTGAATAGGGTGGGAACAGGGTCTGGCGGGTCTAAAGCGAGGAGGGCTGGATTTCATTATCTGTTAAATCCTGTAGTCTGTGCCCCCTTCCATCGGAGGGTCATTTCTACCCTGTACAAGTCTGGAGAATCCCGACACAGAAATGCCCAGCACAAGATCCTTTGCTGTTGGGCATTTTAATCCAAATCTCTTTGTTCTGTTCAGAAGCCGTTTAGGGCTTTTTACTCATTTAAGAAGTAGATCTTTTTGAAGTTCTCATTTAAAATAATTTGACACTCAAGCAGTATGTATATGATTGAAAGTCATAAAATTATTCATTTGAAAGACTTCTTTTCTCTCCGATACCAATTGAAGTGTGTAGCAGCTCCCCCGAGCAAAGCCTGCCGCCTGGAAAGTCTTTTTTCACAATGCTTTGCCACCATCACTAAATTGAGTTATTCTGACAGCCTTTGATGCACTGGGGTTTGGTTTTTTTTTTTTTTTCCCTAAGTGTGCATATGAAAGCTGAGCAGCAACATAATTTAATTCTTCAAGATTTACTTTTTAATCACCAGGGTGGTTCTTCTGAGGGACAGAGAGCTGACCCCATTTCCTCAAGTTGAAATTGATTTAGGTCAAACAATTCTTGGAATTTGAATTAGGTATTTTTCTCCTTATCAGCATCAACTTCAAGCTTCATTTTCTAGCAGCTGGGAACATCTGTGCTACCTATGAATCACAGGTGATTTGAGGAAATCAAATGCGGGCAAAGAAGGTATTCACAACTCACTGAATTCTCTCGACGAAATTCCTCGTGACGCTCTGAATTGGTGTCAAGGTACGATTGTGTTAGGCATCTGAATTCCTTTTAGAAATGGAAAATGAAACAATTACCTAGGACTGAGAATGTAATCAAAATAACACAATCATTTTACTGTTGAAAAGGAAATCTTTTTGAAAACACTATGGCATATTATCCCTGAATAAAAAAATATTTACTGTGAGGGGATGCTATTGAAAAACTGTGCCATGGAAAGTTAAGGGCTATCTTCCTCTAAACTCCATTGTGTACCCCCAGTATTAAAGTCAGATTATTAATTCAATGGGCAAGGGACAAATTTATCTATCTATAATAAAGCACCCCTCCCCTTACATCAACAAGGTGTTTCTCCACACAGGAACTGAGTTCGAGTATATAAATATTTTCATATGCTTTGCCATTTACCTTTCTTTAGTAATAAGAATACCAACTTAGGTTCCCCCAGTGGAAAAGGATTCTCTGAAAACTGACTAAAGAATGAAAGCAGGGAATGGACGAACTTAAAGATCAAGGACCTAAGCCAGAACGTCTCTGATGAGGTCGCATGCAGCTCCAGCGGCCTTCAGCTGCCTGCCGAGTCATACCTTCATTTATTTGACCATCTGGGCACAGGTGAATTAAACTGTGGCCATCCAGTTGTCATCTTATATGTCCATATTAGGATCTTTTAGGAGGACAAAGAAGGTCTGGGTGGATCCCCAGACTGGATCCCTAGGACGATGTCAGTTTCAAGGAAGTCTTAAGCATTCAGACTGGACCAGGGTCTCATGAGGGCTCTTCTCTCCCCGCTGACACAACAGAAACATCCCCGGCAGGAAGGAGAAGGCCAAGACACCCTCACGGCAACTCGATAAAGACCTCCAGAACGCCAGTTACATGCCGGGTGCTATGATCAAGGATTCGGGCATACGGTGACACAGGTCGTGTTCCAGCACACATTAAGCCGTTGGCATTTATTGAAGAAAGAACCAGCTGAAGAAGATGGCAGTGTGAACAGAAAGAATGAACAGAAAGACACTGAGCTCACACTAATTGCACAGCAAACATTTGAGGAGCTAATGACCAGTTGAATGAAGAAATGAAAGAGAAGGCCAGTTGAACCATATGACCCCAAAAGTTTCAAACCTTGGCACTTATATAACAGGAATGCCATAGAAGCAAATAGGAGATTGGCAGGAAAGAAGTCAAGAATAATTTAGTTTATGGTAATAGCAAGACATTCTAGTGGAGACAGGTACCCTACCTGCCTCACACAGGACTAGTCCAGAGCTGAGACAAGCTGCCCTGGGATGGGTTCCCACAGCCAGCCCCAAGGGGAGGATTCTGGGAGTCCAAGATATAGAGTTATAGAAACAGAAATCCTCATAGCTGGGGGTTAAAGGTCTTTATTTCAACCATTCATATGATCCATTAATTTATAGCTTATGTTACCCAGAATTTCCTTAAATGGTCCCCAAATCTGCCTCTCTATAATAACTTAGATATCATTTCCAGAATTTTATGTTTCCATCTTTTTTGACCTATTTATATCTAAAAACATGTGTTTCAGTTCTTTTTGCCTTCGCCCTCAATGGAAATAGTCTCATTCCCTTTGCTTTCCTGACCCTGGCAGATCTGCTCTTTCTCATTTAGGAGGAGTGAGAAATACAGTGTCTGGAAAGAGAAACCATAGGTTCAGGCTTAACTGTATCAGTTGTTCACAGTTGCTTGAAATGATCAGTTCTTCACAATTCCACTTTCCAATGTAGTGTAACACACACACACACACAACACACACACCCCTAGTACCTTGCACTAATGATCAGAGTCTGCCTGTTTCCCCTAGAAGCCTTTATCCCAGTGGTCAGAGGGGACAAAATCATGGGGAGGTGTGGACATAGGCTGGGGCAGTCACTTGACTGACCCAGCGACTCATCTCTATGACCACTTACATGTAAGGGCAAAAGGAAACCAGAGGAAGCCAGAGGAAGCACCCTCACCTGAATATAAAAATGCCCAAATGTGTCTCAATCTCAGTGTTTTGTGCTGGAAATTTTTTAGACAAGATTGCTTAGTCTCCTACCTCTGTCAGCCATGTCCCATATCCATCACGTTTGCTTCTTCATTTTCTACTTATACCTACCATCTTCTTTCTTTAAATCAAGTCACATTTTATTTAAACAAAATTACTTTTTTTCAACTTCCAGTATTATTTTTTTCCCCCAGACTATGGAAAAATAAGGGACGCATCACGAATTTGTGTGTCATCCTTGCTCAGGGGCCACGCTAATCTTCTCTGTATCTTTCCAACTTGATATGCTGCCAAAGCAAGCACTGACGTTACTTTTTTAGAAAATTTTATGTCACTGTTCTAAAGAGAAAACCTGTTTCACTTGCCATATAAATATGAAGTAAAATAAAATAAACATAATATAAAAAAAAGGTATGATTACGTCCTAGCTAACTCTGAAACTAAGCCCTGCTCTCTCGAAAAGGGATATCAGCAAGTGCCAAACGTGGCTATGTAAGACGTGTGATCACCAAACTGAGGCCTTTCCTTTACCAAATCAGAAGTATTGAAAACAAATTCATCATCGTAACAATGAACACTTACACAGCAGAGTTCTCATGAGAACCCCTAAAGGCAGGCGTCAATCTTACCCCTTGAGAAATGTGGAAACTGAGGCATGGAGAGATGAAGTAACTTGCCCAAGGTCATTGACCTAGTAAATGGTGAAGGCAACATTCAAGTGCAGCCAGCGTGGTTCTAAACAGCCTCCCTTTCTCCTGATGTTACTTAATGTTGTGCACCTGTGGCCTAAAAGCCCCACCCTTTAGCAACCACTGACCAAGAGCAGCCTGAGTCAGAAGGGAACAAGACAGCCCCACGCACACACATTTACAGTAAGAATTCATATTTACTACACAGTGACCTCAATACAAATCCTGCTCTCAAGGTCACTGCCTTATGACCTTGTTACTTTCAACAAGTATTTCTTTCACAATTAACTCTTCGTTTCAGTTTCTACAAACTCTGCCTGTTGCTTTGCTTCTTGTGCAAATAACACAGTCTTTCTTAAAAGGAATGAGCACGTTTCAGGACACTTGAACATTTAGCCCTTAATTCTCATTTTTACCATCTTCAGGCTTTGAACCTTACTGCATGAATCCTTGAGGGATGAAAAACAAAAACGAAAAACAAAAAGAACATCCCGCCGGGCACGACAATTCTTACATACGAAGCATAAGGAAAGCAGGAAAAGAGGGACCCCAAGCGCCCAAGCTTGAGACCTGATTAAAGGGGCAGCAGCAATTTCAACCATTTTAGAATTACTGGCCGATGAGATGCCTTTGATAATCAAACTCCTTGTGTTTTGATTAGTTAGTTGTTCATGTCCAAAAAGTTGTGATTATAAATTCCAGGACTGCAGGCTTAGCTCTAATCTGTAGCTCAGGACTGTGTGTGAAGTTGCCATTTATAGTCAATTTCTTCTGAGAGAGAGTGAAAAGAGAGAATATTTAAATATCAAATGGGTGCTTTCAATAGCAACATTAGTCCCGCCCACATGCCAAGACCACCATCGTCCCCTTGGGAGTGGAGCATTTGTTCTTTGAAATCTAGTGGAACATGATGGTGTAAAATGTCTGAGCTTTACCCATCTCCAGGCACAACTCCCCACTTTACCCCTCATCCCTTACCCCTGGGTGCCTACCCCCCCCTGGCTTGTCTCTCTGGCTCTCCTGGCTTGAAACCTATCCAAACCTATCCATTAATGCTGCTCAAGCCACTATGATCATGTCCCTGTGTTAAGGACGGGCCAGACCAGGTTTGTGGCATACCCATGCCAGCCCAAATGGGATTTGGGCAAAGATTTGTTTATAGAAGCTGCATACGTAGCTTTGCTACCTGCTAAATTACTTATGCAAAGAGCCAGGTCCTTGACAAGGCTACGCCAGGCCACTCCCTGACTGAACCATGTCTGCAAAAATGTACACAGGAATGGGCTAAAATAAGAATGGGGCCCGCAGAGGGGAAAGATTGGGAGTCATTTACTGCAGGCGGTGGCAGCCTGGCCCTTGGAGCCCAGCCAGGAGAATACCAGCTCCTTTCTCGGCAAGCAGTCCACATGTCCCAGTTTACAGCACTGGGGTCCCAACTTTGGACTCGAACACTGCAGAGCCCTCTACCTACGGTCTTGTCCATTCATCAACAAACCCCTATTCTCCTAATCAGGCAGGGTGGAGTTTTCTTGCTCTCTCCCAAGTCAAAATGACATAGGGTCACCACAAGGTTTTGGGGAGGTGAGAAAAAAGATTCCAGGAGCGTATTGAGCACTTGACTTTGCTCTAAGAGGAGATCATTATTAGCAAGAGAAAGATGCTCATCTTTTACACCCTCCACTCTGGGATGACCAGAAAAGCCAGTCCAGGACCCAGAGGTGGGTCTTCCGAGAAGCTAATGTAGCCCCCTCCAAGACCCTGGGTGGGGAGTGGGGGCTCACCAAGGACAAACAAGGTCAATGGTTTTGTAAAATTTGTAAAGGTAAAACATCATTGTATTCCTTTTCTTAAAGAAGGCTACCAAGATAGTATAAACTTCACGACCATAAAATTTCATTCCACCCCTGCCCAGACCTGGGACCATGCCCATAGCCACTTCTTTCCACACATGCAGGCATGCCACCAACTCTAATTGGCTGGCGCACTGACCATGGAAACCAGAGGGTGGCGGAGGGAGGAATGGAGCCAGGGAGGGGACAGAGCTAGAGGAGAGAAAGGAGGGATGTACTGAGAAGCCCACCCCCCCACAAAGCTTCCAAGGGGACTGGTGAGCAGCAGGCAGAGAATTGCTACCAAGTTCCTTTGGACTCATAGTGTAGTTGAGGCAACAAAGTATAGTGGAACCAGACTGCCTTGGTTCAATATGAGCTCTTCCACTTACCGGCTAGGTGACCCTGGGCAAGTTATTTGACTCTCTGTGTCACAGTCCCCTCATTATGCAAATAAGACAAGTAGCTACCTCATTGAATTGTGAGGATTGAATGGGCACATGCATGTAAATGCTTAGAACAGTGTGGGGCATATAAAAAATGCTAGATGGTGGCAGTGCCTTCCTGCTCTTTTAAACATCAGATGCATAGCTGAGGCATTCTGTAGAGCAAGGCCAAGACCACTGTATGTTTCGTCACTCCAATCACCTTGCAAATGGCAACACTACCTTCTTAAAAACATCCAGCAACCAGCTCCCTTTACCTGCTGTGTACTTTCTACACCAGCCATAGCGACCTGTCCATCTTCCAGCATCGTCCCCACTTCCTCTCACATCTACTTCCCTTTCCGGCTGGTGGCCCCCTCCTCTCTGCCACGATCAAGCCATGCTCCTCAGACCTTTGCTTTCTCCCAACAGGAATGCCTTTCACCCGCCTCTCTAAATCCAAATCTCTGAATTCCTATGACACTCAGGTATTTTCTTCTCTTTCATTCTTCCCCTTAACGATTGCCTTCTGGCTCAGTAAATAAAGCAAGCATCACTTTGTATTTCATGGTAATTATCATCTGAGCTTCTGCCAAAAATGAGAACATAAAGAGGAACAGGGGTTGTGGTGGTTGTTACATATATCTCCTCATTCATTCATTCATTCATTCATTCAAACAACAATTATCAGGTGCCCACCACGTGTTTAGATTCTATAAAGGGGCACAGTGTTATATAGAACAGTGAGCATCAGGATCACCTGGAGGACTTGTTAAAGCACAAATTCCCAAGTCTGGGTTTGGCTCCATAAATTCGTATTTGTAACAGGATCCCAGATGATTCAGATGGTGCTGGTTCAAGACCACATTTTGAGTAGCATGTCATGGAAGGCAGACCTCACTCACTGGCTGAGCTATGATGATTCATAACTCATGGTCATCTCCCAAGCCCTGGTCACTCGCCCAGGCATGCATTCCTGCCTGCGTCAGAGTATCTGCACATGCTCTTTCCTCTGTAATACTTTTCAACCTTCCCTGCAACCCCCTCCTCCTTCCACCCTTCCTTACATAGCTGGCTTGTCCTCATCAAAAATTCTCCCCACCCCAGCACACATACACGCACACACGATATTCTCTATTTTTTCTCTCTATTTGTCTCTTTCATAGAACTTTCATGATCTGTATTTTGTAATTTGTTTATTTGTTTCTCACACTGGAATAGAAACGCCATGACAGTAGGAACAATATCTATTTTATTCTTCTATGCATCCCCAGTGCCTAGCACAGAGTCTGAAACACAGTAGGGTCTCGATAAACATGTTGATTTATTAACTAATTACTTTGAATAACATTTCATGAGTACCAACTCTGTACCAAGCACTGTTTCAGATCCTGAGTATACAACAGTGGACAAAACTGGCCAAAACCCCTATTCTTGGAGCATACATTTTCATGGGAGGAGATGAACCATCAGCAATGAGCATAACAAATAACTAAATTGTATAAGCGATAAGGCATTAAGTGCTGTAAAATAATAATAATAATAATAATAGAACAGACCAAGGGGAGCAGGAATGATGAAAGCAGGGACTAGATCGTAGGCTGCGAGTTTTAAATCAGTCTTTGGAGAAGGTAACATTTGCGCAGAGACTCGGGGGCTGAGGGAGTTTGCCATAGGGATGCCTTTGGAAAGAGACTTCTAGCCAGCGTCAAGTCCCTTAAGAAGCACTGTGCAGTAGAACTTTCTGTGATGATGAAAATGTTCTGTACGTTCACGATCCCATACGGCAGTTACTAAGCACATGTGACTGGTGGAAATGGAACTGGGCAGCACTGCCCGACGGCATGAACCTGTGGCGTGCAGATAGATGCAGCAGAGGGAGTGGGGTGAGTGGGAGTAGCTGAGCTCAGAAAGGTCAGATAGGATCGGAAGGACCTTGCAGGTCACCTCAAGGACTCCAGCTTTTATTCCGAGTGAGATGCAAGGCATTAGAGAATTCTGAGAAGAGAACAGATATGATAGGATTTATGTCTTAAAAGATTCGTTTGGCTGCTGTGTTGAGAATAAACTGCAGAGAGATAAGTAGGGAGCGGGGAGCTGCTGGAGGCAAGAAGGTCAAAGATGGTGGTCAATCAGAGCAGGAGAGTGGCGGTAAAGAAGATGCTAAGTGTCAGGGTCTAGATATATTTTGAAGATGGAGCCCAAAGGATTTCCTGGCAGGTGCTGATTAAAACATATATTAAGCTCCTAATATATGCCAGGCACTAGCTATGAACTTCATCTAAGCCAGATTTGCCAAAGAAATGTCACCTAGGCTTTGACTGGTACCAGCTCTTCCTAAGACAGATAGCACTATGGGGCATTTCTCACTCTCAGCGTCCCACAATTTGGTCTTCAAACATTGCCTCTTTCAGATCAGAGCCAATACAGCCTGCTGCACCGTGACGTGTGTTGTTATTATTATTCACCCAGCATCACTCCATAGTATGAACACGAAGAAAATAGATGACTCAAGTCCTACATAAATCCTTCATCCTCCTGTTTTATTCCCCTGTCCATCATCACCTCCTCATTTATTTTTAATATTCAGGTTTTGCATCCAAGGCCAGGTCAGCTCTCTGGAGGACTTCCATGCTCCTCCCTTGCATCCCTGGTCCTCCTCCTGAGACCCACACAGCCCAAAGACGGGAAATTGAATCATTCGTCTTTTGTAACCATATGGAGAAGATGTAGTCATTACCGTTGTCGGCATTGTTGTCTTAGGAAGCTAATTAAGACAATTAGCTATTTAATACCAAAAACAATTAAGCTAATTGAAATAAACCATATGCAGTTTACATCCTTGCATAGACCAAAAAAAAATTAACATGTGGCTAGATGGTAGCACGACAGACGTTCTGGTGCCAAAATAAATCAGGGAATATGGGAAACGAAGACAGAGGTGTCTGGGCACCCAATTAGTTTCCACCATAAAATGTTTCTCAAAACATTTGGCTTGATTTTTGGAAGTTTCTTCTATATTGAAAAAAAAAGTATATTCCTGCCCAAATGTTTCTTGCAGGCTATAAAACAGTAGAATCACGTTGTTCTCCTGCCTCTGACTCAACTGCATGGCTAGCTGCAGCGTCCAAAGACACTCAGCAGAGGGAAGCATCCTGCTCAGAGGACCTCTTAAGATTATCTGTTAAGTTAACCAGATCTGTAGGTAGCAAGGGTTTTCCCATGGTTTTAGGTTGTGGCTGGCAGTGTTAGACCACATATATAAATTCCAAATAGAGGGCAAGGGATTGAGAGCCAGAGGAAGGAAGAAAAGTTGTGGAGACCAGAGGAGGCTCTGTAAGGAATGGGTGTTTATCTGGAATTTTTTTGGCTGCACATGCCAAAAAACTCAAATAGAATTTGCTAAAGCCAAAAATGGAATTTAGCTAGGAAGGACGAGCTGTAGGACATAGGACCTCAGGGACTCCCAGGAACACAGCCCAAATAAGATTATTGTCGGTCTGTCTCTCTCTCTCACACACACACACACATCTGCCCAGCCCTGTGTTGGCCACACTCTGGCTGCAGAGAGACCCTTTTTGTGTGGCAGTGAACATGGATGCTGCCAGTGCCAATTTATCAACCCTAGCAGATGAAGAGTACTCCTTATACCCAGTGTCCGAGTATCCCTTGTTTGTGCATGCCAATGGACCAGTCATTATAGCCACAATATGGGATAGGATGGTTGACCAAATCCCTATCCACAGGACCATCTCTCCTAACTCCCATCCCACCTATGGCCAAATAGAGAAGCAGAGAAGAAAAGTTTGCTGGAAGAAGAAAACCAGTGGTCCGCATGCTAGATCAGCATGCTAAAGAAAGGATCAGAACTTGCTGGATAGAGAGTAGAGAGGACATTGACGAGGGGGAAATGCATAGGTATCTGAGCATTCTTAAGGCTCCATTTTTTGTAGTTCCACCATTCTGCCATTTATCTGCTGAATATCAGAAAACAAGATTGACAACCAGAATTCCTTTCCCTAGCACCACTTTACTCACAATCTACAACTGCCATGTGCAAAATGAAAATAGCAATAAAGTAGAGAGGAAATAGACTTAAGAAGAAACAGCCTAAGCGTTTTCCTCTTCTCACAACTGATCTCAGTCATTTCCCATTTTTTGATGGACACTTGTTATTTGGTTGGGGGTAGGAGCATTTCCCAAACATCCCTTTCTATGTTTGGGAAATTCCTTACCTTATAAGCAGTGGTGTCCTGCTAAAAGTTTACCAGCCTGCTATGAAGGGAGGGGAGACCCAATTTGCTCATTTCTATGGTGTAGATTCTCCCACTGTGGCTGATTTCCAGCTATCAACATGATGTCACTGAATGCATTACTAGGAAGAAAGACACAGTAGCACATCATTCTAGAATATCTCCACTATACAGGTACAACAGGCATAAGTCACTTCAAGAACACAAGACAATAGTAGAGTAATAAAATAATAGGAAGTGACAAGTTTGACTATTAAATACAATTAATATATTTAATCGAATTTATATAATTTACTTTTTAAAATTAAGCTTTTTATTCTGAGGTCAATATCACAGCAAGGATACTGACCTTGACACAGCCAGATATAGAACATTGCCATCACAATAATGACCCCCATTCTGACCCTTTATGTCCACCCACATCCCTCCTACCCACATTCCCTCCTTAATCCCTGAACACTACTAATATGTTCTCTATTTCTACAATTTTGTCACTATAAGAATATTATATAAATGAAATCATACAGCGTATAACTTTTGGGGATTGGCTTTTTTCAGCATTATTTTTTCAGCATTATTCTCTGGAGATTCACACAGATTGTAGTGTGTACCAAAAATTCATTTCTTTTCATTGCTGACTAGTATTCCAATTTATTTAACCATTCACCCAGTGAAGGACATTTGAGTTATTTCCAGTTTGGGGTTATTGTGAATAAAGCTGCTATAAACATTTTTGTACAAGTTTTTGTGTAAACATAAGTCTTCATTTCTCTGGGGTAAATGCCCAGGAGTGCAATTGCTGGGGCATATTTAACCTGCATGGTTAGGTTTTTAAGAAACTGCCAAACTTGATTTTGGTCAAGAGGCATAGAAGGTAGATGCTGTGCTCACTTCCTCTCACAATCACATCAAAATTACAGAGCAACCATCATTGGGAGTCTCCTGAGGTCTGCCGAACAGAAGTCCTACAACTGGGGGCACACATAAGAGGTCACCCAGAGACTGGTAAGAGGGGCAGAGATGCAGCCTGGTCCACAACCACTTGTGGCCACTGAGAATTGGGAGTGTCGTCTCAGCTACAGAGGCCCCTCCCAGGAGGCCCTTGGACCGTACACCCAGTGGATTGCTTCCACCAAAGCTGGAGACCTAGAGCTGAAGCATTACCCAGGACTGCATCTGAGGAGGACATACCCAAAGGGCAGACTAGGCAGACTAGCCCTGGCTAAAGTAAATCCTCCATAGGGTTGACCTCTCACTGGCTAGAACTTCCAGCACTGTGTTGAATAAGGGTGGTGAGAAAGGACATCCTTGCCTCATTCCCAATCTTAATGGTGGCACATTCAGTCTCTCGCCATTAAGTATAATGTAGCTATAGATTTTTTGTAGTTGCCCTTTATTATGTTGAGGAAATTTCCCTCTATTTCTATTTTTCTGTGAGTATTGATCATGAATGGATGCTGAATTTTGTCAAGTGCTTTTTTTCTGTATCAACTGATATGATGACTTTTTTAACATGGTGATTTCATTGATTGATTTTGAGTGTTGAAATAACTTTGCATCTCTGGAATAAACCCCCTACTTGGTCATGTATTATTCTTTTTATATAATGCTGAATTATATTTGCTAATTTTTAAAAAGATTTTTTTGCATCCATATTTATGAGGGAAACTGGTCCTTAAATTTCCCTTCTTGTATTATCTTTGCCTTGCCTTGGTATCAGGGTAATACTAAATTCATAAAACAAATAAAGGAGTGTTCCCTCCTCTTCTATTTTCTGGAAGAGTTTTTGTATAAATGGTGTTAATTCTTTTTTAAATGTTTAGTAGAATTCTCCAGTGAAACATCTGGGTCTAGAGATTTCTTTTATGGGCATTTTTAAATTAAGAATTCTATTTCCTGAATTGTTATAGGGCTACCAAAATTATCTATTTTATATTGAGTGAGTTGTGGCAGTTTGTGTTTTTTGAGAAATGGTCCATTTCCTCTAAGTTTTCAAGTTTATATGCACAAATTTGTTCATAGTATTCCCTTATTAGTCTTTTAATGTCACAGGCTAGGTAGTGATATCCTGTTTCATTCTAAATGGTGGTAATTTGTGTCCTTTCTCCTTTTTTCTTTGTTAGTCTTGCTAGAGGTTTGTCAATTTTATTGACTTTTTAAAAGAATCATCTTTTTTTTCATTTATTTTCTCTTTTTTCTGTTTTTTTTTTCCTGTTTGTTGTTTTTGGTTTTTGGTTTTACTAATTTCTGCTCTTACCTTTATTATTTTCTTCCATTTGCTTTGGTTGGGTTTGCTCATCTTAATTCTAGATTCTTGAGGTAGGAGCTTAGCTTATTGATTTGAGACTTTTCCTCTTTTCTACTGTTTGCATTTAGTACTATAAATTTCCCTCTCTGCACTGCTCATCTGTATCCCTCAAATTTTAACATATCGTATTCTAATTTTATTCAGTTCAATGACTTTTTATATTTCCCTCAAAATTTCCTTTTTGACTCATGGATTATTTAAAAGTGTGTTGTTTCCTTTCCCAGTATTTGGAGATTTTTCTATTATTGATATTCCAACTTGATTCCATTGTGGTCAGAGAAAAAACTGTATGATTTAAGTTTTTTTAATTTGTTTCAATTTGTTTTATTGCCCAGGATATGGTCTATCGTGGTATATGCTTTATGAGCACTTGAAAACAATATGTATTCTGATATTGTGGAATTACTGTTCTATAAATGTCCAATTGATCCTATTGGTTAATGATGTTGTTGAATTCTGTATCCTCGCTGATTTTTATCAATTGTTCTATCAATTGTGGAGAGAGAAATGTTGAAGTCTCCAGCTACAATGTGATTTGTCCTTTTCTCCTTTCAGTTCAGTTTTTGTTTGCACATTTTATAGTTCTGTTGTTTGGTGCATGCCAACATTTAGAATTGCTAAGTCTTCTTGGCAGATTATATCTTTTATCACTATATAATTTTTCTCTCTGCCTCTAATGGCTGAGCAATGGTGAAAGTTCTGACTCTCCACTAGGCCTCCTCCGAGACCCGCTATGTGGATAGCAAAGCCCAGGTCTCCTACTTGGCCTTCTATGATACCACCCGCAGCAGGGGAGGTGAAGCGCCTTGTCACGATCTCTCAAGGCTGGAAGTCTAGGCTCCCCGTTCGGATTTTGTTAGCATAGGTGGGGATGGGCCCACAGTTTCCTGTGATGTCTGGAAGTTATCGTCTGAAAGTTTTCTGTCTTGCCATGTTGCTCCTTTCCTGATCCTTTAGCTAGAGAGAGTAGATTTTTCTTGGAGCTTTTTTGTCTGCACTCATCGGCATTGCTAGTCGCCAGCTTCTTCAGCTCCAGGTATGGGAAATACAAGGGAAAAAGAAATCCCAAGGAACCCACAATGGAGTTTTTGGGTCCCAGCATCTCTAGCTGGTTTGCCTTCTTCTCTCTTCCTTTCAGAGTCTTCTCATGTTTCTCGTATATAATGTCCAGGGGTTTTCGTTGTACTTTTTTTTTTTTTCCAGGAGGAATAGGAAGAACTGCACCTGCCACAACTTACATTTTAATAACGGTTGTGTTTAATAATGGGCTCAAGTCCCTGAAATTTTAACAATAGGCTCTCATAAGCTGGCTCCAGGGCACCACGGCTGTGAGTCTCAGAGGGTGGCAGAGCCACTTCCCGCCACAGAGGCTGAAAGGCCACTTTCTCTTCTCCAGCCTTCCCTGCAGCTGGGGCACAGGCACAGGACACACGTCACCCGGGCACATCTACCTGAGTCCTTGGACCAGGTGCTAGCAATACAGAGAAGCAGGATAGTAGAAAATCTGCTGCTGACCATTCCAGGGGCAGCATGGCAGCAATGCCCCCGCCAGACGCCCAAACTGGCATCTCGGGCTCAGCGGTGGCAGCTTTTCCTCTCCAAGCTTTTTCTACTCCATGTCTTTGACTGCGGTTCTGGCCACTATCACTTCTGAGCTGGATTTTCCCGATGGTTCTGTGAGTAGCTTTTCAGCAGCTTTGTTTCTGCTTACACTGGCTAGAGCGGGCTTCCATTAGATGTAAATAAAAATTCTGACTGATGCACATTCCACTGGCTCTCAAACCCCTCTGGGAGACAAAAACCTCAAGCTCCACCATGAAACGTCCTTTCTGATTCTTGCTCAGGGAAAATGGTTTGAGGAATAACTTACAGCAAACAGAACAGTGGAACTCTACCTAGAAGGGCTTCCTGCGGGGGCTTTTAGCCCAAGGCCATCACGACTTAACATGCTATCTTGTTGCCAAAAACACTCATCGGCTATTCTGACCCCCCACATAGTAAGCATAGACTTAATTATAGTCTCTCCCCATGAGATGAACGATTTGGCATTGGGCAGAACATCCTAAGTAACCTGAACTTGGGAATGAGACAATCCCTAGGACACTCAAATCTATTTTCCCTTCTCCACTTCCCACTCGCCCTCCTCCCTCCTGCACCACTGAAAACCCACTCGCTGGTTAGAGGAAAGGCTTTATGGCCTCAAGGGTGGCTTTCGTGCACAGAAAAGACCACTCAGAGCTTTACTTGGGTCTTGAAAATTAGTCTTTGATTTATTAAATGTATAGTTTCGGGAATTTATGACTCTTCTTTAAGCTTTTAAAATCAGCTTAGAAATCTTATTATCCTATTTATAAGTCTAGCAAATATTAACAATCGCTTTGAGAGGGCTTTCGATTAATGTTCAGTCCCATTTATACACTTAGTTAATTAAACCGCTTCAACATTTTTAAGCAGCATTTATAAATTTAATATATTCAATTCCTTTTTAAGTACTTCATCTGACTGAGAAAGCTTCCCAAGTACTAAAGGGACTCATAGATTTAAAAAATTAAGTGCACAGAAAACAATGAAGCTTAAATTCTCTTAAATTTCCAATCTATATGTAAACTTACAAAGATTTAAAATCACAACTCTCAACCAATTATTCAAGTACAAACATAAAAGTAGAATATTAAAAATAGTCTATTATTCTAATAGATAAATTCTCTTTAAATTTGCATGTATATAATGTATCATTGGCATATACTGAATGCTTGTGTCCCTGCCCAAAATTTATATATTAAAATCTTAACCCCCATGTGATGGTGTTTAGGAAGTACAGTGTGAGAGGTGATGAGGTCAGGTGGGTGGAGCCCCCATGAATGGGATTAGTGCCCTTATAAAAGAGACCCAAAGAGTTCCCTTGTCCCTTCTAGCATGAGGACACAGTGAGAAGACAGATGGCCGCTTATGAACTATGAAGTAGGCCCTCACCAGACACCTTGATCTTGGACTTTCCAGCCTCGAGAACTGTGAAAAACAAATTTCTGTTGTTAAGAAGCCACCCAGCCTATGGTATTTTGTTACAGCAATCAGAACAGGTAAGACAATAAATATGCACATTTTATTTTAACTTGAAAAGACAGATACTCCTTAATTTATAATGGGGCTAAATTCCTATAACTCCATTGTAAGTTGAAAATATCATAAGTCAAAATGCCTTGAATACTACATTGTAGACTGTCAGTCGTTTACCCTAGTAATCACGTGCTAGGCTGGGAGCTGTCACTCACTATTCCTGCCCAAGATCACAAAAGAATATCATACTGCATATTGGTAGCTCAGAAAGATCAAAATCCAAAATTCGAAGTATGGTTGCGACTGAATGCATATCACTTTTGCACCATCGTAAAGTCAAAAAATTGTAAGTTGAACCATCACGAGTTGAGGACCATCTGTATTGAAACTATAATTTTGATTCCCTTAAACACTTGTGTGTGAATTTTAAGCTTTCCCTGGGCTATTAAGATGTCTACCCATAAGGGAGATAATTTCCTCCGCTCTATAGAATAGCTGATGAGACTGCTAATCATTGAGAGGTTCTGTGTGTGTGCTGACTGAATCCTCACTGGTGACTCTATGAACTAGTCAGGCCCAGGCCCTATCTCCTGTCTCTAATGCCCTAACTTAAAGATGGAGGTTGCTGAGGAGACCAGTCTCTTAGATACAAGTAATTGACTAGAAGTTTCAAACTACAATTCAGTCTATAACCCCCATCCTGGGCCTACCCCTGATTTTGCATTTATTTGACCCTTAAGGTATGTCACAATATATTTTTCCATCTAAGTCTAAAGAATCCTGTATTCCTTTCAGATGCCTCTTATCCTTTGGGACTGCACAGTTCTTATCTGATTGAATTCTGGTTACCTCTCAGAGCCTTATCTGATTATTCAGTCATGAATCCCAAAGTCATTCTCCAAGGTCATTTCTCAGCCCCATCTCCTCACCCTACTCACTCCCTGAAGTCCCTGAGTTCCTAATTCCCCTGGGAAAGGAAAAGTGGGCTCCCCTAAGATCTATGCTCCCTTCCACCTGGGAGGCTAAGGAAAAAGTTCTAAAGCCAAGTAATGTCCCCCAGCGGTCGTTTGGGGTTACATGACATACAATCTCCTTCTTCCCACCCTTCCAGGAGCAAGCGCTGCAGTGGTCAAGGTCTGTTGGGGGAACAAGGTCCACTTAAGACGCACTGGAGCCAAACCCCTAATCTTCCAAAAGGATGAGGGGACATAACCAAGGCACTCAACCACAATGTCCTCAACAAGAGTCAAGTCAGCAGAGGCAGGAAGGAGCTCACGAATCACAGCCCCAGCCAACCGGCCCAAACATTCCAGTGTGCTATGGAGAGTCCTTTGGTTGCTTGGTAAACGTAATGGAAAGAGACATGTTTCCTGCCCTTTCTAAAATAAATATACATGCCATGTATTTGTATTTCTATGCTAAGGAGAACTGATCATAGAAATGACTTTCAGCCATAGTGGGAATGGGGAGTAGGGCTGGGCCCCAGAGAGCAGAGGCTGGAGGAGAGGAAACAGGGCAGAAGGGAGCCTCCAGGAGTCCTGTCTTTGGGAAAGCTCTTACAAAAAACATCCGTGCCCGATGGGCCCCGCTAAAGCCAGAATGAAGAAGCTGCTCTGGTCCCTCCATCGCTAACTTTGAGGAACCACTAGTGAAGCAGGAAGAAGCAGCTTCAATGGAACACAGCCCTTCCTGCTAGCTCGAGTCCCAGCTCCATCCCTCAGGCTTCCCATTCATCCTCAATCCTCATCTCGTCTTCTACGGCTCCTGGGGCCTCTGATGGCATTTCCTTTTTTCCACCTGCCACTATCCACTCATCAGCCTAGTATGCAGGATCACCAACATCTCTCCCTCCACCTGGCTGGGAAAGAAACCCACAAAGCCTCTTTGGGTTTTGAGGGTATGATTACTAACTGCCACAGAGAAACCGACAGCTGTAATTGAACCTACCAAACATGATAATCAAACATTTCCAGAATTCCTTAAAAGTTCTACTGGTGTCACCCTTGGCTTTCATTGGATCCTAAATGGGGCAGCATCCTTGATTTCCTGGCCCTTCCTTCTCTGCCACCTGCTCATCCCCATGCTCCCCACATGCCCCTATGATCAAGCACTGGTGTTATTTGTTAGAGATACCAAAAAAAAAAAAAAAAAAAAAAGCTCAGGCTGGGTTCTGCCCATCTTACAGCCTAGAAGGGAGACAGGCAAGTACAAGTCATGGGCGTGCAGTGAGAGGGGAGCCATGCAGGCATGATGCTGAGAGAGCCTCAAATCAAAGCCTCGTCTCGCACCCTCCTCAGTGCTCTGTCCTCCCCACCCCACCCCCATTATCCCAGCAGCTCCCAGGCCCTGCTCCATTCCAGCTGTGCCCTACTTCCTCTCTGTCCCCCACCTCACATGGTCCTGGTAGCCTTGTCCCAGGAGCTCCCTGATCCTCCTCCGGACCCCCAGATCCAAGTGGGCTTCACCCACCACTCAGAGAACATCCTAACAGCTGTCTGGTTAGTTGGCATTTGATAAAGAGCTATTTGACCAAAAAAAAAAGAAATATTTCCATCTAAAGTAAAAATAAATCCAGCAGAGCTCTCAAATAGTAAATCTTCATTCTGGAACATAAACCCTACAAATATTGGAGTTTGTGCTTTGTGCAAAAGGTGAGTTATGCAACCGAATAGGTTCTCTCTCAGACAATTATATAATTTATTTATCTGGAAACCAAACTCCTCACCCTGGGTTTCCTATCTGCCATACTGATTCAATCCACTGTTCAGTGCTTGCCCAGAACCTGTTTTGTTGTTTTCAGCAATGGCTTTAAGCATCAGCTATATGGGCAGCATCTGGTACGAGTGCCCTTGAGTTCTGTTTTGCCCTTCCGTGGCTGCTCAGAATTCCCTCTGAGAGCTCTAAGTGTCAACAGACATGATCATTATTCAAGTCACCTGATAAGATACAAGAAGAGATGTCACGCAGGCTGCCAAACAGGACACATTATTGCCAGGTTCTGTGCCCTAAAGGAGGGGCCCAGGACAATCCAGGCAGATGGTCTGTGAGCTCTGACAGCCAGAAGCTTTCACGGGGGCATCGGACAACTCCGGTGAGCTGAATCCTCAGAGACAAAAAAGGAAATGCCAGCCGCCCTCTTTGCTCAAAGTAGAAGAGTGAGTTAGCACTTCTCTGGGCCTGAAATGGGCTTGAACTTGTCCAAGGATAATGAAAGCTTTGGGCAGCTGCCCAAGACGTAGGTCATAACCCCACTCAGAATGCCACATGAGGAGGAGTAAGATGGCAATGGGCCTACTATCCTCCTTATTGGAAGGTTGCTGTACCACCTCGCACATGCCCACTTGTCAAAAAGTTACTGCCAATCTAAAGCAGACGGCAGCAGGCCTGTCACTCAAACAGCCCATGGCCTTTAACCCACCCCTTTACTCCCCAGATCTGAGCCACCGGGCTGGAGAGTGCTTTTCCCTTTTTCCCTGTACACCTGGAGAAGGCCTCTGTCAAGCTGCCCAGCCCCCCCAGGAGTATGAGCTTGGAGGGTCAATGAAGAGGAAGTCAGAGGAAATGCTTTAGGACAAACTCTGAATGTCCCAAATGGAAGGATCTCCGATTGCCCAGGCCCAGGCCAGGCTGGCTCCCTACCTATGGGTTTGCCACTGTCCTCATCATCCCTTGTTTTTCTCGCTCCCATGCCTAACCTGGCCCCCACGGACACTCCTTCCCTCCCATCATTCAAGGGAATCCACTCCTGGCAAATTTTGGGTTGCCGCGGCCCCCTGGTGCGCTCAGAGCCTCCACAGCTCCCCCCCGGGTGAGGAAGAATCCCCCTAACCAGGCCCACTCAGCATGTGTTTTGACAACTCTGGCCTCCGCTGCTGCTTAAATACAGGCGGGTCTGGGGATAGGGGGCGGGGGAAGGCAGGTGAGACCAGTGATGCTTCAAGGCTCCAGGCTCTTAGGCCTTGTTTATGCTCTTCAAATTGAGTGACACATTCACTGGCCAGAGGTTATGTCACTAGAATGTTTCCACCTGTTTCTGAGCCTCAGGTGTAGTTAATCAGAGGCCGCCCAGACCACCAGCCAGGACCAGGACTATTTGGTGTCCCAACCCCCCACCTTCTATTTTCTCATTTCCGGTTGAGAACGCCCACACTTCTCAGCTATTGCCAAGCAGAGATGACTGACAGCAGCCCGGTCCAATAAGAGCCGAGCCTTCCTGGTTCAGATCCTTCTTTCAGGGGTTCAGAAAAAGAGTTTCTTTCTGGGAGTGCGGGGAGGGGGGCAGTTAGATCTCCACATCCCCCAGAGCAAACAGGGAGCCTGCCCACACTGAGGCTCAGAGGGGAACCAGGCAACCTTACATAGGGGCTCCAGGAAGGAACGCAAAGCCTCTCTGCCAAGCTGGTCTGCATACCTCCGCCACCTCTGCATCTGGAATCTTCTCTGCACGCATCTATGCTCTAGGTTTTTGCGTTTGACCTTTGCTTTGCTCCTTGGCGAAGCTCCTCTGAAATTCCACGTGGCCTTGTCCAACAGCAGGGAAAAGGGATTTTATCCGCACTTAGGCCAGGGGAGTTGTCAGAGGCCGTCGTGGTGCCAGAGACCAAGAGAGCCGGAGCGAAATGAAATGCTTAAACCTGAGTGACAATCCAGGACACCTGAAGGGCCGCAACTCTTCCTTACCAACACCAGTCTCACAGTGGTCTGCCCCTTCTCTCCTGACCAGCTGCAGAGTTCTAGCTGTTGGCCTGAACACCTGGGAGGAAAGTGGGGAAAGGATAAGGCAGCAGGGCCGGCTCCAGAGGAAACGGCTAATGTGGGGCTTAGGGATCCTGGCTGTGGATGCTCACTGCCTCCCAGGCCTGTGGAAACTCCACTAATCTCTCTGGACCCCCCTTGTCTGCCAAGGAGGAACAGAACGTGCTTGAATGGGTGGCATCTTTGACCAAGAGGGTCCACCAGGTGGCAGTGCTGCTCCTGCCCGCTAGGGGCAGAGCCTGCAGTGTGAGAAAGCTACCACCAGAGGGCAAAGCAGAGCCAACCGGTTCCACTACGCTGCTGGTTGCCTAGCAACTGTGACGCAGCGAGCTCCCAGTTTGCACCCTCCTCAAGGCCTCCAGGTTATTTCTGGCATAACAGACTTGCACAAGGAGTGGCCTCAGGAATCCCAGAACTGCTTCTCTTTTAAGAAGGGAGGATATAAAATGGTCCAGGGACCCCAAATCCAGCACCACTGGCGCCTAGGGGATTGGGCTATCCTCCCTGGTCCTTGGAACGCCAGGGATCGGGGAAAAAAGATGAACGTTTGTCCTTCTCCCCTGTCGCTCCACAGCCATGGGAAAGCTCTGATTTCCCTAGTGGCTGAAGCAGAGAAACCACCTCCTTCTCCCCTTTCCTACCCTCCCCCTTCTAAACGGGCCGGGATTAAAGGCTAGTGACCTTGAGCCAGACCTTGAGCCTCTCTGCTTCTCAGCCGCACTTCAGCAGACTCAAGGGGGTGATGATAAGGCCCAGCTCTGACCTTCTGCGGTCTTGATTCTCTCCCTTTCCCCTAAGAATTCTGTCCTTGCCTCAAACCTCTCCCCAGTTTTGATGACCCTGAAGAAAGAATTCTTCCAATTCCAGATGGGTAAGTATGATCTGAGAAACCAAGACATGGGACCAAGAAAGTGAGGCAGACACGAGACAAGGAGTGTGGTTATAATGAGCTCAAAGCCTGTGATGGTCTGATCTGTGAAAGACCTGGGTGAGACAAGGTCAGGGCCCCAGGCAGTGTCAGGGGCCCCTGTGGCCGAGGCATCAGAAGTGGTTCCAGGCACGTCTCTAGGTCAGGAGGAGCCGGCTGGCCCTGGGGCTGGGTTCTGACAGGGGCCCAGGTGTCGGTCACTGAGGTGTTGGGGTCTCTGAGGGGCACCACGGTGGAGAATCACACAGGCATGTGCAGCTCATTGTACTCATCCTGGCCGTCCTCGTCGAAGTTTGGTTCAGCATCTTCTGAGTCCAGCTGCAAGAGGAGCAGAGGTCATGGGAGGCAGGGAAGCACAATAGTGCCCTCCAGCTCCTCCCCTGGACAGCAGCCCTCACTGCTCCCAGACCTTTCCAGGCCTCACTGCCTGGAGAGACCATGACCCCAGATCGAAGCAGTTCCCTCAGGCCAAAGCCTTCAGGTCATCTTCCCCAGTGACACTTCCTGATAATAATGATAGCAGCTGCCACACATGAAGTGCTTTCCTGGGGCCGGTCCTAGCTTCTGCGGAAGGCACCTCTGCAGACCATGTTTGGCTGGATGATTTGCAAAAAGATGTCCCTTCCTCTAGATAACAAAAATAAGACTCAAGAGGGAATTTAGCGCCACCCCACCCCCACTGGTTGTCCCTCTGCTACGTGCTTTTGTTCAACGCAGGACCTGCAGAGCCGTCTGCAGCAGCCCTGCGCATTCTTTACACCGAACCATTGTGCCCAGTACTTTACCTGAATTACTGTTTAATCCTCACAACAATCTTATAAGGTAGAATCTATCATTAGCCCCATTATACAGATGAAAAGAAGATTTCAGAGATTACGTAACTTGTGCACAGTCACCCCACTAGCAGGAGGTGCGGCAGAGACTGGAACCCAGGTCTCCCCGATTCCAGGCCAGCCACCCTGACGCTGCCCCGAGCACCAGCCCTTACCGCCTGCAGCTCCCTGTCCTGAAAGAGCCGGGGCAGAAGGCAACGCCTCAGAGGCACCGTGAGCAGCAACAGGAAGGGAAAAGCGAGTGAGGCTGCCGTGGACTTGACCACCCAGAGCAGTGCGATGCAGCCCAGCTGGATGCAGGTGAACAGGTGCATCCGCCATGTCTTCACCTGGAGAACGGGCATCAGATCTCACCACGCTCCTCCCCACATCTCCGGGAACTCAGATCCCCGGATCCCAACCCATCGTCAGAGTCATCCTGTCCATCTCCGACCCAGGAATCCCTCAGAGCCACCTCCCACCCCGCTGTCTCCCCACCTCCATGCTTCCCGGCTCTACCTTGGTCACATAGGGCTGCTCGGGATGGTGTTTTGCCGGCATGAGAATGAGCAACAGACGCTGGGACAGCTGGATACCAGACAGTGACGTGACCCCCATGTACAGGAAAATCCCAAAGAGCACGGCCAAGGGGATCCGGCGCAGCACAGCCCCCATGACGATGGACAGGCCTGGAGGACGTGACACAGACCTACCTGACCCCTCAAACCGCCCTGTGAGGATGAGCGGGCCTGAGGAGGAGACAGGACATGGACCATCTAACTGATCAGCTGGGCCTCATCACCATGAACAAGAGAAGACGGGATAGGATAGAGCACCAGGAAAAGGCTTGAGGGAAAGGAGCTTATGGAGGGTCAAGGGCAGGGCAGAGGCTAGACAGTCTCATTTAGAATGTGGAGGGGACCTGGGCCAGCCTGGGAGAGAGAGTTGATTTAAGGCCTTGGGTCCAAGAAGGCAGGGGCCGGGGCCTCGCAAGGTGGACACTCTCACCTACGAGGCTGGCGATGAGCACGCCGGTGACTCGCTGCTCCCGCACCTCCTGAATCTGGGGCTTGTCACCAGGCGCAATGGCAGTGCGCATAACAGTCAGTGCGTTGACGTGGGTGACCGAGCGGACGGTGGCGGCCGTGAGCCAGGGCAACCCAAACAGCCCACAGAGCCCACCCAGAGAGCCGATCAGCAGCAGGTCCAGGTGGAAGCCGGAGCCTTTGAGCAGCCTCCGAGCCTTCTGACTGACGATAAGACTGCAGGGGGGACAGACGGAAGCGGGCTGAGTGTCCCGGCAGGCAGGCCAGCGGCAGGGCGAGGCACACACGGCGAGGGGCAAGGTGGCGGGGGGAGCATGTGCAGAGAAGGGCTCTCCCCAGGACCTGCCAGCTTCCTCTGTCACGTTCCCAAACTGAAGTTCTCACATTGAAGTAAATGTGAGCCAAACTCCTGTACTGTGGATGTTTAAAATACCACAAAAGCCAGATGCCAGATCTCACCACGTTACTGTGGTTTAACCAAAATGAGATACGTGTGAGCATCGCTGAGTAAGAGAATAATATACTGCTGCGTTCTGCAGACTGTCAAATGTCACCCTGTAAATGGCGGTGGCAACAGAGATGCCACGTCAAAGCACCACAGGGAAACTGTGTCCCGGGGGCGGGTACCCCCTTGCTGCCAATGCCACCACTCTCCACTCCTCCGCCCAGGGTCCCCTCAAGCCCTCTCACGCAGTGATTTGCGTCTCCATGAAGATCAGGATGAGGACCAGGAGGGCCGGGACAGCGGCTGCCACCATCATCCAGGGCGGGAAAGGGCGGGCACTGCCCAGGGGTGGGATGAACCATGTACGCTTATCAGGGGAGGTCACCGAGAGCCCCGTGGGCACTGTCAGCTTCTGCATGGCCAGAAGGAAGACAGGACTCAGGGACCCTCCATGCTAGGAACCCAGGCAGCAGCTGCTCCCATGAAAATGTATGTCCCCAGGACCAGGGATCCAGGGAACTTGGGTGGGGACAGGTTTGAGGGAAATTAGCTTTGTATCCTCCAAAGTCCTACAAGGATCCAGGAGAGGACAGAGACCTTCTCCCCAACCCCCAGAGCTGCCAGGAGAACTGCTGTGGGAACACCTGCCATGCTGCCCCCCGCCCCCTACCCGCTCCCCCAGGAGTCTTGACTAAGGGTCACTTATGGCCTCAGATCCCCGGGGTGGCCTCCTCAGCTGGGTCGTGTGGCTGTTTCTGAAATCCCCAGCCTGCCACGCCTGTGGCCCCAGCAGGCTGCTGCCACAACACTAGAGAAACGGGGTTCCAGCCCCGGTCGTGGCGGCCGGGGCAATGGGGACGTGTCACAGCATGCCTCTCAAGGCCCTGGGGGAGACGAGCTGCCAGAGGGGGTGGAGGCTCCCTCACCTGCGTGTAGGTGTCTGTAATAGAGTAATCCACCAGGACCATGACCAGAATGGAGATGGGGATGCCGAAGTCCCCAATGATGCGTCGAGCCTTGAGAAAAGGGAGCAAAAGGTGGGGCCGATCACCCCCGATCGCGCTGGGGTCTGATCTGGTGCCGGAAGTTCCCTAACCTGTCCCTTTGAAACCCCATGGGTGCCAACTCCGTCCAGGCAGGCACTTCTTTCCTGATTAGACTGCGCTGGGCCTTCAATGAGGGTAGGGGTGCACAGACTTGGTGTGGGTCCATGGGCAGACCAGGCCCCATTCCCAGCCAGCCATGCACCTTGCCACCCAGGAAGCGGCTGTTCCTGAACTTGCGGAGGAAGAAGGCGATGAGGAAGGTCCCGAGCATGAGGATGAGGGACAGCAGAGCTGTGTTGGGCTGGTTCCTCGGGCCTGGCGGCCCCTCAGTAGGAGGCAGGGCACTCCCGTTCAGGTCCAGCCCAGCCTCCAATGCCCCCTCGGGGGGGTAGAATGGCAGCAGTGGATGCTCCATGAACACCTGTGAGGGTTACAAGGTTGCCCTAGTGCTCACCTGAGCAGGTGAGCCTGATTTCATCACCATCAGTAACACCTGCGAGGGAGAGGACTGGCCCTTCACATACCTGACCAGACAACAGTAACACACAACATGCAGCTACATCACACACACACCCCTCTGCAAAAGGTGCCCCGACTATACCCAGCCCCACAGGACTGACAGTGCCCAGACTTTCACATACCTGTGCAAGTGCGTCCTGGAGTTCTGACCGATACCCTGTGGGTTCACTCCTTCCCCTTAAGCTCAGACCTAATCCAGGGTGTCCCCAACCCCAAAAACCCACACCCAACAGAGCCCCCTCTTTGTTCCCTCTGCCCCCAGTGCTCCCTGCTGCCCCGTCCCATGCTCTCCTCCCCAGGGCGCTGCCCAGCACCTACCCGTCTACACCCACCCCGCCCCCAGGACCTCTCTGGACCTCCACCTTATAGAGCTTGTGGAAGGTCTCGTAGATGAAAATGAGAGAGATCAGGAAGGCGAAGATCTCCTGGGTGAAAGGCGAGATATAGCGGACCAGGAAGCTCCCCTCAGCGGCCACCAGGGCAAGGACGAAGACCACCAGCCAGAGGCCAACCCACACCCGGCCGGTGAGGTACTCCAGGTCCTGGGCTCGGCAGAACTGGCGGCCAGGAGGGAGGGGTGGTTACCCACAGCAGTCCGCCCCGGCATCAGGGCCCCACAGTATGGGCGGGGGTCTGCAGGGTGGTGGAGGAAGGGGGGGGTAGACTGCAGGAAGCTGTCAGCTGGGCTGAGGGACTGGGGCTGGGCAGGTGATGCCTGGGGGCGGGCAGGGCTGTCACCTTGAAGAAGGCTTCTTCGAAGACTAGCAGCGGCCCTGAGAAGCCAACCACAAGCAGCGGCTGGGCTCCCAGCAGAGAGAAGAGGACTCCGAGCACCGCCGTGGACACGATCAGCTCAGACACGCCCATCAGCCCCTCCGTCTTCTCCCCTGGGGCAGGCAAGGGTCAGCAGGAGGCCCCGGCCCGGTTCCCACCTGGCCCCTCTTCCTGATCAGCTTACCCTAAGCTGAGGACCCGAAAGAATGGAGCAGCCACCCTCTTCAATCCCATCCCTCCTGCCCCCTCACCATCAGCCCCCCAAAGTGATCACAGGATCCCCCACCCCTTCTCACTTTATAGCGCCCCAAAAGTGATCCCAAAAGTGCTCACTAAATTCCCGGACCCAGCAGCTCAAGATGGTCACACGGAAGTCCACGCCCTGTCAGCCATGAGCCCCTAAGGCGCTGGCTGGGGCCCAGGAACCTTGCCGGTGACTCCGAGCCCCCTCCCCTTGCCTCCCCGTCCCCTCACCTAGCAGCCCCCAAAGGTGATGGCGGGGCTGAGGCGCGAAGTAGATGAAGAGCACGGCGGCCACACACTGGGAGTGCAGAGCGTCCCGCAGGTCGCTGGGGTAGTGCGGGTACCGGCGCTTCACGTCCCGGACAAGCCCCCCGAACACTGAGCCAGTCCGCCGCAGCGGGTCATCTTCAGGGGTCGCTCGGAGCCCCCCAACTCCACCGACAGCTCTGGGGGAACAAGGTGCTGCTGGGAAGGCAGACCCCTCCCTCGTTGCTGGGAGGCCCTCGCCCCTTCCCTGCCTGGGCCACTGCGAGCCCGGGGAGGGCTGGGGCCGCAGCCGGACGGGCTGTGCGGGGGAGCGGGGGGCGGGGGGCGGGGGCCCCAAGGGGGCTGACCTTTCCCGGGGGCCACACAGCTGCCCCGGGCGGTCATCTCCACTTTGGTCTGCTCACGCTCCCGCCGCTTGCGCAGCAGCTCCCGCTGGAAGGCGGCCACCGAGCGCAGCAGGTCCCGCCCCTCGACCTCCGACGGCGGGATCACGATGCTGCCGTCCAGGAACTCGCTGATGGCGCTCAGAAGGTCCTGCCGGTCGTCGGCCTGGTAGGCAGCCTCATGAAACAGCTGGGGACAGGAGAGCAGGGGCTGAGCCGGCCCCGGGAGCCCCCCGGGAGGAGGCTTCAGGGAGCAGGCTTCAGGGAGGGGGTGTTGGGACATCCAGCAACATACACGGTCGGTCCAGTTGTCCAAATTCTGACTCACGGCCCTGCTGGCCAGCAAACAGCCACAGCCCTGAACGCTGCCTCCTCCGAGGGCCCTCTAGTCCCCTGGGAGCCTCCAGACTTTTCCACGATGCAACGACTAAAGGGGCAATGCCTGGCAGAGCGGAGTGCCTACGCCCTGTGGGTTGGTGCGTATTCTGACCATCACCCCTGGCTAGAGGACCCTCCTACCCAAGTCCAGGAGGAGCCGCAGCAAAGACCAACGCAGCCAGCCCTCCCGTTCAGGTCTCCTTCACGTCCAACACTTGGGGGGGGGGGGTCTGGGCTGCTTCGCCCCCTGCATCTACCTCCGCGTCCCACAACCCCAGCTGCGGAGGGCCCCCTTTCCTCCCCTCGCCCAGCAGCCCCTCCACCACGCCAAAGCACCGCCTCCACCCGGGAGGCCCGTCAGCGCTGACTCGCATGGATGGGCGCCCTGGGAGCCGTGAGAGGGACAGGAACAAGGAGGGCCCGGGAAACAGGCCTCGCAGAGTGCCAGCCCACGGGCTGCGGGACCCACCTTGTCAGACATGAGGGTGGCGATGGAGCGCCCGAGCTCGTGGTAGTCAGTGCTGGTCTGACTGGGCCCCAGCATCACGAAGAGGAAGCGCACGGGCACGGGGACCTCAAGCACGGACTCCAAGAGGACAGCCTCGCTCAGGCGCACGAAGGCCGCTGCCGGCTGCTCCAGGAAAGGCACACAGCCTGCGGGGAGAGCGAGGCACCGGGCGCTGGGCACAGGGGAGCGCCCGGCACGCGACGGCCCGGGATGTCCCCTCCAAGCCAGGCGGGACTCTCTCAGGCCCTCGCATACGGCGGAACTGGTTGCGCTCTACGTGAAAGAAATCCCAACCTAAAGGGACTTATTCATCTGTATGTTGGCATATTCATCTCAGTTTACCAACAGCTGGAAATGCAGGGGTCTCAAGGAAGGGGTGCTTTTTTTTTGTCGGGTTCTCACCGAGGTGGTACAGGGACTAGCGTTGTCCAAGGTAGCGGAGAACTGGAAGGGAAGCAGGCAGAGAACTGGGGGAGAAAGGGTGGGGGGGCAAGACGGGCTGCGAGGAAGAGCAAGGGCAGGTGGGGGCCCGGATGGGGCTGGGGGAGGCAGCCTGCAGGCCAGAGCCTCAGATCAGCCAACCGCAGGGCAGGCGCCCGTGCTGTGCAGCCCCTGCGCCCAGCGCCCGGCCTCCTTACCCACGAGCACCACGGTAGCCTCGGCGTCTTCGGGGATCTTCTCCAGCAGCTTCAGGCTTTTCCCCCGGTGACTGTCTCCCCCAGGCATGTGGAGGGGCTTCTGAGGACGCAGAACTGGAATAGGGCTGGGACCCAGACCGGAGGCCGTGGCAGGCCCTCCCGGCCCTGGCCCCAGCCCTGCCTCCTCCCACCCCAGCCAGGGTGGGGACTGTGGGTGATGTGCCCCACATCAGGAGGGGCCGCCCAGGATCGGACCCCTCCCCCAAGCCCCCTCCCCCCTCCCCAACTACCTCAGCCTTATCTTGTTGTTTTGAATGGCTCCCCTGGATCTGCTGCATCGTCCCATTTAAACCTCCTGTTTCCCGGGGGTAGGGTTCCCTCGTGCATGTCCCATATAGATCTCCCACATGCCCAGTACAGTGTCAGGTGTCCCACCTCCCTAACCCACTCAATGAAGCCATAATGGCTAGAAGCCCCCTCCATCCCCCAGCCCAGGTCAGAGCTCGGCAACTGACCTCCTTAGCATCGGGATCATGAGGCCAGAGGGGGGCAGGCTCCCCTAGGTCGTCAGCCATGGTAGGCACCGCCCCATCAGGGCCATGGCTGGGGGTAGGGTGGTGATTGCCCAGGACTGAGTTCACGCTGGAGCTGGATGTGTTTCGGGGAAAGAAGCCACTGTCCTTGTCATCATTGGGGTGGCTGGGGAAAGGGCAGAGGGAGCAAGGCAGGTTAAGAGAGGCCTTTGGTGGACTGGGAGAGTCAGGGCCTCTATCCCTCTGCCTCAATGTAAGAAAGAACTTTCTAATGGCTGGCGATGTCCAAAAGGAATCAGGAATGAGTTCCCCGTCCATTGGAGTAGTCAAGCAGAACCTGGAGAGCCATGCAGAAGAGTCTGTGTTCCGGGAGGGGCAGCCGAACCAGGAGGCCCCTTCCAAGCACCCCACCCGTCACCTGTGCTTCAGGAGCAGGGTACGCAGGACACTGGCCCTGTCCTCTGGCCGAATCTGGTCAGACACAATCATCGTCTCCACCACAAGATGCGCGATGCCTGGCAGAGTGGTCTGCTCCAGGTCCAGGAGGGCAGCTCCTGGGGGCACGTCAGGGGAGCAGACACAGCCCCGTCAGATGTAACACCCACCCCCCGGCTGCCTCGCTGCCCCAGGGCAGCAAACGTGCTGGGTGAGCCAAGTGCCCAGGGCGCCCAGGCAGATACACAGTTCCACGTGGCCATGACCCAGCCAGAGGAACGAGGACACGGCCCTCCTCGCCCAGGGAGGGGAATCATTTGCTGGTTAACTCCATGTGGACTGATGCCTACTCTGCCCCAGGTACAGTGCCAGGGACCAGGGCATAGTCCAGGCCCTCAGGCTTATAACTCATAGGCAGTTGGATTCCACATCCCCAGAGCGGCAGCCAGACCTCGCCTGACTCCAGGGAGTGGTCCCCAGGAGCCAGGCAGCCCAGCACAGGCTCTGCGGTCTGTGAACAGGGCATGCAGCCCCAGGGCCAGGCCTGCAGGGTCCCTACCGTGGGCGATGGTCCTCCTGAGCTCCAGGAGGCTGCGGAAAGACAGCGAGGCCACACGGGGCTTGCCCCAGCGCTCCGTCTCTTCCTCCACGTCCTCCTCAAACTTGATCCAGCGAGCCGTCTCCCGCCAGTGGGGCTCCTGGCTGCGGTCCAGCATCAGTTCGTTCAGCTCCACAAACACCTGCATGGGCACCAAGGGTGAGGGCCTGGGGGACACCAGGTGGGACCGGCTGTCTTGAGGACGTGGTGACAGGGCAAGGTGGGGAGGAAGGGAAAGAGAAGCTCTGGGAAGGAGAGGCCAGAGGATGCTGCGGGCCCCCCCCCCCCCCCGCCCAGGTCCTATACCTCGTGAGGCCTCCGGTCCAGCTTCTTCTTCTTCTTCTTCCTGCGCAGGATGGGAGCCAGGCCGCCGGGGCTGCCCCTCCCGCCCTGTGTCCGAGATGGCTTCTTCACTAGGTGCCGCCGCATACCAGGGTTGTCCTCCAGCCGATGACCTGCGGCGAAGGTGGGCTGAGTGGTCCCGGGGGTCCGACTCGGGAACTCAGGGCCTTGGCCAGTCTCTCCAGACCCCTGCTCTGCCCAGGCAGTCCACTTGGTGGGTGCCGCAGTCACCCAGGGGCCATGCCAACAGGACCACCTTGTCCAATGTGGCAATTTCATACATAAGGAAACAGGCCCAGAGAGAAGGAAGGACTAGCCCAAAGTCACAGGCGACCACTAGCCAAGCTACAGTAAACAAGCAGACCCGGCTCAGTCCACAGCCCCTGCACGGCCACTGCCACTCACTTCGGAGTGTCACGACTTAAGCCAAGTAGCCAGGCCCCGGCCCCCAGCACTTTCCCTGAGTCCTCTCTTGGCACCCACGTCTAACCCCATAGGTACCATCTGGGCAGAATCAGGCAGAGCCTCTCTCCTTCCCTCCCCCGCCTGCCTTCCAGGCCAGCAGCCTGGTTACTCACAAGCTGGTCCCCCTGCCATGGGGCTCAGCTGGCCCCTGGTGGACTCCCCCAGGTCACAGTCCTCAAGGTCCAGCACAAACATCTCTAAGTCCTCTGAGGCCAGCGAGTCTCGAGGGCTAGGGCCCGGAGCCATCCCAGAGCCCTGGCTCTCGGCATCCCAAGGCCCAGGGCTCAGTGTCCCATTGGGCTCTATGACCTCCTCCCGAGGACTCGTCATTCCCACAACGACCAAGGCCTCAGCCCCTGCTCCCTCCCAGAGCCCCAGCTCTCCTCAGAGGAAGGAGCCTGGACAGGAGTGGTGTTCGTCCAGCCAGAGCTGGAGGCGGCGGGGCCTCTCTACCCCGACTCTCCACGTCCGGGCCTGTTGCGGCCTTCCAGCCCCCACCCATGATCTGTAAACACGCCCTCCCCCTGACCTGCCCCCATCCTTGCCACCACCACTGCTGCTGCCATCGGATTGTTCCTGTCCCTGTCCTCAGGCCCTGGCAACTTTCCATGACGTATTGAGCTCAAAGCCCTCCTCCCCACCCCCGCCTACACACTGTGGTAGCAAGGGGGAGGAGGGCGGGGTCACTGATGCCCCTGGCCCAGGCACAGAGTCCCGTGGGTGATGACAGGTGGCACAGAAACCAGGGCACTGATAAGATGGAAGGAATGTGCCGAGATCACGGCCAGGTCCAGCCATGGGTGGCTGGACAGGAGTGAGGGGGCCCCTGACACAGGGAGAGGCAGGGCCTGGCCGAGCAGCTCAGACTCGGGGGGCTGCTGTGAAGAGGTAAAGAGTCAGCCCTGAGAAGCAGAGCTTGGGGTGAGGAGGGACATAATGATATCTCCAAACATCACGTGGAAGAGGGGCTGCCTTATGCCAGGGTGACTCAGAGGACAGAATCAGGACAGAAGGGCAGAAGTGTCATGAAGGGAAATCTCAGCTCTGGCAACCAGAGAGGTGGCTTAGTGAGGTAGTGAGCTCCCCATCACTGGCCACATTCCAGCAGATAGGGACCCTGCAGAGGAAGCTCAGCCCTGGGTCGGGGAGAGCACAGAGCCTCTGCAAGGTCCCGCACAGACTCAGTGCTCATGGGAGTGGGCCGCGGGGGAATGCCACAGGGTGTCACTCACTCTTCATGTCGTCCAGGTCCGCGGAGCCCAGCATCTGGGCCTCTGCCTCGTCAGTGGGCACCTGCTGCTCTGGGCCACCCAGGCTGCCCAGGGCACTGCCTGGGCACAGCCGCTCCCGTAGATCATAGCTGGCTGATGGGCTCCAGGGCCGGCTCTTCTCCCCAGCGACTCGGGAGGCCCGGGCCCGGGGGCTGGGGGAGCTGAGGAAGCAACATGGTGGCCTTGACTTAATGGGGAACCGCAGTGGAGATAGGCTGGTTTAGGGGGTTCCTTTGCATTCGGCTTGGGGCGGGCCTGCAGTGGCCCCCTGAGCACTAGACACAGGCTCCTCCTGGGCAGAGAAGGAAGCTCGCCTCCACCTTCCCGTCCCTTCCTCTCAATCCCGGTCCTCCTCTTTGCTTTGACACCCTCTCTCCCACTTGGCCCTCTGGTTCTCTCTTCCTCATCAATCGTCTGGACGTCACCTCCTCTGCCCCCTCTTCCCCTTCCTTCTTCTTTGGGGTCAGAGCTGGACACACTCTCCAGAAGGAGGCCAGGACCTCCTCTGGGCTGGGCTAGAGGCCAGTACCTGACCAAGTGCTGGGGGCTCTTGTCGGAGCGCGGGTTGCCCGAGGGCAGGGGCTTGGCGAAGGCGGCCCTCACCGAGAGGCTGGGACTGTCATCTTCGTCACTTCCATGGAGAACTGTAGACAAAGCAGAACTGTGGACAAACCAGGGCCCCTGGGCCCCTGCCCCAACTCAGCTCCCAACCCACTGCCCAGCCTGGCCCAGGCCCCGTCTGCTGTGTGCTCCGCTCCTCTCTGCACCCCTCCCCTGGCCGCCGCCCTCCTTCGGGGGCAGACCCCTACCTTTGCTTTCTGTGGGGACCCCGAGGGTGGGGGCTCCACAGGCTCTGCCTCGGATTCCCCTTCCTCCTCCTCTTCCTCCTCCTCCTCGTCCTCCTCCACCCCGGCTCCCCTCTCCTCCTGGATGGGAGGGGTCCCCTCAGAGGGGGCAGCGGAAGCCTTCTCCTTCTTCCTCTTCCCCCTGGTTTGCCGGGCAGAGGCGGGGGGCAGTCGCCGCAGCTTGTGGGGTGGAGGCAGGCGTGCCGAGAGCGGGTGGTGGGTGTGGTGGGATGTGTGCCGGTGAACTGAGGGTGTAGGAGAACCAGTTGAGACCCCCCCACAGCAGAATGGGACCCCATACCACCCTAGGGGCACACACCTCATTCTAGCTCAAGGCCTCAAACAAGGGCACCCTAGTCCTTTCTCCAGAGCCTGACTCCCCCCAACACCTGTGTCCATGTCCTGTCGTTGGTGAGGCCTGGTGGAGTGGGGGAACAGGAATAATGGAGGGGGGGTGTCATGGGGTGGGGGGGGGGTGGGAGGACACGATAGAGCCAGGAAAAGAAAAGGAGAGTCTGAAAGCTAAGGAAGGAAGATGAAAAGGCAGAGGAACAAGGCCAGGAGTACGGCAGCGCCTTGGGGAAGATGAAGGTCACTGAGGGAGGCCTCAGGCCCATCTCCCTACAATTCACCTGAGACTGGGGCCCAGCTCCCCTGGCAGGTGGACAGGCAATGGGTGAGTGAGGCAGGATGACGGTAACATGGTATGGTGGCCCAGCACAGCATCCAGCACAAGACGGCACTGGGTGACCAAGCCAGTGGTGAGCACGGTGATGGCGGCAATGAAGATGATGGCGGTGAGGGCGGCCACCCTAGGGGTCCCCGGGCTACCCACACTCAAAGTCCCGCTCGCTGTAGCTGCGGCTGGGCTTCTCGGGGTCCCAGGCGGGGGGCTTGCTGATGAGATCCCCAAACCTGCTCACAGCCAAGGTCTTGCCCAAGTCATCCTCCTCCTCCTCCATGTCTGGACTCAGAGGGGGCTCCTCCAAGGGCACCCGGACCTGCGGGCTCAAACAGCCTCTCCTAAGGCCCCCGACCCATGAAGGCTCCACACACCCACCCAACTCCAAATCCTGGGTGGGGCCTGGGTGGCACCAGCAGGCTCCATCTTCTGCAGCCCCTTCTCCCCAGACCCCAGGCTGGGGTCAGCACCCCAGGCTCCCAGGGCTAGGGAGAAAGGTCAACAGATCTGAAAACAGAGCAAAAGACCCCCTCTTTCTCCATATCCCCCAGCCCAGATCCCTCCCTGGATCTTGGGGTCCTAGGGTGAGCCAGAGGACGCCCCTCTCCTTGGGGTGCCTCCGCCTGCCTCCTCTTCCCCCCACCCCTGCGCGTCAGTCACCTGGGGTAGGGGGAGGCGCCCCCGGGCGGCGGGATCACTCCGTTGGCCATGGCCGGAGAGGCAGCTCCCGAGGCTCTCGCTCACTGAGGGACCCGTGACCCGGGTGAGAAGAAGGGGGCGCTGCGGGGGCCTAGTGAGGAGCCCTGGGGGAGGAGGGAGGGTCAGAATCCCCGCGGCTGCCCTCTCGCCATCCCTGGCGCGGACCTCCCGCCGGCCCGAGCGCCCGTGAGAGGCCCCGCCACGCCCGGGACACCCTGGGGCCCGGCCCTGGCCCGCCGCTCCCCGCCCCGCCCTGCGGTACCTCGGGGCTCCGGAGCGTGCGGGGCCCGGGCCTGCCGCCGCGCCCCATTTCCCTCCCGCGCTCGCTCCGGGGCCTGTCGCCGCGCAGGGCAGAGTGGCCGGGGGCGCCCGCGGCGGCTGCAAGTGGAGCCGGCCAGGCGGACGTAGGCGCCGGAGCCCGCAGCCCGCGGCTCCACCTCCTCGCTCTCCGCACCGCAGCTCCGCCGCCGCCGCCGCCGCCGCCGGCCGCACAATGGGAGCGGGCGGGCCGTGACTCACCCCGCCCCGGCCCTCCCGGCCCCCACGCGCGGGCCTCCGCAGCACCCCACCTGCCCGCCAGCCCCTTCTCCAGGCGCCCCACGCATCGCTGGGGGCAGGGGCACAGCCTTCCAGTCCCCCAATCCCAAGATTCCCACCCCACCACCTTGCTTTTAGACTCCCTTCCCCTCAAGAGCCCTGGAGGCGACCCCTCCACGGGCACAAGCCCCTCCAACCTTGGAAAATGAGCTCACGGCCCCGGGAAGCAATCCCGATATAGCCCCGATGCCCTGCTTCTGCCACCAGGAACCACACCCAGCATTTGACCTTGGTACATTACTTCCCCTCCCCCCACACCCCGGCCACCATTTCCCCACCTGTAGCCCGCGGGCCTGGTATAGTAGGGTTCCAAAGTTCCACCCAGCTTTAAGATTCTGTGGCTGGGTTTCCACATCTCTCTGTCCCTCCTACTCCCGGAGGAAACATCTCCTTTTCCAAGAATAAAGGTCTCTGGAAGGAACTACTAGGTCCCAAATTGACCCTCTGGGATCTCGCTGCAACTGAGCGCCAAGTGCAAGGCCATGTGCACAACAGCCCTCAATAATATGCCTTGACCCTTACAATGTGTCAGAGAATGCTTTAGGTCCTTTGCTGCAATTAACTTATTCAATCTTATTAATATCTCCTAAGATAGGTAACATTGTTATCTTCTATAAATGAAGACAGATCACGGCAAATGAACATGCATAAGCATTTTTTAATTTTAATAAAATTTCTAGCTTAGGAAAAAATATGCCTTGAGGCCTTCCTTGAATCCTTAGGACAAGTTAAGAGGATGTCGGGGGAGAGCTTGGCAGGGAGCTGATGGGCAGGGGAAGGTGGAACTGGCCAGGCCCCGAGAGAAGGGAAAAAAAAAAAACAGGCGAGGAGGAAGGGGCGGGGGGGCGGGGGCAGGCCATGACGGCTCTGTGTAAAGAAAAGGTTTCACCCCGTGACCTTGGACGTGGGATTTGCCTTCTCCAACCCCAGGAAGATTTTCTAGGTTCAGAGCAGCACCAGGGGGAGAGGGGGAGGGCAGCGGTTCATCTGTCCGGCGCCCTGCTTTAGGCCAGCAGCCCGGTGCTGGGACCCATCTCAGCCTGCCCACACCAGGCTTCAGAGAGGCTTGTCAACCTGCCGTGGCCACGGCTGCGGAGCAGGGTGCCAACAGGGCATCACCGTGTGTGGAGGGCGACTGTGCCACAGCCATTTTACCACTCCGGGCCTCTCTCACTGAAAGGGATGTGCTTGGCCCCTTGTCTCGCGGAATGTTGAGGGGATGAAACCAGACATCGGGGTGGGTGCCAGCTGTGTATAAGCAGAACATGTGAACTGTGCCCCAAAACTCAACATGTGAGACCCACCTGTTATGAGCTGGTATGTCCCCGCAAAATTCATACCTCGGAGCCCTAATCCCAGTACTTCCGAAGGCATGACCTTATTTGGTAATAGCAGAGTTACAGATGTTAAGATGAGGTCATACTGGGGTAAGGTGGCTCCTTTTCCAATATGACCGGTGTCCTTATAAAAAGGAGAATTTGGGCACAGAGGCACTCAGGGAGAATGCTGCAGTGTGAAATCTGCAGTTAGGCCGCGCCAAGCCAAGGGACCCCCGAAGCTGGGAGGGAAGCCTCAAACAGATCTCCCCCTGCACCACAGAGAAAACAGGTGACACCCCGACCTCAGACTTCCAGCCTCCAGAACTGTGAGATAATAAATTTCTGTTGTTTAAGCCACACTGTTTGTGGCACTTTGTTACGGCAGCCCCACACGCTAATACACCATCCCGATCCCTTATCGCTCTGAGCCAGGTAATTTGGTTCCGAGCCTCTACCCCTGAGTATTGTTTAGGCAAGGCCTTCACTCCTCAGAGATAAGCAGGAGCCTGGGAGCCTTTCCCAGTGGAGACGCTGCAGAAGGCTCTCTGGTCTTCAGTCTATCTCCCACAACTGGGTCCTGCCCCTGGCCCCAGTCTCCTACCCTGTAAAGTCGGACGGCAGCTACTTTAATGCCAAGACAGCCTGGGGAAGGAAGGAGGGATCTTGCCAACCTGGGGCTTCGTGTACTGGGCCTGGACATTGATGCCTTATGGGCACCACTCTGCTGGTCCTCTGAGGCCCCACACCTCCCCAGGGAACATGTTGAGCACAGGTCTTGGTCTTCCTGGAGCCCTCAGACTCCCATCCTCCCCCCAGCTGTGGACTTTTACATACACGCACGCACACACACACACACACACACACACACACACCCGCTCCTGTCAGCCGATTTGGTCTCTAGCCTTGCAAGCCCCTTTCTCTCCTAGCCCCTGAGACGATGGAGTGCAATCTCCCCTCAAAGTATCTTTAGATACCCAAGTTCATCTCTCCTTTCAGGATGCAGATGGAAGAGATGCTGACAGCCACCAGTTGTTTCATACAAGCTCATCCTATTAGACATCAATGTATGCTTTCATTATTCCCACTCAGATCTCCTGGCATCCTGGAGGCTTTTGCACTGTGACCTAGTGCCTCCGGTGAGTGTCAGTCCCCTACAAAGTGTTCCCGATGGGGTCTTTCTTCATTCCTGTGACAAGAGTGCTCCTTACATGCATAAAGGATGGCCACTGTGTGTGTGTGTGTCTGTGTGTGTAAGAGAGAGAGAGAAAGTGTATGTGTGGCGGCCCTGTCGGCTCCTAGTTCAGGCCTGTCGATGCTCAAATAGTGACAGGAAAGGTGGCAGCAAAGGCAGAAACTCAGAGCAACCCCCTTGCACCCTCCTCCGCAGCCCAGTTTGACCTGAACATCGCCACACACGAACTTCCCAGATGAATTTTTTAAGGAGTCGGCTTCTTTGCTACTAGAAGTCGCATAGGGGAGTGGTGAAGCACGACACCTGGAGCCTAGCAGCCTGAGTTCATAGCCCAGCTCTGCCGCTTGACAGCGGCACGACCTTAAGCGAGTTCTTTACCCCCAATGGGCCTCAGATTTCCCCATCTGTAAGATGGTGATAATAATTGGGATGTTAAGAGGATGAAATGAGTGCAACCATATAAAACAATTACAACGGTGCCTGGTGCATACCAAATACTCAATAAATGTTAGCTAGTTTCACTACTACTACAAATGGAAGACACACAAGTACCAAAAAGCCCTCAGGAAACTTGTAATGTGAAAAAATGACAAATGTATATACCAGAAAAAAAAAATGGAAGTTGGTTTACATTTCCAAGGACAATAAGTCTTCCCGCCAAATTGAAGATGACAACTATGGAAACGTATGGTTGAAATGAAAGAAGACAGAAAGATCCGAATCGCTTTTATCTCCACCAAGGTAGCTTCTGATAGTCCTTGGCCAATGGACCGATCTTTGCATTTGTAACCCTAACTTAACAGGCTAAAGAGTTTCTGGAAGATGGTAGGATGTGGGCTCAGCTAGTCCCAGGTCGTCACTTAGACTGACCTGGAATTCTCTTTTGTCAAGACTATCTCCATACTCCAACAAAGCAGAGCACCCAGCGCTGTTTGCTGCTGACTGGCCTCGTGGTGAGTAAGACCTTCCTTTTACAAAAGTAGCGTGGCATTGAGAAAGAGCCCGGACTCTGGAGTTAGAGATGCTGTGTATTTAAACTACCAGTTCGATGGTTGGCATAGAAAAGTGCTCAATAAATGTCATTCTTATTATTTACTATTGTTGTTACTCTGCAGTGGTTTATACTTGTCATAATCCATGTGTCCCTCAGGAAACTTGGACTCAGCTTTGAAACAAATCCCTTCTTAGGACAGCACCGCCTGTCCCTGGAGGTCCTTTCACTCCTGCAGAGCCCACCTTTCAGCTCCAGAAGTATGGATTCATCTGTGGCCTGGGTGACATTCTGATATATGAAGCTATGTGCCCCCAACACCATCCAAGCAGGTAGCCTGCTTTGAATGTTGTCATTTAAGGGGACGGGTAGGACAAGAAGCCTGCAAGCCTTTCTGCCTTTTGTTCATCCAGAGCCAAAGTGTCAGGAAACCTAGGGAGGTTTGCAGAGGAGGAAAAGGAAAGGGTTAGTGAGAGCAGATGGCCAGAAGCTGAGAAGGGAATGGAAAAGCAAGAGTTTGTCCTCCCAACCAGCAAAGCAGAAGGATGTTTCCCCAAGGTGGGGGAGAGCGTGGGGATTCAGGGAATGAGCGAGGCCCATGAGTCCTAAAAGGTGGTTTTGAAAATGCTGTAAAGTAATATTTCATGCATACCCAAGAGTGTAAACTGAGACCCACGTGTTCACTCTATAGTCTACACCAGGCGTTGGGTATACATGGGTAAAAACAACCTGATAGAGTCCCTGCCCTTGGGTAGCTTACAGACAACAAACAAGGACATAAGTTCATAATTACAGAATATGGCAAATACTATGGAGGCAAAGCACTGTTACAGACAACACTCAAGCAGCGTAGTTAAGGACATGCTCTGTATGAAGGAGACAAGCAGACCTGGAGGAGAAGGAATGCACCATGCGATGCAAGATGGGCTGGAGAAGCAAGGGAGGGGAGAGCATTCTGGACAGAAGGATGAGCTCAGGAAAGGCCCCATGACAGCAAAGAATGGGATCTGTGCGGATAGTTGGGTGCTGAGGATCTGAATGTTTTTCTGGTATCCCTGGAAACTGGTGCCACAAGAGAACAGATTAAAAGGGCTAGGGGGTGAACCAGGGTGGGCATTCTGATAGGTCTAGTTTCCGGGAAAGAGTGAGAAGGCCCAATGTGAGATCCAGCATCCCTTTGGTGAGAATCATCTTTCTAACCTGAGCTTCCTTACCTGTGAAGCAGAGATTGTTCTGAGTGTGATAATGTCAATACCGGCACAAAACAGGTGCTCCAAAATGGCCGTGATTATGATATTCTCTTACTGTAACCTTCCCCACCTTCATGACCTGGCTTCGAGGTGACTTCTTCCACTCCCTCCCTGGACTTTAAGCTCCTTGAAAGCAGGAGCGTGTCTGATTCATCTTTATATTCCACCCCCCCATTCCTCCCACGTAGAACCTGACACACTTCAAGAACTCAATACATATCTGTGGAATTGAAGGCAAGTACACAAGTAATTATAGTAACTAATAAACTGAAGAATGTTTTTGTGGAGGACAGAGAAGTCACTGAATCCAAAATGATCAAATGACAAAGGATGAGCCAAGGATAAACATGCCATGGCTTGCTCACATCCCCAGCAGTATCTGAAGCACACTGAAGAAATACCCACTCACAAACACGTGGGCAGCAAGACACAGGCTTTCCCTCTTCTGATAGCAAAGGGCACTTCTGGGCAACAAAGTAGGTTGCGATAACTAATTAATTGTAAAAAATAACTTATTTATTTAATTTTTTTTTAATATTGATTTAATGCTTTATGGTCCACACAGTGCTTCCACGTACATTACTGCACCTAACAATTTTGTAAACTGGCCAGCCTCATGCCCTCACTAGAGATGAATATACCATGGTTCAGGAAGAGCAAGTTATTTGCTCACGGTTAAATAGTGATCTGTAAAAATAAGGCATAAATCCTGGGCTTTTTGAATCTAAGTTCACTCGGCTCGTTCTTTATGTGACCACTACACCATGCTGTCTCTTGAGTGGGTAGATGCAAAATACTGCTCGCACCAGAGGCGGGCAAAGCGTCACACACAGAAGTGTGGCTGAATTTCCAGCCACGGCTAGCCAGTCTGGTCAGGGTCTTCTCAGAAGCTACCGTAGCATCTAAACAAAGGAGGAGGATGGACTCCCTCCTCACTCCGCATGAAATGACTCGACCCTCTCCCATTGAGAGAGAGACGGGTCCTTCAAGCTGACCCACTCCGCACCCTCTTCCACAGTCTTAGGAATTAGTGTTTATACTGCCCAGTTTGGTCACTGACTCCGTAGGGTCACATATAAATTTTTAAACATAATTTTGAATCATAAAACATTGAGGGTTTAAAATTTTTTTAGATTAAAAAGTAAAAACAACTCAAAACCACCCCATCTCCATTTCTTCCTTGTCCTCATCTTCATCCCCCACCACCCATTTCCATTTATCCCTCTAGAATTTTTTCCACAAATAGAAGCAAATGTGAGTATGTATCTTATCCCCTCACACGTATTTTTCCCGCAGAAAATACGCCATCGTGTTGTTATACAGTTTCGGGGAGCGAATCCCTTCTCTCCACTGCCACTGCCAGCAAGCTCAAGGCCAGAGGCAAGCGATCAATAAGCACTTGTTGGAGAGGAAAGGCCAGCCTGAACGGACAAATCAATCTTCGGGGACACAGTCCAGGGTATTTAAGGCAAATCCTGCTGACTGTGTCTGTGCACAAGTGTCAGTGGCAAAGCAGTCTCCTGGTGAGGCACAGAGCTAAAGTTCAGACAATTCCGGGAGTGGTAATAGCCTCACCCTTGACCACTTCCTTGGCAGGCAACACCGGCACCTGTCTTCTGGGTCGCCAAAGAAAGAGCACCCATAGAACAAAGAGTGCGGAGGATGTCATTGAATTGTTAAAAAAAAAAAAATGTTTACAGATATCTTAAACAGAGAAATGGAAGAAGCTCCCTTTTCAACTGCCCCAGCATCACACGGCTTTGCAAATCACCCTAAAATGACTGGAGATTATTCTGCCACACCTGGCCCATGACCTGAAGGGGCTTCTGGGAAGGTGCTTGTGAATGGGCCTGGCCCCCATGAAAGGTTGCTCTGGGCCAGAGGCTGAGGAATACCTTCCTCAGGACCAGACTAGCTCTTGTTCGAAGATGGTGCAAAATCACTGACAGGGAAGGGGGTGTGCACACTGCCAAGAAAGTGGACTAATATTTTTGGGAAGTTTTAATTTGCTTCAATTAAAAATTCAGGCCAGCAAAACAGAAGTAGGTGAACTTCTTTTCCGAACCTCTGCATAGCCCTTTCTGGGGCCCTCCACCCCTTTGCAGGCCTGTCACCAAGGGGCCTCCACCCCAGCCAGCATTTCCCAGCTGGGCAGTTCTAAAAGTCACACCATTTCCTCCCCACTCTCCCACCAGATCAGCCCAGGGCCCTTGTGCGGAGGGGAGAGAAAAACCACTGGGCTCCAAGAGATAGGAGAAGCCCTGTGTCTGGGGCCTCGGCACCAGCCTTCCAGGTCAGGGTCACGGCTGTACATGGAGGGCTCTTTTCTTAAGCTAAGTGGCTCTGTGTCTTGTGATCAAAGGAGTATGAGAAACACCAGGGAAGATGAGCTGCTTTAAACACGTCTGGAACGTAGTAAGGACTTACTAAGCCCTAGCCGTTAGATTATTGTCTTCGCCATTGTTTAGAGGTGTTCCTCTATAAATCTTCAAGGGGGTTTAAATGCCGGCCCCACCGGCCCCTCCCTCACAGTCCTGACCTAGAGAAGGGAGCTGCTTTCATGGGGGTAGTTTATGAGCCACTGGGGAACCCTTGCTGCCCTGGCATATGTGCTAACGGGCGCTGTGCCAGGACCTGCATCCTACTAAGCTCTATTGAGTGAAGGTACAAACGAATAAATCCATCTCGTGTATTTATGAATGAACGTGCAATGCGCACATTTCAGGACAGGCATAATGCTGCCTCACATGGGGCTCGGAAAAGGCAGAGCGGGTGAGTGTGGGCCCTCAGCACCCTTGCAGCGGTCCCCTTCCTGGAGCCAGCGGTCCTCTCCCTGCTCAGAATCCAGGGGCGTTGCTATCGAACAGGCTGCAACTGTCCTCCAGGGCACTGATTCTACCCTCCGGGCCCCAGGGCTCTGCAGAGGACTGGCTAGGTCAAGGTTGGAACTGGGTCCCAGGGGGATTTAAGTCTCTCCAGCCTTCTGCAACCACCTCCCCGTTCCCCCAGCCCACCCACCACCCAGGGAGGCCCCACCTTAGACTTCCTGAAAATGAAGCTTTCCAGTGAGACCTAAGCTATCAGAACACAAGTGTCTCCCAGGAACCCTAAGTCGAAGGCCTCCTGTGGAGGGAGAAGTAACCCCAGATCTCTAGGTCCACGTCTTCCAAATCCTTCAGTGTTGACCTTTCCAAAGGTAAGAGACAGGAATTCCAGGAACATAGCAGTCCCCCAAATTCGGGTATGCAAAAAATGTAACTTCTTCTCTATAGCTCAACTTCATCCTTGTACTGCGTCTCCATTTGCAACCAACAGAAAAGTTAACCTATAGCAGCACTCAAGTAAACTCAGCCCAGTCAGTGATTTAAACTCAATCCGTTCAAGTCTAATTGGGTCACATCCCTGTTTGCAGCTGGGCCCACTCCCACCCCCTGCAGTGACTCTCTGGCAGGCTCTCAGCTGACTTCCAGGGCCCACTGGATCCTCTGGGCTGCCTTCCTCTCCAGGCAAGAGAGCTCTAGACAACTGTCACCAGCCCTATCCTGCCAGGTCCTTCCAAACGCCATCCCCATCTGCTCCGGTAGCATGAAGAGCATCTGACAGGTCATTATCCTCCCTAACTACAAACGGGGAGCAAAGCACAGGCAGAGCCCCCCAGTGTCAAGGCAATTGCTCCTACACGGCTTCTCCCCTCTCCCCACTCGAGCGCTTCCCTGTTTATGGTCCCTTTCCGATCTCTTAGAGCCCTTTCACTTGAAACCTGAAGATCTGGCATCTTTGTTCTCTCCAGTCCAGGTTGGGAGGGATGAATATCACCCACAAACTAATACCTCACCTAACATCCCACCACACCCTGGAGGAAAGAGGAACTTCAGATATAGTGCACCTGAGTCTGCCTGTCCTGGACAAGCCGAGGGTTATTCAGGAGGACCAACCCAGCAGGGTGGACGGTGACCCCTCTCCATAACAGGGGCTGGGCACACAGGCCCATCCTTTGCAGGGAAGGGGGCATCAGTCCAGCCCTGTGGTTTGCTGACAGCCCAGGCTTTGAAGTCATACAAGCCTCCTTCATTTACTGACATGACCTTGAGCAAGTCATTTAACTCCTCTAAGCCTCTTCCTCACCCGTAACAAGATGCCACCCACCTCAAGGACCCCTGTGAGGAGCAGATCCTTAAGCACTTAGCTCAGAGCCTGGCATGTAAATGCTCCCTAAATGAGATGCATCCATTGGTATTCGACATCGCCCTCCCCCCCACCCACCCCTGACATAGACATACACCCGCATGCGTGTGCACACACATGCACGCATGCAGTTAACCAGAGCCTAGCTTTGGGCTCATTGACTTGAGTCCCTAACAGTCCCTCCCCAAGCCCACTATCAGGGCCTCTATGCACTGCACACTGCATAGGCACCACGACTCCCACTTGGGTGCAAGAAGCAGATCCCTGCTCAGGCTGGCTCATGTCAGAACAGGGGCTGATGTACTTACAGCCCTTTCAGCAGCTCATATTTGGCTCAAATTAGCTTAAGCCAAAAATTAACAAGAAGGGGTCTCCTTTAGCTCACATGACCCAAAATTCCAGGGGTTATCTGCCTCCAGGCACAGTTGGGCCAGGGACTCTGGACGCCGCCAGGATGTCCCCTGCTCGTTCCACCTCTCCACTCTGTCTTCCCCTCTCTGCTTGCTGCCAGCTCAGGAAAGCTCTCCCTTCAGGGTCAGCAGCTGCAGGCTGATCCTCTCAGCAACCCTCATGGGGGAAACTTGCCTCTGCCTTAGTCGCTCCAGCAAAAGGCCAGGACTAGGCCACATGAGCATTCCCAACCAATCACCCTGGCCACAGAAACAGAGGTGAAGGAGTGGGGTGGGTGCAACCAGGCCCCTGAGCTGAGCGAGGCAGCACTGAGAGAAGGCAAAGGCGGAAACCACTGGATGTCAGTCCCAGCTCCACACACCTTCTTCCCAGTTACTCTCATAGCAGCCCCTACTGCCAGTGGCCTCAGGGCCTCAATAGTTGCCAACTGAAATTTAAGAGTGAGAATCTAACTGGCCCAGCTATCTGTTCTGCAGTGATCTCCATGCTGGGCCACGTGACAGTTGCCACTGTCTGTGAACCGGTGCCCATGGTCAGGAGTCGTACTTGATCTCATCAGTGGGCGTGGAGGTGAGCTGGAGATTGGGTCTCACAGTACAAACAAGGCTGCCTGAGGTGCCTGCTGGGGAAGAGCTACAGGCAGGGCAATTTCTGTTAGAAGAGACAGAAGAACCACAGGCCTTACAAGTGTCACATCTAAGGACATCCAGGACATCTAGAATGAAAACGACTTTATTGATACCTGAGAAAAAGTGCAGCAGAAACAGTCCTACTGACCACTTAGCCTGTCCTCTCGGGCCGGATCATCCGGAGGCCCAGCCACTTCTCTTGCCCTTCCTTCGAGCTGTGGCTCATATTGAGCCTCTCTGGCCAGGGCCCAAAGGCTGGGGAAGTCCCTAGTCAGAGTCTGGAGAAACATCTGCACCCATGGCTCCTGAGGCCAGGGAAGGCCTTAGCGGTCAAGGTCTAGAGCTTCTTGGGTCATAGTTCGGAGTCCGATGGAAAACAACTGCTCCCAGGGCTCCCGGATCCAGGCCAGCAGGGCCGTCAGCTGCTCCAGACACACAACACGAAGTGCCCAAAAACTCTCCAGCCGAGACACCTGACAGAACAAGCAGTGGTCAGGCGAGACTCACAGAGGGCCACACCAGAGCAGTGGGGAGGGAAGGTCTCGGAAAAGACCCGCTGCCCCTCCCCGGCTCATAGCCTCTTCCCTTCCCCAAGCCTGCGTCACTCCTGTAAAAGATCCTGACTTTTTAAATAGAACCCAATCAACACTTACTGAAGGCCCCCACAGGCTTTCACATTTACTATCTTGTTTCTTTAATCTTCCCTGTTTTCCAGAATGGAAGTTCTGGAGTCAATTCCAAGGAACTGCTTGGGGTTCTGTTCCCAGCTCTACCACTTGTGACCTGGGCAAGTTGGTTAACGTCCCCAAACCTCAGTTTCCTTATCTGTAATAGGACGAATAACAGCACCTCCTCACATGCAGGTTGTAAAAATCAAGTGGCTGGCACAAATGCCAAAGCAAATGCAAACCTGCAGCCGCAGCTTCTGGGTGCTTCGCTCAAGGCCTCAGAGCTAGCGCAAGGCTGAGTTCCAAGTCCATGGTCTTTTCACCACCTAAAGCTACCTCCTCCTCTACTTGCTGCTGTCCAAACGCAGTGAGCCTCCAGTTCCTTGCACCCTACTTCTGTCCATAGCAAGTTCCATACTGCCACGATTCCTAGCCTTCCTAGACCCATTTCCCACACTACACACCACCTCTGCCCCATTTCTCTCCCATACACACGCACACGTGCACACACCTCATCATAGAAGACCAGCCGCAGGTCCTCTGGGGCCGTGCGATAGAGCAGCACCGAGCTCAGGCTGCTGAGCGGCTGCTGCTCCCTGACACACAGAGAAAGGCCTGGCCCTGAGGGCGGGGCTTTCTCAGAGGCTTCGCCAGATGCTGCTGAAGAGAGGCCTCTGCCTGGGACCCTTCAAGGTCCTCATCTAACAGGTACAGGGTGGACAGAGTCAGCAGAAGGGACACAGGGCAGGTAGCAGGGCCTAGAGGGAAAGAGGCAAGGTCAGGCCCGGTGTGGGAGGCCGTGGAGAAGCCCAGACCCCTGCGGCAGCATCCCCATGCTGCTTGGGAGAAGACCAGCGAACCGCACTGAGGAGGCCACAGAGCAGCCTGTGCCTCTGGGGACCACGGACCTCCCTTTTCCAAAGTCCAGGGATTTCTAGCCTCCAAAGCCTAAGGCCCAAGAAAAGGGAAAGCTGCCCCTCTGCTCCACCCCACTCAGAAAGAGGATCCACTCTCGCCTTCTCCAACAGGATCAGGCGGAGCAGACCCAGCCAATCTGCTCCACTTCACAGAAAGCCTAGGTCTCTGGGCGCCTAAGGCCCAGTTACCTCCCAGCCCACCCAGAGAGGCAGGGAGGGGGTCTTCTGGGTATGCCCGTGAGTGAGAGGAAGTCCAAACCAGGAATGAGAATTGCTACCAGGGCACGCTGATGGCCAGGCCAGTGCCCTGGGACAAGATGGGATACAGAGGCCTCACCTTCAACCAGGAACACCCGAAGGTAGAAGAACCGGGGAGGCTCCAAAGAAGAGTCTCTTTCCAGCAGTGGCCTGGGAGGGCGGAAGGCAGCAGCCCCGGGAGGGGGTGGTCAGCTAGGAGTGGGAAGCACCTTCAGTAGGGAGGGCGGGGAGGAAGGACCAGGCCTGTAGGCCTGAGGATAGGCGCTAAAGGCGTGACTATGGCTGGGGCTCGTAGAGAGAGAGCCTGAGCTCCCAGAGTGGCCATCTGGGCACCAACCCCTGCCTCAGCCTCCGGTTGACTCACCAGAGTCGGTGCTTTGGGGTCACCTCTTCCTCTGTGGCACTGACGTTGCTCCTCCAGGTTGGGGGCAGAGACTGCAAAACATCTGGACGGAGCCAGCCAGAGACAGAGAGCCCCCGTGACTCCACCTCCTCTGTCACAACCTCTCCACCGCTCAACACCTTCCCATTCTCCACATTTCTAGATTTCAGAAACTTCTCTGAGCATTGAGTTCCATTACCTGTCTGTCTCTACTGCAGGTACCAGATCTGGCAGCTGTAACCCCAACCGGCCCGCCCTTCCTGCCTCCCCCCTCCCTCTCACCAGTGAGCTCATCTAGGAAGGCCCGGCAACGCTTGGCATCTCGGGGCAGCAGGACACAGCTGCCCGCCCCAGCTGCCCACTCCAGCCGCAGGCTCTGTCCTGCCAGGCCCAGCTCTATGCAACTCAGATCCTGCAAGGGAACAGCCAGGATTGGCTGCAGCCAGCTAGCTGGAGGCCCGCTGTGGAGAAAGGAAGCACAGAGTAGCGGAAAAGAATGAGAGTGGCATGAGAGCCACAGAGGAGCCCTGACCTTCCCCTGGCAATGGCCTTACACTCACTCACCAGATCTCCCCTGTCACCTTCAACATATAGAGCCTGTGGTCAGACACAACCACAAGACACAGACACTCTCCAGGGTGGCCTGCCAACACCAGTGGCACCTACGAGGAAGAGGAAGTTGATGAGAGACAGAAAGGACTAGGGAGACAGCTGCCAGACTTAGAGCCAAGCGACTGACAACACCTTTGGCCTGGCCCTCCCCACTGCTCATCCATCCCAGCTTGTGCATCGCCACGCTCTCTTCCCCACGGTCCCCGCCTGCACGCAGACTGCAGCAGGCTCTTCGCAGGTTTCCCTGCCCGTCCTCTCGTCCTCTCCAATCCACCCTCCACACTCTGCCAGACTGTCCGAAAACAAAACTGATTGCTACTCCCCCACTTCCAATCCTTCAGTGGCTCCTGCAGCCCTTGGGATCAAGTCCAAACTCCTCAGCAGACACACGAGGTTGCTCCTGAAATGGCCCCCGTCTGCCTGTTCACTCCCCCCATTCTGGCTGCCCCCATCACGGGCAGTTCTCCCCTCCAGCTACTCTCTCAGGGCTCCATGCATGTGCTGCTTCATTTCCCTGGAACGTCCTTTTTCTCCCTCCTCACCTTTCAGGACCTGGCTTAGCCATTATCTCCCCAGGAAGGGGCAGCTTCCCTGGCCCACTCAGTCTGGATCAGATGTCCCTCGAGGGCCTTAGCCTGATTCCAGAACTTTTGTATCACATGATTATTGTCTCTTTCTCCACCAAAATATAAGATGGAAGGTAAGGTTGATTTCCTCTAGATCCTTAGAGTCCAGCATATACTAGGTGCCAACAGAGAAGGTCCAATAACATCATGTATTTATAATAATAACAGGAGGTCCCATCTACTGAGTGCCTGGTGCTGTGCTAGGCAGCTTACAGACATGACCTCTCATTGATGCTACTACACTGTGCAAGGTAGGTATCATCCCGTTGTAAAGTGATGACTGAGACTCAAAACATCACGGAACAAGTTGAAACTGGAAGCCAGACGTGGTGGTTCCAGAGTGACCCCTCTGACTCAATCTGCTGCGGTGGAAATAAGCAGGCACCCTGCTCGGCCAGGGGCATGGGACAGTGCCCGGCTGGCACCGACCTTGATGCAGCACTGGAACTCCTCTTGGGCATCGGCAAACACCTCAACGTCTAGGAAGAGCCGGAGTCGGTGGTCCACAGAGCGGAGGCCACAGGGTTCAGGGGCTAGGGACAAGCAAATGGGCCATCGACCTGCCTGGCTGCCACAGCTCCACCTCACCTGCCCCATTAGTGTCCCTTCCCTCCCCCAAACACCAGCCCCGTCTCGTTTCGCCTATACTCACGGGGACTGAGGCTCCACCTGTGGCCGTCGTGGGAGACCAACGCCTGGGTGGGGTACTGTCGACCCTGTTGCTGTGGTCACTGTCGCCAGGAGGATCATGGACAGTGCTGGGGGCCGCTGAGGGAGCTGGCAGCTGCTCCTCCTGTCTCTGCTCCCTGTTGAGGACTCCCGCAGACAGGCCAGGAGAACCACGTGGTCACTGCCACAGTTTGGACACACAGCGGGCGATTCTGGAGGAAGGGATGGGCGCAGTCCCCGTGAACCGCACGCACAGTGCCACAACCCACCGCCTGCTCGCGATGCTCCCCACGTACTCCCAGACTCACCTGGACCCACATCTCCAGCTTCATACAATAACCCCCATTCCCGGTCTACCAGCCCCCCTCCACAGGCCCAATGCTAACCACTCCCCATCCCAGTGAGCAATTAGCAAACCTGGACCCACGCCCACACATCCTCGAAATACATTCCACCTTCTCATTTCAGGCTCTCTCAAAAAGGGCCAGACTCAGCCAGGCCCTGCTCTGGTCCCCGAGCACAGCCTGGGGCTGATCATGTAATTTGACACTCTACCGGCAGTGTCCCAAATCAACAGAAAGCAGGGTGCCAAACATGGGTCCAATTCCAGCTGCATCCCTTAAAGACTGTCATCGAAGCCATGAAGACAAGTCACCTAAGCTCTCTGTGCCTGGCTCCTCCTCAGTAAAACGGGGGTGATGACAGCGTCTATTTATAGGGTCATCAGGACGAGTGAACAGAGCCAGGTAAAGAATCCAGGACAGAGATCAGCAACGAGAGAATGACTCTTTGGGCAGCTACAGGGTGCTGGGCATGTGCTAGACAACTGAGAGTAGTGTCACCACTCCCTATGCCATTCTACAAGCGGAGAAGGCAAAGATCATGTAACTGATGTGCCCTTCCCCAGACCCTACAGCGGGGAGTAGCGGCAGCAGCAAGCACTACTGAGGACCTCTGTTTTGAGCCTAGCACTGTGCCTGATGCCTTTCTGTCACATTTCGATCTACCAGCACCATGGGGCAAGTTCATTCTTGTTTTTGTTCATATGAGGGAACCAGGCTCAAATAAAAGGTGAATGCAGCACACAGGAATGTTAATAAATGATGCCACCATTCAAAGAATACCAGGGGCCACATGACCCCACGGAGTATGGAGTCCAGGAAGAGGTGGAGAGATTTCAACTGCACACACCGCCCTAGGCCTCTGGGGCCTGCCGCCACCTGAGCAGGTTCAGGGTAGGGGACAAAGGGGGTCTTTTTTCTCAATGTAATTTAAACCCCTGCTCCATCTGTGGCCAAAAATAGTGACTAATAAAAAGCATGCATTTCAACACAGCTATTGAATATAGAATTATCAAAAATATTTCTTCTTCGATGTCTTTAAAGACATAGCTTTTAGACTGGTCTACAATGAAAAAAAATCTCTCTTCTTAAAGCACAGAATGTGAAAAAAAAATGCCACATGGCAAGACTCAGTATCAAGCAGCTTCCAAGGTCAGTTGGGAATGGTAACCTAAGCCACCTCCCACAGCATCTCACGGGGACGAGACGACAACCCGATAGCGCATTCGGTTTTATGCAGTTTCTGAAACACTAGCCAAAAAAAGGGGAAAAGCCTTCAAGTTATGAAAAAATAATGAGTATGTTCAAACAGTTACAGAGATTGTATTTCCTGACTTTTAGAGGGGAGGGGAAAAAAAGGATATAATTTCTTCTTCTTTTACTTTTTTGTAAATGTAGCAAGCAGATGGTTTTATTTTTCTTCTAGGCAGGAAGCCGGTACCTACTCCTTCCTTCCCTGGGGGCCTCCACACTCCCTCCCTCAAAGCCATTTTCCTGAAATGGCAGGAAGAACACAGGCAAGGTCGTCAAGGGTAGGGCTTGCACCTGTATTTTGGAATAGAGGCTTCCAGCTTTCCTCGCTGTCCAGTCCCAACCTGGTGTCCCCTGGCTTGAACTCATGGCCACAACGCAGACACTGGAGTCTGTCCCCCAGTGGGTCCCTCGCTTCTTCAAGCTGATGCTGAGCCTCAGTGACTGCTGGGGTCAACACAGCAAGCAGCTCCTGAAACAGGGTGAGCCGGATGCAGCCATGAACAGGCAAGCCCGGCCCCCAGCCTTCTGACCCCCCAGCAGCCTCCTGGGCCGTATCACCTGGGCAGCTGCGTGGGCATCAGGCTCCAGCACCACATAGCGACGCAAGTGCCGGTCCGGGCAAATGTAAGAGAAGCGCAGAGCAAGGACCGGGGCCCCGGAGGGCAGCTCAGAGTCCTGTGCGGGCAGAGGGGACCAGAAAATCCAAGAAGAGGGATTAGGGTTATACCGAGAGCACAGAGGGAAACAACAGCTCTGGACTCCATTAAAAAGCCTTGGCCAACATCCGCACTCCAGCCCAGAAGCTCTATTCCCAGGCCGGCCTCCCAAGCAGCCTGGGGCTGACTGTGCACCCCCAGCTCCCTTCTCGGCACAAATGAGAAACCATGGGGACCCAAGATTGCCCAGAGCTGCCGGCTCCTGAGAAAAGCCCAGCATCTCTTCCAGAACCCCCAGCCCCACGCTCACCTCGGCGCCGGTTCCCTCTGGGTTTGGCTCTCGGACTCTATCTCAGCTGCCTCCAGACTCTGGAGCTCAAGCCGTTCCAGGGTTCGAGCTGCCTGGAGCTCCACCTCAAAGAGGTGGCCAGAAGTTACCCGGAGAAAGCGCTGCCTGCCCCGCATGCCCTGCGGCCCCTCCAGGGGACACACCAATATGGGGCGACAGAGCTCCGCTGAAGAGAGACCAAGAAAGGGACCCTGTAAGGAAGGAAAGATGCCAAGACTCTGCCATCCCATGAGGCAGCCCTCCAACCACAAAGGGGTCAGCCACCCCACACCTGGGTTTTCCTAACTGTCCCAAACACTGTCCCCGAGCACTCACCTTCCACTTCACTCTGCTCCTGCTCCCCCTCCTCCTCTTCCTCCTTTCCTTCCCCTTCCATCTCCTCTTCCTCCTGTGGCTCTGGCCCCACCCTGACCTCTGCCATTTCCTGTGCTGACTTCTTTTCTGGGGGCAGAGGGCCAGTGGGAGGGCTGCGCACAGTCTCTGGGCTCAGGGTGTCGGGGACAGTGTGCTGAGGGCAGGGGTCTTGGAGGTAGCCAGAACGGAAGTCCCAGGTCTCCAGGTGATTCCTATACTGCAGCCAGTCACAGCCAAACTGTTCCCGGAAGCTGTTCATGAGTTCAAGTTCCCGATGCTGCTGCACAAACCTTCCTGGATAGGTGGGGCGGGGACAGCTTAGCCAGCTTGCGCCCCACCCCTCTCCCACCCCAACAACCCTAGCCTTCCTCTGAGTGGTCCTCAGGGGGAAGTAAAAGTGTGTATGATGACGTGGGGGAGAGCAGAGGCAGGAGGCTAAAGGCTTCTCCTCAGCAGCATGTCCCTAAGTGTGTTCTACAGAACACTGTGGTCACATGCAATTCACAACTGTGCATCGCATGCTGCTTTGGGAGAGTCACAGTACATGGGAACACGTTTAAGGTCCTGCAATGTCCTGGAGAAAAGACACCTATTTATTTAACCTAGCATCTCCCAAACGTATCTGGCCACAGAATCCTTTTGACAGCCCATAAAATTAATGTCCCTGTCAAACACTTGGAAAACGCTGCCCAGGAGCAGCATTTTCCCCAAACTAAGAGGAAACAGAAAGGCTAAGAAGCCCTTTATAATACTGCACTCCACCAAAACTAAAATTCCACCTAACTAGAAGACTGGGAACACTGTGCTGGGGCGAGGAGGCTGGGGAGTAGGGCTGACTTACCAGCTGGGGAGGGGTCCAGAGTCCGGGGCTCTAGGTCCGTATCACTGGGTTCTGAGATACTTGCCCGCCTCACACGAACTCGGCTCTGAGATTGGATAGAGGGGTGACATTCGGGCCTCCCACCCTGCCATCTGCGGCCACTCACCCAACCTACCAAAAGCCACCCTGCCCACAAGCAAGGATAACGCCTTACTGTTCTCAGTCCATCAAAAACCCAGAGCCCGCCGGGTAAAGGGACCCAGCCCCGGTCAGGAGGCAGCCTAGGACAACATGTACCTTAACCTTACGAGGTGGGGGCTGGGCCGCAACGCCCCCTGAGGAGGGGCTGTCACTCAAGTCAGCACCACCTGAGGTTTCAGTGGTACTCCCCACCGGCCAGGACAGAGGTGGGGCCTCTGAGGACGTGGAGGTCTGTGTGTGACAACAGGAAGGAGAAAGAGCTCAGAGCCAGGGGGGCACCTCTGCCCGACCCAAGCTGCCAGGGAGACACGATCCACCCTCCGTCCGACCAGGAAGACCCTTACCCCGGAAACTGTTTCCTTCAGCCAGCACCCTCCCTTCGCATCCTCCAGAATCAGTCTTTGCTGTCTCACTCCCATCACGCCCAACTACACTAACCTGAAAATCAGCCAGAGACAAGACCTTGCCATCAAGAAGGAACTGAGCAAAGAAAAAAGGGAGGGAGCAGTGTTGGTGGCGAAGCGCAGGCTCTGGGGGCACCCCAAGCCAGGTGGGAGCCCTTCCAAGCCTGTAAGGACCCCAGGCTCACTGGATGCCCCCTTGCTAAGGAGGGGGTGGGGAGAGGCAAGAGGTGCAGAGGTGGGGGTAGGTCTGGGCAAAAAAGGGAAGGAGAGCAGGCACAGGAAGGTCACTCACGCTGGGAGCAGCATCCCTGGCTCGGGGTGACAAGTACTGGGCGGTGGCCACTCGGTGTGCCGGGTGGAACCACAAAGGGTTCCCCTCCAGGTAGAGCTGAGAAGCAGGAAGGAGAATGAGAGGGACCCTGGGTCTCCCTGTGGCGGGGAAGGGTACTGACCACATCAGCATGGGAAGGAGGGAGGGACGCAAAGCTGGCCCCCAGGACTTTGAGGCACCTGAGTCTCACCTTGCGGAGCTCGGCCAGCGGCCGCATGGGCGACAGCTCCCTGTGTTCCTCCAGCAGGTTGTATGCCAGGTCCAGGTGCCGCAGGTTCCGCAGCTGCTCCAGGCCTGGGGCAGAGGCGAGGAGGGAGGAAGGGCATGTGAGAGGGGTAAAGGGGGTATGGGGTAGGGTCAAGGGGGTGGGGAGCATGCTGGGGGAGGGTGCAGTGAAAAGACAGTCCTGGGCACCTGAGACCTGCCCGTGAGCCCGCATGAGGCTCTGGAGGCACAAGGTCCCAGGGGCACCCTGCCATCTTGAGTCTCCCACCAGCCCCATCCCCTCAGTGTCTGCCCGGCCCTTCCCCTCCCCGCCCCCAAGCCACACACCCCCCCTCACCACGCAAGCTGCGGAGCTCATTGCCTCGTAGTATCAGGGTCTCCAGAGCAGACCCTGAGGGTCCCATTCTTCGGTACCAAATGCAAGCAATTATAGGAAATGTCCAGATGGCGGAGCTCAGACAGGTCCTGGGAAAGGGTGGGGCGGGTGGGGGTGTGACAGAGTCTCCTTAACTAAACTCTAGCCAGGCTCCTGCGAGCCCTCTTCTCAACTGTGCCTCAACCATGGCCTACAAAGACTGCAGACTCCGCACAAATGATTTCATCCGCCCCTCCACTCCCCGACTTGAAAATACTAGCAGTTTCTGATAGCTCAAGCCCAAATTCCTAGGATGACAACTCCAGCCCCCTTATATTCCTGCCTAGAAAAACTCAAGGCTGCCAGAAGAACTGAGTTTGTTGCAGCTAAATCTGAAGATAGGGCCCCTGCCTCCCAGCCTCCGTGGCCGGGTAGGAGCCTAACTCTGGCAAGCACCAGTTAGCAAACCTAAACGGGTTGGTTTCACATGGATCAATGTCCCCTTCCTGCTTTATGTAAAATTCCACTTCCCTGTCTTCAGAGGATACTGACCAAAGTTTGGTCAAGGAGAGAATCTGTTCAAGCCCTCCCTGGTCCCCCTCCCCACTCCTTCACTCTCCCTTTAATATGTCCAGTAATCTCTGCATAAATCGAACTTGAGTTCAGTTCACACTGAATAGTTTATTACTGATTAAATATCACAATAGTTTATTACTTAATAACCACCATGATATTTCACTATTATTAAAATCTGTTCTTACCACTTTCACAGTGTCCAGTTTGTTTATCTCTGACAGGGAGACACTAAAGAAGGTTCCTCATCATCATCAAATGCTACCCTCTTCTGGGCTAGGCACTGGGCTAAGTAGTATATCAGATACTCTTCACAATCATTTTAATACTATAGAAGTAGGTACTCCTATAATTTCCGCTTTACCGGTGAAGAAACCAAGAAGTTAAATAATTTGTCCCAAGTTACACGGGGATTAGGAGCTCAGATTTGAACACTGATTTGTCTTTTGCTGAGCCTCAAGCAGCACTGCCTCCCAGGATGTGGCTCCACCGGCGCCAAGGGCAGGTACAGGTGAGAGGGTCAGAGCAGAACGATCACAGGCCCAAGCAGTGCCAGCCCAGACGGCCACTCATACTCACCATCAGGAAGCCCTTGCAGTCCTGGAGTTGTTGTGGCTCAGGTTCAAGAAGTGTAGAGCTGACAAGAGATGCTGGAGAGCGTGGGAAGAGGAAGCAAAGGATCGAACATTTCCAGGCAGCTGGCGGACCCTCCTCCTTAAGGGCCCATCCCTGCCCTTCCGCAAACACCCTTCCCTCTGAGGCACTCACCAGGGAGCTGTCTAAGGTAGTCAGTGCATTGTAGCTGAAGTTGGCAGAAAGCAGAGCCAGCCAGGGCAGGGCAGAGCAGAGGTCACCACCACAGGCTGAGAGGAGTTCCTGAGACAAGGTGCTCGGTCACCTCCACTCTGCCCTCCTCCCCACACCTACCCCTCACTCTATGGCCCAGCCATCCATTCATTCTTTATACAGTGAGCTTCATCTAGAGATGAAGACTTAAAGAAAGCCCACGACCCTGTCCCCAAGGAGTTCACTGTGGGGAGAATAAGGAGGCAGATAGGAGAATATTTAATTCAATATGATAGGTGTTGATTAATATATGGCCAGGTATAGAGGGCTGTGGAAGCACAGCAGAGGGAGCAAGGGCACTGTCCAGAGGGAGGCAGGAGACAGGAAGGCTGCAGAGAAGAGGGAACATAAGAGCCTGGTCCTCTATATCCCTCAGGACAAGACATCTGAGCTCACCCCATCCTCCTTACCTCTAACGCCTGGATGCTCCTGTTGCAAATCAGCGTCTCCAGCTGGGAATAGATGCCACGGAGGCCTCTGAGGCAGTGGATAGGGACACCTCGAAGCTGTGGCAAAGGAAGGGAAGAAAAGATGACAAAGCCACCTAAGGTTCAGGGAAGCATTAAATGAGAAGCATCACTACAGAGCAATGGCATTCTCAGGCCTGCCCCCTACCCACATCCCCACCAAAAGAGGCCAATTCTCTTTCCCCATCCACAAAAGGCTGCCTCAAGCTGGGTTTTGTTGCACCAATATCCCCCAATGCCCTATACCTCCAGCTGCCGAAGGGACTTGAAGGGGAAAATCTTGATGGGCCCTGGGACCAGGGCCGGGGACATGAACCAGCTAAAAGAAAAAACATTCAAGTCAGTGAGGCCCAGCACATCTCCTTTTCCTTGGTGTCTCCTCCTTAGCACAGCTACCCATAGCTCTCACATCCTCTAGATCTGAGCCCTACAGACTTCTTGCACCCATGCTATACCCCCGGCCCCGCCTCCATTATTTTTCTGGGCATTTTGTACATCCTACCCCATTCCCACCCCAGAACCTTGAGTGAAAGCGTTTTCTGCAGCACATCGAAGAGGAACTGAAGCTGGAGGATGACAGGGGAGTCGGTGGGGTGGGAGGGCAGAGCCACAAAGCCTGTCTGGCCAGGGCCCCATGGCCCCAGGTACAGCTCAAATACGTGATTCAGCTGCTGCAGTGTGGCAGTCAGCAGGCTCAGTGTGCTACAGCCAGACAGGACCACATCCCCTGCAGGGAGAGGGGCAGACAGGAAGGAGGACATAAGGAAAGGGCTTTTCCCTTTATTCTGAGACTTTGTGACCCCAGGATATACCCACTGCAATCTATATCGTAGATCCTCCCCTGCAGGAGCAAACTATATCTCTGCCTCACTTAAAGTCTTCAGCAGCTCTCTCTAGCTTCAAAAAAAGAAATCCTAACTCTTTACCGATACGTAAGATTACTTCACTATACGCCTCTGACTTCTCTAATTTTCTTTCCTCTTCTGCTCAGAAGAGCCTGGTCTACCCGCAGTGATGGATATAGGGTCAACTCGGTTCACAGCTCCCTCATTTTCTGACACCCCGCCTACTCTGCCAGCCCCACACCTACTTCCTCCAAGCAGCTTTCTCAATACAGAACTTTTCACTACAGTCGCTCATTTTACGTAAAAGTTGTCTGGATGTTGTATCGTTTTGTTTTTTCTGGTTGCAAAAGTATTATGCACACTTACAGGAACTTTCAAATAATACTAAAATGCATGTCATAAAAAGAACAACCACTCTCGATAGCGCTAAGGTATCATTATGGCCCTCTATGTTTAAACTGCTCTCTCCAATGAGACTGCCCTCCTTCAGGTCGTCTTTAGCTATCATCACTGCATCTAAAAACTGCAACTACAAGGCAGGCAACGGAGAATTTTTTTTTAACTTGTTTGAAAAAAATAAGGATAGAGTCAAAAGATGTTGCAGCAATAGTACAAAAAAGGTTCTCCTATACCCTTCACCCAGTTGCTCCCAATGGTTACCTTTTACATATACAATAGCAAAAGCAGAAAATCAGCATTAATGCAACGTGTGTGTATGCGTCTATATAGTCTTACGCCATTTTGTCCTATGTGTAGATTCCTGTAACCAACACCACAATCAAGATACCAAACTATTCCGTCACCACAAAGATCCCCTTCCTGCTCCCTCTTTATAGTCACTCACACCACACACACACCATCATCCCTAACCCCTGAAGCCAAGTCAGATTTTTGCTGAATAAGTGAACAAATCCTATAACATTGCATGAAGGATTTTTATGTACCAGACACTGAGGATAAACACAGACGTGGTTCATTGATTCTTCCCACCCTCAAAGAGCCTCCCAGTCTAAAAGAGGAGATAAGACATGTGCAGTTAATAATATAAACCAGTTATAACTGCTATAAAGATAAATTTCAGGTACTATCAATGGGAGTGCAGCTAACATTAATTGGGTAATATGTCCCAGACAAGTCTGCTACTTCATTTAAACTGTATCCGAATCAAATAGAGAGCATAAATAACCTCCTGTTACAAATATAGAAATCGGAGCTGAGAGAAGTTAAGAATCTTGATTGACATCATATAGTTGGTAGGAAGTTGCTACTTCTGTCTGCTCTCAAAGCCAAGGCATTTCTACCACAACTAACACCAACCACGTACTTAAATAATAAGGCTCCACTGTGCCCAGACCCTGAGGGAAGAAATTAATAATAGCTACCAATTTTCAGCACTTACTATACATGCAAACACCATACTAAATGATTTATGTGAATTAGAATTAATCGTCACAACAACCTTTGAGTTAAGTACAATCATGATGCATTTTGCTGGTGAGAAAAACAGGCCCAAAAAAACAACTTGGCGATGTTTGAAAGAGAGCTGGGATTCCAACCCGGGTGGGTCTGACTTCAAATCGTGCTTTAAACTATGCTCTGCCTCGCCACACAATAATAATTACGACAGTCCCTGGTCTCGAGGGGCAGAAAGCCAAGTAAACGATCACTTTCCGATCAGAGTGTCAGAGCACGCATGGAGGAAGTGGCACTGGAGTTTGGCCTCGAAGGATGGCTAAGGCTTAGCTGTCAAGACAAAGGACACTGCAGGCAACCGCACCAAGCGAACAAAACCCGTAGGCGCAATGAAACTGACACCCAAACCCTCGTGACTCTAAACAGCTGCAATACCATAACTCTTAGAGGGGCGAGTCTCTGGAAGACGAAAGCACCCCAACCTCGACCGGAAGGCCACTCACCAGACTCCCGCAGCAGCCCCGCGAGCTTCCACAACAGGGAGTCCTGAGGGGTGGTCGTCATGGCCACGGGACGCTGGGGGCGGAGCCTGTGGAAAGAGGAAGAGGAAGAGCCTCAGGTGACTGGTGGTGCCAAAAGGCCAGTACGTCGGCGCAAACCGAGGCCTCTCGGGGATAACAAAAGCAAGAAGGAAGAAGAGCGTCCTCCATGGTGCCCTTTCGAGGAACATAAGGCCTGGTCGGCCAGACTCACCCTCCTGTGCGATCGTCCCACCAGATCTGCAGTCCAGTGCCTGTCAACGATGGACAGGGAAGTCCCACCCCGGAAGGAAAAACGAGCCGGAGGGATGACCGGAAAGCACGCCTCCGCTGCCAGAAACCACGCCCCACGCCGTGCAAACGTGTCGGATGGGGGAGCGCGGGGGTGGGGAGGGTGCCTGCTGGTTTGGGCGGAGGCGGTCCTTCAGCCCCAGCGGCTTGGGCCGGAATCCCGTCCCGAAACTGCGCCCCTATGGTCTCCACCTTTTTCTGGGCCCCTCACAGCCCCTCAGGGCCAGTGAGGAAAACCTGACTCCTTGTTTGCAGACTGGGCGGGAAAGCACATCTTGGAGAAATGAAATTTGCTGTTGGGGAAAGACGCGGTCCAAAGCGAACATTTGTTTTCCAATGAAAGGAGCCCTTGTCCGCCATGGCAAGGAGTTTTTCCATGTGTGTGAGAGACCTGGGGCTGGTGGAGAGGACCCTTCTGGAGTTACTTTTGATGCAGGACAGGGCAAACTTCCCCGAATTGGGGGAAACTCAAGCCCTGCACTGAGAGAAAGAAGAGGGTTCTTGGCGGAGAGTGTAGAAGTAATTCCAACACATGCCAAAATTAGTCAAGAGGAAAGTTTATTACCAAAGGGATAAAGCTCCGTAGACAGAGGTGGGCCCCTCTCAGAGGCAGAGAGAGCCTAAGAGAGACTCAGATAGAGACAATAGAGATGAGGACAGGGAGAGACCTGAGCGAGCATTCAAGGAATTCAGTTTATATATCATTATTTAGTTTCCGTAAGTTACAATTTAAAGATGTTTACCCATTTTCCTTTGATACGGATATACAGTGAGGAAGGATAGGCGTATGTAGCGTGAAAGGGTTAGAATATGTAGAATGAAAGGCCTGCTAGCAATTCCCAGCCTTTAATCTCTAGCCACCCACCCCACCCTCCCCCGTGGTTTTAGCCATAGGGAATGAATGATTTTATTTTGTTAGGGCGCCACTTAAAGGCTCTTTTTTCCTGTTTCCCCTTCACACGTGTGGCAATAGGTTGTTAGCAATCCCAGCAGAAATCTTCCTTTGTTCTGCAGGTTTCCCTGTGGTTTGGCTGCAGAGCTGATCAACATATTGCAGTCTGTGAATATAGCTTGATTTAACACTTTAGTTCTCTTTCCTCCTCCCTACTTTACTTTGGTGCTTTTAATCTTCCTCCAAACTCATTTTTTTCCTTTCAGCAATATCAGGTTCTCTCATTGCTGATTGGTGTTGCTCCACATGTACCTAGGCCTTTGTTTTTACTGTGCTTCATCTCAACACTGGCATCTAAGTTATTATCCAGGTCTGAAAGAGAAAACAAGTTCACAGAGGCTAGGTTACTTGTGAAGGTCATTCAATTAGTAACTGACTGCACCAAGAGTGCCAACATTTCTTGATTCCAAGTTCCCATTGTAGCTTTTAGCTAGCTCCTGGTCGAATACAATCTAACTAGATTAAATTGTTTTAAAAATTACTTTTAACAGAATTTCTGTTTTTCAGGGATGCTTTGTTGGGGAGGGATAAATGAAGTATCCCTTTTCTGATTCATTTTCAAAATGAATGATAATCTAGAGTAGGAATAGGTTCATAATCATCTTTATTCCAAGTTGCAAAATTTGAAGGATCGTGTTTTCTAAAGACAAAACATTTGAAATGGCAGCTTATGCTCATAAACCGCACACTTTCGTGTTTATATAGTATGCTATGTGTGATCTGAGCCAAAAGCCCAAAGGGCGGTCAAATGGAATAAGTAGAAGAACATCAAAGCAGTATACAAATGTACGGTAAGAGTAGGGGCTCGATATATTTTTGTTGAATTATTAATTTTTTAACCATGATGATTGGCAGCCCCTGTGTATTGAATCATCCAGAACTAGGGAGGAAGGGTTTTCTCACATTGTATAAATGTAAATTGTAACTCCCTTAGGCAAGAAGACACAGATTCTTTTGAAGTTCTTGACTTTGCAGTGTTTCGAAACCTGTTTCAAGGGTGCCTCCCCAGCCTACAGAGTTTCTCTGAAAACTGCTCCATTCACATGGGTAATCCTTATTGCCAGATTTGTTCTACATCCCCTTGCTTCCCAGAAATGTGAAAATGGGACAAAGAGAGCAGCAAAGAAAGCTAAACCAAAGAGGGAGACAAAAACAGATCTGCCGAAAGAGGCAACGAGAGACTAAGCAGTTCTTTTTTCCAGCCCCCCTAGTGACCACTCCCCTTTCTGCCCTTGGCCCACAGTGGAGGCCTTGGCCACCTGCCAAAGAATTCTCTCTCAGCCTTTTTTTTTTTGGCCTAAGTTTGGGTGTATTTCTGTAAATTGCTACCATAAGAACCTTAACTAAGACAAAACCTTTTCAAAAGATTAAAGTCTGAATAGAAAAAAAAAAATTATTCCATTCACCATAACAGGAAAAAAAAAGGTATGTGTCTAGAACATTTGAGATCTATATAAAGACAACCAGAGAAATGTAAAGACATTAGAAATGACCTAAGTAAATGAAAAGATAACATATTCCTGATGAGAAGATGATTCGATATAATTCAATATTAAAATGATGTCAATTTAATGCAATTTCCATCAAAATTCCAATGTGAAGATTTTAGAACTTGACAAGTTGATTCTAAAATTCCTCTCTCTGGAAGACTAAACACATGAGTACTGCCAAGAAATGTTGAAGGAAAAAAAACAAGATAGCAAACATTCTATAAAGCCACAGGATCCAAAGCAGCATGATACGGACACAGAAATGCACAAATATTGATTAAAATACAGAAATAACTGATTACATGAGAATTTTTTTACTATACACAATAAAATTTATTTTAATTTTAATATAAGTAATGAGTTCTTCAATACTTTGGGAATAGTAATTTTCTCTATCTGGAGAAAAATAAATTCCTTCTCTCATACCATGCACATTAAATGCCAGAAGGATTGAAGAGCTAAACATTGTTTTTAAAATTAAATCTAAGAACTCTTCTAAATTTGAGTTTCAAATTCACTTCTTACAGAATAACCTTTATTTACAATGCATGCAATGACATTTTTAAACATTGTCCGTAGAATGTAATGTAATATGTATAACCTGCTACTGCATAATTTCATATTACCATGAGTGAATTATGTTTTCTCAGAGAAACTCTATGATAACACGCTCTTAAAATACAAACATTCTTCTGAATTGTATTCCCCAAGAATAACACTCTATCTAAATGTGCAGTTGGACTTTCCAAGCACAGGACAAAGACCTCCCAAACAACAGCGGAACCAGTACTAGAGAGGCACAACTCATCACCGCAGGTATCACACCGTCCTTCCGCCTCCCACACACGCATGCACGCGTGCGCGCGCGCACACACACACACATGCACATGCACACCATTCTCATAATGTGTGAGAAGAGACGTGAGTTGTAAGCGGCTGCCACTGATAGCTTTCCTGCCACCTCTCAGTTCCCTGGAGTCTCTGCAAAGTGCATGTGATCAGAAAGGTAAGGAAAGGTGTGCTGGTTACCAGCTTAGGCAGCAGGGATAGAAAGAAAGAAGAGGGTATCTTCATACAGGAATGACAAAGTCAGCTACCGGAGAATACAGACTTTGGAGTCCTGGTCCCAAGCCTGCTAGATTCTGCCACCCTGGAGCATGTAAGGCTCCGCACTGTTGCTCACAGGAGAACAGAAGTAGTAGTTCATCTTTAAGACATGAGCCACTGTCCTGGATCTAGACCTCAATACTCTGATGATGGCCTCCTGCAGCAAATAGGATGACTGAGACCCAAGAATTCCTGCAAAATGAAAATTTCACATTTAAAATTGTGTTGTGGGTTGGAGAGTGAAACTGGATGATCTTTTCTCATCAATGAGGTATCTTCATGGAGTGGGAAAGGGGGGAAAATGGAAGAGAATGAAGAGGTGTGATTATTACCTCCAAAAATAGGGTCGGTGTGCCTGGCACCCACAGGCCCAGCACTGAGTCATCAGAGGGAGTTCTTTCTACATAAGTTACCACACATTGTGTCTCTTGGCCCTTGTTACCAAACCTAGCCACAAAAGAATCCAAGGAATTGGCCCAGTCACCAAAATCAAACATATGGAACAAACCAGCAGCATTAGAGAAAGTCTAGCATGAGAACTTTGCATTGGACCATGACCAAACAAGCCCATCAGAGTCTGCTTCCAGGAGAGACTAAACATGAGGCACGCAGAGGGAAAGCCAGAAAGGCAGGAGCCAAGTTCAATGTCAAATCAGAGAAGCCAGGGCCTGAGAATAGCTGACTGAAACAGAAGAAACAAACTAACACTATTCCAGTGACCCAGCAGTAGCTCTGATCACTCAGACTGAAGGGACTTGGTACTTCTGCACAAAGTATGCTGAGAGATTCCCTGAATACCTTTGTCATAAACTGAGGTCACTTGAGAGTGCCTTTAATTCTTTTCATTATCTATTCTGGAACCCCATGGAGTCATCTGAGAGGGGGGTTAAGAAGAGCTCAAGAAAGATAGGGACCTTGTGCTTAATCCAGAACTCAAAAAAAAAAAAAAAAAGATGAGATGACTACATTCCCCATTGAAGCTGATGGGTCAAGAGTAGAAACCTGACAGAAAATGTGAATGGAGGTAGCTATGGAGAGAGAAGACAGCAGGTAGAGAAGCAAAGACAGTCACTGTTTCAGGCATAACTCGCAAAAGTCAAACACATATGTGATGTTTGTCTTCCATCTCAGTTCTCCCTGCATACAGGGCTGGAGAGAGGAGGGAAATGGTCCACAGCAAGGGAGGAAGCTGTAAATAGAATAGCAATAGGCCTGCAATGAGAAGCATGGGTCAGTGGGAGAAGGAATCAAGAGAAGACTGAGATCGAAGAACTTAGGGTCTCCAGGACATGGGGAAGTGAAAGGCAGAGGCTGCTTTAGAATCTCAGAGCCTCTGTAGAACCTCAAAGTTAGAGCAGTCTTTCTTTCATTCTTTCAACGCATATTTACTGAGCCCTGACTATGTGCAGATTCTGTGCAGCATTCCGGGTAAATAAAAGAGACAACAGTATCACTCTTATTCTCCAAAAACAGACAGTGCAGAGGAAGAGACAGATATCAACAATCACATTTCAACACTGTATTCTCTTTCTATGGCTGCTGCAACAATTTACATCAAACTTAGCTGCTTAAAACAACACACACTTACTATCTCATAGTTCCAAAGGTTGGAAGTCCAAAATGGATTTCACTAGGCCAAAATTAAGATGTTGATAGGGCCATGTTCCTTTCTAGAGGTCCTAGGGGAGAATCTGTTTTCTTGTTTTTCCCAGCTTTGAGAGGCTGCCCACTTCCCTGGCTCGTGTCCCGCCTCCATCTCCATGGCCAACAATGACCAGCTGAGTCTTCCTCACATCACATCATCGGCACCAACTCTTTTGCCTCCCCTCCACATTTAAGACCCGTTGTGATTACGTTGGTAATCCATAACAATCTCCCTGCTTTAAGTGGACCAGCAGCCTTAATTTCATCTACAATCTTAATTCTCCCTTGTCGTGTAACATAACATTTCACAGGTTCTGGGGATTAGGATGTAGCCTTCTTTGGAGGAGGGGGCCATTATGCTGCTGCTCACAAACACAACACACGTTATGGTAGAGAGAGCGCTGTGGAAGATGATTCCAGTCCAAGATCGCAAACTGAATACGTGCTGCAGCCTTGCCCTCCTACCCCAAATGGTTAGAAATAATAGGAAAGCTATAAAAATAAGTAAATAAATTCACAATCACCCTGGACAACACAGAGAGCCCTTGGCGAACCAGAAACCATGAGGAATCTCTGAAAGATGGATGGGCAGGTGGGAACTGGTCAGAAAAGAAAACCACAGCCCAAAATGTGCACGTAGCAGTGGACTGCCATGGGAGGTTAAAACAGTACCAAGAGCACTCTATGCCCAAAGAAGGTGGATACTAGGAGTGCCCAGGCTCAGGAGCTAATTATTACCAACAGGGCACTGATTATTCAGAGTGCCACAGCAGGCACCAAAACACATGTCAACTATTCCACACACACTCGGTCTCCTTGATTGCTGGGGCCAAGAGACTCCAGCAGGATTATCTGCCTCTAGGCAGGTGTAGTGGATGTGAGATAGTCAGGTGGAAAGAAAGGACAGTGCTCCTAGGGATTGGTAACACCTATGAGGCAAGGGAAACACCTGCTTACAGAAGATGAGCTACCAAAAATATCCCACCCAGCAGCAGGTCCCCCTGCCAGACAGTTACTGACAGTACATTATGATATACACCATGACATTCATTGCCTTATATACTTTTGCTAAAGAGGATACAGTCAGAGAGGGCAAACAGTCTAACAAGGGATCTCAAATAAAGAATCAGCTCCCAACCAGTAATTACCAAACATTTTAAGAAAGTCAACTTCTTGAAATCCAACATATAGAACTTTCACCCAGGGAAATTAACTCTTAGAGCAAAAACAAGACTTTAGAATAGTTATAACATTCTTGGATGCAGAAGGATGTCATACTCTTTTTTAAAAAATCAATTGAAAATGTTCATGAAACAATAAAAATTCCCTCCAAAGAACAATCAGAATGAGCACAGCTAAAGGGCATATGTGTAACCTCAAGGGTTGAGCAAATACATAGCACATAGCACAAGACAAAATACAGAAATTCCTTTTTTTAAAAAAAGGTAAGATACACAAAGGATCAATCTAAAACTTATCAGTTAATAATAAAGTTCTGCAATAGAAACTAGAAGTTATATTCAAATAAAATAACAAAATATACCAGAAATGGAAAAAGAAATGAATCTTTGGTTTGAAAGGCCCCACCGAATGCCAACAGGATCCCTTTTTAAAACTGCCATGTAGGTCTATTGTGATGTAATTTCAGTTGTCATGGTAAGGAGGAAATCTTGAAAACTTCCAAAGAAGAAAAAAAGTAAATGAACTTTCTACAGTTCATGTGGAAAAGAAAAAAAGTAACATTAAGTCTCTCAAAAAAACAGGATGCGAGAAGAAAAGGGGACATTTTTTCAAAATTCAGAGGGAAAATATCTTTGAATCTAGGATTATATTAATAGCCCAACCATCATTCAAGTGTGCAAATAAAAAGACTTCTTCGGTTAGGGTGCGGGGTCAGAAAGTCTATCATCTACAGACTTACTCTGAAATAAATAATAAAAAAGGGTAGATTAGCACAAAGAAAATGAAACTAAGAAGAAGTTAGAGGCAAAAACAACAGTAAAAACAACGATTTCAGTAAATGTATTCAAACTAAAGAGCAGGACAAAATAGGCCAAAAAAAAAAAAAAAAGGAGAAAAAGAAACATTAAAAGGATAAGAGCAAGGTCTTCAGGTCCATGGCCCCCAAAACCACAGGATGTGCAGACTTTAATAAGAATGTGCAGACCTTGCAAAGAAACCCCAAAACAACCAAATTGATGATGCATTAAGAAATAAATTGGCCCTGGCAGAACTCTATGAAGATGAATTTCTACCTAAATTTTCTTCTGAAGTTCTACCTAAAGTTCCAGTCTTTAGATTACATCAACACCACCTCAAAGGTTTTCCTGCTACTGGTTGGTTAGGGTGCTGACCACCATGTCACTCCATTGTAAGGTTCTAGTCAAGTCAACATGAAGAGTGGGTTACATTTAATTAGACCTTCTACTGGGAAAATTGTGAATGAACTTTTCAAAGAGACAAAGGAATATGGGACTGTCCCTCTGAACAAAGCCTCAAGAGCTTCAGGCGATAAAACAAAGTCATTTACACTTAGAGGATACAAACTAGGTCATTCCTTTTGTAAGTCGTTTGAATACATCTATGTAGAAATCAGCTGCAAGATGTCTAGATTTTGCATAAACTGTAGACAACAGTTTCAGTTTTGATGATGGCGAATTGAGACTTTACAATGACCTAACGATGCTAAATTTCTGGAGTTTGTTAAGGGAAGGGTGATTCTCAGTGCACGCATGCCTGAAATTCATCGACTTATATTAGAAATTCTTTAAAGTGGCATTACTGCTGGCAAAAGATTTTGAAAGAGATTCCCCCTGAAGTTTCTACAGCTGGTTCATGTTAGCCAAGTGAATTTGGATATGGAAGACCATGAAATCAAGAATACATAAAACCTAGAATAAGGTTTAAAGTTTTTAGTGGAAAAAGCAAAAACTTGAAAGCCTTATGTCTGAAATAGTCAGTATTTTCTTCCTCTCCAGAAGAGAAGTCAATACTTAACGCAGTTTTTCCTATTGATGATTCAGTGCCCATGACAGAAATTCAAACCATGTTAGCAGATGAGGGTCGTTTGATACAAAGATGTCATAGTGCACACAGGATCCTAGATGTTCCAGATTTTATTGTACAGTCCCATCATTCAGTTGCAACTTTTGACTTTATTCTTGTGACTTCACTTCCAAACAGAAAGCTAATTGATTAAAGTCTGACACAAAAAGCAGATATTCTTAACATTGTGATACTCCAGCAGCTATAATAATATTGCTCCTACTCATGCAGTAACAGGTGGAAAAGATAATAGGTCATATTAATAAGAAAAATACTTCCAGCATAAAAACAATCAAATTATTTTTTATTACTTTTACAGATACATTTGGGTTTTATTGTTATTCTATGTCCAAACTTAGTATAGATAAATTTGGGCTAAGAATAGATCTTGAGATAAATATGCTTGAGTTTCTAGTTGCAGGGCTGGCTTATGTTGATAGCTTTAAATATCAAGGGAAATCAATTTGTAATGTGCTCAGTGTTAAGGTAATAACCCTTGTTTGAAGAAAAGAATGAACAAAACTCCTTTCTGAAAAATGCATTTGATAAAAATTAAAGTTTCTAGATGTTTCATTGACCAACAAACATTAAGAAATCTTTTTATCAAGAAAATTGAAAGTTTTTTGTGATATATACTGAAAAGTATTTATATTCTGATTTTAAAAGAATTTGATCATACGATCATTGTTTCTCCTATTAAAATTTTATACATCCTTTTCACTTATTGATTTAGCTATATTGCTAGTATCAAAAATACAATTTAGCATTGTATTTATAGAACTATGACCATCATAAACTAGAAATAAAAGACATAAAAGCCAGCAATCCTTGAGAAGATGTGGTAAACAGCATGTTAAAATCAGGTAATTCCAATCTCTCCCAGAGCCTGTCTTGATCACATTCATTTACTCATTCTACACATTTTTCTAGGGGACCCAATATATATACCAAACAGTGTTCAAACTGCTCAAGACAGTGCATATTATATATACTCCAAGACAAAAATGGTATAAAATTCAGGAATGTATTTTTTTTGTCAGACATGCTAGATCTAAAGAAAGACCAACATAAACATTTGCGTTTCTGCTGAACCCGCATAGTTCCTGAATGAGGAAGGCAGTATCAGGAATGACAGAAGTTGCTGCTTCTTCCCAGGTACCACTTCATCTTTGGTCACTCCTGGTTAGCTTCCTACTACTGCCACAATAAATTACTACAAATGTAATGGCTTAAAACAACACGGATTTACAATCATACAATTCTGTAGGTTGGAAGTCGAACATGAGTCTTGCTGGGCTAAAGTCAAGGCGACAACAGGGCTGCATTCCTTTTAGGAGGCTCTAGGAGAGAAATGTTTCTTTGCCTTTTCAGCTTCTGGAGGCTACCTGCATTTCTCGTGGCTTGTGGCCTCTTTCCATCTTCAAAACCAGCAGTGCTGCACCTCTCTGACCACAGCCAGGAAAAGTTCTCTGTGTTTAAAGGACTTGTGTGATTAGGTCGGACGACCAGATAGTTCATGTCTATTTCCCACCCCCATCTTAAGGTCCATAGTAATCTTAATCACACCTGCAAAGTTCCCTCTGCCATGTAAAGTAACATGTCACTGGTTCCTTCTGGAGGCTCCAGGGGAAAATCTGTTCTTTGCTTCTTCCAACCTGTAGATGGTTCTGGCATCCCTTGGCTCATGACCATATCATTCTAATGTCTGCTTCTGTCCTTACATCTGTCCTACCAACTTTTATTATTCTGCCTCCCTCTTTAAGGATTCTTGTGATTACATTTGGTTTATCCAGATAATCCAAGATAATCTTATCTCAAGATGCTTAACTTAATCATACCTGCAATGTCGCTTTTACCATATAAGGTAACATATTCACAGATTTTGGCATTAGGACAAGAACATTCTTGGAGGGCCATTATTCTGCATGCCACGGTCCACTTTTGCCCCAAAGATTCATGTCCATCCCAGATAAATCCACCCTTTTCCAAAGGTGCTCAAAAGTCTTAACCCATTGCAGCATCAACTCAAAATCCAAACTCTTATCTGAATCTCACCAGCTTAAAAGTCCCCCATCTCATTATTTAAATTATCTAAAACAAGTAGGGTGAGAATTTGGGTATGATTCCTAGGGTACAATTCATCTCCACCTGTGCACCTGTGAACCTACAAAACAAGTTATCTGCTCCCACATACATTGGTAAAATAAGCATGAAATAACAGTTACAAATATTCCCATTCAAAAAGCAGAAAATTTAATGGAAAAGAAGCTACCAGTTGCCAGCAATTTAGGCATACTCCTTAGGGTTCAAACCCAGGGAATAATCTGCAGTGGTTTGCAGCTCCATCCTTCAGGCTTATGACTCCCTCTCAGAGTCATTTTTCTTTTTTTAATGAAAGGTGGCACATACCTGTAGCTGAGTGGTTTTGTTAGCTTGTTTCTTACCTGTAGAATTTGGTGGGGGGGTGGGTGGTATCCAAATGCTTTCTTTCATTTCATACCCTCTCTATTCCTTTCAGTTTAAGAGGACAGTGTTTCTGCTGATACAATATTGTCAAGAAACTAGTGTGTCTCTTATGTATGTCATGGGAGGCAGGAGGCTCTGCCATGAGTCTTTCTGAAATAGTATTATCTCTATTTTGGGCTTTTTATGAGATGACTGAGGGGATCTATAAGTCATACCCTTAAACGTTTCCAAGAGACTTTTGCGTGGCTGAATACTCAGACCTTCTGGTCTTTTTGACATAGTAGCAAAAGATTGTATAGCCACACCTCATCTCTTTCTCTAGAGTTGGCTTTCCTGACAGTGAGTCTTATTCTTGTGTCTTTTGCCATTTGGGTAGGCTGAGAATTTCCCAAATCCTCAAGTCCTGGTTTCTTTATATTTAACCATTCTTTCCTCAATTTATCTATCTCCTTTTACATTTTTGCTATAATCAACAAAAAGAAAGAAGGCCGTACCTTCCATACTTTGCTTGTAAATCTCCTTAGCTAAATATCTAAGTTTATCACTTAAAACTTCTGTTTATCCATGGAACTGCAAGACACCATTCAGCTAAAATTTTGGCCACCATAGGACAAGAATCCATTTTCCTCCACTTCCCGATAGCATGCGCCCCATTTCCTTCTGAGCCCTCACTGGCAGTGTCTTTAAAGTGCTCGTTTCTACTAACATGCTGTTCGTAATCACTTATTCTCCATGGCAATTTAGGTATTGTCTATCATGCTCCCTAGTTCCACACCAGCATTAATATCCATATATCTACTAACAGTCTGTTCAAAGCAGTCTCAACTCTTCTTGTCATGTTCCTCAAAATTCTTCCAACCTCCATCCACTGTCCAATTCAAAAGCCATTTCTGCGTTTCTAGGTATTTGTTAAAGTAACACACCTACTTCCAAGTGTCTAGAAAAGCCTACAATGTCTACTCGCTGACAGCTCACTTGAATACGCTAATAAGAGATTTGAAATTCAACTTTCTCCAGTGGCTCTGGTGATTTCAAGAAAGTGAATTTACCTTGCTAGAGGTTTTAATACTGGGCATGCTACCAGAAATGCCACAGGTTAGACATGTTGCTCCCATCACCACAGAGAAACCTGTGTTATGAGTTAGAAGATCATTCCTAAGTCTTCCCCTCAAAATAGGAAACCTTTCTTCTTCACACTTATGGAAAACAAATTGGATATACATAAATATCAGTCAGTCTCAGTTCAAAAGATTACCAGGGATAAACTACATTTTCACAGGAGCAAAATCATCTTCCTAAGGGAATAATTTATTGAAAACAATGAATTTTTTAAATGAGAGGGCATTGCTCTGTTTTGGATTAACAGTATAGGGGGGAAAGTTAACCAAACCTTATAAAGTTATTTGAAATTTTATTCTCATTGCTTCTATTTATCAATTAGGTGGAGTGCTTATAGGTGCTCATACATAAACAACCACCATTTGGGTTTTGGTTTATAATAGTCTTCCAAACTATAGAGGTTTATATTAGGAGAGAAATGAAACATCCAGAAGAGATAAAAAATACTTTCACATGTGCCACATAGTGTTTTCCTTAATTGGGAGTTCTTTTCCTGAATTCTCTTTATGGCCACAGTCACTGTAACTTTTAAAATTTATGATCATCTCAAAAAAGATTATGTAACAATGAGCAGTTAGACAACCATGTATGAGGTCAGTTGCTTTGCATGATGTCTGTAATCAAAAAGTTTGAAGTGTCTGCTTACCAATGAAGAATGTTTCCACTGAAAAGAAAAAAAAAAAGGACAGAAATTTCAGAGATTAAAAATGATTGCCAAATGCCGAGTGATTGCTTTCTGCACAAGTGTCCTGGAGCTAGGGTGGCCTCTTCATCAACAAACGCAAACAGTTTCGTCTCCTCAGCAGACAAATTTGAAGAACAGAGGGGAGAACAGGTAGAGGGATGATGTAGTAGAGTGGTGGTGGACTGACTCTGGAATCAGACTTCTGATACCCAAATCCTGGCTCCACAACTTCCTAGGGATGTGACTCTGGATAAATTATTTAATCTCCATGCTCAAATTTCTTTATTTGTGCAACGGGTGTAATAACCTCATAGGGTTGTTATAAGAATTGCATGAGTTTTTAATTGTAACATGCCTGACACGCAGTAAGTGCTGTGTACATGTTTGTGACATAAATAATAAAATTAACATCTTGGAGATGAAAGTGTGATTGCTAAGGAGGGGGAAAAGGTAATAGCAGGACTAGAATATAAAGTCAAAGAAAGCTCTGAGAAATAAAGTAAAAGAGTTACAGCACATTCATAATACATGGTACCATTTGCAGGGGAGGGAAAGACTATTTCAATAAGATAGATGTATGTATGCAAACTCATAGATTTGGCAGGATACTACCTCCTTGGAAGGTATGGGAATTGAGAGAAACGATCAAGGGAACCTCAGCATAATTTTTAGTATTTGAATTTTTACTGTGAAAATGTATCCCTGTGCTAATTATGAAATCGAAAACAAATAATTTTTTTTTGAAAGACAACATTTAAAAATAAAGCGCCCAGGAAGCAGTGAGAAAGTTGTTGCTGGCTCTACCATCTGGAGTCAAGGGAATTTACAGAAGAGATGTCATCAGAACTGAATCTTAAAGGAGGCAATGCCTGAAGCAAGGAGACATGCTGCAGACATGGCTTAACAAAATGATGCATTTGAGGAATGATGAGAATTTATACCAACAGTTCGGGTTTGTGTGGTTGGGTGGGGAGAGGAAGGGAGGAATGGGTATAAGATCAGGTTGCAAGGATGGGTTTAGGGTCCATTGCAAAGGGCACAAATACCACACAGAGCGAGATGAACTTGGTGTAGACAAATGTTTCAGCCACCTAAGGGACATGATCACGAAAGAAGTATCACAAAAGGAGTATCCTCATGCACTGCAGGGATAAGGAGTGACGGCTTAAGACAAGAATGGAGTTGACCAAGGAATACAGAGCCTATAGCTGGGTCCTCACAGCATTTTGGAGCTCAGAATCAGCAGTACCTTAGCCAGCTGTGCTCATGGAGTTGAAATGAGCCAGTGATGTTTTTTATTTTTTGTCTAGCCAGGTTGGGTTGAGTTTTCTGTTCAAACTGACTCTGAATGAAAAGAATTCAAAGTGTCCCTAATGATTAGCACTGGGAACAGAGAGACTGTTCTTAGTCTCATGGCAAGGAGTGAGGACAAAAGATGTCCTTAGCCGCTGTCGCCCCTCTTAGGGAGGGGCAGCCGTTCCTTCTTGATTTGCTAAGTTAGCCGAATCTAAGGCTTTAAGCCCCTGGAAGGGGTGGGCTATACCAGTCACGTCCAGACTTTAGGATTTCACAGATTTCACACATTTGGGAATTTCATAGATTTCAGTGACAAAATTACAAAGAAAAACCTTAGTGTTCAAATTAGAATCACCAAGTTTTAGTTTTGTTAATTCAAAAACTTTAAAAGCAAATAAACCAAAACCAAAACCACTACCTTCTACCATCATCATCATATCATAAAAGAAATAACATTTGGCTACACACTCACGGAAAAATGATAACTTTAGAATAAAAGATAGCCCTTTAAAATGAATACTTTTAGCTTCATTGAAAGACACTACGTTGTACTCACTTTTCTCACTTTGTCTCAAATACATGAAAACCTTTTACCAGTAACACCAATCATGTAAGTGGCCTAGTGCAGAATACTGTGCCCTCTCGAGTGTCCCCAGCCCTCAGATCTCATGCACACCCCCAGGACAAGGAAAGTCTGGACAACACAGGGTCCTAGGTGGCCCCAGCAAGAAGAAGAAGGATCCTAAGCCTAGTAGGAAGACTGAAGATCTCAGGGGAAGGCCCACGCAGGCAGGGATAATCTGGCAAGGGAAGCCACCGGGAGACAGTGGTGCTCAGGCAGGCTTGAGGAAAATCTCCCATTCCCAGGAGCTGCTGAGCCCAGCTGACCTTCTTCTGGGTCTACCACCTGAGTAGCGACCCCAGGAACCGTGAGCACACACTGGCTGCAACACTGGGTCTGGGGGAGGTGCTAAGAGAGACTTGGGACTGTGACCAGCAGGTCCCCTTCCAGAGCAGTAGCAGCCTCCTTGGGAATTCATCGACAGAGACTGGGGCCATGGCCGTGGGCTGCTCTGATGGGGGTATCCTGCTGTAAGGAGCAGTAGCTCATTTAGCTCAGCTCAAGTAGGGGGAAGGTGTTAGCCTAAGGGCGCCTGGATGGAATTCTCTCTCTACCACATCCCCTTCCTGAGGCAGGTACTTACCTGCCCATCCCATTGAGCTGGGTTAGTAGAAGGGAGTCTTTAACGAGTCACTCTGTTAGCAGAAATACACACTGTAGTTGTGCAGTCAGTATTAGCTTTAGAATTTGTCTGAGGGATCTGAACATCCCTAACCCTCCCCTCCACACACACACACACACACACACACACACACACACACACACACACCTTAAAGGGAGTCTGGATGGAACCAGCTGGCTGAGAGCCAGGACCTGGGGCAGGATAGGAGGATAACAAGACTGAGGGGAGATGGAGGAGAATGAAAAAAGCAAAAACGAAGACTGGGGAAGCAGGGCTCCCAATGGCAAATCGAGACGGGCCATGGATTGACAGGAGACCCAATGGATAAAGAAAAAGGTTCTTTGCACCCTCTTGGGCTCTCACCATGTACACAAAGTGTGCACACAGATTCCCACAAGAGCACACATATTTCCCGTAGGCTCTGACTTTCCACACTTTCGACATTAAGGCTAAGTTAACGGCTACATAAAGACACACAGGGCCCATCCAGAAAGCCAAGGATTTAAAGCGCTCGCAATCCCAGCACAACCAGTCTTCATGATAGTCAAGAGCCAGTGAGAGATTTGAGGGCGTCCCTGGGCCCTCAGCAAATTGAAATCCTCAGCCTTTATTCTTCCACCTCCTCGCCGCCCTTACCAACTCATACATTTTTTTCACCTACATCCCACCCAAGTTGCTGAGAAACCCGAGATCTGAGCAGCAATGAACATCTGCCCCAAGCCCATGAGCTCTAGCCAGTCTGCCAACCAACTGACCTAGCCCTTGAGCTAGATGTCTACCAGGGCAGAGAACTGTAGAGGTGGTCGCCTGGGATGTAGACACTGTGAGTGCTGCCCTTGCCTTTAGGTGTGGCAGGGCAGGCAACCCTGATGGACGTATCAGGTCCGGCTCGCAGAGGAGCAGTTCTGTCTCCAGAGTGGAGCCTGAAGCACCTTTGTGTCATCCCACCCGCCACATACACACCCAATTCCAGTTTGTTTGCTTGTTTGTTTTTAATTTATTTAGGCGAGGCAACCCTTGGTAGACCTCACAGACCGCGAGGACCTTGTCGGTTTACAATCTTTCACTTTTTTATTTTTTATGCCTACAGCACCTGGAGGTGGTCTCCCATCCAAGTACTAACCAGGCCTGACCCTGCTCAGCTTTCGAGATCAGACAGGATCGGGCTTGTTCAGGCTAGCACGGCCGAAGACCAGTTCCAGCTCTCGAACCTTAGATCTCTGAGGTCAAATGAGGCTGAGTGACCTAAGATCCCACAAGCCCAGGCTCCTGGGGCCCAGATCTCCCCACCGCCACATCAGAGAAGCCCGAGAATGCGTGCCAAGTCATATGCACTAGGTCGTTTATTGTCACATTACCCACGGGACAGGGGTGGGATGAGGAAGGGAGCCCTCAGGCAGAGAAGTGAAGTGGGGCAGGGCCAGGGGGGCAGATGGGAAACATCTATTTTCCAGATTCTGCCTTTCTTCCCAGCAGGTGATGATGGGGCTTGGCCACCAGCAGGACTCCCTTAGATGCAAGCGCAGTGCTGTGTGAGCAGGTTGGGCACTGTCTCATACTTGAAAGAGTAGCCTCCATCTGAGGTGGTGCGGACACGTAGGGGCTTCATGGTCCCTGGGAGAGCAGCACAGCAGGGCTGGGCCCCTGGCAACAGAGAAAGGGGCTGGACAGGGGTAGGGGAACCTCAGGGACTGGCAGAGGCAAGTCTGATTGGGTGGGCAGCCCACAGCCACCGTGACAGTAGTGGAAGATGAAACTGGGAGGGTGTACGATCCACTGGTCCCAGCCCAGCTCCTGGAAGGAGATGTTGAGGGCCGCTCTGTGGCAGTGAGCGTGGGCAGCAGGTTCCTCTGGAGGCCTCTGCAGCAGGCGCAGAGCAGCGGGAGACCAAGGCCAGGGCAGCGGGGGAGTCGAGCGCCGGGCTCTTTCCCCTCTGCTGGCCGGCTTGGCCCGAGTGTGGGCCACCAGGAAGGGCGTGGTCTCCGGCCGGGCCGAGCAGGAACAGAGAGGACAGCGCAACAGGAGCACCAGCACAGGGTGGGTCAGCAGAGGGAGAGCAGAGGCACCCATGTGCAGCACAGCCCAGCGAGGAGGTGCCTGGCCCAATGACATGGGCACAGCCATAGGACCCCTGGATGACAGGGCCAGCAGGCCTAGCAGGGGCCCAGAGCTATTGGAGGATGCTGTGGCCTGTCTGTCCAGTCCCGTGTAGAACCACAGCTGAGCCGAAGTCACCTGGCGGCTGCGTGTATGCTGGGAAGGCCGGAACATATATGTGAAGAGGCCCTCCTCAGCCTCCTGGGCCAGCTCTCCCACAGCCGGCTGGTCCTCACAGCTGGCCCCTGCAGGAGACAGAGGGAAGGGAGAGGGCAGCCCTGACTGGCAGAACCTGGGACCCCTCCTTCTTCACAGCGGGAAGTGGCTGCCACGCAGGAGTCTGCCAAGCACGCCACTGAATGCTCTGCCAGACTCAGGACTCTCCCCAGTCTTGGGAGAACTGACAGAGGCTCTGCATTTATATTTCACCATTAAAAGACTTTTTAAAAATGCGAGACATTGCCAACTTCTCTCTACAGTGGCTTTACCAATTAATGCTCCCATCGGGAATGGGTAAGAGGGTCTGCCACTCTAACTTCACCAACACTTGGAATTGTTAGTTAGACTTGATCTTTTGGTTCATCTGATACTGTGAAAGGGCACCTTAAATGGTGTGTATGCAGTCATTTGTTATATTACTCTTTGTATCTTTTTACATTTCAGAAATAGTACACAAATTTTTAAAATAATTCCATTTTTAAAAAGACAGGTTAACACCAAAAAGGAGGAAGAGGAGTAGGGAAAGGATACAGCTCAGGGTAAAGGACAAGGCTTTCTAAGAAAGTGCAGCTGGCATCCTTACTCTGACAGGCACACACTACACTAAACAAACACGGACCAGCACAGCGAAGGACTGGCAGTTACATGGATTATCTCATGGATAACCTCACAACCGATCCGTTTTGCAGGTAAGGAAACTGAGGGTTAGACTGCTAAGTGGCCAGGCTGGGATTCTGCCTGATCCCAAAGCCTCACTTACTCACTGGCCACAGGGGACTGGAGTGCAGGGAGGCAGAGTTCCTCTCCAGGAGAAAGGTGGGCCGAATTATAAGGAAGTCCACACAGAGGAGGCCTTTACTCATTGGGTTAGTGGAACATGTGGGGTGAGAAAGGAATCAAGAGAAGTTAGACTATTTTCCCAGAAGCTTCCAACTGATCTTTCTCTCGCATCCTTGATATATTCTCAAATCTCAGCTACTTGGGGCTAAAGGAACAAAGTTTGGAGCAGGAAGCAGAGGCAGAGGTAGGCGGAAAGGTGGCAGGAAGGGGCCCATGCCCAGATATCTGACTCTAGAGACCTTAGCCTCCCAGGCAAATTATCTCCCACCCGAATGCCCCCTATGGACCATGCACTCAAATGCACTCCTCCCTGAATCCTGAGAGGTAGGCTTATTTTCCCATATTATAGATGTGAGGAAACAGAGGCTTCACACGAGGCTTAGTAATTGTCCATTGTTGCAAGAGCCATCGAGTGTTCAGTCTGAGATTCAAACCCAGATCTGCCGGCTTCCAAGCCCATGCTATACTATGCTGCTTCTCAAAGTTGCCAGTTCCCCATCATTACCTGTAGCTGGGAAAAGGATGGCCTGGGAGACATCCCCCTCCGCAGGCTCAGAGCCCCTGCGCATGAAGCCCCCCACAGCAATTGTCTTCGGAGCAGACGCCTGACTCCAGGATTCCCACCTTTTCAGTCGTCACTGCAGGGGGTCCCAAGGCATCCAAGAACAGGGCCTTCACCTTGCCAGGACAAGTTCCCGGTCCAGCTCTGGCCCATGGCAGCTATGAACCCTCTGTGAGACCACCAGCAAGAGGAGCAGCACTGGCAGCTGGGCAACATAGCTCACCTGTCTCTGCCAGTGGTGAACCCCCGTGCCCCTGTCAGGGTTCTGCCCAGGGCTTCCCCACTTCTCCCTCGCGCATCCCACTACTGCCCTCTTCCCTTCGCATCCCGGTCTTCCCCCAGGCCTGCCCACGCCTGCAGTCTGAGTCGCCCCTGCCCATGCATTGAGACCTCCATCTCTGACGCATTGTCTGTGGCCCTGAGCCTTATCTCCCACTCCCGCCAGGAATGTGGGGAGAGGGCTGGTGTTTTCCACCCCAAGTGACCTGACCCCACACATACAACCCCGTCTCCCTGTGTGTGTGTGTGTGCGCACACACACACATACACGCGCGCGCACACACTACACGCGCACACACATACAGAGTCACATCAGCATCCAGCATAGAAGTGACATCAGATAGGACAGGAGGCTGGGAGCTGGGGCCTGCCAGCTCCTAAAAGTGATTCGTTAGGGAGACAGATCGCACCAGACATGCTGGTGCCCCTTGCAAACAAGCAGCTGCTAGACTAGTCAAGGATTGAGGTTTGGGCTAGAACTGGGGCTAGTGCTGGGGGCAGGTGGTCCCGCTTGCTCTAAACTTAGACTGGAGGGGCCAGTCTGGGCTCTTGTCCTCCAGCTGTGTCATCAGAGAATATTTTTGGGATTGGCAGCTGCAGGCGCCTCTGCCACTCAGGCCCAAGCCTGGCTTGCGTCTGGGGACCTGGCGGCTGGAGGTGGGAGGGAGGAGGGAAAGAGGCCCAGGCTGTGGGAGGGGGCTGGGAAGAGGCTCTTAGGAGCAGGAAGCTAGGCCGCGGGCAGAGGAGGCTGCGGGGCCCCTAGCTGTAAAGGCAAACAGGAAGGACTGCCCCCTGAGCTCTGGGCTGCGGGCCTGGGAATCGCCGCCGCCACTGCAGAGCTGCAGCTCCGGGCCCAGGGTAAGGAGGGAAGTCGAGAGCGGGCGGCCAGGGGAGAGCTCCGCGGATCCCCACGCCGGGTCCCCCGACGCGCCCCGCCTCCCGGGCGCCAGGCCTCGGCGCGCCCGCCGCCCGCCCTTCCCCCCGCGCGGCTGCGGGTCGTCTGCGGCCGCCGCGATGAAGGCGGGCTCGGGCGATCAGGGCAGCCCCCCGTGCTTCCTGCGCTTCCCGCGGCCTGTGCGGGTGGTAAGTGGCGCCGAAGCCGAGCTCAAATGCGTGGTCCTGGGCGAGCCGCCGCCCATTGTCGTGTGGGAGAAGGGCGGGCAGCAGCTGGCGGCCTCGGAGCGCCTGAGCTTCCCGGCCGACGGCGCCGAGCACGGCCTGCTGCTGAGCGGCGCGCTGCCCACCGACGCGGGGTCTACGTGTGCCGCGCCCGCAACGCAGCCGGGGAGGCCTACGCGGCGGCTGCCGTCACGGTGCTGGAGCCGCCGACCCCCGAGCCCGAGCCCCAGCCCGCTGAGCGCCCGCTGCCGCCGCCGGGGGCTGGGAGAGGCGCCCGTGTTCCTGACGGGGCCCCAGTCGCAGTGGGTACTGCGGGGAGCCGAGGTGCTGCTGACATGCCAGGTGGGGGGCCTTCCCGCGCCCGTGCTGTACTGGGAGAAGGACGGGATGGCCCTGGACGAAGTGTGGGACAGCAGCCACTTCGTGCTCGAGCCGGGCCGCGCCGAGGGCGGCCGGGGCGCGAGCCTGGCACTGCGCATCCTGGCGGCGCGGCTGCCCGACTCTGGCGTGTACGTGTGCCACGCCCGCAACGCGCATGGCCACGCGCAGGCCGGCGCGCTGCTCCAGGTGCACCAGCCCCGCGAGAGCCCGCCGCAGGACCCCGACGAGGCCCCCAAGCCTGTGGTGGAGCCGGTCAAGTGCGCGCCCAAGACCTTCTGGGTGAACGAGGGCAAGCACGCCAAGTTCCGCTGCTACGTGATGGGCAAACCCGAGCCTGAGATCGAATGGCACTGGGAGGGCCGCCCTCTGCTCCCCGACCGTCGCCGCCTCATGTACCGCGACCGCGACGGCGGCTTCGTGCTCAAGGTGCTCTACTGCCAGGCCAAGGACCGTGGGCTCTATGTGTGCGCCGCCCGCAACTCAGCGGGCCAGACGCTCAGCGCCGTGCAGCTGCACGTTAAAGGTACGGTGGCGCCCCGCCCAGGCCCTCCGAACTCCAGCCCGGCTCCGCCCCTGCGCTGCACCGAAGACGGTGGGGGGAGGGGAGGAGGAGAATTAAGATCCCATTTCCTGCCCGCCAACCTCTTCCCAGGGATTCGGGTTGAGTAGGTCTCCAGGGTACCCAGGAACTTCTTAGCAAACTCCGCGAGTGATTCTGAACAGATGGTGGAAAACCTTTCTTTGATTAACGGCTTTAAGGAGTGCTGGATGGACGAACAGAGAGGAGTCTAGAACTCTTCTAGTCCAGTGGTTTTCAACCTTTGTTATTTTACTTCCGCTCCGCCAATGGAAATGCTATCTGAGCCCCCAATATAAGAAAGAGCAAAGCATCGTTTTATGGCTGTAAATTTCTAAGTCCGGATTTATAAAGCCAGTCAATGAGAACAAGGGAGTTTTATTGAATACATGCATTGTAAATGGAAGCCGAGTACCTCATCCGGTCTGTGGGATAGGCCTAGGCAGGCATCACGTTGAGAAACTCTTAATTCACACCAAAGGTAAACTTGAGGGATAAAAACCACCCGATTTTTGACTATCCTTTCTTAGAATGCGCTTCCCAGGTTTGCAAGAAGAGGAAGGTGAATGAGAGAACATTTGTATTTCAAAGTTGAGTCACCAACAATATCTAATAAATGCTCATAAATAGAGAACAAGGGGAAGCACCCCGAACTCACACTGAAAGTTAAAGCTCTTCATAATAGGAATTCATCACAACTCGCAGGGTTATATCTTTACTAGTTGTTGCCCAGCTTTTTCCCTCGGAGGCAAAAAAGTTGGCAGATCTCCTGAGCCTGGCCTGGCACACATTCAAGCATGTGGCACCTGTGCCACAGTGGCGGCCTCGTGGGACTGGTGATATGCATACTCTGGCCAAGCGGGCAGCTCTCTAACTCCAGCAGGAGGAAAATGCCCTGTGGGAAGGCAGACCTTCCCAGACCTACATGGCAAATGTGCTTTTCCAGCCGCCCAGGTGAACCCCCGGGTCATTTCCTGCACCGTGCTTTCTTTTGTGAATCGCAGTTTTGAAAATGCTTATATACTTTTAAAAGGAAATTCAACTCAGACCCTTGTAGAATGTGTGCAGTGCTTCTGAGGGGTCCCAGGGAATGGTTTGAAAATTCACTGATGTGGTCCAAGCCCTTCTGTCCCTTTCCTCACTTTGCAGATAAGGACACTGAGGCCCAGGATCACTAAAATGGCCTTGCTCAAGGCGATGTAGCTAGTGAGTGCCAGGGTCAGCGGAGAATTTAGGCCATTTGGCTTCGCTTCTGGAGGTTTTCCTCTGATTCCACAGTGATTACTGGGGCCAGGAGAAAAGCAAACAGCGTGAGCTAACCTGGATTTATTTAGGCAGTTGACGATGCCAGGAGACGTCTTTCTCCAGGTCCGACCCTCTCCAGAGCCTTCTCTGATCTTTCTACTTTCCATAGAGCCCCGTCTCCGCTTCTCAAGGCCCCTGCAGGACGTGGAGGGCCGGGAGCATGGGATTGCCGTGCTGGAGTGCAAAGTACCCAACTCCCGCATCCCGACGGCCTGGTTCCGGGAGGACCAACGGCTGCTGCCCTGCCGAAAGTATGAACAGATTGAGGAGGGCACCGTCAGGCGCCTCATCATCCACAGGCTGAAGGCGGATGACGATGGCGTCTACCTGTGCGAGATGCGAGGCCGGGTGCGCACTGTGGCCAACGTGACAGTCAAAGGTCAGCTGGCCAGCGGGAGGAGGCCAAGGCCGAGGCAGGCAGGTGCCCCGACCCCAGGCTGATGGACTCCCATTCGCGTCTCAGGGCCCATTGTGAAGCGGCTGCCCCGGAAGCTGGATGTGCTGGAGGGCGAGAACGCAGTGCTGCTGGTAGAGACGCAAGAGGCTGGAGTCGAGGGGCGCTGGAGCCGTGATGGCGAGGACCTGCCAACCACGTGCCAGAGCAGCTCCGGCCACATGCATGCCCTGGTCCTTCCGGGTGTCACCCGAGAAGATGCTGGCGAGGTCACCTTTAGCCTGGGCAACTCCCGTACCACCACTCTTCTCAGAGTCAAATGTGAGGGCAAGAAAGCCCTTGGGCAGACTCCTCAAGGGCTGGACAGGAAGGCCAGGGCAGGAGGGTGGTGACCAGATGCCAGAGTGCGGGTTGGCGAAGTGAACTTAAGGTGGGAGGTCAATGGGAGGCTGGAGCAGGGCTCGAATACAAACTCCGTTTTTGCCTCAGGTGTCAAGCACAATCCCCCAGGACCCCCTGTGTTGGCAGAGATGTTCAAGGGCCAGAAGAACACAGTCCTGCTGACCTGGAAGCCTCCTGAGCCAATTCCTGAGACCCCCTTTATCTATCGGCTAGAGCGGCAGGAAGTGGGCTCAGAAGACTGGATCCAGTGCTTTAGCATTGAGAAGGCTGGAGCCGTGGAAGTGCCGGGAGACTGTGTGCCCTCCGAGGGCGACTACCGCTTCCGCGTCTGCACGGTCAGCGAGCACGGCCGCAGTCCCCACGTTGTGTTCAATGGGTCTGCTCACCTCGGTGAGTCAGTCCCCAGACCCGGCCTGTCAGTGGCTCTGTTCCAAGTCGCGCCCCCTCTTCCCTTTCGCAGCCCTTGGTCTCTGTCCTCTTAAACGCCTTCCTCTGGTGAACCTCTGCCCTCTGCCATCCCTGTGGTCCTGATGGTTGCACTCTGTCCCCGTCTCAGTGCCCACAGCTCGCCTGGTGGCAGGTCTGGAGGATGTGCAGGTATATGACGGGGAAGATGCCGTCTTCTCCCTTGATCTCTCCACCATCATCCAGGGCACCTGGTTCCTTAATGGGGAGGAGCTCAAGAGTACTGAGCCAGAAGGCCAGGTGGAACCTGGGGCCCTGCGGTACCGTGTGGAGCACAAGGGCCTACAGCACCGACTCATCCTTCAAGGCGTCAAGCACCAGGACAGCGGGGCCCTGGTTGGCTTTAGCTGCCCAGGTGTGCAGGACTCAGCAGCCCTCACCATCCAAGGTTGGTGCCGGGTGGGATCAGGGTGGGCACACAGGGCCAAGACACAAATCCTGTTGCAAAAATGAAGCAGATGCTGTTCCCACTTCTCACATCTGGCCCAAGAGCGTAAAGAACATCCATGTTGAGCTCAGATAGAGGATTCAGTGGTCCAGAAGGCCAGCTTCCTCCCACATGCATTGTGCACGGGACCCTTTGTTAATTCATCAGCATCGTATCCAAAATCTCTGGAGTGCTTTGTGGCTTATAAAATGCTGTTACGTTTGTCATTTCAGAGGCACAGATCCTGGCCCCTAGGTTCCTAGCTTCCTGCCCTGTTATAGAATCACTAACATCGTCATAGTTATTTCCTGCGTGCTAGGCACAGTTCTAATCACTTTACATATATTAATTAACACAATGTTCTCAGTAGCCCTATAAGGTAGGTCCTGTGTCATCCTATTTTACAGATGGGGAAATTGAGGCACGGAGATTAAGTAACCTGTCCAAAGAAAATCACAGAGCTAATGAGTAGTGGCACTGGAGTGTGAAGCTAGGCAGTCTGGCTCTAGAATCACACTCTGTCACCTGTGGAGACAGGGGAAGACAGAGTGCCTGAAAAAGACAGTTCTCTGTGGAGGCCTGAAAGTTTAGGGAGCATGCTGGGATTTGCCATCTCATAATCACTGGAGATTATTAGGCCAATCAAGGAATTCCTTGGTGCCCACGCACAGGGTCTTAGGCAGTCAGCTGACAGCATCACAGGAAGAAGGCAAAGTCAGACATAGTCAGCAGCCAGAGCAGTGATTCCAAAATGCGACCTAGATCACTGACATCAGAGTCACCTGGGTCGTAATGCAGACTCCCAGGCCCTTATACAGCTGGGGAGGGCCTGTCGAAGATCTGCATTTTTAGCAGGCTCCCTAGGAATTCTTATGCACACTGAAACCACTGCTCTTAGGAGCTGGCATGTAAGCCCAAACCAATTTTTTAAAAGTCAGAAAAAAAAAAAGAACAAACAAAAAGCCTCTAACAAATGCATGTGGACAGCAGTTGTCTGGACTGATGTTCCCACCGCCCTGTACTGAGCACATTCACCAGGGGGCGAGGGGTGCTTCTCCCAGGCAGAGCAGGATGAGTGCTGCTGTATGTGACCACGCTTCTCCCCACGCAGAGAGCCCAGTGCACATCCTGAGCCCCCAGGACAAGGTGTCATTGACCTTCACGACCTCGGAGCAGGTGGTGCTGACGTGTGAGCTCTCCAGGGTGGATTTCCCAGCGAGCTGGTACAAAGATGGGCAGAAGGTGGACGAGAGTGAGTCGCTGGTGGTGAAGATGGATGGGCGCAAACACCGCCTGATCCTGCCTGCGGCCGAAGTCCGAGACAGCGGCGAGTTTGAGTGCAGGACAGAAGGGGTCTCAGCCTTCTTCAGTGTCACCATCCAAGGTCAGGAAACATGGCAACCTAGGCTCCTCCAGTCAAGGCGGACTCTGAGGGCCATGCAAGTCCTGCCTCCTGGTCTGCTTGTGTGAGGGGAGTCTCTTCCCGGGAGATCCTGGTGGGCCAGGGAATGTGTTTTCAGATCACTCTGCGCTGGCTTCTTAATCCTCGCATGCAGCAGCACCTTCAAACACTGGCCCGCTGCATACTCTCTGCTAAATTCAACTAAGGAAGGAGAGCAGGAGCTGACATTTATTAGGCATCTGCTCGCTAAGTACTGTGCCAGATGCTTCAGGTATACACTTTAATTTAATTTCACAAATAGATGAGGGGCAGTATATCTCCAGTTCACAGATTAAGAAACTGAGGCTTAGAGAGGTTATGTAACTTGCCCATCGTCACACAGCCAGCAAACACCCAAGCTGGGTTCACACTCAGGGCTGTGTTTATCCCACTGCCCCAGGTGGCCAGAGTCTAAGGGAAGCATTAAATGCAGTGGTCCAGGGGTTCTCAGAAGCCAGTCCTTGTTCTGGCTGCTTCAGAACTCCTGTGGAAACGGTTATAAGTGCATGCGCCCAGGTTCCCCAGACCGCCAGAGTCAATCCATAGGCCAGGGCTTGGGGATTCACTCTGGGAAAGCCGCTGGAGACCACTGACCCAGCGCATCTCACTTTAAGTGGAAATCCTGTTTCAACGCCATTGCCAGAATGTCCTCTAGCCCCTGCCTGAATGCACCCAGTGACAGGAAGCGCACTGCCCGTAGGAAGCAGCTCTCCTTCTTTGGCACCCCTAAGTCATTCCCACCTTCTTCCCCACCTGGGACCAGTGCCCCAGAGGCTTCTTTGTAAAAGCAGCAAGCCTGGCCTTGATGTGACCTGTGGTAGTTGACCTCCTCTCTGCCTAGAGGAAGCCTCTCTGTGTCTCCCTTCTCCCTCCCTCCCTCCATGTCCCAACCTAGTGACCTCTGATCCTCTGGGGACTTACCAAACACTCCAGCACCGCAATCTCTCATGCCCCACCTGCCACACCCACAGTATCCCATGCCATTACCCCAGAACCCCCTGCTTGGCATGGTCTTAACCCTCCCCGTGTCCTCTAGAGGGGAGACAACGTCCTGGGCAAGTGGCCAGTGTGGACGCATGTCTCCTGTGGACGGGTATCTGTGTGACCCTTTCTTTGCTCCTCCCCAGACCCCCCAGTGCACATCCTGAACCCCCGGGAGCATGTGTTCGTGCATGCCATAACCTCTGAGTGTGTCATGCTGACCTGTGAGGTGGACCGAGAGGATGCCCCTGTGCGCTGGTACAAGGATGGACAGGAGGTGGAGGCGAGTGACTTCGTGGTGCTGGAGAACGAGGGACCCCATCACCGCCTGGTGCTGCCTGCTGCCCAGCCCCCCAATGGGGGCGAGTTTCAGTGTGTCGCTGGAGAGGAGCGTGCCTGCTTCACCGTCACCATTACAGGTGGGGGTCCAGTCAGGCCCGTGGGACAAGAGAAGGTACCTCCTGCCCCTGTTTGGGAAGCTGTCACACTCTAACTTCTGGGCCACTGTTTCCAGCCCCTGCCTTCCTTCCCCAACTGATCACATGCCCCGCTTTTCTCCCCACCCATGGTCTGCACCCCGAGGCTCAGTCACGCAGGAAACACATCGTCAGTAAAGCGCTGGTCATAGCTGCACAGGTCACGGGGAAGCCCTGCCTTCTCCAGTCTCCTGGAGACTCCTGCCAAGGGGAACGTGAGGGGAGGCAGTGCTACCATAGGGCAGGGTCTGGAGCGGGTGGGCACTGGAGGGGCCAGGAGATCTGAGGCCTGCGGGAGACCCCTGCTCCATCTGGACACCCGACCCTTCTCTCCCCTGTTTCACCCTTCATACTGTCCCTGTCCCAGCCTAGAGAGTGTGGAATGTTCTGCAGCTGAGGCTGACACCGTGGCCCCCACTGTGCCCCGATGTGCTTGGTGACGGGTTTTGTCCTCAGCCGTGACTGACTCTCTGAGCAGCTATGAGCCACAATCCAAGGGAGGGCCCTCTTATTCAATGTGTGGCGCGTTTTCCAGGAGCAGGGCAGGCGCGGATCAGGCAGAGCAGCAGAGCCCATCGGTCTCAGCCCCTGATGCCTGGCCATGCCGTCCCTGTCCTGCAGATGTCTCCTCGTGGATCGTGTACCCCAGTGGCAAGGTCTACGTGGCCGCCGTGCGCCTAGAGCGCGTGGTGCTGACCTGCGAGCTGTGCCGGCCCTGGGCCGAGGTGCGCTGGACCAAGGACGGCGAAGAGGTGGCAGAGAGTCCGGCCCTGCTCCTGCAGAAGGAGACACCATCCGCCGCCTGGTGCTGCCCGCCGTCCAGCTCGAGGACTCCGGCGAGTACTTGTGTGAAATCGATGATGAGTCAGCCTCCTTCACCGTCACTGTCACAGGTGCGGGCCTACCCAAGCTGCCCGGGGTCCCCAGAGAACAATCCTGAGCCCTCGGAGGAGCTGGCCACGTAGCCCCTAGCTAGCACACTGGGGAGGAGGGAGGTGGGGCTGTGGGTGCATGTGCCAGGGCTCTCTGCTCAGAAGAGCTTGGGGCCCCTATTCGAGCGAGCAGCCTCCTCCCCGGCACCTGAGGCCAGGAATAGCTATGCTCCACCGGCTCATTTACTGAGCACATTTGTCTGCCAGGCAGGTAACGAGTGTGCAGTGCAGACCTGGCCCCTGTTCTCAGAGAGCTGCCAGTCTAGCTGGGGCAGCTGCTGTTAACCAGGGGTCACAAATGAGCAGCCCCCAGGGCCCCATGCAGCCTACAGACATGTTTTGTTTGGCCTGCAGAGTCTTACCAAAATCAGGACAGTTCAAATAACAATCCGGAGTTATGCGTCCTCTTGAAAAAGCCGAAGACCCGGCGGCTCTGGTCTCGCTTCCCCCCATGGCGACGAACAGCTGGTGCTGAGTAGCAGCTGACCCATAAGACGGGGCCCACATTCCCTTCCCACCCTTCCCACCCTTCCTTTCTGCTTCTCCCCAGACCTCTTCAGCCACCGACCTTACTACCTGGCCCCTGTGGGCATTTGAGTTTGCGCCCCTATGTTAAATCAATAAACATGCAAATAAATGTACAGTGACCCTTCATGACACGTACTATGAGGGACGAGGGCAGAGGGCTCAGGAGAACAAAGCAGGAGAGTCAGGGAGGGCCTCACAGAAAGTCACCATGCCACCTGGGCTGGGCTCCGGATGCAGACAGACATACCTGCCTCCCTCCTGGAGCTCACAGCCTGGCAGGAAGACCAGACACTGTAGAGCAGCGGCCCCCAACTCTTTTGGCACCAGGGACCGGTGCTCCTATGAGAATCTAATGCCTGATGATCTGAGGTGGAGCTGAGGTGGTGATACTGGTGCCGGGAGCGGCTGCAAATACAGATGAAGCTTCACTCACTGGCCCGCTGATCACCTCTTGCTGTGCAGCCCGATTCCTAGCAGGACATGGACCGGTACCCATCTGTGGCCCTGGGATTGGGAACCCCCGCTGTACAGGGTCTTAAAAGAGTGTGGGCTATTAAGTGTTATATAGAATACAGTGGGAGCCAAGGCTAGGGGGCTGCAAACCTGGCTGGCAGACAGGAAGTACCTTCAAAACAGATACTTGGAGCAGAAGCAGTTAGCCGAGCAGGGGTCAGGGTTTGGACTGAGTTTGGGGGAGAATGTTCAAAGCAGGAAAAGCACAGGTCATCTGTGGAAGTGATGGTCCCTCAGTGCTGGAAGTTTTGGGACTGCAGCTCACAGTACCATTCCCAGTGCGCAGGTGTTGAGGGGTGGAGGTATCGAGGTGTCATAGGGCCTAAGAAGTTTTGGGTGGCACAGAAGAACCCCACTGTCTGCATCGGAGCAACCACCGCTGCTGGCACGGCCTTATTGCGCCCTCCCCGTCCCTGCCCTAGGAATAATGCCTCGGCTTAGGCTGAGCTGCTTAGGGCCCCTCTCCCCTGCACCCCAAATAGTACACCCTGGCACACACAAGCCCACAAAGTCAAAGAGGCCTTTTTGCACATGTTTTGTCCTATAGTGAGTCCCATCAAGCTCTCGCACCCCAAGCCCTGGCCAGAAATAATGGCCGCAGCTATACACATGCCAGCCCACATTTGACCTCACAAAACACCAGATTCTTCGCAAGGAAGTTCACACACCTTGGCTGTAGACCGGGGAGAATCAAGTCTAATGACAGGCTGAGGTCTCAGCTGTGCAGGCACCCCAGACGTCACTCCACCCTGTCCTCACCCCACTGCCCCCATGTCCTCCCCCCCCTCGGACAGCCACACTCTGCAGTCAACTAGCTTTCCGGGCCCTAGAGAATCAGCCTGCATCCTCTAGACTCTCAGAACAAGCCCAAGCAGGGAGGTGGATTGCAGAGGCAGAGGGGACTGAGTGTGTGCTAGCAGCAGGCGGGCCCAAGCTTCCGCCTCTGCAAAAAGTGAGATGGGGAAGCTAGCAGTTCCTCAGCCCAGCCACAAGGGGGCCGAATGCTAAAGGAGCACTAAAGAGTCCAGGAGACAAGATTCTAGGAGACCCCCAGGGCGCATTGTCCTGTGGGCAGGCTCTGGCTCAGTGCACCGCTTGTCTTCTCCGTATTGACATAGTTTTCTCTCTGTGGAGGAGTAACCACTTGGAGCAGTTGGAGACAAACTCCCAGAATCAGTCAGCGTTTAGTGTCCCTGGGGAACTCTCAGACAGGTGTTGGCAACTCCTATGCACAAATGCAAAAGCCATTACTGAGTTCCGGCAAGCCTTGGCTGGGACTCCCTCCCGCGGCTTGCAGAGTCCGAGCCTCCCTTTAATAGATGGTAACCCGTCCTCCTGCTCTGGAGCAGGTGTAGCCAACTGTGACCTTAAGGAAGTTGCTTAATCACTCTGTGCCTCAGTTTCCTCACCTGAAAAACAGGGATAAAACAATGCCTACCTTCTAGGAGGCTTAAATGCGTAAAGTGCTTAAGACTGTTCCTGGATTTGGGGAAGCGTATATTAAGTATTTGCTATTACAAATCCACTGTCCCTTATCCACGATACTGAAATCCAAAAATCTCTGATAATCAAAAGTTTGGTATTCAAAGTCATTTTAGTAAACCTGAATTAACTGCTGTAAATCTATTGGTACTTTTTAACTATTCCCTTAAAGTGAATATATCCCTCTATGTTGTGCTGAAGAATTGTTAATGTGATTGATTATGGGGGTGGCCCGAGTGGGGGCCAGGGGAGCTGGGTATGTGATGTGTGATAAATGCACCATTTCTGGAATCTGAAGCATTCTGGATTTGGTCACACCGCTGGCCGCAGGGATTTCAGAGAACAGATTGTAGACCTGAGTCCTTGTTGTATCCTCATTACTCTTATTATTGTGGGTGACAGGGACTTCATGCTGCCAGATGGCTGCAGGGAGGCTGATGGTAAGTTTGTGACAGCTGTGGTTGCCCCCACTCTGCAGAGCCCCCGGTGCGCATCATATACCCCCGGGATGAGGTGACCTTGATCGCCGTGAGCTTGGAGTGTGTGGTGCTGAGGTGTGAGCTGTCGAGGGAGGATGCCCCAGTGCGCTGGTACAAGGATGGGCTGGAGGTGGAGGAGAGTGAGGCTCTGGTACTGGAGAGTGACGGGCCCCGCCGCCGCTTGGTGCTGCCCGCTGCCCAGCCCGAGGACGGGGGCGAGTTCGTGTGCGATGCCGGAGATGACTCAGCCTTCTTCACTGTCACTGTCACAGGTGGGCAGTCTCTGCAGCACTCTGGAAAGCTAAGGAGGCAGGAGGTTGAGGGACAGATATCTAAACCTCCCATTTCCTGTGTCTTAGGGGCCCCTTCCGGGCCCACACAACCTTCCCCTTCTCTAGCCTCCTCTTCTCCCCCAGCCTCCTTATTCTCAGCCATCAGACAGCCCTGGCTGACTCAAATGGGTCAGGACAGTGACCAGGGGCCTGGTGGAGAGAGTCCAGCAATTAGCACCACTCTTCATTCATTTATTCAACAAATACTTGTTGAGCAACTACTATGTACTCAGCACTGTTTTAGATGCTGACAGGTAGAGTAGTGAACCAGTAAGAAAATCTCCTGTCTTCACAGAGCTTGCATTCCCATGAGGGTAGACAAATAACAAGTAAGTAAAATAGATGCTTTATCAGGTGGTATAAGTGCATCAGAGGCAAAGCTGGGACGGGGGTAGGAAGAAGGGGGTAGAGTAGGAAGGGGTGCATTGGGGTCAGACAGATCTGGGCTACCTCTTTCTGTCCATGTGACCTTGAACAAGTCACTTTCCTTTAAAGAGACCTCAGGTCCTCATCTGTAAAGTGAAGCCAGCAGCAGTACCCCTCTAGGGAGTGTCAGGAGTGGGAGAAAGGAGCCACGATGCGCTTAGCACAGCGCCTGGCACCCAGTAAGTGCCCAGGAATTGTAGCTGGCACCCCTCCCAAGAGCTGCGCTGTGAAGGGGAAGGGCTGAGAAGCCCCTCAGCAGGTGAGACTGAGCCTACGTGCCCCTCTCTCTGTGACCCACCAGCCCCACCAGAGAGGATCGTGCGCCCGGCAGCCCGCTCCCTGGACCTGCAGTTTGGGGCCCCAGGGCGAGTGGAGCTGCGCTGTGAGGTGGCCCCTGCTGGGTCCCAGGTACGCTGGTACAAAGATGGGCTGGAGGTAGAAGCATCGGATGCCCTGCAGCTGGGTGCTGAGGGGCCCATTCGCACCCTGACCCTGCCCCACGCCCAGCCCGAGGACGCTGGGGAATATGTGTGTGAGACCCATGATGAAGCTGTCACCTTCAATGTCAGCCTGGCTGGTGGGTGCTCCTGGCAAGCCTGGGTGGGGGAGGTGGGAGCAAGCCTGAGCTGATCTTCTCCTCTCTCTGTCCAGAGCCCCCAGTCCAGTTCCTTGCCCCAGAGGCAGCCCCCGGCCCACTCTGTGTGGCCCCTGGGGAGCCGGTGGTGCTGAGCTGTGAACTGTCGCGGGCTGGTGCCCCTGTCTTCTGGAGCCACAATGGGAGGCCGGTGCAGGAGGGCGAGGGCTTGGAGCTGCGCGCCGAGGGCCCCCACCGCATCCTCTGCATCCAGGCTGCAGAGGCAGCCCATGCAGGCCGCTACGCCTGTCAGTGTGAGGGGGCTCCGGGAGCCCCCAGCTTCAGCTTCACTGTGCAAGTGGCTGGTGAGTACGGCCTGGCAGGAAGCCTGAGAGTCGCACCCCAAACCCGTGAGTCTCCCTGCTTCTCGAGCACGCCTGTCCACTCCTCGTCCCACCTCTCTCAATACCTTTCCCCGTCTTGCCTCCCACTGCCCTCCTTATAGCCCTCAAGCCGCTTTCTCCCAGTGACCCCAGCTCTGCCCCCACAGAGTCCCCCGTGCGGGTGGTGGCCCCGAGGTGGCCCAGACGAGGGTGTGCAGCACCCCAGGTGGGGACCTAGAGCTGGTGGTGCACCTCTCCGGGCCGGGGGCCACTGTGCGCTGGTACAAGGATGGGGAGCGACTGGTGAGCCAGGGGCGGGTGCAGCTGGAGCAGGCCGGGGCGAGGCAGGTGCTGCGGGTGCGGGGGCACGGAGCAGGGACGCTGGGGAGTACCTGTGCGACGCACCCCAGGACAGCCGCATCTTCCTCGTCAGTGTGGAAGGTAACAGCGCACCCCTCACACTCTTTGGCCCCTGGCCCCCAAGGTCCATACCTCCCACACCATGCTGGAGACCCCTAATTCCACACCCCATCTGGCTGCCTCTGGCTCCAACTAATTCATGCACAACTGTTCCTTAGCGAGGGCCTCAGGTCCCCTTGTCCTGGAACCCTCGAATAAGAGGAGGCACAGCACAGTGGTTAAAAGCAGGGCCCCTCGAGTGACCCACCCAGGTTCCAATCTGGATTCGGCTTCCCATAGTTGTGTGACACTGCAAGTAGTAGCTAATCTCTCTGAGCCCCAGCTCTGAAGGGTGGGGGTAGGGCTTATCGCATAGGGCCATTGTGACAGTTAAATGAGATCGATAGGGTCCATAATAAATGACTTATTATTATCATTAGGGAGTCAGAGAGGTGGGGTGCCAGGCCAGCATTTAGAGAAGCTGGCCGAGAGTGGCAGGGAGTTGGCATCTAACCCTTTGGGACACCCCTGTGGCTGATATACAGTAGGCCTCAAAAAAGGTCTGTTAAATAACTGGGGGTGAGGGCCTGGACCCTCTGAGGGGATGAATGGGAGGGATGGGGAAAGACCCGCCTGACCTCACCACCTGACCGCCTCCCCCAGAACCGCCACTGGTGAAGCTGGTCTCAGAGCTGACACCACTAACTGTCCATGAGGGCGATGATGCCACATTCCGGTGTGAAGTCTCCCCTCCAGACGCCGATGTCACCTGGCTGCGCAATGGGGCCGTTGTCACACCAGGGCCCCAGCTAGAGATGGCCCAGAATGGCCCAAGCCGAACACTGACTGTACGAGATTGCCGGCTCGAGGACGCAGGGACCGTGACTGCCCGAGCAGGGGGCACAGCCACAAGTGCCCGGCTCCACGTTCGAGGTTTGGTCCTGGTGGGGAAGAAACGGTCTTGTTCCCTGGATCTTCTCTCCCAGTCCCAGCGCTAGCAGCCTTACCCTTGTGTCCAGGGACAGACCCGTGAGAAGGAGCAGGGGGGTCAGCCTCCAGGCTCCATGATAATCATCTCCCTTCCTCCCCAGAAATGGAGTTGCTGTTCCTTCGGCGGCTGCAGGATATGCGGGTGGAAGAAGGCCAGGACGTGTGCCTCGAAGTGGAAACAGGCCGAGTGGGTGCGGCAGGGGCCGTGCGCTGGGTGCGAGGTGGGGAGCCCCTACCCCACGACTCTCGCCTGTCCATGGCCCAGGATGGCCACGTCTACCGTCTCTTCATCCACGGCGTCGTACTGGCTGACCAGGGCACCTACGGCTGCGAGAGCCACCACGATCGAACGTTGGCCAGGCTCAGTGTAAGGCGTGAGTGTCCCATCCTCTCCTAACATGTTGCCTGCCCCATGGCACAGCCTTTCTGGGCTGGCCCAGGGCTCCTCAGATACCCACCAAAGTGCCTGTCACTGGTGAGGCAAGTCAGTCCTGGGTGACCTCCAGGAGTGTGACCTGCAGCGGCCTGCCCAAAGCGGAACTTTTCTTTTTCTGTTTTCTATTCATTCAGAAGTCCACGTGGATTTTGCATTCCATTTCATACGTCCAAGTTGGCTTTGCTATCAACATAAATATTACACTCCAGAAAGACTTGCAGTGTTTATCCTTTAGTTGCACGCCCCAGGATACATGGGCCCATTTCAGAATCAGAGACGGCTGGCAAATAGCACTCCCACCCCAACGCTGGCGCCCTCCATTACTGTGTGACCTCATGCAATTATTTAACCTCTCTGAGCCAAATCTTCTTAAAAATGGGACTGATCCTTACTTCAGGCGTCTTTGGGAACATTAAGATAACATGAAAAATGCCCACACAGAGCTGGGTAAATGGTTCTTGTTGGTGTTACATAGTCTCTTCTAATTTATTTCACTCATCTAATCATAATAAACCCATGTGTCTCAAAGCTATTCACCTTGTACAATTAGGGAAACTAAGGCCCAGAGAGGTCAAGCAGTTTGCAAAAAGTCACACCGCTCACAAACTATATGGCAGAGCTAGGGTCCAATGCTGGTATGTCTGACTCCAAATCCTGTGGTCCTTCCAGTTTCACAGCATCCCCACCCAGACTCCTCAGTTCTCTAACCACACCTCACTCCTTCATGTGTCCCCTCTTCTAACCCCAATGACCACTTCTCTACCCCAAATCTGGCGAGCTGTGCTCCCTTCTTCCCACACCCTGGTTCTGAGTTTTGTTTAATAGGTCCTTATGAGGTCGGGTGTTAGGGGTGGTGCAGGTAGGGCCAAGAGAAGCATGAGCCCACCCAAACCTGTGCTCAGAGCTGGAAGCCTCATCCTTCCTCTCTCCCCATCTCCCCCCTCCAGCAAGGCAGCTAAGGGTGCTGCAGCCTCTGAAGGATGTGACCGTCATCGAGGGGGGCAGCGCCACCTTCCAACTGGAGCTATCCCAGGATGGCGTGACTGGGGAATGGGCCCGGGGTGGAGTCCGGCTGCACCCAGGGCCCCAGTGCCACATTCATGCAGAGGGCCACACTCACCACCTGGTACTCAGTGGCTTGGGCCTGGCCGACTCAGGCTGCATCTCCTTCACTACGGACTCCCTGCGCTGTGCAGCCAGACTCACTGTGAGAGGTGTGGCCTCTGGGACCGCTGCTACCTGCTGACCAGCCTGCGTGTGACTCTACTGATCCCACTACCTGTGTGGCCCCCACTGACCATGCCTGCCCCAGTGTGCCCCTCATTGACCTCTCTGCCAGTGTGTGAGTTCCCTGAATGTTTGGCCCTGTGTGGCACCAGTGACTGCCCTGCCTGAACGTGGCTTCACTGACCCTCCAGTCCCTGTGAACCGCTGACTGTGCCACTGTGAACATGCCTATGCCAGCGTGGTCTCTGTTGTCTGCCTGCCTGACCATGGCCCCACTGACCACGCTGAGTGTGGCCTCACTGACCATGCCCGCCTGCCGTGTCCTTCCCTGCCTGCCCGAGTGTGCCCTTCTGACCACCCAAGTCCCAATGACCCACTGTTTGTGCCTAAGGATGACTCCACTAGCAACTTTGCTTCGGTGTCCCCATTTTTAGCCTAGTGTATTCCCCACTGATGACACCTGCTTAGAGCCTCCCCCATTGCTCCTCTGAATCCACTGTGTCCCCCACTGTCCAGTGTCTCCTGTTCATTCTAGCCATGTGTGGCATCCACTGGCCATACCTGTCTGTGGGTGACTCCACTGGCATCTCTGCTCCGGCTCCCCACCATGCCCCTCCAGCACCAGCATGTCCCCCACTGACCACCTTAAAGGGTTACTGGCAGCTGGCTACTCCTGCCTCATTGATCTCTGTAACCCCCTTGTGTCCTCCGCTGGCCAGCATCCCCCACTGACCATTTGTCCCAGCACATCCCCCACTCACACTAGTGGCTTCCACTAATCACCTTATCAGAACGTGTCCACCACTAATGCCTTGTGCCCACGTGTGTTCTCCCTGTCCCTGTGAGCTGGGTCCCCATCCTGCCCTTAGCCCTTCTCTCTCTGCACTGTCCTCCTTTTCCCACTCCCAGAGGCCCCAGTGACCATTGTGCAAGGGCCACAGGACCTTGAGGTGACCGAGGGCGACACAGCTTCGTTCGAGTGCGAGCTTTCCCAGGCCTTGGCTGATGTCACCTGGGAGAAGGTCAGAGCCCAGCGCCATCCCAGACCACTTTGGCACCATAATAATAATGCTAATAATGATAACAAAACAACTAATACTCACTGAGCAGATGTTCCTGGCACTGTACTCAGATTTACATTTAATCCTTTAATCGTTACAGCAACCCTTTGAGGTAAATCTTGTTATCTCCATGTTAGCTATAAGGAGACTGAGGCTCCATGGGGTGAGAATTGCCCAGGGGCAGACAAAAGGGTGGGGCCCATATTTGAATACAGGTTTGCCAGAACTCCAGAATCCAAGCTCGTGGCCAGGGCTATGGGTACGTGAAGCTGGGCTTCCCACGCCTGCGGCGCCCCTTCTCAGCCTTAACATTCCTAAAGAGTGACATTTTCCCAGTGAGGCTCCTAGCACAGCCCTCAGGCTCAGGACGGCCCAACCCCAGCTGGGGGACACAGACAGGCATCACCGCGTCTAGAAATCGCTTGACATCAACAGAGGGCGCCGCCGCCTCTGTGGGCTGCGGTCACCGGTGCACAGCCGGATTCACCCCAACTCTCTGCCACCCCCGCCGCTTAGGACGGGCGCCGGCTCATCCCCAGCCCTCGGCTCAGGCTCCAGGCCCTCGGCACGCGGCGCCTTCTCCAGCTGCGGCGCTGCAGCCCCTTGGACGCCGGGAACTACAGCTGCGCGGTGGGGACTGCCGTGCCGGACCCGTGCGCCTGACAGTGCGCGGTGGGTACGGGGCACTACTACGGGGGCCACTGATGTGAACTCAGGGACTGCAGACCCGCCTTCTCCACAGACCGACTCTAGAGCTTCTTGGGAGAGGGGCGAGGCGTGGGCGTGGTCTGCGGCCTCCACCCCGCCCCGCCTCACGCCCCCGACTCCGCCCCAGAGCGCGTGGTGTCTGTGCTCTCCGAGCTCCAGTCGGTGCGCGCCCGCGAAGGCGACGGCGCCACGTTCGAGTGCACCGTGTCAGAGGTCGAGATCACCGGGAGCTGGAAGCTCGGAGGCCGCCCACTGAGACCCGGAGGCCGCGTACGCATCCGACAGGAAGGTCTGGCAGACTCCTTCCACTCTGGCTCCTTGCTGCTCCGCCCCCGGCTCACAGAGACCCCACCCCACTAAGATAGGCCCCGCCTCCTACTAGAATGGGCCCGCCCCACGGCCCAACGAGCCTCTGTTTTTCTGCGGCCCCCAGTGCTGAGCCCTCGGTCCTGGCCCGCTCCTCTTCCACCTTCGCATCCCAGTTCTGCCCACCCCAGCACATTTATCGGGTCCGAACCGACCCAGGGATCTACTCCGGCCCTACCCTCATCCCCGAACCTTCCCCAGAGGAAGCTCTGGCCTCGCTAGCGCACCCGTCCCCCCTCAGGGAAGAAACATATTCTGGTGCTGAGCGAGCTGCGCACGGAGGAAGCCGGTGAGGTCCACTTCCAGGCGGGACCCGCCCAGTCCGTGGCTGAGCTGGAGGTGGAGGGTGAGCAACTGCGGGGGAACCCCCAGGAGTGGGCATCACCTTCCCTGGGAACGGCAGGCTAGCGGCTTGGTCCTAGGAACCCTGCATCCCTCACCTCCCTTCCTCAAGGGGCTCTCCTGGGGCAGGTCATAGAGGGCAGTGCATTTCCTGAGGAGATGAGGATTGGGGGTACGGAGGAACGGGCTGGTGGCATAGAGATCTGAGACCAGGAGTCGAGGCTGCAGGGGCAGGGAAGATGCATTTCTCCTCCTGGGGGCCCTGCGTGTCCCTATTAACTTAAGCCCTCGTTCTCCACCCCTAGCACTGCCTCTCCAGATGTGCCGCCGCCCCCCTCGCGAGAAGACGGTCCTAGTCGGCCGCCGGGCCGTGCTGGAGGTGACTGTGTCCCGCTCGGGGGCCACGTGTGCTGGTTGCGGGACGGGGTCAAGCTGTGCCCGGGAGACAAGTATGAGCTGCGCAGCCATGGCCCCCCCACAGCCTGGTCATCCATGACGTGCGACCTGAGGACCAGGGCGCCTATTGCTGCCAGGCCGGCCAGGACAGCGCGCACACACGGCTGCTGGTAGAGGGTGAGTGAAGCCTACTGGGCAGAGGTTAGAGTGGCAGGCCAGCTGGCCAGGCAGGAGGGGTCGCCTAGGAGCAGGTGGGTGGGCTGAGACACACCTACCTGAAGGTTTTCCTGGAAGAAGGGATAGCAAGTTGGTTCTGGGATGTGTTGAAGGTAGGGAGTAGGGAGGCCAGAGACATCACCTAGGCTGAGGCGAGGAGGGAGCTGTGTTCTCAACAGGAACTACTTGGTTTAGGGCAGCTGTTGCCACCTTTCTATGCCCCTTCCTGTCCCAGCTCTCCTCACTCCCACCTCCGTCTGGACCATGTTTGTCTCTCCTGAATGCCTCAGTTGTACCCGAGTTCCTCTCTTTCCCAACTACTGGCTCCTGGTCTGTGCTCCCCAACTACTCCTCACTCCCCTCTTGCCCTCTGCCCCGCCAGCTTCTGCCCATCTCAGTGAGTTCAGCATCAGCCTGGGGAGAGGGCTCCAGAGCTAGTCTCATTTCTTTCCTCTTTCATGAAGGAGATGCCCCACCTTCCACTCGAGTTTCTGAGTTCCCTTCAGGTGCCTTGCTCCACTCCTAACCGACTCCCACTTTCCCACTCCCCCGGATAACCCCAACGAAGGCCCAGAAAGGGTGAGGCAGAGGGTGAGGGCCCTGCTCCTGTGTGGATACTCAGGCTCTGCCAGGGGAGGAAGGTGGTACCCATTCTCTCCCCTGCCCCATGCGGAGTCATTCCTCTGCAGGTAGCTAGGAGGACCGAACCAGGCCAGGCGGGTGCCCTCGGACAACTTGGAAGGCTCGTGTCTTTCTCCTGGGCAGGGGCGGGGTCACAGGGGAACCAGAGCTGTTGGGAAACAATAAAAGTGCTGCGGCCCCTCTCGCTGGCTCTCTGTGTGATGGAGGAAGACAGAACTGGCCTGGAGCCCCTGTGTAGTGAGTGACACAGGAGACCAAGAGCGACAGTGCTTCTAATCGGGCCCATGGAAGTGCCAGCTACTGAAGACCACCATTCCTGGCAGAAGCCACACAGTTTGGCACGTTTATAAAAGATGTAAAACAGGGTGGGGTGGGGGGAGACAGAAGCATGAGGTGTCCAGGATGGCATGACAGACACCAGACATGCACCATGCATTTAAGTCCACTCCCCCCAGCTCCCTCCCCAATCCACCCCAGAACAGCACCCCTAACCCCATCCTCTGCCACTGCCCTCAGGCTGGTGGCTTTGCAGAGGGCAGGGGACCAGGGTGAGGGGTGCTGCAGTTCGCCCCATGGACAAGGACAAGAAGCCTTAGATGAGTCTGGTTGAGAGGCAGAGCAATGGGGGAAGAAGGCAGACCTCCTCCACTTAGACATGCAGGAGAGTGGCCCATGGAACCCCAGCAGGGGGAGGAGGTGGGGCCAACCTTGCAGAAGCCCTACCAATCAGAAATCTAAGGCAAGTGTCCCATTGTCCCCTCTAAGCCCACCCTTCCACACACACACACACACACACACACACACACAGGTGACACACTCACAACCCTGAGCACACCCACTTCCCTCAGGAGCCCCTTGGGAGCTTGGGAGGGGGCTTTCTCTCAGGCCAGGCTTAGCCCAAGACAGGTCCTCCCTTCTAGCAGCCAGGCCAGTCTTCTCCAGGGTGGGGGAGGAACACCCACAGGCAGACTGGGTGGTGGCCCAGAAGGCCTCCCCAAGCTGACAGAGCTGTTGGCTGCAGAGTCCAGGCAGGCAGGAGCAGCTCTACTGCTATACCCGCACAGGGGGCCCTGAGCAGGCTGTCAGTGGTCCCTGGGACCCATATTCATAGTCCGTGTCTGTGGGGGAGGCCATGAAGGAGCTCAGGGAGCTCCCTGTCTGCCGATCCCGGAAACTCTGGATATAGCTCTGTGGGAGAGTAAACACAGGTGTGAGTATGGCTGCAGACCCTGCCCTGAGAGCCACCTTGGGCAAACATGCTCTCCCTGCACCCTCACCAGCCTGAGCCATCGCAGATTGAGGAAGGCTGAGGACCTCACCACACCACAGTCCACAGCCCTGAAAGCCTACCCTGTACCATCCCTCATTAAAATTAATCCTCAGACACCTTTCCCCCCATCCTAGACCTGGGGCCAACAGGCTCCTGATGCAAGGGTTACAAACTGTGGACAAGCAATAGCTCCTCTAGACAATGCCCAGACCCTGGGGAAAGCCCAGTCCTGACCTGGACAGACTCTACAACATTCCCCTCTCCCGATTTGGACTGGAGGGGCTCAGGGTGCTCACCGGGGAGAGGACATCTCCATTGAAGCGTTTGATGGGCACTGGCCTGCGCCGATAAGCAGGGTCAGGGGGCCTAGGCCTTGGAGGAGCCCGGGGGCCTCTGGAAGGAGCCCGGGGGCCTCTTCTTGCGCCGCTTCTCCTTGCGCTCTTCCTGCTGCCGAATCCGCATCAGCTGCACACGCCGCCGCTGCCGGCTGATGACCACTGTGACCGGACGGGCAGAGAAGGGTCTCAGAGGCCCACGTGCCTCCTCTCCTCCTTTCCTACCTAGGGCTCCAGGCTTCTTCCCTTGTCTATAACCTCTCCCTCCTTTTCTTTCCTGGTCTCACACCTCCAAATGGGATTTCCATTGTTCTTTCCCGCCAAAGGTCTTTATAGAAGATTCCTAGACTTCCAAAGTATCCCTCCCCAGCTGTGAGTTATCCTCCCAACCCTGAGCCCTGGGTGACTGGCCGAGACCAGCCTTTATCACCTCTCTGCTGGACAACCACAGCCCCGCCTCACTGGTTCCCCTTCCACGCTTCCCTTCCCCAGTGCTCTCTACACTCGGCAGCCAAAATGAGCATTCCAAATGCTAATTGGATCATATCCTCCCTGCTGTAAGTGTCTAACAGTATCTCACTGCCCTTCTAATAAAATCCAGAGTTCTCATCATGGCCTCAGCCACCACACTCCAGCCCCACTTCTTCAACAAGCCAAGCTTGTTCCTTCTCAGGCCCTGCCCTTGCTACCCCCTCTTCCCTAGCTTTGCCTGGCTGGCCCCTTATCCTTCAGCACTCTGCTTAAATGCCACCTCTTCCACGTGGCCTTCCTGGAGCACCCTGTCTACAATAGCCTCTATAGGCCAGTCTTTCATATTACCCTACATCTCTCTTTCATATCACTCCACATAACTGTCTTCCCCAACCCAAATGTAACCCTCTAAAGGTAGAGACCTCTTCTGTGCTCTGCTGTATCGCCAGTGTCTGGAATGGGCTCCGCACAGAGCTCCTGCTCCATACCTTCTTGTGGAACGAATGGTGCCACTGAGACCCTATCTTCCCACACACCCTGAGCGAATCACCTCTCTAATAACCCCATGGAAGCCGCCCACTGCTGGTGTGTACAGCTTGTTCCCCTACTCCCCAATCACTCGGCCCCTTCCCACATCAATTCTCTCATGCCCACCCTGGCTTGGTCCCGTCTCACCTTCCGTGTGGGAGTCCCCCTCAGCTGTCACCCGCCACTGCACCAGAACGCCCATCAGGCTGAGCAGGGGCCAAAGTGCCAACAGGGCCCAGCTCCGCCAGCAGAGTGGGGGCACGGGGGCGGCTCGCAGCCGCTCCATCGCATAGCGTCCCAGCAGCAGCAGCTCAGCAAAGTAGTCAGCGGCGGTGGCAATGAGCGCGGCACCGGTCACGGCAGTGGCCAGGGTGGTGAGTGGGCGGGGCCAGCGCAGCGTGAGCAGGGCACAGAGCAGGCCGCCCCCCAGCAGCAGCCCCAGTGGGCCCCACACGGAGGCCGGCTGGTAGTAGGGTGCAGAGCCCAGCAGGGCGGCAGCAGCGAGCAGGAGTCCCAGCAGCAGCCCACCAGGAAGAGGCCCACGCTGCGCACCAGCATGGCCACCAGCCCGCAGAGCAAACCGATGCCCAGCGCGATGCCCGCACTCGCCCCGGCACTCAGCTGCGTCTCCAGCACCCTCTCTCGGTAGCACAGCAGGAAGATGACCACAGAGCCAAACAGCAACCCAGTGAGGAAGAGCACTGCCTTGAAGCAGCGGTAACCTGGAGGGGAACAGGGGCTAGTGAGGGGCCAACGTGAGGTCACTGAACTAGAGGCAAGAGGTCAGAGGGGTCAGGGACATAAAATTACAGGGGAACCAGAGGCAGGGCACTAAGATCAGAGATTCGAGGGTCATTGGGGTGCTGAGGGAACCAGCGAGGGGGCCAAGGTAGGTGAGAGAGATAGGTCATTGGGAGTTATTTGGAAAATAGACAGTCATTGAGATGAGTATTGGGTCTTTGAGGGTCAGAGGACTCAGAGGTAGGTCACTGGAGTCAAGAATGAATCAGTGATAGGGGCATTGAGGTCTTTGGGATCATAGGGATCAGAGAGATAGGTCACTTGGGTCATAAGGGGATCAGCAGTAGAGTCATTGGGGTCTGTGGGGAGGGATTGTTCAGAGAGGTGAGGTATTTGGAAATCAGAAAGAATTTGAGAGATGAAAGTCATAGGTTCAGAAAGATGGGGTCTTGGGGGGGGGTTAAGGGCTTCAGAGACATGACACCGTTAAAGGCTACAAAGAGAACAGGGAAGCAGGGTTGTTCGGGACTGGTTCCAGGACATGAGGTCTTTGCAGGTCAGGGGGATTGACAGACGTGGAATCATTGAGAGTATTAAATCATTCAGAGAGAGGGTAATATTGAGGCCAGAGAAATGGGATTACTGAGAACATAGTGGGGGAGGGACAATAAGGCAATGGGATCCTGGGGATCAGAGAGTTGGAGAAATGGAGTCAGAGGGATGAAATGTGATGAGATAACTGGAGGTAGGGCAAGGGTCACTAGGGTTTACAAAGGGTCATAGGGAGTCAAAGAGGATTATAGGGTGAAATAGCAGTTGTGAAATTTCAGGGAAATGGAGGTTATAGGGCCTTTGGACCCATTAAGGGTACCTGGAAGGGTGAGGGACTTGTAGATCCTGAACAGTTGGGAAGATGGAGATCATGGGGTTAGGAAGAGCCAAAGAGAAAGGTCAAAGAGGAGATTCAGTTCTAGGATTGAGGGGAAGCATCAGAATCCAGGAGGTTCTGGGGTTAGAAAGAGGAGTAGGGGATACACAAGGGCTCAGAGTCTAAGAGACAGGGAGTAGGGACATCCAAGAGGGGTAGGGTGCCGGGGAAGCCCAGGAGAGGGAATGTCAGGATGCACTGAGCAACTGCAGAGGGAGTGGATATGGATAGGGGAGGGAGTGAGGCGACATAGATTCCATGGAGGCCCAGAATGTGTCCTGAACCCTTAGAGGGGCACTTCTTCTGCCCACTCTGCAATTGTTCAGCCAAGAGTTTGGGGTGGGAGGAAAGGACCATCTGGCTTCCACTCCTGCCTACTGCCCAGCCATTCTAGGGGGAGGTGTAGAGGCATCAGAGCACAAGTCTCACCCCACCTCTGCCCAGCATAGAACTCAGACCTCCAAGCTTCCTTTGTGTTTCTTCTAGTTACTTATAATACTCCTTCTGGAGGCTTTTCTTGAGCCCCCAGCCCATCGAGCTCCCTTCTCTGAAGTTCTGTATCTCTTGCTGTAGAATCACTGGACACTTATTCCACTAGACCATCTGGTATCTTTCTGCAAATTAGAAAAAGATGTGCCTTCTTCTAGGTAAAGCAGCCTTGTGCCAAGGGCTGGAGTTTGGCAAGTGGAGCATGTGCTGGATTTTAGGTCCCACTTGCCTATTCAACTGAACTCCCATGTGTAGTACCCATCCTGTTCAGCTGTTCACAGGGGCCCTAATTACTGGACCCTGCCTTATAGGTGACATCCATGTGTGTGACTATCATCTAGCCTCCTCTACAGTTGACCCTTGAACAACACAAATTTGAACTTTGTGAGTCTACTTATAAACAGATTTCTCTTTCAGTAAATATACAGTCATCCCTCTGTATCCCTGGGTTTCACATCCACAGATTCAACCAACTGCATATCAAAAACAGTATTTTGGATCTATGGTTGGGAATCTGCAAATGCCAAGGGTGAACAAGTTATATGTGGATTTTTAACTGCACCCCAAACCCCAGTGTTGTTCAAGGGTCAACTGTAACATGTATCACAGGTGTGAATGTTTCAGAAGTCTGTTCCCCATCTATGCCCTGTGGTGAGGGACCACGTTTAATCACACTGCTAAATGTTTTCAGTGCCTAGCTAGCACAGTGACTGAAACACATCTTCACCACAATAGCTGTTATTTATTGCGTCCCTACTTATTCTCACAATAACCCTATGTGAGGTAAATATCATTGTTCCCACTCTTCAGATAAGAAAACAGGCTCAGGCAGGCTATTGTGCCCAAGGCATCACAATTAGTAAGGTACAGAACCAGGTTCAAATTGAAGCATGCCAAATTCAAAAACCTGTGTTCTCTAGGATCTAAAGTCCAAATGGTCTATGAAGATGTGGGAAGAAAGAAAAGAAAGAAAGAAAGAAAGAAAGAAAGAGAAAGAAAGAAAGAAAGAAAGAAAGAAAGAAAGAAAGAAAAAGAGAAAAGATAGTTATTTGTGGTGAAATTCTGTAGATTTGGGGTGCCTAAGAAAAATAACTTAGGGAAACAATGGGGAGCCCAGGTGAGGGATGAGATAGGGGGTCTCACCAAAGAAGCAGTAGACGACTCCAAACAGACAGCACATGATGCAGACGAGGGCCGGCAGTGCCTGGTACTTGCGCTCCAGGGGCTGTTCGCAGGGTGCACCCCAGAAGACATCATCTGGCTCAGGGGGCAGCAGCTGAAACCGCAGTGTCGCCACAGTGCCGGGCATAGTGCTGGGAATGGAAGGGAGTCACCCTCCCAGGTCAGCCTGACAGAGAGGAAGTTGGAGTCAAGGAGGAGCCCTGGGTCTCCACCAGGATGAGGCAAGAATGGGAGTGGGAAACTAGGCAAGGACACAGTGGACAAAGGAGTGGTGCCCACATCAGGGAGCTCCGGGAGCATCCCTAAAGTGGAGGGCGGAAAAAGACAAAGAGAACAAAAGTGCTTGGCTAGAGGGGGCCTGGATGAAGAAGTTAAAAGGAGAACTGGGTTGGGGGAGATGAGGGTAGTGTGCTGCTGGTGAGGAGGCAGCCAGGAGACTCATCTGTGGGCGGTTAAATCTGGGATTGTCCGAAATCTACCTGGGCTAAAGGCGACCTGAGCGTCTGAACGAAAGAGGTTATGCAGGGCCCGAAGGGGCCGGGGTTGCGGGGCACCAGAGGCCTCAGCTGACTGGGGTCCGAGAAGTCCGACGTGCGAGGAAGGGGGCTGCTGGGCCGGAGGGACCTGTCTCTTCGTGGCGGCGTCGCCACTCCGCCTCCAACACCGGCTGGCACTCCAGTCCCGCGGCGTCTGGAGACTCGGGCTGGGCCTGGGGAAGGGAAAGGAGCAGGAGCAGGGGCTCGGGCTGCCCCAGAGCAGCGGCCCCATGCCCTGATGCCGCCCGCGGCCTTTGGTGCTGATGGACAGCTCCGGTCTCAGCACCTGACGTCACTCAGGACGCACCATCCAGGCAGGGGCGGGCTGCTTCTGACGTCACCCGGGACGCACCAACCACGCCGGGGGGAGGTAGGGGACTCCGCCCCGGCGTCTTCTTCTCAGGCACTGAGGAGGGGGCACTTCCGGGGGTCCTTCCCTTTAACCTCCCCCTTCTCCTCCCTCTCCGTGGCTGGAGCCCGAGACCCCACCCCGGGGGCGGGGCTCTCTCAGTGACACGTCGGACAGCGGCGGCAGCGGCGGAGGCTCCAACGCCGAGAGCAGGGACCCTGAGCGGTCCAGAGCGGTCCAGAGCGGCGGCCGGAGGGGAATTGGAGAGCGGCGCAGGGGATTCGGGTCGGGCCGCGGGCTCTGCTCGGCGGGGAGAGAGCGGGCCCGCTAGCTTGGCCCGGGCCCTCCGGATCCGCCCCCTCCTCGGTCCCGCCCCCTCCGAGCCTCCTCTGGCTGCTCCCGGGCTGCTCCCCGGCCCGGGGCCCGCGGTCCCGGCGCCATGCGGGCATCGCTGCTGCTGTCTGTGCTGCGGCCGGCGGGGCCCGTGGCCGTGGGCATCTCCCTGGGCTTCACTCTGAGCCTGCTCAGCGTCACCTGGGTGGAGGAGCCGTGCGGCCCAGGGCCGCCCCAACCCGGAGATTCCGAGCTGCCACTGCGCGGCAACACCAACGCAGCGCGCCGGCCCAACTCAGTGCAGCCCGGAGCCGAGCGCGAGAGGCCCGGGGCCGGCGCCGGCGCCGGAGAGAACTGGGAGCCGCGTGTCTTGCCTTACCACCCTGCACAGCCTGGCCAGGCCGCCAAAAAGGCCGTCAGGTAGGGATCGGCCCCGCCAGCCCCACCTCCTGCGCACTAGCCGCGACAGGCACGCTGGGGAGGCCGCCGGGGACTCCGGAAGGAAGGGACTGGCCGGCCAGGAAGTCTTTGGAGCCTGATAACTTCCGATGGCCCGCTTCCCCCGGAGCTGCGGAGGCCGTCTGAGGCCCACTCTGGGCTCCGTTCGGGCCTGGGCTGAACTTGCCCTCCTCTATGCTGAAACTGGCTCGACCCCATGGTCCCCAAAGGGCCTCTTAGCTCCCTGGCTGGGCTGTCGGGTTTAGAGAAATGATTGATATGTAGGGTAGGTTTGTAGAGAAAGGGAAAGAGAAAAGAGAGAACTAGGATTTACCTGTATCTCTTGTTCCTGGGTGGAACACTTCAGGGTGAGATTTGTGGGGGACGAGTGATGTAGCCATCCCATTAATGGCGCTGCCAATGAGTTGAAATAATTTCTCCTAAGTAACACTGAGTTCAAATTCCAGTTCTGCAACTTACCTTCTGTGTTATGGAAAGTAAGTTACTGGAACCCCTAAGCTCCAGTTCGCCCCTCCCCCAAACGCACTCAATACACCGCTGTGCCATAAATTTCATTGCACCATTTACGTGATGTAGTTGTGGTGTAATGGCATACTTACACAGAAATAAGTACTATGTACATGACGTGGCGAGTCCTTATGAGCCAAGCATTTGCCTAAGTGCTTTAAGTAGGAGCAATTAACCCCACTTTTCAGGTGTGGTTACTGAGGCTCAGAACGATATGTTAAATAACTTGCTCAAGGATACAACTACTAAGGAGTGAAACAGCGAATCAGACCCACAATATGTCTCCTCTCCACATGAATATTGCCATCTCCCAAAAGCGCTATGTAGTTAAGGCCGACTATTATTCATATCTAGTTGTAGGTGAGGAAACAGGCTCAGAGAGGACACGACCTGCAGGAGTCCATGTATGCTGCCTCCTGCCTGCCCCATGGTCTTACTGATAATCTTGTGTGATCTCCTACCCTAGGACCCGCTACATCAGCACGGAGCTGGGCATCAGGCAGAAGCTGCTGGTGGCTGTGCTGACCTCCCAGGCCACGTTGCCCACGCTGGGGGTGGCCGTGAACCGCACGCTGGGGCACCGGCTAGAGCGCGTGGTATTCCTGACAGGCTCGCGGGGTCGCCGGGCACCGCCAGGCATGACTGTGGTGACGCTGGGTGAGGAGCGGCCCATTGGGCACCTGCACCTGGCACTGCGCCACCTGCTGGAGCAGCACGGCGACGACTTTGACTGGTTCTTCCTAGTGCCCGATGCCACCTACACAGAGGCGCACGGACTGGCACGCCTAGCTGGCCACCTCAGCCTGGCAGCCGCTGCCCACCTCTATCTGGGCCTGCCCCAGGACTTCATCGGTGGAGAGCCCGCCCCAGGCCGCTACTGCCACGGCGGCTTTGGGGTGCTGCTGTCGCGCACACTTCTTCAGCAGCTGCGCCCCCACCTGGAAACCTGCCGCAACGACATCGTCAGTGCGCGTCCTGATGAGTGGCTGGGACGCTGCATCCTGGATGCTACCGGAGTGGGCTGCACAGGCGACCACGAGGTGGGAAAATAAGCAACCCCACACTGGTGCCTCCTATCTGAGCTTGTGCACGTCCTTCGAGAGGCAAAGGAGTGGGTGGTTGGAGATATAGGCCTGAGTTTCCATGCCTGTTCTGTCCTTTTCTATCCCTGTGACCTTGGGTAAATTACTGAATCTCCTGACCTTCGGTATCCTCATCCACACCAATGGAAATAATTATTGCTCAGGGTTGTTATAAGGATTATAAAAAACAAGGGGGCTTTGCACATAGTAGTTGCCGTGTTGACTATTATTTTATTTGAGCCCCCTGACAGCTCTGAGATGGGATGCATGCCCATTTTATAAATGAGCTCATAGAGGCTTGCCCAAGGTCACAAAAGCTCACAACTGGTCAAGGCATGTAAACCCACAGAATTCTGACTCCAAGTCTACAACAGGTCATAGAATGAGTAAATGAGACACACTGCGAGGTGAGGTTAGGGAGGCTGTCCTGTCATTATTCCCATTATGGACCCCTTCCCTTTCTCTCCCCAGGGAGTACACTATAGCTATCTGAAGCTGAGCCCTGGGGAGCCCGTGCAAGAGGGGACCCTCGTTTCCGCAGTGCCTTGACAGCCCACCCTGTACGTGACCCAGTGCACATGTACCAGCTGCATAAAGCTTTTGCCCGAGCTGAGCTGGAACGCACGTACCAGGAGATCCAGGAGCTACAGGTATGGTCTGGGCCAGGGAGTCGGGAGGCAAGTCCTGAGAAGTCTTAGAGATCCCACTGAAATAATAAATGAGCACTAGAATCACAGAATACAGCTGTCTCCAGTCCCTGTTTGTTGCTGTCTTTTCTGGAAAGCCTCTCCAGAAACGCTTTCTTTTAACTCTCAGGCTGCCTCCATCTAGGGAAAGGATAGGTGGGGGGGCCCTGGGAGGGCAGAGGTTGGCAGGGGCTGGGGACCTATCCTGAGTGGCACCAGCTACCCACCCCGCTCTGTTCTGGCCCCTGGGGTCTACGTCTTGCTCATGGTCTGTTTCTTCAACCCAGTGGGAGATCCAGAACACCAGCCGTCTGGCTGCTGATGGGGAGCGGGCAGCCGCCTGGCCCGTGGGCATTCCAGCACCCTCCCGCCCGGCCTCCCGCTTTGAGGTGCTGCGCTGGGACTATTTCACCGAGCATCATGCCTTCTCCTGCGCTGATGGCTCGCCCCGCTGCCCACTGCGTGGGGCTGACCGGGCTGACGTGGCTGACATTCTGGGGGCAGCCCTGGAGGAGCTCAACCGCCGGTACCACCCAGCCCTGCGGCTCCAGAAGCAGCAGCTGGTTAACGGCTACCGACGCTTTGATCCTGCCCGGGGTATGGAGTACACACTGGACTTGCAGTTGGAGGCGCTGACCCCCAGGGTGGCCGCCGGCCCCTCACCCGCCGGTGCAGCTGCTACGGCCACTGAGCCGTGTGGAGATCTTGCCTGTGCCCTATGTCACCGAGGCCTCGCGTCTTACGGTGTTACTTCCTTTGGCTGCGGCCGAACGTGACCTGGCCCCTGGCTTCCTGGAGGCCTTTGCCACTGCAGCACTGGAGCCCGGCGATGCCGCTGCAGCCCTGACCCTGCTGCTACTGTATGAGCCCCGACAGGCCCAGCGGGCGGCCCATGCAGATGTCTTCGCACCTGTCAAGGCCCACGTGGCAGAGCTGGAGCGGCGTTTCCCCGGTGCCCGGGTGCCATGGCTCAGTGTGCAGACAGCTGCCCCGTCACCACTGCGCCTCATGGATCTGCTCTCCAAGAAGCACCCGCTGGACACGCTGTTCATGCTGGCCGGGCCAGACACCGTGCTCACGCCTGACTTCCTGAACCGCTGCCGCATGCATGCCATCTCCGGCTGGCAGGCCTTCTTCCCCATGCACTTCCAGGCTTTCCACCCAGTCGTGGCCCCACCACAGGGCCCGGGCCCCCTGACCTGGGCCGAGACACTGGCCGCTTTGACCGCCAGGCAGCCAACGAGGCCTGCTTCTACAACTCCGACTACGTGGCAGCCCGCGGGCAGCTGGCGGCCGCCTCGGAGCAGGAGGAGGAGCTCCTGGAGAGCTTGGATGTGTATGAGCTGTTCCTGCGCTTCTCTGGCCTGCACGTGCTGCGGGCCGTGGAGCCAGCCCTGCTGCAGCGCTACCGGGCCCAGACCTGCAGCGCGCGGCTCAGCGAGGACCTGTACCATCGCTGTCGCCAGAGTGCACTGGAGGGTCTGGGCTCCCGCACCCAGCTCGCCATGCTGCTCTTTGAGCAGGAGCAGGGCAACAGCACCTGACCCAGACCTGCACCCGGACCCCGGGCCTAGTGGCGCTTGTCCCCCAACCACCCGGAGCCACCCGCCAGCCTCTCTAGACAGGGCTGGCCACAGCCCCAGACTCCAGGGCAGCCCACTGGCCCCTCTCTCTGGCTCTGTGGGTCCTCAGGCTCAGGACAAGCCCTGGGGGAGGTGCCCTCGGAGCCCCCCTTCCTGCTCCAAACCCAGTCTTCTTGTCCTGCCCGACGCTGCTGTTTCAAGCTGTGGCCTCAATATTTATACAGTGAAGTCTGCCTGACGCCAGCCCTGCCTCTAGGGTCTGAATCCTGGAGACTGGGCTGTAGATGAGTAGTTGGTGAATGGGGGCGCTGAGAGGGGGGGGGGCATCTCCCAGCTTCTCTCTGGACCCCTGATGACGCTCCCTGCCTGTAATAAACTGGCTGAGTGTGGATGGTGATTCCGAGTTTTTGAGCGGTAGACACGGGGGCAGGGAGCACTGGTGATGAGGATGGAGGCTCTCTGTCCCGGCTGGGCCTGGATTTCCTTTTCCCAGGGACCAAGTCATGCATATGCCTAGCCCAGCCCCAGCTCCCAGCTCGGTCACACAGACACACAGAGAATTCTTTATGCTGCTTTATTCCTAATTCCATCAGCACTTTATAAAACCAGACTGGAGGCAAAGAAGCCTGAGAAGGCTTTCTTCCCCACCCCCAAACTCAGCCAGGATCTGACAGGTCTGCCTGCTCCCTGTGGAGGGGACTTGGTGGGGTGGGGCAGGGGGAATTGGGATCTGGGCCAGGCCTGCTGGGCCACCCGCTCCCCCCTCCCCCGCCGAAAGGGGAACTGGGCCCAGAGAGGGGCAGGAAGTAGGAGCGCCCAGCAGTCCTGACTCCTGGGCGCCCAGCTTCTCCTACTGATACTCTAGGGCCAGGACCCTGGCTGCCCCTGAATCATCTACCCCCATAACCCCACCCACCTTCTATATCTGTACCCCACCCCCACCCTGTCCTCCCTAAATATATACAAATGTACAGAGGATTCCACCCCTGCTGGGGTGGGCCACTCCTCTACCTCCCTCTCTTCTCCCCGCTCCTCCCCTCCACCAGGGCCCATGGCATACTCTCTAGCCCTCGCTGGGCACCAGCATTGGGGGAGGGGGTGGACAAGAAGGACCCTTGTGCAAAGCAGCTGGTGCCCAAGTTGGTGAGAACAGGAACTGAGTCTCTATCCTCCCAGTGAGCAGCACCCTCACCCCTCAGCCTTGGGCTGCCCCCAGGCCTTCTGTCCCAGGAACAGGAGGATGCGATGCTGGAGATTGGGGAGGGGTCCCAGACTCCTGGATCCTTTCAGACACAGCACCATCCTAGCAAGCGAAGTCTTCAAAGAGGCCTCCTGGGGGCCATGAGGGTGGTGGTGGTTGGGGAGCAAGCTGCTGGCTCCCCCACCTTCAGCCCGGCCCCGGCTTGGGCAGGGACTCTGCAAGGTGAAGAGGGAGAGTTTCAGCCATGCCCATGCCTCATACAGCCAACCTTTTGTCCCCTGGGACAGAGACTCCAAGGGAGCCCAGGAACCCCTCCAGCAGGTGGGTGCAGAACTCATGGTGGGTACTCAGTCCTGGGAGAAAGTGCTGGCTGCATATTCTGTAGGGCTCACTCTCACCTGCTCCTTCAGCTCCTGCAGCCCCAAAGTGGAGATGCCCCCAGTGGAGGTCCGCAGGGGGGTCTTGGGACGACGCCACACCTTCTTCAGTCGGTCCCAGGACACCTTGAGGTTCAGGGTGGGGAATAGCAGTGGGCTCAGGAATCTTGGTAGAGAAGTGTGGCCTCACCAGGCCCACTTTATAGGACTTGCTGCCCAGCGAACTCCCACCAGGACTCCCAGATCCTGCTCACCCTTCCCCTTCTCCTGACTCCTCAGCACCCCTAGGCCTCCTAGCGGCTAGCAAATCAGGATACCCTGACAAAGAACCCAGAGCTTGACTTCCTAGCCAGAACAGCTCCACCAGGAAGCCTGCCCTGACCCTTCGCTGTTCCCACAGCCCCTCCTCACATCCTCCACTCGCCATCTGGGTGGCCCCTGCAAAGCCCCCTTCCCTTGCCTCATAAATGTAGTCGAGGATCTCCAGCAGCGTAAGGATGCTGGCTCCAATGAATAGGCCCATCTGTCCCCCAAGGTCTCCTAGGGATCACAAAAGCAGGGTCATAGGGAGCAGGGTGAGCTGATCCACCCCCACGGAGTCTGGGCCGGGTCTCACCCAGCAGGGCTGAAAGGCCGTAGGCTGCTCGCTGCTCCATGGCCTCAGAGGTCAGGGCTTCAAAAAAGACGTCTAGGACCAGGAAGTTCTCCCTGTGGAGACAGGAAGCAGGGTATCCATGTGGGGTCAACTTCCTCAGGAGGCAGCTGGCAGGGACATCCCAGGTCCAGCAGATCCTGATCTGAGACCCCCTGCACCGGAAGCTGGTGACTACCCTCAGACTCCCAAAGGCAGTCCCAGATGTATGTTCGCTTCACACTTTGATGGTCAGCAAAGTTAGCCTGGGCGAACGGAAAGGCCTGGGGCTGCAGAATGCCCTCCTTCACTGAACTCCTGCCTTCCCTAAAGCAACAAATAGTGTCCATGTTGCCTCATCCCTATACCTCTCTAGAATCTTCAGTAGCTCCCTATTACCCAACAGTCCTCTCCAAAATTCCTCTTCCAGACTTCCAAAACTGCTCATGATCTGATGCACTGTGTCCGCTTATCCAAGTGGCTTTCTTAGCTTTTTCTTATTCGCCCTGCTCCTCAGGGCAGTCTCCGCATCATCCCACAGTTCTCTAACTGGGATGCCTCCCCTCTCTCCTCCTTTCTTCTCCTCTCACAGACCCAAACCTGTGGTCCTCGGAGGCCCAGCTCATGCCTCCCCTGCTTCCCACACCCCATTCATGGTAATCTCTCCTCGGGCCTGAGAAGCAGTGCCCATCACACATGGGCTCATCCACAAATTGTAGCGTTTGTGTTGTAAACATCTCTGTCCCCAGAGGACACAGCACTGGGCCTGGCACTCAGAGGATGCTCGGCATTTGTAGATTGGCTGCAGAGTAGCAGACCCAAGGCTCAATGCGGCCTGTCCTGCAGGCCACACATTATTCCTCTCCCAGCCCTTCCAGTTCCTCTCCCTCAGCACAGCATTCACTCAACATGCATTTAACAGCTCCCGGGTTGCTGGGGGAGAAAGACACACAGACAGAGGTTCTAAAACAATGGGTACGTGCAATGATGGAGATAAATACTGGGTGCTGTGGGAGCTCAGATGAAAGGCGTTTGGATCAACAAGGACTTCCCTGGAGGTGGAGACACAGGATGTGACTTGGAGGATGGGTAGGGATTAGCTAGAAGAAAAGGATTATGAAAGGCATTCCTGGCAGAAGACTCATTATTAACAAAGATGCAGTCTATTCCCCATCGCTACCATGCACCAGGCCTGTTGAGGGTGGCCTCCACCACACACACGCAAACACACACTCACACACACACACCCATGCACACACATACCGTATGTAGGTCTCATTGCGGTTGTACTTCCTGGCCAGGTACCGGGCTGAGCCCCTGTTGGGGATCCTGACCATGGAGATTTCTTTCCCGTAGCGGGTCAGGTTGCAGGGGGTAGGACAGAAACACGGGCCCTCAGAGCCCCCACCCAGGGAGTCTGCAACACAGAGGCACCAACTGCAGTGGGGGGCGGGTGGCCCAAAGGCCCACCAGCTGCAGGGAGGAGGCAGAGGTGCTGTCCTGAGACAGCCACATCCATACTGAGGGCTTTCACTGGCCAGCCCTGGCACTGCCTGGGGGTCCCTTCTTGGACCAGCTTCAGACTACACAAGAAAGCAGGTAAAGGCAGAACCACCAACCCCCCTGCCACTGGGCACCCTCCCACAGGCTTGTCCCTCTGTCCTCCAACCCCCTGGCATAGGGAGGTCCTCATGGCTCAGAGGGAGGGCACAGCCCATCCGCCAGAGCTAATCACCAACATGAGACCTCAGACACACAAGGGACTTGAGGAGGATGCTGGGATGAGTGGGTGGATGAGAGGATGGATGGATGGATAGATGGATGGATGGATGGATGGATGGATGGAAGAACAAATGGATGAACAGGATTTATATGATCAGTATGCTGGGTGTTTTCTGTTCTCCCCTTCAAGTCCACTCTTCATTCTCCTCTGCCTTGTTCTATGCCCAGAAGCTGAGCTCTGTCAAAGACATCACCTAGACTCCCCTGTCCCCTAGCTTGGGTTGGGTTTGGCCTCATCATCTGGATTACTCCAATACTCTTCTGACCAGTCATTCTGCTTCTAGTCTCACTCTCTACCTATCCATTCTCCACATGTAATGAGAGTCACCTTCCTAAAATCTTGCCTTGCCTTAAGCCATTGTTGGCTTCCCAGAGCCTCCCCTACTCTTCCCCACCCCTCCTCTGTTCTCTGCCCTCCAGCCACCCTCATCCTTCAGTGCCCCAGACACATGCTTTCTCTGGACACAAGGTCTTTAGCATGAGCTGTTCCCACCACCTAAAACATGTCCTCCTTTTCACCTAGGTGACTGTTATGCACCCTTCAAGTCTCAGCTAATCTGTCATGTCCTCTAGGGACCCTCCCTGCCTTCCCAGATGGGGCTGCACACCCCTCCCTGGGGCCTTGTAGGATCCCTGAGGCTCCCCTACCCATGGAGTGACATGCTACATCATAATGCCTGTCTATAGCCCTGCCCAGCAGCCAGCTCCACAAGAGCAGGGCTCTTGTTCCCACTCTCACCTCCAGCAGGCAGTGCAGGCTGTGAACATCTATAGGATGAATGAATGAATGAATGAATGATGTACAGATCAGGCAAGACCTATGGACAGATGGGGTTTGCCTTACCCACACTGATAGCCAGCAATGCATTTTCCTCACAGCAAGAGAGAAGTCATTTTATTTCCCCGGAGAGACAACCCCACCCTCCTTCAAAGGTCCTCAGACCCCTGAAGGTATGGGGTAAGGCTCAATCCCCAGGAAGACCCCCCCCCCAGGGAAAGACTGAAAGGAGGAGAGCCAAGGCAGTGAGGAGAAGGGTAGACAGAGGAGTGAAGCGGAGGGTGATGGAGAGGCAGGGAAGGGAAAAGGCAGCACAAACCTAGTGTGTGGTCAGCACACTCGATGTAGATATTTGGCGGGCAGATGGTCTCATTGCCTGAACGAGAGAAGATTATTCCTGGAGTTTATGATTGCATTCTTTCTCCCCCACCACGTTCTCAAATGTGGGCCTACACATCCATGTGTACATGCCCAAGATGTGCATGTTTGCAAAGGCACGTGCAGGCATGAATGAATACATGCTCATGCATATAAGCATGAAAATGTGCACATGCATGTAGGCATGCAGACATGCACACTTGCATGCACACACATCTGCACGCACATTTGTATGCATGTATTCAAGCATGTGCACACAACCCCCATAAGTGCAGTGTCACGAGCACATGCATGCACAGATACGTATTACGCACACACATGTGTGCATTCCATACACATGTGAACACATGCACCAATTCCCAAACACTCACAGGGGTATAGACATGCACGTTGCACCTTGTACACATGCGCCTGCCCATGCACATGAGCTGGGCTCTGCCCTGGAGGTTCTGGAGCCTGGCAGGGTGGCACGGAGTGCTGGCGGGGAGTGGGGTGCCCACCTGGCATGTGCACCATCCGGCAGTGGCAGCGTTGAAGCACGGCCTCCTTTTCACAGCGCAGCCGGCAGGCAGACACACTGTAGGCCGAGTAGCCCTGAAGCTCAGGCTCCCCGAGCCCACTCTCCGCCCGGCAGTTGCCCCAGGGCTGGGGCAGATAGGTCAGCTGCAGAGGTGGGCATGATGGTGTCATGCCCAGGAGCCCCACTCGGTCCTCCAGCACCCATAGCCCCAGCAAAGTCCATGGGTGGGCTGGCGGGCTGTGAGCTTTGGAGGACCGGTCTGGTCAACATCCCCTCTGAGCCCAAAGGTCCAGCCCTGTGCCCAACCCATTGCCCAGCTAGAGGTGTTCACCCGCTGCTCTTGGCAGGACACGAAGGTCTGGAAGCCCGGGGACACGCCAAAGCCCAGCTGATGGATGTAAGGTGGCTCTTCTTGGCTGTGGATCTGCACCCGGATGCCAGCCTCAAACGACGTCTCGTCTGCAGTGGAGATGCGGACCTTTGGAAAACCACCCAAGCAGACAGCCCAGGCCAGAGTCCCAGGTCGGCCTTTCCCGCCTGCATACTTGTCTCTCTCCAGATGGGCAGGTACTCCTCCTGCTGGATGTCTAGCATGATCTCCAGGCCGCTGCCCATGCCCCCCCCGGCTGGGAAGGGAGCTCTTTGGATCTGCATTGAAGGTATAACACTTCCCATAGCGAGTATAGACTGGGGTGGGGGGTGTGAGAGAGAAGAGGAAGGGAGATGAAAGGAGGGATTAAGACGACTCCTTAGGCTGCTTCGGTTTCCTGTCCTGCCTGGCAGCCCTGTCCCATATCCTAGCAATCGGTCTACAGCCCAGTCTCTCATGTGAGTTCTGTCTTCTGCTGACATCCTCCCTTAGATGATTTAAAGGCATTAGCAGCTTAACAAATTAATAGTAGAACTCTTGACCTCCTGTTTCCTCATCGTTCTTCTCTGAGTAAAGCGCCCCACTATCTCCCGAGTTTCTCACATCAGAATCCCTAAAACCTGTTCTTCTCTCTCTCTCTCTCTCTCTCACTCCCCGCAGCCAATCCAGCAACTGTTTCGGGCAATTCTACCTTTGAAATCTATTTAGAATCCATCCACTCCCCTTCTATCTCGTGTACCGCCTTTCACCATCATTTCCCACCTGGCCATAGCGGTAGGCTCCTAACTGGTCTCCCTTCAGTCCATCCTTGCCTCTCCATCCAGGCCATTCACACGGTAGGCCAGAGTGCTCCTTCTAAAATATATAGCTCCAAGTAAACTACCTGCAGGCTTAAAGCCCAACAACGGATTTTCATTTCCTAGAGGACAAAGCCAGACTCCTTCCCCAGCTTTCAAGTCTCCACGTGGTGCGACCTTCACCTACCTCTCCTGACACTCCACTCCAAGACTTCTGACAAGTTCAAACTCATGGCTTGTCTTCGTCACACTTTTGTCCATGCAGCAACCTCTCCTGGAATGCCCCTCCCCCATCTTGGCGTGGCTAGCTGTTCGTTTTTTAAGTCACAGCATAAGTGTCCCTTCTTCAGACGCACACGCAGATATTGCACATATGCCCAGCTGTGCAGTTTGCTCAAAGTACTTATCAAGACCTGAGATTATCTTGTTTATCTATTTGTCTCCTGGTTCAATGCCCATTTCTTCCCCCTCCATAGAGTTTGTGGTGCACAGGAGCAGTGAACCTGTCTGGTGTCCCAGCACCTGGCTCAATGTCCAGCTGCCAAAAGGACGCTTCCATAAGCAATCACTGCAGCACTGAACGAAACCCGGCTCCTGTTTCCTCTGCAGAGAGTTCTCCAACATGGCCACCAGATGGCGCTGGCGCCCCGGGGATGGAGGCTCAGGCCAGGGTCGTCGCTGCGGTGGGGATTAGCGCGGCAGCTGGGGTGGGGAGGAGGCAGACGGAGAGGCGGATGCAAGTTTCCCCCTGCCAGCCTCACCCCACAGAGACAAGCCCAGGGTCAAACCCATCACAGGCAGCACCCTGGGGGCACGGGGTCAGCGCCCTCAATCCTCTCTCTCTGGCTCCTCCTCCCCTCTCCTTGGAAACATTTTCACACTGGTAAAAGCTGGGAGAAAAGGCGTGAGGCATGTTATGGAAAAGAGATCCTAAATGCCTAGCTTCAGAGGCAGGGTGTAGGAGGGAGAGGAGCTGGGTCGAAGGCAGCGGGAGTGAGGAGTTCTAAAAACTGGTGAGCTGGCGGCGCCCTTGTGGGGCAAGGTGAGGGCTTCCATCTTCGCCAGGGTAGCTAGGTTAACCGTCCTGCTGATTCTCATACAGATCCCTAAAACAAAAACAAGACCACACAGATCTCAAAACACGACGCCATCTACTGCTGCCCTCTTTGGTCCACTCGGCAACCCTGGTATCAGGCAGGTTGCATAGAACTTACCTAGATGGAATACACAATCGATTCCTGGCAGGCGCCCAGCCCCCCACCAAGTCCGCCCTACCCTAAGCCCCGCTCCTGTTTCGGCCCCATGCAGCTGAAATGCGACAGGAGTGCCACCCGACCCTCGCCTCCTTTTCCCCTCTCCCTTTCCTCCACTCTACTCCTCGCCACGTCTTCCTTACTCTTCTCCGTATCCGCCACCTCGCAACCTCTCAGTTTCTCACTTCCTCACCTCTCCGTCCCCTCATCCTTCCGCACCCTCATCGACTCCTGGGTTCCAGTCCTTAACCCTGCCTGTATCACCCCTGGCCAGCTCCCTGCTGTGTGTGTGCATCTGCGGGGCGGGACTGGGCATCAGGGACAGGTCCAGGGCACTTTCTCTGCCCCAGGCACTGCGTTAAATGCTTAACCCGTTCTTTCCAATTGCACTCTCAAAACACCCTCCATCTTACAGACGAGGAAACTGAGTCTCAGAGAAGTAGGCTGATCTGTCAAGGTCTCCAAGATCAGTGCTTCTCAAACTTTGATATGCACACAAAGCCCCTGGGGATCTTGTCACCAGAGAGAGGAGAACCCTGAAGGAGGCTGAGTGCAAGATTCCTGGGTCCTCAGTAGTGTGGGAAAGGCGGTGGACAGGGAGAATGTGTAAGTATTTGCCTCAAATCTCAAAGCATCCACCCTCGTCCTATTTCAGGCCAACAAGAAGTTGGAATCAGCTTTTGCTGATGCAACCAGTTTTGAGCATACGCTCCAGTTGAGAGGCCAAACAAGGCATCGGCTGCGTGGGGAACCCAAGTAGTGAACTGCTCACTCGTGTCCCCCGGCATGCAGTACCTCCTCTGCAGAGCCTTGACTGCCAGCGACTCATAGTTTCTCCACTCCTCAGCTTTACCTATGGACTCCCTGAAGTTAGGAGCCTCGCTTTACCATCTTGGTACCTCAGAGCCCACTGCAAATCGCAGATGGGGGCAAGAGGTGGAGGAAGGAGTACAAAGTGACCACCATCGAACATCCCACTTTGTACCAGGTCCCGTGCTAGATGCCTTTGATCTTTTTTCTCCTTTGAGCCTCTTAGACACCCACATGAAGGAAGTATTGTTGCCCCTGTTTAATGATGAGGAAGTGCAGAGAGGGAGAGTGACTGGGCTAAGGACACACAGCAAGTAAATGACAGCTGAGGTTCAAGGAGAACTGAGTCCGACCCCAAAATAGAGTGGGTGCTTTTAAAACACCTGGTGGGCACTCAGTGAATGAATGACAGGTGGATTCCTGACCCTGGGTGGGGTCGAGGCAGCCTCCCTACCCGATACCTCCCACATGGACACACAGACAGGCTGCAAGACAATGAGCCCAGCCCTGTGCAGGGCCAAGCCAGTGGGGAAGGCTTTGGCTCCAATGGCTTTGGAGGGGAGTGGTAATCTGGCACCCCTGCCTTAAAGGTGGCTGTGAAGAGGGGAGGAGTGACAAAGGAAGATAGGTAGAAAGACTCTGGGTCTGATAGATATACTCTGTGGGGAATGGACAGGCCAGACTGGCAGAGCTAGGCCACCTGCATGACCCCATTAAGGCCCAACTGCTGGGCAGAGCAGAGTGTTGCTCCGGAGATGGTCCCCGGGCCAGGCAGGCAGCGGCGGGTGGAGCCGCCAGCTCCTAAGTGGCAGAACTCTTGTAGCGGCACAGCCCATAGCCTCTTCCATGGAGACGGCACGGCTGCTCAGCCACAAGGTCCCACTGGCTGTCCATCGCTCTCTCCCCACGGACTGGCCCGGAAGGAGGGTGTGTGTACAACAGTTGAGACTCCAGGGCTCAGCTATGGAAAGGGGCAGGGTCCAGGCCAGGATGTGCCCGGATCACCCGCCACCAGCCCTCAGCCTCTGGAGCCTGCCCCCATCTCAGACCCACCTCCTCCTTCAGTCTGGCCCTCCCTCTTCTTGGCCCTCCCTTTTTTCTGCCTTAGCTCCCAGGTCCACTCTCCTGCCCTAAGCTAAGCACGTGGCCTCCCAGAGCCCTTCTGGACCTAGGCTGGATTCTCAGACAGGTGAGAATCTGTCTGAACTGCATGCAGACCCTCGGAGTCCTCCACCACCTTCCTTTGGGCCAGCCGCTGCCTGTCTCTCTCAGACCACCTCTCCTTTAGTGTCAGCCTGGCCCTGCCCAGGGTCGGTCTGTCTCCCTAGCCTCTGTTCCCTGATCTCAGTCTGTCTCTCAAATCCCTCCCTATCTTCCAGGCCTGTCTGTCCTGAGCATCTGATCAATTATCCATCTGGCCTCTGTTTCTTTGTCCCTTGCCCTCTGTCTGCCTGTCCATCCCCTGGCCTCTTTCTTTCCCTCCCATAGGCCTGGCTGCCCCCAACCTCTCTGTTTCTTTGCCATCTGCATCTCCATCCTGTTTGCTTTCCTTTCTGTCTATCCCTTAATCTAGCTGTCCAGTCTCTGTCTCTTGTCTTCCTCCTAGACTCCCCGCCCCCCCCCCCCACCTCCCCCCCCTCCCCGGGCCTGAGGCCAACACCGTCCCCAGGGCAGGAACTCCTCCTCTGGAGTCCTCCCCTCCTCACTTCCTCCAGGTCTGCCCCAGACAATGCTCAGGGGTTGAGAGAGATCTGAGCAGTGTCTTTTCTCAGTCCCTTGAATTACATCTATCCACGACTCCCATTTCCCCTGGCTGGCTCGGCTTGCACTCTCCCCAACTCCTCCCCACCCCTCATCTTCCCTGCAGTCACAGAGCCCATGGGGTTAACAGGCAATTAGCAGGTCCTAGGCTCTGAGCTGTGAGGGAGCCCCCGCTTCCCCCACCTTCAAGAGATAAGAAGCCACCAGGAGCAGCCAGAGGCTGGGCTAATCCCGGAGCTAATCTGCGGCCTGGGCTTTATCTCCACTGCCTTCTGGGCACCCTGCCTCTGCCAAGGCCCTGGCACCTCTCCCCACTTTTCCATGGCCGCTGCATCCTTCCAAATTCCATCAGCCCTTCCCTGCTGCCGTCCAGCCCCATGCCTCTCACTTAGGTCCCTGGGATCAACAACCCTTAACCCTGCAGTGCCCTGGGGTCCAGAGTGTACCAGTGGAAGAGGGCGATCTTCATATACCCTGGACTGTGTGACTAGCACCCCAGGGTCAGACAGCTCTGCAGGGGTAGCCGAAGTATCCAGGTTCAAAGCCTCCTCCTTTTCTAGCCTTGCCCTGGGCAAAGGAAGGAAGATGGCACCAACTCAGAAAGCCTGAAGTGTCTGTGCTGGAGGTGACTCAGTTCAAACCCTCTCTGTACACGGGCCAAAACTCAAGCCTAGAGAGGGCAGGGTGCATATGCAAGGGCACCTTAGAATGAGAACTCAGTCCCCCTTCCCCAGAGGTGACCTATTAACCTGGGTCACCTCCGGGAGACACTGGTTCCAGCTCCAGCTCCACCACTGACAGCCTTTGTAACCTTGTTTAGTAAAGTGATTTTTTTGACTTCTCTGAACCTCGGTTTCTTCCTCTGTCAAGTGGAGATAGAAATTCCTGCCTGACTTATTTCACAGTTTGATTGTCTCAAAAGAGACAAAGTATGAAAGCCATTTGCCAAGTGACATCATACATGAGGCCTCCATATTAGTAATAATAGTGCTGTAGAGACCAATAAGAATCAAGCCAGGGCAGAGACTGAGCATTGGATGTGGTGCTGGAAATAGATCCACATAAGCTTCATGACATGGGGAAAGAGCACACATTTTGGAGCCTGACAGAACAGGGTTCAAATCCTGGCTCTGCCACTAATCTTGGACAAACAATGGTGGGCGTGTGATTTAACCTGAGCCTTGGATTGCTCATCTGCAGAAGGGCTGTTCCCCCTAAGGCTAGTCATGAGAATCAGATGCATAGTAGGTGCTCAAGAAAGGCGAGGAGCCGTTTGGGGACCAGAGCTTCCTACAAAGATGGCACAGCCATTTCGATCATGGATTCCCACTGGGCCCACTGTCACAGGGCCTCACACACTTTGTAAAGGCTCTCTTGGCAATTTGGAAGAGATGGTGCTTCGGAGAGGACGGAGCTCTGCCGGAGTGAAACCCCCATGCTCTGGGATAGGGCTCTCCCTCCAGATGGGAAGCGGTACAGAAGTCTCAGGCCAGGAAGCCCAATATGGTTCACATTTGGGCCCTTACTGTCCGTGACACAGATTCAGTCATTTACCTCTCAGGTCCCCATTTTCTCATCTGTTAAATGAGAAGAAGAATAATAAGGCACCCTCAGAGGTGTCATGAGGTGTTACGTAATAAGAGCCACAGCTAACATTTTATTTAGTGCTTCCTCTGTGCCAAGCACGGTCCTAAGCATTGTATATAATAACTCTGTAATCCTATGAAACCCTAAACTAGAGGTCTCATGTCATCTCCATTTCACAGACAAGATAAGAGGCCCAGAGACGGTAAGGAGCCTGCCAGGGTCACATAATGTGGAGGAACAGGGGACCAGCAGTCTGGCGATGAAATCTGCGCTCACAGACACTCTGTGATCAGACACACCCACGCACCGCACTGACAAACAGTTTGCGCGCACGGTGTGTCAGGCACTGTGCTTGGTGCTGGGGATGATTCAGGGTACAAGATATTCAGTCTCTGCGGGTTGCTGTCTGTCTGCAAAGACATTCGTTCATTTGAAAAGTGTTCATTAAGCACCTACACTCTGAGCCAGGTGTACAGCAGTGTAACACAAAACCAGTAATCACAGGTATAGACAGATCATTTGTAGTGTAATTGCCAAGATGGGGGACTGGTGCGAGTCCTCTGCCGGTGGAACAGGGGTTCAGTTGGGTTGGAGATGAAAGCTTCTCAGAGGGGCCCCATCACCCACCCTGGAAGGCCACAGTGGGACAGGGCGAAAATACCACACCCCAAGCAGGCCTGGCCCCCTCCCTTACCAGGTAGTCAACACAGGGCCCCAACCTCTGTCCCTACAGCCACCCAAGTGCTTTTCAGGGCGACTTCCTCCCCAAGTAGCAGTGCTGTGGCTCTAAGAGGAAATGGGCTGCAGGGTTTGTTCAGATGTAAATGTGTGAGGGGTGGTGGAAGAGGAGTAGGAGCCGGGTCAAGGCCGTGTGACTCCAGGCTGAGGCCGAGGTGCAGCTGGCAGCCCGGCAGCCCCGGAGCTTGGGGCCACCGACCAACGCGGTGATTCCAGGCGAGCGCCACGTTTGCACCGGAGAGGAGAGCGCGGGGCCCCAGGACTCGGATAAACCGCCAAACCTATTCCCAGGTAACGACCGCTTAGGCCTTAAACCCTGGAAAGTCAATTTGCCTGGCGGGAATATTTAATATTTTTAATGTGTAACGAAGTCCTTCCTGACGTTCCCGCCCTCGGTGCAAACTTCTGCGTTAAGAGTTTTGCTTACACAGTGGAGCACACGCCCACTGCCGGACCGGAGTTCAGGTTCCGACACCGAGAAGGTGGTGGTGGTGACGGCGGGTGGGTGGCTTTGCGCTGCTCCTGGCTCCGTCGCCCCCCAGTCCTGCACACGCACCTCGGCGTCCAGGCCGGGCCCACCCGCACCCAGAAGGCCGCACCCTGCGCCTCGCGCTCTCGCCGCCCCCTCCTCCCTCCCGCGGGGCAGGCATCCATCACCGCTCCCCAGCGCCCTCCCTCCCGTCTCCTCCGGGCTCCTCCGCTCTCCTCCCCGGGTTTGCCTCATTTGCATTCCCTCGGCTCCCGGCTCCTCGGCAAAGTGACCTCCGCACACAGCGGCGCCGGAGGCTTCCACCGCGGAGGGAGCCACTGCTGCCCGCCGCCCTCCTGGCCAAGGCGGGGCGAGGGGGCGCGAGGCTGGACGGCGAGCCGCGGCCCGGGGAGAGGGCAACAGAACCCACGCCCCCTGGCGGGCCCGGGAGCAGCGGGAAAGGCCTGGTGCGCCGAGGGATTCGCGTGGGATTTGAACCCGCGACCTCAGGTGCCCAGTGACGCGGGAGTGGGACTTGGAGGGAAGCACCAGGCCCGCGAAGCCGCGCCCCAGAAACGGAATCCCTGCTCGGGACCTGGGGTTTCCCGATACCCCGTTTCCCTCCCCTCGTACCTCCACTGGAGAGGGGCCAGCTGTATGGGACAGTCGTCCAGGGGTCTCCAGCCCTCCTGGGGGCTGCCCAGCCCCCCTCCCTGCTCCCTCGGCCCCCAGCCGCCTCCCTCCCCCCGTTTGGTATTTACACCTTTCACACATTTGTAAGCTATTATCCTGTCCACGCTTAGTCACCGCTGAGCCAAGCGCCACGGATTTAGCTCCTTTAATCTTTCCTCCTAAATCAATCCTCCATTTCCCCTTAATCATCCCGTGGCTCCTCTCTGAACTCTCGCTGCTGCCTCGGCTGCTGCAGCCGATGCCTGTCTCTCTGGAACGGCTCCCCTCCAACCCAAAACGGGTGTCCCAAGGGCACGGTGGACATTTGGGGAGGTGGGATGGATTTCCAGTGTTGCCGGCCACTCGGCCTGGGAGCCAGGGCAAGGACACTCTCTTCCCCTTCTGGAAAACACAGCACTCTGAACCCTCCTATCTCCCCGGGGGGGGGTCTCTGTTCCCTTCCTGCCTTCCCACCCCCATTTACCTGGGATGGTTCCAAGACCCTAAGCCTGCACCATGATTTGCAAAAATATAAAATAAAATTACCCCCAAACCACCCTCGGGCCTCCTGTCCACAGTTCTGGTTGTCCCCACCCCCTCTGCCCAGCTGCTTTAAGGAGGTGGCATTGCCAGGGAGAGCCTGGAAGGGCAAGGAAACACTGACAACTCACCAGCCTGAGGCCGCCCTCTCCTCCCCTCCTCCAGGGTGGCTGTCCATCTCTCCTAGACCACCCCAGTCTGCACCCAGCATCCACTCCTCCTCAGCCCAGGGGCCACAACCTGAGGCTCAGCCCTTGCGGAGCTCCCTGGGTGCTCCCACCTCCCTGCCCCCCATGCCTGATCCATCTTGTCCTCCCCACCCCACCCACCCCCCCCCCCCAACCTGGCAGCCCTGCCACCAGCCACGAGAGGGAGCAGATTCCTCCGGGAAGCAGAAGGGCAAGGGTGGGGGTCTAGGAAGGAGCATGGGTAGGGAAGAAAGAGGGAGGACCAGAAGGGGACGTGGGGGCCATTTCTTCAAATGCTAATCAACATCTTCCGGCAGCGCCGGGGAAGCCGAGCTGATAATGAGCCCAGTTCGGGGCTGATTCCTGATTAATGAAGAGGCTACAGGGCGGTTGAGTGGGGCCGGGTGGGGCATGTCCCTCATGGCCTTTCCTGCTGTCCTTGCAGACCAGCCCTCTGTAACAGGAACAGCTACTGCCCTTGGCTGCTGGGCCAACACCGCTCAAATCCTCTGCCAACTCCACTGGCCAATGGGAAGCAGCTGGGTTGAGAGCGCCCCCTCCAGGAGGGCCTGAGGGGCAGCAGCCGGTGGGCGGGCAGACGGTGAGGACAGGCACTCTGGGTTTCTGCAATCAGTGAGTTACAGGTAGCCCTCGGAATATTATTTTTAAGCAGAAAAAAATTTATTAAAATGATCAAGGCTTAGGGCTTCTCTGGAGAAATTGGAAGATCCACCCCGCCCCCTCCACCGCCAACACTGGGCGTCCCCGATCATAGGGTAACAGTTAGCTGGGGCTGCTCTCTTCAAGGATAAACCCGCTTGGGTTCTCCTCAAACCGGCTCCCCCCCGCCCCCCGCCTCACCCTCCCCTACTGTGTCCCCTCCCGGACCCGACCTGCCTGGCTCCTGAAGGCAGGACCGAGCCTGAACTAGGTTTGAATAAAATGTTCCCGAGGTTCATGCCTCAGGAGAAGATGGGACCACACAGGGGACAGAGGGGGTGGGGGTGGTCAGAGGTAAGTTCATCTGGCGGTAAGAGCCCTGGACCAACCCCGGGGGAGCCCCCTCCCTTCCAGAGTCAAGGAGGAGAGGGGCTGCCCTCAGGCCTTCCGAGCCAGTGGCAAAGGTATGGAGTTGAGATGTGCCTGACGTGGCCCTGGGCACAATCAGGGATGGGGGCAGAGACTATTGATATTGCCCTGACCGGACCAGGGGAGGGAACAGGGGCTCAGGAGGAAGCTGGGCCAGAGGCAGGGGATTGCTAGGGGCCTCGAATTGGGGGCTGGGGGGAGCCGGAGGTCGATGGGGGGCTTGCATGCTGCTCTCCTCGCCTCAGAGCTGTCCTGGGTGGCAGCTGAGGTGGGGCTAGGAGAGGAGGGAGAAGGGCAGGGAGGGGGACTGCCCAGCTGGAAGAGGCCTTGTCTAATTGTGCCTGATTAGTAGAGAGGAAGAGAACAGGGCGAGTGATTAATAGTCGCGGCAGTCACCAGCATGTGTGGAAGGCGGGTTGGGAGGGGGAGGGAACTCAGAGCTGAGAGAGAATAGAGACAGTGAAGCGCCCACAGGTCCCTGGTCACCCGCCCCTCCAGGGGCTGCTTGGACCCCGGAGGACCCCACAGAGAGGGGTAGGGTCCTATCCCTGCCTCCTCCAGATGTCTCCATCTTTCTCATGCCTCAATTCCCAAGACAATAGAATGGAAAAGACCAAGGTCACGTCCTGCACCTGGAAAGAAAGGTGTATTCCTCATGTGGTGTTTCCAGACACCTCTCTGTCCCCAGACACAGGCCCTCTCCTCGGCTGAAACCTCAGCTCAGAGATTAGATGCTGGGCTTCCGGTCACAGCACACGGCCATGGCCTTACATCCTTTGATACCAGTTGGAGTTCCCACCCTCACCCAGTCCGGTGGTCTGAACCTCTCGCCTAGGACCAGAGCTGTACTGTTCAATACAGCAGCCACTAGCCATGTGCGGCCATTTGAATTGAACGTTCATTTTTCTCTGTCATGCTAATCACATTTCAGATGCTCAGTAGCCAGTGTGGCTAGTACTAGCATGTGGGGCAGCGCAGATACAAAACATCTCCATAATCACAGAAGGTTCGGGGTAGCACCGACTGCTCATGTGTGTGCACACTCCTGCACCGGTGTGCGTGTGTGCACGAATATTTGGGAGTGTTGACTAGCATGGAGACACTATAACAGGGGAAGGGAAGAGTGTGAGCCTGCGGGTCTAGGAAGGGGAAAGGCTAGGCCATGGGGAGTGGCGAAGGTGCTGGCACATGGGTCGAAAAACAGCAGGTAATGCTGGGAGCGGCCAGGTCCAAGGGAGCCAGGAGTTGGGGTGGTGGCATTATAACCGCGACACTTCCAGAGTGCACGCTCTACCACGCCAGGCGGTGTGCTAAGCCATCTCTTTAATCCTCGCAACCACCTAGATTTGTAAGTTCTAACATTCTATGTAATAACTATGGAAACTGATGCTTACGGAAGCTTTTGGACTTCTCCAAGGGCACACAGCTGAAAGGGGTCGAGCCAGGGTTCAAATCCACGTGGTCTGGCTCCAGAACCTACACACCTGGCCGCCCCACCAGATGAGTCTCCAGCCGAGAAGAGATGCTGAATTTTTGAGCCGCTTTTGCAATTTATAGCTAAAGAAATGAAGCCCAGGGAGAAAGGGTAATTTCTGCCTTCTAGGAAGTGGGCAGGCTGCTAGCAAGCTGCACTGGGGAAAGTCTAGATGGGGCTTGGAGCACTGGGGCAGAGGAGTAGATGGTGGGAGGAATCAGGGAGGACGGGGAGGACATACAGGTAGTGGTGAAAGTAGGAGGTGAGAGAGGGTGGGCATGAGGCTGGTGAGTAGGGGGAAAGGAGAGAAGAGCTGGGTGGGCTAGGTGGAGGGGAGCAGGGGTGGAGAGGCGAGAGCATCCTCGCCACCCAGGAGCCCTCTCCTCTCCAAACCTTGTCCAGCCCAGCCCGGCGCATCCCTTATGCCTTCCCAGCTCTCTTTAGCCCAGAGTGGCCTCTCTTCTGAACTCAGGCTCTTTCTATCCACGCGCCTAGGTTGGCAGTTAATCCTGGCACCACGCGAAACCACATGGTTTACAGAGCTGGTTAATTCTCACATCGTTGGGTAAGCTTTTGAGTGTTCCTGCCCCCACTCCGTCAGGAGACTATAGGCTGCTTGAGGACAGGGATTAGGGACTAGGGCTCCCCTTCTTTGTTCTCTCCCGCTGCACCTGGCAGGGAGCCTGGCACATGGCAGGCGCCATGTTGATTGACGGAGTGAGTGCTGATTGGGAGTCAGTGAGGGGATATCAGGGAGCGTGGGGTAGGGGGGCGGGAGCAATCACAGTGGTAACAGAAGCCAGAGAAGCAGCTTAGGGGACTGGGGGAGGGCACATTACCCAGAGTAAAAATAGGCTGGAAAATGTGACATTTATTAACTTGGATTCCAGAGGAAAGGTCACAGCAGAGTGGGGAGTAGAAAGGAGGGAACAGGGAAAGACACAGAAAATACACAACAGCCCCTTACTCAAAGCCTTTCTCTGTCACTGACCATTTCGCCACCCACAACCCTCGCAATTCTCCACCAGCTGGTCCCGCTACCCATCTCTCCACCATAGGTCCCACACCCCTATCATGGCCCCACGTTCTCACCACAGAGTTCATAAGGGACCTCATGTCCTCATCAGAGACCCTATGTCTTCATCTTCATACCTCTTCTCCCATTCCCCCCCCCCACAATACACCCCATCTTGCCCATTGCCATGGATCATGGGCCCCCATCCCAACCCATAATCCTAGGGCAGCAGTCTCAGCCCTACAATGCCAGGTCCAACACTCAGTTACACTCAGCAGGTGAGAGTGGGGTACAGGCAGAAGGGTGTGGGGTCTAGGCTGGGCAGGGACAGGGAGAGCAGGAGCCAAAGGGAAATACCTGTTCCTCAATGCTCGCTTTGCCCTCTGCCCCTCACTGTCCTGCCAGAGCCCCAGAGCTGAGACCCACAGTCTTGTACTGTCCTCCTCTCTCCAGGGCCGTGCACAAAAGGGCCTGTGGGCGATCCACCTTTATCCCTGCTGGGGCATCCCCAGGATTCAGAGGGACTCGCCAGCCTCGGTCAGGGGACTCCCTGTTCCCATATTCCCGGGGCGTCCTCCCATCTTGGAGCCCAGGCAGGACGCCCTTCCTCCCTCACCTTGCTCCCCGGGCCTTCCGTCTCTTCCTCCCCTGCCCTCCCCCTGAGCTTTCACCACTCTTTCCCGTTCCTTTCCACCCCCAGCCGGGGCCTGAGACATACACTCCTGCTCAGGGACACAAAGCCCCCATTGATTTCTGCCCAACAGCACCTGCTAAGACCGGGCTCCACCACCTCCCAGTTCAGAGGGGTGAGGGTGCTGTGCAGAAGAGCCCCGAGCCTCCAAGGGGCCACGTTCACTCTCCGTACCCCACGTCTTTTGGGGGAACCCTCACAGGCCTGGCTTTGGCAGCGGTGATTTTTTTTCCTAAAAGAGAGCGTGGGTAGTCGGATGACAGGTCAGCACCCCCTGACTCCTCTCCCGGCACAGTCTTCTCCCTCCTGTCCCTTCCTCCATTCCTAACCATCTCCCTTCAAACAAACAAACAACAACAACAACAACAAACAGTGGCAGGACTCAGAGGCTGCACAGTGGTGAGAGCGAGGCGCCTGGTGGGAGCTGAGGCAGAGAGCGAGTGAGTAGGGGGCGCTGGGCTGTGAGGAGGGAAAGTCCCATCTCTGGGGCTGGCTCTGGAGGTTGGGCTGCCGCGGGCACCACGTTCACAACACATATTTGCATACGTGCTGGGCAGTGGTAACACACATGAAGACGTACACAATGCTGGGAGTCAACCAGGAATGCTAGGTACCCCATGACCACACGAACGGAGCTGACAGACAGACAGCATACAAGGCACCCCCCCACACACACACACCGATTGTGGGAGGTGTGCCTGGGAGGGCAGCCCAAGCTGACGCTCCACTCCCAGCGAGAGCATGTGTCTCTGTGTCCACACATGTGAGATGGTGCCATCAAGCCCCACACATGGGAGAAGGGGCTGAGAGAGACGGCAGGGTGTCACGACAGGGGATGGCACCCCCAGCGTGACCCTGTCCTCGGCAGCTGAGAGCCGGGATGTGGGCATGGAGATGAGTAGCTCTCTGGGTGTGTGGGTGTGCGGGTGTGCACGTGAGAGTGGTGGCAGAGACACTGAGTGTGTGTGACAGGGAGTGTGCAGGAAACTGTGTCCCCAAGCCGTAGGGGTGTGTGTGTGTGTGTGTGTGTGTGTGTGCGCGTGCGTGTGTGCTGGGCAGCAGTGAGGGTGAGCCATGCACATGAGTGAATGAGTGATTCTCAGGGTCAGAGCCAGAGCCGGGCAAGGGAGCGGCAGGAACCAGGAAACAGAGGGAGGGACTGGAACGCGGGAGAAGCCAGAGGGGCAGCATGAAAGAGGGATGTGTGAGAGAGTCTGTGAAAGGGGGTGTGTGTAAGAGACACACAGAGACAGAGAAGAGACACTGGCACCCAGTGTACACGAAGATCATCGATCCAGCTTGCCAGTCTGGCCAGCTCCCCAGGAGGCAGTCTGAGTTCCTCCCTTGCCGGAGCCCCCCAAACGCCCTCTCCCCTTCACCCTCATTTGGTGGGGAGAAGAATCCAGTAGCTACAGCAGAAAAAGAGAGCAAGAGAAAAGTGGGGTCACTTGGTCCAGCCTTGGCATGGTGTGTTCCTTCCCTGCAGGCTGGCCAGCTTTGGGGCCGCTGGGCCCACTCCAGGACCCCGGGCCTCGGCCCTGGGCACTGCAGCAGCAGCAGAGCCCAGAAGAGGAGCAGCAGCAGCGCCAGGGTGAGCCCGTAAGTGTCGCCTGAGGGAAACCCCGGGCTTGGGGGCGACGCGAGGCCAGCCTCTGGCGGCGGAGGAAAGGGAAGCCGTGCTGAGGATGCCCCCATGCTCCATCCCCCACCCCTCACCAGCCTCTGGCCGCCCTAGGCCGGGCGGGCCAGCTGGCAGGACTCACCACGGAGAAGTTGCTGGCGGAGCAGTGATGCCCACTGAAGTTGCAGCTCTTGAGCATGTCGGCAAGCTGGTGGCCGGTGCGGTTGAGGATGTCTACCATGTCAGGCTCTGGGTAGCGCAGGCCAGCGGCACGGTGCCCGTCCCGGTCTTTGGGGGGCAGCCCCGTCAGATTGGCCAGGTGGAAGATGTCGGCGTCGCTGAGTGCCGAGTGCCGGAAGCGGTTGATGTTGCAGAGAGTGACAGCCGGGAAGCCCGCCACTGGGGCTGGGGCAGCGGGGTCCATTACCACCAGGTGAGGCCAGGTCAGGTAGCCCCGGGCCAGGCCTGCCGCCTGGTATAGGAAGGCGGCCAACGAGGTGAGTAGGGCCAGTGCCCACAGGGTTCTGCGAAGTCCACGGGGGCCTGGGCCACAGGCCCGGCCCAGCCCATGCAGAGTGCTCGTGCTGGCAAAGGTGGCTAAGTCCCTGGGTGCTGCTGCCCCCCTGGCAGCCCCCAGGAGGCTCTGCTCATCCCCTGCCTCCTTCTCCTTGGGTTTCGCATCCTCCTCTGCAAATTTGATTTTGCACACAATCTCGATCGGCATCTGTCCCCCGCTGCTGGGACTGGCCGGAGCCTCCCTGCCCCTGTCCCTCCCTGGCCAGCAGTCCCCGGTGCCCTCCGGAGTGGCGGTGGCGGCAGCGGCTGCTCTTCTCAACTCAGAGCAAGCAGGAGGAGGACAGGGACAGGGTGGGGGCCCGGGGTGGGGGCGTCACTCCCACTCCCAGCAGCTCCGCAGCCCTGGTGCTGCCTCTGCTGCTGCTGCCTCTGCTGCCGCTTGTCTCTCTCCTCGATCGTCTCCTTGTGGCTTCCCTTATCAGCACCAGCGCAGCTGTCAGCCCCTGCGTGTGTCCCTGCGAGCGAGCGAGCGAGGGAGCGAGGGAGCAGCGCTGCTCCGCCACGCCGTGCAGCCCCAGCCGCTCCACTCAGCATGTGCTCCGGAGCCCACCCCGTGCTTAATAATTCAGGACATGTCAACAGCGCTTCACCGGCGGCACGGGCAGCAGGAGCCAGGCCAGGGGAGGGGGCACCCCCGGCCCAGGACAGGGATCCCCGGCCTCTGCCTGAGACCTTGTCGGGCTGTCCCCCAAACTCCTGCTCTATACACCCTAGTCACTCAGGGGGGCCTCAGAGGGTCCCACTCCCAGGCCACACAGGGAAGAGGGCTGCACCCAGAGTCCTCAGCTCGTTCTGCCACTTTTGGACCACGCCCCAGGAGGGGTCAGCCAACTCCATCGTCCAGCTCCTGGCCTCCCTGATTCCTGACTCCAGCACCCAGCCACCACCTGACCCCACTCCCCCACTCACAGTGGCTTCCAGAAACTCCTTAGGAGAGCCACTTGTTTGAATGCAGGCAGGGGGGCGGGGGCAGAGGAAGGCAGGATAGACAGACAAGGGGACAATGGAGAGGCCACCAAGATTCTTGGCTTCACTTAGAGCTTTGCTCCTGATTTCCCACCTGCCATCCCGTACCCCGCCCCTGACCCCCATGCTGGCCACCCCTGCACCACTTGCCCCGCCCCCAAACTCTGTGTGTCTGTGTGTGTGCGTGTGTGTGTGTGTGTGTGTGTGTGTAGGGTGGGGAGAGAGACGGGGGCACCCTGACCGACGTGCACATCTGTGGCCACCGCTTCCCTAAATGTTTCCCAAATTTCCAGCCACAGCCAGGCTGAGGGAGGTGGAGGCTGATGGGCAGAGATGCCAAACGGGGGGGACTGGAGGGAGTAGAAACGTGCAGGGCTTAGATGGCAGGGGTGCAAGCCTGAGGAGACAGATGCAGGGGTGCCCGGCAGAGTGGCAGGGTGGCCCTGGGGTAGCCTGCGGGGGTGGGGGGGAGCCCCGTATGTGGGCTGTTATCACAGGCAGGGACAGCCCCTGGTGGCAGGCCAGGAGGACGTGCCCCCAGGGTGGGGGCGGGTCACGGTGGGAGAAGCCTGTGCTCTGGGGGGGCCCTGAGAGAGCATGAACCCTCATGCGGGAGGAAGCACTTGTCCCCTAGAGGAAAGGGGGGGCTGATTAATCGGGGCGCTAATGAGTAGCAGGGAGAGGAAGCTCAGAGGGGCGGGGGGAGGCGGCTCCATCGATCTGAGCCGCGGAACCAGCAGCTGAAAAAAAAGTGAGAAGGGAATCGATCTGAGGGGAACGGCAGCTGCTGGGGATTAGAGCCCGAGGTCCGCCCGCTGCCCGCTGCCCGGAGGCGGCTGCCCCTCCTCTGCATGGGGCCTACCCCACCAGTTGCAGACCCTGCTTTGCCCCATCGGAAGGGCCCAACGATGGCTCCCCTGGGGGGCCGGGAGCCCCTCTGTCCAACCTTGGCTGTAAGACTGGTCAGCCCCGTCATCACAGATCACCCCAGCATGGAGCCCACCCACCCCTGGTCAAGCGTGGCCAGCGTTTCACCGCTGGGGCTGTCCTCAGCCTCTCGTTAAAGCAGCTTCCTGGGGTGAGGGGCACTGTAGCTGGGCTTCCCCACAAGTTGGCTCCCCCAAGCTGGGAAGAAAAGACCCCTGGGGTCAGGGGCTGCATCTGACAGCATCCCAAAGGGAAAAGCGGCTGCTGAGTTAGCACTGAGTCGACTGACCGCAGATGGCACCCAGTCTCAGACCTCCCTCCAGGCAGCACCCCCTGCTGTGCTTTTCCCTCCCTGCTAGACTTCCAGTCTAGACCCTTCCAGCACTGCCTCCCCCACCCCCTTCTCCTCCCCCAGTCTTGCTCTTCCCCTTTCTCCGGTATTGATTTTTCTTTACTGGGTTTTTTTTTTTTTTAAAGGTGATTTAATTGCTTTTTTAAGGTTACTTCAGTCTGGGTCTCTGCCAAGAAAGTGGGGGGCTGCCCCCCAAGCTTTCCCTAGTACTTGTTGCTGCCTTGCACTCAGTACATGACCCTAAATTGTCCTGCCACCCACTGAAATCATGAGGTCATACTCCCCCCAACACACAGGCCTCGTCATCAGCTGAAAGTCCACCCTCTTTCCTTCCGAGGGCCTGGCAGGAAGCCTTCAACCTCTAGAAGGAAGCAAGTTGGGTGGTAACCCAGTGTGGGAGGAGGAGGGGCGGTTCCACGCCACTGGGAAGTGGAACAGCAGTTAACTGCGTGCACCCCCCCCACCACTGCCCCACAACCAGCTGTCTCCAATTGTCCCCAAGTCCCCATCATCTCGGTCTCCCAGACTCCCAGGAATCTGGCTCTGCTCGGTGGGAGTCCCCCCGCCCCCCACACATCCTGTCAGCCCCTCTTTTGGTCATCTCCCCACACCTTCAGTCTCTTCTGTGCCCCTCTTCCCCCTACACCCCATTCCTCTCTGGCCCCGTCCTCTCTCCGCTCCCTCTCCCCGCTCCCCTGCCTGCCTGCCTCTCTGCCCGGCTGCAGTTGGGTGATAATCTCCCTCATTTAGCCTCCCGGCTGCTTCCCCGGCTCATTGCCCAGCTGGTCCCTGGGGACCGGCCCAGCTTCCCCACCCCCATCCCCAGCCTAGCGCCCAAGCTCCCCCCATCCTTTCCCTGCTTCCCCCACCCACTCCCAGTGGACCAGCTGCCCCCTGCAGTAAGCATCATGGCCAAATGTGGCTGGCCAGGACTTGAGTTGGGTGTGAGCATAAAGGGGGGGGACTGTGAGCTGTGAGGGACTCTAGTTGGGAGTATGGGTGCTGGGCACACATGAGGCACGGGGGTGGGAGTTGGGGGTGGTTGCAGGGTCTGGCTGTGAAGCCTTAGCCAGGTGTCCTCTGTCTTCCAGTTGTCCCCATTCCCCAAAATTGTTCCCAGCCCAGTTCTCCACGCCCCCACCCAGGGGATGAACGAGGCTTCCTGACCACTAAAGAGAACGGTAGATGGACAGAGAGGTGAGATTAGAGAGGCCTCTGGGCAGCTGGACAAGGGAGAGTAGGAGGGTTCTGACTCAGAGCACCTGGGAAAGGGTAGGTTTTATTTGGACAAAATGCCCCAAAGGCAGACCTGGAGATCTCCCAGGATCCAGCTTGGGGGGCTCCAAAGATGCCTCCAGGCACTTGCTACATCAGGGCTTCTGGAGCTCTGCCTCTTCCAGCACAGCGACCCCCAAGCTGAGCTGCATTTGCCCCTTCCCACCACATGTGGGCCCCATACTCTGCCTGGGTGGCCCCATTCATAAATGATGTGACCCCCCAAACTCCTGACAGCATTCTAGAGACTCCCCGGCCACCCCTTGGTCCCAAAGGACACCCCCTTGCCACCCCCCACTAGCTCGGACACCTGTCCCAGACCTGGCTCTGCTTTGGATCACGGGATGAGCCAATGCAAGACAGACGTGAGCAGGAAGGGACAAGGATGGGGGGTGGAGGCCGGGACTGGGCCAGGCCTGGCTGGTGAGCGAGCAGCGGTGACAAACGGGCTGTGCGGGGGCCGAGGGGCGGGGGGCGGACGGCGGCTGATTTATCTGGGTTATTTATGCTGCGGACGAGGCAGGAGAAGCGGTTAATGAGAGTCCCAGAGAAGGGGGTTGGGGAGGCCCAGCCGTGATCTGAAGTGACTTAGGAGGGTTAAAGTCCCACCACCAGGCCTTACCCCCACTGCTGGCCAGCACTCTGCACCCCCGACCCCATCCTAGGGCCAGCCCAGCCCAGCTCTGACTGCTCTCCCATGGCTTGCACCAACAACCGCCATCCCTTTTTGGAATGCCCAAGACAGTAGGTCACTGGTGCTGAAGCAGACCAGGGCCAAGGTTGAGGGGCAGCTGGAGGAACTGGGGAGGAGACCAGGAAAGGGAAAGCAGGGAAGAAAGATGAAAAACTTGGCTGGACAGAAACTGACCAAGTCGGTGGGGCCTTAGCAGGAGGGGTGGTGTGGAGAGGCCAGTGTAGGAGTGGGTGGGCAGCTGGCAGCCTCAGAACTGAGGCCGGAGACAGGGCAATGGGCATTGGGGTACGGATCTGGTGTCATCCAGGAGCCATGACGGGGCCTGAGAGGCTGAGACAGGCCGGGGGTGGGTGCTGGTCAGAGAGGAGAGAGCCAGGGAAGGAGAGGGGAAGAGGATCGAGGAAGGAGGGGGAGAGGGCTTTGAGCAGGGAAAGCTGCTGGGAACAGATAAGGCAGCAGGCAGCAGGAGGGATTAAAGCTGAGGGGCAGGGGCGGGGTGAGGCCTGGGACACGGGAGGCGGGGCAGGGAGGAGAGGGTTGAGGGCAAGACATCAGGGCCAAGGAGATGAGTGGGAGAAACAAGGGCTGTCAAAAGGGCAGGACTTAATCAGGGGCCAAGAAGTGGTCATTGCCTAGGAAAGAGGGAGGAAAGAAGGGTCCCCTGCTTTTCTCTTCTGAGGAGGGGGGGTTCTCTTCCGTCACTAGTGAGCCCCTACACCCTGCACCTGCCAGGGGTAGCAGAGCTAAGTGGATGGGTGCATTGCTGAGGGTAGGGTGCTAGTCGATTGTTGGGGGTGGGGTAAGTGGCGGGCGCCCTGGGAACCACTGAGCTCCGGTTAAGAGACTGAGGGCACACAGCGCCTCCTTGAGGTGGGCTATGAAACCCAGGGTCACAGGTAATGACCATCCCGGGGCCCAACCAGCCCACTCTGGGATGGAGACCCCATCATGCCCAGGGTGGCAAGGACCAGTGTTTCAAATGGGGCTTCTTTGGGGCGAGGGGTATGGGCATGGCAGGTGGCTTCTCCAGGCTCCTGCTCCGACCCGAAGCTCCGTGCGACCCCCAGCCCTCCTGTCCCCCAAGCCTCCCAGAAGGATGCACTTGGGGAGGGTGAGACCCCTGCTCCCTCCAGAGGAGCGTCCAGGGCAGTTCAGAGGTGGCCATGGTGGCTGGCAGCGGGGAGCCTGGAGGGAAGAGGAGGAGGAAGAGGGGCGGGGGAGGGGAGCGGGGGCGGCGGGCGGGATGGAGTAATTTCGTGTTTGTCAGTTCTGTCTCTGCACACGAGGGAGCGTGTGTGGTGGTGGGTGTAGCTTCGCCTCGAGGAGTGTGTGTCTGTTGGCAGAGGTGTCAGTGTGTCTCTCCGGGGTTCGGGCTCTCCTTGGCCCCCGCCCCCCTTTGTGTTTTGGGGACCGCGGCTCTGGGCACGCCCAGCTGTGCTCCGTGCTGATGCGGCAGATGTGGCAGGCCCCAGCTGTGCCTGCTTCGGGGGGGGGGGGCGGTGGCGAGGGGGGCACTGCAATCTGCTCCCCGGTAATGGCTGCTAAGTGCTGGGAGGAGGAGGACGGAGGCCCCAGGAAGCCCCCGCAAGGGACAGGAAGGAGATGAAGGCCCTGCCGCGCCCCACCCTGTCCTGGCCAGCCTGTTCCCAATCTGTGTTCTTGGCTAGGCCTCTCCCCCTCGCTGGCTCCTGAAGCCCATCCAAATCTCTCTCCATATTCAGGCCCATCCCCAGCTTTCCTCCCCAATCGCCCCATCCAACTTGGTGCCAGGGACCCACCCCCCTCCCGGCCCTAGCTCGCTCCCTCTCGCTGATTTTACAGAATAATCTTTTTATGGAAACCGATAAAAGCACTAATGGCAGGAGCGCACCCCTCCCACACATCATCCACCCCCCCGCCCCGTTCATCCCCCACTTCCCACCCCAGCTCCCTTGGTTCTCCCTTCTCTACCCTGCCAGGGCCCCAGCACCCTCTACCCCTACAGGGACAATGAGGTTCCAGAGGTGATAGAGAAGCAGGGAGCTCCCACATCTTGGGCCTTGAGCTGTGGCCTCAAGAGATGATGGGGCTCGAAGCCCCTCCCAGGGCAGACAAGGCTGGAAAGGAGTGGGAGGCATTACAACTTCTATCTTAGTCCACCTCCCCTATGCACGCACATGTGTGCATGCGCTCACACACACACCTACACACCAGTGACTCCATCGACCTGGGGGGCATGGTACAAAGACCTCAGCTTCACTAGCTCCTCCCACTTCAAACCCTGACCCTTTCCCCTTGCAGTGTCTCACCCCACCATGTCTCCACCCCCACTGGGCCTAGGAGGGGGCTCCCGGGGGGGCCAGGGCCTGACACAGACTTATTGGATTTCACGGTGTTTTGCTGAGAAAATAATTAAATTATCATATTTATGATGGAGCTGCCATGGCCTCTGCCAACCACTCGGAACAGAAGGGTCAGGACTGGGGGTGGGGGGGGGAGAATGAAAGGGAGGGGACCCAGCCCTGGCCCTATGGCCCACCCCTCTCCCAGCCTCCTCCTCAGGGAGTTGACCCCAGGCCCAGAGCAGGCATCTGCAGCCTCCTCCCAATCCCACACAGGGATGATGGAAGGTCTGGGCTGTAGGCAGGAACCTGAGGAAATGGGGAAGGGGCTGAGTCAAGGCAGGTTAGATGTCAGGATGCTAAAACCCTGGGTCATTTCACAGGTGCTCTCACATATTCTGCAGGGCCCGAGGGGCTGGGAGGTCACATCTAGCCTAATCCCCATGTGACCCTCAGCCCAGCTCCCAAGCAAGCCATCTTCCTAACCGCCCAGCTATGAAATCTTGGGTTCTGTCCCAGACCCTGGTGCTGATAACAAGGCCGAGCACCCTGCCGCTGCCACCCAAGCCTGCTGCCAGGACCCCCTCCTCCTCCCACCCACGCCCTGCCCCCCCATTCTCTCCGGGTAATTAGATTCCTCTCAATTAGCAGATTACGATCATTACCAGCTCATCTGGCAACTAAGCTTCGCACCCACAGCTGGGGAAAGGGGGGTGGCACCGAGAGGGGCATGCGGGGGTCATGAGCAAACACGAGAGATGCCCGGTTTCTCAAGGGCTTCGGGAATGTGGAGAGGACTGGAACCTCCCAAAGAGCAAAGCCAGGGTGGTGGGAGGTGGCCAGGTACCCATCTTTCTCAGAATAGCACTGCCTACTGTGGTTATGGAAGGAAAGACACCAGCAAGGCCCACCCTACCTGCCAGAGGAGTGGAAGACAGACACCAGGCATCCAGTGGTGAGGGAGAAACCCCTAACCCTGACAAAAGCTGGGCTAGGAGCAAATGTAGCTGGCAAAGCAGAAACCGGGCTGGGGCTTGGGCTGGGCAGAAACGGAAGGCAGTGGGTGCCAGGTGATCAAATCTCGGGGCTGTGGCTCCCAGTCAGTCCCTGTGCCTGCTGTCCGCACCCCACTGCCCAGCTGAAATCCTTCACCCTTCCCTTCGGAAGCCTTCCACTCTGGGGCCGAGCCAGGCCCAGTGAAGAGGAACAGGGAGGCAGGCAGGCAGGCAGCATCAGGTAGGGGTGAAGGCGGGGGCCAGGCAGGCTGGGAGCCTTGAGGGCCTTCCTCCGGAGCAGCAAGAGAGGCTGAGGCAGTGGGAGGGGGGAGATTTACCAGGGCTCCAGATTCATTATTCATGAGCCCGCAGCGACGACTCCAATTTAAATGCTAATGTGGGGGGGCCTGACTCAGCTGCCCCCCTTCCACCCCCACCTCCAGCCCAGGCACAAGCGGAGTCCATGCTGGCTCCAAGGTTCATGGGGTTTATTAGGGAGTGGAGAGTGCGGCCAGGAGTCTGCCCACCCCCTTGCTCCCAGGGTATGAAGATCCTGCCTGGCTTCCTCAGGTCCATTCTAGACAGACACTGGAGGGGTAGGAGTTGGGGGGGCCTTCTGGCAGCCCCCCTCAGAGGATGATCTGGTTGGTAAAGCTTCGGCTCAGCTCCTTGTGTGGCAGAACAATCGAGTTCAGGATGAGCACCTCAGCAGGGATCCGGACTCGGCAGCCTGCAGCATGGACCAGGGCACACCGGGGGAAGCCATGGGAAGGGGAGGGGAGGGGCAAGGAGGGTGGGGCCACCGCCGCAGGGAGGGATCCCGCTCTGCCCATCTGTGCTCTGGCCTCATGCCCCCAGTGATTCACACAGGGCCTGGCACACAGCAGGCACTTGGTAAATGTTTGCTAAAGGAAAACGCACACACGCACACACGCACACACGCACGCATGAGTGCAAACACACACACACACACACACACACGCACGCACGCACGCAAATGTTCCCCATAGCATCCACCCATCACCTGTGGAGGTTTCTCACAGCCCTGTGCCCCCTGGGAAGCCATACCCAGGATGGTGATAGCAGGCAGCAGCTTCCCATCCTTGAAGAGGCTCTCACTGTCCATGTGGGCTCGGGGGTCATTGGGATTGGGGTCATTGGCGGTGCCCTCCACACGGGCCCAGCGCCCCACAGTGCTCCCCCAGCCCACAATGCTGTGCAGAACACACGTGTGCTCCTGCCAAATAGAACAGTGTGAGGTTAGGGGGTGGGAAGGGGCGAGATGCAGAGCCCACGGCCTGCATCTCCCCTTGGCCTCTTGGGGTACCACGCCCTGCTGCGTGTGTCCAGGTGGTTACCTGCAGCGTGGCTCCATGGAGAACAATGCTCTCTCGGAGCCGCACACCCTCGCCCACAGTCACTCCCTCCCCGATGGAGACATTGGGGCCCAGCTGTGGAAAGGAACATAATAACCATAAGCCTTGGAGGGGCTTGGAGGACCCCAAATCCAATCCCCTCATGTAACAGATAAGGGGGAAGGGACCTGCTTGAGGCCACATGACAGGCTGTGACAACGTGACCAGTCCTGGGGCTTAGGAGGTATCGGAACCATCCCACCCATCCTGACAGCCACCTTCCGCGTCCTGGGCTGGGCCACCACTTACCACAGCTGATGGGGCCACCTTAGCCGTTGGGTGGATGTATACATTTCCTAGAAGCAGAAGAGAGGACCTGGGGACAAATACCCCAAACCATATTTGGTTTGGAGAGGGCAGGTATTGAAATTTCACCTCCGGACTGAGGTCAGGAGTCATGGCTCTGAGGGCAGAGGGGACTGGGGTTGGGGGCAGAGGGTTAGGAATTGGGGCCGAATGGGTACCTCGGATCCGGGGCCCCCTGGGCTGTGCTTGGCCAGGTGTTCTGGGTGAGTGAGCTGGTACCGGCCCAGATACAGGCGGGAGGCATAGAGGGCTGATCTGGGGGACACGAAGGGGAGCAGGGGCTCAGGGGCCAGCAGAGCCTGTCCCCACCGCTCTGAAATCTCAACCCTTAGGTGACCCAGCCACCTCATCAGAGGCCCCCCCCATACCCTGCAGACTTGATCTGGCTCCAGATACCATCAGTGAGGTGCACATAAATCTGGCCCTGCCCAGCCAGGGCTGAGAACACATCCTGCTCCAGGCGGATGGTGCCTGCCCCCCGCCACAGACCGGAAGAGTCCTCCCTGGCAGAGAAGAAAGGATGCTTGATATCTGTTCACACCCTGAGCCCAACTGGGGGGTCAACACAGTCCCTTAGGGATGGGTTCAAAGGGAACCCCACCACCCCCTCTCGAAGTCTAGTCATTCTCTCCAAAGGGATGCTCCTATCCCAGGAAGCTTCTCCCACTGCTCACACAGGTCACCCCCTCACTCTCCCAGCTGGGGTGCTATCTTAGGGGAGCCCCAGGTGTAAACCTGCTGCCCATCCTGCCCCATGCCCAGAAAGAGTTTGACCAGACTCAGCTTCCCCCAACTTTCCCAGTCTCCTCTCCATCCATACCTCTTAACCCCACCTCCAGCTCACCCTCCCTCTCACTGGATGGAATGAAACACAGACAGACTCACCCCAGAGGAAGGCAGCTGGTGAGGGCAGAGACAGTCATAGAAAGAGAGGAAGAGAGATGGTAGAGATGCCAGCTCAGCAAAAACAGAGAGGCCAGGAGAGATGGAGAAAGAAGCGGAGATATGGATGGGAGTGAGAAGACAGTTATGAGTGAATGAGGCGTGAGAGGGAACGAAGGCAGGGGAGCCAAAGAAGGGCACAGTTCCCAGGGCCGGGAGGACCACCGTGAGATTGGGGCTTGTTACAAGCAGGGCTCTGGGACACTGTGCTCCAAGGGTAGCTTCCTCGGCTTGAATGTACATGTGTGTGTCTGCACCCAAGCGTGTGTGTGCCCAAGTGCGTGTGTTACCATCTGTTCTGAAAGACATCTCTGGGACACTCAGGGCTTGAGAGAAATGGACCAGAAGGGGAGTGGGCAGGCGGTGACAGAGGAGGAACTGGGATGGATAAGGAAGAGGGACAGAATGAGGTTACAAGGGGAGGGACTGGGGAGGCTCGGCTGGAGATGACAAGTGGAAGGGAGAAGGGCGGAGAAAGGTGAGCGAGCTGAGACGGAGACAGCAGAGACTAGGGGCGGGGAGCTGTGACTGAGCTACTTGGGGTTACAGAGCTATGGGGCCCGCCTCACAGTTGCCCATCCTGCTGATTACGATAGAAGACATCCCGGAGGGGCTTCAGGGCTTCCGGGGAAAAGAGGTAGATGCCACAGTTGATGATGTCACTAACGAAAGTGCTGGGTTTCTCCACATAGTGCAGGACCTGAGGACAGAATGGGCTAGGGTCAGTAGAAAAGGGGCCACGGCCATGATCCCCTAACACTCACTCATCTCTAGGTCCTTCCTGCTGCCACAGTGGGGGCTTCCTAAAAGGCAGGGTACATCTGGCCACTGCCCTTCGACTTCACCTTCTAGATAAGTCCAAACTCCATGCCTTCCCCTTCCCAATCCTCCCCACCTCCCAGCTGCTCCAAGAACACGAATCCAAGCCACTGCATGCCTGTGCCTGGAACGCCCTTAACAAACTCTTCATCTGGAAAATGCAGCTTTCAAAACCCAGTGGACATTGTCACTCCCTCTCTGAGTACACTCTTGTCTACCCCGGAGTTAGCTTCTCAGCTCTGGGCCCTCCTGTCCTCTGGCTGTACCTCGCCCGTGGTGCTTGTGACATTTGCAGTGGTCGGTCTTTGACTGCCTCCTACTAGACTGAGGGCTCCTGAGGCCTCAGTCTCAAGAGAGGCATGGGCTGTGTCTTCCTGGCTGTGTTTCTCACACCTAGCTAGCACTAACACAAAACTTAATGTCTGTATGTGTAGTGTGTGTTCATAAGTATTTTTCATATTAAAGCTTGAACAGAAAAAAGGGGTGTGTGGAAGTCAGTTAGGCTCCAGTGCGGGGAGCTTCAGAGACTGGGACAGAAACCATCTCTGCCTTGCCAATTATGTTCCCACCTCCATAATTCTAGAGATACTGTGAGATTTCCTGCCTCTGTGCCTTTGCAGATACTGTTCCCTCTATCTGCAATGTCTTCCTTCTCCTTCATCTTGACAAATTTAACTCAGTTCAGACCTCACCTCCTCCAGGGAACCCTCTGCACACTCACCTAGGTGGGCTGGGTTAGGCCCCTTTTGTGTTGCCATAGCACCCTGTATACACATCTGCTGGAGTACCACACCCATTGAAATTAACCGTTACCTCTTCACTGATCTTTCTTAAAGGCATAGAAGAGGGTGTGTCCCACCTGTTTGATAAGACTGGGGCCCACCCCATAGCATTCCAGCATTCCCTAGAGGCTGACTGGTGGGAGAATGATGATAAACACAGTAGGCACCCAGCCAGCTCTCTCTTTGCTCTCACTTCATGAGTCTGTGGATTCTCTACAATGCAGCCATAGTTGAGAGATTGCATCCTGTTAGCCTGAAAGATAGACACATCAAGACAGTGACCTGCCTGCTCCAGGGCAGCAAGGTCTATTTTCTTTCTTGCTTTCCCTCCCCTATAGCACCTGGCATGCAGCTCCGCCACTGACAAGCCTTCAGCTGGGGCAAGAACTGACAGCTGTCTTCCCCCTCCCTACTTCTGAGCAACCAAAGGGCTTGGGGTCTCTACCACCACCTCTCCCTCCTGATGCCCGTTCCCACACCAATTCCCTGGGCTGGCCTTGCGTCCCTGACACCCTGCATTTCAGGAAACTCTGGATCATCCCCTTGACATCCTCCAGCCCTCCAGGGCCCCTCACCGTGGTGCCCAGGAGCAAGAAAGGGTGAGGCTGGTGTCTGTGGGCAGCCAACATGTCTCTCAAGGGGAAATCAGAGCAGACATCAGCATTGAGCACGAAGAAGGCCTCAGGGCTCCCAGCCAGGATCTGGTCCCGGAAATGATAGAGACCACCTCCTGTGCCCAGGGGGGCAAATTCCTGCAGATACCTGTCCCCCGAGACCCCAGAGCCAGCTCAGTGAGATCAGAGGAGACAGATGCCATGGGCCTGGGGACCAGATCCCTCCTGTTCCTAGGATACGCCTGCCTCAGGCCCACAGAGAAACAATATATTCAGGGTTTCAGGGATTTCCAAATAAGAATTTTCCCAGTGTATGAGGGCAACTTCTGGCAAATGCTGACTGAACCCACTCCAGAGAACTCAGAGAGAAAACAAAGACACCTAGGACACCACTCCCCCACCACCATGCAGCACATAAGCACAAACACCTGACCTGACAGGGAGGTTAAACTCTTGTTGGGCAGCTTCTAGGAACCGGGTAAGAGGCTCATCAGGTTGGTAGAAGCCAATGAGCAGAATCTCCTGCATCCCAGGGACCTGAAGACAAGGGAAGAGGTTGGGAGAAAAAACATATCTGATAGGAGGGAATGATAGGAGGGAGAAATCTCTGGTCCTAGTCCAAAGTCCAGAGATCACAGTTTTAGGCTCTGGGGGGCCCTGGGCACTTACTTTACCACACTGGCCTGATTTCTCCTTTGGACAATGAGGAAGTTAGAGGACGTCTTAGTCTCCGATCTTGCAATCTTTTATTATTCTATTATTTTACCCCGCATCCCTACATTTGAAGTGGGGTTCACCCTAGAAAAGATTTTGCCTACCATGCTGTATTAAATAATAATCCATTCATTTCCCCCCCCATATGTATTATCTGTCAATCTGAGCTTGAGATCAGCGTGAGGCAAGGATACCATTTATCAAGTGCCTATATTGTACTAGGTACTTTATATAAACATCATCTCTAAGCTTTGCTATAACCACAAAGTAGGTCTAATAACCCCTAGTTTACCAATAAGGAAACTAAGGCTGAGAAAGGGTGAGAAATTTGCTAAATTCCTTATAGCAGGCAGAAACTGGACTCAAATCAAAACCTTGCCTCTCTCGATACCAAAAGCAATAAAGAAATTAGCTTCCTAGTGAGCAAGAGTAGTATGATTCTGTGCTTAGTTATCATCAAGGTTTTCCATGTTAAAGTTTTAAGTTTGTCTCTAAAATTCCTGCCTAATCTCACATTCCATGCTGTAAAAACTGGAATGAAATCCAAGCAAGAACAGGGCAGATGAGAGACTAGATTAGGGGAAGACAGCTGCATTGCACAACTTAGGGGAGCTGGGGGGACGCCATTCACATTGTCATCTGTAACTGGTAGTCCCTGGAGTTATGCCTGGTGAGAAGATATCATGGCTGGAAAGGGGAAAATATGCAAACGCAGGAAATGAGGTAGTACATGGGAGCCTATGGAATTACCTGGGCACAGGCTTCAATGTGGTGCTGGATCATAGGGACCCCTGCCACTGGAAACAGAGGTTTGGGCACCTCAAAAGACAAAGGCCTGAAGCGAGTCCCTGGGAGAGAGAAGCACATTTCAGCTTTCTGCCTCCCTCTGCCCCAGGCCCACCAACGCTCCAGCCCAATCTCCTCCCCTCATTTCCCTGGCTCCTCACCCTTTTGAGGACCTCCAATCAGGATCACAGCTTTAAGCATGATGACGATTGCTACCTAAACTTCAAATCCCAACAGAGAAGTCAGCCTCAGATCTTGCACACCAACCCAGAACCCCACTCATACCTCAACCAAATCCCAAACCCCAAATAGCAAGACAAGGCCCTCTCTTTCCCCGGATGCAAATCCAAAATTCAACATAGTCCCTCCCTAGGCACAACACCTCACAAATCTCACACATCTCAAATCCCAGCCCAGATTCCAGTTGGCCTTTAAACCCCACAGTGATTCCTACCAAATTCTGAAATCCACACCTGGCAATTTGATCTCTAACAGCCTTCCCTAGGGCCACAAACTCACTAAACTCAGAAACTCAGTGATAGACCTCACATTCCAAACCTAAAAACAAGACAAAAGAAAACAAAACAAAACAAAAACCAATTGCCTAATTGTTGCATCCTTATTCTAGATGTTAATCCCTGAACCCCAATAGTGAACCCTGAATACAAATCTTGAGTAAGCCCCACATATTTAACTACAATACTAAGAATGAATTTCAAGTATTAAACACTGATCTGCATCTGACAAATCCAAACCCTAGCAAAAACCTATATGCTGAACCTAAATCCTAAGACTAACCTCTAGGTGACGAACCCTGAATCAAAAGACAGGTTCCCAAACACTTAACATACCAACCTCGAGTCCCAGTACTGACAAGTGCTGAATCTCTTCTGGATTCACAGGACTGACTGCAGACACTCTAAACCTCACAACTGACTGCTAAACCCTAACCTCGCGTATCCAGGAGTTGTGGGACCAGCAAAGCGCTGGATGTACGAAGAGCCAGCCGGGATCTCCGAGCCGCCCTCTAAGGGCTGTCCCCTGCTCTCCACCGCTTTTGCCAACCCTGCATCAGAGCTTTTTACCACCTGTCCCTTTTTTTTCAGCTCTGTTGCCGGCGACTGCTTGCTCCTTCCGCGTTACGTGTCTTCTCGCCACTCGCGAGAACTTCGCACAGTCTGCCGGGAATTGTAGTTCTTAAACTACTTCCCCACTTTTGAGGAGAGAGGTTGGAACTTCGGAGAGGATTCGGGGACTTGTTCAAGGGATCGGAAGGACGGGTGTAAATGAAAAGAAGGATGGGACCTGAGAAGCAAAGGCCGGGACGCGAATTAGGACCGGGAGCTGTCTGGGAATGGGCCCAGGCGTAGCAGCCAAAGTAGAGAACTAGGTCTCAGGGAGAAACCAGGCTAAAGACGAGAAGGGGGTGTGGTCAGCCTTGAAAAGGGCGTGGCCAGCGCGCAACGCCCCCAGCAGAGGGTGAGGCTTGAGGCATACAAAGAAGAGAAAGCGGAGTCACGGACACCTCTGTCCTTCCCGCTGAGAAGTGACGAAACTTCCAACCACGAGAGAAGCTTATCCTGGACTTACTGTCTGTAAAGTAAAGCACTGAACTAGGCACTCTCAAAACTTCCCTCTGATCCCAATATTCTGTGACCTCGGTGTGTAGTTCTGAAATAAGTGTGGGGGTGTGTGTGCTAGGGAGAGGAAATGGCAACTCAAAAGACGAGAAAAGATGCGAAAGGTCAGAGAGAGCAGCTTTATTAAGCAAGGTGGAGAGGGGTTGTTGGTACCATCCACCCCCAGACTTGGAGCCAAAGTGAAAAGATACGAGAGTCCCTTTCAGGCCACGTCCACGCGAGCGAAGCTCTGGTCCATGCCCAGGCTGTTCTCCACGTACACCTCGTACTTGCCGCTGTCCTGGGGTGTGGCCCGGCGGATGGTCAGCGTCGTGGTGGTACTGCCAATCTCGAAGAACACCCTGCGGGGGAAGGAGGCGGGCGGGGCCAAGGGTCACTTTACTGGGCCAGGCTAATTAGCCAGATCTGTACTCCTCCCAGTTCCCCGCCCCGGTCCTACTTCCGCCTATTTTCTTGGCCCCGTCCCGCCCAGGACTCCCAGCTCCAGGCCCTCCCCTTGCAGCAGGTTCCCGCCCTCGCCTGTCGTCCTCCTCGATGTCCTCCCCGTCCTTGGTCCAGCCCACGTCAGGCGCTGGCTCGCCCAAGATCTCTGCAGTCAGCTTCACCGTGGTGCCTTTGCGCGCCTTAGTGTTATCTGGTCCCTTTTGAATTTTCGCCGGGACTAGAGGAAAGGAAAGGGAATGCGACCCAGTGAAGGACCTAGGGTGGGGCAGGAAAGGACATCACCTCCTCGGCTAATACCGGTCTTAAATACGAGATGGATTTAAACTCGCAGTTTGACGTTGGGGAAGTCTTCAGCCTCTCTGGGGCTTCAATAACTCAGTTAAACTAGACTAATCTCTGCCCCACCTAATTTATGGGATTGAATGGAGAATCAAAAGAAATACTACGTAGTGAAAGCCCAGGAATGTTCACACATCTCAAAGTTCCTTGGAGACAGCTTCAAGTAGTGGAAATCGCCCAGGGTTGGGAGTCGGAAGACCAGGGCTCTGTCTAACCCTGGCTCTGCCTCTGGCTTACTGTGACCTTCGGGCCTTGAAGTCAATGATTGAAGCCCATAGAGACTTCCTAGCCCGGGTGGGACGGGATCCCGAGATAGAGCTACCCAGCCTGCGCTGCGCTGCGCCCTGCTCTATGCCTCAGGCTCTGCTGGGGCTGGGCTGGCCACATCCGCACCCGGATTCGGCTAGGCCCGGCGAGGAATGCGCAGTCGGACCCCGCTGCGGACGCCCGCGGGGTGGTGCTGTTCCGCTCTGTGGCACTGCACCGGGGGCGCGCGTACCTTCCACGAGGATGCGCGCCGAGTCGGAGCACTGGCCAAAGGGGTTGGTTACGTTGATGCTGTACTGGCCCAAGTCCGCCAGCTCTCCATCGCGCACCACCAACGCGACCACATCGGGGTCCTCAAAGACGTAGCGATACTTGGGCCCGTCGCGCAGCTCGTTGCCATCCTTGCTCCAGCGGATGAATGGGTCCGGGAAAGCCGAAATGCGGCAAGTCAGCTTAGCCGCGCTGCCCTCGATCAACACCACGTCCTTCAGCGGCTCCAGCACTCGCGGCGGCCCCTTCTCCCGCAGCTCCTTCCGGGACCTACCGGCGGGCGGGATCGGGGCCCAGAGCTCCCATGACACTGTTCCCACCCGCCCTGTCTGCCCGCACCCCTTATTCTGCCCCAACCCCTGGCCTACTAGATCCTTAAACATGGGGTTGAGGGAATCGTTACCCTAATAAAATGATCTGTCAGTCACCCTTCCACACCTCGGTAACCGCTCTTCCCTAAATCCAGTCACCCTAGCGGTCTATGGCATTGTGCTCAGTACCCCTCCCACCCCCCACCCCAATCCCTGATGCAGGAATGTGATTTCTACAAGCCCTTTCCTTCCGAGGGCTCCGGGGGCTCCACCTCACCTGTGGCCCCTGTAAGAAGCCTGGATACGAATGGCTGCTTTCTGGACCTGGGGGTCGTTTAATATCCAGGGTACATCCGGGAGGCGGGGCCGCGGCCGCAGGTTTTTTGGCGGGAGCTGCTTTGGACATCTGGGGAGCGGAAAACGAACACGAGGAGAAGAGTCTAGTCTGACCCAGAGATTGAGACTTTTAGGCTTTTCCTTCGGATTAAGGACATACCTGGTGTGGGAGTGCCTAGAGCTGGTCTGAGGATCGGGACTCACCGTGGGGCAGGGAGTGATCGACTTCGCGACCTAAGTCAACTGCCTGCCGGTAGCAGGCTGCACGGAGCCCTTCCGGAAGGTGCACTAGCAGCGCGGGCAGGTGTTCGGCCCTGGGCCCTGGTTTTATACATGGCTCCCTTCCTTGCCTTGTTTGGCGTGGTTGCCCCAAGCCCCCCGGGACCCAGCGCCCGCCCCTGACTCAAGCAGGTTCCTTATTTAGCCAGAGGATGCCTGGGATGCTGGCTCAGCCACTGAGACAGGCAGGGCACGAGGGAAACCTGAGCGGCTCTGGGGTGCACCTCACGTCAGTGCTGGGACAGCTGGACATGGCCCCACCCCTCTCAGGACAGAGGATATCCATCCCACTCCAGGGAGGACCAGATGAGGCTCCAGGCCAACAGGAGATTCAGCTTCCCGTGGGAGCAACTTTATACTCAGGTCAGTCTCTGGACAATGGGACAATGTGCCCTTCCCAGAGACACCGTATGTTAAGGGTGCCACTATTTGCGAGGTTGTCCCTAAATGAAGCCAGAGTAGCAGCGGACTTCACTGCCCATCTAGCCAATTATGCGAGGGCCATGTGGCTCTCAGGACCAATCCAGAAGCACCTTACTCTCCCCTGCCCCACAGAAGAGTCTAGGGTAGTCATTTCCTCACTGTGCCCTCTGGTGGTAAACTGAGATAAACCTAGAGGGGACCTTAAGATTTTTGAGAATAGCATCCCCTCCTGCCACCCATCCATCTCCACTCACTCTCCTCCATGTGATATGGTAGGGTCTGGCTAAGCTGCACTGTCCCTGGAGATTGGCACTAATACTGACTCAGAAACTTTAAGTCAGATCAAGCTCATCGTGGGGCAAAGCTGATGCATAGGGCATCAGACCACTTGGGGTGAAGGGGGTAAGGTTAGACCCTCCTGGACATGCTCAGAGTTCAGTTTGCCCAGGCCAGGTCACCAGGTATAGCATTGCTTCCATTTACTGCAACTGCCCGCCCAGGTGTGGAGCACTGTCACATTTTGATCAGAGTAATTTTGACACAGCTCTGCTGACAAAAATTACCTTTGCTCCTCTGGGTTTGGAACAAGCAGTTCACATGTCATTTCCAATGGAGATGGGAAGGAAGCTCAAGATCAGAGGGGGGATGGGAGAGAAATCTTACCATTTATCAAGATATGAGTTCAGGCACCTCATTTTTATATGAAAACACTTGCAGTGAGTAGGGGATTAGAGATCCTCACAGGCAAACTGTATATCTTCATCACTAAAATGACAGGTGAGCAAGGTGTCTCTCTGGTCCCTTCCAGGTGCTTTAACATCCTGCTATTTTATGATGGTGGGGACTGCCTCTTCCCTGGGGTCCCGAGAAGCCAGAGAGGCTGTGCTGGGCTAGGCAGAGGGTTGTTTGGGCTCTGGCCAAGGGGCCCTCAACCTTGATCGGTAACATACCAGTGCCAGCTCTTTGCTCATGGTGGAGGCTTTATTCCTGTCACTTTGTCAAGAACAGACTTTTCAAGGGCTAAAGGAGAACTGGCTTTCCCCTCACCTCACCTCAGAGCAGGGCAGCTCAGTTCTAGGACCCAGTTAACATTCTGTGGCATTGCAGGGGAGCAGCTAGATTCGAGGTGTCTTCATACCCAGCAGACGCCCAAGCTTGTAGTGGGGACCAGAGGTCCAGGCTGAGTATCCATGGGGCCCAGGAAAATGATTGTCTGTGGCTCCACCACAGCAGACCCACTGACCAGAGCCACTCACAGCTGCCTTGGGCAGCTGGTACCCTGATTGGTGCTCTAACACTGACAGCGTGGGCATGGGCCTGCCCAGGCCTCCTCTGCAGCTCTTCACACCACCTGCTCTCACCAATCATCATGATGACCTCCAGGGGTCAGGACCAGAGCGAGCCAGTCTTCTGAGCAGCGTGAAGGAGGCTGAGCTAGGATTGGGGTGTGGGCCAGTCCGCTCCGGGGCCCCGCATCCTCCAAGGTGTGATGACAGAACACGTGAGACGAGGTGGGGGCCACCAGAGTCTGGTTAGAGGGTGGTGGTGGGGATTCGGTGGTCCTGCCAGGATTCCAGAAATTTCAGAGGGAGAAGCAGACCAAAGTCTTTCCTTCCCAAGGAATAAGGGAGAAATAAGGGGCCAGGAGGGTCGAGGAAGGCGGGGAAGAGTTTTGAAGATGCTACCTGGTATAGCTGGGCTCTCCCTGGCCCACAGAAGGCTGGAATCTCCTGTCCCAGCACCCTGAACCCCAGCCATCTCTCCCCATAGACCACACATAGGTCCTGCTGCTTGTTGTTTTTATTTTCCGTGTGACAGACAGACAGCTGCACAGACAGCTGGATGGCTAGGGGATGGTCAGGACAACATGAGCAATAGGGATTGGATGGAAGGGAAACTTCATAAAAGTCAATAAATAAATAAATATGAATGGGAAGAAGGGTGAAGGCCACAGAGGGGCAGTGGGGACATTCTTGGGCCAGCACAGAGTGCTCAGAGCTGTATCCACCAGGACAGGAAAAGAGTACTGGCTTGAGTGGCCACTGCCTTCTGCCTCCAGCCCTTCGTGCTTCTTCTGGGATGCTGGCAGCTGGCCTATCCCATCCCCACCTGAGTCCTCTCTCCTCTTCCTCACCCACCTCACTGCCTTCTCTTACCTGCTGCCTTTGGCACCTTGACATTGTCTCTATGTCCTGTCCCTGCTTCACTGACACTCATTCCCAGCCCGTGGCCTTGATGCCCTGGGCTCTTTCCTTTTCCACCTCTCTAGCCACTCACACCCTCCTTGGTTGGTTTTCCCCCAAATGCACTCCCAGAACCTTCCAAGAGTTTCCCATCCTTTTCTCTCACTTCCCCATTCCATTCTTGCCCCTCTTCCTGATCCTAACTCAGCCCAGCCTGGCCAACGAGTCTCCACTCTGGCTCTGGCCTGGTGGCATTGGCCAAAGCCCAGGGCCTCCGTGCCCACAGGTCCATGAGGTAATAGCCCGGCCGGATGTTGCTGCTGGTGGTGTCCGAAGCCCCGGGCCACCCGGCTCAATGTGGGCCCTGGAATGTCCTGCGGCATCAGCAGGAGCCCCGAGTGGAGGCCCGGGGCCAGGCTGTGGTCCGAGCCGCTAGGGGCTGCCTGGGTAGGAGCGGAGCAGCACCTTGTGACGGGTGGCGGCCTCGGCCCTTCGGCGCCGCTGCTCACCCAGAAACTCCTTGAGCCGGTTGGTGGTGAAGGTGAGCGTCTGGCCGGCGCAGCTTCATCAGGTAGGCGTTGAAGCCACGGGTGGGCTAGGCAGTCCTGCAGGGAGGGCCGGCTCCTGCCAGGCCAGGCCAGGGATGGTGAGCCTAGAGGGATGGCCTGGAGCAGGGCAAAGTTCTGTCCCCCATGATTAGAGTCCCAGTACTGGATTCATCCTAGTGAGTGACCTTGGGCAACTCTGAGCTCAGTTTCCCAATCTCTGGAATGGGGACAGTGATCCTGCCTATGTCACAGGGCTCTGAGAAGCTTTAACTGGTGGGCAGTACAACCATTTCATAGTAGTAGCAACAGTGTATTCTTGGGGGCACGGGAGGAGTTTGGGGATCTTACGCATAGGCTGGGCCAGGGCAGTCCAAGGCTGGGGGCAGGAAATACTGAGGGGTTGGCAGGTGTGGGGCCTACTTACCAGGGGTGTACTAAGAGGACCTTTCGCAAGAAGAGGGTGGCGCTTTGGGAGGTGTTGGGGTATAGCTGGAAGGCATCAAAGCGGCCCCCCACAATACGAGCCTCTGTTTCTTGGGGGTCTGGCTCATAAAATGGGGAGTGTCCACTGAGCCTGTGATGGAGAAAGTTGAGTTGACACACGTGACCTGAGGGTCAACTCACAGGTCCAAGGGGACATCAATGTGGGGGTTCTGAGGGGCACGGCACTGAAGGACAGGGCTACCTGTACCTACATGCACACATGTGTGTGCATGCACGTGCATTCACATGTGTGCTGGGAAGGTGGGGAGTGGGCAGAGGGCGTAGGCAGAAGGTGGGTCTTGGGGGCACTCACATGATATAAGTGAGCACACCCACTCCCCAGATATCTGTGGCAGAGCCGATGGGTTCTCCCTTCACCATCTCAGGAGCTGACAGGAGACAGAGGCCAAGTTGAACCAGTTTCCTGGTGGCAGGGAAGTGGAGAGAGGCAGGGGAGGCCCCTGGGGGCTCAAGGAGCAGGACAATGCCCAGGTCACCAGACAATAGGTCCAACCAGAGCAGCAGGCCCTGGATGACAGCAGGCAGGATGGGAGTGGGGTGGCCCCAGGGAAGGTGTGGGTCATCTGAAGAATCAGGCACCAATGGTCGGGCTCCCAGAACTACAGAGTTACTGAGAACCAGGGTCACTGGCTCCCTTGGACCAACTCAGAGGTAGGGAGGCCACTCACAAAGAGTATGGCTAACACAAAGATTAAGAGCCTTTGATATTGGCCTGGCTGGCTCTAATTCCAAGCCTGCCCCTTCTCGCTATAAGACCCTGGGCAATGTACTAAATCTGTCTTTCTACGTCTTCATTTGTAAAGTATGGCTTGCAGAATAACTCTAAGGAGTAGAGATAACGAACATAAAGTATTTAGCAGGTAGCTAAATGGTAGCTGGTTTTCCTTATTTTTACAAATTAATAATTGATTCTCCTGTCTCTCCAGCTTTATCAAATTTTGGCTTGACCATTAAAAACAAATAACCTCACTAGGACTGTTTCCTTATCTGTAAAATGGGGGTAGTGTTATGCGAATCTCCAGCACTCTTATAAAGATAAATTGAAAAAAAAACCATAAACCATGGAAAAGACTGTCCATTGCTTGCATAAAGTAAGCGCTCAATAACTGGCCCATATGTGAGGGAAGCGGGGTGAGCTCTGGCTGCTGCCCTTTTGGCAGGCAGGATCCCAACCCCCTAGCTGCCATGGTGCCCTCACCCATAAACTCCAGCGTGCCCGTGCGGTGGCCAAGGGGACGCAGGGCCTGGGGGTTGTAGGGCTGGGCACTGCCGAAGTCCACGATCTTGAGGGCGTTGTCAGGGGCCAGCAGCAGGTTGTCTGGCTTGATATCCAGGTGCAGCACGTGCCGGCCGTGGAGGTAGTCCAGGCCTTGCAGCAACTGCACCACGTAGGTGGCCACATCGTCCTCTGAATATCGGAACCTGGGGCGGGCCCGGGGAGGCAGGTGACATCTTAGCCCAGCTCCCCCAATCTGCTTGCTCCCCACTCCCCCAGAGGGCCCAGCTACCTGTCGCTGAGCCCGCAGAGCAGCTCCCGGTTGCCGCAGCTCTCGGTGATGAGCACAAGGTAACGTGGGGTGATGTAGGCCTCGTGCAGCGACATGAGCCGCTCGTGGTGCAGGGTGCGCAGCACTTCGTACTCCTGCAGGACCCGCCTCTTGCCCTCGGCAGCATAGGGCACGATCTTGGCCACGAACGTCCGCCCGGTGGCATTCTCCCGGCATGAGCGCACTACGCCAAAGCGGCCCCTGTGTGTTGGAGGAACACACAGGCTCAGAGGAGAGAGGGGCACACCTCCATTGTGCGGGCTAAGGGGGTGGGGGCAGCAAGGAGCCGGGAGGCAAGAGAGCAGCGGTTCCAAGTATGGGCTCTGGAATTCAACCTTAGCAATTTGGCTTCCAGTCCCAGTTCTACCACTCAGTGGCTCTATACCTTAGGCAAATCCCAGAACCTCTCTAACCTCAGCTTTCCCATCTGAGAAATGGGTGGTGATGATAATAATGCAGTGGCTCCTTCTCCAAGTTGTGAAGATTAAATGAGATCATATGAGTACAGAGCTTAGCACAGTGCCTGGCCCAGAGAAAATTTGAACTCAATAGTACTGGGGACCCAGATCTCAGCTCCTCCCCAACCCTGGCTGGGCAGTCTGGTCTTCTCCCTGATCCCTGTGTCCCTTACGCTCCGCCCACTCCCCCCTCTGCCCTCCTTCCTTTCCCGGGCCCTGCTTGCCTGGCCTTCTCCTCCAGGAAGGTGTAGGGCTTCTGAGGGAGGCCCTGCCGAAGAGTGGTGCCCTCTGGCCCTGGCCCTGGAGAGCTGGGGGGACCACCCCTGGGGGAACTGACCACCTCCTTGGGTGGGCTGAGGGTCCGCACAGTTACCTTGGTGGGCTCAGGAGGGGGCTCAGGGGCTGGGGGTTCAGGGGCTGGTGGTGCAGACACAAAGGAGGTTACCATATACAAAGGAGTAGAGGAAGACACTGGTTTAACTGCTTGAGGGGTAGAGGCTGCGGTCGGGGTCCCAGCGTCAGGGACGGAAGACTCGGGCTCACTCAGGGGAACATGGGCAGTGGGTGGGGTGGGCTCTGCTTGCCGGACAGCCTGCAGGCCCCTGTGCTTTCGTGGTGGGGTTTGGGGCGGTGGACCCACAGCCTTGACTGAGGACAAGGCCTGGCTAGGGGATCTTGGGGAGATGAAGGGCTGAAAACAGCTGATTGGGGGCCTGGGGGAGCAGGGGATGCAGTGGGGGTTGGGGATGGGGCTAGTGAGGTAGGAGAGTCAGGAGGTGGGGCCCAGGTTAGCCCTGAGGTAACAGGGGCATCTTGGTGAGCAGCCGGTGACAGAGCTGAGGAACCTAAGTGGAGAAAAAGAAAATCATGATCATGGGACCCCCGGGGGCAAAACCATGGTGTTCTGAGGAGGTGGGTCGTGGGTTCAGGGTCCCCTTCTTTCTCTGTTGTCCCCACTCCACTCACCTTGCATGCCCCTGATGAAGACCTTCTCAGAAGGGTTGCTGAAAGGCCCTTGTCCAGCGCGGTTGGCACAGGCCACACGGAACCTCACGGTCACACCGATTGGCAGGTGGGTCACGTTGTGGTAACAGTCGGGGATGCCTGAGCTCACGGGGTGCCAGGATGACTCCCCTGCAGGCAGCATGAGGGAGAGGCTGAGGTCACAGAAGGAGTGGCCCAATCTTTCTGTAAGGAGCCCAGGGACGGGACCTCTGCCAGGGAAGGGCACGTGTCTCCAGGCTTCTCCACCTTCCACCTGCTCCCCTCTTCCTCCCACCAGCCTCCACAGTCCCTCACCATCCACCCGCCGCTCCAGCGTGTACGTGCAGGGTGCCCTGCTGTCTCCTGGCTTCCAGAGCACCAGCGCTGTGTCTTGGTAGGTCTGGGGCACCTCGGGAGGAGCTAGTTTTCCTGGGACACCTGGCAAAAGGAGGGGAGCCCCGGTGAGCCCCTAAGTTCCCATTTAGGGCCCATCTAGCCCTGGCCCAACATCCTCCATCACTGCCCCCCTTGGTCCCTGCCCCAGGCTCACGAGCCACAGCCACGGTACAAGAGCTGGTGACGCTGCCTAGGACATTGGTGGCTGAGCACTCATAGAGCCCAGCATGCCGCTTGCCGCCCGGGGAATACTCAGCAGCTGCCGCCCATCTTTGCAGGACACGATGACCACTGAGGGCTCTGACCGCAGGGACTGCTTATCTGGGGGCAAGGAGGAGCAAGAGGGGCTGCTGAGTGAAGTTGCACGGGTGGTCCTCCAGTCCCCCTCGGTTGCCACTCCCCCCACCCCAAGCATCTGCAGGCCTTGTGGCCACTTGCCTCTGTCCCCCTGCGAGAAGAAGTAATCTACTTACCTTTCATCCAGGAGATGTGGGGTGCAGGGCAGGCTGCTGGCAGGCAGAGCAGGGTGGCTGCCTCTCCCTCCAGCAGCACCTGGTCCTTGAGTTTGATGTGGAAGACTGGGGGGAAGTCTGGAGGGAGAGAAGACAGCCATGGGTCGGAGAGGACCCCGGCTCACTTACTGATGAGGGAGGGGAGGATTTGTGTGAGAGCTGGGGAGCAGAGTGAAAGGTTGTATCTTCCCAATCAGATGCAGAAGGTAGAACCCCATGCCAATGTTCTCTGGGGTGAGCATCACTCTCCCCAGACATTCACTGCGTGAATCTTTTCCTTTCACTGACTACTGAAGATGCTTGGTAGTCACCTCATATGTTTGTGAACCACTTAGAGCAGGGCCTGGCACTACATTTAAGTGCTCTTATACACATTCATTAAATAAAATAAAAAGAAATAAATATTGAATAACTGCGATGGTTAAGATCTGGCCATACCCACTCCTCTGGGGCACCACAGGGCAAGTAGAGGAACTGGTGCCCGGAACTGAGACTCCTGAGGTTGAACATAATGTTCAATCAAAATACGCAGTCTCGAAAGATCTGAAGTTAAGGCAAAACTGGGGCAGAGCCCGGAAGTGTGTCAGCCTCCTCTTCCCCTCATCTAGACCTTCTGATAATGCTTCAGGTCAGCTAAGTGGTGAGAGCTTTTGAAGGGGCAAGAGACAGTGACTGCATGACCTTGGACCATATCTTTGCCTATAAATTGAAGAAAAGAATAACACCAAGCTCACAGAGTTGTGAAAATTACAAGAAGCAAGTAAAGTGTTTATCATGCATCTCCAAGATATAATAATAGGTCTCAAGTTAGCTCTTGCCGCTGTTATGATTATTAACTTGTTAATATGCCCAGTAGAGAGCCAGGCACAGACTCCTAGAGAGAGACTGTTTCAGCAAAGCTGGCTTCTCAGCTGGCTGCTGAATGGGCCATGGCCAGGGTGCAGATAGGACAAGGTCTCTGCCGTAGTGCACCCAGGCTGTGGCTCCTTAGTCCTATAAGGACGAGCATTCCTGCTCCCGGGACGTCTCCTTAGAAATATCCCAAGCTGGTTCTGGCCACTAGGGGTAGGTATGGGTGGGTGGATTTTTTTCGTGTGGGCATAGATACCCCTGGGAGCCACAGCTTCTGCCTGTCTGAAGGACCAGGAAGGAGTGGGGGTTGGGGTGAGCTGGGCAGGAGAAGAATGCTCAGCAGGAGTGGATGGGCAGGACAGCATCATGCCTGCCCACTGCACTCATGTTCCCCAAGGAAGGGTCCCACACTGAGCGGCCAACAACATAGAGTGGCCACCTCCAGACCAAGTGAGGGTGCTGGGTAAGAGGGAGGGAGTGGGAGGCCAGGAGGAGGCGTGAAAGATGACCCTGGGCCTGCTGCCAGTCCTACCTCTATCCCCCAGGGGCTAGTTTAGTTGGTAAAGTGAACGTGGGACAGCCTTCTTCTGCAGGGAGGGGGGAGAGGATGAGGTAAGGGGACATTGCCTCAGCAGGAAATCAGCTGAACAAACAAAACGAACCTGGGAGGGAGGCCCCAGATGGGAAGGGATCAGCTGTCCCCAGGCCTCTGTTCTGACTTCTCTTCTCTCTGCTCATTCCCTCTTCTTCTCCACCCCCGCCCCCACCAACTGGCCTCCCTCCTTCCTCTTCCCTTACTACAGCCCCCACTGCCCACTGCCTCAAGAAAGATGCCTCAGCTCCCCTGGCCAAGGCCAGACACGATCACCTCAAGCCCAGCTAAGGCATGGCTGGAAGAGTTCTGAGCAGTTTTATCAGGAAACTGGAGAACAGAGCTGGTGACTGATAAAGATCCTGCACACGGCCTGGCTTGGTGGGCCTGCTCCTTTCTGCATCCTGATCTGGGAAGCCTGGCCTCCCAAAGCCTTTGTGCGTATGTAGTCCTTGAGTAATGCCTCATTTTCAGGTGAGGGATTGGGGTAACCCGAAGTGGACCATGCTTGCCTCTCTGCAGCCCAGGACACCTGGGTAGAGAAACAGACCAGGGCATATCCCATGTTCCCCTCCCCCCTGAAGGCTGCTTGTCCATGCAGAAGTGCCTTCCACGAGGGCAGGGGGGCCAGAGAGGGGTAGTCAGGTGTTTAAGGCTATAGAGAAATGGCGACTTGGAGGCACAGACCAGACTGTGGGCCTCTAGGATGGGAGAGCTAGAATGTCTTTGCATGCACATTTGAGCATACACACATCAGTATGGGGGCTGTGGGGACAGCAGAGCCATACCCTGAGCTCCTTCAGAACTAAATCCAGTTACAAAAACCTTCTAGACTCTCTCATGAGGGAGGATGCCTGCCAAAGAAAGGCAGTATGGTGTCCCAAAGCTGCTTCTGGGGTCTGGCTGCACAGGGTCACACAGTCCACGTCTCTGCTGCACTTACTACCAGCTCTGCCTTCCATAAACTACTTACTTAGCATGGCTGAGCCTCTGTTTCCTCACCTGTAAAATGCAGACTTGATACCAACAGTTCCTCAACACTGTGGGAGGGGTGAGTAAGGCAGTGCTTGTAAAGTGTTTAATGACACTTTGTATTGTGAATTAATGGCAGCTGCTGCTACTGTTTTCCTGACTCCAAGCCCCTCCCACCACCGCCAGGGCTCCTCAGGATGGTCCATCTCCCACCCAGCTAGGACTTTCCCCTGGGGTGGAAAGGGCCTGCCTAGTCACCCAGCAGGCCTCTCTTACCTGACTCACTGCGCACATATTGATGACCCAAATCCTCCTGGACGCTGGCAGAGAGGTTTGGCTGTGATGACCCCTTGTCCTTCCGAAGCCGAGAGAGGCCCCAGCGAAGACGGCTTCGGCTTTCTCCAGGAGCTGTGAAGACCCAGGGGCCTGAACACCTGCCCAGCCAGTACCAGACAGCTCCCACCTCCCCGCAGCCCTCAGCCCAGAGACGCAGAGAGCAGAGAACACCCAGCTTTGGCCCATGCCTGCTTCCACTCCAGACTCTGCCCCTCAGCCTGCAGCCGCTCCAGCCCTGCCAATTGCATCCTCAGGGCCTCCAGCACCTCCTCAGCCTCTTTCTAGTGGGGGTCCCCGGCCCCCCCTCCTCCCAGAGCCCCTGTCCCGCGCAGCCCACCTCTTCCGCACCTTCCCCTGCCATTTCAGCCCGCATCCCCAGCCCGCTCACACTCGTTCACACGCCACTGCCGGCCACTCTGCCCCTCTTCACCTGAGCCACCTGACGTGGCGCTGGCCTCGGAGCCCAGGGACTCCGCAGAAGGAGTGGTGGCGCCGGCCTGGGCGGCCAGCTGGTTGTGGGGGAGGCCCAGGCGCCGCAGACTCTCCCCTCGGACGTGGCCCTGCGCAGCCGTCCGAAGAGCGGCGTGCTGCGGCCCGACGCGCCCCCGGAGTCCTCGCTGCTGCCGCTGCGCTGCAAGCGGCTGGACAACCGCTCCAGGGTGGAGCTGAGCCGCCTGCGCACCGCCAGCACCGGGGAGCCGCGCGCCGAGCTGCCGCCCTCCGAGCTCTCCCCGTCCCCGCCGCGGCTCTCCCAGGCCGCGTGGCGTTGCGCGGGCGGGGTCCGCCGCAGCCGCTGGGACAGCGACAGCGAGAGGCGGCGGACGAGGCCCGGTTCCCCGACCGCCCTGAGGTCCTGCACGGAGCGGGAGCGCTCGGGCCGTCGCACCATCTCCAGCGGCGTGCCCGCCGGGCTGGGCCGGTACATGCCGTCCTCCTCCGCCCCGCGGAAGGGGCCGCGCTCCTCCGAGCGAGAGCGGCTCAGCATTCGCAGCCCCCGCGACAGGGGCGACTCCCGGCTGCGCTTGAACTTGGCCTCGAACACGGCCTCTGACTCCAGGTTCTCGATGCTGCTGCTAAGACTGCTACCTGGCCTGCGGGGCACCGTGGGGACCTGGGCTTTCGCGGCTGGCCCTGGGTGAGCCGCGCTGAAGGCACACGTTTGTCGGAAGCTCCCGGAGGCGGGGAGGCCACCCTGGCGTACACAGCCGGGTGGGACTTGGGCTCCGTTGGAGGTGTGGCAGGGCCCTGTGGGAGGCTTTGCCCCTGGCCTGACAGCTGCAGTGACTGCATGATCTGGGCATAAGGTGTGAGGGGGGGCGCTGGGGTCTGCAGAGCCGCAGGGGGCTGTGTAGGCTTGGGGGCTGGGACTGCTTCTACCTTGGACTCTGGGGCCTTCTTCTGGGCAGGCTGGGGTGCCAAGGGCTGCGGAGTGTCACTGGGTGTGGTCGCAGTAGGTGTTGGAGACTTGGGGGCACTGGGTTTGGGGGCACTGGGTTTGGGGGCACTGGGCTTTACAGGGCTGGGTGGCTGGGTCTCACTGAGGGCAGACAAGGAGGGAGACTCCTGCAGTCTGCGGGCCCCAAGCCGGGCCACAGGGATCTCCAGGGGTGCCCCAGCACGGCGGTGCCGGCCGCGGGGCTCTGCCTCACCCTGTGAGAAGCTGCTGCTCTTCTGCAGGCCCCGAGTCTCAGGGGGCGGCTGGTGTCGGGGTGCTGCCTCACTGGAGGCAGCCCGGGCCAGCCGGGGGTCCCGGGCACGGCTCCCCAGGCTCTCTAGCAGGGGACCTCTGAGGCCGCTGACCTTGCCATCCTCAGGGCCCCCCCGCAGCAGCCGCTGGCGCAGGGCCTGCAGCCTCTGGGCATACTCGCCCTCCCCCAGGCCCCCCCGGGTCAGGCGGGTGGCCCCCGGGCTGGGGCTGCGGCGCTGTGGCAGCTCCACGGATGCCGCCTTCTGCAGGCCCCGGCCCGGCTCCCTCGGCCCGGCCCGGGGAAGGGCGCTCTCAGCTGAGCTGCCCCTCCGGAGCTCTCCCCGCAGGGGGCTGGGCCCCGCCAGGGGCTCCTGGCTTGGGGAGGGGAGAGCCTGAGGGCTGGGAGCCTCCTGGTCCTGAGAAGTGGCCCTTCCCTGCTCCTGCCACTCCATGGGGTGGCGGCCCCAGCCTCTGGGGTCCCCAGGGCCTCATCCTCAGTGGGAATGTCAGTAAGGGACACGCGGGAGCCTGAGAACTCAGGCTGCAGTGGTCGGGGCACTGAGGGCAGCTCCTCCAACTCCTCCTCTTCGGAGTCCGAGGAAGATGAGAGCCCCCCGCTGGTGGGTGGTCTTCTGGGCACAGCCACCCACACCCGCTCTGGGGGTGCCCGCAGCAGCTCAGGGATGGGGCGCAGCATCAGGTGGCACTTGTAGCTGATCTGGGAGCGCTGGAGACAGAATACTAGAGTGGACCTCAGGGACTCCTGGAGCTGGGACCCACTTGGGCCTACCTCTGCTCTGAGGGAAAAGGCCTAAGGCAGGCAGAGGGTCAGGGGACACAGGGGAAGCTGGGGGTTGAGAGAATACGAAGCAGATGAAGATAGGTGAGCAGGAAGTGAGGACACATGATAGAAAAAAGGTAGGGTTAGAGAAAGCTGCAGGATAAGAAAGAAGGTGGAAGGCACAGAGCAGGGCCCAGCCAAACTCACCTGCCATCTCCGCCGGGAGAGGAACAGCTTCAGGTGATCTGTGCTCACCTCTGCGCCCTTTGCCTGTGTCTGCAAACCCAGGAAAGAGAGACTTAGGGGAAGTCCTCTGTCAACCCAGACCCTCAATGGAGAAACAAAGTCCACAGGAATGGACAGGACTGAGTAGCATCGAGTCCAGGCTCCTGGGGTAAGGGGACCCCCAAGATCTGTCGCAACTCCCACAGCCAAGGTGCCCAGGTATGGATAAATTCCCTGAACCGAACAGGAGAGGCTGGAAATTGGTGGCCCCTGGGGTGGGCTTTCACCAGGGCTCGAGGTCCTGTTCTGGTTTATTGGCTGCCTTAGGAGGCCTGTGCTTAGGTCCCTGACCTGGGCCCTGCTGCTCAGCTCATCATCTGTCTCCATGTAGAACCAGCACCTCAGACATCTGCAGCCTTGGTGGGCCAGACCAAAACAGATGCTTCCCTCAGCCAACCACCCAGGGTGTCCTCTTCAGAGCTCATTTCTGATCTGGGGGACAAGGCTTGTGTTTCCAGGGACAGACACCAGAATGACCTCAGCCTTTAGCTGATCAGCACATGGATAGTTTATTCAGTTGCTCTTTCTAGGTTATTTGCTGAACCTTGGCCCCCACACAGCGCTGTGCGCTGTGGTGCTGGGGTTTGAAGATGAATGAGCAAGAACTTTGCCCACACAGAGCTTAAAGCCAAGAAGCCAGGCCACCTACCAACCACAGCATGTGGGCCCAGTGCAGGACAGAGGTGGGCGCACAGGAGTGAGAAGGACCAGGGCTGATCTCAGGAGCCAGGGGGAGCCCTGATGAGGACGCCCAGGATGGGGGAAGGTCCAGGCCCATGCCTTGGAGTCCCTGATATTCCAACGTAAGCCTCCATTTCCTTATCAACAAAAGGGAGTAACCTTTCTTTGCAGAGCTATTATGAAGCTGATAGATCATAAGTATATAAAATGCCTACCATGGTAACTGCACACAGTAGGTACTCAATAAATGGAGTTATATTAATAACTTTCTCTCTCCTCCACCTCTTTTACCATGACTTTGCAAAACTAGACTCACTTTGAACCAAGGATGTTCCAGGGTCTCTTCTGCGGTAGGCCTCCTGTAAAGGAATGAGAATTAAGCAGAGATTTATCATTCATTAATTCAGTCAGCCAGTCAATAAATGTTTGGAGGACTGACATCTAAGGGCAGAGGCTTGGGCAGTGGTAAGGGTTGGCATGAGGGGACTCTGCAGGCGGGTGAGCCCCTCAGGCCCTCACACTCACAGCTGGTCCTGCACCAGCACTGTGATGAGGAAGCTCCGGGCCTCCCTGCTCAGGCTCAGGAACGTGGTCTCCTCAAAGGCCACATTGTAGTTTCGGATGTTCATTAACGTTGTCCGATCGTTTTCCCCAACAAATGGGGAGATTCCCGTCAGACTGTAGGGGTAGAGAGGGCAGAGTGAGAGGTAGGTAGAGCCCTGGGGCTCAGGCAGTGATGACAGGATGCCTGTGGGGACATAGAGCTGGGGCCAGGTGGATGCCCTGTGGCTACGGGGCTGGAGAACGCTGGGTGAATCTGAGCAGAGGGGTAGTCTTTGAAGATTCTCGCCTGTCCTCCCCCACCACCCCCCAGGACAAGTGGGGAGGCAGCACCGCCCCGGGCTTGTGCTTTAGAGGACCTGTTCAGTCCTTCCTCCAGCCATGGCCTGTCCTTGAGGTAAGAAGTCTATGCCCAGGGGACATGCCCCGCTGAGCCTGAGCCTACCCCCTTCTAGTCTCTGCTGGACAGTCAGGACCTTGTAGTTCCCACCTAGATGGCACTGAGCCTACACTGGCCTCTCTCCATCCAGCCAGTGTTCCTGCCCCTTATGGAGGGCTGTGGTGTGTACAGACTTAGACATGCAGGCTGGGGTGTCCACATTCATGCACATGGGGTCCCTTGCCATGCAGGAAGGAGCAGGGGGGAGGAAGGGGAAGGGGTGGACTGCAGATCCCCAACTTCTCTCTAGCCCTAGGCTTTGCAAATGTTACAGGTGGACCTGCGAAGAGACCATTGGAGACTGAGGTCCTGAGTGCAGAGAGGTCCTTACCAGAGGAAGGCAACGACACCCACAGGCCTGTGGGGAAAGGAGAGTAGGTTGGTGAGGGGACAGCCCACCTCCTACCGGAAGCGGGCAGTTCTCAGCTACCATGAATCTATTTCCTCCCTGTGAACATAGTCGTGGACAAATGAACATGGGGGCATCTCTTTCAGGGAGGACTCTAAACCCAGAGGTCCAGACATCCCTGGAGGGGTCAAGGGTCATGGCAGTGCCAGCCCAGGAAGCCATGAGTCTGAGGACCAACAGACGGAGTGTCCGCCTGCAGGGAGGGAAAGTGGCTGCAGAGAGGGAGGCCCACCTCCAGGAGAGACAAGGAACCAAGGACTAACAGGCCTGAGGCCTTGAGTGACTGGATCATCCCTGGTTGATGAGGGGCAGGTAGTAACTGGGTAAGTGACCCGTAAGTCAACTGTCAGAGAAGGAGTCTGGGCTGAGTCAAGCTCCTCTCTGCTAGTGAGCCAAGCCCCCAGCGTGGCACTGAGGGCAACTTCCCTGGCCGACCCCAGCAGCTCAGTATGCCAACATTACCAGATGTCAGTGACGCCAGACACAGGGGTCTGGTTGACAATCTCAGGCGCCACGAACTCAGGTGTGCCATACTGGCTGTACTGGGGTTCTCCTAGAGTCAGCTCCTGCGCATTCCCAAAGTCACAGATCCTCACTTGCTCTTCGCCCTCTGCTCCATCCCATAGCAGCAGGTTCTCAGGCTGCAGGACACGAGGCAAGGTATGGGAGCTGAGTGAAGAGGGGAGGACACTCCACTGCCTGGCTTCCCCAGGGGCCGTCTGCTCCCCACCCCCACCTGCACCTCACCTTGACATCCAGGTGTAACACGTGGTTCTGGTGCAGGTAGCATATTCCCTCTAGCACCTGCTGCATGTAGGTCCGGATCTGTGGAAACAGGTGGCCCAGAGTCCATGGGGAAGGGTGGAGTACTATGTTGATTGCCACCAGGGCTGTGGCAAGAGGTCAAGCCATGCCTGGAAAGTGGCCTTCAGATGGCTGGTGGAGGGGGTTGAAACGGATGTAGGGGCTGAGGTCCAGGACCCTCATGTACAGCTACACAGCTCGGGCACAGCGTAACCATAGAAGGAAGCCATTTACATTACGAGAAATAGAACCGTGCAGTGCACAAGGTGTACCGCTCGACGTGGCAGGACACTAGTGAGTCCGAATGGAGTCTAGGTGGTGCTCCTTCTGGGAGAAATGTTTGAGGAATGTTTACATGAGAAAGATTAAGAAACAACAGTTAGGAGCCAGGGTGGGTCTGCTGAGATTAACAGAGCACAGTGCAAGTCCCAGGTTGGGGTCTGGTCTGATGGGGGAAGGAGGCTCTGCCACCTGCCTAACAGCGCTCTCCCCACTACTCCTGGTCCGTTCAGGGGCACAGATGGCATGCCCAGGAGCCACCCCGCAGTTCTCAGAGCTCAAGCGGGTGAGCGCTAGTGCCCACCCTGACTCCTGCCACCCACTGCCCTCACCTCAGACTCACACACGGTGGGTTTCCTGGCCATTCGCTCCAGCAGCTCCTCTGAGCAGCTACGTCCTGGATTAAGGAGAATAGCAACCAGTGCCAACCATCTGGCCCTCCCTGGGCAGTGCCCTCCACCCGCAGAGCTCAAGTCAGATCCCGGCTCAGCACAGGGTTCTCTCCTTCCCCTTAAAGTGCATCTGACACCATTTCGTGACTGTGTCTGCATACTTCCCCATCCTCTGGGTGCACAGATGGGACAACCCTGTTTGAACTCTCACTTGCTGTGGGAACTCAGGCAAGCTGCCTAACCTCTCTGAGCCTAGGTTCCCTCAAGTGTAAAATGGAGATACCTCCTCTCACCCACCCCATGAGGTATTTACAAGGACCAAGTTAGAGTAGAACTTTATTGACTATAGATGGAACTACTTGATTCTATTCAACAGCCTAGAAGGTCCATGACACATAATAATTGGTCATTTTGCTGAGTTTGGGTATTAACAGTGCAGACTGGGATGCTGCTATGAAGGACATGGTCAGCCCAGTAGAGGGAGTGACAAGCCAACCACCCAGCAGCATCCCTACCACAGAGTGCTTTGTTTAACCATAGCTCTCATGCAAGGCTAAAATCCATTCTTTATGGAAAGAGCCTCCAAATAAAGCCAAATATGGATGATGTCCAGATATACTTCACATGCCTTTTGCTAGCTGTGTGACTTCAAGTGAGTTCCTTAACCTCTCTGCACCTCAGTTTCATCCTCTGTAAAATGTAGATGATAAAATTTCATGAGAATGGGATACGTGAGGATTAAATTAGTTTTTGTAAAACTTTTAGGTACACATTAAGGGCTATGTAAGTTTAAGCTAAAAAAAAAAAAATGGGACTAAAAAATGTTGGTTTTCACAGAAGTCTCCAGAGTCTGCTATGTGAAATAGTTATAAGATCCTTGCAGAACTCCCAGTTGTAAATGGGCACATTTTGTAAAGGCAGTCAGCCCTCCCAAGTGTCAATGGGACCACTTTGTAAAGTGTGAAACACATTGCTAATTGGCTGTTACAAGGACCAGTCATTCAGACCACGTGTCCCCCAGACACACAGCCTGTTTATCCCAGGATACAGCTCGGTGACAATGACCAGTCCTCGACGCCTCTCGAAGGCTTCGTGGAAGTAGAGGACACAGTCATGCTGAGCCGGGCCAGCAGCCGGGCCTCCCGCCACGCCGATGCCTTCGGCTTGGCCTGGCTGGGATGAACTTAGCCGCAAACTCCAGGCCAGAGCTACGCTCCACCACACGCCTCAGGTAGGAGAAGGCACCCCTGGGTACATGACACAGGGAGAGGTTGGGATTCAGGCATCGCTGCAGCCCTTGGCTCTCCACACCCTCCCACCCTCAGACCCAGCTGCTCTTGGACCCCAGACACCACACCTCCTCCTCGCCCCACACCTGCCAATCTCCTGGTGGATGTCATAAAAGTCACTCAGTCTCTTTCCTCGCTGCTCCTCATCTTCCCAGCTCCCTCCACCTCCATAGCTGTCTGAGCTGGGAAGAGATGCTTGGTGTTAGCTGGGAGGGTGAGAGAGGAATGAGGGCAGAAACTGGGACAGGCAGGGCAGGGCCGATGGAGGAGGCAGAAGAGCAGCAAGAATGGGGGCCTGAGGGGGATGCTGGGGCTGGTGGATGTAGGGGGTCAAAGAATGTACAGCTGGGTAGGTGAGTGACTTGGCCAGGGGCTCACTTCCTGGGAGTAAGCACTTCGCCCTTCTCTGCTTGAACTCCAGCCCACCTGAATGCACAGCCAACTCTGCTTTGCAGGAAACTTCTCCGGCCAGGTTCCGGGCCGTGCAGGTATAGACGCCACCATCCTGGCCCCCGTGCTGAGCACCACCAGGGAGCACTCGGCCTCCTCATACACGAAGCTCACATGGCTGCTCTCGGTCAACAGCACCTCATCCTACAGAGTTGGCTGTCACCTCCAGCCTGGGCCTGGCTTCACCTCCACCTGGGACCTAGCTTCACCTCCATGCCAGGGACGCCATCTCCCTCTCTACCTCAGAGCCAGGAACCCTCAGCCCCAGGGGCCTTGCTTCCCCCAGGACCCAGAATTGGCTCCACTCTTATCTCCCACTAATAGTCCTGCATCCCCCCCCCCTCCAATTTGTCCCCTGGTTCTTCAAACCCCCACCAGCATCACCCAGCACCCTGGGTCCCACTGCCTTCTCCTAACTGCACCTCAGGGAACACTCTTCTGTCTGGGCTCCCCTTCTCCCACATTCTCAGGAAACTGCTCCTCCCTCCTCCCGGGCTCCTGGCCAGCCCCAGGCTAGACTCCCCTGAAGCCTTCGTCACCTCTAACCTTGTACCACATGATGTCCGGCAGTGGTTTCCCTCAACGACCACAGCGAACCGAGCGGTTTCCCCAGCTCCCACTTCACGTCCTCCATGATGGACTCAAAGCGGGGAGCCTCTGAAACACATAGGGGTGGGTATGGTGAAGGAAGGGGGACAGGATGTTGGAGTGACAAGGGCCTGCCTCCTCAGCCCCTCCAACCCTCCCTCAGCAACTGGCTCACCAGATCCCACCCACCCGCCCCCTAGAGCCCCAGCATCTCACCCACTGGGGTTCTCAAACGTGGCCCCTGGTAACACCAGAGTTCCTTGCCTACACCAAGCACTCTCCCTGTAAATCCAGACGTGATGTTCTACAAATCTTAGAAAACCTAAGCCAGGAGGTGCAGGCTTGTTTTGTCTGATCCTCGGTGTTTTTCTGCCAGCTTTCAAATTAGGAGATTTTCACACACAAAAGAAATCTGGATTTCCTGCCATTCTTGAAAAATCGGTACTGGCCATCGTGAGCCTCTTCGCTCACGGCATTAACGGGCTGCTGAGGAGTGGCTCAACGCTGCCCCTGTGGGTGATCGCTCTTCTGCACAGTTCCACCGAGGGCTCTGATTTTATAGTCCCGGGGCCCTGCAGGCCGCTCCGCCTGTGACCCTGAATCAAGTTCACAATGGCACTGCCTCTGTCTTTAAGCTTTATCTCTGAATCTTATTTAAATATTTAAATGGAGATGGCAAGATGGGGTACAATACCCATTCTCAGCTTAGTTCTCCCACATGTGACTGTAATTATATTCTCTACACATATCATGCGATGATGCTATTTCCTTATAAAGTGGCTTCTAATTCTCGTGATGGAATTAAATAAATATTACAAAGTGCTTTTCAGAGGAGCCTGTGACTTCCTGGTGCTCCCCTCTAGAGCATGTTTGAGGATCATGGCTTTGGGGGGAATGGGAGTGATCGGGCCCTGAGGGAAGAGCAGGGGCACTGGGCAGGGACCACTATCCGTCACAGGCGCACAGCCCGGTTTTACACAGATAAAAGGGGAGGACTTCCCGGGAGTGGAGAAGATGCGACAGAGGGGCAGACGTGGAGGAAAGGGGCCATTCCACTTGCCCTGCCTGGGGGTGGGGTGTGAGGCACAGTGGGTGAGGGTGTAGATCCAAGCCCCAGGCTGGCTGGGACACAGTTTCTCTCAGTCACAATCTGTGGCCCCATCCATCCACCATCCACAGCAGGGCCGGGTGGCTTCCCCGTCTCTTCCTCACACATTCTCCTGCTACTTATCTCTTCCACTTTAAAGATGCCTTCCTTCCCCTCTAGGAATCTGGTTTCTAGCTGGGTGGGGGGAGGGGATTGGGGGCAGGCTCCATGAAGGTCAACGGACTGGAAGGTTTCACGTGAACTTCAACAATTTTTTAAAAAGCAACAGAGAATGTACGTTTACCCATGATAAGCTTGCCTGTGCTAACTAAAATGCCACTTTCTTTACATTTGGTTGGAATTGAATCTACTCAGCAGGTGACACTGTTTAGCTGGCGCAGGTCCGAAGCTCTGAGTGGCAGTTACATATGTCTAGAGTTAATTAACAAACCGAAAAACAAGACAATTGCTATTTAACACATGCTAGGGGTTGAGCAACTATATCTTTGAAGGAGAAATTATAAAAAGGCTCCTCACTACAAAGGTTGGGAGGCTCTGCCCAACAGGCCGTGCAAAGGGCAGTCAAGATCCCCAGAGCTGGGAGTCTGGTGATAAGACGTGCTCACTCGGGCTTCTTTCTTTTTAAAATTAACTTGCTCTCCCTACACTTATTACATTTGAGGTATTATTTCCTGTTGCGTTTAACACAGGCGTGAAGAGCACCCTCTGGCTCTGGAGTTAGGCATCTGGGCTTGAATAGCCCTTGTACTTATTGTGTGACCTTGGACTGATACTTGGCACTCTCTGAGCCTCGGTTTCTGCATCTGTAAAATGGGGAGAGTAACTGACTTTTATCTCGCAGGGTTGATGTAAATATTAAATGAGGTAATCCAGTAAGGTACTTAGCACTGAGCCCAGCACATAGTAGGTGCTCAATAAATAACTTATTAGGCCTATTACTGTTATTAGTAGTACTGGTATTATTATGGCCATTAGATGGTTAGGCCTGAGGGGGACCTTGGGCTGGCAGGCAGGAGTGTGCCTGTAAGGATGTGAGGAGAGGGCTGTAGGCCTCAGAGGGAAGAGAGGGATGGAGGCTCACAATCACCCACCTGCCAGCGCCAGGGTGACTGAGCAGGCCTGCGTGCCGTGGCGGTTTCGGGCGGTGCAGGTGAGGACCCCCAGGTCCCGGCGGCTCACCCGACAGATCCGAAGACAGTGCTGGTCGTCATCTGGCTGACTCAACTCATACACACCTGCCCGCGCCTCTAGCAGGGCCCCTCGGCAGCTAAGGGACACATGATATGGAGGTCACCCAGATCCATCCACAGCGAGGTCAGGCCAGGATGGCCGGAGCTGGACTGCCACTTGTGGAAAGTGGGTGGGGCGTGCAAACAGGGGCCCCACCTCCTCCAGACGACCTGGGCTTCCACGTGGTTGAAGGTAACGGTGACAGTGGCAGGCCGTCCTTCCCACCACATACACGATGTCTGGCTTGTCCAGCACAGCAGGTGCCTCCTCCAGGGGCGGGCCTGGCAGGAGAACACACGCGCTGTGCTGGGCTTGACGCCAGATCCCTCGTACCTACCGCTCCTTTACCCCTCCCAGTCGCCATGCGAGCTCCATTTGCACAGATGAGGAAGCTGAGGCTCAGGGAGGCTTAGCGATTTGTCTAGAGAACACAGCCAGGAAGCGGCAGCACTGGGGCTGCATCCCCAGCTTGTCTGACTCCAGAGCCTCAGCCTCACCCCCTGCGAGTGCTGCTTCAGGAGGGAGAAGAAAGCACTCTGACAATCAAGGTCATGCTCAGCCATGCTGTTCCTGTCATAGCTCTCATGTCCAGACCAGCCCCTGAGCCTCCATCCTGGGGACCCAGTTTCCCAGGTAAGCAGCTCTGACCCCCGCCCCATAAGACCACCCAGGCTCACCGTGCTCCAGCAGCTGTACAGGCTCAGAGGGGGGTGAGGGTTTGCTGCTGCTCTTGATGGTGGCGCTGAGGACCCGGAAGATGTGGTGGACCCCCTTACGCAGCCCTGTGGCAGACCACCCAGGCTCCCGCAGGCCCGTGGCCAGAGCTGTCCACTGGTCCGAGCCCAGCACCTGGTGCTGCACAGTGTAGGTCAGGGCGTCCGGGTCTGGTAGGGAGGCAGCTGCTAGAGGTGGGCATTGCTGGGGTGCCTCCCACCCCGTTCAGCTGGCTCGGGACCCAGGAACCCATCATTAGTCTGCTCTGAGGACCCGCCTCAGTTTCTCTTATTGCTTCTGCCTGACCCCAATATGCTCTTGCTCAATACTGGCCTGGCCAGACTCAGAGCCAACAATGTGCCGGGCATGGGGTCCAGTTATAGGCATGGAGGGAGCTTGACTTGTATCCCAATGCCTTGCTACTCTCTGAGGTGGGGAAACTGAGGCACGGAGCAGGAAGAGATCATGGACAGGGAAAGAGAACATATTCCCAGGGTCATGACACAAGCACCCAATTCCTCTAAGAGGAGGAGAGAGGAATATGGTGGCTCCCTTATCCCCTCTCCTGACCGGGAGCAAGGGCTCCATCTGCCATGGAGAGGAGACAGGCGAGGCAGCTCCTGGCCATGCCCCAGCACTCCATTTACTCCCATCGCTCCCCATACGCTTCTCAGGGCCTTGCCCTCCCTTCTTGGTTCCCTTGGCACCCCTGACTGAGCCTGCCCCGTCCACACTCCCATCCCTACCCACAGCCCTGCGTGGCCCTGACCCACCGATGGCCATGTCCAGAATCCTGGGGGGGTTCCACGTGAGGGTGATCATCTTCCCAGTCACAGCCACCACCTGCGGGGCACCATCTGGGGGGCCTGGAACCACATCTGAAAGCCACAGGTCAAGCATCCGCTGGGTCCTTTAGGGCCCAATGGCTCTGCAGGGTCGCCAAGCCTCCGAGAAGTGGGCTGGGGCGGGGGGCAGCCACAGGGCTGGGGCAAGGCCGGATGGCTCCCCAGGGGACCCAAGGGAGGGAGCTGGTGCAAAGGCCCCTCCTTCACCCAGCCCCTGGTAGGCCAGAAGCCCGGCTGTGCATGCGATTGGCCCGTAAGGTGCCTGCCTCACCTGTGACATAGAGGTGGGCATAGCAGGCAGCTTTGCCCAGTTTGTTGGCGATGACACTCTTGTAGACACCGGCATGCTGAAGCCCCACAGCAGGGAACACCAAGCGATGGACATCCCTGTCTGGGAGGGGGGAGGGACAATGACACTGGGCCTGAGCTGGAATGCTTTGTGGGGTGGGCCCATGCCACCCGGGCCTGGCCTGTCACTCCCACCTACTCAAGGAAGAGGTAACGGGGAAAGGAAGGGCCAACGAGGAAAAAGTATGTCCATCATGTGGCAAACCCTAGATCCAGGCTGCCAGGCCTGCACCTGCGGCCATGGCCCCTCTTGCCCCTCTGTACTTCAGGCCCAGCGACTTCTTACTTTCCTCCCATACCGGTAAACCCTCTGCAGCCTGTCGACTGCCCCTCTTCTCCAAACCTCTTGGGCTGAGGGGCGTGTCAAACCTCTGTGTCAAAGTTCTGACAAAGCTTTGTTCCTAAGGCCCCTCCTTCAGTCCCCTCTCCTCAAACCCCATGGCCTCTGGAGCTCCCACTCCAGCACAGACCCCACGAAAGCCCTCCACTATGCAGCCCACACTCTGCCGACGGCACTGCCTGCTGTCTCGCGGCCTGGAAACTTTAAAGATACCTGCTACATCTGGGGGCAGCCAAAGCCCTCATCCTAAACGGCCATCTGGCCCTGCCTCTGCTAGTCCTCCACATTGACCCTAACACGCCAGCCACCGGAGTCCTAGCTCCAGATCTTTGCTCAAAAAATTCCTCCTTTCTGGAACATTCTTCTCTTACTAAATCCCCCTTCTTCAAGATGCAGTTCAAGTGAGCACCAGCTTGGGAAGCCTTCTCTGCCATGCTTGGGGAACCCTCTGCACCCCCATCCCTGATTCCCTCCTCAGGCCTTCCAGCAGAATCTGACGTCTTACGTGCAGTAAGTACCAAACACGTTGTATTATAAATCACAGTGAGAGTTGTCTCATCTGTGTCCAGACATGCCAGCTACTTGACATGCATTTTTTCCCCATAATCCTTTCAGCCACCCTGCAAAATTACCCTCATTTCACCAATGAGGTCAGCGACATTAATGGACTCGTCCAAGGTCATACAGCCCATAAAGAGATGCTATGGCCTGAACTGAGTTCCCTCTGAATCCGAAGCTCTGTTCCCTACGCCGTGCGCCCTGAATGATGATAAGAGAGCCGTCTCCAACAGGGACATGAAGGAAAAGGGGCCTGCACTATCCTCCTTCACGTCAGGCCGTCTCCAAACACCCCTCCCTTCTCTTAGTGGTTATCTCCACGTGGGACAGTCACCTATTCATTTATCTCTGCTGATACTATTTATAAAGGAAGAGAAACCAAGGGCTGCCAGTGACCCCAGATATAGAAGAGACGCTCAGATCCTGAGACACCCACCCAAGGCCTCAAGCAGATCCAGAGATTGGAACCTGTGGGCTGAGCAAAGATAGCCAGGAGAGGGCTAAGAGGGTGCGTCAGAGCCACAGTGGTGGCGCTGGAGATGGGTCACGGGTGACAGGAGGCAACAAGGTTAGGGGTGGAAGCCAGAATCAGACAGTCCTTGCCTGCCTTTGAGCAAGTCCCTGTCTCTCTGTAAGCCTCAGTTTCCCCATCTGTAAATAGGAATAATAGTACCGGGCTCACAGGCTTGTGGTAAGGAAGATGAGATCATCCAGGCCCGGCTTTGAGCGCTCAGAGCCTGGCACTCAAAAAGCAGGTGAGTTTTGTCACACTGCAGCTGTAAAAGGGGGTCATCACAGGGCACGAGGCAGCACTGTCTGATGGGGGATAGGTAGAACTTCCCACGGGAGACTCGAGATTCCTTCAAGGATGGAAGTGAGATACTCCCATGACAAATACCCTAGCCCGAGAGGACACGGTCCCAAACACAGTCCTCTACAGTTTCCTCCAGCTCCTTCTTCTTTATTTGCTATCTGTTAGCAACCCTAGCCAAGCGTCCTTTTGGTGCCAGACATTGCCCACCCCGGCCCCTTTTCCCTGAAGGCGTGAGCAGCACTGTTTCACAACACGGATGACAAAGGTGGCAAACACAACAATAGCAATAATCGTAAGACTTAACATATACTGACCACGTGCTACCGGGCAGTCCTTGCTCGAAGTGCTTTACATGTATTCCTGACTTAATGATCATAACGCGCCTATTATAGATGAAGAAACTGAGGCACAGAGGGGCTCCGGAACTGGCCCGAGTCTACAGCAGGGTGTCCTGCCTGCCCCGTGAGTGCCAACAGAGCCTCTGAGGCCAGAGTGGTGACTCAGCAGATGGTGCTGTGTGGGTGAGGAGGAGACAGTGAGCTCGTAGCCCCTTTGGGCTCCCCTCCCCCAGGTGCCCCACCGCTGACCAGGCTAGAAAAGGCAGGCCCGAGAGCGGGGGGAGGGAGGGCACAGCACGCAAAGAGGGTGCCGGCGAGGACACCGCCCGGGGTCCCTTCCCGGACACGTACACTGCGTCATACGCCGGTCGTCGCTGCTCTGGATCCGGTGGCCATTGTGGAACCAGCTGATGGTCGGGTAGGGCAGGCCAGTCACCTGGCACTCGAGCATGGCCTCCTTGGCCAGTCCCACCTCCAGGTCCTGCAGTGGCCGCAGGAAGTCGGGCATGGACAGCCGCTCCAGCTCACCCTGCTCCGGCTCCTCGGGGATAGATGGCATCTTCTCCAGCTTCGAGCTGTAAAAGCCACATAGCTAACCAGAGTCCCAGAGCCGCACCTCCCACCACAGGGCCGAGGCCCCACAGAGGCAGCCCCGGCAGCACCGGGGCCCCCGGGTGGTACCTGGGCCCAGTGGCGGCCGTCCGAGGCTCCTCCACATAGAGCTGGGCAGAGCAGTGGGCCTGGCCGTGGGTGTTGGCGGCACTGACCGCGTAGAGGCCCTCGTCCTCACTGCCCACGTGGGCGATGTGCAGCGAGTGCAGACCCCCATCCTGCCGCAGCCGCAAGTTCTCACTCTCCTCCACGGCGCGGCCTGTGGGAGGGACGGCAGGGACGCAGAGCAGACTCAGCAAGGGGCCCTGCTCTCTGGCCTTTGGGGGTCCCCCAACGTCTGCAGGGTGGAGGGCCATACCAAAATGAGTCCAGGTCACAGCCGGGGGCGGGGTCCCACTGATCTTGCAGTCGAAGCGAGCCGCGCGGCCTTCCAGCACCTCCACGTCCTCCAGCAGCCGCGTGAACAGGGGTGCCAGTGAGGGCCGCACAGTCAGCCGGGCGCTGCAGGTCAGCTCATCTGGGGAGAGGGGTCAGCACTGGGGCAAGGAAGGTCATGGAACTCCAGGCACCCCAACCTGCAGGCCCTGCCCTCATGCTGGGCGGTAAAGGAGAGCTAGGCCAGGGGCTGGAAACAGAGCCCAGCAAGGTCCCTGGGCACCGGAACGAGATAGTGGGCACGTTCCAAAGACTGGGCCTTCTCAGGAATATGGAGGTCAGCAAGGATGGCAGCAGGCTGCCACGGTGGCTAGGGAGACGATGGGTGTCCAGGGCCCCAGCCTGGCTCTCCCCTCTTCACCTCACCTTGCCTACCCAGGATGATGCTCAGCTCAACTCACTCAAGGAGAAGGGCCTAGAAGCCAAGCCCCTTCCTTCCCCCACATCCCTTTCCCCTACCTTTTTAATTCTCCTCTGTGCCTGGGCTGTGCCCGTGCTCCCTCCCCCCCCCGACCCAGAGCAGATGCACCTTGATCCCCCTCTACCACCCCAACAGAGTCTTCTGGGGGCAATAACAGCCCCTTACGCTGACCTGGTCCTTCCTAGCTTACAAAGCCCCTCCAGTGTCGTTTGAGGTGCTCATCACCAAAACCTGGTGAGGCATTGTCTCCACTCGTTAACTGAGGACAGGGACCAGGTCAGAGATGTCATTAATAATAATAATGGCTGACATTTATTAGGTGGCACCCTTCGCCATGCGCTGTGCTTTGTTCTGTACATTCATTATCTCGTTAATCCTGCTGATTCCCTACAAGCTAGGCATTATTATGATCCCTTTTTCCAGATGAATAGTCTAAGCTCAGAGAGATGAAATAACTTATCTGAAGTCACATGGCGGGTACATAGCAGAGCAAGAATTGGAACCCACATCCAGGTTTGTCTGCCACACCTCAGCAAGACAGGCTCCTAACAGGAGCCACAGCTAACACTGGCATAGAAGGGCTTTTGTGCCAGGTGCTGCTTCAAGAGCTGATTTTACCCAGGCGGGTGTGCCACATCATCTCCCAGCCCCTGCTCTGCCCCCAGGAGATGAGCCTATCTTATTCTGCACCTGGCTCCTTCGCCCCCAGCCCTCTCCCTCCAGTTCTTGGATACCCACAGCAGCCCTAGGGCCCGAGTGGGCAAGTTACCTTTGGCCGTGCTGAGCTTGCAGGTGTAGACGCCACTGTCGTCCTCATGCACAGAGGTGAGCAGCAGCTTGCATTTCCGGCCATCGAAATGCATCTTGCATTTGAGCAGCGCGGGCTGCAGCAGGCGGCCGCGGCACAGCCAGTCCACCTCCACGTCGGCAGGACCCGCCACCAGGCACTCAAACAGCGCCATCTCCCCGGCCCCTACGTCCACGTCCTGCAGTGGGGCCAGCACGGCCAGGGACCGGCTTTCAGGGTGTGCTGGGGGAAGCGGCCATGGGGGGCACGCATGGAGCAGAGACACACGGGGCAAGGGAGACACACACACGCACACACAGAGGGACAGACAGACACAGAGAGAGAGATGCATTTTGTTCCTCTGGAGACAGGGAAAGCCCGCCCACCTGGCCATCCAGGACAGCAAAGCGGTCCCAGGCCTGGCTTCAGGATGGCAACCCAATCTGGGCCAGGGATGGATAATCAGGGGAAGTGGAAGGAATCAAGGACAGGGAGACTGAGGGCCATGTGGGGCAGAGACGGCGGTGGGAAAATAAAAAATAAAAAAATAAAAAAACACAGCACACCAGCTGGGTACAAACTGGACTTTATTTGAGCTAAGAAACAGGTAGTTCTGAGTATCTCTACACCCACTGCAGCAGGCCCCCACTGCTGCACCGGGTCTAGCTAACTCCCTTAATCCCAGACAGAGCTTCCCTGGCCCTGACAGTGAACGAGGGAGCCCCAAATGGGCCCTAGAGCTGCCATGGCCAGGACTCTGCCAGGCCTCATTAGCGCAGGACCCAGGGGCCTCTGGCTGTTAGTCTCTTGTGAAATAGTGTTGTGCCATTTGAAACCTGTTTCTGGAATGGTCAGTGCCCTGTCCCCCTTTATGAGCCCCTTGTCAACAACCTCCTGCCCCTCTGGGCCCCTCCAGTCTATGAATGACATGCCCTGTATCTCCCCCTTTGCCTCACCCCATGCCAGCTTGGAGGCATCCTGCCCTGACTGTCACAGACACACAGACAGACAAACAGAGAGACAGACAGGGCCTGTAGCAGCGGTAGCACATGCGCTCGCTGGGTGCTCCCCTGTGGGGAGAGTCTGGGGGGGGTCTTGATACCCCTCATGGCCACCCCTTCTTGGCACTCAGTCCATGTGGGGACTCCCAGCCTGCCCAGCCACATGTCCACTTGGGGAAGGAGGGTCCACAGGGGCCCATGGCTATTCCAGGATGCTGCACGGGGGAAGGGAGGGGAGGGGAGGGGAGGCTGGAACAGGGTCCAGGCCGGCAGGGTCTGTGGGCAGGAGGCAGTGAAACACAGCGAGGTCCGAGAGGTGCCTGAGACAGGGGCGCGGCTCGGAGGGTAGCAGGGGGAGCGCAGGTGGCCCCGAGCTCACTCGCCTGTGTACAGACAAAAACCTCAGTCAGCAAGCGGCAGGTTAGTGCAGCACACGCACACGCACGCACACGCACGCAGACCTGGCTAGGACCCCCTGCATGGGCAGCTGCCTCTGAAACTGCCTGAGTGGCACTGTGACAATGTCCAGCTCCCCGTGAGCAGCCCTGGGGTAGGGGGTAGGCAGCCAACCAGAGGACGGTCTCTGGGATTCCTGGGCAGGTACAGGCCCTTGGCAACCAGGAAAGAGGCATTCGCAGGCATCGGGAGCACCCCGAAGCCTGGGGGATGTTGGGGGAATCCCAAAGAGAAAAAAGCACCAAGACTTGGGTTAACACAGAGAAGCAAGGCAGAGCCAGACCCCAGAGGGGTAGGAGCGGGCCAGGCAATGGGGACTGGGTTGTGGTTGGGAGAAGGGAGGTGGATACGGAAGAATTCCGAGACTGTGGAGCTGGCGACCCCAGGAACAGGAGGCACAGGGCCAGGTAACTGAGGCAGGCAGGGCCTGGCAGAGGTGACCATAACTGTTAGGGTCCAGGCTCCAGCAGGGGCTGAGGGAATCCTGGAAGCTCGCAAAGCTGGCCTCTGCCAGGAAGGGAGGGACGACGGCTGAGTGTGGAGCTGAGGAGGAGGTCCCAGCTCTGAACCCCCAAGGAAAGGGAGATGGAAGGAGAGGCAAACACTCAGCCCTTGGCAGGAAAAGCACCAGCCCCTGAGGGCAGCCTGGCTAGGGAGGCCATCTCCTGGCCTGAAAGGCCCCCTGCCCTTGTGTCTCGACTTTGGACCCAGCCCTCCCCACGTTTCACAGCTCTGCTGGGCTAGGCATGCCTGGGGTCCCTGTGATGCTCCATGCCTAAGTCACCCAAGGGCCCCGCCGACGGGTCCAACTATCAGACTCTCCCACTGCCACCCCCAACCACAATAGCTTTGCACAGCAATGGGATGGGTAGGAGACCAAAGGGCAAAGGGGACAAGGGAGTGGATGTGAGGGAGAGGTCTGGGAAGGGCAAGTGACAGAGGCTTCGAAGAGTGTGGGGAGAGGACGATTGGCAGCAGGAAGCAAGGTCTCTGGCTGGCATTGGGCAGTCACGATTGAGCATGGGGCGGGCAGCACTGTGCAGTGAGCTGAGGACTGAGCGATTTGCTGCGTGGCCTTGGGCAAGTCACTTTTCTTCCCTAGCCCTCAGTTTACTCAACTACAGTACAAGCAGCTAAACTTGGAGACCTCTAAGGCCCTTTCAGTTCTGGCATCCTATATCAGGTTGTGTGGAAGTTGATACTTGGGCAGGAACACAGCCAGGGCCAGGTTGGGGAGTTCATGGGAAGTGTGAGGTACTCACCTCGGACCTCCAGGCGGGCCTCACACTGCCGCGCGCCATACTCGTTAACCGCTTTGCAAGTGTAGAAGCCAGCATCGCCGCGCTCAGCAGCCAGGATCCGAAGCCGGCACAGCCCACCCTCTGCCTCCTCCGCGAAGCGCCGCTGGTCAGGACGCACGGGCTGGCGGTTTCTCAGCCTGTCGGAGTGGCAAGGACTCAGGCCCAGGGCCCAGGGTCCTCCCCTGAACGTGCAGGAAATGGGCGTGCAGAGCCAAGCAGCCTCTCCTCCCCCCACATCACCCGTCCCCTCCCCAGATCTGCCCTACTGACCGCAGGCACCCCTTGATTACAGGGTTAGGTCTTCATCCTGACTCTGCCATCCCACTTCCACCAGGAACTTCCAGACCATGTCTGCCCACCTGGATCTCTACTTTCTAGGAACTTAACTGCACTTAGAGTAGTGCCATGCTACTGAGCTCTGAATAGCTCTCAAATTTCCCCATGTCTTATTTTTATTTATTTGTAATGAACAGTAGCTTTTCTACTTCCCAAAAGGGATATGAAATAACTAAAACTTTTAAGATATCACATTGGGGATAAGACAATTAAGATTGAACGCGAGAACCCAAACCAATAACAAACGAAGTGAACTAATCAAAGCTCCAGGCACTTGGGACGTAGCACTGTAGGTGAGGCCCACATCTGACCCTGGGCTCTGGCAGCTCAGAAACAAACGGCTCAGTTTGGGCCTAGCACAGGGCTGGGCGTAGGGCAGGCCTCAAAAATCACCCTGTCATCAACAGACGGCAGTGAAGATGGGCAGCCTTCCTCAGGAGTGAGATGGTTCCAGATCATTCATCCCAAGTGAACAGACAGGAGATCATTTGTTACCCAGACCTCTCCCCAGAGTGGGAAGCCCCGAATGCGCCCTGAAACCACAGGCAGGGATGTGGCACTCTGCAGATCATGGGGGAGTCCACAAAGGACCCACTCCCCTCCACTCAGAGCCAGGCCTCACAGCCCAGCCTGCAGCTGGGGGAGCTGGCAGGTGCTAGCCAGCAGCTGCTACTCACCAGGAGACCACCGGCTTGGGCTCTCCCTGCACACGGATGCTCATGGTGACATCTTGGCCTTCTCGGACTGACTGGTCCATCAGTGAGACCTGAAGAGGAACTCCAAAGTGTCAGGGAAGATAGCCAGGGCCCAGCTTTGGTTCCTGGGGGCTGGGGGACCTGGGACAGAGACCTCTTCCAACCCAGTATGACTGAGGCTGGCTCTGGGTAAGCGGGATTAGTGGGGCTGAGCTTTAGGCCATGCTGGAGCCTGGTGTGGCCCCGAGAACAAGGGTCCACATGACAGAATGGGGGTGCCCAGAGGGTAGGGGCTGGGGCTGGCCTCAGGGGCCTGACCTTAAAGGTGGGGGGCGCCTTGGAGCCAGTGTCAGAAGCCTGGTGGTTCTGGCTGGGACTGAGCTTCATGGTGGGGGTTCGGGACCAGGTCTCCCCAGGCTCTGGAAATTCCTCTGGGGGGCTCAGGTACTCCTCGTCAGAGGTGATAGGGCTGCTGAAAGGGGATGTGGACCCACCTAGAGGAAAGACAGAAGAGAGACAGTGGCACAGAGCAAGGTGCCACAGAAGGAAGCGGGTAGAGAGCCTGAGAGAGCTAGATGGATCAGCCTAGGGGTCCAGGACCTGATGAGGTCTGGAACTCACAGAGTCCAGGAGCTGAGGTGGCTGACTTCACTTCCTGGGGCTCCCACTTGCTTGTTGTGTGACCTTGCCATATATTTCCTGTCCCTGGGCCCCTGAATCCTGCTCAACCACAGACTCTCCCAAGACTGACCCTGCCGATCCTCCTGAGTGGGGGAACCATAGGAAATGGCCTGGGACCAACGATTCGGGCAGCAGAGGGGCCGCTGCTGGGCCTTGTGGGAGACTTGGAATTCCACTGGAGCCAGGAACCCATGTTCCTGGCACAGAATCACAGGCTCCTAACGCAGGTGGTTCATGTTTCTGGACCCCAGAGCGGCACAGCCAGGACACCCATTCCTTGGGTGAGCTGGGCCTGCTGCAGGGGAACACACACCTCAGACAAGCCCCATCCCGACCTCAGTGCCAGGACCAATGAGGTGGCACTATCCAGCCCGCCCTTCCCCCTCTCCCTTCTCAGCTTCCTGCCCCAGATACCCCAGGGGCACCTGTTGGCCTCAGCCCTAGAGCATGGACCCTAAAACTCTCAAGAGATGGGAATGCAGTTTGAGTCATCCACAGAGAAAGGCGGCCCAGCCTGCGGAAGAAGAGGGGCACCAGCATGGCTTTGGGGGAGGGGTGTCCCCAGGGCCCTGACGCCCTCCCCTGCAACTGGCCAGGGGCCCAGCCTCACTGAACTGGCTCCTAGCCGACTGCCAAATACAGACATGAATCTACCACAGCCCCCTGGCCCCTCCTCCCAGTTCCCCCACCCCAAGCCCCTGTGGCCTGGCCCCCCACAGGGTTGCACCCCAACTCACCTTGAGACTCTGCACATGGACCCCAGCCTGCGCCTGTCCTGAAGGCTCTGCCCTGGCACCAGGCCCTCCTGCTGCCTGCCCACTACCCACCCCGCCCGGCTCCCCAGGGAGCAGGAGCCCAGCCTCCCAGCCCCACTCACTCACTGACCCTGCTGAGGCTCTGCAGAGGCCCTGGGGGAGGGGAAGGAGCCTGAGGAGGGGAAGGAGGTGGGGGCTGGCCTGGTGGGGACAGGCTGGGTGGCAGGCAGGCAGCTGGCTGGGAAGGTGGTGCCTGCTGAGACCACAAGCAGCCTGGGCCTGGAGTGGAGGGGGAGGAGAGGGGAGGGACAGAGCCCGGCCGGCTGTATTTAGCCACCCTGCTCATTCCCAAGCAGCAGGATCTGCCTTTTCTCTCCTTACAGCTTCCGGACCCTGACAAGCACAAAACCCCCTCAGCGGCACCTCCATTCAAAGCGCTGGGGCCTCAGTCCCCAGGGGAAGATGGGGGAGGCACTGAAGCATCCAAGACACTTGCGCTGACCCATTCCTTCTAACGTGCGCACCAGAGGAGGAACAGATGGCAAATGGCCTCAAGGATGCCCCTTGCTCTGACCAAACTATCAAGATCCCTAACAAGCCTCAAATACCACGGAGCCAGGCCACGCTCTATTTCCTCTGGTGCTGAGAACCAGAGAACTGTCAGGACCTTTAGCCTCCTTCCTAGAGAAGCCCCGCTCAACCCGAGGAGGCCCAGAATCCCATCTCTGCCTCCCCATCCTGCCATGGCAGGTTTGGCCCAGCGGCCACCCCAGGGCATTGGGCCCTCGCCCAATATTCTCCCTACACTCGTTACCAGTTGGCAATTGTTCCTCACCCCGTCAACCCCACCAGGGCCAACAGTCAGGATGCGGCGGCTGCTTCCCCCAATGACCCCTCACAATTAGCACCCCTCTGCATTTGGGTTGGAGAAGGGGCTTGGAGCAGAGCAGGAAAGTAGGGGAGCTGTAGAGAGGTCACATGTCCTTCTCCCTCCTCCTATCACCCTGCCCAGGGCCACATTCCCAAGCTATGACCTGTGTTTCCCAGCATTGCCAGAGAAGGAGGGGGGAGGGACTGGCAGAGGAGGGGGACCCACCATTCAGGCTGGCTGTCTTGAGGTGGGGGTGGGGAAGGAAGTCAGAATGGCAATTGGTGAGCATGCGCTCACAGCTTGGCAACTAGCTGATGCCGAGATCACAGGCATGGCCCCTGGAGGTGTGCGCCCCCTCCCCTCTGTGGAGCCTGGTGACCTCCAGGGTCACCTCCAGGTTGGACAGCGCTAAGGCTACTCACACAGCCCAGGGGAAGAGAGCAGAGATTAAAGCAGATGGGCAAAGTTTGCGGGGAGCCTCAGAGACCCCTAGTGGTGGCCCTGGGAACAACACCCTGAGGACATTCAGTGACCAAGCAAATCAGGGTCCTCAAGAGAGGGGCCTGTCAGAGAAGCCTAGGCAGGAGGCTCAGGAGACATGCGAGGCAGAACTAAGCGTCTTTGAAACAAGGCCATGATCCTCATCTCTCTGTACCCTCAAAACTGTGTGGACAAGGAGGCTGATCAGGGGTCTCTGTCTCCAGGGCCCAGAGCCTCCAGGGTTCCGCCAGGCGCTGGTGCCACCCCACTTTTATCCCAGCCATGCTCCACCCATAAGCCCAGCTCTCACTGTGGGAAACATAGTTACATCAGCAAGGCAGAGGGGAGCGGGTGCGCCCCCAAACCTAAGATGCACATACGTCCACCATGTAGGTGCTGTCCCCACACACAACCCACCACCCAAACATGCTGATTCTGCGCATGTGTCTGGTTCTTCAGCGCTGCCCTCAGGTCAGACTCACTTGAAAAATATTGGCATTGGGGATCCCACAAATCAGGGAGCCCTCCCTCCCCAGATGAATGTGTCCTGCTCTATACTCGTCCCAATATCCCTGAGGTGTCCTCACAATAGATAGAGTCACAGCTACATACATGAAAGGCATCACACAAGGCTCTCTACATCAGGGCTTCTCAGAGTGGTCCCTGAAACACCCACATCAGGACCACCTGGGAGCCTGTTTAACCTAGAAATTCCGGGCTTTACTCTGACATAGAAAAAGTAATTTCCTAAAACAGAGGTCAAGAAACTGCATTTAAAAAAAGCATCCAAGTGATTCTTATGCACATGACAGTTTAGGGACCCCCATAATCCTCATGGGAGAAGGCTAACCCTAAATGTGATGTTACTGAGTCCCATCTCACTCAGCCACCAAACTTCAGGGCAGGGCTCTGAACCTCGGAGGTCTGACTCTACAGCCCATGAGCTTCCTTCCCAGTGTACCACCTGGCCTACCTGGAGTGAGGTCCCTAACTCTACAGCAGTGGTTCTCAAAGTGCACCAGAATCACCTGGAAGGCTCCTTCCTTAAACCACAGATCGCTGGGCCCCAACCTGAGTTTCCGATCCAGTAGATCTGAGATGGGGCAAATAATGTGCATCTCTAACATGTTCCCAAGGTGATGCCGATGCTCCTAGTCTGCAGATCACGCTTTGAGGACGACTGCTCTATGATCTCCTCTGTCTCTCAACCTCTGTTCTTAGGCAGACGCTCGTTACCCTTGGCAGACGTGTGCCTCGCCCAGCCTCTGTTACCCAGGTCATTCCAGGGGCTTGCAAAGTCACGGAAAACACTGCCTTGCACATAGTCCCTGAGGGCCTCCAGGTATGGCTGCAAGGGCTAAGAGTAGCCAAAACATGGTCATAACTGCAGGGGACTTCTGGCTGATAAGTATGACAAACCAGATACTCATACACTATAACAGCAAGCAGAAATAAGGCGGCAGGAGGGGAAGATAAAGGCCAGGAATACAGAGAACAGGACATTACTTTTGGTTCAAGGAAGAAAGGGGAACTGAGGAAAGAGGTGGTATTAGAATTTAGAGTTTGATTTAAGCAGGAAAATGCATTCCTGCAGAGGAAACCACATGAGCAAATGTCCCGAGGCAGAAAACATGTGAGAGAACTGTAGTTCAACCCTTTGGTTACAGAGCTGGGTAAAGAAAAAAGAAACGGGCCTGACGATGTTCGAGCACGTCCCTCCCACTGCCTCAGCTGCCTGCAGCCACCCTTCAGGTCCAGATGGTGGAGGTCAGCTTTAGGAGTGTGGCCTCCGCTCTGAAGGCGAAGGGAGCCCCTTGAGGTATCTGAGGAAGGAAGTAATGTGCTGGAGGTTAAGAGCCTTGTATGTGGCCTGGCCATTCACATGCACTGACACAGTAGGTTCCTCCGGAGGCAATTTCTTTAAATGTCTGCTGTAATAATCCCACCACAGAAGTGAGGGAAAAGGAGGAAACACGCCAGTCTGTAGGTGGGAATTTCCATGGGTGTGGTCATGGGTATCTCCTTCTGAGAGAGAAGAATTGTGCGAGAATGTTTCAGTTTTGGTTTAAAAATGGAATGGAAGCAAAGAGAATTTCACACAGTCGGCCTGACCTAGCCATGGAAGTTCATTTCCTACGTACGATTATTTGGGGTTGCCCCATGTTACTTGAAGCACTGGTGCCCACAGTAAATCAGGTCCCCATTCTTCGGATTGGCTGTGCGTGATGACCCCATTAAAAAAGCAGCCGGGGGAGGACACCTGTTGAGGACAGACCTGCTTCTGGTAGACGGAAGTGGGGAGGGAGGGATGATTCTGCTCAAGGACATGCTGCTTTTTTAGATGCTGTCCGAACCCCAGCAAGGATGGACAACAGAGCCATGTGGCATTCCCAGATCCCCTCTATAGGCAGCCGCTGCCTTCACAAGTGAGAACTTGCCAGGACCGGGGCCAGGGCCAGGAGAGGGGAGCAGACAGTGGTGCTATAATTTCCTTTGATATTCATGACCCCCCCAAAACCACCTTTTATCTGTAGTGACAGTGTGGGACCAGAATGAGCTTTGATAAGCCATATCCTCTGGCCCAAATGTCCTTAGCTAAATATTCGGCCTGACAGAGTCTCACAAATCTTACCAAGGAAGCAACCCAGGAGTATAGCGATCCATGCTGTACAGATGAGAACATGGTGGCCAGCTAAGGTAAAGAAAAGAGGCCAAGGTCTCGGCTGGAAAATGCTAGAACCTTGGGCTCAAATATCTGAAACCTGTGCTTGAGGGGAGGACCGAAGACAGCGGGATGGAGGCCCTGAGTACCCAGCCCGGTGGAGGGGACTCAAGAGAAGGAGGACAGAAAACCCCCAGTACGACCCACCCACAGAAGGCATCGGCGGTCTCTGTGAGCTCATGAGCACAGTTCTACCTGAACCCTGAATCTCGTCAGATTAGAGGAAAGGGGGCAGGATGGTGCAGTGGTTAGGACTAGAGCCTTGGAAGACCCAAGGACAGGGCTTCAAATCACGATCCAGACTCCCACTGGCCCCATGTTTGTAGCGCTGAGGCCCCCAACAGGGTAAACGCTAGCCGCTGAGACTATTTAAATGTAACTAATTAAAATAAAATGAAAAATTCAGCTCTTCAGTCACACTAACCACATTTCACGCGCACGTTAGCCACGTGTGACTAGTAGCTACCCTATTGGACCACGCACATAGAGAATATTTTTATCATCATAGAAAGTTCTATTGACTGACACTACTCTTTAGCAATTTGCTAAAGCTTTCTAAGTCTCGGTTTTCTCATCTGTAACATGGGCATAATAACAGGACTACCCCACAGGGTGGATTAAATGCGAGAACCCAGTCAGCACAAGACCTGGTGCATACAAAGTGCTCAGGACATACTAACCAGTCATGTTATTTTCATCTGCCCTAAGTTTATTTGCCTCACAGGCGAGTGTCACCACCACCCTAAACTACCGTGGTTATAACATTCCTAGGCAGATTACAGATGCTCAGTAAAGGTGCTAGCTTTGTCCTAGCTGTGTCACTTTACGCTCCACATTTCCATCTTCCCATCTGTAAACTGAGAAAGTCATGTTCCTCCAAGGGATGCACATTTGACCTGGAACAATGAGGGTTTGAACTGCAAGGATCCATTTGTAACACAGATTTTTTCCTCAATTGCCCACACAGTTCGAACCCCTGTTATTCAAAGGTCAATGGTGTGGTGCAGCTCAAGTTAGGGAAGAGAGAAGGTTTGGGAAAAAAGCACATGGCACTCTGCAAATACATAAACTATTTAGAGAGATGCAGCGCTTGGCATCCAGTCGGTACTCAATAAATGCCTGTGTGATGGATGCAAGCAACTGTGAAAATGCTTAGCTCCAGTGAAACACACTTCTCACTCCCCAACCCTGCTTCCACCCCAATACACACGCACCCTTGGGGAGCTCCAACTGTGGGCTCAGCAGAGTTATTCAGTGGGGTGTGGCGGGGTGGGAGGGATCCAGGGCTGGTAAGGACAGACCCTGCCCCACAAACCACAGCATCAGGTAACTACATCCTCCAGGTACCAATTCCCTATCCCAATGGTTCCCAACTAGGCATTGAATCTTCAGCTCACAAAAGCAGACCCTGTTGAGGTGGGCACCCCAAGACAGCACTGGGCAGCCAGCCTTGGTTACCCAAAGCGAGGGTGAAAAGCGAGAAAATGAGTCGGTTCCATAAAGCCTCTTCCCACTAGACACTACACACTCCCTTCCTCAACCTACTCCTACCCCACCCTCAGCCACACAACTGGACACCCTTCCCTAGCCCCACCCCTTCACTCCCTACAAACTTTAGGCCTGGGACCCTAGCCCTTGCCAAACGTCTGTGCCACCCACTGGTTCCACCCACTTCTACCGCTCTCCGGGACCACTGGCCCCCATCCAGCTGCTCTGGACCAAACAGTGCCTTGTAGGTAAGAAAGTCTGCTTCCACCAGGAGAGCTGAGTCTGGACCCACGTGCCTGCCCCTCAAGCCCTGTGGCCTTGGGCCAGCCTGACTTTCTGGGGCTGTTCTCTGGCTGTAAACTGTGGTGCAACTGACTGATGAGATACAGCCTTTCTCGCTTCCCGGGGTGGAGAAGGCAGAGATGCTGGGACAGGCTGAGGACCCAGGGGCTGGGAAATATGGAGGGGCTGGGAGCTGCAGGCCTGGCAGGGGCAGGAAGGAGACCCCAAGACACAGTCTAAAGAAAGGGCAGAAAAAGAAAAGGCAGCTTCCTAAAGTTTCATGGAAACCCGAGTTCCTGTACACAGCCACACAATGCTAGCAGGTAACAATTGTCTGTAGCTTTACAGTTCATAAAGCTCGTTCACACATTTACTTTCTTTCGTGAGAACAGTATAATTATCTCTGGTTTACAAATGAGGAAACTGAAACGTAGGGGGCAGACGAAGACAGAACTCCCAGTCAAGTGCTGACAGCTGCCTTGCCCCAAGCCTCCTTCCCACCTTAAAAGGCTCCCAAATGGCCCCAAGCCAGTATTGGGGCACCTCCCCATCCTACCCTACCACCCCTCCCTGCCCTCGCCAAATCTCAGTCCAAGCCAGGTATTGACCGGAGTCCTGGAGCCGGCCTGGGCCCCCTAAGGGGAGCTGGGAGCTGAGTCAGAAGCCCGATCCCAGAAGTGATGGAAGGACAGAAGCATGCAGTGGAGGCATGGGTATGATTCAGCGAGGTGGGAGGGGTGGGGAGAAGAGAAGATCCTAAAACCCGGGCTCCTGGGAATGGTCTGTAAGCTAAGGAAGATAAAGACCTGCCCTTTCACAAAGCCAGACAGGTGCAACCAAAAGGATCTAACGAAGGGCAGGCACTCAGGTCAGATCGCCAAGAACTCTAATCATGAGGGTGCTAAGGCCCTGGACCACAGCAAGACAGGCTCTGTAATCTTGCCTCAGACAGGGCTGAGTGGAAAGAAATGGAAAGAATGGTATGTGCTGTTCCCTCTCTTGGAACACTGGGCCCCTCCTGCTGAAGGTCTAAATCCCAGCTTCCTTTGGGGCCCTAATGTCTCTCAATCCAGCATCACACTACTGACCGACTGACAGCTCGACTGTTCTAGGTACAGGGTTCGTATGCTCTGCACTATACTCCAACTAGGTTCTCTAATGCAGGTTGATCACCCAGTGATGATATCCTTGAGAATTGAGCCTGTGTCTTTTCCTTCTGGAATGCCCCCTTCCCAGCCTCATCTCCCCTCACCCCCACTGAGCACGCTGTCAGGCTCAGCGACCTGAATGAGTTGAATTGGCTAAGCACATGGACAGAACTTCAGCCCTACCCTGAACCTGAAAGAAACGGGGCTTAAACCCAAAGGAAGCAGCAGTCTGATACCAAGTGAGGGCTTTCATGAAAACAGAACACAAGGCAGCCTCAGCCACTGCTACCTCCTGAGAGGTGCTCTCAGCTGCACCCTCTTTAGGGCTCTGGGCTCAGAAGAATCAAGGGAGGAAGGGAGGCACTTAAAAGCATCTCTTTTTACTGGGGGTGGGAGGGTGCTGTTCTAGAGAGGAAATGACCTCAGAAGTTTCCTGATGGCTTTTAAGCCCTCTGAGCTGGGAGAGCCTTTTTCTCAGAGACTCGAGGATCATTTGCTTTCCCCACAGGACCTCGTTCAGGGAAATGTCCTGAAAGGATGGCATTTAGAAGACGTCTAAAGACAAATTTCAGCGACTGCATGAATTGGCCACTGGTGTGTGCCCTGAGAATTCGGCCTTTGCCCTGCGGCCAAGGCCATTTCAAACGTTTCCACCAGACAGCAGACACAAGAGAACAGGTTGTGCACGCTGGTTGAGAGCTGAGCTCTAGACTGGGAGTAGGAAGGGAGCCTGGGCCCACAGGGAAGGGTCACTGCTCACCCCAACCGGCCCCAGGGCCCACGCTCCCTACCAGGTCTCACGGCCAGCGCGGCAGCACAGCTGGCCTGGCCCAGCTCGTTGGTCGCAGTAGCTGTGTAGCTCCCGGCGTCAGCCGCCCGGGCCTCCCGGAGCAGCAGGGTGTGCCGCTCACCCTCAGCCCGGATGAGAAGGCGGCCATCACTGCGCAGGACCGACCCATCCTTCTGCCAGGATACTGCGGGGAAGCGGCAAGGGTGACTGAGCCACCGTAGCCCACAGGGGCCGTCTGGGACAAATCTCCCCCCACCCCACACACCGCACACAGAACCCAAACCACTCCTCTCCCACCCTGGGGAGTTCGGAAGATTCATTCCACACACACACACACACACACACACACCACACACACACGTCAGGCCAGCCCCATGGAGCAGGATAACCTCCCCATTCCCCCACCCCTCCCTCTAAGGATTTGGGGGAGACGTCCCCTCCATGTCTCAGCCTTAGCTGGGCCCCTGGACTCACCTTGGGGTTGGGGGTTGGCAGTGATGATACACTTGAGCAGTACGTCCGCTCCTGGAGCCACCACTGCATTCTGCAGGGGGATCTCAAACACGGGGGCCTCCAGGGGCTCTTCTCCAGCAGACACATAGGAGTCGTCCGAAGACTCTGCCAGAGACGTGAATGACAAAGTAAAGGACGTAGTCCCTGTGGAGATGTCTCAGGGGGAGAGGGAGCAATGGCAGCCCAACTCCTGGAAAGTCAAATCCAGAGAGAGGGGCTTCTAGATGCTGGTGGTCAAAGGGTCTCTCTCTTGAATGTCCTGATACCGAGCAGAAAGGAAGATAGAAGGGGTTCTCAAGCAAGACAGGGCAGCTGGGACTCTACGTTAGTTTGGCTGCTCCTCAACTTCAACCACAATTAGAGTGTTGGTTCTGGAGGAAGGCAGGGATGCACTGTCTTTACACAAATCAGTCATCAGGAATAGGTCAGGCCCTGTGCAAGGCACTCTGAGGAGCATGAGATTTTACAAGCTTCCGTGCAGACAGAAGCAGCTAATAGCAACCCGAGACCTAAACAATAACGAATGTCACAGGGCAGCATGTGGTTTACTGTCAAATTAGTGGTGCCACCAGATTCAAAAGAGGAAGTGGCGGGTGGGTCTTATAGCCCTCTGAGAGGCCTCACGAAGATCAGCTTTGATTTTGTCCATTTACCAACAGTAACGAGCTCCATTTGGCACCAGAGATACAACAGAAAATAAGATGTGGTCCCTGCTTACAAGACATTTGTGCACACAGAGATCTCTCTGTGTATTTTCCAACTCTGACATTCGAAGAGCTAGACAAAGCCCAGTGTCAAAAGAGCACTGAAAATTCCAATTATGTTGTCTTCTAGCTACAAAATCTTGGGCAAATTAGATAACCTCTCTGCACCTCAGTTTTATTATCTGTAAGATGGAGCTGATAAATAACACCCAACAGTGTCCAGAGCTGGCAAACAGATTAAACTAAAATAACACCCGCAAGGGTCCAGTTAACGCAATGCTTGAGTATGGCTGTAGGTCTGAAATAATGGTGGCGAGTAGGACGATGGACAGGCCTTAATCACTTATAAAGATTTTGAGACGGTAATACAAACATAAAAAAAATAAAGCGATTCCGAAGAAAAATACAGGGTAGTAAGTACAATGAAAGAGACACCGACAGGGTCTTCTTAGAGCAGCTGTAGAAGCATCTGGCCTGGGGAATCACGAGGGGGTGGGAGCAAGTGAAGAACGGCTTCCACCGCCTCACTCCAAGTTGATGTTCAGGATGAACAGCGTTAGGGGAAGAGGCGTTTGGCTATTGGCCATCACCCACGGGAAGACTGGGAGACAACACACAGACTGGCGTGTGACCACCATCAGCTCAGCCATGCAGGGACTAGAGGACGGAACCAGGAGGCTTGAAGGGGCGGCGGGGTCAGACCCTTTAATGGCCACAGATGAATCAAAAGGTGGTGCCAGGATGGGGAGGGCAGATATGGGAGCTGCCGGCCCAAAGCTCGCCTGTAACAGGCACCTGACCGGCTTCCCATCTCTTCCTCCATGGAGGGGTGGGGTGTGGAGGAGCTCCTTCGATTTCGAACAGGGCCTTCCACTCGGCTTAGGTCCTTGACTCAACAGACTAGAAGGCCACTGGACCCAGGAGGCCTAGGACAGGCACCTGGGCACTGGGTCTTTACTCACACCTCGCTCCATCCAGCCTCCATCAAAACACACACTCTGCCTCACCAAAAGGCAGGTTTGTGCACAGCAACCTTCATAGCCCTTCACTCAAACTTGCCCTTGGATCCAGGCCTTCCCTGGGAAACTGTACCCTCGCAACTGCCTACTAGCCTCCCTCCCCCAAATACCCTCGCACCGAGGTCCCAGCACCTTCTCAGAGCTCCCGGAGGCCTTACCGAGCTCAGGTGATGTGGGCCGGGCCCTGCGACCTCTTCCCTGGCTGCGGGCCCCTCGGCGGTCCCAGGACCCCCAGGGACCGTCCTCCTCCAGCCCTCTGCGCAGCCTCTTCTCGGCCTCAGGCCCCGCCCTGTTCTTCTCCAAGGTCTGGGGCACAGCAGCGCCCTCCTGGCCCGGCGTGGCCCAGGGCAGGAAGCGCACGGCTTGGGCCGGGGGCTCCCTCTTCCTACCGGTGGGTGCTTTTGTCCTGGCCTCAGGGGGATCGGCTGGGGCGGGGGCCGGCACCGGGCTCCGGCTCTCCTGAATGGCTCTGCCCCGGGTCAGCGGGAACTGGTCCCGGCGCCTAACCTCCTGCTGCGGGCCTTCCCCAACTCTGTCCTGCCGGCCGGCCCGCGGCTCCGAGGCCTCCCCGGCTCCTCCCCGAGCCTCCCCGCCACGCTCGGAGAGGGTGGCTGGGCGGCGGCGGCGGGGCTCACGGCCCGTGAGGTCTTGGGGGTGGAGGGCCGGGAGAAGAGCGGGGGTTCGCCAGGCTCTCGAGGGGACGGGGCACGCTGCAGCGTGGCGCGCAGTGACTCATGTGAGCGCACCAGCTCCTCCCGGGACGTGGAGCGGCGAATGCGGCCCAGCTCCTGGGCGAAGCGAAGCTCGAGGTCAGAGGCCGGGCTCCGCTGCCGCGTGCGCTCGTCCAGCGACGCAGCCTTCTGCTGGAACAGGCGGCGCCGCTCCGCCACGCTGCCCGCCGGCGCGCGCAGCTCCTCCTGCGAGGCCCCAGGAGAGCCCCACGGTGCATCGCCCGGGGACTTGGGCTGCTCCAGCGAGCGGGCCTTGCGCAGGGGCACCCACGGCCGAAGGGGCGCTGGCGGAGAGTCGCTGCGCTCCAGGCTGCGCCGTCGTTCCTCGAAGAACTGCAGCTTGTCTAGGATGCGGGAGCTGGCGCGCGCTAACCGCGGCGAGCGGCCCAGCGCTGACAATCGGCCCGAGGCCTCGCTCAGTGGTGTCTGGGGCCGGGACTCGACAGTGCCCACTAGCGAGGGTCCCGACGACTTGACCTTCTTCCCTCGCTTCTCATCGGGGGTGGCGTCTTCGGGCAGCACCAGCTCCTGCGTACGCCGGTGGGGCGACGTGGGAGTAGCCGGGGGCTGAGCGCTGGGCCCCGGCGGGGGCCGCTTACCAACCCGAGGAGACGGTGGGGGCAGCAGCGCAGATCTGGAGGGAGGAGGTAGGGTCGGGCGACGTGGGGCTTCGCTTGCCGGCTGAGGCTGAAAGTCAGGCTCCTCCCTGTGCAGTCCGCTCTGAGGGACGCTGCTGCGAATCGAGACGAAGAGGGGTCGAAGGTTCAGTGGGCCTCCCCGCCTAGAACTTCAGCTGGTGAAAGGAGCTGGGCGGTGGGCATGCTGGGAAGGCTTGGGGGTGACATGGGCTAGACCTCCGCCCCCACCCCCCAAAGAGGAAAACACAGCCAGAGCAGGTGCTGGGGAGAGGCGGCGGCTCTGGCACCAGAAGACTGGGCTAGTGGCTGCGTCCAGGTACAGACTCAGCCCCAGAGGCTCTGGCCAGCCTCCTCCCCCCAGCCCCAGAAGCTGAGAAACAGCAGAAACAGAAGTGAGCGGTGAGAGAGAAAAGAATGAGGCTTAGGACCAAAAGGGTGAAGTGGTGAGGAAAGGCGGAAGGGTCGGATGGGGAGGGGCCCTCTCAGGAATGCAGCCTCCCACTCATTCCTGCCCCCAGCTGGCCCCCACAGCCCTGCCCATCCTCAGCAGGGCGTGCTCCCTTCACAGCAGCCTTCCAAGCCTTCTTTCTGGGAGCAATGCCCCATCCCTGAGGTTACCCAGCACGAACTCAGACCTGAGTCCCTCACTAGTGCTGATAGGACACAGCAGGTGGTAGCTGAGGTCCCTGGGGTGGGAGACTAGGACACCCAGATTCCCATTCCCTTTGATCAATCTGCCCCCAGTACAAGCCTTTGACTTTGTCGTGCCCCTGGGAAAGTTACCTGAGTCTTTGGAACTTCCCCAAGAAGCACAGAAGCTCCCCAAAGGGGTATGCTCAGAAATAACTCAGCTCAGAAATAACTACTGCGTGGGCCTGATTCGGGAGTGCGGGAGAAGAGGAGGTGGGAAGGAGCTGGTCAGCCCAGAGTACTCATCTCACCTACAGAGATTGGAGGCCCAACAGTTGGGCCTCAGTTTCCCCCATCTGGACCCTTGGTGGGCATATCAAACGTAAAGATTAGCAAGAAAAGGAATCTCAGATGTTAGTATCATACCTGACATGTTAGAGAGAGCTTAATAAAAAGTTACGAAACGGTTCACTGAGTATTTATTGTGTGTCAGTCATGGACTAAATGCTTTAAAAGCAGTCATTTAATCCTCAACAATCCTTTGAGGTAGGAACTGTTATTAGGTCCATTTAGAGATGAAGAAACTGAGGCTTAAAGAGGTAAAATGCCTTACTGAAGTGAAACAGCTTAGGAGATAGTGCTAGGATTGAAACCCAGGGAGTCTGACTCCTGAGCCCTTGTTCCCTCCAAAATGTCTGGGATTCTGGGGGCACAGAAAGGAGGAAAACTAGGGTACTGGCCAAAAGCAGAAGCTCTAGGGGTACCTGAGTGTAAAAATGTTTTAAACTACCTGGATCAGTCACCCCACTGCAGACCCCACCTCTGACTGCAGTTGGTGGCAGGGACATAGCAATCCATAGTACCCCCTCAGGGACTGGAACCTCAGCCAGCCGCCGCGGGAGGCAAAGTCTTCTCTGAGGGAGGGACAGCAGAGTCCCTGAGGAATGGCCACTGGGAATTGGGTGAGGCAGAGAGAGAAATTGGGGACAGCAGAGGAGGCCTCTTATCGGCAGTTTCAAGCTCTAGGCCAGCCTCTGTACCACAGACATCACTAAGGAAATGGGTTCCTCTGAAGTTGCCATAGCAACTCCAGGCTCTGGCTGAGGCCTGGCAGAGACAGGCAGGCAGGGAAGGAAAAGGCAAGTCCAGGGCACCAGAGCACCTAGTCAATGCCAACCAGATAAAGCAAGGGGGCCTCTCCTGCTCCTGCCCGGACCTCTCCCCTGCCCACCACTGGCCTCTCCAACCACCCTCAAATAAGCCTCCTCACACCAGGCCCCTTTCTTCCCCTCCATGATGGTACTTTCCCCACACACCCACACCCATCACAAATCAGGCCCCTCTCAGCTCCCCAAATGCCCCCAATATCTCTATCATCAGCCACTCCCCTCTTCTACCATAGCACTCCCTCCTGTATCTGCCAGGCCCCAAACCCCCAAAAGTGGCTCCAGTGCCTCACCTGATACCTCCTCTCCTCATTGCCCCCTACCAGGACAACCTTCGACCCCACCCTCAAGCGTTTCCCACAAGGTCAGCACAGCCCCCCATCACTACAAGCCCTCTGCCTCTGCCGCAGCCCCTCTCTCCACCCCTCCCTGCCCCACTCCCTACCTCCTCCTCCACACCCCACATCCTCCTGCTTTCCCAGGCCCCTGGCCCCATCTGCCCCCTGACCACCTCGCTCTCTTCTCTCTCCTGGTTTCGCTCTTGCTCCCTTCCTTGCTCGCGCCTGCTCTCCCGGGAGCTGCCGTGGTTCTGATCCTCCCAGAAAAAAGGCCCACATGGGAACAGGAATGTGCAGAGAGATGAAAAGGCAGCAGCTGCTGAGACAGCAGGCACGGAGGGGGCCCCCGAGGGGGGGGATCCTGAGGACAACTGGAACCTGAATGGTCGAGGCAGGAGAGGGCCCCTGGGAAAGTGGAGATCTCGGAGGAGATCAGAAAGGGACAGAGGGGTCTATGAAACCACGGCGATGGCATGGCGAGCCCGGACAGTGGGGGTGGGAGGGTGTGGGTGTTGATGGCACAGGAGGATGGAGCAGTGTGGGAAGACAGAGTGAGTAGCTGGGACCAGGAGTGGAAGCGATGGGGGATGGAGAAGCGCACAAAGGGATGGATGGTGCCCTGGAGATGGGGGTGGAGGCTGACGGAGCGGTGAAGGGCAGGGCAGGACAGCATGGCGAAGTGGGACAGTGCAGGCCTCCGTGAGGCCATTACTTACACGTGGATCGAGAGCGCCCGTCCTCTGTACAGACTGAATGCACTGCCATACAGGTCACTGGCCACCGAAAGGCTATCCTCTGACCCCCAGCTTGCGCCCACCAGATTAGCTCGAGAGGCCCGTACCAGCGGCTCCACCCCCAGGTGCCGTGGCCCGGCCCCGGCTGCCTGTGCTTGCCTTGGGCTGCCTGGGAGGCGGCTGGTGCCACCCCTGCTGCCCGCCTCCTGCTCCAGGACCGTCTGCCCGCTGCCCCACCAGCTCACTTGCTCCTCGAGGTGCCTGTCACGGAGGTCGGGGGTGTGTCCAGGGAGGTGCCCACCAGGGTGTCAGAGCCTCCTAGAGAAAGGAGCACAGTGAAACCCAGATGCCTCTCGTGGGAGGCCTCCCTGCCTGTTCTTTGATCACCCCAGAGAGCTCACCCGTGGGGGTGCTGAAGGTCCCGTCATCCGAAGCTCCAGGCGCTGGGTCCCCTGCACATCGCTGATGTCATCCTCACCAATCTCCGAGTCTGGAGAAATAGGGGTCTGTGTGGGCAGGGCCCTCCTCCCTCCACTCCAACTCTTTCCCCATATCAGCTCCTGCCTCCCCCACAGCAGGCTCCATCTTACCACTGCAGGGCTTCTGGCATCTCTCTTCTCCTCTCTTTTGCTCCCCACATGCCCCTGCCCATTCTGGGCTGCTTCGGGTTAGCCCCCCACCCCACCATGCCATCCCTCTGGTTCCATCTCCGGGCCCCTGGCTACTCACCCTCGTCCCCTTGGTAGTATCCACAACTGCCTACTGTCCCCCTCTCAGCCACTTAATGGACTACCAGGGCCGCAGCCCCTGTCCCTCCTCCTCCATCAGTGATAGCTTAACTTCCCACGCACCGCCCCCCCCAAAAAACAACAATGTCCTAGATTCCAAGGCTCTAAATTCTGGGTTCCAGTACCCCAGGATCAAGGGGAAGTCACCTCAGAGTCGTATTGTCAGGGAGGGCACTTGACCAACCGCAGGGCCAACCTGTCCTCCACCCCAAACCAGCTGGAACACATCGGGATGCAGCTGAGGCAGGGTGAGGAGAGGCCTGGTTGGGTAGGGAAGAAGGGGACGTGAAGGGCTAGGGGCAGGAGCCAGTTTCCTACCGTAACTTTGCTTTCTGCAGGAGCGGAAAACTTCGCTTCCATAGGAGCAGCAGGAGAGAGACATGGACAGACTGTTATCAGAGTGTTTGTGGGGTAGGGTGTGGTGGGCAGGCAGCACAGAGGGGGTACGAGGATATCTAGTGCCCAGAGATGCCCTGTGGGGATGGGGCAGGGGAAGGAGACCCCTGGGATGGGCAAAGCATCTCTCATTCTTAGCTGCCTGCAGGCTCCCGCTAGGCCGAGGCTGGGGAGCCCATGTGCTTTGGCTGGTTATTCTAACTACCCCAGTTATTCTAACTACCCCAGTTATTCTGTACTCTTGGCACTTTTACTGGTGTACTCGCTGGCCACACATACACACGACACACAAACACACATGCCTGCTTTGTGTGTTTTCCACTGTGCTTTGATCCCTTCTTGCAAACCACCCCTGCAATCTGTTCTGCATCTGATGGAACAGGCATCCTCGTCCCCATCCCTCTCTTCAACTACTGAATGGTCCTCAAAAATGCCCAGTGGTTAGGCTAGGAGCAAAGTTTCCTGGGCATATTTTTATTTTCCCAGATTCTATCACGTTCTGTGCCTCAGTTTCTCTATAAGGGCCATGACAAGCGGGAGCCATGTCCTGGTGGCCAGAGCATAGTAATGAGTTCATCCCCATTTGGCCCACAGTGGGGTGTATAGTGAGCCCCCACCCCCTTTGCTAGGTCCTGTCTCAGCTTTAGGGCATAGGGAGCCTTCTTGGGTAGGTGGGTGAGTATGGGTGCATGTTGGGGGATCCCACATCACATGGGCTGTCTTCAGTCCTGCGTGCCTCATGAAGGGACATGGACCAAGAGGAGGAGTGGGCATGGGGTAGAGCTGGGAGCCCATGGTCCACGCACCATGGGTGAGGCGGCCAAAGGCCCGGCGGGAGTGGCCGGTTTTCTGAAAGAGAAAAACCAGAATGAGCTGTTGAGGGGAAGGCTTGCTCCTGATATCCCTGTATCTCCTGGCCAAACATCTGTATGGAACAGAATCTCATTCCAGGGGCCAGCAGGAGGGGGAGCTGAGAGTGGGAGGGAGGTGGACAGAAATCCAGGGTGACCAGCTTCCCCATAGGGGATGCATCCTCTCTTCCTTGCCTATCAGCCTTCCCAGCAAGAGCTCTGGGGAGGATCAGGGGAGGAAGGGAGAGAGAACAGCAAGGCTGTGGGACCAACACTAGGGCTCTTAATGGCTAGGACTTGAGGACCTGAGCGACACCCCTAGAGATAGAGGCTAGGAGACAAGATAGGGGCTGACTGACGGAAGGAAGTGGGGGGGTGCTTAGGTGACTGGGAGATGGAGGGATGAGAACACAGATTCCTGCCTGGAGGAAGGCAGATACCTAGGATAGGTGTCAAGGGGACGGAGAGGATGATGTGGGGCATACGGCAAGTCCCCCCAAAGGACTAAAGCCTCAAGAATGCAGGAGGGAGGCCCGGGTACGCGGAGGACAGGGCAGGGCTTGGGGAATTTATTGAGCTCAGCGCAGATCCCTGCGCCTGGCTTTCAGGAGCTCCGGAAGATGGAAGGCTCCAGAGTGGGGAGCTCAGGACAGCCGGGAGCGGGCCAGGGCCCGGGCTGGCCAGAGGCGAGAGGAAACGAGGTGGCCAAGAAGCCATTGGGCGCTCCACGCCAAAGACCGCGGGGACCTCCCGGGGTGGTCGCGGAGACTGCGGCCGACGGGGGACTCTGCCCTTCTGCGCGAGGGGAGATGGGGGTGGAGGTGGGCTGCTCACTCAGATCGTGATGGGGAACCCTCCCGGAGAGTGCCCAGCTCGTGGCCCCCGCCGCCAGGGTGGGGCAGGCGCGGCTCCAGCGCCCCCTCCCCCGGGCCCGGCCGCGGTGACCCGCCCTCCCTCCGGGGCGCGCAGCCCTTCCTGCCCCCTCCCGGAGCCGCCCGCCCCCGGAGCCCTCACCTGGAAACGCTTCTTCACCCACAGCTTCTTCATGGCGGGGGAGGGGGCCGGGCGGGCGGCCGGGCGAGGAGGGGACGGGCGGGGCGGGGCGGAGTCGGAGGCGGGGCCGGGGGCGATCCGGGGAGCGGGCGGGAGGCAGCGCGGGTGGCGAAGGAGCCTCGGGGCCGCGGGAGCCCTGGCGGGGGGAAGGTGGCGGCGGCGGCGGCGCCCAGAGCCTGCCCCTCCCCCGCCAGCTGGCACCCCACCTGGCGCCCCTTCCCTGTCCTGCTCTCCTGCGTCCCGTGGGGCAGCTTTCACCTGCCTCCCCGCACCCCAACCTCGCATCTGCCTCCCAGGCCCTGGGCACATGGAGAAACTGAGGCACAGAAGGGGGTGCAGTGGTCCTATGAGAGAGGGCCACTCTCTCATTGGCAGTCCAATACGACCTCCACACCACCCCCTCCCTCTTCCCGTGGTTTGGCTCTGGAAGGTCAGCCGCATCTCGACTCGCACACTCCGCAAACATGCGCACATGGGCCCTGTGCCAGGCGGTACCCAACTCGCCGTAGCACTCTGCAGGCCACAGCGCCGAGTGGGGCAGCCTGTCGTACACAAGGCAAGGGTCCTGGCGGATGGGGGCTACGTGCTGTGAAAACTCCCAGGTTTCTCAGGAAAGCCAGAGAGGGCACTAGAGTTTCTCAATGGTAGGTTCTCTGTCCCTGCAGTATGGGGCCTGCTGGCGGCGCGCGCGCGCGCGCGCGCGCGCGCGCACACACACACACACACACACACACACACGCACACGCTAAGGTGCTCAGAGGTACTCCTATTATTCACAATTAGGACCGACCTTCTCACTCACAATGAGCAAACTCACTAAACTTTGTCTTCCTCCCACTCAGCACCATGCACACTTTGCCTACACAAAACTCTACCCCCCCAAATAATCTTTATAAATTTCTTAAGCATGTACTAAATACCAGGCACTTTATAAACGTTACCTCATTCACAACTGCGTAAGCTTGAAACCCTTCTGAGCATTTACTGTCTCCATTTAACTGACAAATGGCTAAGGTTCAGAGAAGTCTTATCGCTTAGCTAAAGGCAACACCAGGATGTGTGTCCCCACATGCCCCTAATCCAAATTTCCACCCCAGCATACATATGTAGTGCCAATCCTGGTTTCTGAGATTTGACTACTAAGTCTTTATTATTGACACCAGTCCATGCTTAGTAATGAGCATTATGTTAAGCACCTTATGTGAATAAACTCCTTTAATCCTCACAACAAGGGGGGAGAGACTGAGGCACAGAGAGGTTACTTGCCCAAGGTCACGCAGCCAATAACCGGGAAAACTGGGATTCTAATCCAGGTACCATGACTGAGTTAGTGACCACTATGCCACAAAGCCTTACATGCTGATTGGTCAGTGGGTTCCCAAACTTTATTTCTTGAAAGCATGGGTCCGAAATAAATACAGAGCCAACTGATGGGTTTTATTCAGCTTGCACAATATTTTAGGGGAGGCAAGCATGCTTAAGTTCAGCTGCTGACTATAGCATCGTGCCCATTATCAGGTTCAACTAGGCCCCCGAAGTTATAGTTTGTGGCCCCTTTATTTTAAAGTTTAAGGTTACGTCTCATACACTCTAGCTGCAGGCAGGCAGTCCTGTTGCCTAGAGCCCTGGAGGCAAACGGTGCGTGTACGGACACATGCACAGGAACATGCACTGAGGCAGTGCGTATGTGTATCATGTCAGTTCCAGCCAGAAGACCCTGGATGCCGGCAGGCACGTTCCCTGACCACCCCCAAACACACCCACTCACAGATGGGGGAGCTGAGTGAAGAGAAGGGGTAACTTGAGCCGTTGTTCCCCAGGAGAATCCAAGGGGCTGGCACATTCCGTAGCAAAAATAACCAATGGGCAGCGGGTGTGAGTGACGGGACAGCTGGGCGAGGACAGGCCCGCGGGATTCTGTGTTCCTTCTGTGGGCCTGCACTGCTCACCTCCACGAGGCTGCCTGGGGCGTGCTCACAGGGTGGGCCCCAGATTGCCTCATGTTTCCCCCATGGCTATGCTGCTGTGCCCCCCTGCCCTTTCCCCAAACCCAGACTTCTCATGTCTGCACTGCCAGCATTTCCCCTTCCAGAGAAAACCCAGGTCATCATGTCATGCTCGATCCCTCAAGCTGACTCCCCTCTGAGCCAGGTACACCTACTCCCCTCCTCTTTGCCTCCTCTCTTTCCTGCCTACCTTCAGGTTCTCCGTTCCCTCCTCCTGCTTACCCTGCTCTGTATTTCTGACATACTATATAATGTTTTCTTATTTGTGATGCTTTTTGCATGTTGTCTCACTAGAATGTAATCTCTCGGAGGGCAGGAATTTTAATCTTTACCCCCTCCCCTCACTCATGTAACCCAAGCCCGAGAACAGTGACTGGCACACAGTAGGCACTTGATAAACATAGGAGCAGGTGGCAGAGCTGGGGATGGAGAAGTTGGGGGCGGTGGAGATGGGCATGTAAATCTTCCTGGAGCAGCTCATTCATCAAGACTTCCTCCTTTCTCTGTCCTGATCCAGACCTTTTCCAAGAAATGGCTGGAAGAGTGACCATCTCGCAGTCCACTCAGGATATTCCTGGGAGGACATGCCTTGCTTCAGGAAAGTTCTGTGTGGGCTTTGGCTTATTTCAGGGCCTCTCTGCTCTTTCTTTCCTTCAAGAGCTCCTCGCTCCTCCCACTCTGGCCCCTCCTCCTCTCCTGATTAGGACTTGGCATGAATGGATGGCATCACTCTACATACTCATTCCCAACTCTATACTAGCCTCCTGGTTTTTCATCCAGAGTTCCAAATTCCAGGTGAACACGATGATTACTGCAGCATACCTCAGTGCAAGTTCTGGTGTATTCCTCACCTTCCCTTGTCTAAACTGGCCCTCTCCCCCTATCCACAACTTCTCCTCTCCATGCTTTCAAGTTCCCTGTATGGTTCACTACTATCTGTTGACCTTTGGCCCTCTGATCAACACCAGAGTCTTCCAGACCCTGGCTATGAAATTTCTAACGAACATGGTGAGCGTCATCAGTCTGCACCCTCTCTGGGCTATGCCCTATCCTTACTCCTTGCCCCTTCCCCTCCAGTCACATGCATAGAGCTCTTCAGCCCATGCCGGAGGGAGCCTGATGTTTTAAGAGAGAAGAATGCCTGCCTCTCTTGGAGACTGGACCAGAAGACGGCTTTGGGGATATTGACAGAAGGATGGTTACAATGACAAGTCCTTGCCTTAGTCTTCCCACACTTCCCTTTCTGAGGACAGGCAAAGGAGACCTAGACCCAGACACCTGACTTTCAGATCTGGCTCTGCCACCTCACTAGCTATGTGACCTTGGGTAAATTCCCTCTTCAAAGCCCAGTTTTCTTATATGTATAACATTATAATAGTAACCTGGGGTCCTGGTGATTAAATAACGAAATGAGATAGGGTGCTTTACACATGTTAAGGATTCTACAGGCATCCTGGATTTCTGCCATCTTTACTGTCTATGCTTACCTCTTTTCTATACCTTAAATCCTACCTTCTGTTTTCCTATCTTTCAATCTCTCCAGCCTACAGCCCGCTTGTCTTCTCAAGGTCCCAGCCTCCCCAAGCCATGCCAAGCCTCCCCAAGCCATGCCAATATCCCTCCATCCTTGAGCTAACATCTTGGGCTTCAGGAATGCCAGGAACCTTAGCATCACCCCTTGCCTAGCCAGACAGCTGTCCCAGCCAGAAAACTGCCTCATTTACTCTGCAGCCAGATCCTGGCTGGGCTTCCTCGAGAACCCTGAAGTCCTCCTGCCATTGATCCCAACCAAGAAAGTTTTCTGTCAGTCTGAGCAACGCTGAGCTGCTTGCCTAGCCTCTGACCAGGACTTGTCATTAGGCAGGGACTAGTGTGTGGGGGAGGGGCAATAGGAAGAAGAAGCCAGACCTCAGTCCTTCGACATCACCAAAGCAAAGCCCTAACCTCCCTCAAATCATGTGGGAGGGGTGTAGTAGTTAAGCACGTAGTTCTTTGCAATGGGACAGACAGCGGCTTCCATTTCTGCTTTGCCACCTTCTGTCTGTACAAGAGGACATGCCATTTAATCCCTCTGCACCTCAGTTTCCCCAGGGTTGCTACAGGACTTAAATGATATGTCAAAAGATATGATAGCATATTGCCTGTCACACAGTAACATAGTAGCTATTTATACTATTATAAATTACTACTAAGAATTACTACCAATTAATAATAATTATAAGGCTGCTTTTGGGGTAAAGATTTCACTGGTGGGAAAAAGTTCTTAAATGTGACTTGCCAAAGCCCAACCCCCTTTCTGTTTTAACATGATTATCAAAAGGCCCGGAGCCCGGCCCGGAGCCCAGCGGCACAGCATCCTTTCTTCGCTCATGTACTATTCCACCAGAGCAGCCTGGAGACTGTCCCCTGGCCTCGGTCTAGGTGTACTCAGCCTGGGCTCAGCTCTGCTGGCCATGCCACCCAGATTACAGGGGGGCTGAGGAGACAGCCCTGCTCGGGGAGCTCAAATACCCTATCACTCTCCCTGCTTTGGGGGATCAGGGTAGGCTCGGAGGTTCTTACCTTCAGGCCTGGGCTACATTCTTTGCAATGGACAGCTCCCCCTCCCTTTCTCACTCCTTCCTCCAGAACTCCTTGAGTACTAAAATGCTTCCAAAGCTGAAGCCAGGAGTACTGGGTTCTTAATTCTGGGGCAGCCATAACAAGCTGTACGTCTTTGGGCAGATCTCCCTCCTCTGCAGACCACAGTATCCTCACCTGTAAAAAGCATCAGGAGCTGTGGTTCTCTGTGGTCCCTTTCAACTCTGAGCAAATCTTGTGACCACCATGCTCCTCAGTGCTTCCTCTTTCTTCCCTAATATCTCTCTCCCCTGAGTTCTATTCTCTCTGTCTAGCTATGCCCTTTGATTTATGTTCAGTTTTCGGCCCCATTTAGGGACCAGAGCTACGATCCCCAAGGAGTCTGATCCTTCCCCAGCTCAGAGATCTGCCAGGGTGGGCCCATCTTCTGACTCCAGCTGGGAAAACCTGTACCTGGCCAAGTACGAAGCCAACCAAGAGAAGCCAGTCTTTGACCTCTGCTCCAGGCTTGGCCACAGGGACTCCGAGGAATTATTTCTTTGAAGATTGTTGGAGGGTGGGCAGGGTGGGGCCAGGGGAAGAGAAGATGCTGACAAAAGGAGACTGAGCCCCCGCTCCATCTCCTGACTCGCTGCACCTTACAGCCTTCTTTCCCCTCCAGCTTCATCCCTATGTTTCTCCTCAGCCAACACAACCCAGCCGGGGCAAGAATTTCCTGTTGAAAATGCCCAGAAAACACTCAATGACCTCCCAACCTCTTTGCCATTTCCCCTAACGGCAGCCTATTTCCTCAGAATTCTGGTTTCGAGCTCAGTCAGCCTGAGGCTCTGCTTTAGGCTTAGAGAAGAACTGGCTGGCATATGGGCTGAGGAGGTCAAAAAGGAAGCCCAAACAGGGGCCCGAAGAGAATCGGCCCTGGGTAGGCAGGCACCCACACCAGCCCCAGCAGGACCCTGAGCACCAAGCCCAGTCTCAGTCCCTTTTCCTTCTGCCTTGGACCACCATTCATCCAGTCACACACAAGCCTGCGGCTTACGGCTACAAGGCAGGAGCCCTGAGCATCCCCCTTCCACGCCCTCCAAACCTCAGCAAACCCCCATCCCTTATCTGCTTTTACTGCCAGAGTCCTCCACAGCCCATGCACATACACACAAGCACATGCACCCCCTGACGTGTGGATCCTCAGACAAGCACTTCCATGCACGTCTGGGCGCCCCCAGCCCTAGCTCCACCTTCTGATCCCCTGAACCCTATGTATTCATACTTATCCACCCACTGGCCTCTTTCAAACCAACCTGATGCCAAGCACACCAACCTGCCCCAGCAACAGATACTGAGGGACCCATTCCCTCAGTGCTGCAGTGGGACCAGAGCGGCTGGCTCACTCCCTTAGAGTGCACACATCTGTCGGCCTGATCAGGAGTCTCAGGTCTAAATGTTGGAGCTGATGAAGACGATTTTCCACAGGTGAGCCCTCCCTACAGGGAAACTAGAAGGTGTCCACTATGGAATTCCCAGAGCCCTGAGTGGGGCTCAGGCTTTGCTTACCCAGTGATGGCCCTTGATCTCTGACCTTCCTGTGGGGAGCTTCTCTACCTTGACACCCCTTTCCCTGCACTTTCCTCTCGGTGGGCACTTCTGGGTCAGGCAGCTGAAAAGCCAGAGCACCTGGGAAGAAGTCTGGATGCACCCACGTGGTGGGCAGCCCTTCTCTACCTCTGATCACCCTACCCAGCCCCCACCTTCCCATTACCTCCGACCTCCAGCACTGTGACAACAGCCTCACAGCAGGCCTGGCCCCGCTCATTCTGGGCCCTGCAGCTGTACACACCGGCGTCCTGTGCCCTGCAGCTCCGCAGCCTCAGGCAGCTGGGCTCAGGGGCCGGTGGGGGCAGGAGTTGCCCATCCTGGAACCAGCTGAGGCTGGGCTGGGGCGTCCCGCTCACCACCACCCGCAGCCGCAGGTCGCTGCCCACAAACACCGCCGCGTCCTTCAGGGGCCGCAGGAAGACTGGGCCCCCGCCACGGCCCCTCCGCCGGCCCCCACCTTGGCCCTCTTCGGGGGCACCCCGGGGCTGGGGGGTGCCCTTGTGCCCGCCTCCTCGCCTCGCGTTCCCCGGGCTTTCTGCATAGCTTCTGAGAGCTGGGCTGGGGAAACGCTGGAACTGACCGTCACAGGGGCACCCGGGGATGGTGCCCTGGAAGACGAGTCCTGGGGGGCCGGCGCCCTGCCTTCCTGCTGCCCGCCCGCCTTCGGCCTGTGCTACCCAGAAGGTCACCAGGGCGGCCAGCCGGCAATTGCGCCTCGGGGGCTATTTTTAGGCCCCCCTTCTCGGGTTTCGAGGGAGCTGTGGAGGGAGGGGGCAGCAGAGGAGGGAACTTGAACGCCACTCTGCTCCTTCCCTCCCTCCAGGAGCCCCCATGGCTCCCCAGCAAGCTTAAACGGGTCCCAGCCCCCTGCCCCATGGCGTGCCTGAACCCAAGCCCACTCTCACTCAGGTTACCCCTAGGCTCAGTCCATTTCCCTTTCTCCCTACTCTCAGACCCCTGATTCCCAGGCCCACTCTGCTGGAGCGTGGGACAGGACGTCTTGGGCGAAATGTCTGAGAGGCAGGTGAGAAGTAAGGCCCAATGCAGGTGAGCAGACAGCCAGAGAAGAGAGGCGCCTTGCAGCCTCCATGACAGCATGGTGAACAGCAAGACCAGGAGCAGGCAGTCAGGTGGATTCAGACTCTCAGCTGGTCCTGCCTTTACTTGCTGGGTGACACCAAGCCTCTCTCAAGACCTCAACTGTAAAAATAGGTGTTGAATAGGGTCCAATAGACAAAGAAGAGTAGGAGGGACATTCCAGGCAAAGGAAATCACGTGACCAAAATCAGAGCATGATGAATAGATATGTTCTGAGAGTTAGAGGAATTTACAGGTATTAGAGGAATTTACAGGAGGGGTGATTGGGGGTGAGAGATGGGGCCTGACCCAGGGGGCTTTGCTTGCTAAGGTCTGCATTCTAATGGCAGTTGGGTGCCACGGTAGGGTATGTTTTGGAAAGATCCCTCTGGGAGCCACAGTGTAGAGGGCAGGTTGGAGAGGGGAGAGTTGGGGACCAGTTAGAGCTGTGGTTCTCAAAGTAGATGCCTTTAAAAGTACAGATACCCAGGCCCCACCCCCAGAGACACAGGGTACAGGAATCTGCACATGCAACAAGTGGCCCAGGTTGTCGGGAGCCACACAAAGACAAAAAGATGGCCACGGTTCATGAGGTTCCTGCTTCACTTCCTGGAGATTAGCTGCAAGCCCGCGCGCGCCAACAATGAAGCCCGCGCGCGCCAAAAGATACTCTTCTCTCCCCTCCTTCCCCATTATCATATACCAATCAGAATGTAACTCATTGCCACCCCTGCTACGCGGCCAATCCCCTGCCTACAGTATCCTATAGCCCACTCCGCCCCTGAACACCAGTGTATATATACCCCGTCTCACAATAAAATTTGAAGGCTTGATCAGAGTATTGTCTTGCCTTCGCTCTTCTCTCGCCCCCATTTTCTTTCAGGTCGGATCCTCCTCGTCCCCACAAATAACTAGGTCCCGCGGGTCGGGACAAGTGGCGCCCAACGTGGGGCTCGAGGCTCGGATCCTTCGCAGGCGGACCCCCGAGTAAGATATCGTCTGGCCAGACCCCTTTTTTGATGATGCAATAGGAGACGCCTTTCGCCGCTCACGGAGGTCGTCGTCCCTGGTGAGTACCGGCCGCCTTACAAGAAAATGGGAACTAGATTAAGTAAAGAAGCGGTCTTCATAAGAGACCTAAAAAGTTCACTTAGGGAGAGAGGAGTTCGAGTTAAAAAGAAAGACTTGGTAAAGTTTTTTATTTTTGTTGATGAAGTCTGTCCGTGGTTTATTGTTAATGGCCCCGAAATTCACCCTAAAAAATGGCAGAAAGTAGGTAGAGATTTAAATGATTATCTTATCAAAAACGGTCCCGATTCTGTTCCTGTTTCGGTATTTTCTTACTGGGGTCTTATCAGAGATATTGTTGAAACTACTGACCCTGATAAACGCCAACTCTTGTCAGTAGCAGAATATTGCCTTCGCCCTCTATCTCGGGCGCCTCAAGATCGTCTCTTTCGGGCGATCCCCCTGCTCCAAAATCAGCTAAGTCCCCCTCCCCTAGCCCGACACCATCCTTGCTCAATGCCCTACCACGGCTCCTCCTCCTAGAGTTGGGTCAATCCCCGGCATTTGCCCTCGCTGCCATAAGGGGCGGCACTGGGCCAAAGAGTGCCGTAGCAATCCAACAAATCCTTTTTACAGCACCACAAATCCTTTCACCCCCCCCTTTCAGGGAAACGGGCTGAGGGGCCAGCCCCGGGCCCCCCAGCCAATTCCATTCCAGCCGGCCTCGGGGAACAGCCAAGCTGTAGCACTCCCGCCCTCTATCGGGGCCACACCCGGGAGTGCAGGACTTGACCTCTGTGCCTCCTCCTCAACAATATTAACACCTGAAGAGGGAGTTACAATTATTTCTACAGGAATTTATGGCCCACCTCCAAAAGATACCTATTTTCTAATTTAATAGGCGAGCTCTCACACCAATAAACCGGCCTTATTGTCCAACCCTTCCTTAGTTGACAATGACTATACTGGAGAAATAAAAATTCTTGCTAGTGCCCCTCAGTGCCCTGTCAGTATTATGAAAGGCCAGCGCCTTGCGCAGGCGCTCCCCCTCCCTTTAAGTACATCTTACCCTGCTATCCATAAAAAGCGAGGCCCCTCTACCCCAGGTTCTTCAGACTTATATTGGGTCCAGGCTATTACTAAAGAACGCCCTACCCTTAAACTTAAGATCCAAGGAAAATTATTTGAAGGGATTTTAGATTCGGGGGCCGACTCTACGGTCATATCTCAGGCTTCATGGCCCCCCAGCTGGCCCTTACACGCCTCCTTGACCCATTTGCAAGGAATTGGGCAGTCAAGAAACACTTTACAAAGTTCACAGTTATTGAACTGGGAAGATGAAGTAGGAAATACCGGATTCATTCAGCCTTTCGTAGTTCCTGGGTTGCCGGTAAATCTTTGGGGAAGAGATATCCTTTCCCAAATGAAGGTCATCATGTGTAGCCCTAATGAAGTTGTAGCACAGCAGATGCTTTCACAAGGTTACCTCCCTGGTCAAGGGTTGGGCAAACTAAAACAGGGAGATCCCAGCCCAATACTGGCTACGCCTAAGACAGACCGCTCAGGTTTAGGGTTTGAAAAACATTTTTTGTAAGGGCCGTTGCTCCTCCTGCACTCCAAGCAGACAAGATTACTTGGAAAAGTGATGTTCCTGTCTGGATCGATCAATGGCCCCTTACTACTACAAAATTAAATGCAGCCATAGAGTTAGTGCAGGAACAGCTGGCTGCTGGACATATTGAACCTTCTACATCCCCTTGGAACACTCCAATCTTTGTAATCCAAAAGAAATCAGGCAAATGGCGGCTCTTACAAGACCTCAGGGCGGTCAATAAGACTATGGTCCCTATGGGCGCATTACAACCTGGAATTCCCTCTCCAATAGCCATCCCTAAAGGGTATGTCAAATTAGTTATTGATCTAAAAGATTGCTTTTTCTCCATACCTTTACATCCTGATGATTGCAAACGTTTTGCCTTTAGTTTACCCATTACCAATTGTGTAGGGCCTTCTCCTCGGTTTCAATGGAGAGTCCTCCCACAAGGAATGGCCAACAGCCCTACTCTTTGCCAAAAATTTGTAGCCCAGACTATAGACCCCTTTAGGTTGCTCTTCCCCACTTTGTATATTATCCATTATATGGATGATATTCTTCTTGCCGGTCCTGACCAGCAACAGCTCTATGCGGCCAGTCAGCAACTAGTCACTGCCCTCCGAGATCGAGGACTACACATTTCCCCAGAAAAAGTCCAGGTCCACCCCCCTCAACTATTTTTAGGCTTTGAATTATTTTCTAATAAAATCCTCACTCAAAAAATTCAGCTAAAGAGAAGCTCCTTAAACACTCTTAATGATTTTCAGCGTCTGCTAGGAGACATCAATTGGCTTAGACCTTATTTAAAACTGACCACCGGAGAGTTAAAGCCCTTGTTTGATGTCCTACGCGGAGATCCTGATCCCTCCTCCCCCCGCTCGCTTTCACCAGAAGCACAAAGGGCGTTAACCATTGTAGAGCGGGCTATTTCTGAACAGACCATTAGCTACTTCTCTCCACATTTAAGTTTGTGGCTGCTCATTTTTCCCACTCCCTTCTCCCCTACAGGAGTCCTTTGGCAAAACCATCCACTATTTTGGGTTCATTTGCCAGCCTCCCCCCTAGAGTCTTAGCTACCTATCCTCAATTAGTTGCTGCCCTCTTACGTTTAGGCCGAGAGGCAGCCCTCAAGTTGTTCGGGAGAGACCCTGAAGTTATAACCCTCCCATACAACACGTCTCAGTTACAATGGCTTATTCAACATGATGATGATTGGGCAATCAGCTGCACCTCCTTCCAGGGGACAATAGACAATCATTACCCTGCGGACAGATTAGTCCAGTTCCTTCAAAAGACCCCGGTTGTCTTTCCCAAAAGGACTAAAACCACACCAATTGCTGGGGCCGTAATGGTGTTCTCTGATGGGTCCTCCTCCGGTATAGCCGCTTTCAGCATTAATGGGCAGATTACTCGAATACAGACAGACCTCTCCTCTGCACAGCTTGTTGAATTAACTGCAATAATCAAGGTTTTTGAGCTTTTAATAGATGCCCCCTTTAACCTTTACACTGATAGTGCCTATGTAGCCACCTCTGTTCCCCTATTAGAGACAGTGCCTTACATACGTCCCTCTACAAATGCTTCCCCCCTATTCGCAAAATTACAAAAACTAATTCTAAACCGCGGTGCCCCTTTTTTCATCGGGCACATACGCGCTCACTCTGGCCTTCCGGGGCCGCTTGCCAAGGCAATGACAGGGTTGATCTGGCAACTCAATTAGTAGCCTCTGTCACGTCAGACTCACCCTTGGTTGCAGCCCAACGGGCTCATGAACTACATCATCTCAATGCTCACACTCTTAGACTCAAATTTTCAATCACCCGAGAACAGGCCCGCCAAATAGTTCGGCAATGTCAAGGATGCCTAACTCTCCTCCCAGAGCCTCATACCGGAATCAACCCCCGGGGGTTAGTCCCAGGAGAGATATGGCAAATGGATGTCACTCATTACCCTCCCTTTGGTAAATTAAAATATATTCATGTGTCTATTGACACCTGCAGTGGTTTTCTATGTGCATCCTTGCAAACGGGAGAGGCAACTAAAAACGTTATTACCCATGTTCTCTCATGCCTGGCATATCTGCCACAACCTAAAGTTTTAAAAACTGACAATGGCCCTGGATACGCCAGCTCTAGCTTTAAACAGTTCTGTGCACAGTTAGGTATTAAGCACATAACGGGAATTCCTTATAATCCCCAAGGCCAAGGTATTGTTGAAAGAGCCCACTTAACTCTTAAAAACATGTTATTCAAACTTCAGTCGGGGGGAGAAGCACTCTACCCGAAAACAGGTAATGCAAAGACACTCCTAAATCATGCACTATTTGTTCTCAATTTTCTACCCATGACTCCGCGGGTAAAACCGCTGCTGATCGCCTTTGGCATCCCTCCACGGCAGATAACTATGCACAGGCTATGTGGAAAGATCCGATGACCAACACATGGCACGGGCCTGACCCTGTACTCATATGGGGGAAAGGACATGCTTGTATATATGATGCTAAGGTACAAAATGCCCGATGGCTCCCAGATAGACTCATTAAACCCCTAGACACAAATAAAAGCAAAAACAATAATAATTCCAATCCAGGGCATATTAACCCCTGAGAAGCCTTCCCTTTTTGTTTATTTTCAGGAGGCAAAAATGAAGACATGCACGCTACTGATCCTCGTCATGGCCCTTCGCCCCGTTTGGACCCATCAAATTCTCAATTTCACCTGGACAGTCACCAATGAAGCAGGAGACGTCGTTTTCATCTTCCACTTAGCAAGTACCCCCCCATGGCCCGTTCTTGCCCCTGATCTCTGTGATCTGGCCGGAGCTTCCGCGGCCTGGGGACTCCCAGACATTTACCTCCCTTCTCCACCCCCCTTGACCTACCCTGACTCTACCACCTCCCCTGGGTGTAATACCCCGTAAGAGAACCTATCTCAGAGAAGCAGAGTTTTATGTTTGCCCTGGAGCTCATAGAGATCGAACCCTTAACTATAAATGTGGATACAGAGACTCCTATTTCTGTGGCTCCTGGGGGTGTGAGACCACGGGAGACGCTAGTTGGAAGCCTAGCTCCACTTGGGATTATATAACTGTAAGTAGGACTTGGAATCCCAAGCGTAACTCAACCGTACCCCAGAATGTCAAAACACCCAATCCACAGGGGACGATGTACACCGCTCTCCATTGCCTTTACTGACAAGGGAAAAAGGGCCCCTATTGATGGATGGCTCAGGGGACATGAATGGGGGCTAAGGCTTTATATTTCAGGAACTGACCCTGGGCTCACTTTTAAAATCAAATTACTTCGATCCATTCCAAACGCCAACAAGCACGTTATCCTTGGCCCTATTGCCCCTAAGACAAAAGACCCAAACCTTCTAACCCTTCCCCCCTGTCTGCTAGTACTGTTTTCCAGGCTTTGCTCCCCCCGGTTTTACCCTCTACAGGCGAAATCCTTAAAGGCCTGGCTAATGTGACTGCAGAATCCCTTAACTCCACTGGATATAGCGAGTGCTGGTTATGTTTCTCCCCCGTTCCCCCGTTTTACGAAGGGATAGCAGTTTTAGTCAATACCTCAGCAGACCTCATACTTACCAATGACTCCAGCAAGACTCGCTGGTCAGATCCCTTCCGTTTTTCAGAGACCTCTCCGGGTCTCACGTTGGCTCAGCTTTCGGGAATAGGCCTCTGTATACATAGCCCCCTCTTGCGTCTACCCCCTCAGCTAGTACCCATTTGTAACAGCTCCTTCTCACCCCCGCTGTCCTATGAATTCTTGTCGCGCCCAACGGTACTTATTTTGCTTGCTCCTTTGGCATAACGCCCTCCGTTAACCCGCGCTTACTAATATCTAACAATGAATATTGTGTTTTAGTCATGCTCATGCCCAAAATTTCCATACATCCCACCGAAGACCTCCTTCCATATTACTCGGGCTCTGCTCGTACTAAGCGTGAGCCGGTAACCGCCATTACCTTATCTGTATTATTAGGATTGGGAGCAGCTGGGGCCGGAACAGGCATTGCCTCCATAATTACTTCTAAACAACAATATTATGCTCTTAGTCAGGCTATTGATAAAGACATACAAAATCTGCAAGAGGGTTTAGACAGCCTGAAGGAATCTGTTGTCTCTCTCTCAGAGGTAGTGCTCCAAAATCGCCGAGGGTTAGACCTCCTCTTCTTGAAAGAAGGAGGCCTCTGCGCTGCTCTTAAAGAAGAATGTTGCTTTTATAAAGACAAAACAGGATTAGTACAAGATAGCATCGATAAAGTTAAGAAAAACCTAGAGGCCAGGCAAAAACAAAGAGAAAAAGATGAGGCCTGGTACAAAAACTGGACCTCTGCCACCCCTTGGCTAACTACTCTGATCCCCACCATCCTTGGACCCTTGGCAGGATTCTTCCTTTTAGTGTCTCTTGGCCCCTGGGCCTTAAGAAAACTGACAGTTTTTATTCGAGAGCAGGTTGACCAGCTCGTCAAGCCAGCGGTTGCTGTTCATTATCACAGACTTACAGCCTGTGATGAAGAGTCTTGCATCGAGCCAACCAATGCTCCAGGTCTCCAGTTCTCAACTTTACAGGCGCCTCGACCTGGTACCATCGATTTTGGCGCCGTACTTAATATGGCTCATATGCTGGTCCGCCAGAACCAGGCATACCCCTAAGTATATGAGGGTATGGGCATCGAGATGAGTGCGAGACAAAGTACCGCAAGGGAGGGTTCTTCCTAGAACCTCTCTGGTCCTCCCTGAGAATACGCCTGGCTTGCATAGAGGTTGGTATCCATATGTACATAAAGCCTTGATATATTAAGATCAATTTGGCTTTCAGCTCTGCCTCTCCTCCCCAAAAGATACCGAGAGCATTTGCAGGATGTTACCCTGCTGGAGGAGCCAGGCCTCTATTCCCTCACTCGATTAAGGCCCACCTTTCTAAAATAAATAGAAAGGGAGGAGATGTCGGGAGCCACACAAAGACAAAAAGATGGCCACGGTTCATGAGGTTCCTGCTTCACTTCCTGGAGATTAGCTGCAAGCCCGCGCGCGCCAACAATGAAGCCCGCGCGCGCCAAAAGATACTCTTCTCTCCCCCTCCTTCCCCATTATCATATACCAATCAGAATGTAACTCATTGCCACCCCTGCTACGCGGCCAATCCCCTGCCTACAGTATCCTATAGCCCACTCCGCCCCTGAACACCAGTGTATATATACCCCGTCTCACAATAAAATTTGAAGGCTTGATCAGAGTATTGTCTTGCCTTCGCTCTTCTCTCGCCCCCATTTTCTTTCAGGTCGGATCCTCCTCGTCCCCACAAATAACTAGGTCCCGCGGGTTCGCGGACACCAGGTGACTGTGATACATCTAAGGGTTGCACTTTGAGAAATATCAAGATAGGGTGCAACCACTTTCAAAAAGTTCAGGTGAGACTTCTGTGATAGTGTAGTTCAGTATCTTGACTGTGGTGGTGGTCACATGAATCTACACTTGTGATAAAATTGCACAGAACTAAATGCATGCGTGTATGTGCATGCATGTGCACACACAGATGAGTGCATACAGTACTGGTAAAATCTGAAGGAGGTGGGTGAACTGTATCAATGGCAATGTCCTGGTTTTGATATCGTACTATAGCTATGCAAGAAGTTACCATAAGGGGAAACCAGGTGAAAGTTATACAGGATATCTCTGTATTGTTTCTTTATAACAACACACATGTGAATCTACAATTATCTCAAAATAAAGAGTTTTTAAAAGAAGTCCAGGTAAGAGACCCAGGCCTGACCTTGAGCCTTGAGGGATGAAGCCTGGGAAGGCAGAGAGAAACCACAGGAGGAGCCCTGAGTCATTCGGAGATGGTGAAAGATACTCTTAATGTCCCCTCATTTTATCCCCCATCTTCGTTCTGGGAGATGGAAGTCAAAGTGTGCTTGTGTGTGTGTCCATGGAGAGGGTAAGAAAAGAAATGATTATATCCATAGGGATTCATAGCCTTGAGGAACGTAATTATTTTGTTGTTCGAGTACATGAAAGCTTACTCTTTGTTCTGTGCAGTTCTCTGAGTTTTGACAAAAGCAGAGAGTCATGCATTTGCTACCCCAGGGCCATCCAGAACAGTCTGATCACCCTAAATATTTGCCTGAGCATCCCCTTTGTAGTCAACCACACTCCTTTGTAGTCAACCTCCCCCAGCCGGGCAACCACTGATGATTAATTGAATTCTTAAACGTAAATTGAATCCTAAAAGGTAAAATGTAGGGGCAAGGCAATGGAAGCAGATGGAACATCAAATACAAAGGGCTGGAGACTATTTTTAAAAACCAATAACCCAAAGCCGCCCGGCACTGTGCTTCAACAATTTGCGTGGAATGCAGTAGGTGGGCTGTAAATTTTGGCCGGTTGGTTGATTGCATAAATGAACCGTGTGATCTTGAGAAAGTCGCTTAACATCACTAACCCTCATTTTCCTCATCTAAAAAATGGAGGTAACCAAACTCAGGGTTCATTCATTCATTCATTCATTCAACACATATCTTTGAGTTTCTCCTATATGCCTGGCTCTGTTCTAGGCGCTAGAATTATAGCGGTGAACAAAACAGACAAGGATCCTGCCTCCATGTTGATTCTAGTTGAGGAAGGAGACAAATAAATATAAAGTAATAAAATGATAAATATCGTTAGAAGGAGATAAGCACTGTGGGAAAAAATGGAGCAGGGCAGTGGAGATGGGAAGGTGGTGGGGGTTGCATTTCCAAACAGGGTGATTAGAGCCTTGCTGAGTGAGGAAGTGAATGGTGCAGATGTCTGGGTGGGACTGCTCCAGGCAGAGGTGGGACTGTGCCTGGTGGGCTCATCGAAGAGTCAGGAGGCCAGTGGGGCTGGAGCGGAGTGAGGGGAGAGTGGAGAGACATAAGGTCAAACACGTGGCAGAGGCCGGATAGCCCAGCATCTTGTAGTCAATGGCACTTTTATTCCTAGTGAACTGTGAAGTCATCTCAGGATTTTGAGCCGAGGAACTACATGATCTGACTTAGGTTGTTGTGATGGCTTTGAATTATTATATTAAATATTAAACTAAATATTAACTATTTAAAAGGGTCTGGCATGGAGCCTGGAACATGGTTTGTGCGTCTCCTGTCCGAATATTCACAATGAGGGCTTTCATTGATGTGCATAAAGGAGTGTGTGGGCCTTGGTAGGGAGGGCACGGGCCCTTTCGAGTGTCTGGTGCCCTCTCCTGGAGGAGCCCACACTAGCTGTCATAGCGGGAAGCCATCAGGCTCTGGCCAGACCCATCACCGGGCAGCTGTCTGCAAGGCGCTCATCTGTCCCTCAGAATGGGCCTCACAGGGCCCTGGGCCTGGCGCCGGGCTGGGCGTGTGCTGCCAGTCTGCCCTGCCTAGTGATCACAAGCCTGTGGTGTCATGGAAAGACATCTGAGCTCTGGAGGCCAAGGAGCCTGGGGCCCAGTCTTCTGCCACAGATATGCTGTGCGACTTTGATAGTTCACCCTACCTCTCTGGGCTGTAGGGAGCTTCCTCCAAGTCCTAATGATGCACCACGTGCCTAGAACATGGTAAAAAGCTCAGTAAATGTTGATTGCATCAGTGAATAAAGTGGGGGCCATCAGCCTTTCTGATAAATATTTAATTTAGAGAAAAACAAATAAAAGTGCCCAGTGGGTACTCATTCAACAAGTATTTAAATATTTAATGAGCATCTTCTATGGACCAAAACATCTTCTGGGCACCAGGGATACTGCAGTGAATAAAACCAATGAAAGCCTTGCTCTCGGGTAGCTGACATTTTAGGTGTTGAATCAAAGGCCACTGATGTATTTGCATATGTGTCCTGGGCAAAATTGTGGTAAGATGAGGACAAGGAAGAGGTGAATGGGTAGAATGTGTTATCTCGAGGGGCAGGGGCTGGGAGGGTCGCCAGAGTGGAAGGGCAGGGTGGGAAAGTACCTCTGAGGCCTTAGTTCCTGGCTTAGGGGCACATTTGCCTCCACAGTCCTTCCTACTCCATACCCTCAGGTGGGGTATGAGATAGTCCCATAGGTCCAATGGGAAGCCGGTCACTCTTCTGCGAGCCCTCTTATTTCTCAGTGTTCAGAGTCTTGAAGAAAATACCAAGTGTCCCCAGGAGCAGGGAGAGATTTTGCTGTGGAGCTGATGGGGTGTACGTGTATGACCACATGAGACCCGGATCTTTTTGAGGTTCTTTTGTCCATTCTCCAGGAGCACCACATCTGTCTCCCCCTCATAGCTCCCCTAGGTCACTGTCCAGCTCCCAAGGAGAGAGGCAAAGCCAAGGGTTCAGAACCAGAATTTCTAATCCCAGGAAGCCTCTGCTCAGAAAATGCTTCCCCACTGGGGGAGATGGGGTGGGTCTGGGACTCCTCTCTTCTCTAGGGGCAGGTAGGTAGTCGTCACAGGACACAAATGTGTGCTGAAGAGGAAGAGTTTCTGACTTTCAGACCTATGCCCAGTTGGAAGGGGCCACCATGGAGGTAGTGAGTTCTCTGACACGGGAGGCATTCAAGCAGAGCTCAAAGACTGCTGATGGAGGTGCTGGGGCAAGGCCGGAGAAAGAATTTCTTCATCATGGGGGTCATTTCCTTTGAGATCTGAGTCTAAGAGTCCTGCACTCCCTCCACCTTTGGTGGCTATTCTGCACCTAAGCTTTTCTCTGGAAGGTGGGGATGCTTCTCAGACCTTCCCTGACCTATGTGTCCCTTGGTCCTTTCTGGGTAGCTGAGTGCACATCACTCGTTCAGAGGGGAAAAGGAGCCAAGAGCCTCCAGCAGTTACTCATATTTACACACACCACCTCTTAGCCACCTGGGCCCAGCCGCCCTCAGGTGTTTATCTCCAAGAGACTAGCTCAGTCTCCAGGGCTGCCAGAGGCTCAAGATCAAGGAGCCCCTCACCCACCCGTCCTCCTCTACCCCACTGTGAAGACCTTGGAAATGTCATTTCTAATTTCACTTGGAGCTACATGTCACTTGGCGTAGTTCTGGGGCCTGAAGGGTTCACCCCACTGCAGCACTGGGGGAAAGCAAAAACCGTGAGTCACCCGTGGCCGAGGGTAGGGACCTGGGCTGCAGCCCCAGAGGCTCCCAGGGCAAAAGTGAAGAAATATCACAGAGAAGGAGGGAGGGACCACACAATCCAGAGGAAAGGGGGCAACTTGTGAGTGAGGGTCAAGGAGGGGAGAAAGACACCAGAAAGGTTTTTAGAAGTTTCTGGGGGAAAAAAAAAAAAAAAAAGGAATATCAGACTAAGAACCTGAAGACATTAGGTTTATTTCACCTACAGACTGAATTTATCGTGTGTGATCTCTACCCTTTTCTGGTCTCGAAAGGGTAATCCTTTAAATCTCTGAGGAGTGACAAGAGGGCTGAGACCTACACGGACCCATCGAGCTTCCTAAATTGCTGATCCTCCTGGAATTTATTTGAAGAGAGAGACAGCCTTCACTCCTGCCCCCATGGCAACCCAGTTGCCTCCAAGCCCTACACTGAATAATCAAGGTTTCCACAGAAACCTTTAACACACCTGTGTGAATACTTTCTTCCACGATTTCCTCATTTTATTTTCATATGTCTTACATTCTCCTCCCATCTTCCCAAATTCTCCCAAAATTTCCCTTTAGTATTTTAATTGAGAGAACATTGCATTGAAATTAGAGATTGAGGATGAATGAACATCTTTAGAGTGTCGAGTGTTCTCCAAGAGCAAGACAGAGCTTTCCACTTTCTTAAACATTGCCATTCTTCCTGAATCAGCCCTTGTGCATGAAGGGCATGCAGGCAGGTTTAATGGGAGAGGCTGTAAGCTTCTTTGGGGAAGGAACTAGGGGAGCCCTACTTCAGGTCCCGTCTGTGGGGAGCAGTGGTGACCTCCAAAAAGAGCTGCAGGTGGTGTCCCTGGGCCCTGATGATCCGAAGGGGCGGTCGGAGGTCCAAGGCGGGCAGTCCCAGAATTGGAGCCTAACAGGAGCTATTTGTGGTTCCCCAACAAAAACGGCCTGCCCAGCCTCCTCCCCCATATGCTGTGCCCATACAACAAGACTGGGTGGCTCTGGGAATAGAAGGGATGACAGGCTCTGGGGACAGTCTGGCTGGGCATGAGGGCAGTACACAGTCCATCACAAGGAGTAGTATGACAGGGCCCTGGGGGCCCCTAGAGGAGGCCCGGCAGTCAAGACAGCAGGAGACATCACTAGGCTTGTGCTTATCTTTTTATTGTTTCTGTGCTGAGCCCCTGCAGTGGGGGAGGGGCAGGCACAGGGAGGTGAGCACCCCTGCCACCTGCCTGAGACCGCTCTCTGCCTCTCTCCTCTTCTTTCCTCTCAGCATCTCTCCCACCCTCTCTCCTTAATCTCCTGCTCCCACATCTGGCACCTTCGGGGTTCCCTCTTGCAGCCGCTGCTGCTAAGCCCACCCTGGGAACATATGGGACCATGGGGTTGGCTAGTGCCCCCCAGCAGTCTCCACAGAGGGCTAGTCTCCCAGTTACCCGCCTGGGTTACTGAGAAGGAAGCCCTCTCTCTCTATGACCCAGGCTGGGGAGTGGAGAGGTCCACAGGGCTCGATCCTGACCCTGTGGGTCCCAACAACGGGGAAAGGGCTCTCCAAAGCCAGAAGAGGCTAGAGCCTGAGGTCACGGAGGTGGGAGGTGCAGGGTCACCGCTCTCTGCCTTGGTTCCATCTGGACCCTACCCAGCACACCCCAGGGGTAGCTGAGAGTGACTCGCTTCCAACATCCAGGACTCAAACTGCTGGGGGCCCCCTGTGCCAGGCAGGGATGGGCCATGTCCCCTGTGAGGACCACGAAGGGTAGGTGGTAAGCAGGCGTCAGAGGCTGTGAGGAGAACACTGTGACTGGGTGTGGTGGTCTGGGAGGAAGGAGGCTGGCTTTAGGAGGCAGTGGGGACAGAGGCAAGGACGGTCTCTGGTGGCAGAAGGGTCTCCGGCTTTAGAGCACCTCGTGTTGCTGCTGTGTGGCCTCACTGACGACCTGAAAAGGAAGAGAATCCCAGTTCACTCCAGTGCTGGCAGGAGAACGGCACCACAGCCAGCTGCCCCGCCCGGCACGGTAGGTCCCTCGCTTCCCCCAGGCGGGGGCTTGAACAAGCACAGCTGGCGGAAAGCGCCTGGGTGACAACCCCCCAGACACACTCCATGGCCCCAGAGGGTAAGGGGACCAAGCAGATGGCTCACCTCCCCATCCCGGGTCTCAATGGTCTTGATCATCACTGTCTTCTTGGTATGGACCTCGGAACCCCTTTGCTCAGGGCTTGTTTCTGTAACAGATCCATCCACATGCTCAGCCTGACCAAGTCCAGGCCCAGGCTGCTCCAGGGGCTGGGAGTCCACCTCTGCTCCTACTGGGCAGAGCCCAGAAGACTCCCACCCCCTCAAGATAGGCCTGGTACTTTTTCAGCAAGACTTTTATCATGATACTGTCCTTGAGCCCAGCACCCAATAAGTGGCTCTGCAGATCCCAGAGCTGAGATGGAATCAGAAGCCAACAGATGTGCTCCAGGTGTGGACTGGTTCAGAGAGGTGGGACCTGTGAGGCCCAGGACACCCAGTGTTCCCATCCTTCACACACCTCGCCCCTCTCCACCCCTGGGCTGCAGGAAAGTCTCGAATGAATTTGTACCCTGACAGTTAGAACCCTAAAGGCCAGTCCCGAGATACTCTTTTGGAGGACCTCATGGTACCCAGCCCCCTTTAAGACTCCAGATGAGTAAATTGATGTCTTAATGTGAGAGACGGACAGGAGCCAGTCACTGATTCATTGTGTTGAAAGCCAGTGACTTGCCCCTCTGTGCCTCGGTTTCCTCTTTGTAATATGGTGACCATGATACTTACCTTATCACGGCCACAGAATTATAAATTTCAAAGAGCATGAAGCGGTTTTGAATGCAAGGTTCATACATGGTTTCTGTATAAACTATTAACTAACAAGAGAGGTTCTGAGTTTTATAGGAAAGGTCAAATTTAGGTCCTTGGTATTAAGAGTTTGGTGTTCGTGAATCTGCTTAGCGAGCAACCAGCCTGTGATAAACGGTGTAACTCGGTGGAGCACAGTGTGTTTTTTCCTGATGGAAATGAACATCGAAGATATAAACGGTTTGATCTAGGAAAGGCGAAGCTGCCAAGGACTCCAAATTCCTTTCCTAATGTGTCATTATAGTGTGTTTTTCTGCTCTCAAGGGTTGGAAAGCCACACAATCTGCATATTACTAATGGCAGAATGGCAGAATGCCCTAGGAGCTCCTTCTTCTAATTGTTTGGCTTTGCTAAGGTTTGGCTTCATTATTTTAAACATGCATCTAACATCTTGCTCCAGCAAACTGGAGGTATTCAACAAGCAGCAGGAGGTGGAGGTGGGGGTGGGGGTGCTTGGCAGCTTCCCAAATAGACAATAGGTGGTGGGTGCCTGGCAGCCCAGCATGTATGGTTCTAGATGCTCCTGCTACCAGGCCCCTAAGGACAACCGTGGTTCCTTCAGAGTTTTCAGTATATCAAGGAACAGAAGTTGTTTGCTGATGCTCTATACTCCCAGAAGGTGCAGGGGACATGGTCAATAAAGTACCATGAAATGAAATCGAATGAAATGAAACAAAACGAAACGAATAAAATAAAATGCTCTCTGTCAGAACATGCCGCTAAACTTCCCCAAGCCCCCGCAGCAGCCCCGTTTTTCCTCCCCAGATCCCAGCCCTGCCCCCTGGTTCCATCCTCCCCTCGTGGCTGGCCTGGGGTGATGCCCATGCTGGACTTCTGCCCCTGGTCACTTCAGCCTCCATCTGCCAACGTGTACTCACCTCGGAAGTTGTGGGCAGAGTAGGTCTGGATAGGGAGGTTGATCCTGAAGGGGAAGAGACCAAATCCCCAAAGGGTTAGGACCCTCCATGTCTCCCTGTGCCCACTCATCAAACACTTGCCCTGGTCCTCTATAAACACCATCCTCAGATGTCGCAGCCTCATGGACCTCAGCACTCCCACTATCATGCTGCTCAAGGCGTGGGGTCAAAGGCCAACTCCAGCTGTCCAGAACTGTCCCTTCTGGAAGCATCACCCAGTCCATCTCTGACCTGCTGCTAAGACACCAGGACCCCCAACCCCACTGCACTCTCCAGTTCATCAGTAAGGAGAATTTCCTTCTTACTCTCGACACTGCAGGATATATTGGTAGTAGCTGTGGGAGACATCCATTGTGTGTGCCCACCCTCCAGCCAGGCCATGTGCTAGGAGCTGCCATCCCCATTTATGCCTAGTGCTGGGAAGATGCAATGTTATCTTACAACGTTCTTATATATATAGGTATTATTCTATGATATCTGAACTCTATGCGTGAGTCTATATCTAACATGGCTGCTGATTTTTTTTAAAACTTCAGATGTTATCATTTTTATGAATCTTAATGGGTATCATTTTTTTAGAGTTAATGACCTACTTTAAATTGAGGTTAAGTTTGCATATAGTTAAATACACAGACCGTTAGCGTGTAATCCAGTGAGTTTTTATCATCTGTATCCAGATAAACTACCAGTCTAAAACAAGATATAGAACATTTCCTTCACTCCAGAAGGTTCCCTCGTGTCCCATTTCGGTGTATGTTGTCTTCTGTGTCTAGAGGTGAGTTGACATGCCTGAGCATATTTATTCTGGTGCTCCTCCTATGAACACATATGTGTGTGTGCACACACGGCACCCTGTCCCTTAGCCTGTGTCCAAGGCTCTCTGCTTCTCCCTCTGTCTGTCTCTCTCTGCCCCCTCCCTTTCCCTCTTCATCACTCCCCACTTTGCGCTCATCTCTCCCCTGACTGTCGGTAATATTTTATTACCAGTTGCTGAACGTGATTTTATGCTGCTGGTTCTTAATTCTGAAGGTAGATGAGGGAATACTTACATTTCTCTTTTTATAAAAGCTATTAGTTAAATCAATTTTTACCCAGGTGGCCTTGGCTAATTCTGCAATTAGTGGAGTGGTGGCCTCTTGCATAAAATTGTTTCCAGATCTTACTGAGGTGATCCTGCGCCCCACACCTGGGGAAGGAATGGGCCCCCGCCCCACACCCTCCAGACCGCTACTGCTAGTGCTGGCCTCGCCCCTTACCGGCTCTCTTCGCCCTCCAGTAGCTTTCGGTAGGTGGCAATCTCCACGTCCAGGGCCATCTTGACGTTGAGCAGGTCCTGGTACTCCCGCAGGTGGCGAGCCATCTCATCCTTGAGGTGCCGGATCTCTGCCTCCAGGTCAGTGATGCTCTGCTGGTAATTGCTGGCCTCACTAGCAAAGCGGTCCTCAGCTCCCGCATCTGCCTCATGAGGGAATCGTTCTGCAGGGGACAGGTGCCCAGGTTAAGGTCAGGTGTTGGGGCGGGGGAAACACTAGGGGCCCAGGATGAATAGAGACACAGACATCTGGGGTTGGGAGCAACCCCAGATATAATCAGGCCCAAGAGCTGTTAAATGATTCTCAGTCAGGGAACCTTGAACTCAAATGAAGTGTTATGCAGAAACTCATCGAATAGAACTGATGAAAGAGAGCATGGCTGTTGGGCCTCCTCACCCCCATATAGGAGCCCCATGATTTTTTGACAGCCCAACTGGTAATCCACCTGTCTGTTTTTACCCTGTGATAGATATGAGGAGACAGAGACTCAGAGAGTTATGCGATGGGCCGAAAGTCAGGAATGAGGGTGTGAGCTACAGGCAGGAAGGGCTGAGCTGCCCAAGGTGGGCAGGGACTCACAGTGCCCTTGAGGGCGTCGATCTCACAAGTGTAGGACTGGATCTGGTGTCGATACTCCATCATCTCCTGCTTGGCTTGGCGCAGTGCATCATTGTTCTTGTTGGCTGCCTGGGTCAGGTCTTTCACCTAAGGGCAGAGAAGGGCCCCGAGATGATGATGCAGGCGGGGTGGGCAAGGGAGCATGGAGACCCCAGCTCACCCTTCTCCCCATGGATGGAGCCACAGAAACCACCTCCAGACTGGGCAGAGGAGCAAGGCTGCCCACCTTGGACTGGTACCACTCCTCAGCTTCTGAGAGGTTCTTAGCCGCGATGGTCTCGTACTGGGCCCGGATGTCCCTGAGGGCGGCAGTGAGGTCTGGCTTGGACATGTCTATCTCCACCTGAACCTGTTGTTCCTGAAGCTGGGCCTGTAGCTCTCGGATCTCCTGCAGGGTGCAGCTGGGCTTCAGTCCCTTCCCAGGCCCCACACAACACCCTCATATCCCTACCCCCAGAGGCACACCCCCCCCCCTTGCTACCTGCTTTCACCACCATCTAAGGACTCTAAGGAGGAGGGCCAGGGCATACCTCTTCGTGCACTTTCTTAAGGAATGCAATTTCCTCGTTGAGAGATTCAATCCTACGCTCCAGGTCAATGCGAGCTAGAGTGGCTGCATCCACATCCTGGGGGAGGTCAAATAAGAGGAACAGGGTCACCTATCACCAAAGCAGGGCAGAGGGGGGGACCAGGGGCCATACGGGGGAACAGAGAGGTAAGGCTGTTGTGGGACCAAAGAGGGCTCACCCCTCGGAAGGCAGCCAAATTGTTCTCTGCTTCTTCTTTCAGTTGAATCTCCTCTTGCAGCCTGGGAGGACAGACAGACGAACAGACAGTTGGTGGTGATAAAACTGGCCCTGGAGACGACTGGCCTGAGGCTGCTCAGGGAGTGGGCTCAGGACAGGGAAAGAAGGGCCGGCTGTTGGGTAGAGACAGGAGGCCCCGCCCACCAGGGGAGGGAACAGGAAGTGGCCCAATTTCTGCCCTACAGCCACACCCTGGAAGTCTATGTCCCTACCAGATTGTGACCTCCCTGGGATGAGAACAGTGTCTATTTTTTTACCCACTTCTGCGTTTCTGATTCCCAGCTCCAGCCTCGCCCATGTCGGTAGGTACTCAATTAATGTTTGTGACCTGGATGGCAGGGCGGTCACTCTGTTCGCTCCGGCTTTCAGATGCAGGACCCATGAGTACTTGCTGCCCTTTGAGCCTGGCGGAGCCCGCCTTCCGGTCCTCCAAGCTTTCTGAGGGCTGCAGCCCCCAACCCATTCCCCCTTTCCTCTGATTTACCCATTCACCTGTGAAATGGCACAGCCTTAGCCCGGCCCAGGGACAGAGAGTCCCTCGCTAACTCCCTCCCCAGGGCCCATCACAGATGAGCTGAGCTACGCTTGGATTCCCTGCCCCCTGCCCTTCCCAGCAGCCCCAGGTTTCCTTGTCTCCTGTCAACCCCCTTTCCCTTCTGACTGCACTGGTTCTCCTTCTTCCACCCATTTGCCTGCCTGACCCCAACAATGTCACCGCAGCATCTTGAGATGCTTTTTTAGGGGGCTGTCCAGAGGGCAGCTGGTCTTCCAAGATCTCCCATTTCCACCCCAATAAAACCCCTGCTTGGCAGCGTGGGAGCACAGGGGAGAGATCCGAGTCTAGCTTCTCTCGGGGGACACAAGTAGGTGGCCTACTTCCTGCCTGGGGCAGGAAAGGGTCCCAGGAGCCCAGCCTGTGATAAAGGGGTTCTGGAAGCACTCGGTGCTCACTTGGCCTTGAGCCTCTGCAGGTCGTCCAGCAAGTTGTCACGCTCGACGTCGCGCGGGCGCGCTGGTTGTGGAGCACCTCCACCTGGCGCCGCAGCTCGCGCAGCTCCTCCTCGTAGATCTCCGCGACCCGCGTGGGCTCGCGGCCCTTGAGCCGGTTCACCTCGGCGGAGAGCGCCGCGTTCTGCTGCTCTAGGAAGCGCACCTTCTCGATGTAGTTGGCGAAGCGGTCATTGAGCTCCTGCAGCTCCACCTTCTCGTTGGTGCGCGTGGTCAGGAACTCCTGGTTCACGCATCGGCCAGCGAGAAGTCCAGCAGGTCACCCGAGCCGTAGGAGGAGGACACGCGGGTCCCCAGCCGGTTGCCCCGCAGCGGCCCCAGGCCCCCAGCCCCACCCGACGTGCGCGACACCTGATACACGCGGGATGTCACCGAGCTCGAGGAGCCCTTGGTGCCGAAGCCCGCTCGCTGGAACACGGGCGAGCTCAGCGGGGAGCCCAGCGAGAAGGCGGGGGCCCCGCCGAAGGTGCGGCGGTAGGAGGACACGCGCTGGCTGGATGAGTAGGCCTGGCTCATGGTGGCGGCGCGGGTGAGGCTGGGCGGCAAAGAGGAGGCAGCGGGCAGGCGGCCGACCGACCGGAGAGTGGATGCGGCTAGGGTAGACAGAGCCCCCAGCCGTCGGCACTATTTGTATCCCTCCTGACATCAGCCCCCGCCGCCCCTCCCCTGACAGCTGCAGGATCCCGCTGTCCTGCCAGGAAAGGGCGGCCCCTGGCGTGGGGGCGGGGAGGCCAGCTCCCCAACAAGAGGCCTGCGCCCCTTAGCCGGCTGCTGGGGGCCCGTGAGGGTTATGGGAGAGGCTGGAGGACCTAGAAGATGGGCTGGCTTCCTAACGGCTTCACCAGGGCAGCAAGCATGTCTGAAACCCCCCAGGCAGGCCCCTCTCTCCCGTGGGTGCCTGCCTTTTCCAGGGAATGGGGTGGTCAAGGGAGAGCGCCTGGGAGAGGCTTCTATTTAATTTAAGGGTCTCCTTTTTGCTCCAAGATGAGACTTTGAATCATTTCCTGAAGGGACAAGGCCTGTTCCCAAGAAAGGCTCCAAGTCACCTTTTTTCTAAAGATTCTCTGCAAGTGGCAGAGAATTTGGGAGGGCTCTGACAAAGACCAGGAGACCACCAGACAGGCCTAGCGGCAGAGGGTCTCCAAGAAGGTCCAAGAGAGGGAGGGTGCGAGCAACCCTGGTCAGAGCAGGCCTGTGCAGGTATATCCATGGGCACCTGGGTTCTAGCTCCGAGCCTCAGTTTCCCTCTGGATTAGTCCAGGCCCTTTCCTCCTGCCTCCTCCTCCTCCCCTTCCTGGTAAGGGTGAGACCGCAAGTTTACAAACAACAGGGTGATTTCCCATAGAGTCCGAAAGAGTCCAAAAGAGTCCGATGGCCTATCAGTTTTCAATCACTATGTGTACTCTCCCCCACACACCAGCAACTTCTGGCTTCTTCCCCTTGGTGCCCACCCCATCCCGCTCTGATTCATCCCCTACTCACACCACCCACGACCATACACACCAGGGGTTTGTGTTTTGTCAGGAGCCGCATGTCAACCCAGCCATCTCTGCAGCAACAGCTGCCAACCCGAAATACCAGAGCTGGTATTTATAGAGGAGAACGCACGGGTCCGGGGAAACAAGCACACGGGAGAGGAGCTCTGGGGGTGGGGGCCGGGTACCTGAAGGAGCAGGGGCGTTAGATGGCTGAGGAAGGCTTGGGCTGATAAGCCCCACTCACTTCCCATCTGTGTACTGGTCCAAGCCCCCAGAAGGAATGGAGCCCCTCGGAGGGTGTGCCCATCCCTTCACAGCCTCCCCTCCTTAGTACAGGCACTGGCCGACCCAAAGGACATTCCCACTTCTCCACCTCCACCTGGCACTCTGCGGGCCTCTCTTACACCTGACCCTTTTGGAATGCAAACCCTGGAAACAGAGTGCTGATCCTCCCCGAGCTCTGCCATCACCAGCAGCACTAATTACTAGCAGATAAGTCTTTTACTTCTCTGTGTTTTCCTTGTGAAGTGGGAATGTTAGCCTTGCCATTTCTACCCTGTATGTGTTTGAAGGGGCTCAGGTCACGATATGCAAAAATAATAACAATACCTTACATGTACTGAGCACCTACTGTATGCCACTCTGCTAAGCACTCCACAGCTCTGATCCCCAATCCTCCAACAACCCAATGAGGTAGGAACTAGTATTCCCATTTTGTAGCTCAGGAAATTGAGGCAGGCTGACTGCAGAGTCCATACTTTGCCCCCAGGGTGAGTGTGAATGTGCCAGGTGACTGGTAAAGGGTTTTGTTACTGCTATCTGTTCAGTCCTTAGATATTGCCTAACCTTCATCCAAGAGACAAGCTTATGAAGTGGGCGGAGGAGTTCCAGATATTCTTATCCAGGCTTCGAGTCATTGCAAGCTGTTGCATTCTGGTTATTTTTGTGTCTCGTTTCCCAAACTAGATTCTATGGCTCCTGGAGAATTTTGGAGACGATGTAGATTCTTAGCACATCCCAGGCAGCACTGTCCTTGTTGTAGTTCAAAGTAGCCCGCAAGCTTGCTTTCCCATCCCCTTATTTTGGTAACAAATGCCACACACATGCACACACACACACACACACACACGCACGCGCACATCACACATGCCAGGAGTACACAGGTGACTCAGCTCCCAGCCAGTCTTAGAACTGCATCCCTCTCACTGCAGTAATTGGCTCAAAGGATGGGCCTGGACCTGAGCATGGCCAATCAGAGAGCTTCCCTGGAATTTATAGATGGAACTGGGATTACTAAACCAGAGCCTACAGGCAACCATGTTTCTTGCCTCTGGGGCGGTCCTTCTGGAATAGGAGGAAAGAGAAGTCAACTGCAAGAAGAGACAAAGACATCTACAGAGGAGGAGAAAGCCAGGCAGGCCATCTAAATTCCAGCCCTTGGGGCCCTGGTTCTGCAGCTCTTCCCTTGATTTTGGGAGCTCCCTCGGGGTCCTTCCTGGTTTGGGGGCCAATAAACCTTTCTTTTTCTCTTTTAAGGCACTTGGTGTTTGCTTCTGTCCTTGTCGTCAAAACTATCACGACTCATCTACTGCAGGGACTGCGCGCCCATTTCCATGAAGCGGAGAGGACAGCACATTTTTGAGACTCTCTCTGCGAACCGTCTCCAGACCACATAAGGAAATTGCTCTTCGGACCAGCCTGAGGCTTCGTTTTCTTGATGCTATGAGGCAGAAAATACATGACTATATCATGCCATCTATTCTCTAGTCAAAATCAACATCTCCCAGACTTGGCTCTGAACCACTTGGGGCTGTTTCCAAAATTCAGTTTCACCCCTGAGGATTTGCTACCATGGAGGGTAGCAAAACAACACTGCGAGGCTTGGAAGGCAAGTGAAAGAGGAGCCCTCCAAAAGATGTCCTGTTTCAGCAGCAGCACCGCCAGAGTAAGAGTTTCGCCTCGTCGGGGGACTACTTAGGATTGGACACACGAAAAAAATAATAATTTATCTGCATGGATAACATATTCAGCATAAAATTCAAGAGGCCCCATTCTGTGGGGCGCCTTTTTATTCTGTCGATAGTATCCTCGATGAACAGGTTTTCATTTTAACGGGGTCCTTTATTTTTCTTTGACTGCCCGTGCCTTTGGTGCCATATCCAAGAAACCATCGTTAAGTCCAACGTCATGAATTGCACCCCTTGTGTTCTTCTATGAGTTTTACAGTTTTATATATTTTGATCTCTTCTGAGTTAATTTTTGTATGTGGTGTGAAGATAAGGGTCCAACTTTATTCTTTTGCATATTTTCCAGTTTTCTCAGAACCATTTGTTGAAAAGACTGTTCTTTCCCCCCACTGAATGGTCTTGGCAGCTTTGTTGAAAACTAGTCTTGTGCGTGAGGATTTATTTCAGGGATCTTTATTCTATTCCATTGGCCTATATATCTGTTCTTATGTCAGATGCCCACTCATTTGATCACTGTAGCTTCCTAGTAAGTTTTGAAATCAGGAAGTGTGAGTCCTCCAATTTTGTTCCAATTCAAGATGTTTTGGCTATTCAAGTTTCCTGTGAATTTTAGGATAGATTTTTCTATTTCTTCAAAAACATTGGTGGGATTTTGAAAGAGATTGCATTGAATCTGTGGATCACTTTGGGTAGTATTGACAATATTATACAACAGATTTAACAATATTAAATCTTCCCATCAATGAACACGGATGTCTTTCCATTTATTTCTGTCTTTTTTATTTGAGCAATGTTTTGTAGTCTTCAATTTACAAGTCTTATGCCGCCTTGGTTATGTTTATTCCAAAGTATTTTAATCTTTTCGACGCTATTATATTTGAAATTGATCCTGTGGGGTTTTCACTGCATTCTGTTAACGTGGTGTGTTATACTGATTGATTTTTTTCATATCTTGAACCATCTGTGCATTCCAAGAATAAATCCCACTTGGTCATGGTATATAATCCCTTTAACATGCTGCTGAATTTGATTTGCTAGTATTTTGTTGAGAATTTTTATATCAATATTCATAAGGCATAAGATGCCTCCCTGCCTCCTGTGTGTCTTGGTCTGGCTTTGGTATCAGGGTGATGCTGGCCTCACAGAACAAGTTAGGAAGAATTCTCTCCTCTTCAAATTATTGGGAGAGTTTGAGGAGGATCGATGTCAATTCTGAATGGATTCATTCTGAATGGTAGAATTCACCATTGAAGCCATTTTGTCCAGCTCTCTTCTTCGATGGGAGGTTTTGAGGCATGCTTAATATCTTCATTTGTATTTCATTTATGGATTTGCCATAGTTTATTTGGCCAATTTTTTTATCGATAGTCATTTATATTGTTTTCAGTCTTTTGCTACTATAAACATGCTGCTACAAACATCCTTGGGACACACTCTTGAATGTATAAATTTAGCAGTCAAATTATTTTATGGTCACTCCTCTTACCTGAGCTAACTCAAGTGAAGAAAGAGAAGATTCACAAGACAGACAATTTCATTCAGCATTTATCAGAAAAAGAGGACAATTTATAAATTCGTGTATGTGATATGGTACCTCATAGGGGGTGACAGCAATACATTTTGTTGAATCAGTTAAAGAAGAAAGGCAGTCCTGATGTTCACTTGAGATCTTCCCAGATTACTCTGGCCTTGGAGAGTCTCAGAAATTTAAGATTGGAAGTAACTTTATAAGTCACAAGGTTGACCAGTCCCCACACCCCTACCTCCCAGTTAAGACTTAAATCTTCTCTACTGTGACTCCAGCAAGCACTGCTCCAGCTTGAATCCCTCCACTGCTTGGGAAGTCGGCATCTCCAGGCAGCCCATTCTACTCCATAGAGAGCCTGGGGTACCTAACGTGTGTCTATCATAGAACAGTGGATAGCTCTGCGGTTAGAAAACTTTGCCTTACATTTGAACCCGGGTGATGTGTCTCTGCTATGCCACTTATTCTAACTTGCGAGCCAAACAGAGCAAGAAGAATCCCCTTTTCACAGAGCTATTCCTCAATGGTTTCAGGGGATTTCTCATGCCTTTTGAAGATTTTGCCCGTTTCGGCATTGCCAGTTTCTCTCTCTTCCCTGAACTACTGAACCAGCAAAACCCAAACTCGCCCTGCCCACCTCACCAATCTCAGTTCATCTTGCTGTCCCCTTTTCTGTTGAGTGACACTGCCAAGTTCTTCCCAGCCTGCAGACCTTAGCATTTGCTATTCCCTGCCTTCCCCTATGCTCAGTGTCTGGATGGCTTATGGGTGCCTAGACAGATCTCTGAACTTCACAAAGAGCTCCTGGGAGACATGGGCCCTGCCCACCCATAGGGCCTCCCAGATCCCACAGATGGCATGGATAGGGGGCAGGCAGCTGGTGTAGGCAGATGGCTGGAGTGGACACACTGACCTGGCCAGCACAGAGCATCTGAATTGAGAAACACTGACAGAGGTACAAAAGGAGAGGAGCTGCAGCAGGTCTCTCACCTTGCCCTGTCTGGGAGCGCCTCACCTACCCCAGGTCCGCCCCAGGAACCTGGTGTGAGACAGTGCTGAAGCCTCCCTTCATCAATCGAAAGTGGCTGCCCTTTGCCACTTTCTCCAGGGCTTAGCCTCCTCCTCCTCTTTCTGTTTCCTAGCCGAGGATCTCATGCTTCCACCCCAGCCTGGGTCAGTCCAGGAAGCCGCCATTGCATGAGAGCCTCAGGGACAGTGTGGCAGGTATGAACTCCCAGAGCCTAGCTCTTGCCTCAGCTTTAGCACTTGGTGGAGAGGTAGGAGGCTCCAGCTGGGATGTGGGGGCAGGCCGGTCAACCAGAGGCTAAAATATGGCACGCATCGAGAGAGTTCACCAACTAAGCATCTGTGCCGCCAGGGCGAGTCCCATTTCCGCTCTAGCTCTGTTATGCCCAGGTATGAAAGGGGATCAGGCCAGGTCATCTCTGAGGTCCCCTCAGCTTCTGACATCCTGAGTCTCTGGGCTCAAGGGTTGGGACAGTAAGTGGTCCCCGGCTGAGCCCTTGCTCCCTGATGCCTCCCTGCCTCAGTGCTCCCAGAGCCCCCTCCCCACAATGGCCCCTTCCCCGTCTCCTGCTCCACCCACCTTCCCTCAGCTGTAAGGCTGCTTAACCTCCACAGGCCTCTGAGGAGCTGGAGTGACTGTAAAAGGGAAGGAATGTCCAGAGACAGTTGCTTCTTCCTAATATCACCAGGGGGGAGGCTGCGTTGGGGGCCCAGCCTGACAGTGGCTGCCGAGGCCTGAAACTCATCTCTCTCGAGCTGCACTGCCCCCTCCCTACCCCTCCCCCAGGCTCAGGAAGCAATCCACCCCTTTCTCGTCTGCCACCCTCGGCATCTCATTAATTTAAGACCTTCAGGCCTCCCTCTGGAATCTTTCTCCACCTGACCCCAGACCCTTTCCTGGGCCCCTTCCCCCATTGGCACCCTCACCCCAGTTCTCATAAATTTCTCCTCCCCCTCCCCCTCCTCACCCCCCACCCTGTCTGACCGAACTCCTTCTCCAGGGAGGCCCCCCAGCCTGGCTCCAACCCCCTCCTGCCCCAAGTTCCTTTTACAGACATGGAGCTCTAAGGGTTTTCTGCCAAAGTAGGAGAAGTCTGAGGCCAATCTCACCTCCTCCCAGCCTCCAAAGTCTCCTACCAAATAAAACGTCTCCCAGGCTGCGGGGAAGGAGGAGGTGCGTTGGGAAGGAGGTGGGGGGAGAAGGACTGGGGGGGGGGCGGAGAGAAAGCTGAGCCTTAAAGGGGAGGAGCTAATGAGATGATGCATGTGACTTTGTGGACTGTGAGCTTCCTGTAAATTTCAGGTGTTATTTGCATCAATAGGAGATGGGGGTTGGGAAGGATGGGGATGGAAATCAAGTCAAGGGAAGGGAAGGAGATTTTGATAGCATTAAGAGAAGGTCCCTGGGAGAGCATCTGGATGTGTTGGGAGCAGCATATGGATGGGAGTCAGTAGGCCAGAGTCCTGGCCACCTCTGGATAAGCTGTGTGACGTTGGACCAGTCTCATTCCCTCTCTGGGTCTCAGTTTCGCCTTGCTTAACGTGAAATATCCTGGACATCCCTCCCTATTCTGACCCCAAATTGAAGAGTGAGAGAATCCCTTTCTTCAGAATCAAAGGTATGGTGGTGCTTCTCAGGCTAGACTTGCCCAAAGCCTCTCTGCTCACCGCAGACTCACCATCAGTAGGGGCCAGATGGTTGGTGCACCCCCAGAATAGTCCTACCACACACTGGTAAGATGTGGCTACCCTGCCAGCAGAATGGAATCGGTTCTTCCCTAGATGCACATTCCCCCAGATTCCCCTCCGCCTGCCAGGCCCGTCTTACCTCCCTCTCCCGGGGTTTCCATCTTCATTGTGTGATCCCTGGGTCCTGCCAAACAAAACAAATGCGCCCCCCACCCCCAGAGGCTCTCAGAGTCTCAGGTGTCCCCTCACCACATCCTGCCACAGTTTCCCACAGTCCACAGAGCATACTCCTAAGCTTCCCCAAATCCCACCCGTCCTGAGCCATTTCCTGAAGAGACAGAGACCGAAGGCGGAGGAGCCCCACCGGAGATAATGCTCTTTAATCAGACTCAGGGGAAGGGGTGTCTGAGAACTGGGGTGAGTTGGGAGCAGCCAAGATGTGCAGGATGACACTCAGCCCACTCCAGCCTCCATGGAAGATCTCACAGGCTCCTTCACCTGCTAACGGACTCAGACCCTAGACAGCTTCTCAAGGCCTCACTCTAATCCCTCTGCTGAACTGTAAGCCCCCTCTTTCCTAGAACTTAACATAAATGGAGAAATGCAGCTTCCTCTCTTCCCTAGAATTCTCCGTCAGGTTCTTTGTGCCATCATTCAGCCCTCTCTCCTCCCTGATTCACTCATTCCTTTTATCTTCCCTCATAGGCTTTTTTTGGTTTCAGCCCCTCCAGTTTGGTCATATCCCTGCTGTCCTGGGCCCTTTCCAGGTTTCCTACATCCCTCTGAGGCTGTGGGGTGCTTTAAACAGGGCCTGAGTACGCTGGCCATGACCTCACAGGGCCACTATGCACAGTTGCTATATATAGCCTTATAGGCTCATCTTCCTCTTCCTCCAACCAGCTGAGTCACAGTCAGCTTGGGGTCCACTCAGACCCCAGGGCCCTCTCTGCCACACTAGACTGCAATCCTCTATGGTGCCCTAAACTATTCCGGCTGTTGGGTAGGATGCCTTATTTTCCAAATTACCCAAGTACACAGTGAAAGTGAGTTTTGGGTTCCAGAACTTACACCTTCTTGGGCCCTCAGTGTTTCTGTAGCCCAGTCCTTCAGCCCTCTGTTTTCTCACACCTGTCCAGATACCCAGCCAATGGTCTAAATCCCATTTAACTCCACAGAGGTATGGACAAGGGGAGGAATTTGGGGGGCAGCTGCTGGGCCACCACCTGGGTTCAAATTCTGGGTCTACCACTCTTGGGTGAGTTACTTCACCTCTTGGAGGCTCAGTTTCCTTGTCTGTAAAGTGATAATAACAGCCTAGGTTTGTATGGAGGATTAAATGAGAAATTGTCTATAAAGCACTTAGCACAGTGCCTGACATGCCGTGAGCATTCAGTGTCAGCCATTGCTAAACTTTTGTCCCCTTTGACTGATACTGAAACTGGCTCATGGAGGTCCAGGGGCTGGCTTGAATCACTGCTTCAGGTCAGCAGGCATGGGGCCAAGATAAGTAGCCAAGGCTGCCTAACTCACAAGCTCTCATACCAAAGCTCTCTATCAGAGGCTATGCCGCCTTTGAAAATAACGTGCTTACTACTTATTGAGCACCTACTGTATATTAGGCATGGTATTCTGGACACCTGCCATATAAAATCACTGTATCTCTTATCCTCACAACACTGGGAAATAACTAGTATCCTCATTTTACAATTATGGATACTAGGCTCAGAGAGGTTGGGTAAGTTTCCTAAGGTTGCACAGCAAGTAAATACTAAGTCTGGATTTGAACCTTAGTTGATGGCTCCCAGAAGCCCAGCTCCTCTCTCCACGTGGTCTCTAATGCCTTGCCACAGTTTGACTTGGCAGGCTCAGTTCTAGGTCCCTCCCCTTCTAACTCGGCCCTATCCGGGGATCTCCACTGAAAAGCCCCTTATCCAGTAGTGCACAAGTCCCTCCCAACACTCTGCTCTGCTCTTCTCCTGAGCCCCACTGTTCCCCAGAGAGGGGCCTGGCCTGGAGAGGCAGGTGGTTAGGAGTCAGGCCTCATCAGCGGAGTCTGGCCTTCAACCCACAGGACCTGAGGGGGACTGAAGACCCACATGGGAATAAAAAGGCCAATGGGGTCTGTTTTGCCTTGCGCCATCCTCAGGCCAGCCAGACACTGGGGCTCCCCTGCAGGCTGGAGAGGCTCCCCTGAGTGCACCCTTGCCCCAGACTGCCCCCAACTGGCCTGGGAGAGGGCCTCAGCAGGAGCATCCACAATTCTGTCCTGGAGAGGCTGCCCAGAGGACTAGGACTGGGGGTCAGTCAGGCTTGACCCTGCAGCCTCAGGGTTCAAAAGAAACTGGGTGGGGGGAGGGGATCCACTGTCAGCTCTTGGGGATTTCCACTGCCCTGGTTCCCAGGCCCCAGAGCCACCTAGAAACGCTCCAACTTCAAAGATGCTGAGATACCATTTGTTGAAAATGGAGCACTGGAGGTTTTTCTCCCACCCACGGCGGTTAGAATCCTATCCCCCAACAGTCCCAAGAGCGCCGCCCCCCCCGTGTCCCCTCCCCATCCAGCCTCAAAGATGTGGGCCAGGCTCTCCCCCTCTGCCCTTCCTCAGGCTACCCAGCCACTCTGAACACCAGAATAGACCACTGACCACCTGCCCTGGGGACCAGGAGGGCCCACAGCGGGTGCTGCCACTCAGGCTGGGAGAGGGGGTTGGGAAGAGAGGCGAGTGCAGCCTGAGGCTGTGGGAGGGCCCTGCGAGCTGTTTCCAGTTGCTCCTCTGTGTTGTGCAAAGAGCCCCCCCTGACCCACTCTCCACAAATGCCTGGTGCCCCCACTTCTCTGCCAGGACGAGCTTGGAGCTCCAGAGGGCCCCCGAGATTGGGACTCAGGCTGTCTCCACCCCAATTTCTTCCCCTTCTCTGGTGTCTGCCCGCTTCCCTCCCTCTCTGGGTCAGGTCTGTTCCCCTCTCCTGCCTGGACACCTCAACTTCCAGGTTTGTCTCCACCTCCCCAGTGGTCTCTGCCCCTCTCCCTCTCTGGTGTCAGGGCCTCTGCTCCCACCCCACCCCCAGCTCCGTCTAAGAGGATGCTCTTGCTTGGTGACCCCGCATTACAGCCTTACTGGGGTTAAGAGGGCTTCCTGCTGAGTGCGAGATCCCTGCCCCCATCCTTACCTCCCGCAGCCTTTGCCGGCTGTCCAGCTGCTGGCCCTCAGCAGCTCCCTTCTCGGACACCTCCCCCAGCCCCAGGCCCAATTTAGCTCCTTTAATCTTCCCTGTAATCCAATCCGGCCATTTCCTGAGCACACACTGCACTTCCCAAACTGCCTGTCCCTGGAGAGGGGCGGAGAAGGGTGGCCTCAGCTCTTTCCTGGACTGGAGCACCCACCACCCCTTCCCCTGGGCCCTCCTGTTGTATCCCTCCTCTTTTCCCCACCCCTAGGAGGCCCCAAGGAGCTTCACTACACAGGCCTCTGCCTTTTGGCTCCATGCAGCCCAGGCCTGAGACAATCTTGACTCTTTACCTCCTGCTTGCCTACCTTTGCTCAAGGCCAGCCCGACTTCCCAAATTTCAGAGTACAGACTGGAACCAGACCGCCTGGGTCCCTAATCCCAGCTCTGTCTCTTACTAGCCAAGTGACCTTGGGCAGTTTGCTTCCCTCTCAGAGTCTCTGTTTCCTCATCTGTAAATGGGGACCATACCGCAGAGAGGGCTGTGAGGGTTAAAGTGCTTACACCAGTTCCGGGCACACAGTAGGTGCTGTTAAGTGTTAAACAAAAATTCCCTTTTCCTGCCTCGTATTACAATGACTTTATTTCCTCCAAGTTAAGACACCATGAATTGTGAAACACTTCACTTATTTAATAACATCATTTCAAGAGGAAAAAGGAAACATTACCATATGAAATGTAAGCCATCTTCCAATTTCATATATGTGTAAATTGTTCAGTACCAATATTTGTGTAGCATACTTGGCTCTCTGCTTTTACCCAGATAGTCCCTTTTCAGCTTCTGTGCATTCACTGTTGATGGTCGGTGCCCAAGGGCTTGGGGTTCAAGTCCTTACTTCCAAGCTGCGTTTAGTTGAGCCACCTCAGGTAAGTTCTTTGGCTTCCTTAAGCCTCGGTTTTTCCTAAATAGATAACTTCCAAGATAACTCACAACAATTGTAGTGAATATTAAACGAGATGATATATGTTTAAGGCGTTTAGCGCTGTATTGGATATTCAACACAGGAGGGCTATCAATATTGTGATAATTTTAAAATGTTTTTGTTGTGTTGAATCGCGCCTCTCCAAAGACGGAGGTGAAGATCTGGTATTTCGTGGTCGAAGTGCCCTCCAGTGGCCATATCGGGAAACTGCAGGCTTCCTGATGCGCTTGGGGAGTCCCTTTGCTAGTCCCGAAACCAATTCGGCCACCCCACCCCCAGACCAGGCTTATCTAACCCAACTGGAATTCTTCATTTTATCTTTCCTTTTACAGAGGCCTTAATGAGTTTTTTAAAAAGTACTTAATAGGATAAGAGACTAGGGGCAGAGCTTTAGCCCAGGAAGGCCATAGCCTGGACACACACTATCTCCGAAAGCTTGGGCAGAGGGCCCTGCAGCAGGGAGGTACACGATGGAATGCTATGTGCCGGACATGAGTTCTCTGCTGACCTGGACCCTGTGGGGTCTGGCTAGTGAGAGACCCCTCTTGCTGCCAACATCCAAATATCTAGCATAGAACAAGCGAAGCCTGTTTCAGGTATCCACTTCTAGGCTTTAACAGGTCTGCCATTCGTTCACCCTTCCTTCCTTCCTTCCTCTTTCCTTCCTTCCTTCCTTCCTTCCTTCCTTCCTTCCTTCCTTCCTTCCTTCCTTCCCTCCTTCCTTCCTTCCTCCATCCATATTTATTGAACACTGGCTGTGTACAAAGCCTCACATCCTAGGTGCCGGGGTTTAAAAAGATCAATCTAATACAGACACAAACCCTGCCACCAAGAGTGGTTCACAATGTCCCAGACACCACATGCAGAGTTAATCCTCGCATCTGAGTGTTTATGGCTTCTCTGTGGCTTATTATGTGGCTGAGTAGGAGGGCAGAGGCAGGAACATCATCAGATCCAGGCTGTCTGATTGCCCTGATAAAATGTGTCCACAGAGGAAGTTTCGTCTGGCTGAGTTTGGGGCTGACTTCTTCCTCCTGGGCTACACTGCCCCTCTGAGAAACACTCCCCATCCCAAACATTAACCAAACTCCTAGATTCACCTGCATCGGGGTCCCCAATCTCCCCTCCCCTCCCCATCACTGCCCTATGCCCAGAGCCCAGGGCTGGGAGTCAGGGAGGGGTGATGTGTTTTTAACCCACCTTGCAATGGATGGCCTGGGTAGGGATTATGTAGCATCCAGACCCAGCTCACTGGCCAACTCCCCGTTGTCCAGAATTGAGAGGAAGGAGCCTTACTCTAGAGTTACTGGATATGAGAGTGGCTGGAGGTGTTCAGGGTCTATCTTTTTAGAAGATGGTATGAGGAGGGGGAGAGCAGGGTGGGTGTCTATTACAAATGCACATTGATCCCGGGACTCTGTTGCCTCCTTGAACTGCCATCCTCCCTTCTTCCTTTCAGGGTCTGACTTCTCAAGTGTCTTCCCACCCCTTCCTCAGTTCCCCCTTGTCTGCTCCTGATTGTTCCATTTCCTCAAAATTCTTCCTAGCTGCAGTAGCACATGTCCCTCGCTGGGCCCCCTCAACTCCTAGACCAGTGTTGTCCAATAGAAATATAATGGGAGCCATATGTGCCATTTTAAATGTTCTAGTAGCCACATCTGAAAAAGGTAAAGAAAAGATGATATCGATTTTAATAGTATAGTGTATTTAACCCATAGTATCCAAAATACTATCATTTTAACACATGATCAATATTTTAAAATTGAGAGATATATATTTTTTTCATAATCTGAAGTGTACAGTATTTTCTATGTCGAGCTCCGCTCAATTTGGACTGGCCACATTTCAAGTGCTCAGTAGCCACACTGTGGCTGGTGGCTACCATACTGGGCAGCCCAGTCCCGAAGGCTTCATCCTCGACTTGGCATACACACTCCCACTATGTGTGGCTAATCATCTCACTCCCACGTGTTCTCCCTCCCCCGGGAGATCGGAAGTCCCCTGGCTCAGAGTCCTCATTTTATTCATCCTGCATCTCCCACGGCACCTTACAACTGTGCACCACACCCAGGAGGACCTCCACGTGTGTTTCTTGATGGCAGTGAGTTGAGGATTGATTTTTGTGGTTTAGCTATGGCTGGAAATGGCGTTTTATAGATTGCTTCTGTGGATGCACCCTGCCGCAATATTAGCAGAAACAAGCAGCCGTGGTTGTCAGCAGGGGCAGAGGCCTTGGGGCAGATGAGGCTCCCTGCATTAGGCGTGGGAAGTCCTGCCAGACCACATACCATTTCTCTGGTTTAAGAGCCTGTCATTGCCACCTTGTGCTCCTCCCTGCAACCCCATCTCTGTTAAACCTCGGATATATAGCCCTTGTCAGGGTGCATTACACAAAGGATGTGTCTCCAGCGTTCCACCACCAGGCTGGGAGCTCCTCAGGGCAGAAAAGGAGTTATTCAGGTTGACAAGAGCCTGATCCATGACAGAGGCACAAAGCATGCTTGTCGAATGAATAATTGAATGGATGGCTGGAGTCAGCGAAGCCTCTCATTCATGTGTTTATGCACCCCCCCCTAAAAATCTTTATTGAGCATTTGCTATGTGTCAGGCACCGTGTTAGGCACAGGATTTTCAACAGTGAACAAGACAACTGTGGGCTTTGCCCTCCTGGAGCTCACCTTCTGGTGGGGGATGCAGACGATAAACAAGGAAACACACAAATAAAATAATTAGCACACAGACTGGGGAAGGTTACAAAGAGGCTGAGCTGGAGAATGATGAGGGAGCCTCCTGGAATACAAGAACCTTCCCCCAGCTCAGAGAACATCGATTAGACTTTGGCCACAATAGGCCAGCCTGAGGCCCAGGTGCTGTGAGGACATCACCATACCGGATTGCATTGATGATGTCATAATGGATCTTGTGAGCTGATCTGAGGACCTCGCAAGTTGGAGCAGAAGGGCTGAGGCAGTGAGAGAAACTGGCAAAAAAAAAAAAAAAAAAAAGGCAGGAGAGCCAGACCTTTCCCACCTGGCCTCTGAAAGGCCAGGCCTGAGAAGAAGTGAGCAGGCGACCACGGTGTTCAGCCTCTCTGTGGCCTCCTTCCCCAACAACTGGTTCCAGGCTACCCTGAGGCATCTGGGCCTGTCTCTACGTTTGTCTTCAGTGGGAGTGTCCCCGCCAGCGCAGAGCACTAACCTGTGAGCCATGCACCACTGTCTTAGGGATTGTGTGGGATGAAAAGATGAATGAGACATGGCCCCTGCCCTCAAGTGACTGGCAAATTAGACCCTGAGCAAGTGGTTTAGCGGAACAATGCCCATCATCCTCTTGGCTAACTTTGGAGGAGCAGTGCGCTAAGAGTTGGTGGAATCATTCCAACTAGCCCATTCTTGGGTCCTAAGCTTCTCTCCCTGTGTTCTCCCACAACATGGCAGTGAGCTCAAGGGCAGCCCACCTGTGGCATGAAGGTGTTTGAGATTATACATGTATGTGTCTCAAGGTGGTCTAAGGATAACAGAATTATTTGCAGCATAGGTTAAAAATGCACATCCCTGGGCCTTGGCCCAAACCTTCCAAATCAGAAATGTCAAGTGAATCTGCATTTAAAAAATCACTCTAGGTCATTCTTACCTTAAACAATGCCTGAGAGTTGAAACACCTACCATAGTTCCCATGTCTGGCTGACCAGGGGGTGTCAGTTTCTCTGTTTGAGATGGGTGTGGGCGTTTAATATTTTTATTTCTAATGAAAAGCCATGATTCATAAGCTGCTAATAGCCAGCTGTCAGCTTGGAAGGAATCAGAGGCCACTGAGAACAGAATCCTCTGTCTTTTTGACCCATCTATAAAATGCTTACCTGAGCAGACAGTGTTTAAAGGCCATTAAAACACCAGACACAGAATAACCTAGTCCCTGGAACTTTATAGACATATTTGCTCAAACCCAAGTGCTTGCAAAGAGTAAATAAAAGGGAAGTAAAATGAACAAGCACCCCTAGAAATACGAACTGAAAGTAAACAGCCTTGTTCACTAAAATAAACAGGACAAATCCAGTGAGGATTAAATGACCTCTAGTCAGACAGGCTCGGAGCCAGAAATGCCCCGTCTTGGCTCCTTGAGAAAGAGAGGTGAGGGGCCATCCCTGCCACCCGGGGGTGTGCTCCCGGAGTACTGCCTTGGGAGGCCAGGGACAGACCTGCAAGGGCAGACATTGCCTGTGGGCAGTGTGAATGCTCCCTAGACCTCCCTGGCAACCTGCCACAGGGCCTGAAAATCTCATGATTAAGAACAAAAAGAGTGCCTTAAAAGGCCTCTGATAAAATGCAAATTTTCTAGAAGCTGAGTACCTCAAGTCACTATTATTTGCCATTTATTTATTAATTTAGTGAACATTTGTTTAGCCCTTGCTGTGTTTCAGGCCCTGTGCCAGTAACTAAAGATATCAAGATGAATTAAGGCATAACTCTGGCCTCGAGTTGCTCATGGTTTAATATGAGAGATAATAATAGCTAACATTTATTGCTCACTTCCTATATGACAAACTTCACAAGCCCCCTAAAGGCATTATCTCATTTAATCTTCATAACATCACAAGGTTATTACTATTATCTTCCTCCATTTTACAGATGAGAAAACTGAGACTCAAAGTCTATGGTATAACAGTAAATGCCTAACAACTAGCTCTGTGGAAGAAAACAAAAAGCCCTGATTTGTCATGCTTGCCAACATCCGTAGAATAAACACTGCCAGGCTGGTTTCAAGCTACCAGCCCAATGTCACTGACTGTGGAGTTACAAAGAGATGAGATGTGAGCTGACTCCCGCTTGCCACCGCAAATATGGCCCACAGCTAATCAACAGAGGAGCCAGTATTTGAACCCATGTCTGTCTGATCCTACGTGCATAACCACTGTTACGCTGTCAATAACTATACAAGATCGTTGACATTCAAGACAGATACATCTAAGATCTTTGCAAAACGCCGATTTTACAATACTCCATAAAACTTCTGAGGTTAATGGTGAGTGCCTCCCTACGTCTCCGGGTTTTTATCACCAGCTGGAGCAGCTGGTTTTCTTTTGAGAGCTGTTTAAAAACCTTTTTATTTTGAAATACTTATACATTCACAGGCGTTTACAAATATAGTACGGAGAGGTCCTGTGCACGCTTCACTCAGTTTCCCTCAGTGGTTACATCTTACACGACCACAGTACAATCTCACAACCAGGCAAGAGAAATTAGCACAGTGTGTGTATAGTTCCAGGCCATTTTTTTTCTTAGGATTGTAAGATTTAGCAAATAAAAACATGGGGAATTTAGTTAATTTGGAGGGGTGGAGACATGCTTATACCAAGAAATTATTCTTTGTTCATCTAAAATTTAACTGAGTGTCCCTATATTTTATCTGGCAACCTTAGTTTTATCATATGTAGATAAAATTTATCACGCAGCCACCACCATAATCAAGATTCAGAACTACTCCGTCACAAAGATGTTCCCTGCATTACTCCTTTAGAGTCACACTCATCCCTTCCCCCACCTTCCCATCTTATGTCCATCTCTATATAATCTGGTCACTTTTTTTCACTCATCATAATGCCTGTGAGATCTAGCCAACTTGTTGCAGTTATTAGTAGTTTGTTCCTTTTTAGTGCTGGAGAGTATTTATTTTCCACACAAAAAAAATTTTTTTAATTTCATTCATTCAATAAATATTTATTGTATATCTACTATGTGCCAGGAACAGATATGGAGCAGGTTGCCTCAGGGTTGGGGTTTTTGCCCAGCAAGTAAGTAAATCCAGGGTGGGCAAGGGATTTGAAGGTATATGCAAGGGAGCGATAATAATAAATAATAGAATACATGATGCATGCTGGGTAAGAAGGAAGTGGAGGCCAAAGGAGCGAGGAATAGGGAAAAAGTAAAATCAATAGTTTATAGTTCTTGCGTAGGTGAAGCATTAATGGAGTTGGGTACCTTTTTTTGAAGGTTTCCTTATCTAATCCCCAATTTATATTTTGTTCACAATACTAACATCAAAAGAAACATTCCATTCATGCTTTCCATGAGCATTTTGAAACTGAAAGCTTTAGCATTAGTAAGCATGCTAACCAACGAATGCTTACTAACTTAATCAGGGTTTAGAAGAAAACAAAAATTATGTTCATAGAAAGTACTTAAAATTCATCTTTCCACCTATTACTTTTTAAACTTACTTATTTGGTTTTTAAAAGTGGGTAATATGTGCATGTTAAATTCAAAAAGTGCAAAAGGAAGTGTCCATTCCACCCCCGACCTTCAGCCCCTCCATTTCTCCTTCCCAGAGTCAGTTACCATCTTCCTGTGACTTCTAACATACTTTAAACATATAAGAATACAAGTGTGTGTCTGTGGTTCACACACACACACAAATGGCAGCATATCATAAATGTTATTCCGCTCCTTGTTTTTCCACTTAGTAATGTATCTTGGAAATTGTTCTTTATCAGTACCCATAAAGGTGCTTCATTCTTTGTAACCATATAAAGTACTTCTTAAACCTCCCTCCTAGAACATAATTGGTTGAACATTATAATCTTGCTTGAGCTACTCACCTCAAGGCATCCTGGGATTTGTAGTTCTTAATCAGTGCTTGCTTGGAAAACAGAACTTGAGCAGAAGACATGTGTTGGAAACTAAAGCGCCCTTCCAACAACATTGTCAGATGACAAACTGTACCGTGCTATGCAAGTTCCCATCATTATACCCATAAGCAAATTATTTATACATTTAAACCACCAAAATATCTTGATTAGGAAAGCAAGATCATCTGATTCAGCCCCTCTCTGCACTCATTTTAGCAGACAGCAGCAGGACACACACACAACACACACACACACACACACACGCACAGCATGGCTTTGGTCTTCTTTATTACAGATCACCCTTAACAATTATGTGACAAATTACTTCTTAGGAAGTTTTTCTCATAAACCAATGGGTCAGAAGGGACATGCCTATCAATCCAACTCACACTAAAGTGTGCGTAACTGATTGCAACGTTAACTCACAGGTATTTGTTAAAAAGATAAGTAAATGGTAGCATTGTGAACACAAACTAAGGATTGCTGGGGAAGATTTTCTTAGGAGGCTGAGAGCAAGAATGATTCTCAGAAACTCTTTTGGGATAGCAAAGATTCCCCCTTGATCCTACTACTTCATATCAAATAGCACCCCCTTGTACAGAGATAAACACTCTTCTTCCAAACCTGTTTCCATGTATTTACATATGTATTTTAAATAAAATCCAGAAATTTAGCTCAGTTTTACATAAATGCTCTTGTCCTATAAATATTATTGTGCAAATTGCTTTTTTTCACTTAACAATATATTTGGAGCTTTTTTCTGAAATACATAAAGATCAACCTCACATTATTTTCTATTGCCACATGGTATTCAAACACTCTGCCTCAAACTTTAATGTGCATTCAAATCAGCTAGGGATCTTGTTAAGATGCAGATTCTGATTAGGTAAGTCTGGGATAAGTGCCAGGTTTCTACAATTCTGAAAAGTTCCCAGGTCAACAAATCACACTCTGAGGAATAAAAATATCTAATGTAGGTGAAATTGTGTGCTAGAGCTGACTTGGACTAGCTCATAGGAACCAATGGTCAAATTTCCAGGAATTTTGTGATCTCATTGTTAAGCACAGCACTCATTAAAAACTTAAATCATGGAAACGTACAATTAAATTAAATCAAATTACAAACAGAGATAATAAATACTCAAAAATCATTACTTTTCTAATTATCTTACTATAAATCTATGCTGTCGAGATTATGTCTATTATATCTCTTACGGTGGAAATCCACATAATGCTATGCTTTTGTGTATCTCTTCCCAACTCCACATTCAGTTCATGCTGGTAATTTGGAATTGTCACAGAGTTTATACAACAGAAATTGAGTATAAAGTCTTATATTACTCCAAGCCCTCTCCAACACTTGATATTACCAATCTCTTTCATTTTTTTCTAATCTAACAAATCAAAAATGCTATCTTGTTTTTAACTTGCATTTCCCTGGTTACAGTGAGATTGAGTCTTTCATATGTTCATTCCTAGGAATTTAATAGTATTTCCTGTAAATATGATGTTTTTACAATTATATTTTCTAGCTGATTATTGTACAGGCAAGCAGTTCTAAAAGTTTGTCAGTTTATTTTCTTGGAGGTTCTACATTATGATATAATCTACAAATAATGATAAATTTTATAATTGTTTATTTTGTTTTGTGGTGCTGACTCTGACTGCAGGTCCACATTGCCTGTCAGTGGTAACAGCTCATCAGAGTCTTACTTCTGATTTGAATAGGAGCACTTCTGTAGTTCCCCACTGATGTCTGCTGTACTTCTGGCAGATAGCCTTTATCCTTTATCCTTTTCTTCCAGGTTTCTTAATAGGATTTTGTTTTGATTGTTTACCAAGAATGGATGTTCAATTTATCATTTACTTATACTTTCTAAGTCAAGCATTTTGATGATATTTGAATTTGTCACATTAACATGTACTCTTTTTGTAATCAGAAGAACATTATAAAGAGTTTTTTTTGTCTCCTTCCTTTATACAATGCACATCCATTTCAGCTCTTTTCAAATGTGTCCCTTCCCCAGTGGCGGACAAGAACGTTCTCTCCATTTCCACTAAGCACTGAAACTCTATCATAATGTCATCTCAATAAAAAATTAGAGAATGCCATGAATTTAACCTGTCACCTAGGGTGTATATTCTTGAACAACCCCTACAATAGCTACTCCTTTGAAGTGAGTTGCAGGACCTCTCCAACTATTCCTCACTTCCTAACATTCCCATCAATACATAAACGAAGATTGCTCCATTTACCTGTCATTCCTGGAATGCTGATAACACCCCTGGTAGACGGACCAAGGGACTGCCAAGAGTTCCGACCAGAATCTACAGCTAGGCTGGTGTGTGGGTTTTTTAAATCGCTGCCCACCACTCTTGACATAGAAACATTGGAATTGCCTCCAACGACATATGGAACTTGTTTTTTTCTGTCATCTTAAGATGTGGAAAGAGTACAGATATCAGAGTCAAATCCCAGATACCTCCAAACAGCTGTGTAATCTTGGGCAAGTCATTAACTTCTCTGTCCCTCAGGGACCTCCCATGTAACATCAGCACTTACCAAGAAAAAGGGCCAGAAAAGATCTGAGAGTGGGTTTTTCCAGGCCCCTGGAATGAATTGAGTCCAACCCCACCTTTGCCATTTACTACTTTGGGCAGGTTATTTGTCTCTGTATTTAGATTTGTTTGTGTATAAACGATGACAGTAAAAGTACAAAGTTGATAAGTCAGTTGTGAAGATTAAACGGGATAACACGTAAACTTTATCATAAAGCTAAAGCTCATGACGAGCGCTCCACGACCGTTAGCCATGTTGCTTTAATTATCACAAGGGTGGCTGTAGAGAGAGAGAGAGTACTTTATACAGCGCCCGTCGGACAAGGTGAGATGCCATAGGCGAGTCTTTTCTCAGACTTTCTGACCTCGCGGAGGGGTGGTCGGCGACTGCCTTACTACCTCCCGCACGGCAGAGGGCCCCCGCCACTGTCTCAGAGGGCGCAGCGGGGCGGGGCGGATGGGAAGGCCTGGCGCAGGGCGGGCGAATGGCAGAGGCGGAAAGGACGGTGAGGCCTGGAGCCGGGCGGGAGGGGCGGGGCGAAAGGCGGGGGCGGGGCGGACGGTGAGACCACGAGCGAGGCGGGAGGGGCGGGGCGAACGATGGGGGCGGGGCGGACGGTGAGGCCTGGCCCGGCGAGGGGCGGGCGAGGCGGGCCTAGTGGCAGGAGTGGGGTGAACCTAGTGCAGGGCCTGGGCGAGTGAACGGGTAGCCCGAGCGTGGGGCCATGCAGGTACGTGGCCCCCGCCGGACCCGCTCGAATTTCTATCTCAGACCCGGCCTCGAGCCCACTCGGGCTCAAGCTCAGCAGTACGCTGAGGTGGGGGCCGCGCCCGACCCAAAGAGAAACCGAAAGCCCGGCCCCGCGTGACCCGACCTTCCTGGAGTTGGAAAGGCGTGTCTGCGAGAGACCCGGGTGGGCGGGGGAGAGGGGCGGAGGGTTGGTGGGTTATTCCCTGGAGAACTGGGCTTCAGTTCCGGAAGTGGGTCGCGCACGGGGTGCTGGCCGGTTTAGAGTTAGGCGCGGGTCTGGGATCTCGGAGTTGGAGACCCGGCCAGGGATTTCCCAGCTGGGCGGGCACGTGGGGGTGGGATTTAGCGGACCGAGCTAAAACTCGGATTAGGGGCGGATTAGGGGCGCGGCGTCTTGGACTTGCTGGGCGGGCACCGCGGCGGGGTTCGTGATACTTTGGCTGGAGGGCGAAGGTTTCAGTGGAGAGAGGTTCGGCCGGCGTCTGAGTCTCGGTAGGGAAAGAGGCGGAAGCAGAGGTCTGAACCTTGGAACGGTCACTTTGGGGGGTTGGGACGGAAATCCCCGGAGCCTGGATGAGAGGTCTGGGTTGTCTGAGCGCTTCGTTGCCCTAGGTGGCTATGAGCGGCAGGGCCCGCAAAGAGGCGGTGCAGGCTGCCGCCCGGGAGCTTCTCAAGTTCGTGAACCGAAGCCCCTCTCCTTTCCATGGTAAGTGACCAGGGCAGCAGAGGCGGGTAGGGGCCGGTGTGCCTCCTACCGGCTTCTTTCGCTGTAAGAGGATTCTTTCCCTGCAGCTGTGGCCGAGTGCCGAAGCCGCCTCCTCCAGGCTGGCTTCCATGAGCTCAAGGAGACTGAGAGCTGGGATATCAAGCCCGAGAGCAAGGTACTAGGGGTGAGATGGGGACCAAAAGGCAGGCCCCTAAGCTCAAAGTACTGTGTGCCAGTAGACCGGCTAATCCAATTCAAGCCCCTGCTCCTCCTCAGTACTTCCTGACCAGGAACTCCTCCACCATCATCGCTTTTGCTGTGGGAGGCGAGTATGTTCCTGGCAATGGTTTCAGCCTCATTGGGGCCCACACGGACAGCCCCTGCCTTCGGGTAAGGAATTGGGGTTGCGCTGGAATTGGGGAGGCATCGAAGAATGTGGGGGAAACAGGGCAGAAGAGAGCTGGGAGGAACACATTGGGGACTCTATTCCATTGAGCAGGGAAGGAGGCTTGTCATCCCCTTTCCTGCACACTTCGGACCCTTCTCTATCACTAATATTCATTCTATGTTACTTAGCTTGTGAACAACCAATCTCATCTCCAAATCGTGTCATGCAGCTTTCTCTGACTCCTCATTCCCCATCTTCACACTCAGGTGAAACGGCGATCTCGCCGAAGCCAGGTGGGCTTCCAGCAGATTGGTGTGGAGACCTATGGCGGTGGAATCTGGAGCACCTGGTTTGACCGTGACCTGACCTTGGCTGGACGCGTCATTGTCAAGGTAGTAACTGGGAGGTTCTCATCTTTAGCTCTCTGAAAATTGATTGTCATTTTCTTTCAGAATGTCTGTGGAAAGCTACCCCCACTGGGGGAAGGGGGGAATGGGCAGTCCTGACTAACCACCTTGGTTAGTTTGTGTGAAGTGGGGCTTTAACCAGCCATGGTTGGGAGGCGCCCTGGGCTGACCAGGCTTGGTCGGCCACAGTGCCCTACCTCAGGCCGGCTGGAACAGCGGCTGGTGCACGTGGACCGGCCCATTCTTCGCATCCCGCACCTGGCCATCCATCTGCAGCGAAACATGAATGAGAACTTCGGGCCCAACATGGAGATGCACCTGTAAGACTGGGGCAAGGGCTTTGGTGACTAGGAGGGATAGGGTATGGCACCAGGTGATGGAAGGGGCTCCAGTGGGACCTGAGAGACCATTACCAAGTGGTGGCCACCATCAGGTTCTACTCTTGGGACCCAGTTGATGTCTAAGGGCCCTTAAAAATCTGCTGTTCGGGAGGACAAATTGGGAATTGAAGGGCAAGGGCTGTTCCCCAACAAGAGATGCCTGAGCCCAGTGTCCCTCCCCTTCTGTGCCCTCTAGCCCTCCCCACAACTCATCTTCACGTGTCTCCCCACAGAGTCCCCATTATTGCCACAGCAGTCCAGGAAGAGCTGGAGAAGGGGACTTCTGAGCCAGGGCATATAGTAAGACACTCCTCTACTTATAGGGAGGGTGAGCGGGGAGAGAAGGAACCGATCCCCTGAGAAGGGGAGAGGTGGGGAAGAACAGACCCTTCTCCCAACACCCTTCCGCCCTACAGGATGACCGGCACCACTCCGTCCTCATGTCCCTTCTCTGTGCCCACTGGGGCTGAGCCCCGAGGACATCTTGGAAATGGAGCTCTGCCTTGCAGACACCCAGCCTGCGGTGAGGAAGGGCTGCGGAGACTTGGGATGGGGACCGCCGGGATACCAGCCTGCCCCAGTGTGTCCCCTGACGCACTCATCACCTTTGCCCCTCTCCCAGCATTCTCATTCCTGTTCTACCCAGTCGATATCCCACCCTTCTGTCTACAGGACGGCGGTTCTCAAAAACGGCCGTTTCCTGCTCCAGACCTGCCTCTGTGGATGCTCTTGGTGGGGGGCCTGGGAATAGGTTTTTCCACAGATCCCCAGGAGTTTTTGCTACAGTGGGTCCTGTCTGTTATGAACCCCACTGTCTCTGAACTTCTGAGGGCCAGAGGCCTCCACACGGCCACCCTTTTTCTGGAGCCCGTCCTCGTGTCCCCCCCCCGTTTGCCAGCTACTGAGGCTTCAGTTCTCTTTGAACGTGCACCAAGTTTCTGCGTCTCAGCTGGTTTCCTCCTGTTATTCTTTACCTTTTTTGTGTGTGACCATTCAGCTTCTCCCTTTCCTTGTCTCATGGGAATTGGTCAGGAACTATAGGCCACCTTCTGTCCCTCAGCTCCAGCCCAGCCCCATTCTCCAGCCCTGCGTAGCAGGATCATAGTCCTGAGCCAGGGCTCAGAGGGAGGTTATGTTGGAACCAAGGAGACAGCTCAAGCTTGGGAGCTAGGAGAAGCAGGTGCGTTGGGGTATGGGGTTCGATGTCAGGCTGACTGTCTATCTTTCTAGGTCCTGGGTGGTGCCTATGAGGAGTTCATCTTTGCCCCTCGACTGGACAATCTGCATAGCTGCTTCTGTGCTCTGCAGGTGAGGAGCTGGGGCACCCCAGGCAGCATGCAGCAAGCCCAGGAGAGGCAGAGGCAGAGTTTTGGGGCAAGAACTGCTGCCTCAAGCCCCAGCAAGTGGTGAGACAGCCACTGGCCACCCCCAGTCTGCTGGTGGGCCATGGGGCAGGCCTGAATGCTGCAGCCTCAGTATCACTCCTCTTGGCCCCACCCTTGCACCAGCCTGGGGCCTGGAGCTATGGCGAGGAAGGCTGAAAGCTTGTTTAGGGCACCACAGTGTCTTGTCCACACCCTGTTTCTGCTGCCTCTCCTTTAAGTTAACCACTGCTTCAAGGGAAAGGTCTTAACAGCCCATCAGGCAGTATCACCCACTTCCATCTGCTCCCCGCCCTCAGGTATAAGCCCACCCATCCTTCTCTTTGTGCCTTGGAATCTCGGTAGGGTTGTCTTTCTTCCTCTTAGCCACCTTAATGGTCCCACTTTCTTTCCACCCTAGTGGATTCCGTTCCTCTCCTCTCACCCCCACCCCTCCCTCTGCCCTCTTCACACCTCTGTTTCCCTCCCCCTCCTGTTTTTAAAGATAGGCTTTGGGCTATAAATGAGACCAAAGCTAGATCTGGGACTCATATTCACTCTGCTGCAAGCCAGCCAGTCATGTCTCTTGATGGAGCGACAGTCACCTCTTTGAACCCCGATCTTTTCACTGAGGCCAGTTAGTTTGCATAATCTTTGTGGTCCTTTTGACTTTATGGGTTTCTCCACCCTTCCCCTCCACTTTACACATCCTCCTGCCTTTTGCATGGGAGTTTCTCCCAAAGGGTGGCTTCTCCTATCCCGTTAGAAAGGTCCCCCACTGCCCTCCACCAGGCAGTGCCCCTAGAGATGAAGGCCAGTGAAAGCACAAGCCCCTTTCACTGCAGCCATGATGGCAGAGGTGGGGATGGGCAACTCTGAGGTGTGGGTGGGCCAAGTTATGGAAGCAGAAGGGGTGAGGACGATGCTCTTGATCCCTCTCTAAACCAGGCCTTGATCGATTCCTGCGCAGCCCCTGCCTCCCTGGCCGCGGATCCCCACGTGCGCATGGTTGCTCTCTATGACAACGAAGAGGTACACAGAGGGCTCTGGGGAGGGTCCCCTCGGGAGTCTTCCATGGCCGGCCCGTGCCAGTAGAGGAGACACTGCCTGTGCTCTCTAGCACTCGGTCTCCTCTGGCTCAGCATTCATCGGCCTCTGTTGTGACCATACCTCCCATGTTTCTCTGTGTGAGCATGGTGAGCTCCTGGAGGACACGGGCTGTGCCCTTTCATCCTCAGAGCCCCAGGGGTCGGCATGTGGTAGGTTCTCATCATGCCTGCCTGCGTTAGGGTGCAGTCCTAGACGCTGTGATGGAGCTTGAAGAGCTGGACAGTTCTCTCGTATAACCACACAGGTCAGAGGTAGCAGTTCAGGACAGGTCTCTACTCTCCTGAACGCGTAGCTTCCATTTCAGGATCCAGGCGGCTGTTCCAGGTTGTGCCATCTCATCTCTACTGAGTTAATAGGAAGGGAGAAAGGGCAAAGGGGGAGTGCCTGCCCATCCACTTAAGGGCATGACCCAAAGGTGGCGTTCGCCAATGCCTACATTCCATAGAACTCAACCCGGCCATGTTTAGCTGCAGGGGAAACTAGGAATGCCATCTCTGTCTGCGTAGTCACATACTTAGCCACAGCTTAGGTGTTACAGAACATGAACAGTTAGCAGTTGGTCTCTGTCACACGTAAAAGAGGATTGACCCTTGCAGTGGGCCTTCGTGCTGAGCCCCAGATGTGAGGGTCACAAGAGAAGGAGGGGCAGTGCAGGAAGCCACCAGAAAGTGCTGTTTCTGCCCCAGAGGTGACTGAGGATCAGTTTGGCCCCGACCTACCTTCAGGTTTTGGTGACACAGGGTTGGGAAGTTGCTGATAATACCCCACATTTCTCACCCATGGACTCAGTGGGATTCTGGGCCAGTGTGGGTGTTGGGCTCCTCTCCCGGGCCTGTAGCTCAAGCCCCTGAGCCCAGACCCCAGAACCAGGTCTCTGCTCTTACCAGGTGGGGTCTGAGAGTGCCCAGGGGGCACAGTCGCTGCTGACGGAGCTGGTGCTCCGGCGGATCTCGGCCTCGCCCCAGCACCTGACAGCCTTTGAGGAAGCCATACCCAAGTCCTACATGATCAGCGCAGACATGGCCCACGCTGTGCACCCCAACTACCTGTGAGTGTCCGTGCCAGGCACGCAGTCACAGTCCTGACACAGCTGGAGACCTGGGTGTAACCCTGGGCCCCAGCCTTTCCCCCTTCCCCTTCCTCATTCACCTGGGAGGTTCAGTGAGGGCTTCCTTTTGACTTCTCCAAGGCCCAGCTTGGTCAAAATCATGTAATGCCTAACCCAGGTATATTGAATAGGCTCTATCTACAGATTTAATTCCATCTATCTCTAGAGGCTGCCTGGAACACTACTTAGCATACCTCTGAGGTCCTGCAGGGCTGGGTAGGAAGGCATGCTGTGATCCATTAGTGATGTCTGTTGTGAGAGAGAAAGTAGGTATAGACAGGCCCAGCTCCTGTTTGCCATCGCTGGCCCTTAATCTGTCTGTTACAGGGACAAGCATGAGGAGAACCACCGGCCCTTATTTCACAAGGTGAGGTGCTTCTGTTTCTCCTCAAGGACCTGGGAGCTGAGTTGGCTCTGGGCCCCATCTCGTTCCCTATGGGCCTGTCCCCATCTCTGCCTAACCCTTGATTCCTGGTTTCGATCTCCACAGGGCCCTGTGATCAAGGTGAACAGTAAGCAACGCTATGCCTCGAATGCAGTTTCAGAGGCCCTGATCCGTGAGGTGGCCAGCAATGTTGGGGTGCCTCTGCAGGTGAGGGCAGGCCCTGCCTGGGAAGGGGGGAGGGGAGTGAGCGGGGGAGGGCACAAGCTGACTGGCTCCCAATGAATGGGGAGCCCATAGACAACCTTTAGCGGAAGGGGTCCCAGTAGAATGAGGAGAACAGGGGTTTTGGGTGTAAGCAGAGCTGGGATCTGTGCTGGTGTTGCTGTGATGCTAGCCATGTGACCTCGGACTGGTCTCCACATTTCTCTGAGTCTCAGTTTCTACACCTCTAAAACGGCTGATAACCACGCCTGTTCTGTTGGATTTCTGTCAAGATTAAGGGTACAGTGTGCTCATGGCACCCCAGCTCCCCTGTGTCTCTCTACACACTGTGGTGCTTCCGTAAGGATACTCAGGGCTGGGAAACTTAGAACCCCAATTGCTCACTTGCATTCTTGCCTTGGCAGTGGCCCATCTCGTCACAGGTACAGGTTTAGAAACAGGCAAACCTCAGAGATATCGTGGGTTCAGTTCTACACTACTGCAATAAAATGAATATTACAATAAAGCAAATCACCTGAATTTTTTGGTTTCCTAGTTCCTACAGTTAAGTTTATACTACATTGTAGTCTGTTAATTGTGCAATCGAACATTAGGTCAGGAAAACAATGTATATACCTTAATTGAAGAATGTTGCTAAGAAACGCTAATCATCATCTGAGCCTTGAGTGAGTCGTAATCTGTTATTGGTGGAGAGTCTGGCGTCGGTGTTGATGGCTGCTGACTGACCCATCAGGGTGTTGGTTGTATCGTGAGGTTGCAGCAAGCCAGTCACATCTCCAGTTCTCTAGTTATTCCCACCACGTCTACAGTTATTTCCTCCACTGAAGCCTCGAACCTCTCAGAGTCATCGATGAGGGTTGGAATCCTTCCACACTCCTGCTAATGTTGATATTTTGACTTCTTCCCATGAATTACAGGTGTTCTTAATGACATCTAAAATGATGAGTCCTTTGTAGAAGGTTTTCAGTATCCTTTGCCCAGAACCATCAGAGGAATGAATCACTATGGTAGCCTTACAAAATGTATTTCTTAAATACTGAGACTTGAAAGTCAAAATTCTCTTTGATCCATGCCTGTAGAAAGGATGTTGTGTTAGCAGGCGTGAAGACATTAATCTTGTGTCTCTCCGTCAGAGCTTTTGGATAACCAGGTGCATTGTCAATGAGCAGTAATATTTTAAAAGGAATCTTTTCCTCTGAGCAATAGATCACAAATTGGGCTTAAAATATTCAGTAAACCATGTTGTAAACAGATGTGCTGTCATCTAGGCTTCGTTGTTCCCTTTCTGGAGCACAGGCAGAGTAGATTTAGCATAATTCTTAAGCACCTCAGGACTTTCAGAATGTTAATAACCGTTGGTTTCAACTTAAAGTCACCAGCTCGTTAGCCTCTAACAAGAGAACCACCCTGTCCTTTGAAGCCAGGCACCGATTCTTCTCTCTAGCTATGAAAGCCCTAGACAGCATCTTCTTCCAACTTAAGTTGTTTTGTCTACACTGAAAATCTCTTGTTTAGTCTATGGTCATGCTACCCTGAACGTGCCCAATCTCGTCTGATCTCGAAAGCCAAGCAGGGTCGGGCCTGGTTAGTACTTGGTTGGGAGACCACCTTGGAATACTAAGCGCTGTAGGTGTGTGTTTGTTTGTTTTTTAAAAGGTGGCGGGGAGAAAATCTCTCATTGAGGCAGCCACCTTCATTAATGACCTTAGCTAGATCTTCTGGGTGACTTGCTGCAGCTTCTTCATCAGCACTTGCTGCTTCAGCTTGCACTTTTGTGTTACAGAGACAGCTTCTTTCCTTAAACCTCACGCACCAGCCTCTGTTAGCTTCAAATTTTCTTCTGCAGCTTCCTCACCTCTCTCAGCCTTCATAGAATTGAAGAGAGTTAGAGCCTTGCTCTTGATTAGGCTTTGGATTGAGGGAAGGTTGTGGCTGGTTTGACCTTCTATCCAGACCAGTGAAACTTTTCCCATATCAGAAATAAGACTGTTTCACTTTGTTATCGTTGGTGTGTTCACTGGAGTAGCACTCTTAACTTCCTTTGAGAACTTTTCTTTTTCATTCACTACTTGGCTAACCACCCACCGCAAGAGGCCTAGCTTTGGCCTATCTTGGCTTTTGACATGCCTTCCTCACTAAGCTTAATCATTTCTTGCTTTTAATTTAAAGTGAGAGATGTGTGATTCTTACTTTTACTTGAACCTTTAGAGGCCATTGCAGGGTTTTTTAGTTGGCCTAAATATCATGTTGTTGTGTCTTGGAGAATAGGGAGATCCAAAGAGAGGGATATCCAAAGAGAGACGGGAACAGCTGGCTGGTGGAGCAGTCAGGACACACTGCATTCGCTGCTTAAGTTCACTCTCTTCTGTGGGTGTGGTTCGTGGTACCCCAGAACAACTACAGTGCTAACATCAAACATATACTTAACTGATCACAGATCACCATCACAAATACAACAAAAAAGCTTGAACTATTTCGAGAATCACCAAAATGTGACAGACATAAAGTAAGCAAATGCTATTTGAAAAATGGCACCAGTAGAGTTGCTCAACTCAGGGTTGCTGTAGACCTTCAATTTGTAAAAACAAAAAAAAACAACAAAAAAAAAACACAATAAGACAAGAAGTATGCCTTTGTAGACAGACAGACAGACAAAGATAGATTAGACAGATTAGACAGAGGCAGGCAGCTGTGGGGAGAGCATCCTGGCCAGAGGGAATGGATGCAAAGGCCTCCAGCGGGGCCGGAGTAAGCTTGGCCTGTCAGGAGGAAACAGGGCCACAGTGGCAGAGCCAGGGCTAGAAGAGAGGCCTGCGTGCACGCATGCGCGCACACACACACACACACACACACACACACACACACCTTTCCATCTAGGCCAGTTATTCAGGGCCTCCAAGGCCATGGAAGACTGTTTCAGTTCCCTTCTAAGGCAGTGGGAAAACATCGGGGGATTTTTCTTTAATAACTTATGGCAAAAATAGGACATGTGTACTTTAGAAAATTAGAAGATAGAAATAAACTAAAACATTAATCCCCTGAGATTTGTGTATATTTTTTCCAGATTTTTTTCTATGCATATACTTAACACATTTTTAAAGAACGAAATTATCTTGGCCATGTTTTTGCTTCCTCTTTTCATCCAGTACTCTTTCCCTTTCTATTTCAGTAAATTATCGTTTGAGTAGATTTGCATCTCATGTAATGCACAGATCAGTTTCAGTTTACCCCACTCAACCCAAAAATATTCTTTGGTATCCAGGTCAGGACCACGTTATTTCTGGTTTATATGTTGCTTAAATGTCTTTTAATATAGCACACACCTCTCTGTTTTTTAAAAAAATAACATTGGCTTGTTGAAAAAAACAGGCTGATCGTCCCATGTAGTTCTCACTTTTTGAATTTGCTGGGTTGCTTCCTCCTGGTGTTGTTTAGCTTGTATTTCCTGTAAACTGGAATTCATATCTGAAGGCTTGAAACATTTTTGTCCAGAAGACATCATGGCTGGTGTGTCTTTCATGTTGCATCATAGGAATATCATCTGGGTGATCCACTCTTAGGGATCAGAGTGACCACTGGATTGGGGGTGCCCTTCAATCCCCCATCATATGTGGATTTTAGACTGGACAGTAAACCTGTATGAGTGATCAAGTCTCCATCAACCAGCCACGTTGTTTTAATACCAATTAATAATCATTGCCTACATCAATAATTTCATTAGAGTTTACTGAACCCCCTCAATTCCTCTGCATTTCATCCCTTTTACATTTACTAGTGAAATGGAAATTTCTCCTTATCAACTAGGGCTATTTGGTTGTTATGAAGTATGGTTCCTACTGGAAAGACAGGATAAATGCTAATTCTTCCCCTTTAATAGCCAATTTTCAAGATAAAGTGTTTTAATAGCCTCTTCAAATGGTGACAAATAGTTTTTTTCCCCCTTTTTCTTGTCTATGATTATAAAATCATAGATTTTCATTGGTTCAATCTGATGCACTATAATCATTTTATTTCATCCTCAAATTGGAGTAACTTTGACCAGTGGGAGCCTTTCAATGTAATTCCTGTGTCCTTTGACATAACTCTTGAAAGTTTTCTTTTTGGCACAATGAGAAATTACAGTCTAGTCTTGTTCATTTCTCTGCCCAGACTTGTTAGCTTTTTGTGGGTAATGATAGAGACTATGATCCGGCACCATGAGTGTTCATTGTTATTGGTGTGGGTGGGGGCTGGCTAGAAAAAAGTATATGTATTTTGAAAATCATGATTTTTATTCAAAATCGTGATTCTTATTCAACAATTAAGAATTATTACTTCATTTATTTGATTTTATAATTGTTTTCCCTTACATTGAAAATCTTGATATCTAACAAATGGTTTTCTTATTTATCTTTTTACCAGAATATAAATAGTTTCAAAATGCCAATAGCAGTATTTTTAAAAACAATAAAACTACTGAGTGATTTTCCTTTGTGTGTGTATGGGGAATTGGGGTGGTTATCGCGTGTTAAGCAAGAGGGTGGCATAAGCAGCGGTCCCAACCTTTTTGGCACCACGGGCCGGAGCTCCTATGAGAATCCAATGCCTGACGATCTGAGGTGGAGCTGAGGCGGTGATGCTAGTGCTGGGGAGAGGCTGCAAACACAGATGAAGCTTTGCTCGCTCCCCTGCTGCTCATCTGCTGTGCGGCCCAGTTCCTAACAGGACATGGACCAGTACCGGTCTGCGGCCTGGGGGTTGGGGACCCGTGGCGTAAGGGATCCTTTTTATTTTAATTCCCTTGCCTGAAATGTGGAGAATGGATTCTTTATGGGAGGCAAGATAATGGTAACTGGAGCTAGGGTGGTGGTAGTGTAGATGGAGAGAATAGGACCAATTCGGAATACATTATCCTTTGGGCCTGCCATTTAAGGTTGGTGTTGTGATTTTATGTTGGTCACACCCACTCTCTGAGGGTAGAAGTGGACCATCTGCCAGACCCCTTTCATCACTGCAGTTATAAGGTGACTTCTTCTTTGGCCTTAATGAGCACATACTACTTGTTGCTCATGAACCTCTTCTCTCCGCAGGATCTCATGGTCCGGAATGACTCCCCCTGCGGGTCCACCATTGGGCCTATCTTGGCTTCTCGGCTGGGGCTACGTGTACTGGATCTAGGCAGCCCCCAACTGGCCATGCACTCCATCCGGGAGACAGCCTGTACCACAGGGGTTCTCCAGACACTCACCCTCTTTAAGGTGGCTCCTGCCGCACCCATCACCCTCCCCGCTGGGTTCCTTCCCCCTCTAGTACCTGGGTGGGTTGCGGCGACATTGCCACCGCTAAGTGACTTTCCTGGGTGATGGGGCTGATTATCTTGGCGCTACCACATAGAAAAAGAATGGTCCCCATTCTTCTCAAGGCTCAGGTGCCCTGATGAGCCCCCCAGAAGATAATGAGGGGACAGAGAAGCGATCAGGGATGAGGAGACTGGGGTGGCTGTCAGGTGTGGGTAAAGCAGCTATCCTTGTCTTGCTGGGGCCTATGTTTGTGGGAGGTGGGTGGCGGGGGACCCCATCTGGTCTCCACTGATTCCAAATCCCGTATTGTCTCCCATTTTAGGGCTTCTTTGAGCTGTTCCCATCTCTGAGCCGCAACCTCTTAGTGGATTGAGACCTTGTGGAAAGACTCTCTCTTGCATTTGAGAGGGGCAGTTCTCAGCTGAGCTGAAGCTGGATCATTAAAGTGGGTTTTTAACTCAAACTCAGTCCTTTGTGCTTATTTGGTGATTGTAGCACTGGGGTTTAGCCCGGCTTAAACTTCTGGAACCAGAACAGAGGGGGAGGTTGGGGTACAGATAAAGGAGACCAGAGCTCCTGGGAGCTGATGGAGGCCTGATTGCAAACTTCCTTTCCTTAAGTTCATGCCTGAAACGGGCACAGGTTGGGTGGGTCCATAATGGGAAGGTCATTTCTCCCATCCTCTGTTCTCCATTCTTGGAAGTGGCCTCAATACTCTTCCGTACTTCTGTTCCCAGAATAGTCCTGAAGCCAAGCTCAGCCGTCTGAGGTCTCAGCACTCAGCGTTAGACCACCCCAGAGCTGCCCTGTGCGGCCCAGGCTGTTTCCCACTCTCCCTCATCCCTGCCCGCCCCTCCGGGCACCACAGAGAGAAGGACACAGTCTCTGGGCTTTAGCATCACCCTTCATCATCCAGTTCACTTCTCAACAGCTGAGAATACACTATTACGAGGAAAAATGATTACCACTGGAAAAAATCAAAGTAGGAAAACTCAGTCTTGTAAACTCTTCCATCAAAGCAATTAAGATAAATGGTGTTTTTTCCAATGTTTTGGAAACCAGTGAAAATTTTTTATATAAATGTGACCATTTAAGTTTTTTTAAAACAACATGATGCATAAAACAATGCTTGTGGGGTTTAAAATCGGTATAATGAAACTATATGACCAATGACACAATGCTCAGAGGTCAACAAGTTCATGTGCACTAAAGTTTTGCAATGTTCAGAAGAGAGAGAGAGGAATCTATCGATACTAAGAAGTCAAGGATACATACTGTAATTTTTAGGAAAACCATTAAAAGAATTTAAAAAGCATATAAGTTCTATTTTAAGTTGAATTGTGTCCCCTGAAAAGATGTTGAAATCCTAACACTGGTACCTGTCAATGTGATCTTGTGGAAATCGGGTGTTTGATGATGATCAAGGAAGCCAGTAGGGTGGGCCCTAATTCAATATGAAAGTGTCCTCATTAAAAGGGGGAAATTTGATACGGAGACATGCCAGAGGGAAGATACGAAGACAAAGAAGCCATGTGAAAATGAGGGATCAGAGAGATTCATCTACAAGCCAAAGAACGCCAAAGATCACTGACGAACCACCAGAAATTGAAAGAGGCAAGAGGATTCCCCTACAGGATTCAAAGGAGCATGGCCCTTCCAATACCTAGATTTCAGAATTCTAGCGTCCAGGACTCTAGTTTTGGGTACTTTGTGACAGCAGCCCTGGGAAACTAATAATACAACTTTAGACTAATTAAGTAGGGAAAATAGAATCATGAAAAAATGATGGGCCATTCTGCAACTTCTTTTCAAATGATTCAGCAAAACTATTATGTATATAGTGGTGGCAATATAAAATAGTAAAATGGATTGACTCTAGGTCAAAAAGTATTGACTTAGGTGGAGAGATGATGGGTGTTCATTGTACTATTTCAATTTTTTTTGTATGTTTTAGCCTGTATTAAAAATGGAGACAATTTTAAAAATTCAATCCAAAATAAGGGGAGAAATGAGAAAAAAAGTGAACAATAAAAAGCACTAAATAGGATGTAAGACCAAAACTCAAATATATCTAGTTATATATAACATTGAATAAGTAGACTAATTTATCTCAATAAGGTTATTTAAAAAAAAGTGAACTAAATAGTTCAGTTAAAATACAAAGATTGTCAGACTCATATAAAAAAATCATAACTGTTTACAAATGATGCACCTAGAACAAGAAGATACAGAAGGTTGACAAAACATTACTATAGATTTGGTTGACTGTTTTTAAGTTCCACAAATTTCATATATGGAACCATATGTACTCTTTTTGTATAGATTCTTTTTTTCCCCAAAAGCTTGTCTGGCTTTTTTTGATCAACATTATTTCTGAGATTTATCTGTGTTGTTGCATGTAGAAATAGTTCTCTTTTTTATTGCTGAATAATATTGCTTTATATGAATACACCATGATATTTTTCATCCATTTTCCTTTGAGTTGCTTCCAGTGTTCGGCTATGATGAATAAAGCTCTTATGAACATTCTTATACCAATCAATATATTTGTAGGCAAATATTCATTACCTTTGGATATATACCTGAGTAGAATTGCTAGATTATAGGGTCGATGCACATTTATCTTTATAAGAAACTGCCTAACAATTTCACAAAGTGGCTATGCCATTTTATACACCCACCAGAAATAATATGAGCGTTCGGTTGCCCTATACCCTCACCAACACTTGGTATTGTCAATAAGAAAAACCAAACACTAAAACTTTCAAAAATAAAAGAGGAAATAACACCAGTATTACCCTGATACCAAAACTAGACAAAGACATTGTATGTAAAAGGAAGAAATTCATTCTTTATGAATATAGATGCAAACATTCTCAAACTAGCAAATTGAATGCAGTAACAAGTAGGATTATATACTTGAGAAAGCGGGATTTATCCCAAGAAACAAACTTGATTCAACTCATGACAATCAATGTAATATACCATAGAATAAAGGACAAAAACCACATGATCATCTTAATAGGTGCAGAAAAGATTTGACAAAATCCAACATCCTTTCATGATAGAAAATATTGAACACTCCTAAATGGAAGGGAACTTCCTCAATCTGATAAAAAGCATCTATGAAAAACCCACAGATAACATCATACTTAACGATGAAAGATTGAAAGCTTTCCTCCTAAGATCAGAAATAAGACAAAGGTATCTGCTCATCACTTTTAGTTAACATTAGAGCGAGAATTGGACACACGGAGACACAGGGAAGAAGGCCATGTGAAGACAGACCCAGAAATTGGAGTTATCCTGCCACAAGCCAAGGAATGCCAGCCATCTTCAGAATATGAAAGAAGCGAAGAAGGACTCTCCATAGAGCCTGTGCAGGGAGCGTGACCCTGCCAACACCTTGATTTTGGACTTCCGGCCTCCAGAACTGTGAGAGAATAAATTTCTGTTGTTTTAAGACAACAAGCTTGTGGTGATTTGTTGCAGCAGCCCTAGGAAGCTAATACACTCTTTAGAAATGTTTTCTTAATTGCACAATAACTAAGATAAGTTAGAAGGATGTTTTGCCCACAGAACCAGGAGAGTGATTAACATTGGGAGGAAGGAGAGGAGGGCGAGGGCTGTAATCTGGAAGGGCCAGGGAGGTGTTTCTGGGGTATAGGCAGTGTTGTTACCTGGAGAGTATCACATGGTGGTTCACAATGACAATCTATTGAGCTGGACCTTTACATCTTATCTGCTTTTGTTTATCTGGATTGCTTTTCACAATCATAAGGTAAAAAATACTTTTTCAAAAAGGGAAAAGGAAAAGAGCACAAGGGCCTTTAGACACAAAAGTTGACATTAGAAACATTCTAAATTGAAGGAAGTTTTTTCTAAGACGATTAGAAATGGGGGAAAAAATGCCCCTTTCATGCCTAGAAACTCTGGGATTGGCCCTGAGCAGACAATAGATGAGCAAGAGGGTCAATTGGGCTTTCCAAGAAAATCCCTTTCCCCTGGCTCATCTCCCTGTTTCCCCCAGGGGCGCTGCTCTCCATCGAACTCAGGTTCTGGGGCGACAAGAGTCACCCCTTCCTCTGCTCCCTTATTGTGTGGCTGGTGACAGACTGAAATGCTCAAACAAAAATGAAGCAAAGAGAAGGCCTTCGACGAAGGGGAGCCAAATGCAGAGAGGACCGTGAATCTACATACTTTGGATCTGAGGGAGAACTTGTTCTCCAGGCTCTAGACCCCCTCCATCCATGTACTCTGAGGAAAAAGGGGGACTCCTCCCCTGAGTGCCCCAACTCTTGGCTCCTGGCTTTCTGCCACATAGCAGGAGACATTTCTAACCTTGCATTTGTGGGCTAGCACATATTTAACATACAAACACCATGTTCATGCTCATGTACACATACAAACATAATATACAGATATACTCACACATAGACATATACACACATATATGCACATAAATGCAACTATAAAATCATATATGCACACGTATATAACATGCACAGGCATGCACATAGACATACACAAGTAAGTACATATAACACAAAACATCTAAACATATCCATCCATCCACCCATCCATCCATACCCAACATATACACATACAAACCCACATATACACACACGAATATACACACACATGCACGCGCACACATACCTGCATGCGCATACTGCATGTGGCACTTATCTTTCAAGACGGCCTCCAACAGTCCATGCCACCTCCTAGTCATGCTTTTGTGTAATCCTTTCCCATGATATATCTGGGTTGGTCTGTGTGGCCAACAGAATATGGCAGAAATGTTGGCATAAGAGTTCCGAGGCCAGTTATACAACTATGGTGGCTTCTTCCTTGTTCTCTCTCTCTCTCTGGTCACTCGCTCTAGAGGAAGCTGTGTTGTGAGGACACTCAAGCGGCCGTATGAAGAGGCTGATGTGGCAAGGAGCTGAGGCCTTCTGCCAACAGCCAGCACCAAATTGCCAGGAGGGTGAGTGAGCCACATTGAAAGCCTGTCTTCCAGCGGTCAAATGAATACAGCCCTGACTGACATCTTGACAACAATTTCATGAGAGACTCGTGGAAAGGAGGCTGGTGTGACTGGAACAGAGAGGAGGAGGAGAGAAGGCAATAACTGGAGAAGAAGACAAGGTTAGATCACGCTGAGCCGTAAGGCAGTTTGGGGGCTTAGAGTTTATTTAAAAGTATAGAGGGAACCCACAGAAGAATGTTAAGAAAGGGAGTAACATGTTTCAGTTCATATTTTAGAAAGCTCCTTTGGTGCATGTTCAGAGATTATAGGGAGGCAAGAGTGGGGCAACAAATATTCAACAGGTATTTATTGAGTGCCTACAATGTACCAGACACTGTTCCAGGCTCCCAGAATATACCCCAAGTTGTCAAGCAACCACTTATTCCAAGCAACCAGAGGAGATGCAACCGCAGTAGCCGGTAAAAGATGATGGTGGTTTCACAACGGTGGTGGGATGGCGTTTGGGAAAAAATAGGGACGGACAGGAGAAAACTTTTGCAGGGAGAAAGCATATCATTGCCTAGGGGGCGCCACTGATAGGAAGGCGGGTAAGAGAACAGGAATGGCAAACGTTAACTGAGTGCTTACTATGTTGTGCCTGTCGGTCATATTTCTAAATGTTTCCTGATATTAAATCAACGAGTCCTTCTAAGAATGCTGTCAACTAGATACTGTTCTCCTCACAGTAGATAGAGATAAGGAACTGGGGCACAGAGAAGTGAGAGCGCCTGCAGGTGCGTGGTTCGACCCCAGGCAATCTTACCCGGAGCGCACTATCTTAAGGAGTACCCAGGTAGGGGACCCGACTTCTCAAGAGCTGCTGTTTACCGATGTGCAGTTAAAAGCAGGACTCTGACGCCAAGACAGGGAAGAGCTGGAGTTGGGGGCCTTGTCACCACCCGCCGCGACTGGCTGCGCAGCCGCTGCGGTCCGGCGGTTGCGGCGGCGAAGCGAGCGCGCCAGGCGAGACCCTGCAGAGGCCGCCACGGGCGCGGTGGCCCGGGGACCCGCGGGGCTGCGTCTGGTTCGTTGCTTCCTGCTGTTGAGCAGTCTGCGGGGGCCGGGACGCTGTTAGTCCCCAGGGTTAGGAGGAAAGCCAGGGGAGATGTGGGCGGTCCCGGGAGGAGGGGTAGCGAGGCGGTGGGTGCACAAAGCACGGAAGCCCAGGAAACTGTGGGGCGGGGAGAGGAAATTAGATGGCGTCTCGGAGGCGGGGGAGGGGTGGGAGGGAGTAAAAATCGGAAGATGGGCTTGGGACCAAAGAGAAGCGGGCTAGGGGGAATGGAAGGGACCTCCGAGTGGGCAAAGGGACACGGATCCAGGCCACAAGGCCACGGGAGAAACAGCACGTGCCAAGGGGCCAGGGCGGAGATGCCCGGCGCTGTGGGGTGGGCAGGAGCCAGGCCGGCGGGCATCCCGTCCTGACCGCGGGAAGAGGCCCGGGCCCAGCCAGGCGCCAGGGCTTCCGCTCCAGCCTGGGGACGTGATTGGGTGACGCGAACTCTGGTGAGAGGGGCGACTGCGTGAGGGAGCCGCAGAGGATGCGGAGGGCTCCTAGCCTTTCCCGCTCCCGCGCCCTTCCCTCTCCACCACGTCTCCGCGGGGCTTTGAACGTGGAGACCAACGCAGAAGACTTCCTGCGGCATTAGGGGTTGGAAGAAGAGGGCCGAGTGCGCGTGAGGGTGCCAGGCCCTGGGAGTGTGCCTGCGTCCTTTCACCTGCGCAGCCGGGCCTCTCTCCGGGAGCCACCTCCAGACCAAGCCTCTGCCGCGCGGCGGCTCCTGGTGACGTCGGGGGCTGCACTTAGGGTCGCTTGCCTTACCCTTTCCATAGCAGTCCTTGATTGATACGGGACATCACTTACTAATCTTTTTAGTAAAACTAGTTAAGTTTTTTTCTCTCCTTTCTCTAGGAAAAGCCCTATCCCTCAAATCCCAATAATTACCCCCAAACTGGTGACTCAGATTCTCTGGCTATTGATAAGTGTCATCGGCCCATTGATGGCAGAAATGGTGTTAGGCCAGACAGGGCCCCTGGAGTATGAGAGGGGAGGGGACTTTAGGCCAAAGGTCTTTTTCACTCTTTAAGAGATATATTAACCAAGACTGTTTCCCTTTACTCGCTTAATAGGCAAACCAACAATAGAAATTAATACATATATGATTTAAATAATGAGTTTGTATCTTCTTTTCCTTGTCTAGGGACTGAGGCTACACTTTAGCAGGAAACCCAAGACCACACCCTGACTAAGGCAGAAAGGGAAAGAGCTCAGTGAAACCCCAGTAGGCAGGGACAACAACCCTTCTCAGCAGGAAGCAGATACAGAAGAAGAGACCTCCCATCCCTCAACATCCATACTACTAATAAGGGAGTTCATGGCTCTTAGAAAAGAGATAGGCAGAAAAGTTAGTTAGGGGGTTTCAAGTCTGCCTGCAAAGACACTGAGGTCATCCTGTTCTAGAAGGGGTTGTCCTAATCCACCCATAATTAAGCAAGCCAGAAGGCATTTTTAGGCTAAAAGTAACTTCCACAAAGAAACCAGTAAGCAGAGAATTAGGTACCAATTTAAGCCAGTCACTCTCACTTGCACAATGAAGACCCAATGACCTTCAGTTCACCTGAGCCTCATTATACCATCATTATAATATGATGCAAATGCCCAGAAGTTTGTTAACATCGTTATATAACAGACTGAATTCTGGAAACGAGCATGCACAGAAAGCAAATGATGAATCACTGAGTCCTGTCAATCTTAATTGTCAATCAATGATGCCCACCCCCCTAAGAAAAGTAATCAGCCATGACAAATAGGGAATAAAAAACCCCAAAGGCTTTGTTACCAGGCCTCTGAGCCACGCTTCTTCCCTTGCTCAGGTCTGCTTCCACGTCTGGAAGTGTACTTTCCCTTCTATAGAGCTTTCCTGCTATATTTTGGTGTCTTGCTCAATTCTTTGTTTGAGACATCAAGAACCTGGACAATGGGCCGAGAGAGAATCCCCATTCTCCAGTAACAGGATGGCTGCCTCAAAGACCCAGCTCCCCTCCTGAAGCCCCCTCCCCACGGTAGGGTGCTGGGTTTTCTCGCTCATGCGTGAGCTTGCTTTCTGTTTTTGATAATTATCTTCTATGTCAGGAGATAGTGGTTTTCCATTTACAGTGGCAAAGTTTCCTTTTAAAATAATTTTCCTTGAATACAAAACATGAATCAGCTTAAAAGAGTAAGCCAATAGTACAGTGGTACAAAGAGAAGCCAAAACCTGCTGGTGGTTCTCAAATAACTGAAGTTTGGGGAAAGTTGTGTTAAGTTACAATGCTTCCATTCTGTAAAACTAAATTTACTGGAGACTTATAAATAACTTTACTGAGATGTAATTCACCCATTTAGTGGTTTTTAGCATATTTATGGAGTCATGCAATCATCACCACAATCGATTTTATAACATTTCATCATCCCCAAAAGAAACACTAACCATTCCTCCCTCTAACTACCACTCCCCCAACCCCTGCCTCAGGCAACTACCAATTTACTTTCTGTCTCTATAGGTTTTTCTATTCTGGACGTTTCATATAAATTGAATCACGCAATATATAATCTTTTCTGACTGCCATCTTTCACTTGGCATAATATTTTCAAGGTTCATCCATATGGTAGTATATATCAGTTCTTCATTTTGTATTAATGAATAATATTGTATTGTGTGTATATACCATATTTTATTAATCCATTAATCAGCTGATGGACATTTGGATTGTTTCCAATTTTTTTTTGGCTCTTATGAAAAGTGCTGCTATGAACCTTCATATAGAAATTTTTGTTTGGACGTACGTTTTCATTTGTTTCGTGTGTATCCTGGGTGAGACAGGGATGGTGATCTCCCAGCCTTTGCAGGGAGCTGTTCACTCTTGGACTCTTTAACAGAGCACAACAGAGGTGACTAGAAGTCCCTGGAAGAGGCCAGCATCCATCTCCTTGGGACTAGCCCAATCCCCTGGTGCCATCTGAGTTCTCCAGAGCCAGGAATCATAGGGTCCCCAGGCAGAACCCCTCCCTCAACATATCCCAGACTTAGAATTGGGGCAGTGGGCAGCTCAGAGCATATGGCAAATAGAAGACATGAAAAATAGAGGTGAAGAGTGGGAGGTGAGTCCTCAGAAAAAAGTGTCTAACCTTTCTGAAAGCAGAGTTTCATGGTTGCAGGGTTCAAAATGGAGGTCTGCTTAGAGTTCAAATTACCACTAATAATAATCATAGTGTCTGCTGTATGGGTAATACCTTAGTGTTTTAAAAGCTCTCCTTCCATCCTCGACCTCATTTGATTCTCACAATAGCATCATTATTAAATTCCCTTTCCATCATTTAATATATGACGAGCACTGTGCTAAGAAATATGCATTATCTCCTTTAATTCTCTCACCAAACCTATGAGGTTGGTCGTTTCATGGATGAGAAAACTGAAGCTTGGCAAGTTTAATTAAGTTTCCCAGGGTCACAGAGCTAGTCAGAGCAGGGATTCAAATGCTGAGGTGGGCAGAAGGCAGACTCCTGTACCCCCGCCAGTCTTTGATCCCTCCAATGCCCGGTAGTCCCTGTGTACAAGGCCCTGCTGCAGGTGAGAGCCCGGCCTGGTCCAGGAAGGCGGAGCCCACCAAAGGCCTATTTAAAGAGGGAGGCAGGGTGACAGAGGGGATAGATGTTGGCTGGTGAGAAACGACGGGACTTTCACTGAGCCCGATGGAGGACTTGGAAGACAGGGCCTGGAGGGTGGGAAAGAACAGGGCTTCAGACAGAGCGGCCCAGTCTGGCTCTGCTGCTGCCCCGCTGTGACCTTGGACACATTACCTAAGCTCTTCAAGTTTTTTTCTTCCACATCCGTGAAATGGCGACTCTCCCAGGTTGCTGTGAGGATTAAAGACTGTATGAAAAACGCCTGCCAGCGTCGGGGGATCGAAGGGAAATTCTTTCTTTTCCCACTGGAGGGCGCCCCCCACTTTCTTGGTCTGTCACAGGAACGTTTTACAGATTTCCGCAACCGTGGGATGCCAGGGCTGGGGGCCTCCGATGCTTCTTATTCTGTGGGATCAAGCACAGGCACGGAGCTGAAGGGCCTGCAGAAATCTACCTCAGAGGTTGTCCAAATTTAGGAAAATATATGGGCTCTCTGTTTTTCTAAGAAAATCTTGAGTGTAACATGATGCTAATCCCCACTTTACATACATAGAAAGTGCCCTTAAACAGAAGAGGCATCCACATTGGACCTCCCTTTGCTCCGTGTGTTGAGGACGTCACCTGGGCAAGGCTCTCAGACATCCCTCGGGACCCTTGAGCTCTCTGGAACCCAGATAAAAAACCACCCATCTAGTAGTTATCTACTTCCCAGCTGAGAAATAGAGTGGGCAAGCATGGAACAGGACTATACAAGGTCTCCTGACTGAGCCTTCTGCCTGCACAGCCCCCAGCTCTCCTTCATGGGTCCCAGTAGATGGTGGGCTGCTTCATGCACCACACCTCTCTACACTAAGGATAGCCCGACAGGTGACATTTGAACTTTGACCTAAATGACACCAGAAAGCAGCCAGGGGAACATCTGGAGGAAGAGTCCCCAAGGCAGAGAAAATTACAAATACGATTGCCTTTGTGAGATTGCAGGGCTCCTTAGGAGAACAGACAGAATTGTCTGTGGTGGGAGATGACCTTGGATCAGGACTACTTAAGGCTTGCAGACTATAGACAGGTTTTGGGTTTCATTCAAAGTACAGTGGGAAATCACTGGGGGATTTTAAAAGAAGAGAATTGGACAATATGATAAACATTTTACAAAGATACAGTAACGGTGCTGGAAAATGGATTATTAAACAGACAAGAGTAAAAACAGGTAGACCTGTTTAGGGCTGTTGAATCCAGTTCGGATCTGGTGGTACCTTGGGCTAAGATCATGGCAGCATCACTGGGAAGCTCCTAGCTGGGCTCTATCCAGAGGCAGCCGGAACCTCAGAGGTGCTCCAACCCCTCACCCCTTTCAAAGAAACTGGTCTCCATCCCTGTCACTGTGGCAGCCAGGCCTCCTTAGCTTGGATTGGTTGCTGGACCACATTGTTGGTCTTATGACTGATTCAGGATAGGGATTGGTTGCCATGGTTCTAGCAAGTATGCAAACAAGGAGCTGCCATTCTCCTCCAGGCTCAGGGGACCAAACAGGTCTAATGGAAAACACTGTGAAGGAGACAGGACTAGAAATGAGGCCCAGGGAAGAGCCTGAAGAAATGTACTTCAGAGGTCTTCCAACTTTTAGAAGTGCTCGAGTCACTCATCTCATGGCTTATTCTATTCAGTTCAAGACTGCCGTGGAGGCTTGTTTCGAATTTGGTGGGGGTGGGGGCTGCACAAGGCGTGGAGTAGGAAGTGGCAACCCTCAGTGCATTCATTGAAAACCCCTTGTTCCTCCCCATTTCAGGATATTTTTGAGCCTTTTCCTACTCTGAGTCACAACCGTGTGGCTGATGAAGGACTCTAGGGAGCCTCTTATCCTTCACACTTTCCCTTGTGCTCTCAAGAAGGACAATTTCAGGCTGACCCAAATCTGGATTATTAAAGCTGGTTTTCAAGCAGATTCTTTCTACAGATTTTTCTGGAAGCAGAATGGGTGGAGTTTGGACCTGACCAGAATCTCTGAGATGAGATGGGAAGTTTGGGGGGTGGGGGTATGAAGAACTAGCCCCCGATTGTGATACAGGACAGAGCAAATTTCCCCAAGTGGCAGAGAGACCAAGCCCAGCTCCAAGAGAAGAAGAGGGCCCTTTGGCGGAGAGTGAAGAAAGAATTCAGCACACACGCCAAAGTTGGAGTCAAAAGGAACATTCATTAGAAAGTGGGTAACACTCCACAAACAGAATGTGGTCTCTTCTCAGAGGCAGAGGCAATAGAGATAAGGAAAGAGAGAGACAGAGTGAAGGCACTGAGAGGGACCCTGAGTGTTCAGGGAATTCCGTTATATGTCATTCTTTAGTTCCTATTTCCTCTGATATGGACATACAGTGAGGAGGGGAAGAGTGTGTAGCCTGGAAAGGTAAGAACTTGTAGAGTGAAAGGCCGGCTGGCCGTCCCAGCCTTAAATCCATAGGTTCCCATGGTTTTAGCCAGAGAGAGTGGCACTGCTGGTTCTTGTTTCCTCTTCACAGGTGTGGAGAATGGGTGGTTAGCGATCCCAGCAGAAATTTTCCTCTGTTCTGAAGGAGTCCTCCTGGCCTGGCCGCAGGGTGTATCAGCACATTGCAGTCTTTGAATGTGGCATGATTAACATTTTAATTCTCTTGCCTCCTCCCTCCATAATTGGGCTGAAGGCCTGGCTTCAGAACCCTTCCTCCTCCCACAGATCATTTGAAAGTGGGTGAAAGGCAAGGTGGAATCAAAGCTGGAATAACAGCCATTCCACCCACAGCTTTCAAATGTGTCTCCTCGGCCTTCCTTCTGTTTGTAGAAGGAAATCCTTCCCTTCAGATCCCATGTCAAGCAGGCCTAGGCCTTTGCTCTGCCTTCTGATGTTCACAGTGCTCTCCAGACATTAGGGTCTCCTACGGAGCAGTCATGCCAGCCCCGACCCCCAGGAAGCACACCGAGAATTCTACAACCAAAGACTCTCACATTTAATATTTGGATGCCTACGGCCAATTTACCCCTGGGAAAGTGGAGACCAGCTACCATTGCTCATCCTTCCAAACGCCACATGTCCAATGTCTCAAGCTTTCTATTTCTCAAAGCACCTTCATAATTAGTTCATTGGATCCTCGCAAATGAGAGCACATGGGAAAGTATCCAGACCACGACCTTAGTCCATTTGGGCTGCTATAACAGAATACCATAGACTGGATGGCTTATAAACAACGGAAATTTCTCACAGTTCTAGAAGCTGGAAGCCCAGATCAAGGCACTGGCAGATTTAATGTCTAGTGAGGGCCTGCTTCCCGGTTCATAGAAAGTGCCTTCTTACTGTGCCCTCACATGGTAGGAGGGAAGCAGGATCTCTCTGGGGTCTCCATTATAAGGGCACTAATCTCATTCATGAGGACTTAGAGACGCTCCTCTGGTAATATAGGCTTAGCCGTGCTGCCAGTGCAGGTCATTTCCCCTGCATCTTTGTGTCTAAGGACGTAGCTAAATGTAACACTCGACTCATCATATCAATTTATATAGTACCTAGTTCTGATTAACTAGGTTGACCCTGACCTCTGCCCTAATTCTTTCCCATATCATAGATTCACTGTGCCTGGACACTACAATCCATGGTTCCTGCCTCAAGGCAATGAGAACTAGTCAGGAAAGTAAGTCATACATATAACATAATCATGTACCTGTGTGGCAGACCCCACACATGTGCCCTGCCTCATCCCCTAGCCCAAATCTGAGCTCACCTGAAGCTGCAGGAGGCAAGTGTCTGTCCTTGTTGGCATTTCCCTGCCTCAAGCTCTGGGCTCTCTGATTCTCATACTATGGGTTTTCTGGGATACCAGAGGAACTCACCTACCTGGCTCAAGACAGCCCAGAGTGTCTGGATTTAACACCTCCAGAGGCAACCATCAACCAGTTAAGGGTTGAGTTTGGTAAATAAATATTGCAGCATATCATTCCCTGGGTAGGGTATGTCTGAGATAAGTTTACACAGATCCTCAGGAGTCCCCAGTAGGGTTCATTCCTAGCTGCCCACTGTAATAGTTAGTTAGCTTTATGTGATCATTTGACTGGGCTAAGGGATGCCAGATAGCTGGTGAAACATGGTTCCTGAGAATATCTGTGAGGGTGTCTCTGGAAGAGATTAGCATTTGAATTAATAAGCTAAGCTGTTGGGCATCATCCAACCCATTGAGGGCCCAAATAGAACAAAAAGGGAGAATTTGCTTTCTACTTGAGCTGCCCCTGGTTCTCGGGATTTTGAACTCAGATCAGGACTTACAGCATCAGCTACCACTGTTGAAAAACATTGGTAGAGGGCAAGAATGGAAAAGATAGACCTGTTGGGAATATTGTTTTGGTCTGGGGGACACTGGTGGCTTGGACTGGGCTATCGCAGTGCAGCTGAGCACTTCCAGCTGGCCATGTACTCTACCAGTTGCAGCCTGAACCTCAGGGGGAATCCAGACCCTCATACTCTCCAAGGAAACAGCCTCCAACTCCTGTCACCATGGCAACTGTGCTTCATCTATCTGGATTGGTCCATGGATTGACATCATCAGTACTAAGTGACTGATCCCCATAATGCGAACTGGTTTCCATGGTGTTAAAGTATGCAAATAAGAATCTGACATTCTTCTCCAGGTCAGGGTCCTCAACCAGCTCTAAACCTAAAAGAAAATCATGGGAGGGAGAGAAGATCTGATGTGGAGCCAAGAAGAGACCAGTTGTTAGGCAGTTGCTGAGTCACTATGCTTCAGGACTTGCCCAAATCAAGACTGCTGTGAGAGCCTGCGCTTTATTAGAGGAGGAGGAGTTTTCATTGTAGAGAGGAAGTCCTCTAGTGCATTAACACACAAATTCCAAATCACATGTTTCCTCTCATTTTAGAACTTCCTTAAACTGTTTCTTTCTCTCAGCAGAACTTTGAGGTATCCTGCATCTCCCAACTCTGCATTGCCATTCGGAGGGACAATTCTAGACAAACTGGCTCTGGATTTTTAAAGTGAATTTTCTTGAAACCCTTTCTGTAGGCTTGTTTGGTGTCAGGCCTGGTGGGCTCCATCCAGAACCATTGAGGTAAATTATGCAGGACCAGAACAAAGGGGACTCCTGGGGTGGGGGTGCAGGATAGATCCTCGGTGCAGATTGAGGCCTGGTTTCTGAACTCTCTCTCTTTCCAGACATCATTCATAATGTGAATGCAATGCAGGGTAAGACCACAACTGGATTGCAACCTTTTCTCAGCCACTCCCTTCCCTCCAGTCACCACACTTCATGGGAGTCTTTTTCTCCTTGGGAAAGAAACTTTCTTTGAACTCCAAGTCCAATAGGCCTGAGACCCTGCTTGGTCTTCTGATAATATTACTTTCAGCATTAAGTACCCCTCCAATGGATAGCAAGGAGAAGCACAGCATCAATGCACATGTAATTTATCACTTTGATAGCTGTTTTCCTGGTAGTGGAATCTCTGAAGAAGAGGAGAGAGAAGCATACCTGCCATGCTCAACCCATCCATTGTGTCCCTTCTTCCTGTACCACTATCCTTCTCATTTGCTCCTAGGCCTCAAACTATTTCTGTAAATAATTTTTAAATGTTATGTGTACATAAATCGATGATAATCAGGTAAAACTCCAGTTCCTGGCATGACAAAATATCTCGTGTCAGATCCTCCTGCTAACAAAGGCAAAATATAAATAACTGCATGAAAACATTCAAGCCAAGCAAAAGCAAGAAAAATTAGAAGGCATGTAAATCTTGAAAAAAAAAAAAAAAGGGAAGCCTACTGGGTAAGTTCCACATTTAACAGGACTTTCCCTAAGGACACTTCACCATTTCCTGTAGCATGCAGAGAAACAGCTCAGGCAGGAAGTAGCTGTCTGACCAGCTGAGGAAGCAGAGGTTGGAGTATAGAAACACCAGAGCAGCTGGAAATCAAGGCAGAAAACTAGGAAATAAGTGAGTTACAGAGGGGAACCCAAAACCTACCTACAAATTCTCCTCAAATTCTTAACTACTTTCTAAATGGCATGTGTGCAGGGTGATATTTCAAGAAACCTAGTGGAAAAGTTAAATATCTTAACAGGGATTTTAGAAGCTGTCATAGTGTTAGGGAGACCAAGTTTTGGATTCATGACCTATAAAATTAGAGGGTTTTGGTAAACATCTTGGAGTTTTCATTGAAATCATAAAAGGACCATACCCTAGGTATACTGTAAATGCAAAGTCGCAGGACTAAGGGATACAGACTAAGGTTAACACAGAACTGAAATATTCATGCCCTAACCAGGCTTCAAGTTCTTCCGTTAAAAATGTAATTGCCTGCTAGAACTAAGTCAACACTCTTTAAAGGAAGATATATAATTCATAGTCTCTACCATGCATCAACTCAAAATAGCCAGTATATAAGAAAAAATTAGTTGTCAAAGAAGCAGGAAAAGGTAACCATAATCAAGATAAAATTGTCAATAGATGTAGACCTACAGGTAAGCCAGATATTAGCAGAAATGGAATTAGAAATGATTATTATAAATATGTTAAAATAATTTACAAAAAAGATAAACAACTGGGGAACCTCAGCAGAAAAATAGAAACTATAAAAAAGAACAAAGCACAAATTCTGTAAATAAAAAAAATAATATCTGTGATGAAAAATTCATTGAATAAATTTAATATAGCAGATTAGATGTAGAAGAAAGGATCAAGCAGATAGAAATTATTCAAACAAAAGCACTGAGTGAAAAATATTAAAACAAATACAGAACACAGAACCTAAGACCCGCAGGATAATAGCAAGTAGTTACATAAACTAACGTACATGTAACTGGAGTCTCAGAAGGAGAGGAGAGACACAAAGGGGCGGGGGTGAAAGTGTTTGAAGAGATAATAACTAAAAATTTCCCAATATTGATGATACACATTAATCCACAGGTAAAGCAGCTCAGCAAACCCATGCAGGATCAACACAAAAATGTTGCATATTGGCACATCATAATCAAGTTGCTGAAAACCAAAATGAAAAGGAAAATATTTAAAGCAGACAGAGAAAAAAAAGACATACTTTTTTTAGAGGGACAATGCTAAAAATGAAGTCTGTCTTTTAGACCATAGAAGCCAGAAAACAATAGAACAATATGTTTAAATGCTGAAAGAAAACAGGTAAACCCGAAATTCTATACATAGTGGAAACATCTTCTTAAAATGAAGGAGAAATGGAGACATTTTTAAACAAACAAAAGATATGAGAGGTCATTGTCAGCAGACCTGCACAATGCCAAAAGAAGCTCTTCAGACTGAAAGAAAATGATCCCAGGTAGAAACTGGAATCTGAAGGACAGAACTAAGAACATACACTAGCAGTGGTAAATATATAAGACTGTTTTTCCTTAATGTCTTTAAAAGTCTGCTGACTTATGAGGGCAAAAATAAGTTTTAAAAGTATTGTGGTTTACAAACTATATAGAAATATATAACAATAATACATAATGAGAAAAGTGAATGAATTATATTGTTGTAGGGTTTACACACTTTAAGTGATGTGGCACAATATTAACTTAAAGCAGTTGTGATAAATTAGGGATGCTTACTGTAATTTTTAAAGCAACATCTTAAAAATAATACAAAGGGTATAAAATAAAATTGAATACTAAATTACTTGATTATCCCAAAAGTAAGAAGAGGAGAAACACAGGAAGAGAAAATAGATAAGACAAATAGAAAACAAATAAAATGAAAGAATTAATCCCAAACATATCAATAATTGCATTAAATATAAAAAACTAAATAATCCAATTAAAAGGCAGAGAGTGCCTGTCTGGATTTAAAACAAAACAAAACAAAACAAAACAGAATCAAACCATATCTTGTTTACAAGAGATATACTTTAAATATAATGATAGGGATTACTTGAAAGTAAAATAATGAAAACAGATATGCCATGAAAATGCTAACAGAAGGCTGTTGTGGCCATCTGAATATCAGAAAAAGTAGGCTTAAGATAAGCAGGATTATTAGAGATACAGAGGGATACTTTATAATGATAAAGGATCAATTCTTCCAGAGGGCATAACAATCCCAAACATGGATGTATCAAATAACAGTTTCAAAAACATAAAGGAAAACTAATAAAACCTAAAGGAAATGCAGACAATTCCATAATATATTTGGTTATGATGGATAGATCAAGCAGACAAAAATCACAACAGATATAAAAACATTAAACATTAATCAATATGACTTACTTGACATTTGTAGAGCATTAAAACTAAGATTTGCAGAATACGTATTCTTTTCTCACATACATGAAACGTTCAACAAGATAGAGTATATGCTGAACACAAAATGAAATTAATAAAGTCAAAATAAAGTTATACAAAGTATGTTCTCAGACCACATTGAAATTAAAATATAAATAAATAACAAAAAACTTTAAAACCCCCAATAGCAACATCCATCTAAATAATCCATGGACCTAACTAGTCAGAAGAAAAATTAGAAAATATTAACCATTTGATAAATAAAATACAAAAAGGTAATGCTTTGATGGAAATGTATAGTGTTTTACATGTTTTATTAAAAGAAGTGAAATATTTAAATCAATGATCTGAGCTACCAATACAAGAAGCCAGAAAAAGAAATGAAATCCAAAGGAAAAATAATAAAGAATTGAAATCAATAAAATAGGCAAACAATAGAGAAAAAGCTATAAAACCAGAAGTCAATTGTTTAAAAAGATCAATAAAATTTATAAAATCTCTGGCTACACTGATAAAGGCAAAACGAGGAAAAATATAAATTAATATAATGAAATTAAAAAGTGAAAATGCTTCAAATTCTATAGCTATTAAATAAATAATAAAGAATAATAAAGAAAGAAATATTATGAATACATTATGCTAACAAATGTGATAACTTAAATGTTATGAAAAAAATTCTTGAAAAATTCGAGTTTCCAAAACAGATATAAAATAGAGTATCTGAATAGTCAAAGAACTTGAAATTGTAATAAAACTTTCTCACAAAAAAACTGTAGACCTAAACACTTAAAGAAGAAGTAATATCAACATGAACAAACTCAGAGCATAACAAAAGAGGCAATGCTTTTTGACTGATTTTATGAAGCTAGCATAACCAAACTTTTGGAAGAAAACACAGGAGAAAATATTTTTAAGTTTGGGGTAGACAAACATTTCTAAGAACAGAGCATTAACCATAAAAGATATAATTAATAAATTGGATTTCCTCAAAATTAAATATTTTGCTCTTGAAGAGATGCTATTAAGGAACTTAAAATGAAAAGTTCAGACTTGGAGAAAATATTCACAAACCATTTATCTGATAAAGAAGTCCTATCCAGAATTACGTAAATTGGGGAATGGTAAATATTTTTCATCGCTGTATTTGTTTCCAATTTCTGCTGTAACAAATCACCTCAAACCTAGTGTGTAAAAACAACAGAAATTATTATCTTAACAGTTCCAGAAGTCAGAAATCTAAAATCTAGATATCGGTGGGACTGCGTTTCTTCAAGAGTCTTACAAGGAGAATCCATTTCCTTGGCTTTCTAGCTTCTATAGGCTTTTTGCATTCCTTGGCTTGGGGTCCCTTCCTTGCATGACTCCAGCCTCTTGTTTCCAATGTCACATCTCCCACTGCTGACTCTAACACTCTGCTTCTCCCTTATAAAGACTCTCGTGACTCTATTGGACACACCCAGAAAATCCACAACACCCTCCTCTCCTTATCTGAGGTTAATCACCACCTTCTAGGGTTAATCACACCTACAAAGCCCCTTTTACCGTGTAAAGTAACGTTCACAGGCTCTAGGGATTCAGGCATGGACATCTTTATGGGCCATCATCATAGTATCGTGGTTATGTAGTAAAACTATCATTAATTCTAAGAGATGAGTATTGAATTATTTAGAATGAAAACGTCATGATGTCTGTAAATGACTTTTAAATATTTCATCAAGAGAAAGAAGCAATTGTGACAAAATCTTAGTTGTTAGTCTGGATGGTAGGTACATGTGTGTTCATTAGATTCTTCTCTTTTTTAATATTTGGAAATTTTCATAATAAAAATTTTAAGCTTAATAAACAAAATATCGAAATGCCAGTCTAGGGTTTAGAAAGCTTACGTACTAACCTAAAAATTTTTTAAAGCCAATAGCACCTGGTCTTCCTACGTGGTCTCCCATCCAAGTACTAACCAGGCCTGGCACCAGTAGCTTGCGAGACCAGAGGAGACCGTGGTGTTCAGGGCAGGAGGAGTTCTCAATAACCTACAATGAAATAGGAGTGGAAACACAGGTCAGTTAGTTCATCAGCTAGTTAGTGCAATAACTCTATCAAAAGAGTACAGTGGTTTGAACCAGAGTGATGGCAATGATGTGCAATATATTTTGCAGGTCAAATCCATGTATGCTGAAGGTCTTTTTTAGGAGGATGAGGGTAAAGTGAGCATCAAAGATAAGAAAAATAGACTAAATACATAGAGTGCCTAATGTTCAGTCATTGTTCACATTTAGTCCTCACAATAAATTTATGAGGTAGGTACAGTTTGCACCTATATCTTACATGTAATCTGTTGCTCCAAACTAGGAGTAGAGGCGGTAGTCCTTGGGACCTGGTTTACATAAAAAGTGGGCACCTGGGCATGGGGTGGTGTGGGGACCGTAAAGGAAAGAAAGAGTTGGATAGGCATCTTCGGGGGCAGGACCACCTGCGATTTGGTGCAGCTGCCAAGGGAGGGGTGTGCAGATCTAGCTTCGTTGACGGGTGGAAAGCAACAGCCCCACCTAGCCCCTCCGGCTGCGGTCTCTCTACCTTCTCTGAGACCGGCGGGGAGCGAGCGCGCAGAGCCCGTGAGGATACGGCGCCCGCTGGGGCTTGGGGTCTCCGGGGGTCTCCGTCTGCTCCTCTGCTTCCTGCTGCTGAATGGAGCCACCCAGGGGGCCGCAACATTAATGGCCACGGCCAGGAGGAAACCCAGGGTGGGGATCCCGGGCAAGGCCAGAGAACGATCCTGAAAGGAGTGGGTTGGGGGACCTCAATCGAGGTCAGGAATTTAGGAGGAAAAGAACTTTTGGGGGCGGGGGGCGGTGAAAGAGATAAATGTAGAGAGTGTTTCGTAGAAGAGACGCAGGTTTGGGGTGGGTTTCCCCATATGGGAATGGATCTAAGAGAAAACTTGGGATTCGGGAAGAGAAAGGAAAAACAAATGGGTAGAGGGAAGTAAGAGCTGCCTATGCGATCACAGGAGGGGCAAACCGGGAAAAAGATGCCCGGAGCTGAGAGATAGTTAGGGGACCAGGACCTATGGACAGTAGGAGAAGGGACCGCGCGGGTTTCGGGGTCCTGGCTCCGGAGGGAAGGCTGGGCCGAGAGACAAGTTAGGTGTTTGCAATCCGGTTTCCGATAAGGAGAAGATTAAGCGGGAGTAAAAGAGTTTGGAGGGGGAGAGTCCATCCTTCTTCCTCTCAGCAGCTCTGCGCCAGCTCGACCAGCGCACTGAAGTCTGAGAAGCCAGAGACCAACTGCGCAAACTCGAGAATTCCACGCAGGGAGCGTGGGGAAGACAGCGCAAATTCCTGGTCTGATACTAACTCTCCCATCCGGATTCTTAGGTTTAAAGGCCAATGCTGAGGACTCGCAAAGAACTGTGGGAAGAAGCCTGGTGGCAGATTATAGGAGGAGTGGGGTGGGAGGTGGGGAGGCAGGTCAGGCCTTGTGGGAATGCCTCGCCTTCTGCACCGCCCCTAGCTGCCTCCATGCCTGGCTTCCGCCACCTGTCAGCACCACGGACAGCGCCAGGCGCCCTCTGGGTCTGAGCGAGGAAGTCCAAGTCACTTTCCCTATCAGACCTTTGAGTTCTGCCTCAGACAAGGATCTTCCCTTCCAGAGGTTGTTTCCTTCTCAGTAGGATGCTGGAGGTTCTGTTCCTTCTTAAAGCCAGGAAACTGATATTCGGATCCATTTGATTGGGGAAGAGAATTATTATTTTTTATTTATTTTTTATTCCAATAATTTAATAGAAAATTAAAATAGTAAATGATATGAAAAAGATTAAGAAGATAGCTGAGCTGGCTCAGGCACAGGCCAGCCTAATAGAAATTAAAGAGCTGGGGGAAATGGTGGGGGAAGGAGGAAACAGCAAACTACCCTGCACAATTATGGGAGGCAGCTCAGAATGCAGTGGGTGGGAATTCTCTTTCCTTGAGGTCTGCCCGTAAGGATTCATAGTAATTTTACTATAGAATAAAAAAAACCCAGACTCTCCTCCAATTCTCCAACATCTACTTGGAATAAGGAAGATGTGTATAGCATTAGGGCCTATCCTCTCCCACCTCTGCCCTTCCCCTATGACAGTTGGACAAACTGTGGCTTTCAGGACAAGGATCCAGACACACACAATATACATACCAACACTTTCTCCTATAAGGATTCCAGGCCTCCTACCTATTTCCTCCAGGCTTCAAATCCTTCCCTGAAATGCAGTTCACCTGCTTCTCATGACCCACCGGTTCACCTGATCATGTATCCCCTGTGTATAGCTCTCTGAGTCTCTGCTCACCTCAGCCTCCACAGGCTGTTCTTTGCCTGTAAGCTTGGCTATTAGCTGGAAGTTGGTACCAAGATGAATGAGATGCAGTGGCTGAAGAACAGTGCAGGTGGTGACAGGAAGGAAAAATGAAAAGGAGTGCTCGAAAGGAGGAAGGGATTTGGTAAGGGGCCAGAGACCAGAACCCAGGAATCATAGTAGAAGGAAGATAGTTTTCTTCAACTGTGGTTTGGAAGGTTTCTGGCCAAGCTCCTTGCTGATGCCACTGTTTTGTCCTTAGGTGGTCAGGACCAAGTTGGAGTGGGGCAGTTCTGGCCCTTCCAAGAATCTTCCAGCACTTGCAAATTGTACTCCAGCAGATTGTGCCACAAGGTGAGTATAAGCTGGAGAAGAGAGGCTGTGGCCTGGGCAGAGACAAGGGGAGGGAGGATAGTGAGCGGCTGTTTGATCTGAGGACAGATTTCCTTCCTCAAATGTCTCTACTTGAAACTTTACTGTCATGTTCACCTCATGAAGAAAGAGTGAGACTAGAGTGGGGGTGGAGTTGGATGGGTGGGCGGTTTGCCTTTAAGCACTCTTGGGAAGAGCCCAGCAGAGTAGAGTCTTCTAGAAGCCCCTGAAAGAGGCCAGCATTTAACTCCTTTGGACTAATGCCAGCCCCTGGCCCTATCTGAGTCTTTGCAGCGCCACAAATCATTAAGTTCTCAGCCAGGAAAACACACACCCACTCCTGTGTCTGAGTAGGAAGCAGATCAAGTTGTATGACAAATAGAGGGGAAGAATGAACGGGAGTGGAAGGTTCCTTGGAGAGATGGCTGACCCTTCCTTAAAGCAGAGTTTCATGAAGAGGGGAAGGGTTGTATAAAAGGCCTGTCTTGAATTCATATTACTGCTACTGCTACTGGTGTCTAATATGTGTATAATACTTTAGTAGTGTTTGTCAAAGTGCATCCTAGGACCAGCAACATCAGCACCATTGAGGAACTTGTTTGAAGTGCTCATTCTTGAGCTTCACCCCAGACCTAAGAATCAGAAACTCTACGGGTGGGAAACAGTAATCTGTATCTTAACAAGCAGGAGATTCTGATGCACATTAAAGTTTGGGACTCACTATCTTAGAGTTTTGTAGGCACTCTTCACCTTCCTAATCTTATGTAATAGCATCAAATGAATCAACGAAGAGAATATAATCTTAATCCTAGTTGAATATTTATTACATGAATATTTATTACATTACTGTGCTAAACAACTTTTATACACCATCTCATTTAATCCTCTCCACAAATTATGATCATTTACCTACTTGAGGGAGAGGGGTAGTACAGATCTTACCTTGTCCTTGGAGTGGGCCAGAGAGTCCCAGATGTCAATTCACTGCATCCTTTCACCCTGCAGATTTGTTCTGGAAGGATGACATCCCCAGGATATGATGCCCCAGAAGACGGGGCACATCAGCAGACTCCGCTCCCCAAGATCCCTATCTAAGTGGCGGGATGGCACCCTTTCCCACCAAAACCACTGGGATGAGGTGCAAGCGGCCTATGGTCAGTCCGTGCTGTTTGGTAGACAGAGCAGGGAGGGAACAGGTATTAAAACTGCAAGTAAGATACCAAGAACACATTGAGAATGGTTCAGAGATCCTGTCTGGAATATGCAGGAAACAACACCATGAGCCATTAGTGATATCTACAAAGGGAGAGGAAGTTGGTTACTAGCAAGCGTAGCTTCCATTTGTTATTCCTGTCTCGTCTAGGGGCAAGCAAGAGGAGAAACTTCGACTCCTATTCCCCAAGGTGAGACTCATGCCTCCTCAAGAATTTTAAATCCCTAACTTTGGGTCTCTTCTCTTTCCCTCTGGGGCCTTGTCACCCATCTCTGCTTTATTCTTAACTCTAGCCTTCCCTCTTCACAGAGCTCAATGGTCAAGGTGAACAGGAAACTCCTTTACCTCCAAAAGTGGTTTCGAAGGCCCTGAAACAACAGATGGCCAAGCCTGTTGTGGTGCGGGGCTCACTTTTTCTAGGGAGGTTGGAATCCCCAAGGAATTGTTTAAATGAGGGGGACAGGTATGACATAGGGAATAAGTAATGAGCAGTGAATGAATAAACTGAAGAAAAGATCTTACCTTTCCCAATCAAAGGGCACCTCCACTTTCCTTTTCTTTCTCACAGACTGACTGTGGGTGTACATATGAAAGGTTGGTAGGGCAGGTGATGGTAACCTCAAAGGATCATACATAAGCATTGAAAACTGAAGTTTTCAAAATTAAATAAAAGGTCCTCCTTTTTCAATGTACTCTCTTGTTTATAGGAATTGATATCAACCATGGATAAATGGGAGAGGTAGCCCAGAGGTCTTCACATTCAGAACACACACACACACACACACACACACACACACACACACACACCACTTGCCCTACTCTATGGCCTGGGCAAGTCACCTAGGTAAAGCTCTGAGCTATTTCCTTGAGATGCATGAACTTTTCAGAAACCAGATTGAAAACACCCATCTGGCACTCCCATCTGTCTTTCTAGATGAAACATTGGGGCCCAGGCTGGTCAAGGGACTTACTCAAGGATGCGTAGTAGGTTCATGGCAGAAGCAAGACTAGGCCCAGGTCTCCTCTCCTGATTCCCATTCCTTTCCCATGCACAGCCCCTGCCCTTCCTCTCAGGGACCACAGTGCAGGTTGGGCTATTCTAAACATCAGGCTCCTACTCATTGACAAAGTTTTTTTGTTTTTGTTTGTTTTTTTGTTTGTTTTGTTTGTTTGTTTTTTATGAAGACCGAAATTACAAGAAGGTGGGAGCCAGAGGAAGTTATAAAGAAAGGGCCTGCCAGGCAGACAGCACTGAAATGACAAGTGCTCTGAGACAAGAATACCGTGGCATGTTAGAGGAACAGAGGAAAATGTCAGTGGTAGAAGATTCGGTTGGAGAAGCACACCCAGGACTAACCATACAGGACCTCATAGATCATGGCAAAAACTTTGGACTTTAAGATAGTGGTAAGTTAACTGGGAAGCTTTAAAGAAGGAGATTTTATAATGCGGTATATGATTTTAAAAGGCCACTCTAGTGATGTTGGGGAATGGACTGTGAAAAGAGCAAGAGTAAAAACTGAGAGACCTATAAGGAGCTGGTCATCTTGATCCAGGAGGTACCGAGGCGGCCTGGACTAGCTTGGTGGCAGTGGAGCTAGAACCCCGAGCTGGTGTGCACTCCATCCAGAGACAACCTGCACTTCAGGGGGCTTCCAGCCCCTCATGGTCTCCTAGGAAACTAATTCCTTTGGTTCCTACTCCTGTAAGGTGGCATCTGGGCTTCCAAAGCCTGGATTGCTTGCTGGGTCAATACACTCAGAGCTAACTGACAGACCTGTGAGGGATTTGTTGCCATGGTGCGTCTGCAAATGCAAACAAGGTGCTGCCATTCTTCTCTAGCCCTGAGTGAAAGAGAAAATCATGGGAGTGAAGATGAATTACATGTGGGAGCCAAAAGAACAGGCATTCAATTGGTGGGCTGAGTCACTGTGGGCTTACTCAAATCAGGCTGTTATTGAAACATTTGGAGAAGGAGAGTAGGTGAGGGAGGGGCCATCTCCCCACATACTGATTCTAATCCTTTTTTCTCCTTGTTTTAGGGCTTCTTTGAGCCAACCCACACTGTGAGTTGCAACCTTGTCACTGATTGAGACCTTGTTCGTAGCCTCTCAGCCCCAATGCCCTCCCTATTGCCCTCCAGGATGACTTAAATCTGGATCATTAAAATGGACTTTTATGCAAATCTCTGTGGCTTGTCTTGAGACAGGATAAATGGAGGTCAGACCTCGTCTGAACTTCTGAAGTCAGAGAGGGGGGGACCAGACCAGAGAGTGGGGGTGAGGAGAGCTCAACTCTTCAGCTGGTACTGATGGAGGCTGGTCTCTGTCTTATTTTCTTCCCAGTGGCCACTCCTTAAGTGGGGAAAATGAGGTTGGACTACAGCAGCCTTCTCCACCACACCCAGCTATGTTGTGTGATCTAGTTACCCACCCTGCCTTGTTAGACAAGCCTGCACCCTGCTGTTTTATGAGGGTCTCCACCTACAACATTAAACCCCCTGCCAGGGCTCTCCCACTCACCTAGTTCCCAAGAATCAATGAAGAAGTGCTGCCATCAAAGTTTACACACATTAACTATTTTGATGGCTCTGGCCAGGTTGCCCCCAGTATCTTAAAACCTTAAAAGGGGAGAGTAATCCGACCACCTATGCTCAGCCCAACCAAACACTGGAATATCCTATTTGAAGAGCTTTATACTTCTCAAAGTACTCTCACTCACTGGATACTTACAGGTGTCAGCAAATTGGAAGGCATCGATTTAGTTTCTCTAAGGAGTTACAGAGTTGTATACATATACTAATAACCATACAGCTATAAACATGTTTGTATACTTTACTAGATATGTTATACTTTAATAATAAATAATAACTATGAACCTCTCAAGATCTAAAAGGTAAATAAGAAAAAAATGTATTTGAACAAAAGGATGGGGTGATCTGCTCTACCTGATACCAAGACTTAGTATGAAGCTGTAGGAATTGAGAAAGTGTGGTATCGATACAAGGATAGATAGGTAGATCTATGGGGGAAAGAGCCCATAGATAGACATACAATGCGGACACTTTATTTATAATGAAGATGCACTGTAGAGAAGAGAGGTATCTTTTCAATAAATAGTTCAGGAACTATTGGATACCCTTGTAGAAGAAAAGTTCACCTTTATTCATAACTTAAGACATACACACAGATAGAATCCAAGTGGATTATATGCCATTGTGAAGAATTAAACATTGAAGATTATTCCATAGCTTAAAGCCATTCAATGGTTTTATTTGAATTCTCTGAACTATGACTCTGCAAAACTTTGTGGATAAAGCATTTATAAGACAGTATAAAAAAATAACTTTGTGTCCTATGGGTTAGAAAAGGTTTCTTAAAGAGAAAACAAAGTGCTAAAAATAAAGTGTATTCAATACATTAAATTAAGAATATCTAAAACACTTCCTTATAGCTGAATTAAGACAGTTTTAGGGTATATTATTGTCTTTGCTGCCATGTGAATGCAAACTTCTTCCGGCTATCTTTCCTAATAATGGAAAAGAATTTTCTAATTCATTGGTTGTCCAGTAGACGTAAAATTTATAATTATATATATAATTTTAAATATCTAGTGGTCACATTTTTAAAAAGTAAAAAGAAACAAGGCCATGTTCACTCTCTTGCTTTCTGTAAAAATGTGGTTTGGAAAGACATTTTTTTTTACTCTGATATCCCAAGGAAAATATCTTTGATCATATTGTGCCAATTGGATATAGTGAACAGGGTGCAGCAAGTATCCTAGATGCCATAAGACACACGCATGAAAGAAGAGCCTCAAGAAAGTTCAGAGTCCTGCCACATCAATGAAGTTTCTAGAGTCCAATTGTCTGTGGCATATTGATATACCCTCTCTAAAATGAGACAAATCACTTCACTTTGGACATCTACCACAATAAAAAAGAGATAATATTCTTTGTGAAAGAATGGGCCTCTCTGGCATTTGAGGCAAAATACAACACATTTCCATGTGCTGTTCTGACCTATTTACGGATAACTCCTCAGGCTCCTAGTATGGCCATGCAAGAAAGGGTTCTGCCACAGTTCCATGTTGCAATGCAAGTAGTCCTTTCTACAATGTTTCAAAACTGATGAAAGGCATCAAGCCACATATTCAAGAAGCCCTTTGAATCTTGAGGAGAGTAAATAAAGAGAAAACCCCTCCTTAGTCACAGCCTGGTAAAACTGTTGACAACCAAAGACAGGTTACTTACAAAAGAGTAAAGAATATGCTAATAGATGATTTCTTTGAAATTTTTTTAAAAAGTAGAGAGAAGGGATCAAATGAGCAGATACCTTAAGTTTTCCCTTAGGATCTCCTCTCCACTTGCCTCCACCTCTGCTTTCTGTTTGAAGAGGCTGACATGTGTGGACTACTTCAGTGAGTACATTCTTCCTCTGGATTCTGATTAGGTTAGGACAATGGGAATACCTAGAAGAGTTCAGAGAGAGAGAGAATGAAGAGAGTGAGGAGAGGATATTTATTTCCCTGGCTTCATTCCTGTGAAATCGTTACAGGTATTTTCTTCCCCTGGCAGACATGTGCAATAGGAAACATGTACAAAGGAATATATAGTCACACTATGTATTTGTGATAACCCCAGGCTGAAGATAACCCCAAACCATGCTTCTCTGCTTTTTTTAAAAAAAACAGTTTTATAACCTAAGTTTGTATCCTTAGATTATAAAATTATATATTAAAGCAAAGAAGAAATATGGTCACCAAGAAAGTGAATAATATGTTCCTTTGGGAAGAGGTAATGTATGGGGAACACAACAAGGCTTCTAGGATGCTGGAAATGTTCTGTTTTTTGACTTAGGTTACATGGGTATTCACTTTGTGATAAATTATTGAGCTGCTCATTTTCGTTTTATGCATTTTTCTATTTCACAGTTCACAATGTTATTTAAAAGGAAATAAATGGAATGAAATGATAAAGACAGCAGAGAGAGTTGTGGAAGGTGCAGAGACTTCCCTGAGTATGTCTTATTATACAGTTTTGATTTTTAAACAACATAAATATTTTACACTATCCCAAAAATAAAATTATATAAAAAAATCAAACCCTAAAGTTGAAAACAAACTGAAACTAACCTACCAAATTATACATCAAATTGTTAAAAATGACTACTCAAACAAAAGAATTATTTCAAATTACTTTAGAACACAATATTTTGATGGTATGCCTCTAGGGGTCATAGTCTAAGGGAAAAAAAAAACTACCAAAAGTCTTAAATGTATTCGTTGTTTATTTGCAGAGTAATGTTTATATTATGATTTGTTAATTATTGTATGCATATTGTAGGATTAAACATATAAGCAATTATATGTTAAGGTCATTAGAAACCAAACACTTCAGTGTAAGAATAAAGAAATACAAGTATAAAATCAAAAGAGTTCAGTAAAAAAAAAATCATAGTTAAATTTTAATTGGAAATATCAGTGTGTATCTGCCTGTCTCTACCCTAAACCAGTGACCAATTTAGCATAAAAAACAGTAGGACAGGTCTGACATTACACATTTCCTGAAATGATGCAATTGGAGGCACAGCATCACAAATAAAGCATTTTGCTTAAAAATACTGTAACCCGATCCAATCAAGACTTTTAGATATAACTAGTTTACAGGAAATACAGGATATATATAGGGAAATACAGGGAACTGTATCATGAGGAAACAATCAGACAAATCCAGAAGGTGAGGAATTGACCTGGTCTCTTTAACAAGAAAATGTAAAAAATAAGGTTGGGGGGAGGGAGAAAGAGTCCTGTCTTTGCTAATTTTATCAAAATTAAGAAGTCCTGTCTTTGCTAATTTTATCAAAATTAATTTTATCAAAATCAAAATTAAGACCAAAAGCAGTGGTCGTCTATGTTTACTATTTGAACATAACAGCTGAAAAAAGTAAGTTTTGGAAACAAGTTGAGAAACTTTAATATGAACTGAGCATCAAGTGATATTTGGGCATTATTGCAAATTTTATTGATATCATAATAGCATTTTGGTCTCATAGGAAAATCTATTTCTTGGAGAGGCATATTGAAATATTTATACTGGAAATATGATATCTATTATTTACTTTTAATACTGAAAGAAGCAAATATGGTAAAATATCAATAACTTAAGTCTAGATGATGAGTGTTTTTTGTGTACTACTATGTACATTTTTTTTGTAGTATGGAAAATTTTTACTGAAAAGCAAAAGAGTAAAGTGATCAAATTTGAACTTTGCAAAGCTCACTCCCTAGCTTATTGGGTGGCAGGAATGGAAGCAAAAGACTAGTTAGATGATTACTACAAAAGTCATGAGAAAAGGGCACAGTGATTTAGACAGGATAGTGAGTATAGAAAGAAGTAAACTGATTGGAGATATATTTTACAGGTAGAAATCATAAGGTCATAAGGTTGTTGATAGACTCGAAGTGGAAGAGGGCAAAAGATAGTCAAGGCTAATCACAAAGCAAGTATGTATTGAGTGTTTAGTATATGCCAAGGCAGTTCTAAGCGATTCACATGAGTTTAATTCCTGTAACTCTCACAACCACCTTGTGAGCTCGGTGCCATTAGCACCTACCTCCATTTTACAGATCAGGAAATTTGGGCACAGAGAGGTTATACCCTTAGTAGATGGCATTGTTAGAACTGGATTTCAAGATGCTCTTAAGGATGACATAGGTACCATTAGTCGAGATGCATAAGAGGACCTAGTCTATTCTTTTTCATGTTCCTCATCTTGGTGTTTATACTACCTAACTCCCATATCGTTCTTGGCCGCCAGCCAACTATAACCCTTTTTTTGTCAACCCTGGGACTGGCTAACAGAAGTGGGGGTCCTTGGGAGAAACGTATGTCAAAGGAGGTGGGGCCAAGTGGGAATTCTAGTGAGGCTCCTGTTTGGTGGAGGAGGGGTGGGGTGGGTAACTGCCCTAAGATAGTGCTTTTACGCCACCTATGACGCAAATAAGCCTAAGAACCGGGGGTGGAGATGTCGTCACCACCCTCACGCGGTTGGCGCGATGCTGCGAGAGGGGCGTGTAGACCCCGCCTCATAAGTGGGTGGGGAGTGGCAGGCCCCGCCTTGGACCCTCTGGCAGGCTCCGGCCAGCGTCGCTGCGGCTCAGGCAGGGGAGCGAGCTCGCGGAGCCCGGGAGGATGCGGCGCCCGCGGCGGCCTGGGGGCGCCGAGGGATCCGGGGTCTCCGGGTGCTCCTCTGCCTCCTACTGCTGAGCAGCCGCCCGGGAGGCTGCAGCGCCATTAGTGCCCACGGTCAGGAGGAAACGCGGGAGAGGGGGAGCATGGTGCCGGGAGCAAAACTCGTGTGTGTGGGGGGGCGGTGGACGGAAGTGTCGGGAAGGTAGGAAGCTCGGGTAGAATGCGTGTGGAGTGGGGTGGGGGAGGCATTGTCAGAAGAGAAAGACGAGGGGACGTCTGAGAGGAAAGGGGCGTAGGCCTGGAGGTGGGGCTGGGAATACGGGGGCGGACCTAAGAGAAGCGGGCTCGGGGGAAGATTGCGGGTTTGGGAGGAGGAGCAGGGGTGCATATGGACAGAAGAACTTAGAGATGTGCTACAAGACCACAGGAGAAGCAAGTCGCACCGAGGCACCGAAGAACTGGCGACCGGCTCTGAGGGGGAGGAGGAGAGAGAGGGAACTCTGATCTCTCTACCATAGGATTCGGGGCCATGAGAGTCCGGGTCCTGCTCCCAGTAGAAAATCAGGCCCAGGAAAGGGTCAGGACTTCTCTTTATGCCTGGAGAGGCCAATTGCTGCGATCTGATCTCCGATAAGAAGGAGACAGCTGGAGGAGGGGGCAGAAGAGAGTAAAGAGGGCAGGGTCCTCTCCCGTCCTCCTCCCTATAGCCTGGCCCCTGTGCTGACTCACATCTAAGCGGACGGAGACAGTCAGCGCTGACTCATGGGCCGGGGGAGGGTGGGGGCGAGGGGCGCGTGGGGGAAGGGGCGCAGCCCAGCCGTCTGGCGCCCTCCTTCACCGCTGGGCTTGGAGGCCAATGCAGGGTACTTCCGGTGTCCCTGTGGGTTGGTAGTGTGGTGTATGAAGGCTGGAGCGACGGAGGGGTCACATCCCGTGGGGACTCCTCGCCCTATCACCCCTCCCTTCTCCTTAACTGTTTCCAGGAGAGCTCTTGGTGGCTTCAGGCACAGAGCTTCAGCACCGCGGACAGAGCCAGCGGCGCAGGGGCCCAAGGACAGCAGGGAGCGTGTGGGGAACATTGCCTTAGAGACACTCCACCCTCTCCCTTTCCCACTCAGAGGGGAGATGTGCTAGGGTTTTTACTTCTTCTGAGTTCCAGGTCATCATAGTTAGGATGCTTTTGGAGATTTGGGAAGGAAAGTCCTCAGATTTGGCTACAAACTCCCAATAGTAATTCTTTGAGAGTGGAAGTGTATGACCCTCTACTATCACTACCCTCATGCACCTGGAAGGCTTCTTCTCCCCGTCACTCAGTGAAGCAAACTGAAGCTTGTAGGGAAAGGATCTAGACACAGATCCTTAAAACACAAAACCAGACCCTATATTTCCTTCTCTTAAGAATGGGGGGGGGGAGGAAGGAGAAGAATTCTAGGCCTCTCCCTCCTCTCCTCCCAGCTTAAAACCTTTTGAATGAAAAAATGGACCCATCTCCTTCCCTCTTTCTCGGCTTGTCCGTCCATCTGACCATTCTATGTGTGTGGTTGTCTGAACCTCTGCTTACCTGTCCCTCTACAGGTTGTCTGTTTGACCGCAGACTCTGCTCTCATCTTGAAGTGTGTATTCAGGGTGAGTGAGGCCCGCATATAAGATTTATAAGATGGGGTACACAATAAGAAAGACTTAGGGGAAGGTCTGGAGGGGAGAAGGGGTATTGGGCTTGGGCAGAAAGGAGACTGACTGAAGGAGCAGAGCTCTCTGAAGCCAAGAGAGGAGATGAAGAGAGTCCTGTCTAGACTTTGGAAGGCCTTTTGTCCAAGCCCCCTGCTGACACCACTTTTATGCTCTTAGATGGCTTATTTGGACAGTGCCAGGTGGGAGTGGGGCAGGCTCGGCCCCTTTTGCAAGTCACCTCCCCAATTCTTCAACGCTTACAAGGTGTGCTTCGACAGCTCATGTCTCAAGGTGAGGTCTAGGTGCCCTGGGGGAGAGAGATTGGGACTTAATTAGATAAGGGTGGGGAAGTGAGGGGCCACCTGACTCAAAGATTTCTCTCATGGAGCATTCCTATCATGCCCACTCCTGAAGCTTTACCTTCCCAGACCTTGTTGGAGAAGGAGGCAAGACAGGAGTGGGGGGAACCCTAGAGATGGGCTGTTCACACTTAGACTTTCTGGAGGAGTCCAGAGGAGGCTTCTAGAAGATGTCACTGGAAGAGACCAGCATCCATCTCTTTAGGACCATCTTATTCCCTGGAACTGTCTGAGTGCTCCAGAGCCATGAATTCTGGAGTTCCCAGCCGGAAGAACACCCCACTTATCCAGTTTACTCATTCAACAATTACTAATTGGATGTTTACTTTGTGGCAAGCATAGTTTTAGGTGGTTAGGATGTATCAGGGATTAAAGCAGACAAAGATCTGTGTCTACTGGAGTTAACTTTCCCAGGTGAGGGGAGGGAATACACTATATAAATTAGAAAATAAATAGTGTGTTAGAAGGTGATAAGTGCCATGGGAAAAAAACACAAATATTACAGCAGGATAAAAGGATCAGAAATGGTGAAGTAGGAAGCTGCAGTATTAAACTGAGTGGTCAAGACAGACCTTATTGAAGTTATGAAATCTGAACAAAGATGTCAAGGAGGTTGAGGTGTTTCAAGCTGGAAGCTGGGGGAAGAGTATTTCAAGATCACTATAGAACCTTATAGGAGGATGTACGGATGTTGGCTTAACTCTGAGTAAAAGAGGAAATCATCACAAGGTTTTGAACACAGACGTGCATGATCTCACCTCTACTTTAAAAAGGCTCACTCTTGCCACTGTGTTGAGACTAGAATATAGGGAATCAAGGATTGAAACAGACCTTTGAAAGCTACCACAAAAATTCATGTAAGAGATAAATATGGTATGGGCCAGGGTGGTTGCAGGGAGGTAGTAGGAAATGACAGAATTCTGCATATATTTTTAAGGTAGTGAGCATGAGTTCATAAAATATTGGACATCACTGTGAAATAAAAGAAGAGTCAAGGATGACACACAGGTCTTATTGACTGAACGACTAGGTTGATGGAGATGTCACTAACTATGCAGAAGAGTCAGCTTGGGGAAAAGACTACATTGAGTTTAAGATGTCCATTCAAGCAGAATGGGCAGTTGAGTACATCAGACTGGGTTTTGAAAGAGAGAGAGAGAGATCTAGAATAGAGAAATAAATTTGGATTTTTTTGATCTATAGATAGTAACTAAACCCATGAGGTGGGTAAGACAACCAAAGGATTGAGTGTTTATGAAGAAAAGCCTAAGAGAATTCTAATACTAAGAGGGGCCAACAAGGGAGGCTGAGAAGGGGCATCCAGTGAGGCAGAAGAAAAAACAAGAATGTTTGGTGTAATAGAAGTCAAGGGAGAGTGTATATGGAAGAAAGTGATCAATTGTGTGAAATGATGATGGTAAGTTAAGTAAGATGAGATCTGAGACTTGACGACTGGATTTAGATATGCAGAAGTCACTGGCGATCTTAATGAAAGGAGTTTTGATCGAATAGTTGGGAATAAAATCCTGAATAGAGTGAGTTGAGAGGAAACAAGAGAAAAAGAATTGGATACAGCCAATACAGGTAACATGTTCAAGGAATTTTGCTATAAAGAAAACTAAAGAAATGGGGTGATGGAGGGGAATGTGAAATCAAGCATTAGTTTTTTAAGATGGGAGAAATTTCATCATGTTTGTATGCTAATGAGAATAATTCCACGGGGAACAGGAGATGATGATGTCGGGTACAGGCGAGAATTGTAGGGAAGATATTCTTGAATAGGTGGGAGGGGATGAAATGTAGTGCTCGAGTGGAGGAATTAGCCTTAATTAGGAACACAGTTCATGTAATGTTAATAGGCATAAAGGCAGGTAGGGATGCTGGGAGGTCCCAGAAAGGAGTTAAGAGCAGTACCGACTTAATCCAGAATCAGGGAAGGAGTAGAGATGGAGAGTGGGAAATTACTGCTTTAGAATAGGTGACTGACCTTTCCTGGGAGCAATTTCAAGGTGGGAAATTCAAACAGATTTGCCTCAGGATGAGATGATGATGATGATGATGATGATGATGATGATGATGATGATGAGATGATGTGATGATGATGATCGAGGAGGAGGAAGTGGTGGTTTAAAGCAGGTATATAGTGCTTTAGAGTTTCCTAAGCACTTTCATTTCCTTCATCACATTTGATCTTCACAACAGCTGCATGAAGTATATATATTATCTGCACTTTATAAATAAAGAAAACTAAGGTTCAGGGTCAACAAAATGAATAGGAATAATAATTTTGATAATAATATAATAATAGTAGCGTTTATTGAAAGTTCACTATGTGACAGGTATTATTATAGCCATTTTATATTGTGTTATTTTAAGTATCACAATCAGAGAGATATAAACCCTACGATTGAGACAGACAGGTCCAGCAAATTGCCCAAGGTCATACAACTAGTAAGTGGCAGAGGATTCAAAACCAGTCTGACTGGAGTCATTCTGACTTCAAAATCTGTTCCTGAGGGTGGGAAGAGGAGACTTCAGATCACCCACAAGGTCTCCAGACCCCCTCTGCTGCCCCCTCTGCTCTGTCAAACTTAAATACTGCAGGGTTTTGACCCCCACTGGTCCCTGTGACTGGGCCCTCAGACTGTTCTGAGCCCACCTCAACCCACCCTGTCCTCTGGCAGGATTGTCCTGGCATGATGACCTCACCCAATACGTGATCTCCCAGGAGATGGAACGCATCCCCAGGCTTCGTCCCCCAGAGCTCCATCCAAGGGACAGGTAGGCATCCTTTTCCCACCGCTCTAGCATGGCAACGCTGGCAGGCCTGTGATCTTCCTGAAAGATGGAGGGAAGGGGGAGGGACATGGGCACCGAAGTCAGCAGGCTGGGCCACGGGTAAAAAGAGTTCAAGAACGGTCACCTGACAGTAGGAGCTGAGGTCATCCCTGGGGAATCCAGCCAAACAGAGGCATTTAAAAAAGGTTGTGAAAAACTTGACTATTTAGCATTTTAAAAGAAATATCAAAGTAGTCGTCATGGGAAAATTAGCCATTTGCTGGACCGAAGTGGTTTAACGTTCAGTTCATGACTGCGTGGAATTGTATATGGTAGGCGACATGGTCATCTTCTGTAGTTAAGGCCTCTGAAGGCATTGTTCAGACCCGTAAAGCAGAGAAAAGTAAAGGGGGCGTGGAGCTCAGAGGATGATACCAGGATGAAGAGGGCAGAGTTGGGTGAAGATGGGGGCAGAGTGGGCGGGCACAGTATTGAATATTTGAACCTATACTTGGAGTGCCAGGAACAATGGGGCAAAGGAACAATGGGGCAAAATGGGGCCATCATTCATCTAGAGAGGTTCCCTGCTACCTTTCCCTGCTCCCGTTTTCCCCTTCTTCATCTTAGCCTCACACTTCCTTAGCCTCTGCTGCTGTGTTTCAGGGACCCAGGCATGCTTACCAGGGAGACAATGAGCTCCGCCCAGGATTGGCCCTCTTACCCTTCCCCATGCTACTCTCTCCTCCTCTAGGTTGCCTCGTTTCTTAAGAGGTCAGACTTACTCTGCACTGCTAAGTCTGTCTGGCCTCACCAGCTATGCCTCATAAGCCTTTGCAACATACAATTCACACACACACACACACACACACACTCTCTCTCTCTCTCTCTCTCTCTCTCTCTCTCTCTCTCTCTCTCTCTCTTTGCTTTCCTCCCCAGGTCTGGCTCGGTGCCCAGGAGACCTGGACCTGCTGGGGAACTGCTTTTACAGGGCATCCCCACTGGCTCTGCCCCTGCCCCCAGCCTCGGCTTCCTCGACCTGCAACGGGTGGGGATGGAGCTGGGGCAGGCTCCCCCCTGAACCCTCTGCAGGCTGAGCTGTTGCCCCCTCTCTTGGAGCATCTGTTGCTGCCCCCACAGCCCCCCCACCCTGCCCTGAGTTATGAACCTGCCCTGCTGCAGCCCTACCTGTTTCATCAGGTGAGCTCTAGAAAGCGCCCCCCACCCCAATCCCCCACTCCTAATGTCTGCTTACCTGGATCTCTGGTTTCCCACAGTTTGGCTCCCGAGATGGCTCCCAGGGCTCAGAGAGCTCTCCAGGGATGGCCAGTGTCGGCCCCCTGCCCAAGGCCGAACCCCCTGCCCTCTTCAGCAGAACTGCCCCCAAGGGCATGTTTGGGGTTCATCCTGGCCACTCATATGGAGACCCTCCAGGGCCTTCACCTGCTCAGCTTTTCCAGGAGTCAGGGCTGCTCTACCTAGCCCAGGAGCTGCCAGTGCCCAGCAGGGCCAGGGTACCAAGGCTGCCAGAGCATGGGGCAGCAGCCGGGCAGAGGACTCCGCAGAGGGCTATGAGGAGGAAGGACTAGAGGGCCGTGGGGAGAAGCCTCCTTCCCCAGCAGAGCAGCCAGGTAACAGTCCTCAGCATCCACTCCCTGCCTGTGGGGGCTGCTTTTGGGGATCCTTCCTGACTGTCCATGAACTTGTTATTCCGTCCTTAAAGCCATTCATACATTTAACTAATGTCTACTGATAACCCGATCTATGCCAGGCACTAGGTAGGCGGTGGGGATACAGTGGGGAGTGGAGCTAATATGACTCTTCTTCAGATGGAGAGTCAAAATGTCCACAGTGGGCCTGAAGTTTGGTTTGCCACAGGAAGGTCTTTTCCCCAAAGCGTGGACAAGTGTTGGAAGGAGAGGGCATCACTGTCCCAGTATTTGAGAAGAAGCTCTTAAATGTGTTAGTCCCCTCTCACCCCCAGCTCACCCATCTGCATCCCACAAGTTCATCTCACCACTAGCCCTTAGCTCTGTGTCTGGCTCCCCGCAGATGTGACTCTGCAGAGACTGGCAGCTGTGCTGGCAGGCTACGGGGTGGAGCTGCGTCAGCTGACCCCTGAGCAGCTCTCCACCCTCTCAACCCTGCTGCAGCTGCTGCCCAAGGGTACAGGACGAAATGTAGGTGAGTGTCCCGGGAGTGACTAGCAATTAGAAGCTCCATGGAGGTCTCTGGCTCCACCCCTCAAATCAAATGGAGCAGCCTGGAAGGGAAGGGTCAGGGTCAGGGAAGGGAAGGGAGTTCTTCCAAGACATGGGGTCATTGCCAGCAAAGGGCAGGAAGAAAGGGGGCAGGTGATGAGCTGAAGGGTTAGACCAGGAAAGGACTGGAGAGTGGAAGTAAGGAAAAAATAAGCCAACAGGGAGCGTGAACAGGAATCAGGAGGCACCGAGAAAAGTGGGTGGATGGTAAAGAGGACTCAAAGTGGGGTCTGGCCAAGTGGAAGGAGAAGCCAATAATTTATGTGGTGAGGGAGGACTGAACAAATAGCTTTGAGAGGCGTGACCAACGACAGAAGGAGAGTTAATAAAATAATGAATTCTAAGACAGAACACAAACACAATGAGGCCACGCTTAGTGAGACCAGCAACAGGGTTTGCTCACTGATTGAGAGGAAGGAGACCACAGCAGATGTAATAGGCTTTGGGCCTCTGGCCCTTCTCCACCTGCGTTGTGTGGACTTTGGTCTTGGCCCTTTGCCCACAGTTCTGTTTTTCCTGTCTCTACAGGAGGGGTTGTAAACATTGGAGCTGACATCAAGAAAGTGAGTTTCAGCACTGTCCTGACCCATTGGTGCCCACAGCAGCAAACTCCCTTGCCAAAATTTAAACCTCAGGATCAGGACCCAGAATCTGTATCCTCTAATCCCTCATTTTGAGGAAGTCTTGCCTAAGTCTCACTGCAAGTGGATGGCAGAACTCAGACTAGAAGCTAGAATTCTTGATTCACTGCTTTTTCCAACACAATCATCTGAGACCATGCTCTGAGAATCCCCAGGGGAAGAGGGAAGTTGTGAGCAGGCAGCCTCCTGATGCCCCTGGAACTTGAGGAGCTCTATCTGTTTCACATGTTGGATGTCTAAGATTTCATGGCTAAACCAAAGTCGAAAAACCATTGCCCACCTATTAACCTTCTACCCTGATGGTGCTTCAGAGATTCTCCCCACTCCAGTCCCATCTTGTAAATTATCACTGATTGTGTTCCACTTATTCATTCATCTGCTTGGCTCACTTTTCCGGGTGCCCTCTCTGTACCCAATCCTGCACTGGGCCCTGGGACAGAAAGAAAAACAAGTCTTAAGCTCCATTGCAAGGAGCTCAGAGTCCAGGGCGTGGACCTGCAGCCCCCACCCTCTCCAGTGTACAGAGACCATACTTCTATCCTCTCTTCTAAACAGACAATGGAGGAGCAGGTGCAGGGCGGAGACATAGTGGAGCCTCCACCCGCTACACCCTCCCTGCGTGGATACCCCACTGCCAGCCCCACCTCTGGTAAAGCCCAGCAGGTGCTGAGCCCTGAATCCTTCGAGTTCCCCAAAGCTGCTGCTCTCCCTGCCACGCCTGTCCTGTTGGAGAAGAAAAGTCCACTGGGCCAGAGCCAACTCACAGCGACGGGGCAGCCCAAAGATCGGCCATCAGCAGAGGAGTATGGCTACATTGTCACTGACCAGAAGTAAGGGCTACAGCCTGGGGAAACATTCCGGTCTCCCGGGGGTTGGGCTAGCCTGCCTGGCAGGAAGGGAGAGTAAATACCCAGATGTGACGTAGACAAGGGGGGTGGGCTGCCCGGTACCCTTGGAGGTGGCCTGTTTCAAGAGAAAGTGGCCAAGAGGGTCCCCCCCTTCCTTCCTCTGCCTGCTGCCCATCCCAGGCCCCTGAGTCTGGCTGCAGGAGTGAAGCTGCTGGAGATCCTGGCTGAGCATGTGCACATGTCCTCGGGCAGCTTTATCAACATCAGGTGAGGCTGGTGTCTGGGGAGGCGGGGATCTAGAAGTCAGCTTGAGTGGGGAGGTGGCTAGAGGGGCTTAGGGGAGGAGGGGAAGACAAGTGCTAGGTAAGGGGCCAAGGTGGATGCTCCCAGATGCTCCTGGATGTTACAGCCCCACCTAGCCCTGTTGCTGCCCCTGTCCAGTGTCTCCCTGGACTCAAACACCCTTGTAGGGCATCTCTGATCAGCTCCAGCCCCATCCTCTAATGGGCAGAGGGTCAGAGCTGGTGTCTCTTTTAGAGTCTGGGGCCTAGGGTTGGTGAGGTAGTAATATAGCTTCTATCCGGCAGTGTGGTGGGGCCAGCCCTCACCTTCCGCATCCGGCACAATGAACAGAACCTGTCTCTGGCTGACGTGACCCAGCAAGCTGGTAATTACTGCCTGGCCTCAGCCCTTGCCCTAGGGGGAGATACCCAGGCCCGTGGCTGATGCTCCCCTCAAAATAGTCCAAGCCCACATGGGGCCATGCCTGCTACCGGGTATAGCATGGCATGGGGGCGGGGACCACGTGGGGCTAGAGAGAGCCTAACCTATGGACTCCCTGCAGAGCTGGTGAAGTCTGAACTGGAAACGCAGACAGGGCTCCAGATCCTGCAGACAGGAGTGGGACAGGTATGAGCTAACTGAAGAATCGGTCGAGCCCCAGAGGACTGACATTGCCCACAGGAGACCCAGGCAAACTTGACAGAAGTGGAGCTGCCTCCTTGTGTGCCTGGCTGGCCCACCTGCTCCTCCAAGGCAGCGCTCCTCCAAGCGGTTTCTTTTCTGGCCTGCAGATGGCCACAGTGGCCCCTCCTGCCTGCAGGACACCACCCCCCGCCCCCCGCCCCTTCTAGGAAGGCAGCATGCTCGGCAAGAGCTAGCTGAGATGCCCACAGCCTTCAGAGCAGTCTCTAAATTCTAAGGGACAACCTCACACACAAAGGACATTACGCTCAAAATATGTTTCTATTCTGCATCCAACGCTGATGCCTCCCATTCGATTACTCGATTCCTTGGGTTCTCTCTCCATTTCTCTGTGTCCGTTTTTAAATACAAATACTCCGGGTGGGGGGTCCCGCACTCAGTACCCAGCAGTGCAGTGCGGCTGAGTGGGGACTGAGAAGGAGGATCTTGGGTCCATCTGAGCCCTTCTGCCTGTCCCACCGTGCCCGCCTTCCTGCTTGGCCGCAGGAGGTATCGCAGCAAGGAGCAGAAGCGGCTCCTAAATATCTCCCCACCACTGCCCGCCCCTTGATTCTAGCCTTGTTCCCACAGAGGGAGGAGGCCGCGGCAGCCCTTCCGCGACCGGCCCGCGGCACCTCGCCCACGCGCTCGGTGCTGCTTACTCTGGTGGCCCTGGCGGGTGTGGCTGGGCTGCTGGTGGCCCTGGCAGTGGCTCTGTGTGTGCGGCAGCATGCGCGGCAGCGGGACAAGGAGCGCCTGGCAGCCCTGGGCCCCGAGGGGGCCCATGGGACACCACATTTGAGTACCAGGTGTGCGGCTGCAGAAGCTTGCTGGGGAGAGGGAACGGAAGGGGCTTGGGAGGGTGCAAGTGGGGAGTTGGATGGGAGTGTTCATCCATCTCTTGGACCGTTTTTCGGTGGGCACTGGAGGAGCTCCAGTAGGAGTGTCCTGGAGTGTTTCAGACGGATGGGAATTGGGAGCAGATGGTCCCTAGCTTATTCCCAGTGCTACAATCTGGGGTTCTGGGTTTCAACTCTGTGCTATCTGAGGTCGTCATAGGCACCACTCAAGCAGAACAGCCCCCAAAAAGACGAGGGCCAGGGCGGAAGACCCTACCCCAGAGGAGATGAGTGTCATTCAGATCTATCAGGGGTGAATCCAGGGACCCAGAATTGAACCCAGGACCCTGCTGAAAAGGCTTCAGGGGACCCTTGGACCCCACCTGACCCTTCCTTCGTAGGACCTGTGCCGCCAGCACATGGCTACAAAGTCCCTGTTCAACCGGGCGGAGGGTCCACCGGAGCCTTCTCGGGTGAGCAGCGTGTCCTCTCAGTTCAGCGACGCAGCCCAGGCCAGCCCCAGCTCCCACAGCAGCACGCCGTCCTGGTGTGAGGAGCCTGCCCAGGCCAACATGGACATCTCCACTGGACACATGATTCTGGTCAGGACCAGGCCTGGACCCAGAGGGGCTGAGGGGTCAGGATGGTGGGAGAGGCAGGCTGGGGGGTGGGTGGGCCAGAGCCGGGCTGTGGTGTCCCTGCAGGCATACATGGAGGACCACCTGCGCAACCAGGACCGCTTGGCCAAGGAGTGGCAAGCCCTGTGTGCCTACCAGGCAGAACCTAATACCTGTGCCACCGCCCAGGGGAGAGCAACATCAAAAAGAACCGCCACCCCGACTTCCTGCCCTGTGAGTGAGTCCTGCTGGCACGCCTGGCCCAGCTTCTCTCTGTTGGAAGCTCCGGAGGGCTTGGGGGAAGGGGCTGGGCTCCTGGCTCAGGCTAAGTGGCAGAAGTGCCAGGACCCCAATGACCGGAGGGGCATGTGGGGTGGGATGCGGGGTCTGTGCAGATGACCACGCCCGCATCAAGCTGAAGGTGGAGAGCAGCCCTTCTCGGAGTGATTACATCAACGCCAGCCCCATTGTGAGTGGCCCTGGCTCTTGCCCCCACCTCAGCCCCATTTTCCTCCTCTCATCAACGCCATTCCCACATGCTCACCACGCCCCACCCCCAGGGCCCTGGCATTGTGGAGCCTGATATCCCAGCGTGGAAATGGAGGGCTCTCAGGCTCCTCCAGACTCTGGCCCACTTCCTTTGACCAAGCCTCTCTGTAACACCATTTCCCATTCTGGCTCATGATATCTCTTCTCTGCCCCAGATTGAGCACGACCCTCGGATGCCAGCCTACATAGCCACACAGGGCCCGCTGTCCCATACCATCTCAGACTTCTGGCAGGTGGGCTCTTGGAGGGAGGGCTTCTCCAGGGACCAGGGGCCCTGTGGGCAGCCAGGGCCCACCAGGTCCCAGGGATGTTAGAACAGAGCTTACCTGAGTCTCTGTCCCTAGATGGTGTGGGAGAGTGGCTGCACTGTCATTGTCATGCTGACCCACTGGTGGAGGATGGTGTCAAGCAGTGTGATCGATACTGGCCAGATGAGGGCTCCTCCCTCTACCACATATATGAGGTCAGCAAGACCCATGGCCAGGGAAAAATGAAAGTGGGGAAAATGGATGGTAACCATTCATACATGTATGAACATGCACACATAGAAACATACATACACATATACACATATATTCACAATACATATACATATATGTGCATATGTGTCCAGTCTGGTGCCCAAAAGCATTTGCAAGGACCTATCATGAAAGGTACAGAAATAAAACTATAAAATCGCCTAAATTGAGGTACAGAAGCTAAGAACCATGATATATGGACAAGGAAGATAAGTATGCCCAGAAATCAAGACCTACCGCAATTAAGCCCAACTTAAGTCTGAGTTCCCCGAGGCCAAAGCAGAAAAAGAAATACCATCAGTCACATATGTGACTTATAAAAAATAGAAACAAACTGGGAGAAAGGACAGGTAAAAGGAACCAGAAGGAGGAGAAGCGGGAGAGGGAGGAACAGATTCCTGACCAACGGGAGAAGGTGACTCCCCTGTAGGACAAGGGACATTAAGAGCACCATAGAAGCTTTTCATCACCAGATGAGCACTAGATAGTAGATTTTCCATCACTCACAGCTTCTTTTAGAGTTTTTTTTTTAAATTTAGTCTTGCTCATGTTAAAGAAAAAATCAAAGGATCACAGAATTTCACCAAAGTTTATGTGTATAGCACAAACACTTTGCTAGACTGTGAGGAAGAGGAAGGAGAAACTCTGGTCTCAAGAAGCTCACAACAGTTACGTCTAGGTGGAAAAGCCACCAGTTGTCCTAAGCAGTAGAGGAGTGACAGAGACAGCTAAGGTTATTGGGGACAGCTGGGACAGTTGGGGCAAACGGTTGAGTAAACTTCCTGGAGGATTTAGAATTTGAAATAGCCCGGGAAGCTGGGAGGATTTGGAGAGACCAAGGAGCGAGCACGCAGACATGGAAAGGCTCTGACGTGCTCAGCCCCAGATCCCGCTCCTCGGCAGGTGAACCTGGTGTCGGAGCACATCTGGTGCGAAGACTTCCTGGTGCGGAGCTTCTACTTGAAGAATGTGCAAACCCAGGAGACGCGGACGCTCACGCAGTTCCACTTCCTCAGCTGGCCGGCAGAGGGCACTCCGGCCTCCACTCGGCCCCTGCTGGACTTCCGCAGGTGAGCGCCTTCGAGAAGCTGGGGAATGCTGGTCTAGGGCAGGGGCTGGAGATGCTGCCAGGGAGGCTCCGAGGACCAGGGGAGAGCAGGGGACCGGAACTGGACTCCCCAACGATCTCCCAGCCCACCAGCTCCTCTGGGGCCCACAGTCCCGGAGCCCATCCTCAGACCTCCAGCTGTCCCCTTCTAGCCACCAGCAAACCGGAGTGGTGTTCTGTCTTGCTGCGACCATCCTTCCTCTCCTGTGGTCCAGCTCAGTTTCCGCTGTCTCTCTGATGCTCTGCTGTCTTCATTTCAGGCCTCCTTTTTTCCTGCTTGGGTATCTGTCTATCTCTTTCTCTTTGACCCCTTCCCCCAATAAGGGCTCGCCGTATTTCCGCCTCCTTCCCTCTCTCAGCTCCTGCCTCCTGACCTTCCTTTCTGTTTCTCCCGTCCTGCTCCTCCAGGCCTCCAGCACTAGTCTCTGTGTCTGCGGAACCGGCTCTACCTCTTACCCCCTCTGCCCGTCTCTCCCCCTTTATCCCTCCCTATCCCTTTGCCTCTATTTTTATTTTCCTCCCTTTGGCTTTCTTCCTCGTGCCCTTTCTTCCCTGTCTTCTTCTGTCTACCCCTCCACCCTCCCTCTCCCCCTCATCTCCTTGTCTCTATCACTTTCTCTCTCTGCCCCACGCAGCCTCTATCCCATTTCTCCCTCACTGCGCCTCTCTTGTTCTGTCTCTTTCCTTTCCCACCTCTTTTCCTCCATCTCCCTCCCATTTCTGCCTGTTTATCTCTGCCTTTTCTGTCTCTGTGTCCCCCCGTCTCTGTCTCTACATGTCCCGTCCACCCTTCTCTGCCCTTCCCTCTCCCCTTCTTCCCTTCTCCCTCTCTTTCACAGCTGCCAGTGTCATTTTTGTGATCTGCAGCTAGTATTCTCACTCCAGTTGCATAGTCACAAAAGTGATCATTGGCAGGTGTGGCCGCTGCATAAACAGGACAGACAGAACTTGTGGGCCCAGGGACCATCCCAAAGGCTGCTGGGAGAGCTGTGGGCTAGGGGGACACAGGGAAGAGACAAATATTATCAAAGGGAGTACTGGGGGGATCTCTGGATCTGGGGGGACTCAGTGGAGCAGTGTGGGGACTGGGATTGGAAGCTAACTGAGGGACTTAGCTTTGTTCTGACACTGAAACCGCAACCAGGCCAGGCCGCCAGCATCCTCTGCCTTGCCCTCCCCAAACGGGTGGCTGAGAAGCCTGCCGCCACTGGCAGGGGCCTCCTCCGCACCGCAGCCTCCTCCTGCTTCTCTGCCCCTTGCCAGGGTGTCCTGAGGTCTCTCGATACTGGGCAGAGAGCAGAGGAGTAGAGCTGGGTGAGGACCTAGGGCTAGTTTCTGAGTCTCAAAACCATGGTTTCTGACTGGGACCCCTCAGGGGTCCTAGCAATGAGGGGCATTGCTTTTTAAAAGCAATGCCAGGGGCATCAGAGCTATTTCCCGTTTTCCACATCTTAAAAATATTTATAGAGCATGGACCCATTTTAAGGCTCACAGATAAGCTAAAAGGTTATGTTCCTTTGCTTCAGGCTAGAATTATGTAAACTCAGTTGGCATATAGGCACCCCGAACAAATTAATTGTTGCTTAATAAATATAGTTTGCCACCAGAGAGAAGGCAAAATAATTTTTTAAAGTCCCAGAAATTGACCCTTAGCAAGTTCCTTGACCTCCCTCTGTTTCCTTACCTGTGAGATGAAGATGATGACTTATACTTCAGGGGGTTGTTGCAAGGGTCAATAGGATAAAATCTAGTTTAAGTGCCTGGTACATAACAAGGCTCAATTTATTCTAGATACTATTATCATTATCATTATTATTAAACAATTAGGAACCACTGTTGCAACTTCTGTTACACCCCGCCCTCTGACATCCAAGCCAATGTGCTAGAAAACCATGTAGATGCCTACAAAATCATCCAAAATCACCTGGCCCCTACAAGCATGGGGAAGCCAGACTGGGGGACCACCAAAGTGCAAGATGCCCCCGAAACCATCTGCTAATCCCTAAGAAGATCCTCCTAGTCCTGGCCCACTGAAGGTACCAGGATTCTGCAGGTGACTCTCAAAGCAAGAATGTTATAAGGGACAAGGGCAGGTTAGACTGAGCCACTGAGGGAGGGAGAAATCCCCTGCTTCTTGCTGAGCTGTGGTCAGGGCAGCAGAGAAGTATCTGAAGTCCAAGTGGACCACAAATCTGAATATGGCCCAACCACAGAGTGACTATGCTGAGGTGAGGCTGATTCAGGAGGACAGGCAGCAGCCCAATGTTCAGAGTTGAGGGACTGTCCTCCCCTGGCCAAAGGAACTTTGTGCCCAGGGCTACCTGACCTCATGGCCGATGAGGACCAGAGGGAGCCTGAGGGGGGAGTGGAACAGCCTGGGCAGTTGTAGGGGAGGGCAGAAAGGCAGAGCAGGAATGTGGCAAGATCGACACACTTGAGGACAGCCAAAAGCCGTGGACTTCTGGCAGAGGTGGCTGTTAATATGTATTATCATTAATAGTAGCTGCCATTTAGTGAGCGTCTACTGCGTGCCAGACCTTGCACTTAGTCCTTTACGTGGATTATCGCATAACCACGGTAAGAAAGTTACTATGATTACCATCCCCGTTTTACAGGTAAGAAAACTGAGGCTCAGAGAGGAGAAATCAGTTGTTCCAGGTGAACGGTTTGGGCACAGAGCTTGTAAGTAACAAGGCAAGCCCAGTGCTACCCACACCATCTCTGGTTCTTTGCCTTTAGCCATAACTCCTCTTCCCTCCTCTGTTCTGGCCATGTGGGGAGAAAAAAAGAGAGAGAGAGATTGGCCCAGTGGTGTGTTTTTCAATTCCCCTTTCCCTCTGCGGGTGCCCCTGACCCTCACACCCATTTCTTGTTGCAGGAAGGTGAACAAGTGCTACCGAGGCCGCTCCTGCCCCATCATTGTGCACTGCAGGTGCGTGGAGAGGGACTGTGGGACAGGGGTAGGGAAGAAGGGTACAGGACAGCCCAGGTCAGAGGGCCCTGGGGCGGGGCATCCCTGACTCCTGCCCCTCTCTGGTCCTTGCTCCCTGTGCACAATCCCATGCACACTCCTGCCTGTCCCCTTGATGCCTGCAATCTACAGCCCATGGGCTAAATTTAGCATGCTATGTTTTTTTCATGGCCAGTGACCCAAGAATAGTGTTCACATTGTTTTAATGGTTAAAGGGGAAAAAAGAAGAATGTGTGACAGGCTATACGATTCCCACAGAGTTGAAAATATTTACCATCTGGCCATTTACACACACAAAAAAATGGTTGAACAAAAGGCTGGCCAGAGATTGGGAAGATTCCTGTTTCCTCCAGCCTCCTCCACCCCAGGGCTAGCCAGGGCTCTCCTTTCTTATTGGCCCACAGCCCTAGTGATACCTGTGGGTCACAGGCTCCCAACTCAAGGCTCAATTCTTGAGGGCCCGGGTGCTGTGACCCCTCCCTCACTCTCAGCTCACTCACGCCCTCTCCAAGCCAACCTGAGTGGCTCCGACAGTGTCTCCTCCACCTCTCTCCTTTCCGCTGGGTCCTGAGCTGAGCTGAGCCTGTCTTCCTCTCCTGTTTCAGCGACGGTGCAGGGCGGACTGGCACCTACATCCTCATCGACATGGTACTGAACCGCATGGCAAAAGGTGAGGACCTTTCCCACAGAGCCCGAAGCCCAGGCCCTGGCTTCGCCTAATCCTCCAAGCCTCCTGCCCCAGGATGGCCCAGCCTTTCTGGGTCCTATCCTCCTCTGAACACCCCCTGAGCAGTCCTGTGCACCCTGTCCCCAGGAGTGAAGGAGATTGACATCGCTGCCACCCTGGAGCATGTCCGTGACCAGCGGCCTGGCCTTGTCCGCTCTAAGGTGACTGCTCCTCCCTACCCCAACCCTCGATGCCACCCTTCTCCAGGGAAGCTAGCAGCAGCCTGCCTCTCCCACCTGCCTCTGGACCTCCCCCAGGAGTGCCCCTCCCCCCGCCAAGTGACCTCCCCAGCTCCCCTTCCCAAAGGTCCCCCGGGGGCTGGAACAGAGGCCAGGCCCGCCGTGACTGTCCTCCCACTGCCCTTTCCAGGACCAGTTTGAATTTGCCCTGACAGCCGTGGCGAGGAGGTGAATGCCATCTTGAAGGCCCTGCCCCCGTGAGCCCCTGCGGGGCCCCTGGGTGGGCTGCCGGCCTCCGTTTTCTCTTTGCTTGTGTGAGCATCTATCTGTGTACCCACTCCTCAGTCCCCCACCCACACCTTGCCCTTCCTGGGCATGCCTCGCCCTACGAAAAGGAGTGTGTCAGGAAGGTAGGAGAAGAGGGAAGAGGCAGGCCTGCCAGCCCAGCCTCCTGCATGCAGAGCCCAGGACGTCCCATGGGGGAGCTGGCAGCCATTCGGGAGGAAGAAAGTCATGGGCAGTCATTGCACCCAGAGCCTTCTCCTCCCGAGTTCCCTGGCCCCATCTCTCGCCATTCTGGATGCTCCCGATGTGTGTGGACACCCTCCACCCCTAGCGAGGACAGAACAGGGTGGAGGGGCCACCGCATCCAGCCTCCCCCTCCTCTGCTCTCCCAGCCCCTGCTGCCTGCCGCTCTGCCTCCCTGACCCACACGCCGGCCCCTGCCCTTCCTGACCCCTCCCTCAGAGCTCCTCTTCCAACCCCCCCCCCCCGCCCTCCCACGACATACCACTCAACTAGCTCTCCCTCTGGCGCAAGAGAACATTTCTCGAAAAATCTACTTTTGTATCACTGTGAATAAAGATAGTGTCGTGTGTGCAGCTGCAGCCTGGACTCCTGCACGCTTCTGTCCGCTCTGCTTCCAGACTCCAGCCCCGGCCTCAGGCTGGAGCCAGGCCTGTTGCGTTTTTCAGGGGTGCAGAGTGCGATGGAGAGCCTGGCTGCAGAGTCGGGCTCTCCAGGGTTTGGACGGCAGCTAACGACCAGGCCGTAGGTCTTCTGTGCTGTGCTTCCTCTTATGGCAGGCCGGCTCCAAGGTGCTTACGTACATTCACTTGTTTAACCTTCCTGACAGCACTAACAATTATTAGCCCCATTGTGCAAAGAGACTGTGGCATAGAACTTGCTCGAGGCAACAGGACTTGTGGGAGGTGGAGTCAGGATTTGAACCCGGGCATGCTGAACCTCTTTCCTGCTCTCCTCTCAGTTCTAGGACAATTGCTTTGTGCCCTTGGGCCTCAGGAGTAATGTTCGTTGTGCAGATTGAGGTCAGGACTGAAAGAGGGGGTATAGGCCAAGTGCCTGCGCCCCTAAAGCAAAACTAGCTAAACCCTGAAAGTGACTCATAGACCAGGCCTGTGAGATGTCCCAACAGGCATTCACTGGGGGGCAAGGGACACCTCTTCTCTCCCCCACCTCCTGGTTCCCAGAAACCTCCACTCTGTATGGTCCCAGAGGAGCCCTCACATGTTATAAGCATCCTGGGACAAAGGTAGCAGACATAGAAATGAGGCAGAAAGAGCCTTGGGCCTGGGGCTACTGGGAGTTAGGGCCATTTAACCTTGCCAAGGCCCAGTCCCCTCACATGAAACACACCGAGTACCGTTTGTCCTGCACAGGGAGAGAAGGAACCAGTGAGCCCGCCACCAGTGCCCCCATGCCGCAACTGGGCTCGGCCCAGGTGGCATACAACTCCTGTGTTTGACTTCTCAAAGGCTGGCAGTTGGCAAAATAACCATTTAAAAATTTCCAGCAGATTCATTCTCTCTCTCTCAAGAGAGAGGCTTGAAATTCTTTCAGGAAGGCTGCTTCCTCGTTTTGAGGAAAATACACTATAGGCCCTTTGGCTATTGAAGATGAAGCCAAGCACTTACCCTGGAATGAGAGAGATGGTGGGAAGCCACACTGCACTGCTTGGCAATGCAGAGATGCTTGTCCTGTGGCTTGAAGGGCGCTCTATAGGTGTCTGGAGACGGGGAGGTACCTGGCTTTCTCCTCCCTGGAGCCTGATGAGTTGTGGACCTGAACTCCTGGGTGGGGCAGACTCAGGCCTCTCCTCTCACAGGGAGGCAGTCCTCTGAGACGGGCCTGGCTCTGGGCTAAGGAACCCTGTACAGGGGCTCAGTGTGCAGCCCGCAGGAGCACGTCTTTACGGGTTTTCACATGTTCCCTACTTTCTGCTGTCCCCATGCCTTCAGTCAAGTTACACTTAGTCTGGTCCTACTTGTGCTGCGGAGTGTTGGGTGGTGGGTCCCTGTGTCGGTGAACACAGCTGCCCAGGGCAAGCCATTCGTGAGCCCCGGGAGATGAGGGCAGAAGAATGTTGAGTATTTCTTGGGATTCCACAGCAAACTTGGGGAGGGAGCATCTGCTGTCGGTTGGGAAGGCTTGCAACCTCTAGAGTTTCGGCAATTATGGGAAGGCACGTCACCTGTTGGTCCCACAGGTCCCCTGGGCCTCCCTGGGAAGGAAGAACATAGGAACACAGCACACCACCAAGCTCTCGAAACTCAGCTTTATTGACTTCCAGTGTTTCCCTCTGGTCTGAGCACAGCCCAGCTGGCTTTGGTAGGTCTTTGAGATAGTGTCATAGGATCTGGCAACATCCTGGCTTCACCACTCCCCTCCCTGGCTACTAGGCTTCCCAGTCAGGGAGGAGGAGAGGCAACTCAGCTGTGGTGTTAGAGAGAGAATGGGCATGAGGGTCAGAGGCCAAAAAAGCCATATAAGCAGTAACATGCCCAGAGGACGTGTCTCATGCCAGTCCCAGCCACACACACACACACACACACACACACACACACACACACGCCCTTTCCTTCAAGTCTCTGCTGGCCAGCCCCATCAGCCTCCTGGGTCTACACCCTGTTTAGCATCTTGCCCAAATTTGTTCCTCAGACCCTAGTACTGCCCACAGGAAAAGAGCTTTGCCCGGATGCCACGAGGGTTTGATTTGCACACTCTAACCCCAGCGCTAGCAAGAGACGTCAGGGGAATGGAAGCTCGGGCCAATACCCCTTCATCCACATTCTCACCACCCCTGCCAGGGACAAATCAGATGGCAAGAGCTCCACATCTCTACTTGTCCCAAGATGCACAGCTCCACAACCAAGCACCACTTCCTCCAAGCATGATCAATCAGAAATGAGGCAGAGCGCACATTGCATTCTGGGACTTGTAGTCCCCAAGAGACAATATCAAACACCCAGGTAAGAGTTTACAGGCTAAGACTACTGACACTTCCCACCCAGTCCCCACCCACCACCCAGGCCCAGCTCTGTGCTCTGCACGGGTGAGGATGAGAAATGGAGGGTCCCCTTCCCAGCGCACAGAGGCAGGTGCTGTCCTGTTGGAACTGTGCAGCAACTCTGGATCCTGGACATCCAGCTCAGAACACATCTGGGGAGAGAGTGGGGGTGGGTGACAGGAGAGAGGGTCAGCAGCAAGCCATGGAGGATGGCGCCGAGCATGCAGACCTGGGCTAGCCCTGTGGCCTCTCCCTGAGCCCTGATGCATGGTGAAGCAGGATGGGGCACAGTCCCCTCCTAGGCCTCCCTCCTGGGGCACCCCGGCCCTGTCCCACCTCTTCAGGGTCAGCCAGCCTCACCTCTGCCTAGTCCTGAGGCTGAGGCAGCGAGAGGAAGGGAGGAGGAGTGGGCTCCGGTTCCGAATCTGGACGGCAGAGAGGCTCCCGCCCCACCCAGCTAGCCTCCCCGGAAGACCTTATGGCCCTATCGGCCACAGTATCTTCCTCTCCACACTGAGCCTTCTCAGGGAAGGAAGAAGGGAGTCCTAGCCAGACGACAGTGAAAGCAAGCGGTGTGGCCCACGGGGACTTGCAGAGAGGAGAGTGTGAGGAAGGAGAAGCAGCACCAGAAGGGAAGCAACAGAGACGGTCAGAGCTCAACACTGCACAGAAACCAGGGTGGGGTGTCTGCAGCTGGACCAGGAGAGCTGAGACTCCCCAGTGTAGCTGCTAATTCAGGCTCAGAGAACCCCAGGCCAAGTCCTCCTTCCTTGACATCATCAGCAGCACAGGTGGCAGAAGACCTGGGCACAAAAGGCCCGCCCCAAACCACTGATGCCCCTTAGAAAACCCCCAGCTAACAAACCCCTCTCTGCTCTCCCGACAGCAAGCAGGACCCCAGGTCAGCCTGAATCGGGGTGGGTTGGGCCTGGCGATCAGAGGATGCAGCAGCGAGGGGCCTTCTCCTCCGGGGCTGAGCTGGGTTTGGCTGCCTCGCCCCTCGCGCCCTCATGGGAACCCCCCATGCCCGGATCTTGGTACTGGGCCTTGAGCAGCCCCAGCCATCGTCGCTGCACCTCCCGCCCACCTGCCGGATTCTTCCCAGCTGCCTCCATCTCTGACAGGCTGTAGGCCATGGCAAGCTGCAGGTCCTCATCATCCTCAGAGAGGTCGCTGTCAGAGGGCTGTGAGGCAGGAGTCCGCCGCACCTGCATGCCCCTGGAGCTGGGGGTGACAGACTGTTGCTGCTCACGACGGCTCAGCTCCAAGCCCAGTGCCAGGTCATCTGGAACACCTGCAGGAGTCATGCCCACCATCAGGCCCTCTGGCCCAGGCCAGGGAAACCCCGACATCTCTGACCACTTCCAGCCCCTCCTTTGGGACTGGCACACATGCGTTCTGACACCTACCATCGTGGTTCTGAGCACAGGCAGGTAGGTGCTCAGCTCCAGCAGGTATGAGATATCTCCTCGGGCAAGTTATTCAACCTCCCCGAGCCTCCCTTTCCTCATCTATAAACTGGGAATGATGACAGTGCTTACGTTGTCAAATTACTCTAATAATTAAGAAAGCATCATGTTCGCAGGGTCAGCAGGCATGAAAGGGTAGCCATGGTAACCACTGTTTACAGTCAGGTGTTGTGGGAAGAGCTCAGCTCCAGGAATCCTGCATCCTGAGTTTCATTCCTGGCTCTCTCCCTTACTAAGTAGGACAGAGCCCTGGGCCTGGGGGTACCTGGGATACGGGCCATTTAGCTGTGCTGAGGCACAGCCTCTGCAAATAAAAAATAGGGTGAACACCAACTGCCCTGCTTTCCTCCTGGCTGGTTGAAGAATGCAGGGGTTATGGTAGGTGTGCAAGCACTCTAAAAATAGTAAAGAGCTCTGCAAATGTCAGGCACCCCACTAACGATGATGGGGACCAGCCGGCCCTCTGAGACTCCTCAATTACCTGTCCTGAACCCCTTCCCCATGATCCCATCTCTGATCCTGCCAGTCTGGCCACAGGCTGCCATTCCCTCCCTGCCCCAAGGGAGTTCAGGCAGGAGCAGTTTGGGGAGCCGTTTGGAGCCCGAGGCTAGAGCTTCCTGCCAGGGACTGGGTGGCAGAGCCACTACTCACCATTGATTGTGACTGACTTCAGCTGCCCGTCTTCCTCCACTTCCACCCGTTCCTGCCCGTTCTCCATGATTCTGTGGGAGATAACACAGGTCATTCAGAGGGCATGCCAGAGTCTTGCAGGTGCTTGTCCAGGCTCTGGAATGCCACAGTGAGCAGGACAGATGGGGCTCTGACCTCAGGGGGCTGACTTTCTAGTTGTATGCTGCTCCCCACCCACCCGGTACGGTCCCAGGAGGAGCCCTCACCTGCGTGTCGTGATTCGGCGTCCTTGGACAAAGGTGGTGGACGTAGAAACAGAGCGAAAAGCGCCAGCCCCAGGACTGAAGGAGAAAGATGAGGAAGAGAAATCTGGCATTGGGACAGAGAAGGAGGAGAGGTCAGGTGAGACAGGGGCTGTGTGCAGCAAGCTGCAGTCACAATGGGCCAGGAACCTGGGGGTTCTCCCCACAGAGCTGCCCAGAGGCAGGGCTCCAGGTACCCCAGAAGGAAGGCCTGAAGAAGCCACAAGCTGAAGGAAGGGGTTCAGAGCTTGTGAAAATGGAACGGACAGCACTTACCAGAGTGTCCAGGGAAGGAGGAAGAGAAGGCGAAGAAGGGGCCCGAGTGTCGGGAACCCCGGTTCTGGAGCTCTGAGAAAGGACCCAGGTCATCTGCAACAAGTAATCAGATTAACCATCATCTGGTGAAGAGAGTCCCCCCCCAAAAAATGTGTGAATCCTGCTTTTAAGTTTAAAAATACAAGCTGCTAAGCAACTGGGTACATTTCTGATTTCTTCTCCTGCTTGGACTGATTTACAAATTAAATTCCTTTTTAATATTTAATATTTAGTATGAAAAAGTTCACTAGAAAATTCTGTCCAGTGGGGGAGGGAGAGAGGAAGCGGGGACAGATAGCTTCTTCAATAGAAGACGATCAGTATGGTGTAATGTCAGGCAGACACAGCTCCAAGTCTGGCTCTGCCCTCTGCTGTGTGACTCTAAGTAAATTATTTGACTGTGCCTCAGCTTTCTCATCTGCAAATGGGTATAAAATTATCTGCCTCACTGGGTTCATATTAATCACTCCTAAAAGTGATATCTGTTGTTGTTTGTAATGGCATTACTATTGTCACATGATGCTTTGAGTCTTGTTTGCATGACTGTCATTGTGAAGTTAACAATGTAGTATTGTTGTTGTCGTTTAATAAGGCGAGTCTCTGAAGTGTCATTACAGGGTCATGTGAGTTCAGGCCTGTGTAAGGAAGGTTCTGTCTAGCTCTTACTGGGTCCACCCCCACAAAATCTTCAGTCTGTGGAATCTGGCTTCCCTCTCAGTCTCCCAGCTAATGGAGGGTGGGCCTAGAGGGGGAGGTCGAGCTAGTCAGCGGCATCTTGAGTCCACTCACCAAAGAGCTCCGAAAATGGGTCTCCACTCCCGAAGAATTCCCGGAAGACCTCCTCAGGGCTGCGAAAGGTAAAGGTGAAGCCAGGCCCACCACTGTCAGCCTCTGCCCGAGATGGGCCAGTTCCTGGAGAGGCAAGATGAGGAGACTTAGGGCACGCATCATGCCTGAACCTAGGGACCCCACCTCAGGCATGGCTAGGAACCCCAAGAGAATATCCGTTGCAAGAATCTTCCCTCCCCTCTCCTCCCTGACCCATTGCTCCACCTACCTGCTCCAGTCAGCCCTTCCCGGCCATAGCGGTCATAGACCTCTCGCTTATGCTCTGGAAAGAGAGACTATAGATCATTTCTTCCTTCCTGTGGGGTGCCGGCCTCCCCTTTGTGGTAAGACCCTCAGAGGACTGCCCAGAGACTGACACTTGGGGGATAGCAAGGTGCACAAGGGGACATTGGCTACAGGTTTCAGCAGCAGCACAGCCCTTCACACAGTGGCTGCTTCTCATCTGTGAAATGGACACAATAATATCACCTATCGCACAGGGCTGTGCACAACTTAACCCACAAAAATGGCTTAGCACAGTGACTGATACAGAGTGAGTGTTCCACAAATGTTAGCCAGTTATTACTGCGTTATTATTGACCAGGGCTAGCCTAAATGACAACTCTTTCTGGGACCATCATAACAAAATCAGTGCCCATTATTCCCTATCACATCCTCCTGCTACCTGCCTTTGGAATACTCTTGTCTATGCCTTTACTTGGTTAATGTCCATCTTCCTTGACCAGATGTGATAAACCCTTCAGGACAAGGACAGTGCCTGTTTGTCCTCCATTGTTCCCCAGTACCAAACAGGGGCCCAGCACCATAAGCATTCAACGAATAGTTTTTGAATGAATACATTAAAGACCTAGATTTATATTCCAGCTCTGTGACCTTGAGCAAGTTATGTCACCGCTCCCGGCCTCAGTTTCTTTGTCTGTAACATCATGGGAGGGATAAATCCTGCCTCGCAGGATGGCTGTGAAGACTCATAGTGATTATTACATCTACCACTGCCTGGCACAGAGGAGGCTCAGCATACATTGGTTTCCTGCCCTGAGTCCTTCCCTTTGTCAGAGTCCACCCTGCAACTACCAGATCCCGGGAAGCAGATACTGAGCACAGGGGATTACGGGAAGAATAAAAAGATGCTTTGCACATAGTAGGTGCTCGTTTGAAGCAAAAAAAGGGGAAAAGTTCTGAAAGTCCTTGTGGGAGGGGGACACTTAAATGTCAGGTTCCAAAAGGCATGGGAAAAGACTAGGGTGGTGGTAACATGGCTTTGGGAAGGAATGTGACAGGGCATGAAGTGGGAGTGATGGCTGCTGCCTGCCCTGACCCCGGCCCTTACTGTCCGATAGCACTTCATAGGCCTCGGCCACCTCCTTGAACTTCCTCTCAGCAAACTCTTTATTATCCGGATTCTTGTCTGGGTGCCACTGGAGAGCCTTCCGACGATACCTGCAGGAAGTGGGTTCAGAGGGACGGGTCAGGGGACAAGTGTTGGCACTTTCCACCAGGGAACAGAATGACCCATTTTCCCATTAGCCAACCATTGTCCTTTCACCACTCAGCCCAGTCCACGCAGCTACTGGGGCTGCCTCTGCTGCCATGTTTTCATGGGGCCCTCTCTGCCCTCTGCAGCTAGTGGCAGGACTACTCATATTGGCAGATGACAATGGGAGGGAGAGAAGGCCCCGCCCTTCCCTGGGGCTTGCAAAGGTCCGGAGCTATTGGTGGCCGTGGAGAGTACAGGGGCGCTAGTTCCTCCTGGTCACACTGCCTGGGCATCTTTGCACTACATCCTGAGAAAGCCCACACCTAAGGGCGAGGGGTTGGGAAAGAAGAGGAGGGGAGAGGAAGGGAGCGTTTACTGGAAAAGCACCCAGAGTGCAGCTCCCAGCTGGACTTCACGCTATGGACTTTCTCCTACTCATCCAGCGGTCTCCTTCCTCCCTACAAGGTGTCAAAGACCTGGTTCCCTCTGCACTGCCTCTGAAAGGCCCCATAATGGTGGGGGTGGAAGGTGGGGGGTTTGGGAGGCTCTGTGATGCGCAGCGGAGGCACTTACGCCTTCTTGATGTCATCAGCCGACGCACTTCGCGGCACGTCTAGGATCTCGTAGTAGGATGCCATGGCAACTCGTCAATAGGCGGGCCTCCTTGGGGCTGCAGGAGAGAAGGACGAAGTCAGACAGAAAGTCCCAAGGGCCCCTTCCTGGGGCTGGAGCCCCCCGGGGTGGCGGGAGGTGCTCCCATGGGGAAGCAGAGCCCACTGGACTCTACTTGGGGCGGATGACTAGGCTCGCTCGAGCAGCCTTATCGGCCCCCGCAGGCCGGTGCCACGGGCTATCTCGGTGCCCAGGCCCGGGGAGCCCTATCACAGACCCATAACTCTGCAGCTCCGGATCAGGGCCCCCAGCCTGACAGGGCACCCTGAACCGCACCTCCTCCGCCTGGAGTCCCTGAGCTCCTGCGGCGCCCCGCCCCTGCCCCCCGCCGGGAACCGTCTGGCACCCGCTGCCCGGCTCGCGGCTGCTGCGTAGGACGCGCCCGGCCCAGCTGTGCGCGCAAGCATGCGTCAGCTGCACGGAAACTACTAGAGACCCAGAGGAGGCCGGCTCGGCCAGTCACACGGGGGTGGGGTGGGAGGGGTGGGGGTGATGCTGCTGCAGGGGATGCCGGGAGTTGGGGGCGGAGCCAGCTATTTTAGGCTGGCACCGGACGACGTCATCCCCAGCTGGGACTTGGGAGAAAGCGGCAGGCTCCAACCAGGCATGACGCACTCACCAACAAACAAGCCACCCGGCCCCTGGTCCTTCTGTCTTTTCCATAAACAGGCTGGGTGATCGATGATTTCTCACCCCGGAGGAAGTCACCGGCTCAAAGACTCAGATTCCCTTCTGGGCCTAAATTCTCCCCCTTCTTCAGATCCCAGCTCTAGCCCGTCCTCAAAAGAGGCTGCCCCGACTTACCTAATATAATAGGTCAGATCCGCGTCTTAGAGCATCTCATGGCATCATCTTTATCGCACTTGTCAGAGCTACAAATTAGCATTTATTTGTTTGATTATTTTACTCACTTCACCTCTCCCGCGAGAGTGTGAACTCCACAGGGCAGAGCTAGTCATTTTTCTCACTGGAGTATTAGGGCAGTTGGTGGAGTTCAGAAATCACCATTGGATGAACAGACAGCAAACCTCTTACTGACAGCTTTGATACATTTGAGGAGGTGGGGCTGAAAGGTAAAAGGAAAACAAAAAAGTAAAATTCCCTGGATTCGAGATTTTTCTTCACAAAATGATCCTGAAGAGACTTCTTTCACCTTAAAATGATTCCTGGACTCAGACCTCATAAGAAAGTCAGAGAACCTTCCAGATGGCTCGTTTGTTATCATCTGGGCCAATCCACCAAGCATTCGTTGAGCATCTTCTACATAGTAGATGCTACCAGGATGTTAAAAGAAGAATGTAGCCCAAGCCCTGCATTCCCAGAGCTCCAACGTGATAAGATACCAGCCCTTCCATCTAGCCCACTGGGAAACTCCAGGCTTAGGAAACAGACCTGACACTCCTGTATGACTTGGGGAGACTTCGGAGAACTGTTTTTCCTCCCTACAGGTAACGCCTAGGGCCGTTTGAAAGTCAGATGAGCGTGGTACACAGTAGATCTTAGTACAGATTCTCTCTGGTATTATGATTGGCCCAAGCAGTAATGGTTTTGTGAGGCCAGAAGAGTGTTTTCAGACTGGGTGACCTAGAAATACTTCGCCAAAGAGAAGGGCTTGAGAAAAGAGGGTGGTGTGCATTTGTCTGGTTTCCCTGGCTGTCCACAGTTGGAGTCTCCTGCCTACATGTAGGGAGTTCCCATTCCTTAGGCCTTGATGGGTGGCAAGCCACCACCTGCCACAAAGCCCATACGCTTACTCTTCCAGACTTCTCGGCTCCAAGGGTGTAGGCAAAAGACATAAGCTCCGCCAGTCAGAAGCTCCCATTGGGACTTTGAATCTGGAGCAAGTCACAGGGAAGCTAGGGCAGTTGAGAATTCATTTCTGCAGGGGTGATGGCGACGGCAGAACCAGCCACGGCCTCTAGTGTCTGGAGGAGGAAATGTCATCCTCAGTGCTTGCATGGGAGTGGGCCTCACAGCAGTGGGTAGAGGAGACAGGGGTCTTTTAGCCAGGCTGTCCAGTGCCCTGACTTTGACTACAGACCTTGCAACCCAGCCTTCCTTGGCGCCCACCTGTTTGCAGAGCTTTGTTTGGCAGCCCTCTTAGTGAGTCTGTGGGCTGCCCAATATCTCCGTGTGTGTGTGTGTGTGTGTGTGTGTGCGTGTGTGTTCTTTTTTTAATTTGCCTGAGTTTCTGCTTTTTACAAGAGTCCTGACTGATCTTGGTATAAGAGGAAGGAATAAGTTAGGTTAGGTCACTCCAAAATCTTCCAAGTCTCTTTCTCCTTACTTCTCTTCACAGACATTTGTCTAGCATCCACTTGTATGTGATATTATGCTAAGAATAGGAATACAAAGAGGTTTAAGTTTCAGTTCCTGTACTCTAGGAGATAAAAATCGAGTTGGGACATAAAGAGCTGGGGAAAATTTTATGAAATGCATCTAGCGAACACAGTTATTTCTAACAAATTAATAAAAGACAAACCGTCATTTTTTAAATGAGCAAAGGCACAGACAACACAGTTCACAGAATAAAAACTACTAGCGTTTAAACATTAAAAGATGCTCAATCTCGTTCATAATGAAAATTATAAAAGAAAGTTGTGACAAAATACTGTCATTTATCAGATAATTGACAAAGATCAGAACGTTTAATATATCCAATGGGCAAAGCTGTGGGCACAGGCATTCTCATATGCTGGTAGGGAGAGGGTAGTTTGGTATAACTTCTAAAGAGAGCAGTATATATCAAAATAAAGCAAGTAGCCTTTGACCAGCAATTTCAATTCTAATACTTTATGGTTGTACATGTGTGCAGAGAAGGATGCACAGGATTGCAGCATTCTTTTCAATAGCAAAGAATTGAAAACAACATAAATACCCATTAATAGCAGACTGGTTAAGTGATGAATAAAACAGAATATAGTAAACATCGGAAAGAATGAAGTATATTTATACGTACTGATATGGACCATCTTCTAGATTTATTGTTATGTGAAAAAAGTATAGAACGAAGTGTATCTATACATGTGTACACACATTAGTAAAAAATGTAGATGTGTCTGGAAGGAAACACTAACAGAAAAGTTGATCATGGTGGCTGTCAGGAGGGTAACCAATAAAGGAGACATTTTCACTGTATAGACTTATTTTTGCTGTTTGTAAATCTCTCTGGTATTTTTTGAATTCTGATGCATGTGCACAAAATAACTGCATGAATACATACAGAGATTTTTAAAAACCTATTTTGGGAACTAGGATATTGGCAAGAAGCTGAGAGCGACCATACAAAGCGGTCCATGCCAAGTACCAAATCAGTGATAGAGATGCAGTAGGTGCCAGGAGAATCTAGAGGAGGGAGAGCTCCCCAGATTCGGATGGGTTCTGGGTGACCATGACCTAAGCTGGAAGGAATGGAAACATTGAGGAAAGAAGGGGGAGGTGGCATTCCAGAAGGAGGGAATGGTGAGAACAAAGCTTTGGAGGCAGGCATGTTCCTGGCACGTCAGGGACAAGGGAATAAATGCGTCGGGTAGATTCCGAGGCTGAGAATGTGTCTCTTGCGCCAGTCTGCAGAAGGTAATTGTAGTCTAGCTTTAAAAGCAGCGGAGATGAAAGCATTCCCCTGCACTGAGGAAGTACCCAGGAGCCAGGCTGGGTGGTGCTCCAGCTGCCCCATGGAGGTCTGGGTAGTCACCTCTCCACACCCAGACACAGGCCAACCTAAGCTTGCCGGTGGCTGCCACCAGAGTTTCTAGCTGGGCAGCCTCTTGGGGTCTGAGAGGAGATGGCCTTACAGATGCCCAGGGTGGACTGGCTTGTACAGCAGACAGGAGGGGAGCCTGGCTGCTTCTCTGGATGCCCAGCCATAGACTACTCACCGCCCTTTTGGCCTCCTTTCTGACCTCGCGAAAGTCCTCACCTAGGGGGAAGGGCTTTCCAGAGGGCACTGATGACCCCGAAACCTGGCCCAAACACACCTCTGCCCTAGTTCAGCCTAGTAGCTGAGTCCCTGCACGCCCCCACCCCCATCCTCCAACACATGCCCTCCACCAGAGTGCCTGGGCAGGGGCGTGTCAAGGGGAGTGTCACTCTCCTCCCTGCCTTCGAGGCACCTGAGTCACTGTCTGAGAATTGGGAACTGGCAGACCCAGAAGAGGTGGTGTCTGGAGGGGTGCCTAGAACTGCTGTAGGCAGGAGGAGAGGTCATCTGAGGAAGGGGAGGGCAGCAGCATAAGCTTCGTCAGGCTGACCTGGGTTTGAATCCTCACTCCTCCCTTTACTCGCTGAATAACTTGGGGCAAGTCAATAACTTCTCTGAGCTTCAGTCTCTACATCGGTAAAATAGGCATTCATTTTACAAGTCTATTCAGCAAATCTTGAGAATCTAACATATATTGGGCAACATTCTTGAGCTGAGAGGAGAATGGGCATTGTTCTCATGAATCTTCTATTCCAGTTCATATGACTTTTTTTTACCTCAAGATTGAACAAGGTAATATGGAGAGAGGGTCTAGTACATAGTAGGTGCTCAATAAATGGCAGATGTTTCTTGGAGTTTGACGGGCTCCCAATGTAACTCCTCTTCCCTTCCCAAGTTTGAAACCAGTTGAGAGAGAAAAAGACACAGGAGTCAAATAGAGATTTGGAATTCAGTCCTTTTAGTGGAAGAATAAATGGATTTGAGGATATAGCTAAGCTATATCCTTAAATACTCCCTCTGAATTAAATTACGCACCCCCCACCCCGCCCCACCGCACAAACATATGTAGGCCCTCTCTTCTAGGACAGAGCTTTCCCTGTGAGCTTAAATTCTCAAATCGGAGTTGAGAACACTTGCTCTCTCTGGGCAAATGCTTCCAAAACAGAAGGAGGAGACTGCTATGCTGGGCATGCTCATTTTTTACTGGAAACCTCCCACCACCCAGTTTCTTCCACTCCATCCTCCACTTACTACAAAGTAATTATTAGGACAAGAGTGACAGGGACAGGCGATGGGTTCCAGATAAGGAAGGGCAGGAGGCACTCCACTTCCAGTGCTGGTATGTGTTATATTTGCCTGTTTCCTCTGAGATCCATCCTCCCACCTTTCCTGTCTTGCTCGGTATCTCACAGAGTACCACCCTTTTCCCCAGGCTCCTTTGCCAACTAGTTTCTATCTAGGTTCAGCCAATGGGAGTCGCTGGCTAAAGATTGAAAACGGGAAGAAGGAAGAAGCTAGGGTATTTCTCTCCCTCTCTCAAAATCAGGGGCGTCTCAGACAATGGTTGTGTCTATTCGTGGCTCTGAATCCTGCCAAATGTCCCTCCCACTTTGGTCCCTCCTGCTCCCTCTGGACAGCTCTGCTGTGTCTCCAGCTCCAACCTGGTATCCCAGCTCCAAGGCTCTGCCATCACTATTTCACCCCTGACCTCCAGCCCCAGGGGTATAGCAGCTTCTTGGGGTTGCTGACTACCTTCCCAGCATTCAATCCTGGGAAAGGGAGACTGTAAGAATGGCCAAGTGCAGGGCGACGCTGAGCACTGGATCTCTCCGACTTTGGGAGTGGGGTTGGGCTGCCCAAATTTCAACGCCTCCAATGGTTAAATGATTCTCCCAACCAAACAGGGGCTACAGAAAGTCTATATACAGAGATCGAGTTGGAAGTAGGGGGGTTGAAGCTGTGCTGAATACCACGGCCCGAGGATTGAAAAAAGCGTCAATTGTCCTTTATCAAAAAGTGGTGAGTGTTGGCGGAGCTCACTGGAAGGTAAGCCCCCACCCCCACCCCCGCCATTTTCCCGTCGCTGCCACCACTGTGCCTGTTCTGCCTTAATGCCAGCTTCTGGACGCTCTGAACCCAAACTTCTCGCCTGAAGAAGAGGAAACCACAGTCTGTAAGGTGGACACCAGCTACCTCGGCTACATCAGACTGCTCTAAGGTACCGCTTCAGACCTTCCCGGCCTCGCCAGGCGCTTGCCGCAGTTCTGTGGGGCTCGGAGCAACGTCACACACCTGGCCTCCTGCCCCAGGGTTTCTCTGTTGACCCTGCAGCCCAGGTGTTTGCAACATGGAAGTGCAGGGAGAGTTCGTGCTATCGGAGAAAGGTGTAACCGACTGTGGAATGGAGCAAGTGCATGAATTTCCCCAGCCTTATCGCCTCTCCTACCCCCTCGCCCAAAGAACGATTCCAAGACGCCATTCACTTGCCTGCATCTTCTCTAGGATAGATTCTCCCTCTTCCCTGTTTTTATTTTATTTTATTTTATTTTATTTTATTTTATTTTTTATTTTTTTAGGTGAGGCAAACCTTGGTTGACCTCACAGATTGCAAGCACCTTGTTAGCTTACAATCCCTCATTTTTAAAAATTTTTTACTCCCATAGCACCTGGTCTTCCTAGGTGGTCTCCCATCCAAGTCCTAACCAGGCCTGACCCTGCTTAGCTTCTGAGATCAGACAGGTTTGGGCTCCTCATTCACCGTTTTACCCCCTTTGGCCCCCATTCTGCTTCCTGGAATTGCACTCTTTATTGAAATCCGAAATCAGATCTGCTTTCTCTGGAGTCCAGACTAAGATATCAGCTTTCCTAATTCTCATGAAAAAGTCCTCCACTCATGGTTATTCCCAAAAGAAAAAGACATTCACGAGACAAGAAGGCCATAGCACTTTATTTAGGACAGACATGAAGGATTTCCCTAGTACTCTTCCCCTTCCTCATCTCCCTCTCCCTCCATACTATCTATGCCCACCTCCTCGTAATCCTTCTCCAAGGCAGCCATATCCTCCCGGGCCTCAGAGAACTCACCCTCCTCCATACCCTCACCCACATACCAGTGCACAAATGCCCTCTTGGCATACATCAGGTCGAACTTGTGGTCCAGGCGGGCCCAGGCCTCGGCAATGGCGGTCGTGTTGCTCAGCATGCACACGGCACGCTGCACCTTGGCCAGGTCACCCCCGGGCACCACAGTGGGTGGCTGGTAGTTGATACCAACTTTGAAACCCGTGGGGCACCAGTCCACGAACTGAATGCTGCGCTTGGTCTTGATGGAGGCAATGGCGGTGTTGACGTCCTTGGGCACCACGTCTCCACGGTACAGCAGGCAGCAGGCCATGTACTTGCCGTGCCGGGGATCACACTTCACCATCTGGTTGGCGGGCTCGAAGCAGGCATTGGTGATCTCTGCCACCGACAGCTGCTCGTGGTAGGCCTTCTCGGCGGAGATGACCGGGGCGTAGGTGGCCAGGGGGAAGTGGATGCGAGGGTAGGGCACCAGGTTGGTCTGGAACTCCGTCAGGTCCACGTTGAGGGCCCCGTCGAAGCGCAGGGAGGCCGTGATGGAGGAGACGATCTGGCTGATGAGGCGGTTGAGGTTGGTGTAGGTCGGGCGCTCGATGTCCAGGTTGCGGCGGCAGATGTCGTAGATGGCTTCGTTGTCCACCATGAAGGCGCAGTCCGAGTGTTCCAGGGTGGTGTGGGTGGTCAGGATGGAGTTGTAGGGCTCGACCACGGCCGTGGACACCTGGGGTGCTGGGTAGATGGAGAACTCCAGCTTGGACTTCTTGCCGTAGTCAACGGAGAGCCGCTCCATGAGGAGCGAGGTGAAGCCGGAGCCGGTGCCACCCCCGAAGCTGTGGAAGATGAGGAACCCTTGGAGTCCTGTGCACTGGTCAGCCTAGAAAGTGAATGTGCAGAGAAATGTGGGGTGTGAAGCACAGCTGACGAGAAAGCAAGAACTCAACTTGTGTTGTGTCGAATTTCCCAAAAGTTTCATAAAACCCTTGGGAGACTTCTCCAAGAACACAAAACGGATCCTCATAGGGTAGGCCTACGCGCTCTCCTCTTTGTTCCTCTTTCTCTCTAAAACCTCCTGAGGTCTCTAATACACAGCTCTCTGAATCTTGTGGCATGATATTTTTATCATCATAACCTGCCCACTCCACCAAGCTTCATACTGCGTCCCTCTGATTTAACGTCAGGTGTTTCTGGAGGGCTTCTCCACTGCGATCAGCAATCCAGGAACTCGATCCTCCTCTGTGGTGGAGGCTGAAGTCCATCGCAGCGCCTCGGGCTGGCATTATTTAGATCCCTGTTTTTCACAGGGCCTTCTGCCCACATCCCGACAGCACAAGGTGATTTTCTGGGAATGCTTATGGACCCCGTAACTTGGCCAGGCAGACCATGGACAGGTTTGCCCTGCTGGTCACTCTGCTCAGCATGGGACCCATTGCTATAGGAGATAAATAAGACACCCAGCTCCAGGCTGGAGCCTACACTCTGCCTCCCCTGATCAGAATGCAGGGCCTTGATCCTGTGTGTTTAAAACTCCTCCAAGAGGCTCTCCCGAGGGCTGAAGCTGCCCCTTCCCCATCTGGTCTCCTGACCACTTCATAACAGGAATCCAGATTCCCCCTTCCCCAGCCCTCAGCCCTTCTCTCACCAGCTTCCGAATCCGGTCCAGCACCAGGTCAATGAGCTCCTTTCCAATGGTGTAGTGGCCTCGGGCATAGTTATTGGCAGCATCTTCCTTGCCTGTGATGAGCTGCTCTGGATGGAAAAGTTGGCGGTACGTGCCCGTCCGAACCTCATCTGTAACGAACAGAGTTTTAGGCCCCTCTCCTCCTGCAGCCTGGCTCCCAGAGCCCAGGGTACCCAGAGGAGGTGGGGTCTCCAGGTCCCAAGTTCTACCCTAGAGGAGCCCCATTATGGCTATTGCCATTGCCCTGACTTTAAGTGTTCTTCAATGAAAACGAAAGGGATGTGGAGTGACCTTGAGACTCTGGAGCCTAGTGACGGTTGGTTCTGCAGATCTGGAGTTCTAATTGGCCGCAGCACCAGGAGCCACAAATTCCAGTGCTCTCCAGTTATAAAGACTTGCTGTGGTACTTGGAACAAGGCTATGGTGGAGACTGATCATCACTCACCTATCACAGTGGGTTCCAGATCCACAAACACCGCCCGGGCACATGTTTTCCTGCCCCAGTTTCACTAAAGAAGGTGTTAAAGGAGTCATCCGCTCCTCCAATGGTCTTGTCGCTGGGCATCTGCCCATCTGGTTGGATCCCATGTTCCAAGCAGTAGAGCTCCCAGCAAGCATTGCCAATCTGCACACCGGCCTGCCCCACATGGACTGAGATGCATTCACGCTAAGGGAGCAAAGGGCAGAGAACACCCTTAGCAGAGAGAAACATATCAAGCCTGAACAAGATTTTTGCCTTCTTTCCTTGAATTGCTAAGGGCAAATGTTCCTGGACTTTGCTCTTCTTGCCCTACCTCCTAGTCTAAGCATTTACTGGTGGCACTGACTCCAGTAGCTAAGCCACAACCCTCAGGAAAAGCAGATGTGGGCAATTCCAAAATTATAGAGTCTTGCTCGGTGACTAAGCATTTTGAGGAATGTTGAGGGAATCAAACAAGTCTGGCAGAGTACAAAAACCCACTCATGTTCAGAAAGAAATTAGGGGCCCCTGGCAAGGAAAGCAATTGAAGTTTCAGGGGTCAGAGTTAAGGAAGAGGTTTAGAAAAGCAAAAAAAGAATTCTGGATTCATGTAATAGGTAGAAATGCCAGCGAGGAAGGGAAAAGTGGGCCTGAAATGGGTGCACATATGCTGTTCTTTCCTCGCTAGGTGTGCGTGGTTCTGGAGTGCAACAGGACTGGGACGAAAGGTCTTTCCTGCATGATGCAAGGCCGGTGGTCAACCAACTCTTGGCCCCTGAAGCAAAGCTAGGATAACCTGCTTGGTCCTAGATAAGAGAAAGGTCAGTGCCCTTCCTGACAAGCCCCATGAGAATCAAGAAGGTTTGACCTTCTCGCTTCATCACATTTATTGAGCCTTTACTCTGTGCCGAACATTGTGCTGACACTGGGGATACAGGACACCTGATACTTGGTCCCTGCCCTCAAGAAGCTCGCTGTCCAGGGAAGGGAGAGTTTCATGCATTAGCAGATGTGTGACAGTGTGGTAAGTGGAATATAAGAGTATGTCTCCTAGCTCTGCTTGAGAAGTACTTGCCACAGACCTCAAAAACAAAGTGAGCACATTCATCAAGTTTCCCAAAACGTTAAGGTTTAATAATGTGGAGGATGTTCAGCAACGTGAACTCACACTGCTAGATGAAGCCTAAAGTGATCAATCTCTTTTGGAGAGTAATTTGGGAAGATCTAGGAAAGGTGAAGAGGCTCTTGCTCTAGAGAGATTCTCACCCAGGGAAATAAGAAAACAGATGTAAGAACAGTCACAGCACTGTAAAAAAAAAAAAAAAAAACCAATTAAATGTCCTTAAATGGGAGAAGATGGATAAAGATTGATTTGGAAATAGAAGTGAATGAACTACAAGGAAGAATCTTACCCAGAAAATTCTTACCAGGAAAAAAAAGCAAATTAAGGAGAATTATACAACATACTACCATTTATATAAAACTTTAACTTGTAAATCAATACCACATATCATTTACAGGTGAATTTATATATTTACTATATATCCTTGTAATGTGTGTTGCAAATATAAAGAAAGCAAGGGGAAATTTAACACTTAGAATAATAATTGTCTCCGGTAGGGGCGAATGCAATTGGAAATTCTATGTCTTAAAGTGGGTAGCAGGTGTTCATGATATTATTCTTTATACCTTTTTGCATGTCTGAAATATTTCATAAATCTTTAATGAGGAGGCTTCCTTCATAAATTTAACAAGTCACCGACATTTTTGTATGACATGAGAGCCTTGACTTCTTAGGATTTTTAGACTAGGATTAATCCATAAATCACTTGTATCCCAGACCCATTACTTCTCTTCTGGTGTTGAGCAAGAGTTCTTGTCCTCCCCAGTGACACGGGAGCAATAAAAAGAGCCCCCTCCTAGAATTCCTACGAGGATTAAATGAAAGAATGCATGCATATTGTTGGGTTCATTTTGTGACAACCATACCAAGGTACACCATACATGTTGGCTTCCTCTACCAACGCCCCATCCCCCCAATTCTTGCTGTCAGAGGAGGAGACGATAATGAATTAAGCTGGGAGAGACTGAGGGACAAGGAGTTCAGAAATCCCCAGGTCCAGGAGAGGGCTGACTCCACTCACCAACCACCTGGTGAGGCCAGGGCCAGCTGCTGCACCTCCAAGCCTGCCCAGACTCTATCTACAAAGCCAGACACGGTCCTGGTCCCCACAACTGCTGGTCTCTGACCTCTTCGATATGCCTGAGATGCTAGAAATGATGCCCCTTATGGTAGGGCAGCAGGTTTGGGGCAAAGAACTCAACCCTTAGAGTCATGCAGACTTTGCCTCAAAGCCCCATCCCTCTATGAGCTCAGACAAGCTGCTTTGTCAGTTGCTCTTCCTTCCTTCCTTCCTTCCTTCCTTCCTTCCTTCCTTTCCTCTTCCTTCCTTTCTTCTTTCTTTCTTTCTTCTTTCTTCTTTCTTTCTTTCTTTTTACTGTAAAAAATAGTATAATCAGGTACCCAGGTGAGCAGGCTTTATCATTGTGTTTATTAGTTCCCGTACATTAATTAGGCGCCAGGCATTGTGCTAAGTGCGTCACGTATATTATCTAATTTAATCTTTACAACAACCCCCTTAGGTAAGTGCTTTTATTAACCCATTTTACAGGTGACGAAACTGACTCTCAGAGAGGCTGAGCAACTAGCTCTTAACTGCTCTTCTCTCCTGCCTGGTAGGGAGATGGATTAAAGATATCAAATGAGCCCACATCCAGCCAACTCTCGATAAATGGCAGCACCCTCCCTCCCTCTCTCCTTCTGCCTCGCCCCACTGATGTGTAACTGCAGACAGGCAGGGCTGTGAGGATGCGTCCTCTCAGCGGGGAGGTGAGGCCATAGCAAATATGCCATGGGGCCCAGGGCTCGTAGGGAAATGCTGACACTTTCTGCTGCAGTCCTGCTTACCCCACACCCCTACCCTTAAATTTATGAGCATTTTAACAGTCCTGCTCCGGAGCTCAGGCTCAGACCTATCTCCTGCTTACCACCACCCTGTCCTTCTCCCCCTGTGTAAGCCCCACATACCAGCACACCTGGAGGTGCCACACTCACATCTGGAAGTTTCTTTCCCCCTTTCCCCACCTTACTTACTGACACTCTATAGCCCCACGAATATCTGGACTCCCAAAGATCCCTTATACCACCCACCCGGGCCCACTGGGACCCTCGCTTGCATGTCCCCCACCACTGCTCACCATGCTGCCTGGCTGGGGATTGGCTGGGGCCGTCTGTCTTTCTGTCTGCTGCTAGATGGAAGGCAGGGACTGGTCTGTGAGAGACTCACAGCTGCCAGTCTCCTTATACTCTCTAATCTGCTCTCGGGGCGGGAATGTTGTTAGAAACAATCCCAGGAGAACCAGCCTGTTGACTTGGTTACCAGGCAACAGGCAAGTCCTGGGCCTGGGCCCAAATAAGTGAGTGAGGTGGAGTGTGGGTGGGGCTATGAAGAGTCTGCAGTGAACCAGAAATAAGGTGTCCTCAGGCAAGAGATCAATCTAGGTTTCTGGGTAGAAACTCAGACTATCATAGAATATAGGGAACTGGAGCTTGGTTTTAGCCCTGTCTGTAGCATTTAACTTCTTTGCCTCAGTTTTCTCATCTGTAGAATGGGGAGAAATAGTATTATGAGAATTAAACAAGACAAACTTTCTTAAGTGCTCAGTCCAGAATTGTTGTTCTCCTCCACGAGGAAGACAAGCTATGAGCAGGGCTCAGGACTACTTGTCAGTATCTCTCCCTATTTCAGGGCAAGTCGCTACTGGTCTAGCTTGTCCTGATTTCTCCATAGAAGGAGTCACCCTATGGCCTTGGGCAAAATTATGAAACAAAAATATTAATCTCTGACATTTGTACCTTGCTTCGTAGTACTTAAAGCAGCTTCACCCCCATCTCCTTTGAGTCCCTCAGCAACTTTATGAGGTAGGCAAGGTGGGGCCTCCATTCCCACGATGAAGGAAAGGAAATGGAAGCCTCTCGAGTCTCGCCTAAGGTCACATGGGGTTAATTAGTGGTAGAGTTAAGATTCAGCTGGGACTCAGGCTCAGTGCTTCTCTTTCCACATGGCAGAGTTGTCACTGTCCCTCGTCCCCCGCCCATGTCTCTATTTCCTTCTTTTGCATCTTAAATTGCATGGTCAGCGGTGATCATTCTCTTGCATACCTCTCGACTCCCTTGCCTCCCTCTAGCTTTAGCAGCCTTGTTTGACTAAACAAACCCATTTCTTCATCAACTCCATGCCTGTACTGACCCAGTTTATCAGTGGGAAAACCAGAACCAAGCTGATGGATCTGACTTCAAATGCATGACCAGTAACCGCAAATGGACCCTAATGTTCCCTAGCCTGGTGTACTCTACGTCTCTCCTGTCACTCTTCCAGATATCAACTATGACTTGGAATAGGAATGCCAGATTTAGCCTAGCAACCCCATCCAGGAAGTAGTTGCTAATGTGAAATTTCAATCACGATGGCCAATGGTAGAGGTTATTTTGAGGTAGGGGCTTTTTCGGAGTCCTTCTTATGACAGTATACTAGGAAGTGATCCAGAATATCAAGACAGTTAACCCTGGTTTTGGCTGCAAACTGGTCTTCTCTCACCTACCTGGAATTAAGAGGTCAAGATCTCAAGAGAGATGACACGGTTGATCAACACTCCAAAGGTAAGGAAGCCCAGCCTCCTACTGCATTGATCCCTGAAGCCACAGACCTCAGGAATGATCATCCTGAGGAATTATTATCCAGATGGAGGGATCTGGGGCCCAGAGGGCTCACTGGGTCCTAAACTCTCTTGTCTAGCACTTTGATGTCTCCTTACTTACTGGTCTTTGAAATTTGGCATCTCATAGTCAACCTAGACATCACCACTTCTGGAAAGAAAATGATCCTAAAGAGGGGTATTATGTAAGACAGAGTGAAGAGACTGAGATTTTAAAAAGCATATTAGTGTATCTAAGTTATAAAACAAGAGGCAGTCAATACTCTTTAGTCCTTCAAATAGTTATTGAATGTCTATGTACCAAGCACTGTTCCAGGTGCTAGGGATACGGTGACGGACAAACAGAGTCTGTGCTCTTAAGGAACCGACATTGTCATGGGGAGACATACAATACATAAAGAAGACAATTTCAGATATCGATAAGCATGTGAAGAAAACAACACAGGATAATGGCACAGGAAGAGATGGGAGGTGGGGTTTACTCCTGGGGGCGGGGGAGCAGCTCTCTAAGAAACTGATATTTGCGCTGAGACTGAATGACAAGGAGTCAGCCATGGCGAGATCTGGACAAGAGCGCTCCAGGCAGAGAGAATAGCGAGGGCAAAGGTTCATAGGTAGGAGTGAGCGCCACGTGTTCGAGGAAGCAAGAGCGAGGGAGGGAGACACAAGATGAGAGCGCAGAGGTAAGGGGGCCTGGGTAGAGAAGACCTTTTAGCACAAGTGCAAGGGGAGGGTTTAAGAAAGCATCCCTGCCGACTTTGTGTTTTAGGGAGATTGTGGCAGCTGCAGTATGGAGAATGCATGGTAGAAGTTCAAGAGCAGAAGCAGGAAGCTAGTGAGGAGACGGCCGTAGGCATCCACAAATGAGGGGAGGAGGCTTGGACTAGAACGGGGGTGGTAGGAAGTAGCTGGGTTTGAAGTAATGGAAAATGCTAATGGGGGGTACGGCAGACCTGTCCAACAGACTTACCTGCCCTGCCTCCACTTCTTTGCTAGCAGAGTCCTGATTCTGTTTAATTACTCACCCTTCCACTTGCTCAAGGAAGATGCCCTTTCCTCAGACCGAGGGGTGAGTATAAGGATAGAGTAATCTAAACCATTCATGGTAATTCAATTCCCTCTTTTCAGTGACTGGTTTAGGCACCGGGCTAGTGAGATAGAACAGGAAGTCTGCAAGGGTGCTTTAAGGAAAAGTTTTTCTCCCTGATAAAAAGATGTGGGAGGAAACCCCCCTCTCTTGCCTTAGGAAAGTGTCATGTGAAGACATGCTACTTGGAGTTGCTGCAGGCATTTTGTAATCATGAGGGAAATGTCACCAGCTTATTGAGATGCAAAGCAGAAACTGGAAATACCGGAGTTATTGGTGAGATTAGTAAGTTAACCCTAGAACTACCCTGTATTCAGATATCTTGTGGGATAATAGACATTCTCATTGTTTATGTTGCTGTTAGTTAAACTTTCCATTATTTGCAGCAAAAAAAAAAAAATTCTAACTAATAAAAAAGGGGAAGGAAAGCGAGAAAGAGAAATGCAGGAGATGATCCTAAGTTTTTAACCTAAGCACGTAGTTGGAAGGTGATATTATTCACTCAAGACTCAGAAGCCCAGGACTGAAGCAGGATTGGCAGTGAGTGGGGTGAGGGTAGGATATTGAGAGTTCTACTTTGAATGTGCTCTGTTGAAGATGTCTAGCAGGCTTTCAAGTGATGATATCAAGAAGGCAAATAGTCATGTGAGTCTGGAGTTCAGAGGAAAGGTCTAAACTAGAGATACAAATTTGAGAGTAATCAGTGTATAGGTGATATTTCTCTTTATTTCTTTCTTTCACTGTGGTTTGGGAATTTATATAATCTAGCTCTGTTTCTTTTTTAATAACCCCGGAAATGTTACAAAATTTTTTGCTAAGGACATTTAAATATATTCTCAAAGTGGAATAATATAATAAAACCCCATATACTCATCACCTATCTTCAGCAATTGCTCCTTTGGGGAGAAAAACAAATAAAGACAAGTGAGAGCCTGAGACGGAGCTAAGGTAAGACCACCTGAGAGGTAAGACCACCAAGAAGGAGTGGCCAGGACAAAACCCAGGAGGAAAGGGGGTGTCATCGAAGCCAAGAAGGACATGTTTCAAGAAGAAGGAAGGATCAGCTATGTCAAACACTGCTGAGAGGCTGAGAAAGATGAAGATGGAGATATGATCTTTGGCAAGATGAAGGTCACTAGAGACCTTGGCAAGAGCATCTCAATGGAGCATGGGAACCAAGCTTGCATGGAGAGTGGGGAGGAGAGAAGGCATGGAGATATCCCTTTAGAAAGGGAAGACAGCTGGTAGATGCTCCAGTCTGAAAAAAACAGAAGGAGGTGCACCAAGGCTCAGCTCCACCCCTCCCAGATAGAATCGGTGGAGGCATTTGAAACGTTGAGGGCCTTGCTGCACTGCTCTGGGATGGAGATGTGAGATTTGGGGAAGGGATTAGACGAGAGGGAAGAGGGATAGAGATCCAAAGAGAGAGTAGCTTGCTGGACACCCCCGTGGGGTAGAGGGACTAAGCGGTGATTCAGTGGGAAGAGTGAAGAAGTGCCTGGAATCATTGTCTAGATTCCGTGCATGTATGTGAATGTCTAAAAGTCTTCAGTCTGGTAATACGGCCCATTACCTGCATACCCACGCAGAGCTTATGGCCAAGTTCAGGGGCATCTGCATGTATCCCGAGAACATATACATAGTCACACACACACACACACACACACACACACACACACACACACACACACGCGCACGTGCGTGCGTGCAGAATCTGTATTCCACTAACATGCCTTAGGCATTTCTCCCTGCACCCTTGGCTTCTTCATTTTCCCTGTGAGAAGGCCTGCTCCAGGGTTGTAAACATTTTGCTACATGGGGCTAGGGTAACATAAATGTGTAACATGTGCTGCGCACATGACGTTAAGTGGCAACAAACACTCATCCTCTGTGTCAGGGGGACACAGAGTGGTAAGAACTGAGTGAACTGAAGCAGCGTGTTGTCCATCCTAAGACAGTAGCCACCACCCAGCTCCCCTTGTTGCCCTACTGGTTTCCTGTTGCTGCTGTAACGAATGGTTGCGAACTTGGTGGCTTAAAACCACACAGATTTATTATATTGCATTTCTGGAGATCAGAGGTCCAAAATTGGTCTTATGGTGCTAAACTCAAAATGTTGGCAGGGTTGCGTCCTTCTAGAGACTCTAGAGGAGAATATGTTCCTCATTTGTTCCATCTACTAGAGGCTGCCCACACTCCAAGACTCATGGTCTCTTCCATCTTGAAAGCCAACAATCATATCACTCTGATCTCTACTTCTGACCTTTCGTTCCTGACTCTGACCCTTCTGCCTCCCTCTTTCATTTATAAGAACCTTTGTAATTATATTGGGCCCACCCAGAAAAATTCAGAATTATCTCCCAATCTCAGGATCTTTACCTTAATCGCATCTGCGAAGCCTTTTGCCATGTAAGGTAACATAGTCACAGGTTCTGGGGATTAGGATGTGGACATCTTTGGGGGCTATCATTCTGCCTACCACTGTTGCTAAATGGGAATGCAGGTCTAGTATGGCCAGACCTTCCAGTTTTCAATAAAAGCTAGAAAGCTGCATTTTTATATGACTGTGCAGAAAAGAGTTAACATAGCTGGCCTGAGGCTGCTATCCTTAGAAATGCCTCCTTGCAAAGTTGGCCCTTGGCTGGCATCTGGGAACTTGGCTCTTGGAGCATTCCCAATCAACAGTTAACTAACAACGATAGTTCATTGTGCCTTGACCGTTTGTGTAAAATGGTTTATGCTGAATACCTCTTTTTCTTCTAGGAGTCTGGAATTTTCATATGAGCTTGGCAGAGGTGACCAGCCCTCAATAAAAACCTTGGACGCCGAGTCTCTAATGTTTTTGTTGTTGTTATTTGTTTTTTGTTTGTTTTGCAGAAACTCTGTAAGGAAATGTTGTTCCATTTTCATTCTGGAGGAAGAACACACTTGTGAGCCCTATGGGAGAAAGAGGACATAGAATCCTCCAGACTCCCCTGTGTCTTTTCTCCTTCTGATCCAGCTGTGTACTGCTCCTACACTGCTGTGATAAACCTTAGTTGTGAGTACCACATTTTGCTGGGTCCTTTGAGCCCTTCTGGCTAATCTCTTTACAAGGGAGTGGGCTTGAGGATGCTGTAACACAGACAATTTCTGATTTTTTTTTCATATTCTAAATGCCCCAGGAGTTAACACTGTGTTAAACAAAACATTTCTGAGAGGGAATTTGGCCTTCAGGCCACCAATTTGTAACTTCTGGCCTCTTAGACTCTACCCTAATTTTAGTCCCATCTCTGAAGTGAAACAATTCATCTGATACACATTAGCAAATGTCTATGATGTGCTAAGCACCATGCTGGGAACTAGGGGACAAAGATAAATAAGACAGTCCTTACCTTCAACAAGTCTGCTATCTGGTAAGATGGACATGTACACAAACAAATGCAGCTTGATGTGCTACATGCACTCAATTAAAATAAATGAATGAAATGCTCTAAGATCCAGACAGCTGCTTTCATAGTGCTTCGCTGTGTCTGTACACATCTAAAATTCATCTGGTCCTCACAATCTGAAGTTATCCCAGTTTTACAAATGAAGAGCCTAAACCTGAAGGTCAAAGAGGTTTAGGGTTTTGCCTAAGAGACCTAAAATTTCTTATGATATTCGTTCTGCTGGGGTAGGGGTACACAAGGGAAAAAGAGAGCCAGGGAAGATCTGCAAGAGGCTATGTGTTCTCTAATCACCAGTGATTCTTGCTCTGTAGAGACCCTGACCCCATTTCTTAAAGCAGCCTCACTCTATGCCCTTGTCAGTTTTCTTTTTGATGAATGAGTCTTGTTCTCCCAACCAGATGGCAAGTCCACTGGGAAGAGAGACTTTGTCATGTTTCATTGTATTCCTTTCCATGTCTTGCCTAAGTAAGGTGTCAATTAGCTATTTTGTTGATAGAAAGTTGCCATGCTAGTTATTTTAGCCTACTGTGTTGTGTTGTCAGACAGCCCTGGCCCTAGGAAACACTGTGGGAGAGAGGTAGGTGAATCCTTTCACTAGCCTGGGAGACAGGTTTCTTAAGAGAGTGCCAGTGGGCACATGGGCACTTCCTAATGAATATCCCCTGTTAAAGAAGACAGCTAGAAAATGTAAGGCACTTAAGAAAAAGCAGAAGTAAATGGAAAAGCCCATTCTTTCAAGAAATGAAAATAAAAGATAGAAAGAAGAAACAGCTTCCGCTGAGGCTTCCACCTGAGCGCCCATGGTGTTAAGATTCAAGTCGCAGATCCTGCCCATAGCTTAGGGACAGAAGAGGATGGAAAAGTCAGAATTGGCCAGGATATCAGAATCTCCATTTTCATTTTTCCTCTTCAGTTTCAACAGACATTTTGATACCTCACAACAATGCTTTCAGTGTGGAAACCTTTTCCCGGATCAAGGACTCAGCAAGGTTAAATCACCTGCCCAAGGTCACATAGGGTAGTCAGGAGGCAAAGCCAGGTTCTGAGGGCTTCAGTCCAGAGCTCCCGTAGTTTGGCAGCAGGAAAGCGGGCAGGTGGCAGTGGCAAGGGTTCGCTAACAGCGACGACGCTGATGACGAGACCACTGACCAGCCAGCAGCTGTCGAGCCGAGCCGTGGCAGATTCTCCGGGTGGGGCCTCGGCACCCTGGGGCTCAGGCTATGCAGCTCCCGGTCCTCGGCCGCCCACAGGCGTTGGCGAAGGCCTGCTGTCCCGGCTGGGAACCAGCAGGCCGTGTGCCGCCGCAAGGGGCTCCTCGGGGACCAGCCGGGGCCAGAGAGCTGGGTGGAACCTCCAGGGAGGCGGGGCGGGGAGGGCAAGTACGAAGGCGGGCTGCAGCCACCTCGGAAGTGCAGCTCTACGGCACTCGGCTAATCAGAACACCTGAGCGACTGCCGTCCTATGACGCAGGTTCAGGCGAAACTCTCCCTGGCATTGCGGCCTGCATCCCTGCAGAGGAGCGCGAGAGCCTGGAGTATTGGCTCAAAACCCAAAGCGAAGGGTTAAAACCCGAGTTGCTGCTCCCAACCCACATCCGGCAGGTATGGAACCCGCGCACGACGCTGGGCTGGGACGCTGTATGGCCCCAGCCGTCTGGGGCCGCCTACCCTTCACGGGGCGTGGCCTCCGGGGCGCGCAGCTTCTAGTGGGTGAGCCGAGCGCGCGGCCCCGCCCCTCGCCTATAAGGCGGTGCGGCACTGCCGCAGCGCACTTCTCACTGAGACCCGTCACCCGGACTCTGCGTGAGACCCACTGCCCAGACTCACCATGGTGAGTGCAGCCCCACCGGGGTCGCAGCTGTCCCCTAATTGCCCCTCTGCTTCCGCGACACTCCCTCCCGGAATGCTCGGAGCCCTCTGCCTGGCGTTCTAGGTCTCGAGCAGGGCGAGGGTGTTTGCATTACCTCCGACCCCCGTCCGGGGACTCCGGCTGAGCCGTGCTGTTCACTTTCTAAGGCTGGGGAAAGGGGTGGCGGGCTGTGTGGGGGGAATTCACTAGAAGAGAGGAATACTCCTGGAAATCCCTTCCTGCTCCACCAACCATTTGTGCCCTAACCCTCCTGAGGGGGGAGTCACGCGGTCTGCTGCCCCAGTCCTTTCCGCGGGCGAGGGACACCCGCTTGACCTCCCCCCTAGCCTCTCCAACGCGTCCTTGGAACTGACCGAACATGTGCTTGGCGTGAGAAGTGGAAGGGGTCAGGTTACTTGGTCCAGCACCCCCTTTTCCTCCAACTGTGTCTACATCCCGCTACCCACAGCCCCCGCCACCCCCTGTGATTCAGCACACCTCTTCTGAGGCAGGAGGGGTGGTGGGAATGGGGTTCGGTCTCGTGAGGCGAGCCGGCCCTCTCCAGCCGGAGCCCGGGCGCGCGGACGGGCAGAGACAGCTGTCGCTGAGCGGGAGCGCGGGCCGAGGCCAGGTTGGGGGAGGGAAAAGAGTGCGTGTAGGGGTTGGTATTTATAGCCCAAGAACGGGGGCCGAAATCCAATCCTTGCTTTCCGCTGGATGTAACTGGAAAGAATCTAAAAAGGGGGGGGGGGTGGGAATACAGGGCCTGGGTGCAGGATGGCGCTCATCCTGCTCCGGGCGAGGCGGGTTACCTCTGGGGCCTCACTGCAGGTTCCGCTTCCTTTTCTGAGTATTTGGAAACCTTGCCCCCGCCATTTCGATGTTGGAACCGGAGGCTGCTCGGCCCGGCGCCACACCACTGTGGCGCTTCAGGGTTACTTTCAGATTGTCAGGGACGAGCCTAGGGCAGCGAATGCCCCAGTGCTCACAACCCTAGTGCCAGCACTCCTTCTGCGTTCACCAGCAGCATTATCACTATTTTCCTGAGGGTTGTCGCGTCGGATGAATGTGGTGAAGACACGCAGAGTGCGGGGTGGAGGTGGGAATTGGAGCTAGATAGGATTGATCCCCAGAGCCAGATGTGATTAAAGGGGGAGAGGGCATCCCGATGACAGTGTGGTCAGTTGATGCCAACGGGAAGGTTGAGACTCCTCTGCAGCTCCACAGGAAATAAAGGCGGTTGGGCTTAATGAAATTCTAGTCCATTCATTCTCAAAGCAAAGAGTTAATAAGTGAGGAGCCTCAAAGCTATAAATACAAAACCTTGTCCCTTCTCAGGCTCTTGAGAAGCTGATTTTGTAGGACTGTCTTCCTGTCTCATACACCTGCCCTCTCTATCCTCCCTGAGTGTGCTATGAATGTGGCAGGATCATGTGGAGCCACAGCTCTTACCCTGATAAGGTCCCTATGAGAAGTAGGCTAAGGAGTTGCCTGCCCTACGGGTGCCTCCTTTTGGGGAGTCCATGCTGGGGAGCCTTGGCAGGCCGCCAGCCTCTTCTGACCTCTGTCCAGCCCAAGCCTCCACTTTTGTCAACTGAGTCATCCTCGCTGGTAGGTGATAGGGTGGGAGAGAGAAGCTTATGAGTTGCAGACTTATGGATGTGGGCTTATGTGTCCCCTCTTTATCCCTCAGCGTGAATGCATCTCAGTCCATGTGGGGCAGGCAGGTGTCCAGATGGCAATGCCTGCTGGGAGCTCTATTGTCTGGAACATGGATTCAGCCTGATGGGCAGATGCCCAGTGACAAGACCATTGTGGAGGGACGACTCCTTCACTACCTTCTTCTGTGAAACCGGCGCTGGAAAGCACGTGCCCCGGGCAGTTTTTGTGGATTTGGAGCCCACTGTAATTGGTGAGAGGAAGAGGGGAGGAAGAGGGGAGTGGAGTGACTCTAAGCTTCTCTCTGGAGAGGGTGTCTAGTCCTGGCTTTCCCTGGCCCTGAAACTCCTCACCCACTTTCATCTAAAGAAGGCAAGCTAGTTACAGGCTGGCGCAGTAGGTCTGGGGCAGCATGTCTGGGTTTCTCTCACACACTGGTTATCTCAGACTGGCAGAAGGATGAGCTTCCATACATCTGACTGCAGCTACCATGCTGAGGGAGGGAGGTCCCTGCTGAGCACAGCCTTGTGGTTTCTGCCTTAACGATGTGGTTTTTGCCCTTCCAGATGAGATCCGAAACGGTCCCTACCGGCAGCTCTTCCACCCAGAGCAGCTCATCACTGGGAAAGAGGATGCCGCAAATAACTATGCTCGCGGTCACTACACATCGGCAAGGAGATCATTGACCCAGTATTGGACCGGATCCGCAAGCTGGTAAGAGGCTGGCATGGAAGGGAGGAAGCTTTTGAGGCAATGCTAATAGTCAGGAGCATTGTTTTTCAGCTCCTTTTCAGGGGTCATCTCTATTTGTACCTGTTCCAGAGTGTGCTACTTCATTAATCTCTGTCCTGGCTCCTAAGATATTTAGACTTTTGCGGAGCCAGAAGATAAGAGTTCCTCAGGCCCCTCTCCAACCTACATTGCTCTTCTCTTTCTTGACTTTCAGTCAGACCAGTGCACGGGACTTCAGGGCTTCCTGGTCTTCCACAGCTTCGGGGGTGGCACCGGCTCCGGCTTCACCTCGCTCCTCATGGAGCGGCTCTCGTTGACTACGGCAAGAAGTCAAGCTGGAGTTCTCCATCTACCCAGCACCCCAGGTGTCACGGCCGTGGTCGAGCCCTACAACTCCATCCTGACCACCCACACCACCCTGGAGCACTCGGACTGCGCCTTCATGGTGGACAACGAAGCCATCTACGACATCTGCCGCCGCAACCTGGACATCGAGCGCCCGACCTACACCAACCTCAACCGCCTCATCAGCCAGATCGTCTCCTCCATCACGGCCTCTCTGCGCTTCGACGGGGCCCTCAACGTGGACCTGACGGAGTTCCAGACCAACCTGGTGCCTACCCTCGCATCCACTTCCCCCTGGCCACCTACGCCCCGGTCATCTCCGCCGAGAAGGCCTACCACGAGCAGCTGTCGGTGGCAGAGATCACCAATGCCTGCTTCGAGCCCGCCAACCAGATGGTGAAGTGTGATCCCGGCACGGCAAGTACATGGCCTGCTGCCTGCTGTACCGTGGAGACGTGGTGCCCAAGGACGTCAACGCCGCCATTGCCGCCATCAAGACCAAGCGCAGCATTCAGTTCGTGGACTGGTGCCCCACGGGTTTCAAAGTTGGTATCAACTACCAGCCACCCACTGTGGTGCCCGGGGGTGACCTGGCCAAGGTGCAGCGTGCCGTGTGCATGCTGAGCAACACGACCGCCATTGCCGAGGCCTGGGCCCGCCTGGACCACAAGTTCGACCTGATGTATGCCAAGAGGGCATTTGTGCACTGGTATGTGGGTGAGGGTATGAGGAGGGTGAGTTCTCTGAGGCCCGGGAGGATATGGCTGCCTTGGAGAAAGATTACGAGGAAGTAGGCATCGACTCCTATGAGGACGAGGATGAAGGAGAAATAGAACAGCTGCCTGGAGCACACTCGCTATGTTTATTGCAAAATCCTTTCGAAATAAACAGTCTCCTTGCACGGTTTCTTGTTCCCTCTGTGATTGCTTGAGCTTCTGTTGCCTTCCTCTCTGTGCTGCTGCTTCTGCTGCCCTATTTGCTGCTCATGACCTTTTTTTCTTACATGCTGAAGAAGACATGCCAAGGGGCCCTTGCCAGGCCCAGGAAACATGACCTCAGGGACCTTGATGTAAGTAAGATCTTAAGGGCACCAGGATAAGGAGAAAATGGGGAACGAATCCTGGACCTGTCTGGCCAGCCACAAGCTGTTGAAGGATACGAGTCTTCACTTCCTTAAACTTCCAAATAGGAGTTTAAGTCTAGCAGTTTCTGTGTTTGAGTTAGCCTGCTACTCTGTTCTTCCTGCTGCTTTTGCCTTCACCAACTCTGGAAGCACGGCTTGGCCAGTACCTCTGTGCATTCTGAAGGCTGAGCTGGTACAAAGTTCCTGGGCATGGAGCCTAGTCATAAGCTTGGGGAAGGAGGGAACAAGGGCCATCTCCTAGTTGTTTGTGTCACTGCACCTCCCAGCAGCTTTGCATAGCTTGTCTGTTTTGCAGCTTTCGCTGGGGCCTAAGGCTGTGCCATTAAAAGTCAGGTGTCTCCCCTTTGTTTGTGCTTTCTTTCTGGCCTCAGCCTCTGCGCTAGCTGGTGGGAGCCTCCTGCTGGGCCCTGGGGAAAATTTCAACTTCGCTAATAGGCACCCCAGGACCCATACTGACGTCACCAAATGGGGTAGGAGGTTGGGGTAAGAAGCTTCAATTTGCAAGAGCAAGAGATGCCAACCCTGCCCTTGCCTCCCCTCCCTGTGATTCAGGGACGCAGTGCCTTTCCCTGGGGAACAGGTTTCAAGCCCAGCTAAGGAAGGGCCCCTGTTTACTCAGCAGAGTAGGCAGGAAGTGGCAGCAGGATATACTGCCATACACTGGCTTATTAATCATTAAACCATGTGTGAGCTAGAACCATCTGGGAGAGGACTGCCAAATGGCTCCACCTCCACTCCCTTTGCCCCCAGGCTAGGCTGGGAGACCTGTTATTAGCTGTCCCAAAGCTTCTCAGATGTCTCCACCCAGAAGCCCCTGCCTGGCAAACTGCTGGCTGCTCTGACTAAGCTACCCACCCTTGGGAAAGAAGAAAGAATAGTTGAACGCCTTTAGGGGGCCCTGATCACAGTTCTTGGCTAAGTCTACTCAAGCCAGAGCAGCTTTAAGTTTTTGACCAAGACAAGCTAGAAGGACTGCCCACTACCAACCAGCCATATCTAAGGTAATATTTGCCTCCTGGCATGGAATGATGAAGTCATACTATTCCTAACTCTACACCCATACCTCTTTCTTCCCAGGCTGTTCTCTTGGAAATGGCAACCAGACTTTGGGCGCCTTGCACCTCTCTCACTCCAGGAACAATGAGACTAAGATCCATACCAAGCTGCTTTCACTTTATTTCTTCTTTTATACATTCTCCTGCTCCCAGATTTGGAGGCAGACCATGATGTAAGCTCAGCAGTCCTGCCCATGGCCTTTTACTAGATTCTGTCGGTTTCCCTTTCCCCATCCCCCACCCTCACCTGCTCCAACTCAGACTCCCTATCCAGTTTTTAAGGATAAGAGAGCAGAGACAGAAGACTGGGCTGAGTCTCCCCAGCCCTTGCCCCTCCCCCAACTACAAGAGAGCAGGCCTTGATCAAAGGAGAGAGATTCTAGAGGGATGAAGGCCTCTTTCAAAGGCACAGAGGGCCACCTTCTCATGTGGCCACTGGTTTGCTCAGATTTGGGTAGTGTGCTGGCCTGGAGCTGGGGGTTGCAGAGCCTCTAACTGACTGAGGAGACGAGGAATGTGAGGTCGCTGCTGGGGGTCCACAGTCATCATTGAGGCCAGCAGCTGCCGCAGCGCTGAAGAATGCCTGTGGAGGTAGGAGGGCAGGGTAACTGGGGGCACCCACCCCCATGCTGAGGCTCCACCTCTGCTAATGTCAAGGAGAGTCTGAAATACTTCATGCCCCTTTTATTGCTCACCTGGGGCTTTGCGGGATGTTGAGTTGGTTCTGTACAGCGAGAGCCACACTGTCACCCTTCTGGAACACCATGTCATAAGGGCCTTCCCCAAACATCATGGCATACAGCACACAGCCTAGGGACTGAGCATAACTTGGTTATTCCGTGGAAGGGGATGATGACTCTTAGTTCTATAGTAAAAGGAGTCTACATAAGCTAAAAGGACGATGCCAACCTCAGCCACATGACACTACCAGGGCCCAGATAAAACTGCCAGTTAGCTGGAAGCCTCTTCACTCCTTGCTTAGGTGCTGCCTTCAGCCCTGACACTTAGCTGTGCCAACTCTGTTCAAAAGGGCAGGCTTATAAAACCACTTCCTGAACACTTGAGTACAGTGTCAGTGACAGTTCCCAGGAAGGAAGTCGAGGGGATTAGGCCATACATGGTTCCTGGGGCCCCATGTGCTTTGAAACCAAAAAGGCCTGCTCCTCTACTCCCCAGTAGGTACAGAGGAGCGTCCCTCCCCCCCAGATTCCCACCCACATGCTCCTTACCCAGACATCAGTCCGCTCGTCGATGACACAGTGGCTCTGCACAGAGAAGAGCTCTGGCGCCCGGTAAGGAGATGGTGCACCGCTGAGCTGCCCAGTCTGGAACAGAGCTCAAAAGTGGGGCACAGGCCATGGTCATGTGACCAAATTGGAGCATGCACCAGAAGTGGTAAAGGATGGGAATAGGTGAGCAAAGGAACCTAGAGACTCTTACCTGCAGGGCCAAAGCCTGGGAACCTTCCACATGGATGCATGCTTGATTCATGGAACCCAAGTCCATTAAAACCGGCTGCCCCCCATCTCCAAGCAGATATTGGTGGGCTTCAGGTCCCTGTCAAAAGTGGAAATGAACCCATGAGTACCATAGACAGAGATGGAATCCCAGGGGGCAAAAGAATCATGAGGACTGATCCTTGGGAGGAGAGCAGAGAACTCTCATTTCTCTTGGTGGGGCTCTTCTTTTCTGCCCCCAAAGAACACAGGGCCCTCCCACTAACCTGTGGGCATAACCCTGGGTATGAATGGCCTCAAGGCCTCTGCAGATACCCAGCAGCAGCTGAAGGATTTGTTCTTCAGTCAAGAAGTTGCCTTTGTCTTTCAGCCTTTCTATCTCGTTCCACAGCGTACTCTCTGCAACACAGTGTCCCCACAGTTGATGTTTTTCCAAGCCTCTCCTCCCTGAACCTGATCCCTTCCCTGTGTCAAAAGCCTATCACCACACAAAACCCTTTCACCATACACACTACATCACCATAGTACCACTTGATTCCTCTACACCCCACATCTTAAGTGGTCAAACCAGGACATTGCCTCCCTACTTCCTAACATACTCAACTGCTTCACACAGCATTTCGTACGTGGCTCTGTTGCAACCCCCTCCATAGCCAGGAAACTTTCCTGACCTTGAAAAAGGGGAGCAGCAGCCAGGCCTCATGTTAGTGCCCCGCTCCTCAGACAATAAGCCACAAGGTGAAGGATGTTGGGGTGATGGAAGAGGCGATGCATGTCAGCTTCTCGTTGGGCGTCCTCCCGGTCCTGCTGCTCATGACATAGGATTCGCTTCAAGGCGTAGAAGTGTCCATCATGTAACCCTCCACTAGATCCACATAGCTGAACCCACTGTGGGCCAAAGGGGTCAGTGAAGGACCATGGTCATCTCCCACACTGCTCGGACCCAGAGGAATTCCCTGGGGGGCAATCTTTCCCATTTAGGAGAAACCCTCCCAAGATGTGGCTCAAGAAGAGTCTGAAGACTATTACTACACTTTGAGCTCAAGAGCTGGGACACAGTAATCTTTGAGTTTCTATGGTCATAACCCAGTGCCCTGCACATGACAGATGCTCAATAAGCATTAAATGACTAATAGTCAACATTTATCAAGTGCTGTAAACCAGACACTGGTGAGACATTTTATATGCATTATCTCATTTAATCCTCACAGCTCCATCAGTGATGCAAGACAGTAATGATCTCCATTAAGCAGACGAAGAAACCAGGGCTTATAAAGGTGGATCTACAAGGCCTGGATCCAGAATCTACTTTCTTGACTAACATGTCACTAGGGTGTCAGGCGCATTGAAGAGTAAGTTAGAGGATAAAATCTTTATGCCCCTATCATGTGCAGACTGCTGTCCTCAAATCACCATAACCCTGGGACAAGCTAAGTGATTTCCAAACACTCACCCCTCCCCCAGTTTCTGGATGAAGAGGTAGCGCTTATTGTCAATGATGACAGTTCCCCGAGAGCAGACACACAGCGTGGCCCATAGTGTCTCCGTCATCCTCCTTAAGGACGGTCTGAGGCTGCCAAAGAGTTCGTCCAGGTTAAGTGGGCTCTTTCAGGTGATGTGCTGGGGGTCCAGCGGATCATGCTCATGCTGGAAAGAAAAGAACGGCAGGGTCGCAGGTCGGGCACAATCCAGATGACCCCTGAAGTACCAAAGTGGAAAGCTCAGGCCCAGGTCTCGGAGCCTAGAAAAAACGGGTCATGGAGATACCAAGGCTGAGATGAGATGCTTTAAAGCCTTCGGTCACACTTCCACTACCAGACAGCTTTCTCCACCCCCAGCCCACATTTGGGTGGCCCCGGCTCCCACACCCGTCGGGCCGCAAAGGCAGGGTATAGGGTAGTTCCGGGGAGCAGGGGGGTGCGAGGTTCGGGCCCATCCCTTGCAGAGCCCACCGGCAGGCTCGGCGCGTAGACCCCAGACAGGCCAGCTCGGCTTCCCCACTAACCTGACTCCGGCGGGAGGCAAGCGCCAGGGCACCGGAAGCGGTGGTTTCGTCATCATTCTGCGCAAGCGTAACGGCCCGTGGTAGCCTAGCAACCGCTTGGCATCCGGATGATGTGGGGCGCGGAACTGACAGGCAGGGGGCCGGCTAGGCCTGCGGGAGGACGGGTCCCAGGACCCGGGTAAGGGTTCCACACCTGGCCTTCAGTAGGGGTCAAGACGCAGGCACCTACGCCAAGGGGGAGCAAAGCCGGGCTCGGCCCAAGGCCCCCAGAACCTCCATTTCCCAATGCCGGAGGTAGGAGGCCTCATACCTCCCGCGCGCTGGGTAGCCCACTACAGTCCAGTCCTGGAGTGTGTGCGGGGATGCAGGGAGGGGCGGGTGCTGGCGGCCTTGACCTCTGTACAATCTAGGGGGCTCTGGCCTGTTTCCCACTACCCTAATCTCAGCGGTTAAGAGCTCAGGCTTTGGAATCAGACTAGGGTCTAAATCCGATCTTATAGTCTACAGGCTGTGCGACCTCGGACGAGTTATTTAACCTCTCGGAGCCTCACTTTCCGTAACTATAAAATAGATATGCTGAAACCTAAGGTTAGTGCATGAACCATGAGACCAGACTGCCTAATTCAAATCCCAGCTCTACTAAACCAGTTGTGTGATCTTGCACAGGCTACTTAATATTTCTGTCTCTTCCATTTCCTTATCTGTAAAAAGCAAATTATAATTATCTACCTTATGGTGTTGTTTGAAGATTAAACAATACGTAAAGTGCCTAGTACAATATCGAGGCATAGCCCTCAGTGTCAATAAACAGAAGTAATATTATAATAATACTAACCATTATTATTATTACCCTGATCATCACACCCAGGCTCGGACCGTAAAGGCAGGAGTAATGGAAATTACAAATTCCTGAGCCTTGGCAAGAAGCAGCTGTCCTGGACAGCTCTTCCTCAGGCAGGCAGGGATAAATTGGAAAGGTGTTCACATCCAAAGAAGATGAAATGGCCTGAATGGTCTCTTTTGCTGAAGTAGGCTCTTCAGGAGAAACATCCCTTTAGTAACCTGCTTCCCCCATCTACCCCTCTTTCACATCGCTGGGAAGTTCTTTCTATAGTTTTCCTTGTTTCTGAACCTGTTTTAGCCCCCTGATTCTGACATGCATCCAGATTGAATCTGTTATGTGCCAGGCCCTGTGCTAGCAGCTGAGGATTCAAGATGGACAAGGGACTCCCAACCCTTTGGGAGCTCAGTCTAGTAGAGCACGGCTTCTCAGTCTCCAATGTGCTGAGGATTGCCTGGGAATCTTGTTAAAATACAAAGTCTGATTTTACAGGTCTGAGGTAGGACCTGAGACTGGGTTTCTAACAAGCTCTCAGGTGACGCTGATGAAGCTGGCTCAAGATGCAGAGGATTTTCTAAACTAGTAGAGTAGTGGGAGACAAAGTCTAGGCTAATCGCCTGCCAACTTGGGGAGGTCTCCGCCCTTCTTGCTTGCGAAGTTCCTTCCCAGGAATCCGCCACGTGACAGTCAAACCGCTGTCTCTGACTGTAGGAGCCCTGTAAGCGCCATGGATCCCAAGAAGCCACTTTGGCTTCCCTCCCTGCTGCTGCCGCTCCTGATGCTGCTGCTGCCCCAGGTAAGATAAGAAGGTTGAACCAAACGGCTGGGTGCAGTGAGGCCGGATCAGATGTGGCGGTAGGAAAGAAAGTGAAAACAAAACAGTGGCGGACGCTAGTTCCAACTTCCCTGCTCTTGGCAGCTGACACTCCCCGCGCTCTCCGCCCCTACTCAAGACTCTGCTGCTGAACAAGGTCTCTCCTTTGCAGGCAGACACTCGGTCATTCGTAGTGGACCGAGATCATGACAGCTTCCTCTTGGACGGGGCTCCGTTCCGCTACGTGTCTGGCAGCCTGCACTACTTTCGGGTACCGCGGGTGCTTTGGGCAGACCGGCTTTTCAAGATGCGAATGAGTGGCCTCAACGCCATACAGTTGTAAGAAGTGCTCGGGAGAGCCATGGAGGGGTGGGATTTACTCTTCCTGGCACCTGCTTCAGAAGGGTGTCTGGCTGGATATGATGAGAGGTTAGAGCTCCAGGGCTTCCAGGCAAGGGTGGGAAAGGGCCCCAGGACCTCCTTCCACCAGCTTCCTGGAGATTCCTTACAAGGCCTGAACATTTAGCTTCCTGGGCATCGCCCCCAGATGACCTCCTTGGGCCTGGTTAACCTCTTCCTTTCTCAGTTATGTGCCCTGGAACTACCATGAACCAGAGCCTGGGGTCTATAACTTTAATGGCAGCAGGGATCTCATTGCATTTCTGAATGAGGCAACTATTGCGGACCTGTTGGTCATACTGAGGCCAGGACCTTACATCTGTGCAGAGTGGGAGATGGTGAGTTAAATGGGGAAAAGAAAGAACCAAAGCCACCTATGTGGGGTTCCTAGGCTACTCCCTTCTGCCCACACTCTAGGGCCACTTCCAGCACTACACAACTTCCTCCCTTCCTACCTCCCTAAACAACAAAACCAATGCCTCTTTGTTGCTTTATGTTTGTCTCAGGGGGGTCTTCCATCCTGGTTGCTTCGTAAACCTAGTATTCATCTGAGAACCTCAGATCCAGGTGAGTTGAGACAAAAGATTTAACACAGAGAAAAGCAAAGACAAAATAGGTCATTTGGGTGCCCAAAAGAGACCATACCCAAATCATTTATTTAAATATTTATTTAGTATTTCCTTCATGCCCAGTAGGCTGCTAGAAACTGGGCACCAGACAGACTCAGTCCCTGTTCAATGGAGCTTATAATATATTGGGAGAAACAGACTTTTAGAGAAACCAAAATCCTGTAATATTATTGCCAGCTATAAAGATAGCACACAAGAAAATAGACAAGGAGTTGACATAGTAACAAAGAGGACCTCTTTTAGGTAGGGAGGTCAGAAAAGGCTTTTCTGAAAAAATGACAGTTGACTTTAGGGAAGGGAAAGCTCTGGTCATGTGAAGAGTGAGGTGAAAAGAACCAGGTAGCAGGGATGGTGTATTCTAAATCCCAGAGATGGGAAAGAACATGGCATGGTTGAGGCCAGCACAGCTGGAGCACAGTGGGTAAAGGAGAGAGTAGTATGATGTGAAATTGGAGATAGATAGGGACTGTTGATACAAGACCTTGTAGGCCATTGGAAGGGGTTTGCATGTGTTCTCAGAACAGTGGAAAGTCATTGAAAAAAACTGGAGGAGTTTAACCAGAGATATGACATGATCAGGTTTATTTTCACATTACTTTAGCCTGGACATGGAGAATGGTTAAGGGGAGTAAGGGTGGAGGTGGAGGAACCAAATGGGAGACTATACCTGTAGTTGAGAAGAGAGATGATGGCGTCTGGACCAAGGTGGTGGCAGTGGCAATGGAAAGAAGAGGGCAGCACTGATATTTAGGTTGGAGATAAAATCACCAGGACTTGTTGATAGATTTTGATGAAAAGGTGTCACGTTGGGGGCAATTTGAGTAGGGTCTGGAAAGAAAGGAACAAAGTTTCTGGCCAGTCAAGACGGTGGTGACAGGGAAGGTAGAGAAGACCAGGAATGGTGAAGGAACGACTTTTTGTGATGTGATAGAAACTGAATGGGACCGGTTCCATTCTGATCATGTTCAGTTTTTATCACATCATACTCAAGGGAGAATATTAAGCAAGCAATGGGATGTTTAAGTGTGGCATTTAGGGGGTGGTCTGAGTTAAAGATATAATTTGGGAGTCATCAGTCTAAAATAGCACTTAAATCCATGGGTACTGAGATATCACCTACAGAAAGAATGTAGAGAAAGAAGAGAACTCGAGATTAAGCTCTGAGATGCTCAATATTTCAAGTTTAGATTTAATTTCAGGTGCAAATAGGAAGTCATTAGAGCTTCCTATTAGAGAATAATTTGATTTGTACCTTTTGAAAAGATCACTCTGGTAAATACTTTATATTTGCTGAGGACCTCCAGGTGCTATGCCACTTCTTAGGATCCTGGAGAGCTTTATGCTCTTTATGGCATTGCCCAAACTCCATGATGATAAAATGATAGAGTATTGATTTGATAACTAACATGCAATCTGTTTTTCTCAAAAAAACTGTGACCTCTTTCATTGTTAAATCCACAGTTATTTCTCAGGCCGCATCCTTCTTGATCAGTTAGCAGCATTTAGCACAGTTGATCGCTCTGTCCTCTGAAATAAATTCTTATCTTGGCGTCCATGCCACACTTATCTGGTCTTTGCCCTTTTCCCCACAGTCTCTCTGACCACTTTTCAGTCCCTTATGAGTTCTTCTCCATTTCCCTTTCTGCTAAATGCTTGAGTGTTTCAGGGCACAGTCCTTGGATGCTTCTCTTTTCTATGTTCGTGCCCTGGATAATTCCATCCATTTGCATGGCTTTAAATTCCATCTAATCGCTAATGACTCTGGAATATGTATATCTAGTTGGGGCCTTCTTTGGCCTCCAAAACTATATATATATCCAGCTGCCTACTTAACTTCTTCATTTGGACATCTAAAAGGTGTAATGAGACAACTAAGCTCCTGGTATTGGCTCCCAAACCAGCTATCCCTACAATCTCCCCAGCTCAGTTAATGGCAACTCTACATTCCAACTGATTGGACTAAACACTATGGTATAATTTTTTATGCCTATCTTTCTGTTGCACTTCACATTCAAACTATCACAAAATCCTGTCAAAATATATTGAATTCAACTACTTTTTATCACCTCCACTGCCACCACCCTGGTCCAGACCATCTCTCTCAGCTGGATTCTTTTAATAGCTTCCTAACTGGTCTCCCTTCTTTGTCCCTCCCCATGTGGTCTCTTCTCAATACAGCAGCCAATGCAATTCTTTTAAATAGATTTAAATATATATCAGATCATGTCCTTTCTCTGCTTTAACCACTTCAAGGTTCTAGTCTCATTCAGAATATGTACCATAGATTCTTTAAAATGGTCTGCTAGTTTTTACCTGCTTGGCCCAGCCACCTCCTGACGTCTACTCTTCTCATTGTTCACACTGGCTTCACTGCTGTTCTTCAAACCCACCAGGCACGAGGTGCTCCCTCCATTTCTTGTGGAATGACCTCAGTGAGGCCTTCCCTGGGCCACCTTCTAAAATTCAAGCTACCCCACCCCACTATTTTATATCCTCCTTCCCCCCTTATTGTTTTCCCTCGGCATTAGCTCACTATATATTTTACCTATTTATCATCCGCTTCCCTTACTGGAAAGGAAATTCCACAAGGGCAGAGATTTTTGTCTATTTTCTTCTATCTATATCCCTAAGACCTAGAATAGTGCTTGGTGTATAGTCAGCATCCATAAATATTTGTTGAATGAGATTTAATGTGTGCTTGGATTAAAGAAGGCACTGAAACCTGGGTCTCCTTTATACAGAACACACTATATAAAGGAATTAAATGTTTTAAGAATACAAAAATATCCTCCAAAACAGCTTTCATCAAATCTACCTTTGAGAGTCTACTACCGTGAGGCATTGTCCTTAATGACAGAGACAAAGCAAATGAAGCTGACAAAGTTCCTGCTTACTAGTCGAGGAGACCAACAGGAAATAATCACAGAAATATATGCTTAATTATAATTAGTTGTGTACTTGAAAGAGAAGTATGAGGTGACATGAGTGTGTAACGGGGATCTACCCTAATCTGAGATATCAAAGGCTTTTTTGAGGAAGTGAAATATAAGTTAAGACCTGAAGCCTGATTTGGAATTGGCTAAGTAAAGAGGGTGGGGAGGAAGTATCAGGCAGAGGTAATAACACGCATGAAGACACTGAGGACGAATCAACGAAAATCACAAATAGGGGTTGAGAACTTAAGGAATGGTACCTAATATAGTCATCTTTCAATTGATGACTTAAATCACCTGGACTCTCAGTTATATCAAAGTGCATTCTAGATTTCTATGAATCGCCATGCTATTTCATAGCAATATCAAGTATACACTGATTACATACTAATAGCTCCATAAAACGCATGTAACATTTTTCTTACATTTAAAAAATAAATCTGTAAGAAACACTGCTTGAAGGTTTCCTATGCTCAAATTTCATTGCCATGCAAAAATATACAAGTGCTTAGGGTTGAGATCTTTGGCAAGAGGAACTGCTTCTAAGGTTTAGTTGTAGACAAGTGGGAAGCAAACTGCAGCCCAGAGTTCAAGCTGCACTGAAGCTGCTAACATTAATGCCAGGGATGGGGGCTGTGGAGGTGGTGGCGCCCTCATGAGCAGAGCACTCCTCCTTCCTTTAGACTTCCTTGCTGCAGTGGATTCCTGGTTCAAGGTCTTGCTGCCCAAGATATACCCATGGCTCTACCACAATGGAGGCAACATCATTAGCATTCAGGTACACGTGGAAAGTTGACTGGGCAAGAGGAAGGTGGTGCCAGGGGTCCTTAACCTTCTTCTCATAGCCGAGTTCCACTTTTCCTTTCCCCTGGCAGGTGGAGAATGAATATGGTAGCTACAGGGCCTGCGACTTCAGCTACATGAGGCACCTGGCTGGGCTCTTCCGTGCATTACTAGGAGACAAGATCTTGCTCTTCACCACAGATGGGCCTGAAGGACTTAAATGTGGCTCCCTTGAGGGACTCTATACCACTGTAGATTTTGGCCCAGGTCTCCTGAGCAAGGGTTAGGAGTGGAGTCTGGGGAAGGGACCTCTTCTTTGATGTTTACCTTTCACTTTGCCTCCTTTCTGCAGCTGACAACATGACCAAAATCTTTGCCCTGCAAAGGAAGTATGAACCCCGTGGGCCACTGGTAAGGAGTCAGAAGGGAGGGCAATCAATGCAGGAGTCAGGGTTGGAAATGGGTTGAGCTCGGTTCTCACCTTGCTCGTGGCTCCTTTCGCTTCACATTCTAGGTGAACTCTGAGTACTATACAGGCTGGCTGGATTACTGGGGCCAGAATCACTCCACACGGTCCATTCCATCTGTAACTCAAGGACTAAAGAACATGCTGAAGTTGGGAGCCAGTGTGAACATGTAACTGGAGACACTTGGGTCAACATGAATCTGTAACTGGGTGTTGGGGATGGAAGTTAAGAATCAGTGGGTCAGCTTGTACCTTTCTCCCCACCCTCCCCCACTTCAGGTACATGTTCCATGGAGGTACCAACTTTGGATACTGGAATGGTGAGTCCAGATGGTTCCTGGGGCTGAAGCAGGGATGTAGCAATAAAGTAGAATCTGAGGGCTGGGTGGATTACTGTGTCCAGAAGCTGCATATGGCCATCACTGCTTTTTAGATGGCAAAATTCTCTGCATGAATCTTTGTTTAGTGCCTATCATCTGTCTGAAAGACATATTGAATTAAATTGATTTGACCCCAGGTGCTGATGAGAAAGGACACTTCCTTCCAATTACTACCAGCTATGACTACGATGCACCAATATCTGAAGCAGGGGATCCCACACCTAAGCTTTTTGCTCTGCGAAATGTCATCAGCCAGGTGCCCTACCACTTCATTAAGTGCCAAAGGCTTTTATTAATTTAGGGAAAGGGAGTGTCTAAAATGTATGTAAAGGGATCCCAGAAATCAGTGGTGGTTGTCTGGGCCAGAGAGCACTTTGAGCATCCAGTGGAAATATTTTCCACCCATCCAAATAAGACTACCTGGGGAGATACACAGAAGTTACGTGCAAAATTACAGGATCTTCATGACTCCTGAAACCCTTCCATGGACCCCAGGTTTAGAACTCTGTGCTAGGGTCTTGGAATAGGGGTTGTGTGGTGTTCCTATGGTTCCTGAGAGAATTTGGGCTCAGTTCCAGGAAATTCCTTTGGGACCTTTACCTCCCCCCAGCCGCAAGATGATGCTTGGACCTTTGACCCTGCACATGGTAAGCTCCTCCCCATCTCTTCTGATTCTACTGTTATTCTCTAAATAGCTCTGTATTCTGAAACTTCTCATATTCCGATACTACCACCTTATTCTAATAGGATGGAAATTTGCTGAATTTCCTGTACTTCCTGTGCCCCGAAGGGCCCATCCATTCAATTTTGCCAATGACCTTTGAGGCTGTCAAGCAGGTAAGGCATAATCCCACATCCGGTTGGTTGTAAGGTAACCTTCCGCAACAGCTGTAGCCAAAGGTTCCATAAGTTCCGCATCTGCCACACAGTATCATATTTTATCTCTCAGTTCATCTTAAGTACCCATTCTTCCGCATCCAGGACCATGGCTTTATGTTATACCGGACCCATCTAACCCGTACTATTTTTGAGCCAACACAATTCTGGGTGCCAAACAACGGAATCCATGACCGTGCCTACGTGATGGTGGATGAGGTAAGGACTGATTCCAGGCTACCTTGTGAGCCCATTTCCTCTCCTTCCAAGCACCCTGTAGCCTCAAGTTCCACCCATCTACCTTTTGCCACTGCCTGCCCACATTTGCAGGGGGTCCAGGGATAAGCTGGGATAAGGAAGTCTGACTAAGGGTAAGGTTCCAGAGTGGACTGTACCTGACAGATGGACTTCATTCTCTTTGCTCTCCAAATAAGTATCCAAATGTGGCCAGGAGCTAGATGCAGAGCCCTTCCTCTCACAGATCCTCTTATCCATAGGTGTTTCAGGGTGTTTTGGAACGAAACATGAAATACAAACTATTTTTGACGGGAAAAGTGGGGGCCAAACTGGATATCTTGCTGGAGAACATGGGAAGGCTCAGTTTCGGGTCTAACCACAGTGACTTCAAGGTGAGCTAGCTTTGCCTACTATGCTCTTATTAACCAAACTCCCCTGGAAAGATAGAGGCCTGATGGAAGATAAGAGCCATGTCCTCAGGAGTTAGGCAACAAGGTGGTTTGTGGGGATCTGGACATGCTGCTAGTTGCATATCAAAGCTTGATTAGGGATAGTCTGGCCTTAGAGCTTATTGAATGATGAATTTCATTTGCCTTCTTCACAGGGCCTATTAGAGCCACCAATTCTGGGGCAAAGAATTCTCACCCAGTGGCTGATGTTCCCTCTGAAAGTTGATAAGCTTGTAAAGTGGTGGTTTCCCCTCCAATTGCTGAAAAGGTCACGTCCTCAAACTCCCTCTGGCCCCACCTTCTACTCCACAACGTTTAAAATTTTAGACTCAGGCGGGGACACATTTCTCTTTCTACCTGGATGGACCAAGGTATTGCTGACAGCAGTGGTCGTGGTGGGGGTGAGGGGTGATAAAAGAGGAAATCATGGAAGGGGGAGCAGAAATTTTTCTGATTAGAAACCCAAAAGGGGATGATTCTACCCCCTTCAGAGCTGACTATTTTCCTCTCTCCTCCCTCTTTCCCAGGGCCAAGTGTGGATCAATGGGTTTAACCTGGGCCGGTACTGGACAAAGTGGGGGCCACAACAGACCCTCTACGTACCAAGACCCCTGCTGCTTCCTAGGGGAGCTCTCAACAAAATCACATTGCTGGAGCTAGAAAATGTGCCTTCCCCACCCCAAATCCAATTTCTGGATAGTCCTATCCTCAATAGCACCTTGCATAAGACATATGTCTATTCCCTCTCAGCTGATACACAAAGTACCTCTGAACCAATGGAGTTAAGTGGGCACTGAAAGAAAGGTAACCCTTGGACCTGGGACATGGAGTGGGCAGGATCCCTTGGTACTGGCCACGGTGACCAAATGGAACTAAAGGCCACAGGCCTGAATGTAAATGCAAGTGCAGTTTCCTTGCCAAACTTTATTGTGATTAAAGTTCCAGAGACAGTACCAGCTCCACACACCGCTGTGGCCCTATCTTTGCCCTAGTTCCTGAATGCCCCTCACCCTAATAGCCCAAATTCTCTGGTTTCCTGGGGAAGAAGAAACCTAGGGCCAGTGTGAATGTGCTCTCTCAGGGCACGCAGCTGGCTCCAGTTGGAGCTGTAAGAGATCAGGAAGAAGGCTTCCCAGCCCGACAGCGATGATCCTGGAGGCAGCGTGTGGAGCAGAAAGAGAAGTCAAGGTAGTGAAAGGGAATGAGGCCTTGGAGGGATGTCCCACAACTCCAGCAGCGTCTGAACAAGAAAAAGAAAAATAGACGGACAGCTACCCCAGGAACTTTCCAAATCAAGTTCTCCCCATCCCTCCTCTTGCCATTTCTGTTTTCATTCCAAAGGTTCACAGAACTTCTCAAATCCCCTCAAAAACCTTTCTGAGGTAGGGCTCATTCTCCTTGCCCAAATACCATGGTCCACCCATCACTCCTCCTCCACATACCGAGCATTGACATTGCGGAGTCAGGGACCACGGTGCAGGGGCTCCTAACTGGGCAGCTAGTCGGCGCTCTGCAGCCAGAGCTCTCTGAGGGGAAGAGAAGTTGTGTTAAGGACAAGGTCCCAGTGGTGGATAGGGTACCCAAGAAGTGACAGCTGCACACTGGGAAGGGATCAGACCTCTAAGGAAGTCTCGCTATGGAAGAGAAAACCTCCAGCCTCACCTTCTCTCTATCGCTGAGAGCGGCAAATCGCTGCTGCTCTTCTTGCTCCCTCTTCTCCTGCTCCCGCTGCTTCCGATGCTGTTCTTCCCGTTGTCGCCGGGCTGCCTTCTGCTCCCTTTTCCGCATAGCCTGCCGCGCCTCCATTTCTGGTGTCAGTGGCCCTGGCACCTGGAGGATTTGGTGGAAGGTAAGACCTATAGAAACTATTTTTGGTGAAACCATAAGAAAGTAGAAAAGATCTAGCTGGGACCTATGATGCCTTCCCACTCTGCTGCTTCTTCTTTTCCCAGCTGACCTGAGCCTTGCTGTAATCATAAGCATCTGGATTCTTCTCCATGAACCTTCGGAACTCATTACGTGTTGACTTATCAGCTGCAACTGTATACGGTGGCCGGGCCTGGGAATCCCTAGGTGTAAAAACCCCCAAATTGGATTCAGCTTGCCTCCTGTATCACCTACCACCACCTACTGGACCAAGGAGAATACTGTCAAGTAGCCAATGCCAACGTTAGCCTCAGATCATCCTCTCTATACCCTAAAGGGCTCGGCCTGGGTACCTTTACTTACTGGATGGTGGGGTCAGCACCTGCCTCCAGCAGCAGACGAACCACTGAGCCTCTCCCAGCTGCGGCTGCTGCATGCAGGAGGGTGAAGCCACTGGAGCCCAGTGGGGCACTGAGCAGAGACGGAACTTCAGGGTCTATGGGGCTGGCAGCTAGCCAGAGTTTCAGCATCTCAATATCTCCAGCTCGGCAAGCAGCAAGAAGCACATCCCAGAGCTCTGACTGACCAGGGGCCTTGGCCTTATCCAGTGAAGGCTCCAAAGGGACTGCATGTGCCTGGGCTGACTGTGAGGAGGCCTCATCTTCTTGAGCTTGCTGAGGAAGAGTCGTGTGTGCCCCAGCCTCCAGGTCTCGGCTTTTCTCCCTCTTATTCCTTTTTTTCCTCCTCCGCTTGGACAACACCTCAAACTCACGAAGATCCAGGGTCCCTATTGTTGACTCTACTAGCTCCAGCTCTCCCTGGAATTCATCTTCTCCCTCTGACCCTGAACCTAGGGAAAATTTTGACATGTTAGAACCACCTAAAGCAGCAGCAGAGGGGGGAAGGATGTGGGCTGCCCTATATGCATAAGAATACACATAGAGATAATCTAGATAATCTTGAAATGAAACTAAGTATTTGTATTTTGTCACCCAAGATAAAATAGCACATCAAGAGCTAAATCCATTAATATCACATGTAGAAATGAGGCTCAACCCAGATAAGGACGGGCCTACAAGGAAATATACAGGGACAAGAGTCCCTAGATTCTCCCCAGGAGAAGTCTTAGGATGGTGCACAATAGAGGAAAGCATGGCAGCAATGATGGCTATGCAGGCTGAGTCTGCAGCCAAGGGAGCAGCCCTTGGCATCCAATAGAGAGAAATTCTGTGCGACTCATGCAACGCATATTCAAGTATCTACTCCGTGCTAAGATATTTCTGAGTGCTGGGGATATGTCAACAAACAAGCAATAACAGGAGATTTGGAAAGGTTACTAAACACGTCTTAGTAAATGCCAACACATACCCTATGTTATAAACAGACCTGTGTGTGTAAAGGTGTGTGTGTTGTAATAAGGCTCATCTATAACAGGGAAGTGAAAATAGATTTGTCACTGCATTTCCAGGACAGAAACCCAGACAGAGATTTGACAGTTTACAGATGGGCTCAAACCCTGTTTGGGAGAGTGCTCATCCTGCCCCAGTGCCTCATTTTCATCACTGGAGACCTTTCTTTTTTCCTCAACAGCCGCCTTCCTCTCTCTCACTGTCTTCCAGTGTGTCTGAGATGAGGCCAAGCTGACTGTCTCCCGGGGGTCTTCTCCTGCCATAAAACAAAACATGTTGCTCAAGTTTAGACAAGGAGAAGCCAGCCCCAAATTTTCTCAATGAAGACGTGATGGGGCTACAGTCCAAAGCCTAGAAAATCCTCTGCACAAATGAAAATCTGAGACTTGGGCTGGAAGGTACAGAAGGTCTAGGGAGTCTGGGGGATCGGGATCAAAGACTCACCATGGACATGCAAGGTGGTCAGCTTATGGAGCACACGCTGTAGCTCTCTGAAGGTGGGTCTGCGGGTAGCAAGGGGAATATCCCAAAGTCTGGGATCCCCTCGTTGCAGGGGTGCCCCTTGGCCTCCGAAGAACAAGGATCGGCCAGAGCGGGGGGCACGCAGCAGTATTGTCCCAGTCTCCCTGATTGCCTTAGCCCAGTCTGGCCCTGCCAGCAGGTCTCGAACATCCTAAAGAATAGAGTAACTCAGCCTGTATATCTTCGTTTGTTATTTTCAAATCTCCAACCAATAAATGGGCCACAGGTATAAGGAATGACAGGTAGGAATTAACAAATTAGCACACAGGGAGGAAGAAGGAGAGGATTAAGATTCCTGGGGATCCATCCTATTCTACCTTTGTCTCTCCAGAAATAATGAAGCCTAGAAGGATTCAGGAGTCAACCTCCTTACTATACCACTTAATGAGTTGAGGGGAAAATGTGCATTAGTAGCCTACTGGATCCAGGATGCCTAACTCACCTTATATAGTGTGGCTTCATTGTAGCGCCTTAGATTGGCTCCAGCAGAGCGAGAGGCCCCACCCCGGGCATCACGAAGTCCTTGGGCTGTGCCACGCTTGGCCCGTACTGTGTAGCGGTGAAAAGTTTTGTGTGTCATCACTTCTCTTCTGTAGACAACACACACTAAGTACTGGAAACCTGGTACTCCCAGGTGAAAAGGATCCATTCCATCCTTACCCCACGCAGCACCCTCTCACCCTTGGAAAACAGCACCAGCAAAGTGCCCAGCTGCAGCCATGAGCACCACACAGTGTCTAGGACCTCCGCTCTGCAGGTTCTGTAGCAGCAGTTCTGTTTCTTCTGGGGGCAGCTAGATGACAGAGGAGCAGCACAGACATGGTATCTGTTACATTCACTGAGAGTGAGAAACCAGGTGCCAGTGCTAAGAGCTTCACATGCATTATTCTCATTTAATACAACCACCCTGAGGCTTGTCTCCATTTTACAAATAAGGAAATGTGAGGCTCTTGGAGGCAGTCAAGGTCAAGCAGTAGAACCACAATCTAAACCTAGATCGGTCTGTTTCCAAACTTAATCCCGTTACACTTGACCCTTCCAAGATTCAGGCTGGTTTAATCCAAGCCTGCTGTCAAGCATGATACCCACACCCAATAGAAAGGACGGGAAAAAGTGAGAAATGGCCTGAGTCCAAGGGGAATCTAGGTTGAATGTTAGCTGGAGTTGACCACACGACCTGTGCTGTCACTTGCCTGGCGAGGGCCTAGGACACAGCGATAGGCATAAAGAAACTGGCCCTGGGCATTTTGGAAAAGAACCCGATGGGAGCAGAAGCCTCTGCGTCGGTTAGGCTTCTCCAACTCAACCCTCTCCTCATCCACTATCTGCAAGTCCTCCTCACTGGCTGAGTCCGAGTCTTCTGATCCTGAGATGCTGGAAAGATCTCCTGAGAACAACATGAAATACACAAATTTTGCCCCGTTTTTTACCTTTTACTCAAGCTCCTAAACTAGCGCCCTCTCCACCTTGTATCTTATTCCCACACATGTCTTCCTACCAATCATCACCTGTGGAGCTCTGCTTTTCAAAGTCCAAGGCAGACAGAAGAGGCTTGTTCTGGAGACGTTGCTTTAGGTTAAACCGATGCCAGTCAAGCTTATAATGTTCCCTCTGGTAGGAGACAATGAGGGAGGCAGAAAGTGGAAACATAGCCCAGCCTGGCCTTTTATGGTACCCAAGACCAGTGACAGAACTCCAGTAAGTATAACTGGGCAACACCAACCACCTTAGTCAAACACAGACCTTTATTAATTAAAGACAAATCAAATGTCTACCTCTCTTCACCCACACTATACTTTTGCTTCTACCATTTAGTTCTGCACCAGGCCCTTTACCTGTTCCTGCTGGTTCTGGAAGGTCTGGTCACAGGCTGAACAAAATAACTTCCCTGAAATATCCAGAGGACCCTGGAGTGCTGTTCTTTCTGGGCTTGCTCTCTCCCCTGAACCTAAATAAAGGGAGGATAATTAGATGTGGAAAGGGAGTGCAAATCCACAGTACCTGAAATTATGTTCCGTGTCTGATATACAAAGCAGAGGAAACTACAAAAGAAAGAGATGGCCTATCATTGTGTTCAAGAATTTACAGTCTAGTAATTATGAAATGAATGGCACGATAACCATTTATACAATAAATATGCTTTTAAAAAGATGTATGTAAAGTGATTAGAAAGCAAACATTGTTTTAAATTAACCAAAGGGATTTAGAGGAATCGTGCAGAAAATATATTTTGGTAAAGTTAAAATTATCTTTGTGCAGAGACCACTTCCTGAATGCCAGTTCTTTAGCTTACATTTCCAATTACAGTGTGCAGTTTTGTTTTAAAAAAGGTTGAAGAAAACATAGCCAGGGAGGCTATGTTGTGTAAAACCAAATAATAAATTGTTTTATATTCGAAAAACAAGAAGTGATTTGATTGGAATCCAGTTAAATTTGGACTATATTGAGGAATTTTGAAAAAAATACCTAGAGATTTTGAAGTGTTCTTTCAGGCGGTGGTGTTAATCTGACAAGACACAAGCAAAGGCAAGAGACTTGTTCGGAAACAATTCAGGAGCCTGTGCTAGAAACCTCGTAATTGAATGAATTTAAGATACATTTTATTCCATGGAAAGAGATGTCATCAAGGGCTCCTAAGCTAGGAAATAACAATAAGAATGTGCTCTCTGGAGGAGCAATGAGCTCCAAAAAGCCTTGTCATGTTCCTCACGGGTCCACCACAAATCTTCCCTGATACCTGGACCGGAAGTCCGCAGAGTCTGGGCCTGAGTCTCCGCGGGAAGGTGGCTCACCAGGCTTAGGCCGCCAAGGATCGGAGCATCCGCGCTGAGATCAAACAGGGAGACCGACGCAGGAACCTGGGCTGCAGCTGGAGCTGGCGACATGGCTGAACAGAAAGGAGGGAAAATGGAGCCCCGCCAAAGCGAGAATCGACTCTTGCGCTTCTTGCCTACCTGACTAGGTCTGCCCGGCGCCGCAAGGGACCTCGGCCCTCACCCTGATACCGGGAGTCAGCTTTGGGGTTAATACGTGACCCCAGCCCCTCTTCTCAAACCCCACCCTCGGACCACAATGAGAGTGAAACAGGGGAGCAGCCAGCTCTCCAATCGAGTCCAACAGAGTTCAAATCACTCAGGTTCTCTAGCCGACCACTCTTCGTTACCTCTGCGATGAGCTCCGGCAATGACTAAATCACGTGGAGTTCCCCCCGCATTCAGAAGCCGCACCTCCGGGCCTGAGCGGCTCATTAAAGAACCAGTTCGAAGCCCGGATTTCTGCAACACAACAATCTCGTCACTACGGAGCAGCAAAGAGGACAAACAGCGTCTCCCGCACCTGAGCCCCGCCCCACATGGAGAGCCCTATTGGTCCCCTGACCGTTTAAGACCCGCCTCGAGCCTTTAGTCTCGCTCGCAAAGCCGAGAATTGGCCCTCGTGTCTCCACCCCTTATGCTCATTGGTCAGACTTGCTGCGGGTGACAGTGAGTGACAGACGCCAGGCCTAGCGCCCTAGGTCGGGCCGAGCCCAACGAAGCCGTCGGAGCCCCTGGAATCACCCGGGTCACTGTCCCTGAGGTGAAACGCAAGACCGGTTAGTGGTATCTCAGGGCCCGGGCCAGGCTGGCCAAGGGTGCTCACGGAGCCCTAAGTGAGCTCACGGCGGGTAACGGGGGAAGGGGTGCCGCGGGCCGGGCGGAGGCGCGCAGCCGAAATGTTTTGATAGCCGGGACGCGCGGGGCGGGCGCGCGCGGGCGGCGGGGCCGCGCGCGAGGTTGTCCGCTGCTGGGAGCCAAGCCCTTGGCCTGGGGACGGGCGACCCTGGATCACACTGGGCTCAGGTCGTGGCGGCTGGGTGTGGGGAGGCAACCCAGGCCACTTGGGGTATCTCCTGTCGGACTGGCTTTATTCCTCCGACATCCGCAGGAACCACTGATCCCACGGCCGTTCGGGGTTCGGTGGGCCCAGGGTCCACAGTGCCCCTGTGAGTGGTGAGTTCCCTGAGGTCTGGGTCAGCTCTTTTGGACCCAGGGCTTTCACTAATCCAGGGAATCTCACCTGGGCCAGGCTGGGCCATGCTCCATGGCCCCAGGGTCTGCACTGAATGCACCTAGACCATGCCTTGCTCCAGGGATCTAAGGAACACAGAGTTCACCCAGGAACTGATCCACTCAGGACTTCCCATCCAGGACCTATGCCTGCCTGCTGGGCCTTCGGTGCTAGGGAAGCAGGGAGTTAACCAGAAAGGTTTTATTCAGTAAACACTCTTTTCTTGGATTTGGGTTTGGGGCTTTTGGACCCTGAGTGGCCTGATTTCAGAGGCTGAGCTGGAGCAATAGAGACAATCCAGACAGTCTGGGGGTGGGGGGCTCCCAACCTCATGCTCATGCTGACTCAGTCTTCACAGTTTCAATAGCCACTTATAGGGATCCTCTAGTTGAATGAGTGGCCTTGTATATAGTACTACCAGAGGAAGTGTGCATCACCCTAGGCTGGAAGGGTGGCTCTTTCCCGCTGCTGCCTGCCTGTCCCATGCTTTGCCTCCTCTAAGTGAGGGGTGGCAGGGCGGGAGGGTTAGCTTTCTTCCTGTCCCCACTACCCACTCTCTGGGGCCTGACACCTTCTCCTCCAGTAGCTGCAGAGCCAGGGCATTGAGGGCTGGAGTGGAGCAGACACTGTCCATGGAGCTGGTAAGGCCATGTGCTTATTTCAAACCTTTGTTTACAAAGTGCTTCCAAACTGCTAGTCTCTTGGGAGAACAGAGTCTCCAGGAGGGTATGGGGAGGGCCCCTTTTCTCCACAGAATAGAAAATGAAACCACTTCCCCAAAGGGGCATAGTCTGGCTTCAGGCCTGTAACGCCTCAGTAGACACTCAGTAAAGGCTCTGGGAATGACTGACCTTATTGGTCAGTTAAGGGCTCCCAAGCCCTGAGCTTGCTGTTGTCCTTTCATTATTACTCCTCCTCTGTCTTTGAGCCAAGAAAGACTGGTAGCGGAGACTAAGCCCAAGGGTTCTTTCTCACTCGTGGTCTTGTAGGCAGGGCAGCAGACAAGCAGCACCAGGGGCTGACCCTGTGTCCCTTCTTCCTCGTTGCTGGCAGGTGGATAAGGTGGACAGGGGGCGGTGGTGATGGCGCAGTTTGACACTGAATACCAGCGCCTAGAGGCCTCCTACAGTGATTCACCCCCAGGGGAAGAAGACCTGTTGGTGCACGTCCCTGAGGGGAGCAAGTGTGAGTTCTTGGCCATGACAGCCAGAGCTGGGGCATGGGGGAGAATTGGTGGAGGAGCAATGAGGGAGCGAGGGGCTCTGACATCTCTGTTCCTGTGCCTACAGCACCTTGGCACCACATCGAAAACCTTGACCTTTTCTTCTCTCGAATATCCTTTGCATCTCTGTGTTGGAGCCGTGGGACCTTTAGCTCCTCTCTAAGCTAGGCTCCTGATGGGAAATTGGGGTGGGTTTGACTCTAATCCCTGGAAGGGGGATGGAACTCTTTTTGAGGCTGAAAGAGGCTGGGAAATTATGATCGTCATAAATAACAATACCCCACATTTACCAAGAGCTATATGCTTTTCACATTGTGGTGTTAATTTATAAGGAATCTCTAAGGGTGATCCTCCTTTTTGATGGGATGCTAATAACTGTAGTAATTAATGTCTTTTGACTCATTCTGTGTCAGTTCTGTGTTAAATGCTTTACATGTTAGGCCTAATAATCCTTTGAGGTAGATGCTGTTATCCCCAATAGGCCTAATGTTAGGCCTAATAATCCTTTGAGGTAGATGCTGTTATCCCCAATATACCACTGCAGACAAAAGCTTAGAGAGGTTAAGTAACTTGGCCAAAGTCACACGGCTAGAAAGTCATAGAGCCAAGACGTAAGCTTAGCTATGTTACACCAAAGTGCTCTTAATTGCTGTCTCTACTGACTACTTTTTCTTAAGAATTACACGTTTATAATCTACACCAGAAGAATGGCTTCACTTGTATGTTCATCGGGGAGATCTTTGAGCTCACGTAAGTATAAAAAGAGATGGATGATTTGGTGAAGGAATACATCTCAATCTTTCCTCTGCTTGAGCTCATCCCTGGCCCTACCTGCCAATGCAACTCAGTCCTAGGCCAAAAATTTTACAAACCTCTGTAGTTCAGGGACTGGTGTGACATCAAAATTTACAGCCTTCACCTTTTTTATTTCCTATATTAAGGAAAGCTTTCCAAGTCCTATCTCTTCCACAAAGAGAACTCAGACTTGAACATTTCATCAGCACTCCAATGGAATGGGCATGGTTCAGTCAGACACCAGCCACTTAATTAAAAATGGCTCTGTTCTGCCTTGGTTACACTTTAGGCTGGCTGCTAGACAGTCTTCAAAGAGGAAGGACCCATATGGCCTTGTCAAAGGGTTGGGGTTGGGAAAACGTCCCTCAATGAGAAAAGAGTTCAGATCCCCAAAGGGCTTCAAACTACCATCTCAAAAGGAAATCAGGGACAAGGAACCAGAAACAACAATCATAAGACTTGAAAGAGTCCAGTAAGCTGGCAGAGATTATTATGGGGTGAGGAAAGCAAGCTGATTATTTCTGTAGGGCCTGAGGCTAAGCACAAAAAATAGGAGCTCTTTTGTGTCAGAGACAGTCCCCTGAGGCTGAGCAATAGAGCCCACTGGGAGCTCTCCGGCTCCTCCATTTCCCAGAGGCTGCTCCCTAGTCTGCTGCTGCTTCTAGATTCCTCTTTCCCATGTATTTCACTGGTGCCTCTCTGATTCTCGAACTGCACCCCTCCTCCCAACTCCCCAGGCAGTTCCTCTTTGTGGTTGCCTTCACCACCTTCCTGGTCAGCTGTGTGGAGTACGACATCCTATTTGCCAATAAGATGGTGAACCACAGTCTTCATCCTACTGAGCCGGTCAAGGTCACTCTGCCAGATGCCTTTCTGCCTGCCCAAGTCTGTAGTGCCAGGTAAGGGCCACAGGTCAGAGGGCACTAGAACCTGTAGTTCTGCTAGCACGTGGGGAATGGAATGGAGTGTGAGGCAGTAACACATTCCCTAGAACAGACCCAGGCTCAGCCTTGCCAAAACCTTCAGGAGAGCAGCATATCTGCCAAGACTCTTTAAGGGCACCTCTCTTCTTCTTTTTCTCCTCCAGGATTCAGGAAAATGGCTCTCTCATTACCATCCTGGTCATCGCTGGTGTCTTCTGGGTCCACCGGCTTATCAAGTTCATCTATAATATTTGCTGCTACTGGGAGATCCACTCCTTCTACCTGCATGCTCTGCGCATCCCCATGGTGAGACTGGGAAGTTGGGCGGTTAGCACTGCAGCCCAAGATGTCTACTACAGCTTGGGTAGGGTGGAGTGTAGTCCTGGGCATCAGGCATCCTCAGCCGTCATTAACAGATCAGGGGGCATCTGCTTAAGGGCTCCACTCAGCTAAGCACAAGACCCCAAGTCTCACAGCTAATGCATGGCCAGGGGCCAACGCAACAACTTCACCTTCCATGCCTTGTCTCTTCCCCACCCTTCAGTCTGCCCTTCCATACTGCACGTGGCAGGAAGTGCAGGCCCGGATTGTGCAGACCCAGAAAGAGCACCAAATCTGTATCCACAAGCGCGAGTTGACAGAACTGGACATCTACCACCGCATCCTCCGTTTCCAGAACTACATGGTTGCTCTGGTGAACAAATCTCTCCTGCCCCTGCGCTTCCGCCTGCCAGGCCTCGGGGAGGCTGTCTTCTTCACCCGTGGCCTCAAGTACAACTTTGAGCTGATTCTCTTCTGGGGACCTGGCTCTCTTTTTCTCAATGAATGGAGCCTCAAGGCCGAATACAAACGTGGGGGGCAACGGCTAGAGCTAGCCCAGCGCCTCAGCAATCGCATCCTGTGGATTGGCATTGCCAATTTCCTGCTGTGCCCCCTCATCCTTATCTGGCAGATCCTCTATGCCTTCTTCAGCTACGCCGAGGTGCTGAAGCGGGAGCCAGGAGCCCTGGGAGCACGTTGCTGGTCACTCTATGGTCGCTGCTACCTCCGTCACTTCAATGAGCTGGAGCACGAGCTGCAGTCCCGCCTCAGCCGTGGCTATAAGCCCGCCTCCAAGTACATGAATTGCTTCTTGTCACCACTGTTGACACTGCTGGCCAAGAATGGTGCCTTTTTCGCTGGCTCCATCCTGGCCGTGCTTATTGCCCTCACCATCTATGATGAAGATGTGCTGGCTGTGGAACATGTCCTCACTACCATCACACTCCTGGGGGTCACCGTGACTGTGTGCAGGTGGGCAGGGCAGCAGGTGGGAGCGAGCAGACTAGCATTCCCGGGAAAGGCTGACATCTCACCATGACCCTGATCCCACAGGTCCTTTATCCCGGACCAGCACATGGTGTTCTGCCCCGAGCAGCTGCTCCGCGTGATCCTCGCTCACATCCACTACATGCCTGACCACTGGCAGGGTAATGCCCACCGCTCGCAGACCCGGGACGAGTTTGCCCAGCTCTTCCAGTACAAGGCAGTGAGTGGAGTTGGAGTTAGGGCCTGCTAGAAACTGGCTGATAGCTTGGTGGTGAGGGCTGGGATCCCTCCTGCCCTCTTGTGACCTTGGTCCCCTCCCTTTTAGGTGTTCATCTTGGAGGAGTTACTGAGCCCCATTGTCACACCCCTCATCCTCATCTTCTGCCTGCGCCCACGGGCCCTGGAGATTATAGACTTTTTCCGCAATTTCACCGTGGAGGTCGTCGGTGTTGGAGATACCTGCTCCTTTGCCCAGATGGATGTTCGCCAGCATGGGCATCCCCAGGTTCTGGGAGAGGATGGGGGCAGGTGGCCAGAGGTGGTGCTGGCACATAGTGTCTTTGGGCAAACTGCAAAAAAGCATCCCTTCTGAGTCAGCACATCACAAACAGGCAGCCCTGTCTCTCGGCAGCCCTGTACCAGGGCATACACTGCTTGGTAAACAGGAGCCTTGGCCAGGTTGGAGCCCTAAACTTGTACCCTTAGCCAAGCTCCCTTGAGAAAAGCACAAGCTAAGCAATTAGCCCAGCATGTGACTTCTCCTGGGGTGGCCGATGGGACCCTGGATAAGATACAGCAGTGCATTGCAGTCTCCGTTCTCCAGGGGCAAAGCCTTGCTGGAGGATGAGCTTCCCCTTTCCTAGCAGGAAACGTACAAAAAGGGTTCCTGTAAGAGGACAGTCTCACTCACTGCAGCCTCCTTTATGCAGTGGCTATCCGCTGGGCAGACCGAGGCCTCAGTGTACCAGCAAGCCGAGGATGGGAAGACAGAGTTGTCACTCATGCACTTTGCCATCACCAACCCTGGCTGGCAGCCACCACGTGAGAGCACGGCCTTCCTCGGCTTCCTTAAGGAGCAGGTTCAGCGGGACGGAGCAGCTGCTGGCCTTGCCCAGGGGGGTCTGCTTCCTGAAAATGCCCTCTTTACGTCCATCCAGTCCTTACAATCTGAGTCTGAGGTATGTCCCTAGGGACTGGGAGATGATGGGCACAGTGGACTCCCAGAGCTGGAGTTGAGGACTAGGCCTGGGTTGGAAGGGCCCACCCTACGGTTCTGTCTGTTCAGTCTGTGCTATTGAGTCCTGATGTGCAGAATTCTGGGGGCCCCAGAGCCTCTCTCCTGCCCTGAGAATTCTGCTCCCCTTTTCTTTCATAGCCACTGAGCCTTATTGCGAATGTGGTAGCTGGCTCATCCTGCCGGGGCCCCCCACTTCCCAGAGACCTGCAGGGCTCCAGGCACAGAGCTGAAGTCGCCTCTGCCCTGCGCTCCTTCTCCCCTTTGCAACCTGGTCAGGTTCCCATGGGCCGGGCTCCCAGCACCATGACAGGCTCTGGGTGAGTTGAAGAGGGCCAAGATGGGAGGGCATGGCAGTAGCACCTAACAACTTCTGTGGGTCTCAGAAATGTTGATGAGTGCTGCCTGTCTGTCATCGGGAGAGACAGGGTGGATGCCAGGACAGCCAGCTCCGGGAGCAGTGTGTGGGAAGGACAGCTGCAGAGCCTGGTGCTGTCGGAATACGCATCCACTGAGATGAGCCTGCACGCCCTCTATATGCACCAGGTGAGTGGGCAGCACGGAGCAGGGCCATAGAACCAATGTGGTGGTTGAAAAATACAATAGAGGATTTTACATGTGGGAAAGCGAGACATGGATTCAAATCCTTGTTCTGCCATTTAGCTGCTCTGCAATCTTCATTCCCACACATACCCTCTTATTATCCTTTTAGCCAAGCTTACTCTCATCCAGGGCTTTTACACACTTATGGTTTCCCCTGCTAAAAAAATCAATTCCCTGAGTTATCCATATGACTCCTTCCTTCCCTTTATTCAGATCTCTGCTCTTACCTTTTGCATGAGACCATCACTGGCCACCCTGACTAAAAGCCTCCCTTGCCCACACTTTTGAATCTCTGCTACATTTTTCTCCATAGCATTTAGCATCATCTGACATTGTATTTTTTCCTTATTTATTTGTTTATTGCATCCTTTCCCTACCCTCCCAGCCCTACAAGGGCTGGGAGTTTTGTGTATTTTGTTCACTCTTATATTATGGTACTTAAAAGAGTGCCTGGCACTTAGATCTGCAATTTGTTCTTGAATCAAATGACTAGGTACAAGTGCCATTATAATATGTGTATAGGCTTGTTTCAGAGGTCTGCTGAGAATTTACCCTGTCAAACATCATATGTACATTACTCGCTATTAATATAATAGGTACTTTGGATCAGTGATGGGAACTGGCTGATACCATGGTGGGGAGCACCTGCTTCAGATATCCTTCTGTTCCCAATTAATGGCACCCCCCCCCTTCTCAGCTCCATAAGCAGCAGGCCCAGGCTGAACCTGAGCGGCACGTGTGGCACCGCCGGGAGAGTGATGAGAGTGGGGAGAGTGCCCCTGAAGAGGGGGGAGAAGGCGCCCGGGCCGCCCAGCCTATCCCCCGCTCTGCCAGCTATCCCTGTGCTGCACCGCGGCCTGGGGCACCTGAGACTACTGCCCTGCAGGGGGGCTTCCAGAGGCGCTACGGGGGCATCACAGGTATCCAGTGGGCGTACAGGACACAACCTTCAGGGAAGGGTGGTTCTTTTAGGGCTTCGGAGGGAAGGAAGTCAGAGGGACCAGGCCCAGGAGACTAACCCCTCCCCACCCTCACCCCGGCCAGCCCCAGAACCCTTCTCCTCATTCCTGTTTGTATTCGTTCTAAGAGTATGTTTACTTGTGTCTCTAGATCCTGGCACAGTGCCCCGGGCTCCCTCTCACTTCTCTCGGCTGCCCCTTGGAGGGTGGGCTGAAGATGGGCAGTCAGCATCAAGGCACCCAGAGCCTGTGCCCGAGGAGGGCTCGGAGGATGAACTTCCCCCTCAAGTGCACAAGGTGAGGACTCCAGGGCCCAAGAACAACTGGTAAAAATAGTAACTCCCAGGCTGAGATCAAAGCTTCTCATGTGAAGGGAGACAGGTCTCTCATGTAGAGATACTGCATCTTCTTCTCCAGAATACACTCCCCTTTCTTCCCTCACCTGCTCTGAAATCCAGGGCTTGATTTTTCCTTCACTTACCTCTCCAAGAATCAGGCTTGCTTTTTCCTTTATCTCCTAGCTTCTGTCCGGTAGACTACCTCCACTACCAACGCTTTTCTCTCCACAGGTATAGGCAAAGCTAAGGAGAGCCTGTGCCCCAGGATGGAGGCCAGTGTTGCCCTGCCATCCCATCCGCCTGCCATGGAGGGCTTCTCTGAGTCTGCCTGGCTCCACGCGTGGTGGTTTATGTGTCCGTGCCTGGCCAAGGGAGGTGCCAATACTGGGCTGCCACAGCCCCAGGAGAGAAATTGAGGGCCTAGGAACCAGGGCACGCAAGAAACCCCTTGGCTCAGAGTGTGGTGCTAGAAACTGGTCCCCAGCCCCCAGTACTGCCACCTTTGCACCCACCCCTGCAAGTCTCCAGAGGACTGCCCACCACAGAAGCTGCCAACCAGGGAGAACCTGTGCCAACTGTGGAGTGAGGAGGTTGGGCCTGGACCCTCAACCTTTGTAGCCTCCCTCCCTCTACCCTGAACAGATGAGCAGCTCAGGCTGTGGCCCTTACCTCACTCCCAGTTCTCTCCCAGTGCTGCAGCCTGCTTACCTCTCTTCTGCTTCCTGCACATCACTGGCATGTGTGCCGCTTGCTCTGGTTCTGTTCGCTTGCTCCCCTTCTGTTCAGCTTTTGCTTTGCTTTGGCGTGGAGGCCCTAGCTCCCGGCTCCCCTCACGCTATCTTTTGACACTAAAAAGGAAGATTTCTAAGGTGCAGGAGCAGGATGGAAATTCTTTGCTGCCCTCTTTAACTTTTAGAACGGGCCTCTGGGAGACTGAGGCCTTCCAGGCCCCCATTGCTGCTTATTGTACCCCCCACCACCTGCACAAGGGATTGGGCTGGAGTGGGCCCTCGGCTGGCTACCTCCCAGCGAGAGAGCTCTGGCCTGCCTTCTGCTGTCCCCTAGAGGGGGATGGAGGGGCGACAGGATGGCTTCGCCCAAGGCTTTGGGCTGCCGCATTGCATGCTGGGACCCAGCTCCTACCCTCCGCCCCACCCCTCACCCAGCTCTGGCCCGCTGCGGTTGAAAGGTGAATTGTGCTGTCCGAACTCACCGCGCAACGGAGTCGGGACCGTGTACAGCTTGACCCTTAATAAAGAAGGGACTTTGACTGGGCCTTGTTATCTCGCGCGGCTTAGGTTCTGGGAACAAGCGGAGTGGGGTTTTTATGATCCCTCCAGGTAGCTGGGGACCAGGCCGCGCCCTGTAGAAAAGAGGGCCTATGAGGTTGCTCGGATGTAGCTGGCTAGCAGAAGGGCCATTTCCGGTCCATGATTCCTTGGAGGTCAACGTCTCCAACAAGACCTGCGGTCATATTTCCCGCTCTGAGCCTGTGACCAAGCCGACACCGGGGTCAATTTTGCCCTCTCCATGAGCATCATTTCTCTCCGCCCCTTTGACGACATTTACCCAATGGGGACTCTGGGAAAGGAACGGGGGCGGTCCTGGTGGGTGGGGCTGCTGCGGACTGGAGCGGCTCGAGCCGGACGCTGAAACATTCCTGTGCGCCCGGACTTGGCCGGAGGGTCCCGGGCAGTGGCGAGGGACGGAGTGGCGGAGACGGCGTACGTGCCCTGCGTGTGTACGTGGCGGCGGCGCGTGCGCGGAGTCGGCGGTGTAGCTGGCTCCACGTGCGTCCCTGACTGCGACCCTCGCGGCTTAGAGCCCCGCGGCTCCATGACTCGAGACACCCCGGCGTCCGCGCCCCGCCCAGAGAGGCCAGTCCGGTTCTCCCGTCCTGTAGTCCCCGCATCCTCGGCTGGCGGCCACGCATTGCCATGGTGACTGTGGGCAACTACTGCGAGGCCGAGGGGCCCGCAGGTCCAGCCTGGACGAAGGGCGGCCTGAGTCCCTGCTTCTTCTTCACTCTCGTGCCTTCGTTGCTGATGGCCCTGGGGTCTCTGGCCTTGGTGCTGGCCCTTCCCTGCAAGCGTCGGGAGCGGCCTGGTGGCTCTGACGCGCTGTCTTGGAGGGCCGGCCCTCGTGTTGCTCCCTACGTGCTGCAGCTGCTTCTGGCCACCCTTCAGGTGGCGCTGCCCCTAGCCGGGCTGGTTGGCCGGTGGGCACTGCTCGGGGGTCCCCGCTGCCAGGTTACGTACTGCTGGCTTCTGTACTGGGGACTCTGGCCAGTGCCTGTGGCTTGAGGCTGCTTATTGAGGAACGGAACCAGGCACGGCAGAAGCTAGCAATGGGCGCCTGGATTAAGTTCAGTCACAGCCCGGGTCTCCTGCTCTTCTGGACTGTGGCGTTTGCAGCCGAGAACTTGTTTCTGATGTCCTGGAACAGCCCACAGTGGTGGTGGGCAAGGGCTGACTTGGGCCAGCAGGTGAGGGACCTCATGGGGAGAGGAGAAGCATGGGTGGCTGGGGCTGGGAAGAAGGGTCTCGTGTCTGGTGTACTGGCTCCTTGCTTTGGGTAACTAAGAAAGGGAGGAAGGGAGGGGCTGATGTTGCTGGGAGCTGATAGCTGGCTAGTGGGGTGTGTCTGTGCTGAGTCATTGTGGATTTCTTTTTTTCAGCGCATTATATCCTGGGCCCCAGAAGAGGACCAGGCTGTGTGCCCTACACTAATCCCCAGCCCTGTTATAAGTAGTAACAATGGGATTTGGCCCTAACTGATAGTCTCCTTACATTTGTTTCATTCTAGGTTCAGTTTAGCCTGTGGGTACTGCGGTATGTGGTCTCTGGAGGGCTTTTTGTCTTAGGCCTCTGGGCCCCGGACTTCGTCCCCAGTCCTACACCTTGCAGGTCAATGAAGAGAATCAAGATGTGGAGAGGAGCCAGGTACACCTATATTTTTGAACCTTAGCCTCTGTCTTAATTTCATTCCTTGTTATCATTTTTCCCACCATAATAAACTATTTCTTTCTCAAATTTCAGAGTGTGCCCTGTTAGCCTTTCTGATCCCATCACAGATCAGTCGTGGGTCTAAGATACCTAGAAGCAGTAATCCCATACATTTTCCCTAGAAGGTTTCACTAGTGTATGTCTTTTTGATTTCTGAGCTGGTGTTTCACTATTTAGGTTCAGTCAACAGAGAGGCCACCACAGTCTACCTGGCGAGACCTTGGCAGGAAGCTCCGCCTACTGAGTGGCTACTTGTGGCCTCGGGGAAGTCCAGCTCTGCAGCTTGTTGTGCTCATCTGCCTGGGGCTCATGGGGTTAGACCGGGGCCTGAATGTGTTGGTCCCCATCTTCTATAGGAACATAGGTGAGGGGGAGAAGGGATGCCAGCTCATCGCTCTGGTCCGTCATTGGCCTGGGACAGGGGTGGTGTTTAACCTAGGGCGATGGGGCAGAGTTGGGGGCTAAGTGGTCAGAAAGCGACTATGGCTAGTGCCTGGGGCAGTTGCTTCTGAAGAGGGTCTTAGGGGCCATGGTGTGCTTTGACTTGTTTTCTCCATAGTAAACTTGCTGACTGAAAAGGCACCTTGGCACTCCCTGGCCTGGACTGTTACCACCTATGTCTTCCTCAAGTTCCTCCAGGGGGGTGGCACCGGCAGTACAGGTATGAGGGACTTTGCTCTCACCCTGGTTGGTTCTGGCCCTTCCCACAGGCATTTCTCCCCCAAGCCTTTGGTGCTCTCAGACCTTTCACATCTCTGTGCTGGCCCGATGTCCTTGGGCCCCTTAGCCCTCCTGAAACCTCTCCTGGCTCCCCCCAGGCTTTGTGAGCAACCTGCGAACATTCCTGTGGATCAGGGTGCAGCAGTTCACATCCCGGAGGATGGAGCTGCGCCTCTTCTCCCACCTGCATGAGCTCTCACTACGCTGGCACCTGGGGCGCCGCACAGGGGAGGTGCTGCGGATCGTGGACCGGGGCACATCCAGTGTCACTGGGCTGCTCAGGTGCCATGCCCGTGGGGAGGGAGTGTGGGAGGGTGAGGCTGGAGAGCAGGGATGACGGGCTATCAGGAGAACAGACCCAGCCTGAGCAATTGCCCCTCTGCCCTCTTTTTTCTAATTATAAGATTAATGTACATATGCTCTCGTAATAGACTGAGAGCAAATCTCTTGAATTCCACTCGCTTCTCCAGTGGTTCCCACTCCATTTAATATGTTGAGTTGGCTTCTTCACATTTTTAAATATATGTATGTACAAACTCCCAGAACTACTGTGGCATTGCACAGATTTTTCCTGAAAGCAAACAGTATCATGACATAGGCATCATTTTCAGAGTTGCCTATTAATAAAACATTATAGAAATGTACTCTCATCCAAGCATGAAGGTCTCTCTCATTTGTTGTAATTGACCTAGAGCATTCTGTAGTTTGGGAATGCTGTGTTTCTTTTAGCCATCCACCTCCTAAGGGGCATTTAGCTTGATTCCAGTCTGTTGCTGTTAAAAACAAAATACTGCACTGAAACTCCAAGAGGTAGAGTTGCTGGCTCTGAGCCCCTAAACCTATCTTTGTTGTTTGACTTGTCCCCCGCCCCCAGCTACCTGGTGTTCAACGTCATCCCCACGCTGGCTGATATCATCATTGGCATCATCTACTTCAGCATGTTCTTCAACGCCTGGTTTGGCCTCATTGTGTTCCTGTGCATGAGTCTTTACCTCAGTGAGTGCCGCTTGGTAAAACCAGCTCCCTGAACTCTTTAGGGACTCCCTTGGGCATGAATCCTGCCCCCACTTGAGTGACCCAGTTTGGGAGGCTATAATTAGTGGACTTGCATAAGCTCCTGGTGCTCTCCAATGTGGTGGATGGGCATGCTCCTCTGCCAAGGGAACTTGAGCTCAACCTGGGTGGAGGGCCAAGGAGGGTATCCTGGTCAAATTAGGTGCCTACTACAGATGTGGGTCAAGGATGCAGCTTGCTTTCCTTTGTTCACCAAAAGCGTTTTTGCACGCGAGGCTTCGGATAGGCTATAAAGATATCTTGGGCACAGCCTCTTCCCTCAGAGAGCTTAGAGCATTCTCCCTTCAGGATCTGGGTCCCTGGGCTATAGTGTAGGGTTAATGTGTTTGTGGCAAGTGGCAGATATATACATGTGGCCTCTGCTGTTGGGAGTAATGTTTTGATCTTTTTTCCCTTTCCATTCTGCCACTCTCTAGCCCTGACCATTGTGGTCACTGAGTGGAGAACAAAGTTCCGACGTGATATGAACACACAGGAGAATGCTACCCGGGCACGAGCCGTGGACTCTTTGCTAAACTTTGAGACGGTAAACGAGGGCTCAGTGGCACTGGTGTGAGGCATGGAGAAGTGGAGGAGTGTGCCTGGGACCGCCGGGGCTGCTGAGGGGCTGGGGCTACGAGGTGCGAGGTGTGCTCTTTAAAATCAGGAAGGCAGGCGTGGGGATCTGGAGGCAACGATCTGGGTGCTGATACTGTGACTTTGTTCAACAGTGGTGCTTTAAATTCCTCAGGTGAAGTATTACAATGCTGAGGGTTACGAAGTGGAACGCTATCAAGAGGCCATCATCAAATATCAGGTGAGGATGCTAGCTGGAGGCCTACTGAGAGCCGTGGCCTGGCCTCGTGGAATTGCCAGGGCTGAGAGGGGTAGAATTTGGCTGTGAGGCTGAAGGTGGCTGGCCCAGGTTTGGACTTGGTGATGGTCAGTGCGTATGTGACATTCCTCCCTCCCTTATCACCACAGGGTTTGGAGTGGAAGTCAAATGCTTCACTGGTTTTACTAAATCAGACCCAGAACTTGGTTATTGGACTTGGGCTCCTAGCGGCTCCCTGCTTTGTGCATACTTTGTCAGTGAACAGAAGCTACAGGTGAGGGAACTGTGCTGGGATGGGGAAGAGGAGCCTGGAGCCTACGTCTGGGCTACCAGGCTCTGGGTGAGAAGCAAACGGATGACAGGAAGTGGGCAGAGTGACAGTCTGCAGGCCTCCTGTGACTCAAGTCACCTTACCTGGATTGCCACAGGTTGGGGACTTTGTTGCTTTTTGGTACCTACATCATCCAGATGTACATGCCCCTCAAACTGGTTCGGCACCTATTACAGGTAACATGATCCCTGGCCTTCACCTGTCCAGGTGCATGGTTATTTCCCCAGCTCCGCAGAGGGCTTCCAACCAGCATTCTTTTTGCAGAATGATCCAGACCAACTTCATTGACATGGAGAACATGTTTGACTTGCTGAAAGAGGAGACAGAAGTAAGTGAAGAGAGAGGAGTGTGGTTTTGGGAAGCAGAAACCTGCATGGTGTTTCTTGTGACTGGAGAATACCAGGCCCGTAACGGCGGCACACATTGGTGGCATTCTCCCAGGTGAAGGACCTTCCTGGAGCAGGGCCCCTTCGCTTTCAGAAGGGCCAGATTGAATTTGAGAATGTGCACTTCAGCTACACTGATGGGTGAGCCCTTCCTCTTTTGCCATCCCACAGCCCCCTTTCCCACTGTCCATTTATACACTGCCTTCCTGTCCCTCATCCCTGCTTCTTAGCCACCACTACCTGGGAAGAGCGCCAAAGCAGGGGAGGGGCCGGGCCCACTAGTAGCTCTGGTGATAGAAGGGGGCACTGGGAGTAGAGCAGGTCTGCTGACCATGTGCACTGCTCCTTGCAGGCGGGAGACCCTGCAGGACTTGTCCTTCACTGTAATGCCTGGACAGAGCCTGGCCTTGGTAAGAGGAGACCCAGCCACTTGGCCCAGCCTACTGGAGCTTCTCATATTCCAGTGAAGTATTACATGGTAATACTTCATAGGAGCTTGTGACCCAGGCTCTGGAGTCAGAGCCCTGTCGTGATGGGTCACAGGAATGAATTTGGCAGCCTCTATGGACATTGGTGACCTCTTGGAGAGAAAGCCATAAAAGCCAGCAGTCCTGAGAATGTTTTCTCTCTGTTTCCAATGCAACAGGTAGGCCCATCTGGAGCAGGGAAGAGTACAGTTTTACGCCTGCTGTTTCGCTTCTACGATGTCAGCTCTGGCTGCATCCGAATAGATGGGCAGGACATTTCACAGGTGAGGTTGTTTGGGAGGAGACTGTAATTTAGGAGACTGTAAAAGAATGGTAAGTGCTGGGCATCCAGGGAGAGAAGGAGGAGATGTCACCTCTGCAAAAAGCTGAGGCAAGAAACTTTCTAGCATCATCTGACCTACACAAATAAAAGAATCATGCGAATTATTTGTATGGTGCTGTATGGGGTACAAAGATCTGCAGCAATCTAGAGAAGCAGGGAGAGAAAGTATTTTCTCTTTATTGATGGGGAAACAGACTCAGAGAGGTTGAGTGTTGCCCACACAGCTAGCTAGGGTTTGGGGTAGCGGTGGCAGGATTGTTACCCAGGACATCATCTCATGTGCTTCCAGCTAGCACAGCCTACCTCCCTACCTCTGGGAGCATCTCACAGGCCAGGGCATATGGTCTTTTGGCCCTAGGTTACCCAGATATCCCTCCGGTCTCACATTGGAGTTGTGCCCCAGGACACTGTCCTCTTCAATGACACCATTGCCAACAATATCCGCTACGGCTGCATCACAGCTGGTAATGATGAAGTGGAGGCTGCTGCCAAGGCTGCAGGCATCCATGATGCCATTATGACTTTCCCAGAAGGTGAGCTCCCCCTATCCAGTTTAATCCTCTTGCTCCCTCTGACCTCTGTTCCATCCCTTCCTTGCCCCATCTGGTCACAGAAACCACGTTTATCCCGTGTGACTTGAGGGAGGTGGGCACTATCCTCAGGATACAAGACGCAGGTGGGCGAGCGGGGACTGAAGCTGAGCGGTGGGGAGAAGCAGCGTGTCGCCATTGCCCGCACCATTCTCAAGGCCCCTGACATCATTCTGCTGGATGAGGTGAGGGCCCTGTATTGCCTTCACCCCTCCTTCCTGCCCTGCCCGTGCCCACACCATTCCTGCTGGGCACTGTTTTCTGTCTAGGAGAGAGATCATGAATCCATGTTTCCCAAAACACATTATAGTTCTCAAGTGCAGACAAGGTTCTTTTTGATTCCCGAGGCCTCAACTAGCAGCTTACATCCTCCTCTCACTGGGGATTTGGGTGGCAGGGGCAGTTTTATCCAGGTCCTCTCTGTAGGCAACATCAGCGCTCGATACACCCAACGAGAGGGCCATCCAGGCTTCTCTAGCCAAAGTCTGCGCCAACCGCACCACCCTCATAGTGGCACACAGGTAAGAGACCAGGGCAACAGGCAGCGGGGCCCACTTTTGGTGGCATGCTGGGTAACTGACCTCTGACTTCTCAGGCTGTCAACTGTGGTCCATGCTGACCAGATCCTCGTCATCAAGGATGGCTGCATTGTGGAGAGAGGACGGTAAGGGATGCAGCAGGATGAACAGGGCAGGGCCTCTGGATTGGCCAGGAAACAGTTTTGAAGTCCCAGGGGTTTCTGGAGAAGCTGTCCCTTACCAATCCTGTCATCTCTGTGGGCTGATGATGAGGACTTTTGGAGTAAAACTGATGGTTGGACCTTATACTTTCCTCCTTGCCCCAGGCATGAAGCTCTGTTGTCCCGAGGTGGGGTGTATGCTGACATGTGGCAAATGCAGCAGCGGGGACAGGAAGAAGTCTCTGAAGACACCAAACCCCAGACTAAAGCAAAGTGACAGAAGTTGTGGTCACTTTCCTCCCAAAGGTTAACTCAGAGGGGATAAGATGTATCCTACTTCCTTGGCATATTTCATCCTGGTCTTTGGGTGCTAGCTATAGTGAGGAAAATAAAAGTGTGGACTGAGCTACGATCACTGTGACTTTGTGGCGTGGCATACTGCATTGGGCCTCTACCCTTAAGTCAAGTGAGCATTCTTGACAGGACTCTTCTGGTTTTGGTTGGAGAAGAGAAGAAACACAACCACTTGGATGTTGTATTGACTGCCAATATCCTTTATTCTTTCCAGGCCCCTCCCTTTCCCCCTACATAGGGGGCAGCCCCAGGGTAAAGGAGATGACACGATGCAGGGCCTGGCCAGCATCCTCTGAAGGGCCCAACCAGGGAACAGTTCACAGCCACTGGCCTACGTAGCTGGAGAGGCCAGCAGGGTCTTCTGCAGGCTCAGTTCCACAAGCTGTTCCTCATGCTCCCTGGAGGCGGCCTCCGTGTCACTCCTCATCTTTGTTCTAGGCTGCTCCTGGCCCCCTCTCCTGGTGGACCCTGGAGGTGTGAGGGCCACAGTCCTCCTCAGCTGAGCCTCCCTCCCCAAGCCCAAGCCCTAGCACAGGCTGCAGTTGGATGGCTTCAAGCTGCGGCTCTGGGCCTGGAGAAGGGAAGGAGGGGAACATGGTGCAATGTCAAGGAAATGAGGGGACAGTCCTCACTTCTGAGCTCAGCAGAGGCTGGAGTCACACTGGAAACAAAAGAGTAACTACCACTCTAAAACTCTTGACCACTTGGAAGAACACACCTCTCCCCCGCCAAGCTCCTTACTGCCTTTCAGTACAAGACCCCCTCTCTACCGTCATACCTGCTGCCGTCGGTACTCTGCCTCACTGGCTGACAGTGCTTGTGCTAAAGCTAAGTCCTCTTCCTCCTGAGAACTGGGAGGGAGGAACAGCTTAAGTTAGATAATAACATCTAAAATGTGAGCATCTGCTAGGCATTACTGTGCTGAGCACTTCTGAGTATTATTTTAATATTTCTACAGCTCTATAGTTAGGGATTAGGATTGTCTTGTTTTCTAAGTGGAAATTAAGACTCTAATGGGTTAAAGAACTTGTCAAAGTTCATATAGTTAATAAGCTTGATTTTGAGCCCAAGTTCTTAACTGTTATTTTGCATCAGGTCAGAGTGGTCCCACCTACCTTCTTCCAAACAAAGCCCTTGCCCACATCCCACCCTCTTTCACCAGAGAGTAGGTACCTTGGGACCTGGGGTTTGGTCTCTGCCAGAGACAGTTCCAGGGCTCGCTGCAGAGCCTCATCCTCACTCTGCAAAAGGAGAAACAAGACCAGCTGCCTTGGGACTCTCTATGTGGGTTTGTTTCTGTCCCTCTAACCTCTGCCCAACTCACCAAGCCATTCTGCAAAGCAATCACTGGAGGAGCTGTCCATGGAGGAGACTGGGCTGTGGCTCTAAGGCAAACATTCAAGAGGCAGAGGTCAAAGATGCGAAAGGAAAACAGGGAAAGGAGAAATGGGCAGGCCTACCTGCTGGGAGAGGTAGATGAAGGCAAAGTCCGACTTGGGCTGGGGATGGTGCTTGTAGTAGAAGCCAGACCTTGTGCTCTGGAAATGGCAGCAAGTCTATAGGGAAGAGACACTCTTGGCATGCCCCCAAGCCACACCCAGAGACTCAAGAGGGCAGTTCCTCCAGTCTAGAAAAAGATGCTCTTGAAAAGCTAAGATTCCTTAGCCAAAGGGGACAAGGTTCAAGCTTCTCAACTTGAGATAAAGGCTGAGTCAGTTCCAGAAGGATAGGATGGTCACAAAGGCAAAGAGAGGACTCAGCTGCAATTACCCTGCCTGGCTGGTTAGGTGCCCCTCCCCAGAGCAATCGTGGTCCAGTGGGTGACGGTGCTTGATGCAGAAGTTTCGGCCACAGCGTTCACAGGTCAGTTTCATCATTTCCCGCTGCCGACAGCCGGAGCGTTCACACTTATTGGTGAAGATCTGAGATTGAGTGGGAAGATTTATTTTTGCTGAGATTCTGACCCCCTTTATCGGCCCCCTCATAATGGCTGTTCAGGTTTCCAGGCATCCATACCCCTGGCTGGGTCATGGCTAACCCCTCCAATGCTTACCTTACGTTTTTGCTGTGCCGGATCCGAGCGACAGTCTCGGTCAATATGCTCTCCCACAGCACGGTCAGGGGGCTCCCCTCTGGCCACAGGCACAGGCACATTACAAAGCGGGCATACAGGTACTTGGATATCCTACAGTTAAGAAGCAGGGCTCAGTCTGTAACTTACTCCCGTTCAACCGAATCTCTGGTCCAGAGCGAACCTGGATATGCCCTCCACAAACGCACACTGTTCCCAGCACGGAGACTCAAAAAGAATATAGGCTTGGAAGCGGGAGGCAGGGATTCCGGGGACTCTGCATGCATCCTCCACTCACCCGACATTACCCTCAGACCGCCCCCTCACCTTTTGGTAAGCAGATCCACAGTGATGCTGAGCGTAGGCCACATGGTCTGCGCAGAAGATGCCAGAGCAGGCGTCGCACTTGAGCGGCAGAAAATCTGCAGGGAGTGGGTCAGATTGCAGGTCCAGCGGGACCTCGACGTCGTTCCCGGTCTCTCAGCCTTCCACTCAAGGGAAGGAAAAACGCCACCCTACTTGCAACAAACCGCCCCGGCCCTACTGCACTCTTAGCCACGCCTCCTTTGACACCGCCCCAACTTCGAGCCCCGCCCCTCTCTGGCACTTCCAGATCCCGAAGCTCACCCTTCGCCCCACCTGCAGCTCCAAGCCTCTCTCGACCCGGCCCCGCCCCCCTCCTGCTCCGCCCCTCACCCAAGCGCTGACAGCTCGGCTCGGAACAGTGAGCCCCGAGGTCCGGAAACTCCATAGCCGGGCGGGGCCTGATGGGAGAAGAAGAGACACTGAGCATCTCTAGGGCTGTCGCTCCGGGTACGGACCGCGACCCCACACTCTGGGGGACTCCCTGCCCCGCCCCTTCGTCTCCCCCGCCCAGCCCGCGTTACCGGAGCTTCTGCGCCTCCCGGCCCGCGGCTCCCACTCCTCCCCCAGCGCGCAAGGACGCGCTGGCGTCATCGCGCAGGGCAGGCACGTCGCGCGCAGTCGCCCGGCGGCCGGGGAGAGCCCCCGCAGAGGCCAGCCCCTCCCATTCTTCATGGGCTAGGCTGGAACTAACTGGTGGTTCTGCGTAAGCTAGTGAGTGGCCGTGCGCGGCTCCGCGATCTTGCGTGTGGGCTTAGCTCCACGAAGGGCGATAGGACCCGCGAAGGCGAGGACAGATGATATCTTGGGGAAGGAGGTTGGGTTAGCTTGGGGTCTTTCACGACTCCCATATTTCGTTGAAGTCTAGATTTCTTTCTAAAACTGCATATTCTTCCTCCAGCTTTAGCTTTGATGCCCTTTCTGTTAAGACTTCCCTGACCATCACCAGTTTGAGCTAAGCGCACCGGCTACGTGACTCCCTTGTTCTATAATTGATACCCATATCATATTTTAATCAGATGTTCACACACACACACACATACTGAGAAGTCAGGAACCACGTGTGCCTTGTTTTGTATTAGATCCCTAGCACCTGGCTCAGTGCCTAGACCTGTGTGAATTCAGTGTGAATCCAAATCACCTACAGAGATGATTTTAAATGCAGATTTCTGGGCCTGGAGTTTCTGATTAAGTACATAGCACCCAAGAGAATTCTAACACAGATTATCCATGGACTGCACTTTGAAAAACATGGGGCTAGAATATTCTGAGTTCTTATTAAATATCTCTTCAATGAAGCATGAGAGTCACTGGATTGCTGTCCTACTTTACTTCAGGGAGCCCCAGGTTGAAACCTTCCAGTCTCAGCACATTTTGCTCCTGCATCTCTGGCCTCTCATGCCTAGGTTGGTCCCACTATATTGTCCCATAAGTTTGGCCATAGGGACAGTAAACAGGTGGAATAAGCTTAAGAGTCGAACAGCATCCTCCAAAATGGAGGGATAACCTAGGCCACAATCAGGAAAGAAAAGACAGTCTCCTATTTTTCCTCTACCCCTTCCCCTCCAATTTTTGCCTTTGTTGCCCTTTGTTTTTTGTTTTTTGTTTTTCCTTACATCATCACAGCTCTAAGGCCACTGAAATTAAAACCATTTTTTCTGGTTCTTCAAGCAGGCCTAATTTCATCCCGATTGCCTTGACCTAGATCACTTGCCAAGCCCTGACCTGTGGCCCTGTGGCCATACTATGTGACATTCTAACGGGGCCAGGCCTGATTCTCATGGTTGGGGGAAGGCAGTCAGCTCCACCTAAAGTGAAAATCACACAGCTGGCTAAGACAATCCTTCCAGAAAATCCAAAAGAAGCCATTTAATTCATTTCTTCCTTCATTCAACAACATATTGAAAGTCCTCCCATATGCCCATCACTGGAGGATCTGGATCTTAAGGTATAAGAGGCAGGCTAGAAGGGAAGTAAAGCTGGAGAGTCAGCAGAAGCCAAATCACCCCAGGTAGTAGAGGCCACATTAGTATTGAGAATTTTAACATAAGTATAAGGAGAAACATAGATAGATTTAAACAGGGGAGTGATATGATCATATTTGTATTTTGGGAAAGTCACTCTGGCTTCAGAGTGGAGAACAGATTGGAGGAAGTATGAAATTAGAAGAGGGGAGACCAGGTAGGAGGCTGTTGCTGTAATCCAGGCAAGAAATGATGGTGGCCTGACAGAGCTGGGACAGAGCTTAGAGTTAATGAGAGCTCAGTAAGGAGGTTAGATATGAGATAGCTATTTGAAAATGAGTAACTTTCTAATATGTCATTGTAAGGATAAAAGGGGGGGAAATTAAATTCAACTCTCAGAGCAATCATAAACCACACATGGTCCCTGACTTGTGGTTTGACTTAATGATTTTTCCACTTTACGATGATGAGCCATACGTGTTCTGTAGAAATCAGCTAGGCTAAGCTGATGTTCAGTAGGTTAAAGGCATATGATATTTTCAACTTATGATGGCTTTATCAGGGTATAACTGCATCATAAGTTGAAGAGCATCTGTAATCAGAACAATTTTGTAAATAAAAATCCTGACCTTATCTGTAGGAAACACCTTGACCTACCTCTATGCGAAAATTCAACCAAACGTTCAGTTAGCGTATGGAACACCTTTGGCCACTCCTTCAGGGAAATTCTGACAACGTCTTCCTTTAACCCACCCTATGCCCTGAGATAGGTTCTGGGCAGCCATGTTTTTGTCCTGCCAAAGATGATCGGTCTGGGAATGTCATCTGACATATATTGAGTATCCAAGTTTGTGTTTGTCCGCAAGGATAGTCTGAGATAAAGACTGAGTGCAGGGAATTCATGTGACAGGTAATCCTAGCCAGAGTAAGAGCAGGAAGGAGGGACACAGGGAAGGAAGAAAAACCAGTAGAGTATTATTGAGCTGGTTGACAGTGTAGCAATAGGAGCTCAGTCCACTGGGAACCCTAAGTGGAATCATATGGAATGCACCTCAGGATTGTTCCTCTAAAGGATGGAAATCGGGTGGACTCCTGTCTTCTATAAATTGGGTTGCTACTGGGGTGATAACTCCTCCATGCCCACCCCACAGCTAACCTGCACCTGTGTGCAAGCTGACTGAGCTACAGGGGCTTTGGGGAAACCCCTGAGGAAGAAACGCTGAAGCTGGACTTCGAGATGGGAAATGATCAGGGCTCATGGGAACTGTCCACAATGGCAGCTGAAGGCAGAAATATGCCAAGCAGATGCAGCACAAGGTACTAGGAGCATCTGCGATATCAGATTCTTTCCTGGGAATTTAGCATTGAGGTCGAGAGATCAGTGTTCATAATATCGTGGGGCCTGTAACATATAAGCTGTGGATGGGCACCTGCTATGCCGCTGCCCTGCATACTGACCGAGGGACAGGAAGAGATTGTTATCCGATGGGACGCAGTGAACCCCATGAAAATAGACTGATCTTGTAGCTCACTCATATAAGCTTAAGTTACACCATTAGCTGACCCTTGCGCCTCCTCTCAAAGTCTACAACCCCCCCAAACAACTGTGGCTAACTACCATTACTTCATTGGTTTCACTTTATCCCCTTTAAGGTAGTTGTAAGCCATTCCATAAGATTCAAATATTTATCAAGACTTTTTCAGAATCTCTGGTCCTAACCGGAAGTCAGGCTAATGACATGCAGGAGACTCTTGATCCTAGTGTGCACCTAAGGGCTTAGTGCCATGGGGATTCAGCTTTTGGCCTAGGCCCTTTAGAAAGGACAGTTGTTGAAGAGTTTGTCATTTGTGAATTCTAAGACTCCATATATGTTAGATCCAGCATCAACTCTGTTAGATTTCAAATTATAAAATTGCTAATATTTGACTTTTTAACTTTAAAAAAATGATTTGTATGGCTTAATATATCCTAAGTAGCACAAGTCACAGTCAAGAATTGTTTTTCTGACCGTCCATCTACTCCTCAGCCTGCAGGGTTTAGGATCCAGACATGAAGGTAAACAGTCACTGTCTGAGAGTGTGGTTTAAAGTCCACCTTTAAAATCAAATGTGCCAAATTGCTATGTACCTTAACCCTTCAAACTTCCACTATTTCCTACTAAGCGTGTATAAGAAGAAGGTATTAGATAGGATATAGGTTATGCTGTCATAACAGGGACTCAAAATGACAGGCATAAACAAACAAACAAACAAAAGGTTTAATATTTTTTTGTTTCATATAATCCAGGGCTGGTACAACAGCACCTGTCAGAGACCTCCTATTTTGTTTCTCCACCATTCCTAAGATGTTGCCTTTGTCTGTGTTGTCCCCAAAGAGTCCTTGCTCCAGGTAGTAGAATGGGGAAGAAAAAAAGGAGGGCATACCCTGCCATTTAAGAGCATGACCTTTAATTTGCATACATCACTTCTTTGCACAGTGCAACAACCAACACTTAGTCACTTGATCATACCTAGTCCCAGGGGAGCTGGGAAATGTAGTCCTTAGCTGGGTGGCCCTGTGCCCAGGTAAAATTTCAATTATTATGTCAGTGAAGGAGAAAAGATATTTGGGTTCAACTAATATCACAAAGGGGAATAAAGAATAACTTTTATGATATTTGGACCATCCTGAGCTTTAAGTAATGAAGGAGGTGGTGAGTGGGTCACTTAGTCACGCAGTAGCCAAAGTTGTATAAGGCATTTTTCTTGGCTCATGAAGTTTGAGGATGAACAACAGGATCAAGCACCATGTAGTCAATCTCCTATTGTAGTCCAGCCTGTGGGTTGTCTACCCAACAGCCATTCCCCAGCTCCCATCTAGAGAACAAAAACCTGATTTTAATCATCCTTTTCCAAGCAGTTGTGTTTTGCATGAGACCTTAGCAGCTCCCAGGATGAGTCTTAAATGGTCTAAGTCAGTATTTTTCAAACTTTTAACCATTACTCAAATTAGGAATTACATTTTATAACCACACACACACACACACACACACACACTTGACCTTATTATGTTTGATATACTCTGATATTCTATTGTATCTCATTTTTAAAAAATTCCGGTTGCCATACACTACATTGATTTCCATCCCACCATCCTATTAATGGGTTGCAAATTTTTGAAAAAACCCGACTTCTCAAAGCCAAGTAAAGTACCCTCAATCCCTTTGATTAAGGCATGTAAAGAACATGTTTCTGAAAGGAAAATTCATCCCAAACTTAAAAAAAAAAAAGACAAAATAAAATGACGATTACTCTTTTTAAAACTATAATGCTAGAGTTTTTCTGATAAGCCTATTTGACCTTCATCTGAAATTCTTGGGAGTATAACTGTGGTCACAGTATATTTGACTAACAATCCACTACTGACAAAAGCAGAGTTCACAGCTCTGTAACATTAACCCGTAGAAATTGATAAGGTGTTGTTCCTGTACAGCCTTAAAGAAACATTAATTCTAAAGGCGTTATTTTCCATCCTTGTAGCATGTTAGTCATTCTTTAGCTAAGTGATTTTTTTTTTTCACTTATTGTGAGACCACTCAGAGAACCAATTTTCTGTATTCTTTACCAGTTCCCTTATTAATGACTTAAATAAAACCTTTAACGTTCATCCTATCTATTTGGATGAGAATTTATTTCTGCTCTGGACATTACCTGTGACATCCAGCACTCAGGCAGCCAGCCTTTGGCGCCCGTGCGTGGAGCCAAGCAGACAGGACAAGCCAACGTGCTGAAGATGGTAGAGAAGAAAGATGGAAACGATCCAGGGTCGTTGATAAATAACCAACTGCGGACACTACATCTGGCCTCTTGTTATGTAAGAGAGTGAATGTTCGAGTTAACAAGGTTTTCTGCATTTTGTAGGCCAAAGCTTCCTTTGTAATACACCTGTTGTGGCAGCCTATCTTAATAAAAATGAGCATTCGATTCACCCAGTTGGAACTTTTTGCTAGTGTATTTCCTACATATGGTGGAGGTTGCTGAGCTCATCAATCAGCCTTAGAGGCCCTCCCCTCACAGCTTTGGAGAGACTCCTGATACAATTATATTACATTCTGTGCATTAATATTTGTTTACTTTGTTTTTAATTTTAAATCACTTCTAGGGCTTTATAAATACTTTCATTTTGTTTTAATATATAACTGTCTGATTTAAAATAATTGCTTTTTATGTAAAACTATAATCATTTTGTTTCAATAATTTTATTTATTCATTTTCTTTTCTCTATATATTCATCAGGAGTGCTAGAATTGTAGGCTTACAGTTTTTGGAATCTCGTTTGGAGCAGATTAAACAAAGATATACACTGCCTCTCTTCCTGCTCCCACTCCACAAATGCTCAGATAACCAAAGGCTTAGAGAACCCTAAAAATAAAATCTTTGGAGCTCTTTCTTGAGAATGAAGCCAGAATGTTTTAACGACCATAATAGACTTACCTTAGAGATCCCAGAGACCACCAGAGAGAGTGAAGCCCTTGGTCTTTCTTTTCTCAAGCAAAACTTTTCCTGACTGATGGGTTAGAGTCCAGATTAAGCTATTCAAGCTTATCAACACCCCAGGGGCTTCCCAAGATGTAAAAAGAGGTGATGAACAGACCAAAGTCACCACTCCCTAATACGCATTTGGGATGTAGATTCCTTGCTTCCTGAATAAAGGAATAAAGGAGAGTACTGAACTAAATCCAATAACATTTTCCACGTTGAGCAAGCTGTGTCAGAAGATATTAACAATGGAGCCCTGCTTAAGTCTCTTTAATTGTACACCAACAAAGCATACACAGACCTGCTAAGCAGCTTTATGCTTCAGCTGTGGGAAACTGAGCTGCAGCCTCCCACTGGAACAGCAGAAATCAGCTCCTCCTCCACAAATTACAGTAGACCCCCCTGATCTATGGAGGATACACACATTCCAAGAACCCCGGTGAATGCCTGAAACTTCAGACAGTACCACTATATACACTGTTTTTCCTACACATACATACCTATAATAAAGTTTAATTCATAAATTAGACACTGGAAGAGATTAACAACTAATAATAAAATAGAACAATTATAACAATTACTGTAATAAACGTCGTGCAAATGTGGCATTATTAAGTAAAATAGGGGTTACCTGAACACAAGCCCTGTAATACCATGACAGTGGACCTGATAATCCAGTCGGCTACTAAGTGACTCAGTAGTAGGAAAGTATATACAGCATGGATATGCTGGACAAAGGAATGATTTATGTCCCTGTCAGGATGGAGCAGAACTGCTTGAGATTTCATCACGCCACTCAGAATGGTGAACAACTTAAAACTTAGGAATTGTTTATTTCTGAAACTTTCCATTTAATATTTTTGGACCGCTGTTGGCCGCAGGTAACCAAAACCGCGGAAAACGAAACCATGGCTAAGGGGACTACTGTGGCAGGTGTCGTCACAACCAGACACCTCTTAATTCAGTATCAGTAGGTTTAAAGCAGACAAGGTCCAAGTGAGGATGCCAGCAAGGGGGTCTCTGGGCCAGTTCTGCTCAAATACTGGTTTAATGGTATCTGTTAATGGTTTTCCTCCTCAACTGATGATCACAGAAGCAGTGCATACAGAAAGGGAAAGAAAAGCTGTTTTTGTTAACTATCCTGTCCTGCTTTTACTCATGTGTCAATTTATTTAATACCTCATGAAAACCTGTTGAAGTAGATATTTCGTATTCTCATTTTGCAGATAAGAAAACTGAGATTGAGAAGATTGAGTTACTTGCTTATGGACATAAGATCTGGATCCAAATTTTCATGTCGTCTTAAGTACCCTGTTCTTTCATTATACAATTTTCAGGTCGTCTTAAGTACCCTGTTCATTATACAATATTGCCTCTCAAAAATCTACTTTATAAACTCCTTGACAGTTGAAAAGAGGAATCTCAAGTGGTGGTTTTCCAGAGTGTTTGTGGGAAATCCTCAATCCCTCCATGGGATTATCAATGCAGGTATACCTCAGGGACATTGCACAACAAAGTGAGCTGTAATCTTCTTGCTGGTGGAGGATCTTACCTTCAATTTGTAAAAACAAAAACAAAAACAAAATCAGAAACAAAAAACCACAACATCTGTAAAGCACAATAAAGCAGAGAGCAAAAAAACAAGGTATACCTGTAATCAAGCACCCTTTTAATGTATGGAAGGTATTTAAATATCTGAGCAAGATAACCAGGATAGAGAGGGTGGAGACATTCTTTGATTGGAACTGGCTTTAGATTCCAGGCCATTAGTAGACAAACATGGCCCTGTCTTCCCTGATGTCAGCCTCATTCTTTTAGGTATGTGATATACAATGTTTATGACAATACTCAGTTACTTGTCCTCAAATGCCCTACCTCTCCAGTGAATTCCAATTCAGTTGACTTCACAGGTTACACAGTGATTGTAAATATACTTGATTTAATTCACTAAATATTAACCAAGACTTGTAAGATCTGACACCAGGCCCTGGGCATAGAGAGGGTGAATAATTCCTGGTCTCTAACCCCAAGTTATTCAATGTCTAGTAGTAAAGACACATACATAATTAAATCAAAGTGAAGAGTGCCCTAATACAGTGGCTTTCAAACTTATTCAAACTTGACCCACAGTAAGAAATATATCTTATGTCTCATTTCAATATATACAAATATAAAATAAATGTTATTTAAGGTCCACTAAATTGATTTCCTGACCCACTAATTTCATGACCCCCAGTTTGAAAACCGTGCTCTAATGGATGTACAGAGTCTATGGGAACACAGGAAAGGGAGCCAGTAACACCCCAGGAGTGAGGTTGGAGAGGACAGTGAAAGTTCTCCAGGCAGACAAGATGCCGAAGGTATTCCAGCCACAGGAAGAACATGGGAAGGACAGTGCAAATGTTATAGATTATCCTTACAAATAGAACACAGAAGAGATCGAGTACACAAGAGGCAAGGAAGGTAAAACCTGGACTTTTTGTTAAATATGGTAAATTGAATACACACATTTGATGTTTACTCCCTTCTCAAACTCCAGTAAAAAACAACAAGGGAATAAAGAGAACATATGAAGAAAGAATACATAGAGGTATGACAAAAGTACTTTGGAAGAGGGATGACTGGGGATGTGAGAAAGCTAAGATGTAAGTGCTAAACAAGAAACAAGCCAGCCCCTTGGACTGCAGAACCTTGGAAAGGCTCAGGGTGGAAAGCAACAAGTACCTCCAAAGGTAGGATGGAAGGACGAGGCTGAAAATAGAGGGATGAATTTAATCTATATAAAGAACAGTTAGATTCCCAGAGTTCCTCCTCTAATATGGGCAGCCAGGTGATTGGCTCTACTCCCACTCCAACAGAAGGCAGGAGGTGTGTTCTCTAGAGAGAGTGAACTAGACGGACTCTGGGCTTGGGGGTCACCAGACACAGTTGCGGGTGGAGAGGAGGAAAAGCAACAGCCTTATATCACTTGGCTGCCAAATTTATATTCCCCAGGCCTTAGAAAAAAGATCCATGGATACTGGCATTTAAGGGTTCCCAACAAAATAATTGTCACTGCCAAATTACTCCAGAGGGAAGATGCCAACCAATGAGTTCTACCTGTGCCTAGAGAGCATTCCATTGGCCTTTAAAAGCCTCTGCTTATACATGAAGGAGCAAACTAGGATTTGAGAGGAAGTTTCTACCGTGAAAGACAGAGATCAAAATAAAGAAACAAATGAAGGAGTGTGGGTAACAGGGACAAATGCAGAGAACATAAAAGTAAAATTCATATAATAATAATAATAATAATAGACTGCTTCTAACATATTAATATTGATAATAAAATATATTCATACAAATAAAATATTGTATATAGACTATATTAATACAAATAAATAATAGAAGACGTTAATACAATATCTTCAGAGAGCAGATTTTTCATCTAAATCACAAGAGCAAGAAACTATAAAAAAGGATATTTAGAAAACAAATAAAGTGGTTAGAAATAAAAAATATAATCACAGAAATAAAAATCCAGAAGGATGGTTATAATATGAAGTTGAGAAAATATTTTAGAAAGTAGAACAAAACAGATAAATCAATGGAAAATAGGAAATAAAAGATAAGAAAATCTTAGTCCTAATGAGTCAAAGTTGATTGGGTGGAAAGTAGGGAAAAATGTTCCCAAGAAGGAGAGACACAAACGCAGAAGAGTAATGAGTAAGAATGGAGAATTACAAATACTTGTTCTGTGGTTGGCATACCGAACTAGAAGGGAGAGATGGGCAGAGACATGAAGCTGAATACCCAGGTAATTTTTGTTCTGTTTCGAAATATGTGCTTATAAACATCTATATGCGGGTGGTAAAACTGAGATTCAAACTCAGGTCTTAACTGCAAGTTTAGTATTCTTTCAATATAGCCAGAAGGCAGAATAATTTAGATCACTAGTTCTCAACTGGGAAATGTTGCCTCCAGGGAACATTTTAGGGGTGGAGTTGGAGGAGGGTGCTACTGTCATTTAATGAGTAGAGGCCAAGGATGCCGCTAAACATTCTACAATGAATAGGACAGTCCCAATCACCAATAACAAAGAATTATCTGGCTCAAAATGTCAAAGTACATACAGTCAGTCAATAGTTGAGAAACTCTGATTTAGATGAAGTAGAAAACTGAGACTGAGTTCAAATTCTAGTGCCAATAAGTACTACTTGTTAGAGATTGACAGATCAGGGCAAAACGGCTTCACTGGTATTTCAGTATTTATCTTACATAAAACAATAATTTATTTTTTAAGCAAAATGTTCAGCATTTGAGAAAGTAAAATCTCTTAATACCTTTGAAAGACAAACATATGTATTATAAATACACATATACTAAATTGAAACTATATGATAATTAAATATACATTATTTTAATATAAATTATTAGCATGTAAACTAATAAAATATTAAAGTAAAAACTAAACCAATAAAAATTAAAATGTAATAATAATAATTGAAAATAAACTTATTTGCTCTTTTAAAATAGTGATTTAAAGAAAATAATAAAGGTATTACTGTTAAATTTTAAGTGTATTTTTTGAGTAAGCTTTTCTAGCTGCCGAAAAAATTCTTTCTGGTGTTATACTACTCAAGAGAATGTGAAGAGGTGGTCATAAACTTAACTTTAAATATACTTCTTTGACTCTTGTTCAAATAATATCATCTCCTGTTTGATAACTTTGAGATCTTTTTGAGTAAATATTTTTGTTCCTCTAGGTGGATATGATTTTTTCAAAATTTCTAGCAAGCTCTAGTTTTTGTATCAAATGGAAAATTTCTGATTTGTATTTATCTTCTTTAATTTCATGAAGTAGATTGAGATTCTGATGCAGAGAACCTATATTAATTTTAATGTCATTCTGTTCCTAATTCTCTTTGTTTTTAGTGTCTTTGGACTAGAAAAAATATTCTTACAATAAAAGCTTATTGTGTCCATTGCATTTTTCCCCTCTTCTTGAAGTCCGTGGACTGCAACAATACTTTCTAAACAAATAGACCTTTGTGTGTTCAAAATTTTAACACAGCTATACCACATTTGTAAATTATTCAGAATTTAGATTTATTTTTCTAACATTGAACGAACTATTTTACCTCAACTAGAATTCTATTTTGGTACTTTAAAATATGAGGATATGTGGGAACACCAGAATAAAGAAAAACAGTACTGTCATCACAGCCAGCTGTGCAACTTTGGACAAGCCATTTTGCCTCACAAAGCCTCAATTTCCTCATCTGTAAAATGGGGTGAGTGAGAATGGGTTTCTACATCAAAGTGTGGTGGTGAAGATAGAATAAAAAGATACACATAAAGCACTTAGATCTATGAATAACATATACTAAATAATTTAATAAATGTATATTATTAGTTGTTTAACTGTATGTATTATTAGTTATTACTAAATTTGTTCATGTGATACACTTTCTTTTTTTTTAATGTGTAGATTGTTATTTCAAATCCTTTAATGTAATTTCCAGATGAACTTGGTGTGGTGGTTTTAAAATGTGTCCACAAATTCTTTGTTACTTCTCACTTTAAGGGTGTGAGCTGGACTCAGTGACTTCCTTCTAACTAATGAAATACGTGGAAGTGATGGAGTGCGACTTTTGACAATAGGTCGTAAAAGGCATTGTGGCTTCTTTCTTGCTCTTTCTTGGTAACTTGTTCTAGGGAAGATAGCTATCATGTTGTGATGACACTCAAGTAGCCAAAGGGAGAAAATAGTGTGATGAGGAACTGAGGCCTCTTGCCAACAGCAAGTGAGGAATTGAGGCTTCTAGCTAGTTGCTTTGTGAGTGCACCATTTGAAAGCGGATCCTTCAGCCCCAGTCAAGCTTTCAGATGACTGTACACAGCCCTGGCTGATATTTTCATTGCAATCTAATGGGAGACCTTGAACTAGAAACACCCAGCTAAGCTACTCCCAGATTTCCAATCCTTAGAAACAGTGTGAGATAATGTTTTTTTGTTTTAATTGCTAAGTTTTGGAGTAATTTGTTATGCAGAAATAGATGATCAATACACTTTGGTACTGACACTCTTTATCGATGTATAAGACACATACAGAAATGTGTAGGGGCTAATGGATTTTCACAAATTGAACACTTCCACATAACCAGCATTCAGATCAAGAAATAAAACATTACCAACCCCAGAAAACCCTCCAGTCACCTTTCCCCTTTCCTCAAGGATAGCCACTATCTTGACTTCTAACACTATAAATGTACTTTATATAAATGGAATTATACATCACATATTCTTCTGTGTCCAGTTTCTTTTACTCATTTCATTTACGAGATTCACCCACCTTTTGTGCTGAATTGTAGCTTGTTCATTCTATTGAGTTATCTGAATATGCTACAATGTATTATCCATCGCATAGTAAATTTCTGTTATTTTTATCATATGTACTTCTTCCCAACATTTTGCTACATTTGCTTTATCATTCTCTCTACACCCACACATCATACATTCATATACGCATTTATTTACATTTCCAAACCATTTGATGTAATTTGCAGAGAACATAACCCTTTACTTCTAAAATATTCAAAATGTGTGTTCTAAAAACAAGAATATTCTCTTATAAAATCAAAGTGAAATGATCAAATTCAAGAAATTTTATCTCGATAGAATCTTTTACCTAATATATAATCCACATTCAAATTCTACCAGTTGTCCCAATAGTGTCCTTCGTAGTAACTCTTTCCCCTACCCAGCATCCAATACAACAATACGTCTCTTTGGTCTCTTTTTTTAATCCCGAATAGTTCCTCAACTTTTCATTATCTTTTATAAAACTGACATTTTCAGAGTAAACTCACTTTTTATATTTAAAAAGAAAAAAAACAGACTTCTTTAAATCTTATTCTATTTCTGCAGTCATGTTTTTTTTTTTTTTCAAGTAAGCACTAATACATGTAATTATTTTGATCAAAATATTTAGTTGAGTCTAAATAGTATGGTCAAAACAGTTTTTGAAATAATATGACAATTTGATGTAGTCACAGAAGATCAAGCTATTTGGGCAAGCTCACCTTAAATTCAGAAAAGCCTCTAGCTCCAAAACCAGTAAATATGAACCTCCAAATTTAGATCATTTTCATTGCCTTTAATCTAGTCAAGGAACAAAGAGCTCCCTGGTCTGTCTGTGGGTTATTTAAACTTAGCTACCATTCACTTTAGAACAATAACAAAGGCGAGATATTCACTGTCAAAAGATATGTACCAACCACCACAATCTATTGACACTGCTTCAATAGTTAGAATTCCAATTCAGTTTAGTCCAACATTCATTTATTGAATGTTTACTGTGGGCCAGGCACTGTGCTAGGCTCTAGGAATATTCAGACAATTAAGACATAGTCCTTGTCCTCAAGAGTGACCAGTAAGTATAGTGAAAGCTATACATATACACATATACCTATATAACCCATATACCGTACTTATATAAAATGAAGCTTCTATGTAAAATAGATACGTAAAAACAACAACAACAACAACAACAGCAAAACAGAAGTATACAAAGAGCAGGTCTGATATGAAGGACAGGTGACACGGGACATCAGGGAAGGCTTCGTAGATGAGGTGTGGCCTGAAGTACACCTTAAAAGACACTTGAAGTATTTGCCAAAGAGAGGATTACAGTGTGTGTGTGTGTGTGTGTGTGTGTGTGTGTAAAACAGTTTGCAGAGGGCAGTACAGTTGAGCAGAGAGAAGGGCAAGCCGTGGGGTTTGATGCCGCAATATAAAGAACAAGACAAGGCAGGGGCATATCTCAGGCCTCTTAATGATATCAAGGAGCTTGGATGATGTCTTGTAGGAAAAGAGCCTTTGATTAATCTTGATTAATCAACTTGTCCACAAGTGTGGAAAGCTAATCTGTGGCAGTATTCTAACTGGCAGTATTCTAACTTATGCATCATACAATGTAGGTATTATTTTCCTGAATAGCAGAAATATCATCAAATTTGTATTTTTAAATAATCTAGCCATTTTTAGGGGCATGAATGCAGCGGGCCAGGTGAGAGATGAGGAGGTTGTGAATCAGGGCTGTCATGGAGGTGACAGAATCAAGAAATAATTTGGACATAAAATTAGCAGCAACTGGTGATTGACTGGATGTGGGATGTGGAAGAAGTTGGCCTTCATAGTTGGTGATGCCAGCAAGCAAGATGGCAAATACAGAACGAGTCTGTTTAGGGGAGGTGAGAGGCAGAGTACACAGTGGAAAGAGGATATGTGTCCAGTTTTTGGTATGTTGAACAGAAGGTACCCATGGAACATTCAGGTGGAGATGCCTAATTGGAAGTTCTGGGAAAGGAGCTAAGATTTAGAAGTTACCAGCATATGAATGGAAAGTAATGGGTTAACAAGTGATTGCCCAGGCAGAGTGCAAAGAAGTGAGCCAGTGACAGACCAAACAAACAAAAAAAAACCAATATTTAACGGAGCAGGTGGAGGAAGTCCAAGGTACTTTAGTTGGACACTAAAAACAAAATGACACCGTGAGATATTGTCTTTCCATGATGGAATTAGCACTTCTTAGAATCTCTGTACTTGATCTTTGTACTTTTAAAGATCATTTAAATCTACTGTTTTTCAATATCCCTTGATCAGAAAAACAATTTCTGTATATCACAAATATTTAATTTCTGCCCTCTGAAGTCCTAAAGATAACCCTTTAAATGAAGGCAGATAACTGTGACTCAACTCAGGTCTCTCCTCTTGGCTGAAACATTCTGTTTCTTCAACAGTTCCCCATATGATGATTTTCAGCCTTCACCTCTGGAGATCCTCTCCTGTGTACACTGCAATTTGTCAACTTGCCCACAAGTGTAGAAAGCTAACCTGTGGCAGTATTCTAACTTATGCACAATACAATGTATTATTTTTCTAAAATTAACTTTATGAGCAGACACATTACACTATTAGCGGTTTGAATATATAGTTAACTAAAATGCACTGCCCTCCCCTCAATGTAAACATGTAATCAACTCTTCTTCCCCAGCTTTTACTTTTACAGTTGATTTTTGCTTAGCCTAATTGTAGTTTTCACATTTCTGCTTTTCTTCACTCATATAAAAAGCTTCCTTCTTGTTCTTTTCATCTTGGGGGCAGGAAATGGCCAGGGAACCTGACAGTAGATAAAAAAAATGTAGACAAATATGTACCAACCATCAGACCAAAGTGAATGTCAAGAATGGACCCTCCTGAAACTCCAAACCTGTGATGAATGTTTTGATCCAACTACAGGGTTCTGGCTCTATCTTCAAATTTCAAGTTTAACAAGAAAATGGATTAAAGGTGAGGCATATGGTAGCCATCGTCTTTCTGATTGGTTAATTCTATTTTTTTAAATTGCTTGTACGTTGAGTAAAACTGTTTTTCTATTTTCTTCTGAAATTTCTAAATGATTCAAAGTTCATGTTCATTCAGTGGCAGCGGACAAGGCCTCAGTCAACCCTGAAAGGTTGTCTCTTGGGCAAATGTGAAACAAATGGAAAGAAAAAAATCCTCAACATTTAGATGTGGCATGGGATTCAACCTCAAAAAGTTGAGTAGCATTGCCACATGATATCTTCAGCCGAAGGCCAAGGATGTGAACTCATAAAGGTCATCACTTAATTCTGGATTTTCTGTTTTTCCTCAAAGAGCAAGGATTGCTGCATCCATTCTTTGTGAAGCTAAGATATCAGATTGGTTCTCCAGTTTCCATGTCCTTGAGCATCTTCCCATTTGTGTCCCATTAATGGACAGGTGCTTCCTGTTCCAGTGTGACCACTGGAGCCAAACGGCTTGGGGTTTAGATCCTGGCTCCACTCTTTACTAGAACAGCAGCCTTCAGGAACACTAACCTGTCTGTAAAATGGAGTTAATAACAGTATATACCTCAGGGTTGTGAGGAAGAGTTAATAAGTGTAAATCACTTAGAAGAGTGCCAAGCACATATGCATTCAACTAGTGTTAGATATTTTTTTGTGTTCCTTGGTCTGAAGTCAGTTTTGATACAGGTATTGGTCCTGCTTTAGTTTCCTCAGTACAGATAAATCAGAGGTGAGCAAGTTAATTATTAGTATGTAGATAGATGGTTAAGGTTACAGGCAACATAGTAAGAAAATGATTGTTATGCTCCCCAAATTTCTATTAATTGGGAAGACAAGGCAATTTCCTCCTGTATACACTTTATTTACGCATGCTAAATCTCACTGAACATATCACACTGTCAGGGACGATGGCTAAGAGCAAGCTAGGGTAATTCTAGCTTCTGGCCTTGTTTTGCACCATGTAAATAAACAGCCAGGGGCAATATTGGGGACAAGGAGGTAAGGGGTGAGGTGGGGACAGTGTGGCAGAGCTTGCAGTGAGGCAGGAAGGCAGGCAACAGCAGTTCTAGCCAATCAACACTTTATTTTTCCAGTCAACACCTGCAGAGATGTTACTATCCACTTCCTGACCCTAGCAGGGGGTCCCACCACTCTTGAACTACCCACGGCCTAGAGAAGCAGATCTCCTTTTTTCCCCTGGGGTAGCAAGAAAGCCCCTCATCCCACAAGACAGAGCTCCTGCTCACTAATGCAGTGCTGGTGCGTGTGCTGTGGGGTCCTGGCTCTGCTCTTGCATCACGAAAGGCTGAGATGACCCAGGCCCAAGGTGCAGTGGAGGGTCCACTGGCTAGTGACCTAAGTGCTCAACTACTGGCCTGCCCCACCACCCCAGGTTTAGCCTGTACCTCTCAGACAGGAACCTCCCTAAAGTTCAGCCAGGAAAGGAGGAGCTGGCAGAGTGGGGATTGAGCTGCTAAGGACCGGACACAGCAAGGAAAGAAAACAGAGAAGAGTGCAGGACAGAAGAGAGAAATGATAAAGTGCCTGAACTAAACAACCAAGTGGGACACGAGGACAGAGCAGCAAAGGTCCCTGAGGATAGGAGGAAAAAGAAGGGGACAGACCACCAGGGCTTGGGGCAGACTGGAATGAGAATAGAGATGAGGCAGGGAGGCAAGTGCAGGCTGTGGGAAGGACTTTCCTAGTCCTGTTCACATCCACTAACCCAAATGTAAAATTATTTACAAACTTAAAACCTATCCCAGGTACTGTACCAGGCCCAGGACAGCAGGCAGGCAGGCAGAGGGTGGACTGGCTACCATCTGACAGCCAGCATCCCCACATATTGCCCCTCCCATAGTAGGGAAAGGAGAGACACTGACAACCTTAGCCAGGAAACCCTACTGTGCCTGCAATCCCTTCCACCGCTCATGGCTCGGCCATGGCCTGAGCCTCTTGGTCTGACTGTATCAGAGAAAAGGTGTTGGACCCTGGGGGTGGAGCATCAGGGGGCTCTGGGGATATCTCCGGCCCCAACCCCAGCTCTGCATTCAGCTGCTCCAGCTCCCCCTGATCCAGCAACTCAAAGTCCTCAGTGGTGAGTGCCTCTTCTTCCTTAGGGGCAGGCAGGGGCTGGGGTGAGTTCTGGGAAAGGGGTGGGAGCACTGAAGGGGAGGGAACCAGGTCACTTTCAGCAAGGCAAAGTAGGGGTGACAGGGTGCTGGAGGGAGTGGTGGGGTCACCACTCATTGCCTCTGGGCTCAGTGTCTCCACTGGGGCTCCGGGAGAGAGCTTCACTTCATCTGTGGGAGAGCCTGCCCCATTGAAGTGCGTGTTCACAAAGTGAAGGGGGGATGAGAGCCGAAGCAACGTCTCCTTGGCTGCCACATCTTCCTCCTCCTCCGAGTCCAGGTCCTGCCTTGAAAGCGCCTGAGGGGAGCCTAGCAGGTCTTCGGGAGGGGCCAACTCTGACTCCTCTCCCTCCCCCAGCTCCCGGCTCAGGGCCTCCTCTGGCTCACTTGGCAGGCTCTGCTGGTCCAAATCTGTGCAGAAAACTAAGCATCAGGAATGGGCCTGCTGTTCTCAATGGTCACAAAAGGCTGATAGGTTCAAAGATGAGAACTCAAGAAATGGGATGCTAGACCAAGCCTTAGGTGTTAAGGCCTTTAAGGAGCTTGAAGTAGAATTAGAGGGTCGGTTCCTCCCCAGAAAACATGGGGGCAACAATCAGAAAGTACAGCCAGCACACCATGACAGGGAACAGGCAGACTATGAGGGACAAAGGGCTTCCCTACCCTCCGAGACATCAGTTAGTTGTGGAGTCGTGGCCCGGGATACAGAGAAGCCGCCACTCTCCAAGATAGATGCCTCTTCATCTGACAGCTCTGAGTCTGTAATGGCCAAAGCCAGTGCTGTTTTCTTCACATCCACCTGCAGGAGAACCAGGATGAACACAACAGGTGAAGGAAAAAGAGAATCAATTTTCTAGGAGCACCCCTCCATGGGCTCCCACCTCCTTGAGAGGTGGCTACTCTAGAGTAGAGAGATTTCCCCAGCCTTCAACTTGACACCCCATCTCCCTTGGACCTCACCACTGCGGAGAAGCCAGCCAGTTCTGCCTCGCTTTCGCTCTCTGTCTCTGCCAGTGGCTCATCACCTCCAGGGGGTGCATTCTTCCCCTGCCGCTCTAGAGAAGCAAGAGCAGTTGGGCAGTGACCAAGCAAGAACAGTGGTGGGGGACAAACATAACCAAGGGACTGGACAGCATCTAAATTTCAGGGCGTTTCATGAGTCATAAGCCAAAGCCCTCCCCCCTGGGTTACAGAAGTGCCTTACTCCTCTTGTCGTGTTTGTGATGCAGGGCATCAGCTTCTGCCTTCATGCTGTAGTCCAACTGCATGAGCAGGGGCTCGAGGCGAGTGTACATCCTCTGGATCAGCTCATGATAAACCACCAGGGGCCACAGCAGGATACTCAACACTATGGGGTTAGAGTATCCACTCAGAGCTCCCTACGCCTATTTCCTAAGGGACTTTATTTAAACAGGAAGGGCTGAAGGAAGGAAAGATCCTTTTCTGAGGCTGTGGTAACCTCTTCCCTTCACATCCATTGCCCTCCTCCCCAGATGACTCTTCCACTGTTACTAACACTACAGCATCCCCTGGAGATCTCTGTAAACAGGTAATGGGAGCAGAGGAAAAGCACAGTCCTCTCTTAAGGTCAGTACAGGAGAAGACGACCAGAAGAGGGCTTTGGGAAGGGAAAGGTTAGACCCTACTCACAGACAATGTAGGAAATCATAATCCCTGGAACGTAGTGCCCCAGCACAGCCAAGACAGCACAGCCAGAGCAGACTCGAGCACAGAACTGCAGAGAAGAGTGGAGTCTTAGAACTGTGGAGTGAGGTATGCACCCCACTCATCCGGGTTAAGAAACTACTGTTCAGCTGGTAGGAGGAGGAGTATGCCCTCTAGGAATGCGGTGATCCAGTCTAGTCAAGAGGATGCCCAGGACCACCAATTCAGAAAGTTTGTAATAGACATCGCTGAACACCTATAATTCACACTGGTCTGCCTTGGAAGGAAATAGTGTCAGAACATCAGAGCTTATTCCCTGAGGCAGAATGTCTCCTCTACCAGGCACCTAGCTGTGAATGTTGCCTCAGGAAGGTACCAGGTCTCTTCCTTCAGCCTCCAGAGAATACAAGTCAGTCCTTCCCACTATTTCCTCATAGTGTAGAGAACTGCTGTATGATGTGAGGGAGATTACCTGAGCTGGATTCTGCTTCTTGTACTGCAGCAGCTCCTGCAGGTGAATCTGGAAGGTGAGCCAGCTCTCAGCCAGGTATCTGCACAACTCGGGCACACTCAGCAGGTGCGGCCGGGCGCCTGACCCCGCACCCTCACTGGGGAGACATGACATGACCCCTGGAGGCCTCAGACCCCAGCTTCCTAGGAACTCAAATCTCTCTGAGAATGCCAATGAGATCTTTAGTCTAAGGAAATAAGATAACCCCACTTCCCACAGGGAGGCTGTCCTGATCCTGGGAAGCAAAGCCCAGAGCTCCCAAAACCTCTGCCCCAAAAGGAACAGAACAAACACCTATATAGGAAACCTATGACCAACTTCATTACTAGTCCAATCACTATGCTGGGGTCTGTGCCTAAAGACACTGCAGTGTTGCCCTGCACCATGGTGACACTGGCACCAATGCAAGACAGGATTTGGGCATTTGTCTTCAAGAGGTGGCCTGCACTCACCTGTCAGAGTGTGGCTCCTCTGGGGATGATGCTATAGAAAGAGGAGAAGAAAAAGTCACTGAGTGGTAGGGGCTCTGGGAGACACTCCCCACAGCAGACATAGTTGCCCCTTCTCTGCTGCCCCAGAGCACTTTCTTCAATCGCCTACTGCAGAGAACATCATCACATAGTTTGTCATTTGCACGTCTCTCCTCTTTAGACTTTACCCTTTGCAAACACAGGAACCATATCTCATGTTTACATCCAAGCAACTCACACACAGCCTGGCACCTAGTTGCCCAAAAGGCCTATTAAATAAATACATGGATATCGAGAAAAACAATGAGAGCTAACATTTATGTAATTTCTATCACAAGTAAATCTCTACCATAAGCACATGACATATGTTAACTCATTTAATCTCTACCTCCTGATGAAATGAGTTCTACCACCCATTTTACAGAGGAGAAAACTTTGACAAGGTCACATACATGGTAAATGGCTGAGAAGGCAATGAAACCCAGGCAATCTGACTACAGAATCCATAATCTTAACTACTACACTCAAGAGTAACACTGATTTTGAGGAAGGGTAAATCTCGATTTCCTAACTGGGGGAGTGCTGGTGATTGGGAGGCAGGTGGACTGCTGTTCACTGCCCTCACCATTCAACCCGCCCAGCAGCGTCAGCCACAAAGCAAGTGCACGATGCAGCTTGCTGAATGAAGGAAATTACACTCACCTGAGATGTCAGGGAGGAAGCGAGGCTGCCAGAGATCTAGCAGAAAATAGGCCAACAGTGAGATGCTGAGCAGGAAAAAAGGCCGGAGGACGATGAAGACAGCAACCTTAGGGAGAGACAGGCACCTCAGCGGTGAGTGGATGTGAGGCTCCCGCAGCCATCGCAAAAGGAGGAAAAGACGGGGGAAATGGAACCTCCACGCCTAATTCGAGACTCGAAAATAAGAGGAAGGGGGCAACCCAGGCGGACAAGGGTCTTTAAAAACTAGGAGATGGGTCACTTCCCAGGGCAAGTGTCAACCCCAGAATGGGGAAGGGTACCCCGGCCCCTCCCGCCCCCGCTCTCCCGCGCAGCTCGGCCCCGCCCCCTCCTCCGCGGCCGTTACCAGAAGAGGCCGTTGAGCGCGGCCGCCGTGACCAGGCTGTGCAGCGGCTTCTCCCACACCAGCAGCCGCTGCGCAGCCGCCAGCACTGCCTCCCAGCCGCGGAGCCGCAGCCACAGCGTCGTGGCCAGGCGTCCAACCGCCTCGGCCGTGGCCGTCTCTTCCTCCGCCTCGCCGGTGGCCTCGCCCATGCCTAGACTGAGACCCAGACCCAGGCCGAGGCTCAGGCCCAGCCCCGCGCCCCCACCCGCGCCGGTGTTACCTCCGCCACCGCCGCTCGCCATAGCCCCGCCGCAGCCGCCGCCCGAGCCCGCGAGGAGCCAGGGCTGCGCGGCCGCCGCCGGGGGCGCGTCTGGCGGAAGGGGCGCAAGTCGCGGACAGCGCCGCTGGGGCCGCAGGCAGCGCGTCACGTGACGGCGGAGCGACGGACCCGTCACGTGACGCGCCCTAACCTCCCGGATAGAACGTCCCGCGCCTGCGCGCACGCGGCTGCCGGTGACCCTTCGCCTACGCGGGTGTCTTCTGGGGTCGGGAGTCGTGACCCCAAGTCCGGGACCGGAGGTGTCTGGCGTTGTCTGACCCTGGAACTGTGTTTCTCCGCGTTTCCCCACTCCAGTCCGTTTTCTTCTCTCGGTGTCAGCAGGGCTGCTAGGGAGTCTGGTGCTGGCACGGTATTCCCGGCGTCGTGCGGACCGAAGGGGCAGGAAGGGGGCTTCCGGATGCCCAGAAGCCCGGGTCGGGTCTGCTGCTGCTCTGGCAGGGCGGCTGACGTGCCATTACTCAACGTACTGGTTCTCCCAGTTCCCTCCCCTCGGCAGATAAACAAACCCCAGCGCGTGACCCGACAGAGTCGAAAACAGCTTCACCTACTCATGAAGTTCTTTCCTCCCCATCTCTTTCTGTAAACTTGCTTGTCTCCACGTATTTGGGTCGAGTCCCTTGCTCAAAGCAGTAGATCGTGGTCAGGGGGTGAGTTTAAAAGTAAATCTAAAACCCTATTTAAGTGCCGTTTACCTTTTGGGGGATAGGTTGACACTATTTCTTGAGGCTTACAACGTACCAGGCCCTTTATAGTCCTTGAATAACTTAATTTCTGCAATAATTACCAAATACACATTGAATTAGGTTTAAAATTTCCAAAGTATGCTAAAAGGTATACTGCAAAAAAAATAACTTGCCTTGTTCCCTTGTCTGTGGGAACAGACTGTTAAGTTTCGTGCGTATCCTTCCCGACGCTTTTTATGCTCGTTGCTATATGTATATCCCCTTTTAAAAAACAATTGAGAGCAACTCCCTATCTGGCGTCTTTGTTTCATTCACATTAGCATCTACATTGTTATGAAAAAATCAGCCGGGCTCATTCATCTTCAGTGTGGCATGGTTCCCTAGGAACTGCCCCCATTTCTCACAGGAGGGCACGCCAGGGCTCAGAGCGACCAGTATTTCGAGGCCAGCTCCTTCGCGGAGGGAGGGGCCGGCGGCAGGAAGTGCCGACCGCTGACTCGCCCGAGGCACCCGCGCGGCTTGGAAACGCGGGGCAGACGCGCAGCGCGGTATTGGCACAGTCCGCGCCTCGCAGCCAGGTCTCCTTTCTACTGCGTGAGGTGAACGTCCCGGGCCGCGAGCCCCACACCCCGAGGCCGGAGCCCCGCCTGGGGCGGAACAGGAAGGGGCGCCCGCCAGTCCCAGCCCCGCCTGCCGCCGCTGGCGTGAGGGGAGGGGGCGGGACTGGCAAGGGCGGTGGCCCGCGCGGGGCAGACGGGCTGGCAGGTGGACGGCGGTCAGGGACGCCTCCGCGGCCCCTTTACAACTCCTTCCCCTCCCTTCCACCTTCACAGGGCGGCGGCTGGCGGCGCGATGGACCTAGCTGGACTCCTGCTGGACGAAGAAGGCACCTTCTCCTCACTGGTTTCCAGGACTTCTCGGTGAGCGGCGGCTCGCCCCTCCCCGGGCTCCCCTCCCTGGGAGCCGGGACCCCGGGCGCTCCCCTCCGGGGCCTCGAGCTCGCCTGACGGTCTGCCCGGGAGCTGAGAGACAGCCGTTCGAGCCGTGCCTACTCGAGGCCCCGGCTGGTTGGGCCCTGGGGAAGAGCTGCGGGGTACAGAATTGGCGGTAGGGGTGGTGAGCCGGGCCCTTCTCGGAGAATCTCTCATGGGGAGAGAAGGGGCTAGGTGGGGCACCTGACCCACTGGCAGTGAGGCTAGCCTGCTGCCCCGCACCCCCTTCTAGCCAGCAGCCAGGATTTCCGTCATACCCTTCCCTGCCCTTCACCCTCCACCACCCTCCTGCCCTGTTTCAGTTCCTCCCGGGACACCAGAGGCTGAGTGCCCGGATCCGAAGAAGACTCTACTATGGTTGGGACTGGGAAGCTGACTGTAGCCTGGAGGAGCTCTCCAGCCCCATGGCAGGTTAGGCGATGTCGTGTGACTGGGCAGTTGGGAAGCATGAAAATGAGGTGTCAGCAAGCACCAAAAACGATTCTAGGTGTACCCCATGAGCTGTCATGTCTCTTCATAGCTAGCTAGCTCATTGGTAATTGGTGTAAGAACTGGGTTTAAAGTTCACTTTTTTTTTTTTGGCTCAAACGAGTAAATTCAGTGTCACTCTTGATTTGTATACTATGAACTCTTAGTTTTCCAAGACTGTCCACTATATAATTCTCAAATAAACAAGGCATATTTATTTCTCAAATGAACGAGTGGAAGACAAGTCTAACTAACTCAAGGAGACGGGGAAATAGGCCTTCCTGGTGGGAGAAGCCGAAATGCAAACTTGAGATGGGCTTTTGGCCTCAGTGTGGCAGAATTCGATCTCTGTTTTGTTACTATGGTCCTGTCTCCAAGACCTCAGATAATACAGATCTGGGTCTCTACTGATAGCAATGGGGACTCCTAGTGGGGAGTTGTTTGCTCACTGTCTTCCTTCTGTCCTGTGCAGACATTGCTGTGGAACTGCTCCAGAAGGCAGCCCCCAGCCCTATTCGCCGACTCCAGAAGAAATACGTAGCCCATGTGTCCCGGTGAGCCTGGAACTGAGGGAGACAGGATGAGAGTGTTTGGATCCTAGAGAGAAGGGAGTGGTTATCTCTAAAGCGAGATGTAAAGACACAGGATGAGCTTATAAGAGCTACAAGAGCTGAAAGACCCTTGGGTTTAATTACTAATCCTTTCCACCACCCAGGGAGGCATGCATCTCCCCATGTGCTATGATGCTAGCTCTGGTGTACATTGAGCGCCTACGGCACCGAAATCCGGACTACCTACAGCATGTGTCCTCCTCTGACTTGTTCTTGATCTCCATGGTAAGACTCTCCCTTCCCTTCACCACCTCGGTGAGCCAAGGAGCCCAGTTTGAGCTCTACTGACACCACCACTGGCTCTTCTGTAGATGGTGGCCAGTAAGTACCTCTATGATGAAGGGGAGGAAGAGGAAGTCTTCAATGATGAGTGGGGAGCTGCAGGGGGTGTGGCCGTGCCGACTCTCAATGCCCTGGAGAGGGGCTTTTTGAGTGCCATGGTGAGTAGCTGTTCTCTCTCTTGCTCTGTTGCCCTGGCCCTTTGGTTTTTCTCTCTCAGGCTTCTGTTGTCTCTTCATTTCTCTTTTTGCCTGTCTTCCTTGTGGCTTTCTTTGTTAGTATTTTCCCTTCTTAGCTCTCGGAGTAATCACAGCCTTTGGAGATTCCTGGTGTGGTGAGGCCAGAAAAGGAGCATAGCTGCTCCCCATTCCTCCCAGCCCAGCAGGGTACACTTTGAGTCAGAGCTTATCTTACTGGGTTCTGATTATTTGCTTCCACGCTTTCTCTGCTCCTAGATTCTGAGTTCCCTATGGGCATGGATGACTGCAGATTTTCTCCCCTTACCCTTAATGGAGTATGTAATAGGAAACCAGATATGTGATTATTAAATAAGTTAATAGAGAAAAAGTTCTTGGAACTGTATCTGGCACATAGTGCCAAGTAGGTGTTACCTGTGGTGGTGGTTGTAGTTGATTCTGCAGCTCTGATTATCGAAGTGGCTCATATTCGAGCCTGATTTGGTGCCCTCATTATACCCACAGGATTGGCGTCTCTACACTGACCCTCGCGAGATCTTTGAGGTGCTGAGCTGGCTAGAGAGCAGGTAGGTTCTAGGAGTTGGAAAGAGGTGTTTGAGGGATTTGGGGGCTGAGGCCTAAGCCGTAGGCGCTAGACAGAGACAAGGGTCTGTGTAACTCAGGGGAGGGAGGAGACAGGAAAGAGAATAGCCGAAGGTGGTGGTTCCCAAACCTGCCTGCTCTCTTTGGAGGGTGGGAGAAGCTTATCCAAAATAACAGATCTTGATCTCACTCTCAGTTTCTGGCTCAACAGGCAGCCTAGGAATCTGTGTGTTTAACAAGTTCCCCGGTTCCTTGGTGGGTCCCGGGGGAATGAGAGTGCCGTTGGGCTGGCCACAGGAGTGTTGCAGGCGCTCTTTCTTTTCTCCCCTCCCCGACAGTGTGGCTGAACATCAGGGACGGCGACGGGGCTGGTATACCTACACAGACCTGTGTGTGCTGCTGGAGCAGCCGGCTTGGCAGCTGGCCCTGGGCTCCCTCTGTCAGCAGCTGGCAAAGGTGAGGAGGGGTCAGAAAGGATAGGAGGCTTGAGTGGGCTGGTGTTTGGGTAAAATGGTGTAAAGGAAATGCTGAAAGGTGTGGGGAGATGGGTTGGGAGTGGTAGTGACACAGGCCTCTAACTTGAACTCCTCAAGATAACAAGTGGGTGTGTTAAAGGCAATCAGAAGCAAGTTTTATGGAAAGTGTGTTTGGCACTGACCTTTCTTATCTTCTCTCCTGCAGCTGTCCTGCTTGTTAGCTATGGCATATGTGAGCAGTGTGGCCCTGGCTGTGGCGTCAGTGGCTGTAATAAACCAGTCTTTAGGGCTGTCCTGCAGCCCACCACCTGGCCCCCCGGATCTTGGACTGGCCTCCAGGTGCCTCTTGGAACCCTGCATACCTTCTCCTGTGCCACAGTGCCTGTCATCTTCTGCTAACGTCTCCACCTGCCTGGAAGGCGACGTTGGGCTGCGTTCACTCTGGGGCAGTCTTCTGGCCTCACTGACTCCCCCACCATTGCCTCCCCCAGATCCTCCTGCCCCTCCCACTCTTCTCCATAACTGTCCCCTTTGCCAGAAACTCCAGAAAGACTCCCCAACCTGCCATGCCTGCCACCACCCCAATCATACTGTCCGCACCGGGCCCTCTAGCCCCTGGTACCACTCCCATGGCCTGGCTCCACCCTGGCCCTGGAGCCCAATGCCTCCTCTTCTCCCACAGCCCCAGCAATGTTCACTTTTCAGAATCATGGAGCTGGCCCGCCTCAAGTCTTTCATTTTCCCAGGTTAGGTAGGGCTCCAAGGAATGTGTTAAGAGGACTTGGGAGTCCCTGAGAACCTGGAGGTGCAGTGCTTGTTTAGATCCTCTCTACCTCTCTGGGTCCTTGGCTGGTCCCGTCTTCTGGATGAGGAATTATGGGGCTGAAAGAGTGAAGGTCACTTGCTCTTCTAGACCTCAGGGGCTGGCTTCTTGGCCAAGGCAGTGATGGTACCAGGGAAAGCTTCAACTGAGTGATCAGGGGCCTGTCACAGATGGACAGTGAAGAAGCCCCTGTCTCTTAACCTTCCCTGGGCCCTTCTGGACTTTTGCTTTAGTGTTCCCTGGGATGGAAGGGTAAAGCTGGGAGAGGGGAGATTCGGGGGAGGGAGGGAAGAATGTTGACTAGGGTCTGTGTGATGTCCCTGAAGCAGGGGAGCCAGGGATTAATAGGGCCAAGGTGGAAGCTAATGAGGGGAGGTGGGATGAGGTGGGAAGCTCTCTCCACACCCATCCCTTAGGTGTTGTCCAAGGGAACCACGAACTGCTGGGACTTCCAACCTTGCCGTTTTGTCTTCCAGCCTTCTCTTAGTACCCTGCTCTGGGGCTTCCTTCTCTTCCGATTCTTCTCTTGGGTGTTCTCTTCACAGGCCTCTCTGGCCGCCGCTTTGTATCTGGGTTTTTTCATGCTTTTGTAGAACTGAGATTTCAATAAATAGTTTCAGTTGCATGGCCTGGACTCTTGTTTCTGCGACAACCCTTGGAAGAACTTTCCCATATCTGTCCTCTAAGCCTCCCTGTTTCCTGATCCCATCATCTTGCAACTCTTTCTCTCTCAGCCCCATTTCAGAGCTTCCCTGTTGTTTGATAGTCATAGGCTCCCATTTCAAACTTAACCTTTGTCCCTCTCCCAGCACCCTGGGGTCACTAGCACTGCCTGACTTGAGTGCTGTGATGTATAGATAGTGACTGTATGATACTTGAGGTTGGCCCTGTCGCAAGTTCTGGGGGAGCCCCAGTCTCACGGATTCTGAGGCACGTTTTGTGGAGAGAGGCCAACCCAAGTATCCAGCAGAGCCCCATCCACTTGCGAGCAAGCCCCGAGAACAGTGCTTGATCCTGACTTCCAATCTGGTGTGACACATGGTGGTGGTATTGTTAAGAGAAGTCCAAGGCTGGTTTATGGTCAGAAGAAGAAAAACTGCTCTGGGCAGCTGGACTGGGTATTTGGGACTGCTTAAGATGATCCACAGCAGGGGTGGTACTGCCCCCTAGGGGACATTTTGGAAATTTATGGGGCATTTTATGATGCAAAAATTTAAAGGGATGCTACTGGCATTTAGTTGACCTGGGCAGGATGCTGGACATTCTGAAATACTCAGGACCATCCTTGTTAGGAAGCATTCCCAGGACAACTTTGGGATGACTGTCTAGACATCATGTATATGAAAATCCTGTTTTTCTGAGCTGAGAGCTATCTAACTTTCTACATGTAAACACGAGGTCGATTTTACACATTTTGAAAAAGACTCAGTTTCCCAGGAATGCACCTCTGTGTATATTAAAACTTCACTTGCTTTGTTTGGCACTTTACCATGAACTTTTTCACTGTTTTGGAGCATCAGGTGCCAATGGCAGCGCTGCCTATGGTAATGAGTTACTAGGAAATCACCAGTGTCAGTGGGCATTGTAGCTGCCACGTCCACAGTGATTGTGCACATGAGGGCAGGGCCTGGACCACTTCCCTGTATTCTGGTTTAGTTGAGTGCCAGCTTTCACATAATGAAATACCTGTGATTACAAATTACTTTTATTTCTTATACCGAATTGAGAACATTATATAAATGTCCTCATTTATGTTGTCAGGCGTGTCAATCATTACCCATGCATTTCCTTCTGAGGTAGTCCAGGGGGCTTGACCCGAAAGGGTTGAGGGTTGCAATGACGTTTCCAAATTGGTGGTGAGGAGGAGATACTGTCTAAAATTTCCCAGGTTATTCTCTAAGTCTCCGCATCCCTCCTATCCTGCTTTACAGAGCCGGGAACAGGGGATCTGACTAGAGATTCTTGGGGGAGGGGTCCAGAACATGGCTCTTGGGTTAATGCGTGATGGAATTTGTACAAGAGCTGAGCAAAGGTGAAAGGGCCTTCCCTAAATCTTCATTCCTTTGCTCTGCTTCGTTGACACCCCACCCCCTTCCCATTCCAAGTAACTAACTTCACCCAAACTCTGACCTCTTACTCTTCCTTCTTAACTCTGGCTTGGGGTAGTCAACACAAGACAAAAGACAGGACAGCATGAGGCGATCACACCCCCATCCCATCCAACTTCGATCTGTGGGCTCCCAGGATACCCAGGCTTCCCTGCCGCTGCCACCTGCTATCCAAAACCCCTCCTCCCACTCTTGGGCCTCTCTCCATGACCCTCTTTCCTGGGGTCTCTGCTGTCTTCTGGCTCTGCAGGTAGGAAGCGTATGTGCAGTAGTTGGTGCTGGCTGAACGGGTTGTTTGGAGGAGTAGATGTGGCATGAGAGACCCTCTATAACTAGGTATTTCTGCCTGTCTCTGAAGTCTGACCCTTCCCATTCTGCTACCTGCAGCATATTTTGGTTCTGGCCTCTCTGCTCTGTGCCTCCCACCTGCTCCTGCTTCGAAGTCTCTCCCGAGGAGGACTCTCTTATTCCCCTGCTCAGATCCTGGCCTCTAACCTCTTTTCGTGTGGTGTGTCTACTGCCCTGCAAACTTGGATGGGCAGCAGGTAAGGGGAATGCCTTGGAGAGAGGGGGACAGTGCCTTAGGGGGTAGGAGAGGCTTGGGGAGTTCTTTTGGCTGCCACCTCTTTCCAGATCTGTCAGGACCACTGTGCCTACAGGCTGCCTCTTGTCCAGGCTCCATCCTTTGAGTTCCTTGTCCCTGCTCTGGTGCTGACCAGCCAGAAGCTACCTCTGGCCTTCCAGACACCTAGAAACTGTGAGTACAGAACAAGGGCATGAGGTAGGATAGGACTGGGTCCTAATCTAAGCATATAGGTATAGGTGGGTACAGGGTTGAGAATAGGCAATGGTGGGACTACTAGGCAATGGTGGGACTACTAGGCACTGTTGTGTCTTGGAGCTGTGCCAGGTGCCAGCTAGGACTGCAGAGCAATGAGTCTCCATCCCATTTACCTCTCTACCTCTGTGACCCCAACTTTCCCAGCTTCTCTCATGCTGCACCTGTGTGAGGGGCCTGGCTGCCATGGCTTGGAGCTCTGGAACACTTCTCTCCGAGAGGTGAGTGCTTGGGAATGGGAGCAGGAGGACAGGAGTGGTGCTGGGATTGGAGAGGTTCTGGTTTCCATTATGCAAGGACTTAGCTGCTCTTGGGGAAGGAGATGGGGGACGGACCCACCCCAGGAAGTAGATAGGAAGTCCAGGCTGAGGTCAACTCAGTCAAGCTGAATGTTTTCTCTCTGTCTTCTCCTCTTCACTAGGTGTCTGGGGCAGTGGTGGTGTCCGGGTTGCTGCAGGGCATGCTGGGGCTGTTAGGGGTTCCTGGCCACTTGTTCCCCCACTGTGGGCCCCTGGTACTGGCCCCCAGCCTGATTGTGGCAGGGCTTTCTGCTCACAGGGAGGTAGCTCTGTTCTGCTCTGCTCACTGGGGGCTGGCCTCGCTGTACGTAAGTTTTGAGAAGTATGGGATGGTGACCAGGTGTAGTAGGGGTGTGTGCAACAGTGGGAGGGTGGTGCTGCTGGCCAGGCCAGAATGAGCAGCTGTCTGGCAGGGACAATGCTTTGTGGACTTGGAATCAAGGGCTCTGGCTAGATTTATCTGGTCTCCCTGATTTTCACACCATCTCCCGCTGAGCCCCAAGGTGTCCTCCTTCCCTGTCCACAGAAGCTTTTGTCTTTGGGACCCCCTTTTATGGTATTCTGCCACTTCTACCTCCATTACCTCCCTCAGGATGTCAGCTTCCTCTTGCTCCTAAAGCTCACGCTCGCTCACTCTCTCTCGCTCTCTCTCTCTCAGACTTATCCTGCTCATGGTGATCTGTTCTCAGCATTTGGGCTCCTGCCAGTTACCCCCATGCCCCCGGAGATCAGTTTCAACCTCTTCAACTCACACTCACATCCCTGCCTTCCGGCTCCTCTCGGTATGTAGGGGTCTGGGCAGGGGAAGGGGAGGTTAGAAGGATTGGCACAGAACACTTGCTTGGCCCCCTACCCTTTGGCTTCTGTTAACCCTCTGAGGCTGGCCCCGAGGGATCTGGGGGAGGGGTTCTATTCTGTCTAAGTCTTGCCACTTAGGTCTTAGTCCCAGTAGCCTGTGTGTGGATCGTCTCTGCCCTTCTGGGTCTCAGTGCCACCCCCCTGGAGCTGTCTGCCCCCACTGAGGCACCATGGTTTTGGCTGCCTCACCCAGGTAGGTTTTCTCTTAATCTTTCATCTTCTTACCAAAATAAAAGTGTCTATTTCTTTCAATTCAAGACTTAATGAATCTCATTTCTGACTTTAATCCTGTGCTTTCTCAGAACACACAGGGGAGAGAAATTGCCAGTCTGAGGGGCAATGTCAGCCCCTCACTACAGGTGTTTTCTTTAGTGTTAAGGGACATCCGCAAACCTCACCACTCCCTGTTGATACTCTTTACCCAATTTACACATTAATGTTACCTACCCTCACAGGCATTTGAGTTGGTGACCTATGTATAAAGATTGCTTCTGAGGCACTGTATATGAAATTTACCCATTCATCAGTGAAATAAATGTTTGTTGAGTACCTATGATAGGGAACATCGTGATAAACACAGCAGACAAAGCACCTGTGCTCATGAAGTTTATAATCTGTTGGGGAATACAGATACTATTTGTAAATGTAAAACTGCATGTGGTAAGTGTAACAAAGGGAAGGTACGTTGGGTGATGAGAGCTTCTAATGGGGAGTCTGACTTTATCAGGGAGGTCAGGAAAGGTATTCTTGAGGAAGTGATCATTGAGCTGAGATGTGAGAGACGAGTAGGAGTTAATTAGGTGAAGGAAGAGAGAAGAGAATTCTAGGTGGAGAGAACAGCATATGCAAAGGCCCTGTGGTGGCCAGCAACACAGCAAGTGCAAGGGCCTGAAACAAGGCTGGTGTACTTGGAGTGAAGTAAATGAGGCAGAGTGCAGTGCGAGGTGAGGCTAGAGAGAGGAAAATGATCAGATAGTTTTATCCCAAAACATTGCCTTCAAAGGTAATGGAGCCTCTAGGATTCTTCTGGCACAAGCCTTTGGAGGCAGAGGGCTGCTCCAGAGTTGAGTCTGGCCTCAAAGGGACTCTTTCTCTTTCCTCAGCTGAGTGGGACTGGCCCTTGCTGACACCCCAGGCTCTGGCTGCAGGCGTCTCCATGGCCGTGGCAACTTCCACCAGCTCCCTGGGCTGCTATGCCTTGTGTTGCTGGCTTTTGCATTTGCCTTCTCCACCTCCACATGCCTGCAGTCGAGGGCTGAGCCTGGAGGGTCTGGGCAGTGTGCTGGCTGGGCTGTTGGGAAGCCCCATGGGCACTGCATCCAGCTTCCCCAATGTGGGCACAGTGAGTCTTACCCAGGTATGTGGATGGGGGTGTGGGTATGGGTGAGGGTGCCGGAGGTGCAGGAGGTGCAGGAGAGGGAAAGGAACTCACACTAAATGACAGCCAGCTGTGCCCAGCACTCTGTCAGGCTCTTCACAGAAATGATCTCTTTTAGGAAAGTGCCTAGAAGTGGTCAGGGGCTAGGAGTGTGAGGAAGACCTGATCAATACTGAATTCCTTCTGTGCCTCAGGCACTGGACCAAGGCTGGGGTTCCAGAGAAGGACAAGTCAGATAAAGTCCCTGCTCTCTTGGGCACTTCAGAGAGGGAGAGGCAGACAATTTGAGAAAAAAATAAGGTAAATAAGGTAATTTTCCGAGAGTGAAAAGTGCTATTAAGAAAATAGAGCAAAGTGGGGTGTAGAAAACAGAGGAGGGTAGTAGGGATAGTGGTTGAGTGAAGGAGTGCTCAGGGATGCTTCTTGGAAGGGTGACATTGAGCTGAGATCCAAATGCTGAGAATGGGCTGGCCAGGCAAACTCCTTGAACAGTTGAGAAGTTGGCTGGGTTTTCTGGCATCTTTTCTTCACGTAGGCTGGATCTCGGCGAGTGGCCTACTTGGTGGGGCTGCTTTGTGTGGTACTTGGGCTCTCCCCAAGACTGGCTCAGCTCCTCACCACCATCCCGCTACCTGTGCTTGGTGAGTGGATGTACCAGTAGGACTGGTATGGAACCAGTAGTCCCCACACACCCCAGTGTGGCCCAACTGGTTGCTTGTGGCTGGTATGCTTTCTTTCTGAACAGCCTCCTTGATATACAGATATGAGTGTGTATCAGCTGCCCTCATTTTTTCAGCCCAACAGAAGCCCTTGACTGGGCTTCTGGTCTTCTGGCAGAATCAGGAACTAGCCTTTTGGTCATCTCTTTCCATCACAACCTGCCCTGCCCTGCAATACTCCCTGATATGCCAGGCCTCTCTTAACCCCTTTGATTATTTCCATATGAGACAGGTGGGGTGCTGGGGGTGACCCAGGCTGTGGTTCTGTCTGCTGGATTCTCCATCTTCTACCTGGCTGACATCGACTCTGGGCGGAATGTCTTCATTGTTGGCTTTTCCATCTTCATGGCCCTGCTGCTGCCAAGATGGTTTCGTGAAGCCCCAGTCCTGCTGAGCACAGGTAGGAGGAGTGGAGAGGGGAAGAGGGATTGCTTGGTAGGTGGAAGCAAGGGCTTGAGGATTCAGGCTCTTTGGACTCCAGGCTCCACACTGTTCTCTGGGCTTTGGTATGAATAGTTCATCGATTTATTTAGCAAGTATTTATTGAGCACCATGTTGTCCCTTGGGGCACAAAGGTGCATTCAGATGTGAAGGCACATAACAGGAAAGGTTCAGATAAAGAGCTGTGCTTCTCGCTGGTGAGAGAGATAGATGTCTTCTGTTTGAGATGATTCAGGTAAGTTTTATGAAGAAAGTACATCAAGCTAGTCTTGAAGGATGGGAAGATTTAAACACATTTGGTGAGAAGGTCGTTTCTGGTGGAGGAACCATCATAAACCAAGACATAGAAGTAGGAAGTCACAGAGGATGTCCTAGAAGCAGCAAATAGCTTAATTTGTTAGCTCAGCTAAGCAAATAACAGTGGCTGTCAACTGAGGATGATTTTTGTCCCACAGGGAATATTTGACAATGTCTGGAGACATTTTTAGCTGTTACAAACGGGGGAGGAGGGATTGTTAACTGGCATGTAGTGGGTAGAGTGACACTGCTAAACATCGTACAGTGCACAAGACAGCTCCCCTCAAAGAGTTTTCTGGTCTAAACTGTTAGTAACACTGAGGTTGAGAAACCTAGGCTAGAGCATAGAAAGTAAGTGGGAAATAAGGTTGGGGCTTTTAATACCAAACTTCCCAGAGACAGGGAGCCTAGAACTATCAAAGCACATCTGGAGGGCTCATGGAGATAGGGTATTGAGCAGAGATCCTATGGCAAGGGCCTGGGTATGGGAAGTGGAGAGTAGAGGAATAAAGGACAAAGGGAGTGGAGCAACAATTCAGAAAGATCTGTCTTTAGTCTAAGACTTGGGTTTAGGACCTTGCATTGGATCAGGGTTCCCCTCCTGCCTGGCCCCAAATCCCTATAGGCTGGAGCCCCTTGGATGTGTTACTTCGCTCACTGCTCACAGAACCCATTTTCTTGGCGGGATTCTTGGGCTTCCTCCTAGAGAACACCATTCCTGGTAAGTTGAGGACAGGCTCTGTCAGACTGGGAGGTGGTCAGGAAGTCCCTGGGGTGGGCAATGGCCTGACTAATCTCTTTTGCAGGCACACAGCTTGAGAGAGGCCTAGGTCAAGGGCTGCCGGCTTCTTTCTCTGCCCCAGAGGCTCAGATGCCTCAGAAATCCAGGAGGAAGGCTGCTCAAGAGTATGAGCTTCCTTTCCCCCTCCTGAACCTGTGTCGCCGCATCCCCCAGCCCCTCCGTTGCCTCTGTCCGCTGCCTGAAGACCCTGGGAATGAGGAAGGAGTGCCCACTGAGCCAGGAGAGACAACCGACTTGCTGCCTGGTTTGGGGGAACAGTGCCCCAGGTCTAGCAGAGAACTTAGGTCCCAGTAATTACCAGGACTCCTACTTCTGCCTTGGTTAGTTTAGCACTATCTTTCAGCTTGTTGGAGAGTCATCTTCCAGGCTCTACTTTCTCCTAAGGAGAGGGTGTGTGTGTATGTAAAATGAGCCCACCTAAAGATCTCATTTCCAAAAGGTGTGCGGCCTTCCCTACTTTTAATTAGGCTAAACTATTCCAGGGCAGGGGCTGTGGTTTTAGTGGGCCATGAATGAATAAATGAGATTTTTGCCTTTGAACTATCTATACTTGAACCCCAGCTTTCACTTAAATATGTATTGAGCGCTTCCCATGAGCAAGGTCCTGGAACTACAGATATGGGTAAGACAGGATCTCTGCCCTCTCAAAGCACCTATGTTTTAAAAAGACTTAAGTAATTATTAACTAAAATCTGAAATAGAAGGCGGTCTATAATAAAAAAACAATGCTATGGGAGCAGAGGAAGAACAACTCTAACGGGGGATAGTGGGAAAGGCTTTATGAAAGCAGCGCACTGAGTTGGTCTTGACAAGAGGGAGATTTTTAATTGTGGAAAATGGTCAGGGAGACTTTTTCAAGCTCAGGTATCCAGCTCAAGAAACACCATAAATCGTACGAAATGCAAGATTAATTGACGGATTTCGAGACTCCTGGAGGTGATGGAACATAACTATGGGAATGGATGGAGGGAGAAATGAGACAGGCCAGGTAAAGGATGAAGTCGGACTATAGAATTTTTGCAACCCTCTCATTATCTATGTGAGGTTGAACAGGTAGGGAAAATGACGTTTATCGACAAGTCCACATATGGGGACCCCTCTCCTGCACCTTGTCCGGCATTCCTTCCCACTCGGCTAGCGCGACTTTAAAGAGCGCCGTGGGCACTCCATCTCTTTACCAGTTGGCCCAACCTCTCTTGCAGCTCCGGCTGCGGTAGCTTTCCGACTCAGTGCCCCTTTAATCAGCTCAGCGGGACCAAAGGCCCCGCCCACGTCAGATCCGGGCTCCGCCCCTGTGCTCCAAGGTCCCGCCTCCCCGCGGAGGCCCCGGGGCGGGGTGGTGGGAATGCCTCTACTTTACGCCTTACGGTTGGCGCAGGCGGGCCTGCTGCGGGAGGTTGGGAGTTGTGTTATCCGCTCACGGTAGGTGGGGTCGGGGTCGAATTGGGGCCGGAGCCTGGGCCGGGGCTGGGCAGCAAGGGGCTGCGCATGCCCTGCGGGCTGGCGTGGGAACAGGACTTTTCCCCCAGCAGAGAAATGGGAGCAGCGCGCGTGGCGGGGCCGACCTCTGGGGGTGGGCGGGGCCGCGGGGGCCGCGCGTGCGCAGCCCGCCTGCTGGCAGCGAGGCGACCCTTGTGAGGTTGTTCTTTTGGCGGGCTGCTTGGTTCCGCAAAGTAGCCACTTGTTGACTTTGTTACCCGCCCCCGGGGGTCCCGAGCCGCGGCTCAGTGCAACCAGTGCTGCAGAAATGGAAAAGTGGCCCGCGAAGCCCCTTGCAGCGAGGGCGGATGGCAACTAGACGCCAGGCGGGGATCCTTGGATGGGGCTGTGATAAAGGGAACGAGGGTTCGTCCCCTCCCGGAGGGACGGGGCGTGGCCCAGCCCGGAGGGTCGCTGAGGCCTTGCTGTCCTCTGCGGAGTGGTGGAGGACCTACGGCCGAGGGGCGGGGCTTGATGCAGACCTGGTTCTTAGGCGACCCCGCTTCCTGTTGGCCCTCTGCACTCCATGACTTCATTCAAAAATAATAAACAAGTGAATCTGGTTAACGTGAAGGGTAAAGGTGGTCTTGAAGGAAAAAAGAAAATGTGAACTAGACCTCATACTAGGACGCGCGTGGTGGGAGCAGCTAACCCCAGTTCTGTTGCTGAATGTCTCAGACCTTTTTATAGGGCCTGTTGACCCTGGCCACATTTTAAACACCCCCAGTCCTAAAACAAAACGAAAACCGTACAGTTTGAGGGTCCCGAGCTTTCTGGCTAGGATAATCAACCCAATTTTGGTGATTCCTAGTACACACTTGTGAGTACCTATTAGGGAGAGAAGGACTTGGGCGACTTCACTTGCATTTGTGACCTTTGGCAATGTGGAACTCTGGTCCAGTGAGGACTAGCTTAATCATTCCAAGATCTCTTCCCTGTAGGAACAGCTCGTAGTTAATGTAACTGACATGCCATTTTCCAAACATAAGATTTTGAGGCTGTCGGAAATAAAAATCACAATATATATTTACATTTCACTCGTCTAGTGACTGTACAAATTAAATTATGTTACAGGGCTGCACTTCAAAAACTAGATTATGACTGGAAGAGTAATGGCTTAGACTGAGATGGTTATGACTGGAGGAACAAAGCATGTTAATCCTGTTAATGAAATCCCAGGAATTTTCTTTATATTCTATGATGTCCCCCACTTCACTTTGTATTTAGACTGAAATAATGAAGGAAATTATGATACTCCCTCTTTTTTTTAACTCACGGGAAAATCAGACTTCTGGCAAGTATCCATAGTTACTGAACATCAACTAGGTGAAGGCTACAAATTGAGTTGTCGAAGTAGAAAAACTGGAATATCGTTGAAAGCAGTTCCTTGGGTTGAGAATGGGAGATGAGTGAAGTAAGTAGAAGTTCTTTCATCGTTTCTACCTCTACGATGTGCTGTGCCTTGGGTTTATGACTTCTTGGTCTTTCAGGCTCTTCTTGAAATGGGATTTGAGTTTTTTTCGTTTGCGTCTTTCTGGATACAGAGTTTAGCTCTTTATTTATATGTCATTGATTTTTTTTGAAAATTTGACTTTGGCTAGGGACCTCTTCTCCCCAAATAAGTATACACATGTACATGCAAATTTTGCCTATAATTCTAGAGGATTCACACAAGTAGAATCTAGATTAAGAATCCATCTTAGGGGATATATACATATAACTTTATATTTATTATATTTAGTTATATATTATATTTGTCATTTTATATTTAAGGAATATATATATGTTTAAAGAATATATATATGTATTTGAGATTCTGAGAGCTTCCAGAGTTTTGGTTTTTAGATAATGATAAATAATTTGAATTTTCTGTTGATGACCCTTATAACATATTTTATAAGACAAGAACTGTTTCTTCTAGAAGTTCTGGGAAAGGATATCATTGACATTTTTTAGGAATGTGATAAAAATGCGACAAGAATAGATTACATTTCCATATCAAGTTATATTATTAGAAAGCAGAAATACTAATGCTGATATACTGAGACTTAAACACTGTAGAAGAAAGGGATATTTTATGCCTCTAGGAACTTAATATGGAAAAAAAATGCTCAAAACTCTAAATAGATTTTTAGTGGTCAAGACATACTAAGATTGGTGCTCAGTTGGTTATATCCTGGGGTCGGGAGGTGGGATGATGAGGGGTAGGGATGAGTGGGGTAGAAAGTAAATTTATGTCTTCTGTTTTATTAGGAATTTTCTCAAGACTTATTTGATCTAGAACTATCTGGCGGTGCTCCCTTTCCCCAGGCCTATAGTACCCTGGGTCACTTTGGCAAGTTAAGACTTTCCTGCAGATGGAGGAATGGAGCAGGGCCTGTTGATGCAGCCATGGGCATTGCTACAGCTTCCTGAGACTTCCCTCTTGGCCAAGGCTTATATCACCAAGCAGGGCTATGCCTTGCTGATTTCAGATCTTCAAGAAGTGTGGCATGAACAGGTGGACACCAGTGTAGTCAGCCAGCGAGCCAAGGTAAGTGTGAAGGGAAGTACTGCGTGGAGTGGTAGTGTGTATGATTTCTTTCCTAGTGAAGGTCAGGCGATATTAATATCAACCAGTTGCTGGCCTGTCAGCTGCCAAAGATGGTGGACTCAGGTTGAGACAATTCCAGTGAATGTCCTGTACTTCTGCCTGCAGCCCTGGGATCTTTCCGTGTGTGTGTGTGTGTGTGTGTGTGTTGTGTGTGTGTGTGTGTGTGTGTGAGAGAGAGAGAGAGAGAGAGAGAGAGAGAGAGAGAGAGAGAGAGTTTCTGTACTGCATACAGTAAAGGCAAAATCGTGAAGTAGGCCATCGATCTCTTTTCTTTTTGTTTTTTTCTTTTCTGTTCTGCTGTTTTATCTTCCCTTCCCTTCCTCTAATGTCCACTGTCTTCATGGTAACTAGAGTTTTCCTTTGGTGTTACTTAGGAAGGAGTCAGCTTCCTTTCAGCACCTGCACTCTGCATGACTCCTGCTGTCTTTTTAGGAGCTGAACAGGCGCCTCACTGCTCCCCCTGCGGCTTTTCTCTGTCATTTGGAGGATCTGCTTCGCCCATTGTTGCAGGGCATTGCTTGCCCTGGCAAAGCTACCTTCTCCTGTGATCGTGTGGCAGAAACACTGATACTACGGGTGCAGAGTGAGCTCTCTGGTCTCCCCTTCTATTGGAATTTCCACTGCATCCTAGCTAGTCCTTCCCTGGTAAGTACAATTCGAGTATGTGCTAGGGAAGGGATTGCCAGCTGCTTTGAGGTGAAGCTTTAGGTGCTCTGATTTTTTTGTAAACTCCATTTGAAATTCTCCGAAAAGAACTTTTTTTGACTTGACAGAGGCAAAAAGGATTTTTGCTGGTATACCCTTTCCTTGCAAAGGGAGCAGAGTTTGGGTTTACACATTTTATTGGGTGTCTTTATTCATTATTTATTCAACATTTACTAAGCATCTACTATGGGCCGATTATTCAGTGTCAAGATCTAGATTATGGAGTTCATAATCTAGTGAGAAGACAGACAGGAAACAGGATGAAGTATGGTAAATTCTTTGATTGAGGTAAGCCCAGGATGATTAAGGATCCAAAAAACCTTTTTGAAGAGAGAGTTTCTGGGCTGAGTTTCGAAGATGAGTAGGAACTAATTGGGAGGAAATAAAGAGGTCATTTTAGGCAAGAGTGCATTTTGAGGGTTGTGGAGATGTTTAAGTGTGGGGCAAGTGGGGGAAATTAGTGACTGCAGGTTGAGAGCAAGAGGCAGGCAGTGGCTAGATCTTAAAGGATTCTCTGAGTTTAGATTTTATCCAAAAGGCAACAGGGATTCATTGAAAAACTTTAAGCAGGGGTTTAACATGATCCGATTTGTAATTTATCAGGATCACTCTGGCAACAGGGTAGAATATATACCAGTGCCAGGTACCTTTTTGAACATAATGTTGTCATTTAATCCTCAAGATAACTGTCCTGCAAGATAAGTATCATTTTCCCTGTTTTTAGAGTAGGAAACAGATATTGGAGGTAATTTGTTCAGAGTCATCTAGCTTGTAAATAAATGAGCTAAAAATTGACTTTTGGGTAGGTCTGATTCAAGAGCCCATTTTCAGGGCCTAGGAGGAGGATATTCTCTGCTTACTCGTAGCTTTCTAGGCGCCAAGAACTTTTTTTTAAGAAAGTAGTTAGTTGACAATGGACATTAAGAATTAGTTTGCAGGAGTTACTGCTGCTGGTTGCTTCCACACTTCTGTATAAACAGAGCTTGTTTCAGTCAGTAGCATTAGAAGATGGTTTTCTATGCAAGGCCTAAGGGTGTAGGTTTATCAGCAGAGCGATCTGACAAGTGGGCATCATTTCCTGTCTCCCTTCTTTAGTCTCTAAATGGTGATGTGGTGCTTTGGCATCAGTAGGGTGGATGGAACAACGTGCTTTTTGAGAAACTGTTCTTTGGTGTTTATTTTTGATCTGGAATCCAGGAAAGCTAGACTTGAATGCTTGGAGAATTACATCTCCTTCATCTCTGAATTTCTAAGGCCCATCAAAAGTGCTTAGCAGATAATAGTCATGCATCTTTGTTGCTTTTAATTGAATTTCTTGTGAAACTTTCCATCCTGCTTTATGTAAAGTGGGGGTCCTCAAACCCCGGGCAGTGGACTGGTTCCAGTTCGTGGCCTGTTAGGAACTGAGCTGCACAGCAGGAGGTGAACAGCAGGCAAGGCTTCACCTGTATTTGCAGCTGATACCCAGCGCTAGCATCATCACCAGCTTCACTTCAGATCATCAGGCATTATTAGATTCGCATACTGGTCCCTGGTGCCAAAAAGGTTCATGTAAAGAATTTACCTATTTTGTTCAAAACCCCTGTAACTTTTACTAAGCAACACCAGGGGGCACTGTTCCCTCAATGATGCTTGTTCTGGGACCAAGAAACGTTTGGACTGCTTTTGGGAAGCCCAAGTCATAGCTGGTCCCATTTTGCATCATACAGTCCTAGAAACTCAGAGTAGTGAGATTGAAGAGGCAGTTCTCTTTGGAGGCTGGTGAGCTCTAATAGTTTTTTCTTTCTAAAGGATATGGTAAAAAATACTTGTATAATGATATAACCATTGAAATAATGTATAAAGAAAAAACTAGTTATTCTAGGTAAGTTCTTCTTTTGGGGGAGCTATAATAAGAAAAGGCAACAGTGTTTAGAATGGAATGAGTCTTGGTTGGCCGTGAACATTGAACAATTGATTAACAATTTTGCTTTAAGGTGAAAAAAAAAAAAAGGTCTATTTTTACAACAAGAAGAATGCCATCCCAGGGAAATCCCTGAACCTGAGGAGGCTTTAGAGGGGAAAGTTAGAGCCAGTGGACACTGGCAAGGATGTAGGCGGATACTATTCCAGGCTTGTGTGTATACCTGTGAGGTCACACAGTCATAATTTTTGTTTGTTACTCATTCTTGTGATAGTTTTTATTTAATTTTTTTGAATGAGTAATTCATACAAAAGGGAAACATTTCAGACAGCATTTAAGGGTATACAGTGAAGAAATAGGTCTTCTTTCTATCTCCTTTTCTAGCCTTTTATTTTCATTCTCTAAAGCAACTACTTATATCAGCTTCTTGCAAATTCTTAAAGCTAATATATAGGTATGTATAGATGTATGTGTGTGTGTATGTAGTAACATAATCATATATATCTGGGTATATATATATGTATCTTTGCAAATGGCAGCATGCTGTTCACACTGTTCAGTACCTCGCTTTTTTCCGTTTCATAATAGAACCTAGAAATCATTCATGGCAATACATTTAAAAGACCTACCTGAATATTTTTAATGACAATATAGCATTTTATTTAATAAATATATCAGCATGTATTCAATTGATATGCTACTAGTAGACACTTAAGTTGTTTCCATTCTTTTGTTGTTATAGATAGTGAATATCCTTGTATTTATTTTTTCCTTGTGTAAATGTGTGGGTAAATTCCTAGAAGTGAAATATCTGAATCAAGGAATATTCGCATCTTTAATCTTGCTAATGTAATGCCAAATTGTCTTGCAGAGAGATTATGTAGTTTAACTCCTACTGGTCGTCCAGGAGAGTAGGAGAGCAACTGTCTCCCACACCCTTTGCAACATAGTGTATTCGCATTAATAATTTAATAGTTCTTAAGTCTCTGAAGGATATTATGGAATATATAAAGCTTCGGGACTCTGCTATCTAACACCGAGCCCATTTCCACCTCTGGCCCACTTCTCTTCATCTCCTTCTCCCCACTGTGTATTCTTTCCAGTATCCAAGGGAATTCTTTTTGTTGTTACTATATATTTTTTCTGATGTAGTTCTTGATATTTGGCTTTTAATTTGTCACATCTTTGGCTGTTTTACAATTCCTAGGACTCACATGCAAAGGTTTTTTTTTCATGGTGGAAAGAGCAAAGAGCACACGCAGGCATGGGAACCAGCGGACCTGAATTTGTAACAACTCCACCACTTTGCTCGTATTACCTTGGATGAGTTACTGCATTTTTCTGAGACTCGTTTTCTTCATCTGTAAAATGGAGATACCAATTACAATCTTGCTGTGGAGTCGTGAGGATTAAGAGGATATATGTAATATAACTTGTTCTTAGCACGATAGTGGACCTGTGAGAGCAAATACTCCAACGCAATAATTTTTCTTTTCAGAGAAGATTAGGACTAAGCCATTTTTCCATGTAGGTACTATGAGAGCCAGTCATAGAATCTAGGTCTCCTGATTCCTGGTCTGTTACCCTTTTCACAATATCCAAAGCTGATATTATTCATCGTGGGATCGATAACCGCCATTCTACTCTCCTGCCTGTGACTTGTGAACATTTCTATAGGAAATCTGAAGATATTGTAGGAAATTATGAAAAGCTTTTCCTCTGGAGAATATTGCCAACTCCTGCTTCTATAGCCACTGTACTTCCTGACCTCCTCAATTCGAGCCTTTTGAGGGCAGAGGCCCCAGAGGGTCAAAGCATGTATTAGGCACACGGTAGGTTTTGGTTGAATTGACTTGTTGCACTGCATCTCTTCATATATTGGAATCTGTAAATGAAGGGGTGGGTGGATGTGTCCTTAACTTCCTAAAGCACTTCAAGATTGTTCCTTGTAGTGTCTGTGGATTTGCTTTGAAATATCTTCCTTTAGCCACAATGCCTTGTTCTAATTAACTGATCTGAGTTAGTGTTCATCTTAACTTTGAAGTGAGTTTTACCCCAGTGATTCAGAGTGATGTAACCCAATCCTACGAAATATTTTAGAAGTTAAAATATTTACTGATAAAAAGCTTTTTTTTTTTTTCTTTGTTACATAGACATTGGAGTCCGATAGATAATTTCAGGTGTCTGGTATGGCATTACCATATTTAATTAGACATGGCAGTTATTAAAAACTGCTTCTCATTGTATTTCATGTTGTTACATTTACTACCACTCAAGGAAATTGCTATCAAGGTGGCCTCCTCGAGAGAGGCTGGTTAATTAACTTTAGGAGTTTCTGTTAATGGGGGGCTGTCACCAAATGGATGGTGATTGGTTAGCAAGTACAATTACTTTAAAATGTAACCTACCAAACATTGACTTGCTTTCATACAAGTAAGTATTCACCTGTTTTCCCTCCTAATCCACCTTGAACAGGAACAAAGTTACCAAAAACAATTCCTAGGAAAGAGGCATGAGTCTCGAGTAGGTAAATTTTCCCAAAGCAGAACTTCGGCTACATCTGAACAGTAGTTCCTGGAAGCTTTAGTTTATATTAAGGATCTGAGCTGGGAGACAGTACCGCTTGGGATGTGCTGTGTGATGGAAAGAGGTGACTGGTATCTACAGCTGGACTTGATTTCCGGCCTTCACTTTGCTCCAGTACCCCTATATTTCTTGGGTCCCGGTGCTGGTACAAAAGCTGCTACCACTAACCCCTAACCCCACCCTACCCTCACCCTTAGAGAAATGTGGAAGAAAGTCCTTTCCCCTCAGTTTGAGCCACAATATAATTGGAGTTTTTAGTACTAAGCTTTACTAGAAAATGAATGGAAAATGAAACCACAGAAGTCTGAAGAGTTCAGACTTCTGATCCTGATCGAGATGAGTCTGGCTTGCACATTTCATAGGACACTCCAGTATCATTTCCTCACCTCAAACCTGTGTAGGGTATCTCATCTATAAGTTCTCTCTTTTAGATCTAGGGCCAGGGTTTGGTGTACTACGGTCAGCAGACCAACTCTGGCTTGCTGCCTATTTTTTGTAAAGTTTTTTGGAACCCAGCCACTCTCGTTTATTACATGTTATCTGTGACTGCTTTCATACTACAACAGCAGTGTTGAGTATTGTGACAGGGGCTGTATGGGCCACAGAACCGAAAACATTAACCCTCTAGCGCTCACAGAAAAAGTTTGCTGACCTCTGGTCTAGGGCATTTCTTCTCAGTGCCTCCTTCAGTTCATTTCCTTGGTGGAAGGGAAAGAAGCTCTGTTAGCATCTCCGAGCCACAAATAGATTATTGATTTTTTTTCCTTTGGCTAAGGCTTTCATCTTTTGAAGGCTAATGGACACCTTGCATAGGTGAATGAAATGATTATTTCATATAGCTTTACATTATATGAGAACATCATTGTAGCTGCAGTGCAATATGTCTACGCGTGGGACCTTCTTACCTCCCGTTAAGAGCAAGTTGCGCGTGTGGGTGGATTCCTTACTAAGTTGGTCTCTTGGTCACTGGCTTGCTTCTGTTACAACAGTGACCTTAGACTTTGCTGTGTTTGTGGGAACATTTGAAACTCTGGGCTCATTCTGGGCTATTGTCAGCCCTGAAGTGGCTCTTCATTAGTGTCTGGGTCTAATTTGACTTTGAGATCTCTCTACTTTCTATAGATTTTTGTCTTCTGTTATATTCGGCTAGCATACTCTATGGTGGCCTCCCACACCCACTTTCTTGAAAGTAACTTGGATCTTCTGTTTTTGCCTCTCAGTCCCTGATGAGGGTTCAGTTAACACTTTCCTTTAATCAGCTCTATCATGTCCTCCTCTTTAAATTACAACTCTAGGTTATCTATTCATGAATATTCTCCTTTAGTCTTCCCATCCTTTTATCTGTGCCACAAAGAAAAAATCTGAACTTCTTTAATATACTTATTTAACTATTGTATGTGTCTTTACATTCATGTAAATGGATTGCTTGCCTATGAAACCATTAGTTCCTATGAAAATACTTATTCTTTAGTATTTTTCCTAGTTTCTAATACAGTATTAGGGAGTATTTTTAAGCACCTTTTGGCTAATTGATATTTCTTCCATGAAAGGTCTCCCAACATTTGATTCGTCCTCTGATGGGCATGAGTCTGGCATTGCATCGCCAAGCGCGGGAGCTAGCAACCTTGCTTCGCATGAAGGATTTGGAGATCCAGGACTACCAGGAGAATGGGGCCACGCTGAGCCGAGGTGAGGGGACGTTCTCTGAGGTTTTGGGTGGGGAATGGTACAGGTAATCACAAGTGTCCCAGAAAAGGGATACATTTGCATTAGAAAGGTGCTTCCCTGAGGGTGGGTGCTGCATACTGACCAAAACTGGAGGCTTGATGCTTGGTGACTGACACTTCTCTGCCTCGAGTGCCTGGCCGGTGCTCAGTTGGCCGATAGATAGAAACTGTAACAGAGCCCAGACACACCCTAGGCAACGGCAAGGAAAGACTTTGGAAAGGAACCAACAGCTATACAAAATTGTGTGAGGTTAAACATGAACTTGGGACTTTAAGAAGCTGCATAGCTCCAAGTTCAGGATAAAGATTCAGTTTGACTTTCGTCTTTGTGTTGGGAAAAACTCTTAGAGCCCATGCTGTCACCGAACCTGTCACTTATTCCTAATCACCTTCTCTTGTTTACTCACGTACTCTCATCCCTTCTCCCACTAGACTGGGTGCCTCTGGGTATTGCATATTTGTGCTCTTTCCCAAGAAGTCCTGGGCTCTTTTTCTTTCGATCTCACAGGTAGGAAGCTTGTCCTAAGCCTCATTCCTTTTCTCTATCCCTTCTAATTACAGATCGGTTGAAGACAGAACCATTTGAAGAAAATTCCTTCTTGGAACTATTTATGGTAGAGGTAGAGTATTTATTTCCTTTCTCCTTGTGCAACTTTGCTTGACTTCCTCTTTCCAGGTGCGTGCGTGGTGACTTGCGTTTGGGTGTTAGCTTGCTTGCATAAGATTGGAAAGCCCTTTCTCTGACAAAGTTGCCTGTGGAGAATCTGGTGAAGCTTGAAGTATGCATGGGGACGATGGAGGGAAGTGAAGGGAAAGGCCATAAAAGTGAAAGAGGCCTGCTAACATCCATACAGCATCTCTGTTAAAGCGTCTAGAAATTTCACTTGGAATTTTCTAACCTCGGAAAGCTTGGTTGTTCGGTTGTTCAATTTTCGCTTGTTGAGATCTGATCACAGGTCTGGATTGTGGAGCAGGGGACTGGTCATTATTACTTGTCCAGTCCCCTTCAGCATCCTGCAGTAGAGGAAGGTGAAAAGCACAGGGCTACCATTTGGGGACTGTCTTGTGGGCACAGTATGTTGTGGAAAATCACAATGTTTATACAAGGGGACTGGCAAAGGAACGAATGGGAAATAGATAATTGTGGCCTGTCAGAAGCTCCTGCTTAGGTTTCCCTTCTAAGGATTGAGCTTGGCCAAAAGAAACATCTATTAAATGCCAAACAGGGGGAGTATTAATAATAGTGACCTTTGATAATACCAGTCAATATTGATCTTCTCCTTCTCTAACTCTTCTGGGACTTGTTGGTTTTATAGTTAGTACCTCAGCTGCCTTATTATTGCCCTATTTTCTAATTATACCTGTTACCCAAGTTGGTACTTTATTTTGTAAGTAAATAAATCATTTATAATATTGTTATGTATAGATTATTCACATTTCAATCTTGTCTTCTAGGCTAATTTGTAAACTCCTTGTGGGTAGGGACTATAACTCATATTCCTTTTGAACTTGAAATTAGTGCTTTTCACAGGGCGAGGCATAAAGCAGGTGTTTTTGAGTCAGAACCTTCTGTTCTACCTCTCTGCATTGAGTGAGCAGTGACTCCTTAAATGCTGGGGGTCTTACTACTAAGAACAGCATGTGCGAGTTGAGTTTTCAGTCCATCTATTGAACCAGTTGTAACCCTGGAGAAGAAGGGAAGCGTGTATTGCTAATTCCTGAAGCAGAACAGGTTTCAAGTCTTTACAGGGAAAGAGAGACCATTAAACCTAGACTTGTAACAGAAAGAGGTTTCCTAGGCCATTATTCTCTGACTCAGCTTCCCCGTCTGTAAGTTTGGCTAGCAAGGAGGTTAACAAAGGCTGAGTATGAGGTACTAGTTCCCCTCCTCAGCCCCTTAGTTAAACAATACAGGGCTCGTGCTCAGCCCAGCAGAGGGGTCCCTTTCTGACCTAGTGCCTACATACCCGTCCAGTCCCCTTCAGCATCCTGCAGTGGAGGAAGGTGAAAAGCACAGGGCACCATGGTTTCTTGACATTTTTCTTTATGTACTTTATGTGTCAACCATATAGAATGACTTTTAATCGCCAAAAATGTTTGTTCTCTAGGCTTTATGTCCTTGTACATATTTTTTTCTTTATCTAAAATGTCCAAATGCCCTGGCTTTATCTACCTTGTAAACTTCTGTTAATACTTTAAATGCCAGCTTCAGCTTCTTTGGGAGGTCTTTCAGGACTCTCCTTATAAAGATAATACGTCTTCCCTATAACTATAATACCTTGGTTTGTACCTCTATTTTACCACTTATAACTTTGTAATATGTTTGTATTTCTGAAAGACCGTCTTCCTCCATTGATCTGTGGACTACTCGAGGGCAAGGACCGTGTTGAATCTATTTTTATATCCCTAGCACTGAATGTAATGCCCAGAACTAGTAAGTTCTCAGTAAGTGTGTGGATGAATATGCTGATAAATCTGTAGCAGAGGGATTGATGAGAAGTATGGCCTGTGGATATAGTGTTTGTTGCTTATTAGACCTATACCAGTTATTTTGCAGCTTTGGATAAATCACTTCTCTCTGAGCTTCTGTTTTTGCATTTGTAAAATTAGAGGCTCATTTCTTCCTTGCTATTGGGGCAGGGCAACCCTGCAGAATCAAATGTAAAAACATATAGAATCCAGCACTAGTTCAGGAAAGATATTGGTGTTTTAGAACCAACTACTTCAAGAATACTGGTCCTCTAGGTTCTGAGTGGATCACATCCAAACCACATAGACTCGTAGAATTTTATTGTATCTGGAAAGGCTCTTAGAAATAGGTAGTTGTAGCTTTCCATCTCATAGATTAAGAAATCAGGCCTCAAGTTGAGTGACTTGCCTAAGGTCACATAGTTGTAGCTGCTACGTGTTTAGGACCTCCTACATTTTTTCTCTAGGGTTATCCCTACTTTGTTTTGACACTTTGGTTGTACACACCAATTAGAGGAGAGTTAAGGGCTAGGATAATGTGGAATTCTTGTGACCTCTGTGATCACTTCATGTCCTGCATGGCTGCTAGAACTGAAAGGTTTTCTAACGGGACTGCAGAATTTCTTATGGCTGCTGCATCTTTGCTGTTACTCTGCTTGCCTGGGGTCCTCCAAACAGGACACAGAAGGGTCACGGGGTCACTCAAGACTGCGCTGAAAGGATATGCCATCAAAATAAGCAACACAGAAAGATAAACAAACCAGGGACAGAGAGCTTGGGATGAAGGTGCAGGGGGCCAGGACTGATGTCAGAGGGCCATGCGGTCAGTGCTTGGGGTCTGTTTTTCCTGGTTCTCATTGGGACTGTTGCTAGGCGAGGGCCATAGACATAGGGCAGGGGGTAGTAGAATAGGGAGGTTTCTAAGATAATAAGTCCAGGAAACATATTTAAGGATTGAACAGGGTTACTTCTCCATATTTAGTCCTTTTTTTCCCCTTTCCCCCAAGAGCCTCTGATTTCTCATTTCCAGGGAGCCCAAGGGGCCAGCTGATGGTAGCCTAACCAAAGGGGTAACACTGGCAATGTTGTTACAAGTCAGCCGGGTGGGTTGGTTGCTGGCATGATCCTCATAGAGGGCAAGAGCCCTATATAGCACATTTCCTAGGACTAGGGGCTAAAAGACACTTTTAGGAGTGGAAGATGAATCCAGGAATTGGAGACTGTTATTGCATGGCAGTTGGAACTATGTTAAAGGGGAACTTTAGAATGGTTGGGCTGGCACAGTCTACTCTCAGTCTAGTCCACTGGAGGGAGTTTCTTCCCCTGGCCCTGTCCATGCTTCTCTCTCTCTCCATCTGGTTGCCATCAGGCTGTGCGGCTGCTGGCGGAGCTCCTTATTTATTTATCCCAGTGTAATGGGGTGAGGAGGGAGCTGGCCTAAGGCTGGCATTCCGAGGCCAGGCCACTGAGCCACAGGCGGTTTGCATGGGTGTGTGAGTCACTGGGGCTGCATGCTGCTCAAACCAGACTCGGCCAGGCTTGGGGACAGAGGCAGCCCAAAATAGAGCCCCGCCCTCTGCAGCTGGCAACCCCTGGCTCAGAATCAGCCCTTGACACCAAAACCTGGGCAGTTGCATGAAATTGGCTTCCTGAGGGAGGAGGACCTCAGCAGAGGTAGAGATTTTGCAGTCCTCTTCTTCTCTATCTTCAGAGGACCGTTTCAGCATAGCAATAACTTCTTTTGTGGCATTCTGAATGCCTTTTAAGACTTACAGTAATCTGTTCAGTGTAATACTTTAAACAATTTCTATTCTTAGTTTTAGTTATGTAACTAAAGTTAACATTGATTTGGCTCAGCATCCTAAATAGCCATGGCCTTTGTGTCCTGTCTAGGTTAGTTACTATCTTCATCCCCTGTCTGGTTGCAGCCTGACGCTAGAGCAGATACTTTACGTTGTGAAGATATTTATTGCTGCTCTTAGGAAGCTAGAGGTCATATCAAAGATACCTGGGGAAGATGGGGAATTCTTTAAGCTGGAAATCGTGGTCCTGTTAGGTTCATTCACTACAGCTTCTACTTGGTTTCCTTGGTTGGCTTTACCTAGAATTGTATCCTTGATCCTCTCACTCTCCACTCTCTGAGTTATCTCATCCGGACCCCAGTTTAACCACTAGAACACCACTGAGTTGATATCTCCATTACGTTTCAGGTCCATATTTCTTCCTACATATTTGACATTTGCACCCGGACATCCCACATGCAACACGTCCAAAATTAATAATCTACGCCCCCAAACCTATTTCTCTTCTTATACACCTTGGGGAATTGTATCATTATTCATTCAGTTTTCTAGGCTAGAAACTTGAAAGCTACCCACTTTTCTCTTTGTCCTTCCTTCCAAAGCCCACCTTGTCAGCTGTCTTTCGAATCTGCTGTTTTTCTTTATGCTAGCTCCCATTGCCTCAGGTTCACCACACCCGCTCCATTTTTGGTGTGACCATGCATCAGCCTCCTAACTTGTCTCCTGCTCAATACTTATTCCTCTCCCTTGAACTTGCAGTTACGTCAGAGTGATCGCTTTGAAACCCTGATTATGTCACTCTCTTGTTTAAAGTCCTCTAGTGGTTCTCAATTGCCTGTAGGATAAAGTTCACAACTCCTTGCGTGTCACACAAGGTCATTCATGATCTGGTCTTGCTGACCTCTTCAGCCTAATCCCCTGTCACTCACTGTAGCACCCCACAATTTCATCATACTGAAGTATTGACAGCTTCCTGCCCATGCATCGTGTGATCTATTTGCCTGGTATTCTTTCTTGTCCTCATAACAAACTCCTGTTCAATGTTCCCAGCTCCTCTTAGGCATCATCTCTTTTGTGAGTTTTCCATGACAGTTTTCCCTTTTCTCAGCCCGCTCTCCTTCTTCCAAGCATAGGTACACTCTTGCTATTCCCACAGTCCCCTGTACCTCCTCTGCTGCTCTCATCTGAGCCACTGTCATCTCTTCCCTGCATTTTTACAATAGCTTCCTTACAGGTATCCCTGATGCTAACTCTGCCCCTCTGGCCTATTAGTAACAAAGTGATCTTATTCAAACATACATCACATCATGCTACTCTCCTGCTCAAAGCACTTAACTAGCTTCACATTTCACTTACAGCCCAAAGGTCTTTGATGGCCTACAAAACCCTACATGAGCTGGACTTCATTACCTTTCTGACCTCATCTCCTCCTACTTTCTCCTTCACTCACTCACTGCAGGCACACGGGCTCTCAGTGTTTCTCTGACACTCTAAACATCACCTGCCTTTAGGCCTTTATGCTGCCTGTTCTCCCTGCCTGGAATGCTCTTTCTTCAGAAATGTATGTGGCCAGCTCCCTCACCTCCTTTATGTCTGTATTAGTTATCTATTGAGGTTTAACAAATTACCCCAGAACTACTAACTTAAAACAGTAAGCATTTAGTATCTCACACAGTTTTTGAGGGTCACGAATCTGGAACCAGGTGGTCCTGGTTCAGGGTCTCCCATGAAATTGCAGTCAAGATGTTGGCTGGAAATACAGCCATCGTAGGGGGCTGGAGAAGTCACTTCCAAGCTCTCTCATGTGGCTGTCGGCAGGAGGTGTTGTTTTTCTTGCCACGTGGCCTCTCCAAAGGGCTGCTCACATAGGGTTTTCTCCAGAGCCACTAATCGCCGAGACACCAAGACCAAGACCAGAATGGAAGCTGCAGTCTTTTTATAACCTAACCTAAGAAGTGACATCCTATCACTGTCATGCTGTAGTCTCTTTATTAGAGTGAGTCACTGAGTCTGGGCCATGGTCAAGGGGAGGATAGTTAAGCTCTACCTCTTAAGGGGAGGTATGTCAAAAAAATTAATTGTAGACATAGCTACATGGACTACAATAATGTCTTTTTTCAAATGTCTCCTCCTCAGTGGAGTTCACCCTGACTATCCTATTTAAAACTGTAAGCCACGTTCTTGTTATACCACACCTGGCAGTCGCATTTCACTTTACCATGCTCTACTGTTCATTTTTTCCATAGTACTTATTTTCCAGTGTATTACTGTAACATTTACTTATTTTATTATGCTTATCGTTTATGGTATGTCTGCCCCCTGCTAGAATGTGTAAGCTCACCAAGGGCAAGGTGAAGTGTTTTGTGCACTGATTCATCCAAAGTGCCTAGAACAGTGCCTCTGCACACAGCAGGCACTCAATAAATATTTGTTGAATGGAGGAAGCAATCATAGCTTCCCATTCCTTTATATTTTCTCTATCTTATGAGCAGGTTATCAAGTTATCACTTGATGGTAGCCTGAGACTCAGATGAGGAACCTAAGAGATGACCATTCTATTCCCTGCCTGATTTCTTTGACACTTAGTTCCAACTTTAGGATGAAGTATAAACTTTCAATCTCTTTTTTTTTAATGGAGAAAATTTTCTATAGAACCTCTTTTTTAGGCCCAGTTTAGAAATTAAATAGTTCAAAAAGCAAAGGAATAAGAACTTAACAAAATCCTGGAAATAACATTAGTCAGGGCCAAAAGTAAGTTATTAAGTTTCTTTTCCTCAGTCTTTCTCTGAGCTCTACTTCCATTATTAGAAGGGCTGCTCCTCTGCCATCCACCTGTTGTTCAATATGTAGAGGATTCTAAGCACATTTTGTCACTATCTGTCATGGGCATCATACAGAAGGACAAGTCTAGATGCATGAGAATGTCCTCCCTACCCTTTGTATGTGTCTGTTCTCTGATCCAGAGAAACTTGCAGTTAATTCATACTTCTGGGATTCAGTATAGTTCATGTGCACCATGCCGGGTTCATATAAGGTATGATAATATTGTCATCAAAGAGCTCACTGTGCTTAATGAGTGAGAGATAATAAGGGCCATAGTGGTGGAGTGATTGGAAAAAAGCCTCCTGTTAAAGGCAGGACTTGAATTGGACTTTAATTAGTTTTTTTTCCCCCCAGTTTTGCTAGGGAAATATTTGGAGGCAATTTAGGTAGAAAGTACAAGGGCAAAAGATATAAAATAAGAATAAAAGTGGGTGAGGATTGGTAGCAAATAAGGTTAGCAAGATAATAACTCGAGGCCAGGCTATGGTGGGGCTTAAATGCTGGCCCGGAAGATTGTGCTTTATTCTGAGGTAAATGTTTTTCAGCTTTTTTCTGCCAGTAATCCATTTATTTGTCCATTTCACTCCAGTTATTAACAAGCAGTGATTTTCAAACAGAGACGCATCTCCTAGGGAGGAGATGGGGCACTTCCTTCTTGTTGTTGCTAATTACTGTTGTAGATAGTGGGAAACCATTGAAAGTTTTGACTGCAGAATTGACATATGAAAGTGATCTTTTAGGAAGATTAGGCTGTCAGTGGTATGCCTGTGTGATCTGAAGAATAGTGGTGCCATTGACAGACTAGGAAAATCATGGGTGGGGCTCAATTAAATCTAATCTTGGGCATATAAAGGAATGGTTTTCCTTATTTAAAACACAAATCCACCAGTATTTGAGCTCTGGAATGAAAATCTTCAGGGAGGAAGGGATGGCTGCATATGTTCCTCAACTGTATTTCTTCTGAATTTTACCTTCCCTTTGGGGTTTTCTCGCTGTGATTCCTGTAGTCACCATGGAGCCCTGCTACCAAGGATCACCACTTCTTTTCTTTTTGACCCAGGAATGTATAAAAAGGTCTCTTTCTGTTTTCCTTTTACAATGCTTTATAAGGGCTTATAGTTTCAAAAGAAAATTTATTAACAATTGGAGGGAAAACTAAAAGGAAATCAATATAGAGAATACAAATGGGGTAAAATTACTCATTTCCAAAAGATGGGCTTTTGATTATGGGAATCCCAGTAGTGAAGGACTTTATCATATTCCAAATTCTCTTATCCTAAGAAAACCCCTCAAATTTCTACAGGGGCTAGGCAATATGTGTTATCAGGCTAGATAAAAGACTATAGAAATTTGGCCTGTGAGAAACTAAATCGTACATTTCCCTATATCTAGACCCAGATAGGCTGGCACAATTTAACAGACACTTCTCTAGGGAGTTTGTATCTTCATTCAAAGGAAGTTACCAATTCTTCTAAAACAAAAGCTATTTTTTTTTCTATTTAGCTCCACCAAATCTATTAGTCTCTCATATGGTTTTAATATCCAGTCCGAGAAACCTACTCAGTTCAGATTGGAATTTGAGGCAGTGATGATTGATACCTTATTTCTGGTAAATATCTAGCCCTTTTAGGCCTAATCTATAAGCGTCACATACCTCTGGAACATTTTGCTATGATTCACACAGTCGAGTCTCCTTCTTTTTCTCCTTGGTAGAGGAAGGGTTTCACAAAACTTCATTAGTTACAGTATAACCATTTAACAATGCCTTATCTTAAATTAAAAAAAAAATCAATGGCTTCTATATCATTAGAGGTCATATAAAAACACAAGATGAAGATCTTTTTCAGTACATTCTGGATTTAAGTGAATTATATAGAACACACAGTGGAAATGCTCAGGAAAGAGTTTTTAAAAATAGGGTTGAAGCTGAGGTTGAAAAAGGACCTATACAAGTGGATTTGAGAATTGTCTCCACGGGAGCAATGGTTGAAGGCAGGTGAATGGACGCATCTTTTACTGGGAAGAACAGGGGGAAAGAACAAACGTCCAGTGATGAGATTTGGGGAACAATCGTAATTAGAAGGAGTAGCAGGAGCCAGTGTAGGAAATGTGAGTGAGATGGGAAGAGAATCCGGATAGAGGAGGATGTTAGTCAGGAAAGGAGAACTGGCAGTTACAAATGCATACTGTGCATGTGCTAGACACAGTACTAGGTACTTTGTCTAAATTGTAACTTTTAATCCTTACAACAAACCCGTGAAGTCGGTGATATTATCCTCACGTTGAAGATAAAGAAGCAGAGGCTCAAAGGCTGAGTAATTCGCTTCAAGTCACTCAGCTGATTTACTCACATTTGTCTTTCCTCAGATCCCATGCTCTTTTCCCATCACCAAAGAGGGCGACCCACAGTGCCATGTGTGGGAGGAAAGAGATTAAAGAGAAAGGGTGACTGCCCGACTGCCTGAGGAGGGGACCTTAGGTAATTCGTGATCTTGGGCAATATTAGCAGATTGCAGGCAGCTAAAGAAGGATCAGTTGATAAGGCAATGAAGACAATGAGTGTAGAACTATGTCAGAGAAGTTTCACAATGAAGAGGAAATGAGAACTAAGAAGGGGCTTAAGCAAAACCCTTTTCAGAGATGGGAAGACACTGTGTGTTTGAAAGCAAAGAAGAAGCCACTGGAAACTGGAAGTGATAATGTGAAAGCAGGGACCTATGGAGTTGAGCAAAGTGGAAGGATTAGTCCTTCCTGTAGGGTTTGAGGATGGCATGAGGGCATAGGTGACATTTTGAAGTTAGATATTTTGATTTCTGCCTATTTCCTCCTCTTTCCCTAGGGAGAATAGCCTTTTCATTCAAGAATTTTAAAGTCCTTTCCAGGGGCATTCAATCTTCCTTACTTAGAAAAAGATCATGACTTTTCTGTTATGACAGAAATAGTGAAAAAGACAAAAGTGAAAGTATAAGCTATATTCTTTCCTGCTTCTGAACTCTCACAGTACTATATATCTTCCCTGGGTGACTTATCACTTTGGTCTTATAAGAATTTCTATACTTATCTCCTCTGTTAGATTATCAGCCTTGTTAGAGCAGGACGGTCTTGCTCATTTTGCTTCCCCTTCTGAACCCGCTGCAGTGCCTTGTGGATAGGACTGCACCATGGCAAGTGGCTGCAACGTAAAGGTTTTGGTGTTCGAGGCGTCCCTCACGTTGGTAAATGTTGTCTCTGTCTATAGAGTCGGAGAGAGAAAACAAAAGCATCAAAAGATTTAGGATTTAAGATTTACAGGTAAACCCGTTGGCTTCATAACCTTTGCTTATGGCTTATATTTCTTTTGGAGAGTGAGCCACATTGGAAAGTGAGAGTTTTACAGAGACTGAGTCCTGCAGGTTGGTGGCTTAGCTGTCCAGTGTTTAGGATTCATGGGCTTGTTATCTCCCATAGGGCACTGTCAAGGAAGACATTGCCACGGAGTCTCAGGAAGCATTGTTTTTCATTTTGTCTGTGGTCTGTTTTTCTATTTGGAAATTTAAACTCTGTGTGGACAGTATGCATTAAGCACCAGTGAAAATATTAAACATTGTAGAGTCATACTGAAAAGTTAAAACATGGTTTTAACTCCCAAATTTGGGTTAAGCTCTGTTACTGGTATAAATAAGAATCAATATAAAAGGAATAAGATTAGCTATCTACTGAAGTAACTCTTCTATTTACTATGTTTGTAAATATAGTATTGCTTATGAGACTAGGTTACAAACCTCATCGAGGGCCTAGGCTAGTACCTTAACAAAGGAAATCATGGCATTTCAGATATCTTACACGGAAGATTAGAACCATCGAATTTTATGAGGTAGAAGGGAATTTATCAGTCTTAAGACTATATCAAACCTCTTTGTTTTACTTAAGAGGAAATTAGGGCCCACAAAGATAAGAGAATTTGTGTGTAGACAAACAGTGGTCGATTTTTGCACCAGGACTCAGAATTAGCACCAAGACACAGGGCTCTGAACTTCCAGTCCAGTATTCTTTCATCATGTCCCATTTTCCTGCCACTAGGTACACAGCTATGCTTGGAACTTTATGCAGATAGTAGGCAGGACCGAGACCCACTTGTGAGTGGCATGGAAACCTAACTTAATTATGAGATAGGAAAATGGTGTGTGACCAGAGAACTCTGCCCCAAGGACTGACTTATTTCTTACTCTACATTCTTTTCTTCCAACCTCTGGTCTTACACAGCTCTAGGCTCTCATAGGCAATCTGAGAAAAACTGTTGTATAATTAATTTATGAGGTCTGAGTGGATGTGCTAACAGAGGAGTAGAGTTGTATAAGTTCAAAACAGGAAAAACCAAGAAATAACACTTTATTGCTTTATCTAGCACAGTGCCAAAGCAATGATATAGTAGAATGAGGATAAATGCGTAGCGTTTTCCACAGTGTATATGAACTATTCCACAAAGTCAATTGCTGTTTTTTGCTTTTTTTTTTTCCCTGTGTTTAAAAAGTAGCACTCTCATTGTTTATTCAGCTTCCCAGGAAAAATCAGCTGAAGATCTGTCAGTCACTGGAATGGTATAGCTCTCCTACCCCCCACCTTATAAGTTAATGAGTTGGCATTTAAATTTCCAAATTAGTCTCTTGTGATTTTAGTTAGCATCAGTCAATCCTCTAGGGGCTGATTATCCCTAAATTAACTAATGAACACCAAGTTAGAGACTCTGGAGCTTTGTTGACTCCTACAAAGTATAGACTCCCCACGAGATGCTGCTTGAACAGCCACTCAGGGTCTCTCAACCCATGTATCAGTTGCCCTCCCCCAACATTGTTTATTGAAAACACTGACTAGTGGGAGCTCCTCTAACTCCATCTTAGAATATCAAACTGGGTTTAAAAGCATCACAGGTAAGTGCTTGGAGAGTATTTATTGGATGCTGTTCTTTTTGTAAATGGATGTAACCGTATAACCCCTTTCATCGAACCTAACGTGCACAGTGAGCCCCACCAATTCTGGGGCTTTGCCCAGCTGGAGAGGCCCTTCGGATGGCGAGTGGGAGGGGTGAACATTCTAACTTGGAGAGTCTCTCTCTCTTAGCACTCCCTTAACTCATGGCTTCCCTTTCTTCAGCTTCATCCACCAGTGAAGGGGGAGGGATATTGGTGCCACTTTGCCTCTTTTTGTTTCCTCACACCCATTTTAGGAAATTTAAGTGTCAGAAGACTTCCCGAAGTGTTGTTCTCCTTACTTAGAGAGCCTGATACCTCCGAGTCCGAGGGCTGGTTCTGGCAATACTAACCTGGTCAGAACCTCCTGGGTTATCTAGTGGTGAGATACAGACCAATGGCCCCTCTCTCCTGAAACTGCTTCTGAGGCCTTAAAGCCTGAATCAAATGGCCATTGTACTAACCTCGTATCGGGGCTCAGAATGTCACTTTTCAGCTTGTCCTCATATATAAATATAGGTCTCTCTAGATATAAAAAGTGAGAGAGTCTGTAAGTTGCTTTTTTTTTTTTCTATACCCCCTTTCATGGGGCCAGCTAATGAGATGCATATCATTAAAGACCCGATGTTTTGTGGGACGGAGCCTTTTAAACTGGATGTGCCTGGCTTAGTCATGGCAAATATTTACCAAAAAAAAAGGGGGGGGGAAACATACCATATAAAATTAGAGTTCTGAAAATAGTACTAAAAGAGGGAGAAAGAAAGAAAAAAAAAAAAAAGGCCAGGACAGAAAATACAGGCCAGTCTGTTTGGGGAAAAGGGAAAAAGATAAAATGAGAGAAACCTCGGCAGTAAAAACAGCATCTTGGTAAACAGACTATAAAAAAAATTGTGACCTGCTTTCTGGCAGCTCTGGCGGCTGTCGAGCGGGTGAAGGTGGCGGAGCCGGCGTCTGTGTGGACACACGGTGCCCCGGGCGCATGGCTCCCCTGGCCGCGCAGGGCGTTAAATTTAGCCACATAATGATGGGCCTGAGGACAGCCTCTTGTTGACCACACCATAATTACTGCTTCGCTTTATGAATTTTATTTTGCTTATTCTGTTTCCTCCTTCTTTGGCATGAAGGAGGCTTGGAGCGGGGGATGGGGGGAGTCCCGTCCCCATGCTCCTCACCTTACTGGACAAATGAGTCTTCATAGAAATGTGGGCTCTTGGGCCATTGGGGTAGAGTAAGCTCCCTCGATTAATCAGAAAGGAACGAAGGTTTGCTGGTGCCCAGGGCTCTTGCTTTATCATCGTAAAGCCATAAGTGGGACTTGCTAGCCCTGCTTCTCAGAGCAACTTGGAGAAAATGTCCTCAAGCCTTTGGTCTTAGAAGGCACTTTCATGTGAGTCTAGAGGTTGGCAGTCTTAACTCTGTTTATATTCCACGAGCTAGGCTCCCAGGTGTTGTTGGAGTTTTTGGTTGTCAGTCCCAAGCTCCCTAGCTAGCTACTTAGAAGTGTAATTTTGGCAACTTTTTGCATCACAAAGAGGTGCATTGTTTTATGTATGTTAGTGTTGGTGATAACTGGGTTCTTGAAGCTGAGGATCTAATAGAATCAAGTGACTCTGTTCAGGTAACATAAAAATACTTGATCCAAATATTACTTGGAAACTTTCAATATTGTTTTTCATCAGCACTTGCACAGATGCTGATCTTCTTGGTTTTGGAGTTAAAATAGCATAGGTTGTTAGAGCATACCGTGGCCTTTGTCAGTGTGGTGCTCTGAGGCTTAGCTTTACCAACAACTTTAGGGAAGGGGCCAGAAGCCCTTGATCTTAGATAGAAAGTACCGTGTTGGGGAGAGAAAGTAGGCTATAGAAAGGACATCGAAGAGTTGTGTGGAGTAGGTGCTGGGTCATTGGGGGTGAAGTTCTTGAATAGTGACCTAGGCTGGCAGCTACCTATGGCCCCACAGTGGCCCTCCAACTGAGGAAGTGGTGGAAAAGGAAAAGCAAACAGGGGTTGTGGTCAGGGTACTTGCTTGTCTATCACTGGCCAGGACTGTCCTGTTTGTGTGTCAGGGGTGGTTGGGCTTCTCCTGAAGCCAGGCAAGAACGTGTCAAGAAGAGGCTTCTTGCAGCTCTTGTTTTCCCAAAACAAAGGAAACTCCTTGCATTGCTGGAAGTCGCGTGCTTGGATGCTGAGTTTGTTATTGCCTGATAACCTGGCCACCAACTCCTGCCCTCCTCGTCACCCCGTACAGCTAGTGGCTTAGTGGGAGCAGCTTCCCGTTCCTCATCCTACGCAGCAGATTCACTCTCTATTGTATCTAGGGAGAGAAGAGAAAGGAGAGCTGCTAGCCCTCCTACCCCCAGACCTATGTTCTTCTCTTCCCATGGAATCTTCTAGAACAATGTTTCTCAAAGTAATCTGACATATGGTCTAACTGTGCATAGCTAATATGCAGCACATGCCACATGTGACAAGTTCAACAACACTCAAACTGTTTTATGCACTGTTCATTGAGGTGAGTCCTCTGAACATGTGTTTGGATGTCAAGACAATGTCAGATTGCTGTAAAAGTTTTAAAATACACTCAGTTTCTATACTTACAGCATCATAGGCTAGTAACAGAGTTCACAGACCAGCACAGGTTTGCTGATCACACTTCGAATAGCATTGTTCTAGAACCTTAAGACTTAGTGAGTTCAGGCTCTTCCCTGTTGGACATAGAGGTCCTTCCCTAAACCTGTTCAGTGGGGGATGAATAGAAAAAGGAACTCTTAAGGAAATTCCAGGCAGTAAGAAATAATCTGATCTCAGTTGCCAAGTCATGCCAAATAATTCTGACACTGAGGTGAAAGTCGGACGAGGTGGTGAAAAGTTTCTTTCTCAGAGCTAAGGCTCTGTGATTCTAAGGTTAAATGGTGAGGCCAAGCGATAAAGTTAATGATCATGATGATTTTCCTATAGGGCATTGTTTCTAAGCTTTAAACTGCAACTCTAGGCAACTTAATGAGGTAAAGAAAGGAAAAGACTCGATGTTTTTCATATAGTTTATTTACCAGTGCATCATTATTATCTAGGTATGAGGTCCTTCTTATACAGATTGATTATGCGTTTGGTCAGCCATTATCTTAGTCCTCTGTCAGGAGGCCACCAAATAGTTTCTAGAGGTTGAGAGATATAGGATTGAGGAGAAAAGTAAATATTGGCAGAGTTGGTGGAATTCAAGTAAGAGATAAGAAATGGGGCTTGGATTAGAAACACGGGTTATTGGCAGGGTTACCTGACGCCCTAGCTGAGGGGGGTGGGTACAGCATGGTAATATTCGAGAAAGAAGGGTAATAGTTCAGGTCCATAGGACAGCTGGTTGGAAGAGACTTGCCTGTGGTCAAAGATTGTTCTTTGCCAGAAAGAGAGGGATAAAAGGGCTGAGAAGGAAGACTGTTTGGAAAGGAAGCCAAGAATTTAAAGGACTGGAGAGTTCCAAGAGGAAGGGAGTGTGGAGCTGCTGGGTCCACCCTTGCTAAAGGACAGAAGGAGAAGAAGTGGCCCAGTCTCACCTCTGCTTTTTTTTTTTTTTCTTTTTTTCTTTTTAACACCCCACTAACCTCAGGGATCTGCAATCAGGAAAGGAAACCAGATGGAAAGTCCTGATTCAAGTAATTCTGGTCACGTGTTCCTCTTAAAGCTGATTGATGGCTTCTTATTGACCTTAGGATAAAGTCCAAACTCCTTAATAAAACCATTAAGGCCCTTTATGATCTGGCCTCTACTTGCCTGTCCAGGTTCATTTCCCACTCTTATGCTAGGCTGCACTTATCCCCGATCCACACTCCCTAACCCTCCGCGTGGAATCTACACTTCAGTGACAGTGAACTTCTGTCAACTCCTAGAGCCTGTTATTCTCTCGCTTATCTCTAGTCCTTGGCACATGCAGTTCCCTCTGGAAAACCCCTGGCACCATCAGCAAACCTCACCTGGGTAACTCCTGTTCATTATTTGGATTTCAGAGAAGATGTCACTTCCTCTAGGGAATTTTCCCTGGCTTTCTGAGTTCATTTTAGTTGCCCTCTTGTGTGCTACTTTATTTGCTCTATCACAGGCTCTGTCAACACTACGTTATAGTTACTGGGTTTTCTGGCTCCCCCTACCAGACAGTAAGTTCCCCAGGGTAGGGATATTATCTGTCTTGTTTAGCTTGTTAGATCCATTGTAAGAACTCAGTGAATTATGTGGTGGTGTGTATTCTGCAGAGAATTTTGACCTTTATTACTTCATTCGATTCTCTTATAACTATCTGGTGAAATGAGCAGGCTTCATTGAGTAAAATTCAACACAAATATGCCGATCACCTATTTATAAAAAGATGACTAAAAATAAAGAACAAATTTACATATGTAAACTTTTTATAGGGCCACTTCAGAATGAGGAGGGATGAATGAATGGCTCAGAGAAATTAAGTGATCCCGGATCCTACGAGTAATTGCAGTTGAAACCAGAACCTCATCCTCTGACTTTCTAGTACAGAGCCGTTTCCCCCACCATCGCTCACTGTCTCAGTGGTTCTGTTCTGATGAAATATACCTGAGAAAGGAGGATGTGCAGAGAGTAAAAAGCGTTCCTGTAACTTTTCGTAAATCTGCCTGTTGAAACACAGGTCTGAAATTACAGAAAAATGGCCAAGCACCAGACCGGAGTATCATCACATAGAAGTCAAGGAAAAACGTTAGGACCATGAGACATGCAATGAGCTGAGACACAGTTGGAGGGGAATCCTCTGTCTTGGAGAAGGATCTGAGAAACACTGACATTTTCAGCTGCCAAAATGTTTGCCTTGGGGCCGCCGTGAGAACAGGATAGCCAAAGGGGATGAGAACAGAACTGGGTGGGTGGGGGTTACTTGCTGGGCCTCTTCCAACTCTAGCAGTTTCTCAACCACTTGAGCCAGTTAGGTGGATGAGCTAGAACCCTTGAGGCTGCCTCTTAGCCCTTTTCATCCGTCAGTTCTTGGGGCTGGAGGGAATTGGTATCCTCCAAATCAGCGGGAACCTAGTCTGTAGGCAGAGCTGGCCACAGGCCAGGTTCACAATTATTCCTGTGCCCGGGCCTTGGGCAGGGAAGAGCATGGCCCGGGTTCTCTCACCAGCAGGGATCAGTAAATTCTGGCCATACAGGACCCAGACGCTCTTTGTCCAGCAATGTTTTCCCAGTGTCTCCTGGGGAGTGATTCAGGGCCAAGGTGACAGTGGGTTTGGAGCCCAGATGAAAGGATCGCAGGGACCACAAGACAAGATCCCTTGTGTGGTGGCCGGTTGGAAAGAGGAGGGAGTGAGTATGTGTGGAGGTCAGTGACGCAATTCTCCTGGCTCGCAGAGATGGAGGAGAAGGCTCGCGGTGTGTCTCCTTATAAAGAGGCCCTTACCACATGAAGCAGGGGGTGAAGGTGATCCCACTGTGAGTCACCCAGGAAGGGACGCCGTGTGCCCAGAGCCCAGAGGAGAGGACTTGTGGATTTCCCATTCTTTCCTTCTATGATGTTTGCGTAATATGCTTGCTTTAGTCACTCGAGCGGCGCTGCTTCTCTGTCTTCTAATCCATTCTTTCTCCCGCTCAGTACTGTCCCCCGTGCATGTGGGTTCCAAATCTATTGATTTATTCCTGATGTCTATAGTTGTTTTTTTTTTTAATCTGAAGTTTGATATCTGTTGATTTCAAGTGACCCAAACCACACTAATTGTATGAGCCTTTGAGAAGATGGCCTGCTGGCTGTTTGCCAAATGTGGTGGTTCTTGGATTGTTTGCTTTCCTTCTTATCTTCAACCAAGGCAGGTATCATGTCCTGGATTGGAATCTGAAGGGATTCTAGGGGGCCCCCGGATCCAATTGCCCTTCAGTTGAAAGCAGCTCTAGTCTGGCCTTTATTGAGGTCTGGGATTGCAGAGAGCTCTGGGGAGTGTCCCTGTAATCAGCCAGCCACCAACCCCACACTGCCTTGTAATAAAGCAGCTCTATATTTGTTCTGTTTATAGTCTCCTCTGTAATAATGCCACAGCCCTCACTGTTCTCTCTCTTTGGGGAGATTTTCTGGGTAATAGAAAATTTAAAAATGTTAAAAGGGTTGTAGGCTCAGAAAATGTTTTTATCTAGGATGTGTCTTAAGTTGGGAAGATGCCCAGGCAATCCAGGCAGCCAGTGCTCTTGGAGAGGAGTGTGTTGTGGTGAGCGTGTTGTCTGTGTGTGTGACACTGTGGCTGTAGGGACCATGAGCGCAGGGGAGGCGTAGGAGAAGCTGTGGGTGCATGCCGTGCGGTTGTCGTAGGTGTGAGTGCACCGCTCTTGTGCTGGCCAGTGGAGAGTGTGATTGGAATGGGGAGTGTGAGAGGTGTGCAGAAGGGTAAGGGCGATGGTGGAAACCCTGTTTTGGCAAATTGCAGAATGGTCAGGTGTGTTGGATTGTGAGACCTAGACGGTTAGACTCAGAATGGAACCTTTTCAAACTCACATTCCACTCGTTCTTTCAGCTGCCATCCCCTGACACTGGTCCCCAGCCTTTTCGTGCCGAGGCTCCACACAGTTCTGCTGACCTTCCTTGTTCCTCCTTCCTAGTCCTTCCAGTTTCTCCTCTTTCTTTGTAAACCAAGAAAAGTCAGAGGCAGACTGTTACGGAGCCGTGGTGAACAGTAAGCCACCTTGATCCGAGTTAGTGAGAGCGACCCTGATGTCCCGGGCTGCTGGCTTTGAAGTTTACCTATATGATGAATACTGGGAGTTGCTGCCAGGGCTCTTGCTAACAATTCTGATTCCTCCCTCCCTCCTCCTCTGCCCACCCCCAACCCCCGGATTCTATAAATACTTTATTATATGGCACTAGTAAAACTTCAAGTATTTCTTTTTATTAGAGCTACATAATATGGTAATTGTGTGACAGGACACAGCTCCCGTGCAGCCCCCACCCTCTTCCGAGGTGTGGCCTCTCACCACCTCAGCTTGGGCTAGGCCCACAGGCCCCTCTGTTCCTCTTGAGTGTGTGTGAAGGGGGCTGGGTCAGCTTTTCAGACAGAGCTAAGGGGGTCAAGGGCTCTAAGTAGGATCAGGGGTGAGGCGTAAAGAGATACTTTTCTAGTTTTAAGCGTAGTTGGTCCTGGCGTATGAGTATAGCAAGAATCTCATTATGAGAATTAATTCTGATCCCTGCATGAGGCACTTAACCTGTTCCTTTCGCTAGTGCTGTCATGTGCCATAGAACAGGTTTCAAACTGAGACCTCGAGCCCAGGTACATGGGTTTCTTTGGGGTGACTCTCATTCACACTATTTCTTCTTTGTTGTTTATTTTTAATAACAGTCTTCATTCTTTCTGGTCTCTCCTGGGCTCAGAATCTGTCGGTGTTGGAAGAACCCGATCCTTCCTACCCTTGCGGCTTCAACCCCTAGAACATCCTCCCTCTTAAACCTGAGTCCATAGTCTCTGTGTCTGCTAGTTTCATGGGAGGTGCGGGGCTGGTCATTCCACAGTCTGTAGATCGCTCCTCACTGTTAATGTGTGACTCGCTGATGGTCTATTTTGTTGCCTAATTGAGCCTTATTATTTGATTCATTTTTTTGGCCACTGAGATCTGACTTTGAACTTTCCCTACCCCTCTGCTGTGGCAATTGAACTAGGTTAGTGTGTCCCTGCCTGTTCTTTTCCAAATTGAGTAGGACTTAGTTTCTGCATCTTTACTTCTGCAAAGCTTGAGAATTAGGGATTTCTGTCTGGGTAGCAGCTAACAGAGCCCTCAGTGCCAGGGATGTGGGGCACAATGTTGAGTCCTTTCTTAACTGCCCTTGTGCCCAGTGTTTGCATAGGGGCCAACCCCCAAACCAGACTCTGCCATGCACTCTTTACTCCCCATGGAGACCTATGGGCATACGCTCTTCCCACCTTTTGGGCCTAGCCAAGGTTAATATTAGACCTTCTAGCTGGGCTGCTGTTCCCGAAAGCCACAGGGTGTTGTTAATATTCATGTGACCACAGAGGCTCATCAATATTCATGAGGTATCTGCAGTCTTCCTTTAGGCCCTTAGCTCGGAGAAAACAGGAATGATTAGAGTTTCTAGGACGTAAAACTCACCCTATTTCCTGGAGTCTCCTGAGGAGGAGGCAAACCTTAAGAGTAAATGTCTGGGCCAAGAGAAAAAAGAGTTTACATGCCAATATCCTAAACTGGTCTGACAGCTTAGTGGAGTCGTGCTGGATGGCTGCTATTAATGTTATTATCCTTAGCCAGTGTTTATTGACTACTGCTGGGTTTAGATTCTTGTATGAGGTACCGTGGGCCGTAGGAAACTGGCATTGTTAGGTACGTAGTGACTGCTAGGGATAAAGCAATAGCCAACTTGATTCCTTCCCCATAAAGTGTATAGAGGAGAAAGGGAGACAGTTAGGTGTCCACATACCTGTAATCCAAGGCGAGACTGCTATACTAGAGATACACACAAAGTGCTGAGTGGGGACAAATGAAGACATCATTCTCTGTGCAGAAATAAGTGAAAGGTTCCCAGAGAGCTCTTGAAAGGAGGTAGATCTAAGGAAAGTAAAGCAGAATCTACTGACTCCTTTAAGAACCCTCAGCAAGGCACAAAGCTGCCGTAGATGTCCCTTCTGGGCTCCTGCCTACCAACGTTGCCTGCCACCCCTTTTGGTAGATGCTTTAGTTATTCTAGTATCTTATTTAATAGAATGTTTTTCCTAAAGTACCCTTCTACTTCCTAGGTGGGAAAACTCCCCCCCACACACTTTTTTTTTTTTCTCTGAAAGATATAACTAGTAAGAGCTCCCAAAGGTGATATAGTCTTCGGCATAGTTTGGACCTGTAAAAGGATGAACATCACTCCAGATTGTGTGATTGAGAAGAAGAGCATGAGAGCCTAAGGCCTCCTTCCCATCGGATGTAGCGCTAGTTGGCCTCAGGATTTTGGTGTTGTGTTTGGAAGGTCTTTGGGGCCTGAGTGCCCACAGGAAAATCAGGACAATAATGAAAGGGATGGAAAGAGAATTTTTAAAAAGTATCTAAGGAAAATGGGACTGTTAGATCCAGAGAGTAGATTGAGTGGTAGCTCACTCTTTTAAATATGGAAATTTAGCACATGCGAGATGACAGGTAGCTTTCTGCATTTCACTCTTGATAATACAAGAAAGGATAAACTTGAATTATAGAAATAAGGATACAGTTGACGTAGAGGGAAGGATCTTCTACCTGACCAGAATGTTCCAGGGAGGCTTTGGAAACTCCCTTTCTCGAATCCTTTAAGATGCTTTTCCTAATGACAGGTGTAATATAGTGAAGCTATGAGAGAATATGAGCCAGAGAGAACCTTGGCTAGCCCTAAGGTTCTATAGTTAACTCTATTCCCCTCGATTTACTGGGTCATACTAGGGCCTCTCGGAATCTTCTCTCCTACCAGATGACAATGCTTTTTATGGAGCCCCGCATATTTCCTGTGGTGACGTTTGGGAAAATACTTGCATGTAATTTAAGCTGTCAATCCCAGGCATCTCTCAGTAATTTCTACTAAAGACTTGTAAATCTTGAGTTTTGAGGAAGCCGACCTTAGAAGCTGGCATGTAGTTCCTCGAGTTGGGTCCAGGAATGTGTTTTAGGGGGGAAAAACTTATCCATAGGGAATATGAGGAAGGAATAGTATTAACAATTCTTTCTCTGTACGTATTCATTGCCCCACTCTCTGTACCCTTCCTTTTATAGCTTCTTGTATTTTGTCATTCTGTCTCTTTATGAAATCTGTTTATATTTTTATCTTACTTTTTGCTGTTCACACAGGTATTCTTTAAGATGAGTGAGAAATTGCTAGACTACCTTAATAAATCAGATTAGCAGTGCTAGTATGGAGACTCTGTGAGAGTAGGAACCTCGTATGCCTGATTCACCACTGTACCTCCAGCCTGTGCCTGGTTCGTATTAGGTGCCACAGAAATATTTGTTAAATGGGTGAACAAATGTTTATATCTGAGGTGAACTGACTTCTCAGTGAGCTTATTGCTTATTAGAATATTTTCCCAGACTTGTGAGGACCACAGAAATGGTAGAGTGTTGTAAAACATCTAAGTCCTTGCTTATTGGGTGACACTGCTTTTATTCTACCATTTGATGACAAAGGATCATGTCATCTCAGCGCAAAATTAGAATTTCTACCTAAAACCAAGAAAACCCAAACCGTTATATAGAAATAATTTAAGAATATATGGAGTCTATTAAATGGAGAAAGGGTTTGTCGAGTAGTCACAGTTCTCAAACCAGAAAGACTCTTGGAGAAAGAACTTCACAGACTGATGGCTGTTAAGACTGGATGTAAAAACCCTGTGATGGGGTTCGGGCTAGTTGGAGTGCCTAAGACATCTGTTCCAAGAGACAGGAGAAGGGTAGAGAACTGGATTTGTCCATTGCATGCCATAGGAATATTCCCTTTGGTGAAAGTTATGGTTTCTTTTCTTGTGGATTCCATTCCTGTAGGGTTTATGATGAATTCAAGAAGGCAAATTTGAGGTCCATCCAATTTTAGGATCTAGTCTACTCAGGTGTCAGACAAGGACAGCAGGTGGCGCCAAAACATTGTCATACTCCTGTGGCTTAGGGAAAGACTCCAGGTGGAGAGAGGGAAGGATTCTCTTTTGAACTGGGAGCAGGGAGAGAGGGGGCCTTGCTACCCAGGCTGTTGCCCGGGTAGGACATCCTTGTGGGCTCTGTGTCTGCTAGCTTCCATCACCCAGCATCTGTACCTCCAACGTTCTACTTTGGAAGAGGATTGATGGGGAGAGAGGTATCCAGCAAACCCAAGATTGGAAGAAGAGCCTGCCTGTTCACTCTCTGTCCCTGCCATGACAGTGTCTCCTTTAGTGCCTGATTCTATCAGATTCCATGGTTTCTTAGAAGGATCTTGCCTTATTCGGCGAGCCTCATTTTCCTTTCTGTACATTTGTTTCTATCTTTTGACAGATGTCCATCTTAGGCTATTATTCTTGTTTCATGACACTTCCCTTGTGGATAGATTTCTTTTTTTCACCTGTTTCCCACCTCAGCATCTCCAGGTGCCTGGGAATGAGATTCAGGGCATTGGGATGGGAAACACTGGCTCCTGGACAAATTTAAACTGGAGGTGCTGGTCAGGAGAGCCGGGGAGAACAGGGTTCGAGAGAGGCTCTTTGGTTCTGAGAAGGGAGCAGAGCACTGTCAAGGCTGTCGCACACCAGAGCAGAGTGTTAAAAGTCACCTCAGGACTGACCAGAACTCAGAGGCTGGCTCGTTAGCATCTGTGCCCGGGAGCAGGCGCAGCCGCCCAGCCCTGACTGATTCCCACCACCTAGTCATTAGCTCTCTTCTCGCATTGTCCCCTTGTCCCCGAGGCCCCTCGTTTCCCCCACTCCCTTCGTAAACCCGCCGGGCTGTCTCCAACCTTCATTCCTTGAGCTTGTTCCTTGGGCCTCCCCCCTTCCCTGGGGCGGGTTTAAGGGCTGGGCGGAGCTGTCCGCCTGAATCCCTTGTGGCCCCTTTGGTTCCCGGTTCTATATATATCCCTGTCCTTCTCTGCACAGGGTTTGATAGGGCTTTATGGGCATTTCCATCCGCTTCACAGGCACAGCCATCACAGAGGCGTGTTTCACCCGAGAAACCTCAGCGGAGCCTGGCCTGTGGCGGACTCAGTCTGGCCCCTGAATCAAGGCTCTCTTCTCTTCCTGCCCTCCGCCGGCCCTCCCCCTCCAGCTCCCCACTACCTACCCCAAGTGAATAACAGAGCTCTGGGGAGCACTCAGACTCCTTGGCAGGGCATTTTGGAACTCCAGAGACTCATGGAGAATTCTTTAGTGGCCATTTCTCCACTCAGTTAGCCAGGGAAGGTATGAACCCTGACTTCTGGCTTAGACTCCGCTGCAATAGGGCAACCCGGCATATCTTGAAAAGAATGGAACCCAGAAGGTGCCAGCAGGTTCTCTTGAGGCATATGAAGGGGAAGATGAGCCTTAATGAACTGAGGCTGAAAGAGCCAACGGGAGGCCTTGTGAGGAGGGTCAGGAGCAGAACTGAGTCATATGAGTTCAAAGGAATAAAGGGACAAGGGTACTCAAGATGTGGGTGGGAAGGAATACCTCCCCAGGGGACTCCTTTTGGCTCATTCTCTGGTCAGGAGATGAACCAGCGGAGTCTGTTTTAGAGGGGAAACCTGTAGAGCAGGCTGAGATTCACGCGGGGAAGCAGTGGAACCCCTCCCCCATTCTAGGATGTCCGACACCCCAAATAATCCTAATAGCTACCATTTTTGTACCTGCTGCTAGTACCTGGCCCCCTGGCTGTAAGTTTTGTTGTCACTCTTCACAACCTTTTTACGAGTTTGTATTTTCCCATGGTGTGGAGAGTGAAGCTGAGGTTCGGAGACTGTAAGTTGCCCACGGTCACCTAGCTCATAAAGAAGTGATGAAGCCAGCTTTCAAAGCCAGTCGGCTAAACCCAAAGCCCATGCTCTTCCTACTACACCATGCTGCCTCCCTAAGGAGCCCGTAAGGAGGTGACAGAGCTGACTCTGACTTAGTTTGTGGTCTGAATACTGTTTAGTCTCTTTCCGTTATTTAAAACTTCACATTTCCCCATGGTTCTCTGAACCTGACACCTGTGTTTACTTGCGAGTTCCCCTGACATACTGGCTGATTCCTTGAGCCTGGGAATTCCCAGGATGCTTGGCCGTGCCCCATAAAGGATTGGCACATCTCTGTATGCATCTCTTTGTTATTATCCAGTTGAGCTCAGGCAAGAAGGCAGCTCACCGTTGTTGCCTAGAGGACTTCATCCCTGGCTTAGAGACACCAGTCCATTTGCTGTCTAGAGTGGCCTGGCTAGGTATTTTCTTTTCCCTGCGATGTTTACTGTTCTTTCGTGGGATTTCAGATTTCCATGATGGCGGAAGGCTTGTAAAATGTAGGGGTGGGGAAGGGTTACCGTGGCAGGAGCCCAGGCCAGGCCAGGTCGAGCCAGCATTACAGACAGCTTTTATAATGGTGTGCAGGGCTAGGAGGCTTGTAAAGGCAGTGCAGGCAGATAGGGGGATAAATCATGCAAGCAGTGGGCAGGGTGGTGAGCCGAGGTTAGGAATTAACTTTGTGTTGGATGGAGCCCAGGTTGTGGGATGGGAAAAGAGGCCTCTCCTCTTTTCCTCTCCTCTCAGCTCTGTTCTTTGCCTCTCCTTTCTGTTGGCCCTATTCACTGCAGGCTGTGACATGTTTGCCCTGGCCCTTCCTGTCCCTCCTCCAAGTTGCCTGAACTAAATCAACAAGGGAGAGGGTACCCCAGAGCAAGGGAATAAAGTACTTCATGCTTCTACCCGTCAAACTGCTTTGTTTTATAGCAAATATGGAACGGAACTAGCTGACCCCTTCCTTCCTAATAGCCATAGATAAGGGTGCCCGTCCCTAGTTCCTTTCTGTTTGTTCTCATGTATTATGGCCTTTACCTAGAAAATGGACCTGAATCCTCTGGAATCATAAAGAAAGCAGAAAATTCCTTTCCAGCTATTGTGAGATTCCTCGTCTTGATAGAGGGTCTTGGGCTGCTTGAGCCAGGGTGCAGACTTCTGGGGGCTGAGGCAAGTCCAGATAGCTTCATTCAGGAATTATATTTGATGATGGCATCTTTTTCGGGAGTGTCTGTGTGTCATGTATGGAAATGAGGAGGGAGCTGGGAGAAAGGCAGAGAGAGGCCACATGAGTGGTCAGAGTGGACTTTGTGTATAAAAAGAGGTCGAGGTTAAATTTTCTCTGAAGACTTGTGCATGTGTATATAGTGGCCGAGTGTTAAGAGGTGGGTACTTACTGCAGAGACAGTGTTTATAAGCCTCTTCAGGTCAGAGTTACATCCCTTAGGATCTTTATTTCTCCTTAAAGCCCTTTGTGTAATGCTTTGCAAATTGTGGCTGATCGATAAATGTTTTTGACTATCTTTTTTTGGCTCTTGATTGGCACACTCAGCCAGCCTCTAGGCCTTCTTCTTCCATTCCTTTCTTCCCCTCCAGCATCTCACCATAAATTGTCCCTCTAATCATCACAGCTTTCAAGTGGATGGCTCAGCCCAAACTCACGACATTGACTGCATTTCTTCCTTTCCAGATCTGTAATAAAAGCTCTGCCACTTTTCTTTCTAATTAGGCTCTAATTGAAAACTAGTTGCCTTTGGACTTTTCTTCTTCTATTCTGCTTTTTAGTTTCGGTGGTAGAAAAACATTCAGCTGAGGTTTGGATTTTTCCTTTCTTTCCCCCTTCTCCCCTCCCCTCCCCTCCTCCCTCTCCTCCTCCTCCCCCCTCCTCCTCCTCTTCCTTCTTTTTTTATATTAATATGGTGGGATTCTTTTGGAAAAGCTGTCCCCAGCCTGTTGGAGCCCCACTCACAAACCCCAGCCTTCCCCTAGAAGACCGGGTCTTTTTAAGTGGTTTGCGTGGAACACGTCGGAGGCCCCCAATGCCGGTGACAGTTTCTGTTAATTATAGAGGCTCTTTCCCCCTCTCGCATTAGTCAAAGGAGTTTTGTGTGTTTTAACAGCGTTTTCCCTTGGCTTGAATAAGACTCTGTTCAGACATTTCCTAGCGCTGGTGAGTCGGCAGCACTCACTGGTACCCGGTAGCAACATTTCCTTCTTTGCTTCTCTAGGGGCTTCAAAGATTACAGTGTAGGGATGCTGCTTCCCTGTGTGCCTGAAATGTAGTTGTTGCTGAATTACGGACATAGCTCGTATACCGTCAAACACTTCTGCAATGTCTGGGCCTCAGATGTAAAATAGATGTGTGTCGAGATGTTCTCAGGTTTGTGGGTCTCTTCTTTGTGCTTGCATTCTGCTCCCAGCTTTATCCAGTCCCTGCGTAAGAGTCTTCTTCTTGTCCTTGTTGTCCTTATTGTTGGGTTACATCAGAGCATTTTCCGGGACCCTGGTTTCCATTTTCTACGTCCTAGGCCTTATTAGCGTTACCTGCAGTAGGCCTTTGGAGCATTTATATTGCTGTTTTCTTTAATATTAAAGTGCCCTTCTGTCTTGAAGCCCCCAAGAATGCCATTTTGCTTGCTTAGGCCAAGGCATTCTGAATAGAAATGAGCCCTGGCACGTGCTCTGATGGGGACTCCTGAGAGACCCATCTACCAGTTTGGCTAGAAGAGAGAGCAGGAGATCATTAAAACAAACAATATTCAACCGGAAATCCTACGTGGAGCTGCATTTTGCTGCATTTTGTTGGATGTAGGCTACCTGAATTTAGTCTGGGAGGGGAATCAGCTGGGTCTCACAGGTGGAGCTGTGGGTAGAGGATCAAGAGACCCCCGCAAGCAAAGCGTCCTTAGTCACATCACTTCTAATTGCTCAGTGATCCTCACTTGCCCATCGTGGGTTTTATTGTATTTACTTAGCCATGAATTTCTCCTTAAGAATATTTTGCTTTTGGAGATGCTCGTTTTCAGCTCCTGCGCCCTTTTCCTAGCCTAGAAACCTCCCTGTCTGAAGCATTGATTTTATTTAGATGAGAACAGTGTGGGAGGAGGATCTCCAAGAGTGATAGACTGACGATTTCTGTTCAGGGCTTCTGCCAGCTTTGGTACTTCGAGTGAGAAGGGTGAACTTTTTCGGAGTATGAAATGGGTGACAAGTCTTTGTTATGGTAACTCTCATTTCCCCTTTTTCCTGAAAGTATGGAATACTTAAAAATCATATCAGTTCTGGTTATAGCGGAGTAGGTTTGGCACTCAGGCCATCCAGGGAAGGTCAGCCAGCTAGCTCGGCTTCTCCGTAGTTTATAGAAGGTGGAATGAAGACCTGTGTTGGGAGAGTCATTGCTCGCAGGGAAGATGGGCATGGCATGAAGAGAGGACGCTTTCCTACATTAGAAAAACAAAAGCCTGAGAGCCCCTGAGTGGATGAACCTGGAGTCATGTCCCTTCTCCGGAGCCCCTGAAGGACAGAGCCACAGGAAGGGGGTGATGGAAATTCATAAAGATTCCACTGATGCACACGTTCTTGGAGCCAAAGTCAAGGAAGCTGGCTCCCCACATGGAGTATAAGTCCTCCATTCTCTTCCCCTTTTCCTTCCTGTTTTTCTCCCCCTCCCAGTTTGTTTGGAGTCTGTGTTTCAGCACGTATTCGGTGCACCAAACGCAAAACATCTTCTTGCCCCGTGACCGCAGAGACTGCAGTGTTGGAAATTCTTCCTGAATTGCTGACATGGTTGTGCTGTGCATTGTTTATATTTTGTGACACATGTTTAACAGCATAAACTGTAATATATTAAGGTAAAACATTGAACAAGTGAAGCAGAGTCAAAAGATACTAGTGACGTGTTTGGTTAGCACCGAGGAGGTAAAGGACTTTAACTTCTCACCACCTTTTTCATGTGCCCTAAAGTGATAGATGCTTGTCTACCCCAGGCGTTTAAGGTGTAGAGTGTAAACAGTGTACCACGTTCAGGCCCACGAGCTTTCAGTAAAACTGGGCAGCTAATTTCAGCTAAATCTTTTCATGTATTTTTCAAAGCATTTTTATTTGAAATTCTTTCAGATCGTGATTCGTGGTGGCACAATAGATGGTGGGGCAGGTGTTTCATGCTCTACCGCATGGAGATTGGATTCAGACTCTTTATGCTTGTTATTATTAACTGTGAAGTCATGAGGGTAAAGAAAGTGTAAAAGAGGATGAAGGCATCAGGTGTAGAACAGAACTAAGTAGCCCAAATCTGTGATGTTTGTTCCTGAAAAACCGTGGGTAGCCAGAGATGAGCATTTAGGGAAATAATATCGATGAATCCTTTCTCGCCCTTCATATCTGGACCTTTTGCAGATGGATACTCAGAATGGAACAATGCTGACACTCACAGTCTCCAGGGATATGGACACACACACACACACACACACACACTCACACATATTCCACCCTCCCTCTTGGGGCCTACCTCAGCAAGCTGGCCTCCCATTTATCCTGAAGCAAGAGAAAGATCTAGGTGTATGCCTTTAGGAGGCTTCTAACAAGTTTAAGGGAAACTCAAGTTCTCCCTTCTGACTCCTGGCTTTGCTCTTAGAGAGACTACAGTTTATTGGCCAGTTTGAAGTATACAGGTACATAGTTAGCTGGGATAGAATCAGAAAAAGTAATGATTATGTCTGTGTGGCGTTTATGCTGGCAGAGTGTTTTCATGCTTACATTGTCTTCTTTTGGTTCTGCCTTTGTGAATTAAGGCAGCATTTTTGTATTATTCCCCCTGTTTCATAGATGAGGAAGCTGGGGTCCCTGAGGTTTCCAAGGTTACATAGCAAGTGAGCAGCAGAGCCAAGACTCAAACCGGGTCAGTTTAGATTGTTCCATTAAGTTAAGCTGGTCACCTGGTCTTCTACCTTATGACTCTTGGTTTGACCAAGGGCCAGGGTTCAAAAGGATAAGCTCCCCAGTGTTCTCTCCATTCAGTTTCAATCTCTGTTATATTTCTCACTATTTTTAGCATTTCTTTCTTTCTGACACTTCCTTTTCCCTCTCTATCCCTACTTCTCTGACCCCCCACTTTCAGAGACTGCCTTATTTGCTTTCCTAGAAATTCCTCTTTTAAGGCTTTCGGGAACTTTGACCTACCAGTAGTAACTGCGTTTAAGAGCGTGTTTAAAATCTCTCCTGCCCCTCTCATTCATCCCCCACCCCCAAAGCGTGGCCTCGCCCCATCCTGCCATCCTGCTGGCCAAGCGCGTGGGGCAGCTGTGGTCAGTCCCATTTATAAAACTGGTAAATATGGGACCGGTTTCTGTCCCCTCCAAAGGTCAATATTTGTGCAGAGTTTAATTTTAACTTAACAAGCAGTTGTTTTCTGCAGCTGCGCTGGTGTGTTGTGTTGTGTGTGCTTTCCTTTCCCCTCCTTCCCACTGACCGTACGCGCCTGTGAGTGTGCGTCTGTGTTCACACTGCACACGTAGTTCTGGTCTTCAGAATCTGCAGCCCACGGCCGTGGCCTGGCTCTCGTGAAGGGTATTTGGGCTGAAAGGAGCTAGATAAAGGACCTAGCACGTGGAGATAACAGACTCTTTCGAGGGGTTAGGGGGCAGAGAACACTCTTCAGTGTCTGGTAATCCTAATGTCATCATCATATCTTCCTTTGCAGGAGACATTCTGGAATGCAGGCTTTGAGAGACATGTTCCTCTCTCTTAGAATCTGCACCGTCCCCTTACATTGCTTTCTGAGGAGAGTTAACCCCCTTATCTAAGAACCCTGGGTTCTATTTTCAGCAGCTGCTTTGTGAGGGGGATGAGGGAAATGCATCAGATCATCTCCTAAGGCCTTCTTCAGCTTTTAATCGTCTCTGATTTTATGAATGATAGGACATTGGACTGGGTATCAAGAGTAAATTCTAATTCAGTTTCTAGCTTTAAAATCATGTGAGAAATGATTTTTCCCTCTGGTCCTTAGTTGAGGGGATATGACCTTTGTTCCTTGCAAGGATTTTGTGTGAATGGATGAGATTTTATTCAAAAGAACTCTGAGATGTTTAAATAAAGAGAAATACTGTAATACTAAGCTTAGCTCACCGACCAGTGTCCCCTTCCACCAAACTACTTAAGTGTCTTTGCCTGTGAGCGTGTCCCTGGCTGGACAATGTGTTCCCCCAGGCGATCAGCCCGGCTCTTCGGAGCCGTAGGGTGTGCAGTGGGGGAGTAGCTATCACGCACAATGGGATGTGGGCCCCCGCTACAGTGGCCACCTTGTTACCCTTCCTTGAGCATACCAGGCATGCGACCCACCTTAGGACTTCCGCACGTGCTGGTCCCTCGGCTAAGAACGTTTCTTCCCCAGAGAGCCGCGTGGCTCATTCTTTTCTCACGTGCCTTTTTTTCCCACATGCTGCCTTCTAGTTGAGGACCTCCCGGCCACCCTACCTACAACTCCATCCCCACCCCACCAGCACTTTCCTGCTCCGTTTTTCTCCTTAGCACCTATCAGCACCCATCGTACCACGGATTTTACTTCACAGTATGGGGTTTTTCTCTCCGGCATGGGTTCTCAATGAGGGCAGCGGTTTCGTCCGTGTGTTCGTTGCAGCGCCCCCCCCCCCAGTACCCTGAGAACAATGCCTGGCACGGAATGTGTTTGTGAATGCATGGAAGGGAGGCGGGGAGGGAGGGAAGGAGGAGTAGGCTCCCCAACTGGTGATTCTTCACAGGGGTACATAACCCATGGAGGAGTGGTCAGAACGATGTGGAGCCCTTTTCAGACCATCCACATTCCTGCCAAAAACATTCCGATATGTGCCCCCTCTACCCCAGGATGGTTAGGAATCATTGCATAATGACTTATAGTTACTGATGTAAATAGGTGGTATGCTTCTTGTTTGTTGGTGGGAAAAAAAAGCTGGAAACCACTGTCCTAGGCAGTCTGACAGACCTGTCCCCTCCCGGCCTGTGAATTGCAGGCAGCCCTCGTGGCTAGAAGATTTGTTGTTTTTCTCCCTCTTCCTACCTTTCTCTACCTCCTATATACCCTCAACCCCTGCTTCCAAGCCCCTCCCCTTTCCTTTATTCTCAGCCAGACACCCACCCGCCTCCAGCACACAGAGGCTGCCTACATTGTGAGTGGTTGTAGTTGGGACACAGAGAGCCCTTGATGGCAGCAAGCGCTTCTTGTGACATCAGCTCTGTGGCTTTAGGGGGAAGGCTGTGGCTCCGGGTCCCCAAGGGAGGGGGCTGTTTTTCTCTTCTTGATCGTTCACGTTGGTGCCCGTCTGACTTATAAACTTTAATGGCCAGTTTTAAAGGTTACTGCCATGGGGCACCTTTGTTGCCAGTTTTAGTTTTTTAATTTGGAAACTTTTTCCCCTTGTGGTCTTGAGAGGAAAGATTTGGGGCCATTTGGGGCTGAGAATTGGTATTTGTGGGTGATGATGAGATAGCACAGCAGCATTCTGGTTCTGGCTCCAATAACCAGAATCTCTGGCGTGTTATCTCCAAAGGCCCAAATGAACCCCCAAATAAGAAGGAGAAGACTGACATTGGATCTATAGTCTTGGGCAGCATCGGGGAAGGATATAGAGGGGTTGGGAGTTTATTGGGCTATCTAAGAAGAATGGTAACCATAACACTGGGAAAGGAAGGAGACTTTTCTTCTTCTAAGTCTCTTAACTCTTCTTTCACCTTGGTCCCAGTCCTTTGCTCTGAATATGAACGCCATTGACAATGGTCAGGTTTAATTGGAATAGAGACGAGGCTTCAGATACTGAATGATTCAAGAATGTGGCCCATTGCTCATTGCCCTAGGGTAGCACTGATACAGAACTAACAGAGAGAGCTTCACTGAGTCTTTTTCTCAAGAGGAACCTGCAATGGAAGGACGGGAAAGCTCAGATCTCCAAGATATGCAGTTTGGAGACAGGTCCTTCTGGACATACTATAGGGTCTTGGATTCAGATCTCACTCCTAGCAGTTCTTGCTAGGCTGAACAAAGCTGGATTTGCTTCTTAGTCCCTGTGTTGCAGGGCGGGGGAGGAGGTGTGGGGGTTGGCTCGGGGCTGGGCCACAATTAGTGACCTGGAAGCTGGGCTGGGCACCCAGAGGCTATAAATAGCCGACATGGAGCAGTCGCTGAGCTACTCGAAGCCCAGCCAGACTAGCCGCGTTTCAAGTGGTCTGGGTGGGATTTTTTTTCTCTGTTAACCATTTGTACATCTGGTTTCCTTAATGTTGGTGGGGGCAAAGGAGGAGGGTGGAGTTGTGAACAGAACCAGGAGTTCATATGTGGAGTAGCTCCTTGATTAGTTTTGCTATTTGTGTATCTTGGAGCTTCCAGGGTACTTAGTAGGCATCTGGGAGTAGGCCTGATAACTGCTAGGAGATAGCCACTCAGATCATCTGGGAGTAGCCAAGGTTTCTTATTTCTCAGTACCACAGTACCTCAGTACTCAGTACCACAGCCCCTCTGTCGCAGCCAAGCCGATCTGCCCACGTCCCTTCAGGCATTACTCATTCTCGCTTCTCTGCATTTGTTCCTGTCATCTGCCTTGGATTTGAAGTCAGACGCTTTGATTTGAATTCGTTTCTTCCACTTATGTGTTTATCTATCACTTGGATGTATTATTTAAGCTCCCTGGACTTCTGTTTAGTTCATCTGTCAATGAGTAATTTTGATAGACTACAACCTAAGATTTTTTTTCTAGCTTTTATGAACCCATAAATTGATTTCAGTCAGTCCATTTCTGTTTTTCTTCTTCAAGAAGAAAACTCACCTCTGCCAGGAAGCCTTCCCAGAATTATCAGTTCAATCTTACCTTCCCCTCATTTCACAGGCCATTAGTGGTTATATAAATAGTATATCCTATTATCTCTTGCATTTGTCATATGTTTCTTTGCGATTATTTTCTTGTTATTTTCACAAATTTATATTTTGTCTGTTCAAGTAGATTACAAGTTCTTAAAGCAGGAAACCATATTTTCTTGGCTGTGCCACTCAAAGCACCTACTGTTAATGTTGCAGACACCAGTGAAGCCCACTACAACTTCCTGAGAGGCAGGCGGGCAGGTGAGTTTGGAGTGGAATGGGAAATAGGAAGAAATGAATACATTTTCAGCAAACTCCACTTTGAGAGGTGTCTTTGTTAGAGTAAAATGGAAACGGGGGAATGAGAACACAGACGAGAGATTTCACGCACTTCACTGAATCCCAGGATTCCAGTCCCACTGCATTGCTGATTTTCTTTCTCCCTCCTTTTCCTTCGTTTATCTTCTTTTTAAGGTGCTTTAACTTACGGGTACAGTATGAATGAGTGGGTTTTTTGGACACTGCATTTATAACACTGAGTATGGGGCTATATTTTGCATAGTGGTTAAAGGACTTTCTGTTGCAAGCATAGGCTCTTTGTATTAGGTTTCAGTTCTTGAAATTTCAATAATCCATCTGTTTGTGGGCCTCCTTTATGCCTAAGGATAAGGATAATGACACTCGTTGGTATCTGTGAAAATGCATATGACATTGTTTTCTCTGAGTCCAAGGAGAACAGTGTCTCTCCTGGTTGGCTTTCCTGTCACTGGCTTTGATCTCCCATCCCTTGTTTCATCTTTTCTCCTACTTTTAGCTCTTGGGACCAGGCTAAACAATTCCTCCCCTCTTGGATGTTTACACTCTCCTAACATTAGCTGAATGTTATCATGTCTAGTCTCAGACGTCACTTAGGCCATCTGCCTAGCTTATGCCCCCAATCACTCCTTTTTCATCCTTTCTTTTGTCCCTCTCCCCAAGTCAGTTATGTTACTTTTCCTGGAACCCTCTCAAGATTATCTCTACAGTTTTGGTGCCAGTGTGCCCGATACCGGGCATATGAACCAGGCAAAGTCTCCTTAAACCAAGGGAAAGAGACCATTTCTCTATCTTCAAGGCCTAATGCCTTTCAGTCCTGGAATTTGAGGCAAAGAACTTGATTTTGTTGCTGTTATCTATTTTTTCAGTTCAATCATGTAATAAACATTTATTGAGTACTAATTATATGCTGACTTATTAGAATATAATTCTATTTTATTAACCTGAGCTGACACTTACGTAAAGTATTACTGTTTGCAAGGCATTATGTTAGAAGATGAGGGTTCAAGAATAACTGAATCCAGAATTTGCTCTCAAGGAGCTTATAACCCAGGAGAAGGGTCAGGCATGTAAATACTGACCTGCAGTGAGATACAGAACAACATGAGAGCAAACGTAGGCCCAAGTAATGTGCTTTGGAAGAAAAGAATTAAAGAAGGTTTAACCTGGCTTTTTGAAGGAGGTCGGTTTGCATTAGGTTTCAGTTCTTCTAGTTTCAATAATCCATCAATAATCAATAATTCCAGCAGAAAGGGCTTAGTTCCTTTGAGAAAGAGAAGAAATTTGAGCTGGAGCTTGCAGGATAAGAATTTCCCTAAGTAGAGAATGTGAAAAAAGGATATTAGAGTGAACAGCATTCGTTTTCTCTTTCCAGAAATAAGTCTTTGAGAGAATGGGAAAAAAGCATATTCAAAGAACAGCACTATTTCTTCTTTAAATATTTTTGAGTGCCTACTATGTGCCGGCCACTGTTCTAGATGTCGTGATAGGCCAATGACCAAAACAGTTTTGCTGTTACAAAGCTGTATTACAGTCTAGTGAGTTGTCAGAATGAATGTGGAATTTTTTTTCTCCGTCCGACTGCTATTATCATTCACCATGCTTCTTAACATACTAAGTCCTATGAACTAAAAAACGTCTCTTACCCTCTAGGCATCGTCATCTCCTTGTTTGGTGTCATCTTCATCTTTCTAGATTGTTTCTTCTTACCAGATTTTAGACAGATCAGTTACTGAGACCAGATTCTTAGGCAGTAATGATGATTTGTTACTTTTGATAAACACCCCATGCCATTAGAAGATTATGAGATGTCTTAAATTTTAGTGTTATTTTTATTTTACAACCTACATTTGAATTCTTTGAAAGTTGGTAATCTTGATGATAGTAAAAAAATGGTAACTATTAAACTAGAAAATGTGATTAACCAGAATATCCCCTTCTTAGTCAAGCAAGTGATTAGTATTCACTATGGTCATGTTTACCTTGGCTGAATCTTCTCTGTTTCTTTCAGCTGTTGCTGATTCTTAGGGCCCCTCTTCTGCCCAGCTGATGTGTGTTTCTGTTTTACTCATGGTCTCTTCATGGCTTTAGGCCATTTTAATTTGGTCAAGTTAAGCCTTTCTTCCCAAGTCTGCAATTGCCTTTGCCTCAATTCTAAGAGAGGCTGACAGTAGGAATGAATCCAAAATTCCATTCATTTTATATTCACCACATCTGGGTTTCTTTTAGCATCATTTTCCCCCTTGAGAACATTTTCAAGGTTCTCCTAATTTTCTAGTGGTTTTTTTTTTCTTCTTCTTCTTCTTCTTCTCTTCTTTTTTTTTTTTTCTTTTTTTGTGTGGTGGTGGAGGGGTGCCTTTTGGAAGATTACTAAGACATTTCCAGGACTGATTATCAAGTCTTGAGTCTATTTATATATATGTCCTCCTTCTCTACCACCTTCTCTCATTTAGTAAAATCATCTCCCTTTCCTCTCTTCATTTACTGTGTAGACATCTTATTTTGGTGAGACTTACCCTCTGTTCCCCTTTGTTATCCAGGGAACCATCGATTCTCCAAAGAGGAGTCTTGTCACATCTTGCATTCTCTTGTAAGGGAGCACTGTAGGTAGAGAGAGCAGCGATTTGTTTTCATGTCTCCTGATTTCACTTAAGTAACTACCCTAGTTGTGTCAGTTCTGGAGATGGCTACATTTCTGAAATTGTCAGCGCTATTCTCAACCACTAGGGGGCACTCTGTTTCCCTTAGCTCTTTTGGCCTATTGTGGGGAGAAATGTCCCTTTCCCTTTAGCCAGTCTGTATCTGGTCGTGGGGCCACCACATCTGGCCCTGTAGGTTGTACATTGCACAACTCCATTGAGTTCCATTCACATACAGTATGATGCCGCTGGAGTCGTGCAATGCATGTCCCTGCCTTTAGCTCAGCCAAGGTATTTTGTTTTTCAAACCTTAGGCAAAACAGAACCAAAAATACGAAAACCAGAACCCCACGCCCCCCCCCAAAGTTTAGATAGGAATTAATTCTTCCTCACATTATCATTGCATTATTCATATAAGTAATGCAAGTTCTATTAAACAAACAAACACCTTACATGTGTGTGCTCTGGAGTTAGGCAGACCTGGATTTGAATCCTGACAGTACCATTTACTAGCTATGTGACCTTGGGTTAGCTTATTATTCAACTTGTCTAAATGGGGAATCCAGAGTCAAGTGGTATGGGTTCAAAACTTGGTTCTACTTGGTAACTAGCTGTGTGACTTTGAGAAAGTTACTTAACCTATCTGGCTTCAGTTTCTTTTTGTATAAAATGGGCATGTTACTGCTTCTATAGAGTGAGAGCTCAATATATAACATACTGAGTTACTTTTCATAATGTCTGCACAGAGTAAACATTCAAAAGTATTGGTTATGTGTGTAATTATTGTTATTCTCATGTTTCATTTCTTTTAGTGATCAGTATATTCAATGAAGATGATATCCTCTTGGTTCAATATTTATGCATATAAACTAATTTGAAAACAGTTTTCATTATTCTTAAACTGACATATCTTTCCCTACCCGAACAAGCAAACAAAACAAAAAGGAGTTCACATTAAAACAAGAATGAGATCCTCTTCTCCTATCACTTGGCAAAAATTAAGATAGATTATTATAGCTTTGTCAAGAGTACGGGGAATTGGGCATTCTTTATCCAGTTTTGGTGGAGGGTAAATTGATACATTATTTTGCAGAGCAGTTTTGGGGCAGTATCAGATATATCGTTTTGTCCAGCAGATAGGAATGTAATCTGTAGAATTAATAACATGTGAAGATGTGCACAAATATGTTCAAAGCAGTAATTTCTAATCCTCTAATGAGGAAGTTCTTATTGCCCCCAAGAATTTTACTTAGGGCTCTAGGCCTAGCTGTGCTAACCTTGCACAAGCTTCACCCTTGAAGGTTTGCTTAGCTCCTGGACCTTTGAAAACCCTATTCTCAACTCCAGATAGAGGTGGGTCTGTTTAGTTGACTTCCTGATATTAAAACCGGTGCTGTTCTTTGGTGAAGCTTAGAAAATTATCTTTTTGTTCTAGACTAGTTCTAGCCTAGGGTTGGTAATTATGGTGTGACTTCTAGTGGCATTGCCACATTCCTGGCAGATTCTCACCTGCGTCCATTTTCTTGTCAAAATAACAGGAGGCTTCCTTCTTCTCTTGTTCTGAAGATCTGTGTCCAGTACACCACCGCTCTGCTTAGCAGACCTCCCACTGGATTCCACCTTCCCATTTGAGGAACGCATCCTGCGCTTTCTCATTCTGTCCTTTTTCCCACTCATCCCCAGTTTCTGAACCCTTCTACTGCTCCTTCTGGAATTAATAGTGTATCATCAGCAAAATCTTACCTCATCTCTTCCCTGAGCATTCCTTTCTCCTTTTTCCTTAGAAACCTGGCTTTCTCTTCAGCCCTCTTGGATGGTGGCTATTTCTTCGCCGATTAGGACTCTTACCACTGAGTATGGAGGTCGTGACGTGTCCTCCTTGCTTCTAATTGCTGCATTCTAATGGTTTTCCCTCCTCTTCCCCGAAAAGCCCAGCTTTGAATCTCACGTCATCAGATTATATCTCATCCAGAAGCATTCATTGTTGTCGTGAGGCACCGACTCTGAGTCATCCCCACTCATTTCTTGAGGACTTTAGCTCCTGACTCACTGCCACTTTCTCTGGTGTTCTCTAATTATGTTGATTGTTGTTCTAACTCATTCATTGATTTCTAAAGACATGCTGTAGAACAGGGGTTTTCAACGAGGGGAGATTTTGTCCTCAGGGAATTTTGGCAACGTCTGGAGATATTTTTGGGTTGTTACAATTAGAAAAGTACTACTGGTGTCTAATGTAGTGAGTAGTGTCCAGGGACGCTGCTCAGTATCCTTTAGTGCACAGGATGGCCCCCCACGACAGAGAATTATTCAGCTCAAAGTGTCAGTAGTGCTGCTGTTTAGAAACTCTGCTCTAGAGTCTACTCTAGACCTTGTCATCACCAGTAACTGCAACACCCCCATAAGTTCAGTTTTACACATCCTGCTCTCAAACCACTTCCTTCTCTTACTGTTCCTGCTCTCTTTCTCTACCTCGACTCAACATTCCTTTAATCCCACAGAGACCTTCAGTCCATTGATCTTACCTTCCTTTTCATTGTCCTGACTCCTTCGATGTCCCGCTTCCTTTCCTTACCTAGCTTCTATGGTCAATCATAATCACTTCCCTGCATACGCTCTTGATCCTACTGCTCATCTCTGGTGTCGTGCACAGTCAAACCCAACTTTTCTACCTCTTCCAGATATGCATATACAGCCAAATATAGTAAAGAAATAATAAGAACCATGCTGACTAGTTTCCGTTTAAATTCTTGACCACGAACCTCTAATACTTCCAGGCAATCATATTATATTTCCCTAATCCATTTACTCTGCCATTATTCTAGATGACTTTCACACCTTATTCTCTTTCTGCAAGCCCCTATCACCTTAACTTTGCTTCCTATTTTCCTGGGTAAAAAAAGGAGAGTCAATCCGATGTGAATTTTAACACACTTACACCATCACTCCTATTTACTGCTAACATATATACCCTCATGCACTGCCTTTCTACCTGTCCTTCCATTTGTGCTTTAGATTCATGTCACCTATCAAAGAAATTTTTCCTGTAATTCTCTCTCTTAATTTTTTGCTTTCTATAGTTTTATCATATTAACATACAAATGTACCATTATTTTTCCCATTTAAAAAATCTTCCTCTTGATACCTTGATTTGCCCACCTGTCACCACCCTACTTCTTTGCCCTCTTTGCTGCAAAACTTACAAGAATTGTCTGTTTTTATTGTGTTCCTCTCTTCCGTTCTCTCCCTTAAATCTTGTCAGTGGGGTTTTGACTTCCATTTTGAAAAGGTCACCACTGACTTTCTCATTGCAAAACCAAGAGTTAATTCCTGGTTCTCATCTTGTTTGGTCTACAAGAAGCCTTTGATATAGTTGGTCACTGAGTCCTTCACACACTTTCTTCATTTGGCTTCCATACGGTGTACTTTCCTGGCCTTATTTTTTTCTTCTTGGTTACTTCTTCACAATCTCTTTTGCTGATTCCTTCTCTCTCTTTTTTACTACGTCCAGGGTTCATCCCTTGTTCCTCTACTATTTTCTACCTACAGTCACTCTGTTGGTGATTGCATTCAAGCTCATGGCTTTAAGCACCATCTTTACACCTGTATCTCCAGTTCAGATCTTGCCAAACCCCAGACTTATGTTTTCAGCTGCTTGTTCAGCATTTTCACTTGCGACATCTCAAACTCAACACATTCAACTTGAATTCCCGATTTCTCCGCACTCTCCTCCCCACACATACGCCAAGCGTGCTTCTCCTATAATCTTCTCCTCAATCGACAGCAGCTCTATCCTTCCACTTGCTTGGGTTAAAAATCATGTTTGACTCTGTCTTTCTCTCATACCCCATATCCCGTCTGGCAGGAAATTCTGTTGGCTCTTTCAAAATAAATGCAGCTCTGCCACCGCTTCTATCACCTTAATCTGAGCCACCATTATTTCTTGCCATGATACCTGCAGTAGCTTCCTAACTGGCATCTGTGCTTCCACCTTTGCTCCCCTATAGTGCTTTCTTCACTTGGATGCTGGAGTGACCTTTTAAAGTTCTTACAAGAGCTACCTTGGTCGTTGGACTCGATGCAAGTGTCCCTTAGCCTTACTGCAGCATCTGCTGCCCACCTTCCCTTTCTAAGAGGAGACTGATAGAGTCTTTCACATCTCTGGTCAGTCTTTCCTTTAGATCTTCTTTTAGGTGTCCTTCTACTCTGACAAGTGGCTTTTGGGGTGAGGGGGCCAGTGTTATTCCCTGGGGTGGGAATCAGAGGGAATAAAATTTCTCTCCCATTCTCTTTCTCTGTTTTGGTGGGTTGGAGGGCCAAAGGCTTGACAGATAATGTTTTATTATCAACAGGTGTTCAAGATGCCCTGTAACCAGAGCCTAGATTTGGTTCTGTCTTCATCCCCTCACCTGGAGATGAACCCTGGAATAGCTGCTGTGTTCCCTAGGGTCAGCCTGGTGTCAGGGCTGCCTGTTCTAGCCTCCTAAGTGAGCCTGAGGATAGGGGGTTAGTACACTCAGTGGGAATCTTAAACCCACAAGATTATGGCTTTCTGCAAGGAAGCGGAGAGTGTATCAGTTAGGAAATGCTAAATTAGGTAACTAGGGCATTCTCTCAGTGAAACCTAGATCCAAAAGAATGTGAGATGTACTTTGTAACTACAAATGATATGGCCATGTTAGAGTACCAAGTCTATAGCCAGGAGACGGAACAAGGAGTGCTCCGTTCTGGGCTAAGGGACTCGAAGTCTCAGGAAGCAGCTTTCAGCCTCAATCCTATTCACACCAACATAGGGAATTTTCCTTCTAATCAGGCCGTCTTGACTCCTCTGTGGATTTCACGCTTCTTTTTTCCAGCCCCCTTCTCCCACCACCCATCCTCACCACTGCCACAGTACCACCCAACCCCTGTCCTGCCTGAGTTGAGGTCTGACTTGAAGTATACCTTTAATAACCTCTACGTTTTCCTCCCTGTTTTCCATCTTTTTCTGGTATGTCTTTAATGTCTTGTTAGCCCTCTTAATTTTCCCTTGGTACTAGATTTTAGAGTCATCATTGGACCATTTGGGGTCACATCCCTCCATTGCAGCCTCAACCGTGGATTGGCAGGTGCCTTGTGAGTATTTTGAGCTAAACTAGTGGTAGATAATTCAGGCCTAGCAATTGACTTTCTAGCATTTCAACTTCCTAACCCCACAACCTGCCAGTCTTCTTGACTTTCTGGAAGATGACTTAGTATTCTTTTGTTTTCTTGTTTCCTTTGACTACCTGGAACCCTTGTCCCTCTTTAAATTCAGAGTATGGGGGGGGCCAGGCACTAGTGTAGGTCTGGAGAGTGTACCCCTTAATGGACTTGCCACGCTTGGACTTGGGTAGTCCCTATAGATGTTGTGTTAATTAATTTTCACTTTTTTATTTGGATGTTTGATTTGGATTTCACTGTGTGTTTTAAAATATTTTTACTATAAGGTATTTAGTGCATATAAAAACATGAAATATATAGGGATTAAAGGGTAATAAAATAAACATTACGTACCTACCGCCAAGAGGACCTCTGACAGTTTCGGTTTCTTCTTCTGGACATTTACGTCTCCCTTTTGCCCTCGCCCTCCCTAAACCAAAAGATCTACAGTCATTCTGATAGTGCTGAGACTTCTTCATTGATTTTCCACCCTGCTCCATTTTGTTGTCTGGCTCCTACAAGCTCAATATCCAGAGATAAACTGCCCAGGTTTGCCTGCCAGGTTTAGCCACCGAGCAGAGGAAAGGCAGCTTCGCCGACCCTCCCCTGAGGGATTTGACATTATTAGTATCTGCTACAGCAGGTTCATGGCGTCGGCAGCCATGGGCCGTACAGAATCGAGAGTGTGCATACTCCAAGATGTTAGGCATTTATCATCTTGTGGAAGGTTAATATGCACAAGTAAACACAGCATGTTATAAATATATTTCGTAAGCTCATTTGTTTAAGGTATCACCTCAGCATTTCACTGTAAGGAAGATCCCCCTCAATTAGTCTTAGCAAAAAGGAAAAAAGGAAATTGAAGGGCACGGGGAGCGCTCTCGGTTCCTAATTTCAGGAGCGTCAGCCACGCCTCACAGGAGCGGGAAAGGCGGCTGCTTCCTCTGGGATCTCAGGAGAGCTCATCTCTGCTTCCCACAGCCGACCCGCTGACCAGTTTGTTTCTGCTCCTACAAACGATCGACCTACATGTGGTTTTGGCTGTCTCGCTTCTAACTCGGACTAGCTCTACATAGACCTTTCATTAAGCGGCCACTGTTATCCAACGAGAGTCTTTATAGCAGGTGTTTTTCCTCTGGGGTCCATGGATCTCCTGAGAACCATGCTTAGAACTTAAGGTTTCAGAACTGGGTGGGGACCAGATTGCATCTTTATTTTCATTAACCTGTAACTGAAATTTAGTATTTCCTTTTATTATAAATGTTAGCCAAAACCACCGTGGCTTTAGCAGTATCTGTGATTTTTGTCACCAGTAGAAACCATAGATATTTTCCTATTATTTTATAGTCACTGCGGATATTGTAAAATATAGTTTATGCTCATCAGTACTTGAAATTATGGTAGTTATTAGACCCATTACTGGTGTCAATAAAGGAGCACATATTATATTATAAATTTTTTATTGGAATAAAATTTAAATAATGGCATTTTAATTAATTGGTTTCCTCGGTAATTCTATATATTTTATTGTATGCATTTAAAAAGGGTCTCTCGCCTTTACCAGACTGCTGGAGGAGTCCATGGCATGAAGCAAATAGACAGACAAACAAAACTAAGAAGCCAGGTTCTATGACTTTTAGGTCACATACCTGGCAGAAAAAAATCTGGTCCAAGGACTGGGTTCTCTTGGATGAGGAGTCCACCCTTGCTCTAATTAATTAGCTGGGGCCAGGAGATTAGGGTCACATAGTACAGATTTGACCCCCTCCCTTATCTGGCCCTTCCAAGGCGGCTTTGAGTAAATAGCACGTACTCTCAGAGAAGGGAGCTTAACTGAGTTGGCCACCTTAGTTTACTCTGTAGTCAGTCATATTTGATGGAGACAACAGTTTTCTTCCATAGTCACATTGTACCATCCATCTAGAAAATATGTGCTATTGATCATCAAAGAAACCAGGAAGTAGAGTGTAGCTATATCAATATGGATCCAGGAAGAGCTGAACCGATGGTACTAGGTAGCATTATATTAGTATGGCAAGAAAATATAGTTAATAGCAAAGTTTTGATGTTGAATGAAAAAAATGTATTCTCCCTCCCCCCACCCAGGATCCTGGGTCCTGGGAGAGCCACTCTTTCCATACTCATTTCCTACAAATTATAGGTGGTTCTATGTTGGACCCATCATGGATGGGCTCAGTGTATTCATCAAGGATTTGCAAAGTCCTTCCACAGGAGAACAGCATGATACTTACTACCGCTCAGAGAGGAGCAAGGAAGATTAATGCTGAGGATGTGCCTTCGCCTAACCTGGGGCCGAGGTCGGAATTTGAGCGCAGAGATTTCCAGAGAACCTCACTTTCCTGCGACAGGCTCCCACGGATTTAGCTGCAAGCATCATTTTCCCCATGGCACTGTTTCTCCTCGCCAGCTTTCCTACAGTCGCATCATTAATTCCGATAGATCTGGCAGGAGTGATGTGAGCCAGGCCTATTAGTTGGCTGGTTCCTGTGGATTTCCCTCCTGTTTTCAGCTCAACATGCTGTTCTGATTTAATGGACATACCTTGACCCCATTCCCACCCTCCAGATCCACCCCATGGCCTTGCTTCTGTTTACCTATCGTGCAGGTTAAGAGCAGGATGTTTGGGAGTGGACTAGGAAATCCCTGACAAAGATGAAAAATCCTGCCTGCTTTTTACTGTTTTCTCATGGCAGACTATGCATAGACCTGTATCATAGAACTGAAAATATTTTGCCGAACGCACAATCATTCATTTTTCTTGGACCTAGAACAATTCTGGCAAGAGAAGGTGCCAAGTAGGTTATTCTTGAATGAATAAATGTAATTTGTTTCTGTGGCTTGAGATTTTTCCTCTGAATCTGCATTCAGGACATTATCTCCTGCTATTAACCAAGGATTTATTTCATATTTGTGTGTTTGTATAAACACACACACCTTTGTTCATTTAATACAGAATTTGAAGCAGCTTTTTAAGTAAGCCTTTGAATTTTATTATCTCCCTTGGCCTGCTGCAGAGAGTTTACAGTAGAATATATTCACTGGAGATTAATTCAGCATTTCTAGACCTCAGGCTGGCTTTAGCAGGAAGCCCCCTTTGGGATGAAGTCAGGTTCAATGGTAGAGAAGCTCAAACTATGGGAAGCAGCTGTCTGACAATCTCAAGGCACTGAATTTGAAAAGTGCTGAGGGCTCAGCACTTCCAGGTCTAGTTATCGAGTGCCAGGTTTAGTTATTTCCTGTGGGATTTAGGGAGAGTCTCACCTCCCACCCACCCCAGCCAGTATATCCCTCACTTAATACCAACTGTTCTTGCTCTTAGAATGCTAGCATGAAGAGCTTTATAAGGAAAGAACTTGTAGCAATGGCTCTGAGGTTGTGCCATGGGCCCTAGCTTAAACTCCTCTGGACTGTGAGCATGGGAATGTAGGACAAAAGGAAGGACTGAGGCGTCCCCAGAGCGCCAGCCTCTTGCTTTTTAGACTCAGCGAGAGATTGGCAGCTAAGGGCTCATTTCTAACTGGGCCAGTCAGAAGAGGGACGAACGTCTATCCCAAAGCTTTGTTGCAAATGTAGATATAACCTCCATGAGGGCAGTGGCCATGTCTGTACCCCCAAATGGAATTCCCAGTACCTGCTTCAGAGCCTGGCACATAGTAGATACTTGACAAATATATGCTGAATGAACCTGAACTCTAGGAGCTGACAGCCTAGTGGAGGAGATGGGAAATGAGCAAATAAATAATAGAGCTTTATTACAGTTGTTTAGAGGAAAAAAAGAATAGAGTGCTATAAGAACAAATACTTTACATGACCTGGCCAGTGGTCCAGGAGAAGTGACATTTAAACAGATCTAAAAAAGGTGAGTAGGAGCCAGCCACTGGAAGAGCAGGGGAGACAGATATATAGGAGATGCCCTTTAGCCCCTGGCCAGTTTGTAGTCATGACGAGGAGGAAGTCTGCATGCCTATTTATCTAGATTCTTGTAGGCTATTTATGGAAAAAAGAAGGGTCTACTGTTGATTCATAGTTAGTCTGTTCACCACTGCCCCCACCACACACCGTTCCTTACATATCCAGCTTTGTTTTCTAATGCCTTAGACCTAGTGTTATTGACTGGGAATCAAAGGCTCCAGTGTGTGCCTGGCCGTGAAGAACAATTATTTGTTTATGCGTCTGATTCCCCAGCCAGACTATGAGCTCCTTGAAGGCAGTGAACTCTGTCTTATCCTTAGGACACAGCACACTATCTGGCATACTCAATTTTGTTTAATGATTGAGTTAATAATAACAGTTAATACTTATTGAGTGCTTTATGTGTGCCAGGCAGTGTAGTGAGCAGTTTACATGTATTGTCTCATTTAATCCTCACCATAGCTCTGTAATGTGATAGTGTTATTATTCCCATTTTACAATGGGTAAAACTAAGGCTTATAAAGGCAAAGTAATGGACTTGGGATTTGAGCATTTTTAACTCCGGAACCCACACAGTTTTGCTGAAATAAAGTGCATTTTCTAGTTGCCTTCAGGGAGCTGAGATGGCTTGGAACTTTCAAGGGAAAGGAATTAATATGTTCCATACCTTATCTCATTAACAATTCTCACAACAACCTTTATTGATGGCAATTAGTTTACTCATTTATAGAGAGAAAATTGAGGCCCAAAGAGATTAAGTCACTTGGCCAAGACCATAAGAATGAATATGTAAGTGGTGGAGTTGTGTTCAAAGCTAGGCCATGTGGCTTTAGATCCTGTGCTCTGTCCCCCGTTCTGTGCTAACTCCAGTCCACTCAGTCACTAGGCAGGAATCTGCTCCACTGATTATGTTAAAGTCCTTTAAAAGCCGTCCAGGCCTGTTGGAGCCCCAGAGTCTATTCCTATAAGAGGAAACAGGCAGAGGAGAGTGGGAGAATAGAGACTTTATCTTTTTAAAATTCTTTAAAAAATTGAGATATAATTCGCATACAATAACATTTACCAAAAAGTATACACCGAAAGTGTACGGTTCTGTGGTTTCACAATATTCACAGGGTCGTTCAAGCATAACTACTGTCTAATTTCAGACCCTTTTCATCACTCCCAAAAAGAAACCCGTACCCATTTGCAGTCATTATCCATCTCCCCTCCTGTCAGCTCTTGGAAATCACTGATCTACTTTCTGTCTCTATGTGGATTTGCCAATTCTGACTATTTCATACAAATGGAATCATATAATATATGGTCTCTTGTGTCTGGCTTCTTTCACTTAGCATTATGTTTTCAAGGTTCATCCATCGAAGCACGTGTCAGTACTTCATTCCTGTTTATGGCAGAATAATATGCCGTTATGTGGCTATACCACGCTTGTTTGTTCACTTGTCGGTTGATGGACAGTTGAGTTGCTTTCACTTTGGGGTTATTATGAATGATGCTGCTGCGAACATTTGCATATGAGTTTTCATATGAACATATGTTTTCAATTCTTTTGGGTCATAAAATAACTACATTTGACTTGTTGAGGCCCTGCCAAATTGTTTTTTATAGTAGTTTATCTTTTCTTAATAAACTTTTAAAATTGAAATATAAGATGAATACAGAAAGTGCCCATATCATGAGCACACAGCTTGAAGAACTGTTACAAAATGAACATAGCTGTGTCATCGCACCCAAATTAAGAACTAGAACATTTCCAGTACTTAGCAGAGGGTGGCCACTCTCCTGACTTCCGATATGATAGATTAATTTTCCTGTTTTTGAACTTTATATAAATGGAATCATGTGGTGTACCCTCTTTTGCATCTGACTTTTCACTCAACAAATGTTTATGAGATTCATCCATGTTGTGTGTAGCAGTACTTTGTTAATTTTCATTTCTGTATAACGTTTCATTGTCAGACAGTACCATAATTTATTCACTTTTGTTGGATATATATATAAAAGTGAAATGGTTGTTTCATAGTTGTGCATTTGTTTAGATTTAGTAGATGCTGCCAGACGTTTTCCAAAGTGATTATATCAGTTTCTGCTCACACAGGCAGCATATGAGAGTTCCGGTTGTACCACATCCTTGTCAACACTCTTATGATCTGTCTTTCCTTTTCGCTATTATAGTAATACGTGGTGATGTCCTATTATGGTTTTGATTTCCCTTATGACTTACCGGTCATTTAGATATGACCAAGCCCTTTGCCATTTCTTTGTTGGGGTATTTGTCTTTTTCTTATTGATTTCTGAGAGTTCTTCATATATTCTGGAAATAAGTCCTATGTTGGTTATATGTATTGCAAATATTTTCTCCCACTCTATGGCTTGCTTATTTCCTCTTTTAATTGTGTCTTTTGAGGAACAGGGTTCCTAATTTTAATGTAGTCCAATTTATCAGTCTTTTCCTTTATGATCTTTATCTACTAAGGTCATGAAGATTGGTCCTTGATTGTGAGTGGTGGGGCCCGGGGGGGGGGCGTGTAGGGAGGGGAGAGAGATGTGGTTCATTATAAAGTAAGATTATGTAAGGTGGTGAGGACACTGTGTCACCCTACAGGGAGCAGGCAGGGTGGGGGCAGGGACCCCACGAGATCACAGCCACCATGGGCTGTGTTCCCAGCTGTCAAGCATGTAATTGGAGTGAAAGAGAATCCTTTTGGTGGTAGATGTCCTACAGAGAATACTACCAGGTCCTCTAAATCACCTCTGTGCCCTACAGACCCAGCTAGCTGACTGTCCTCCCTTCTCCACTAAAACGGGGGGAAAAATGAAATATGTAGTTACGCACAGTGCTCGTGGCTCAGGGCAGGGATCAGCACCCTCGGAGCCAGATGCCTGCCGTAGGTAGCGCTGTGATTTGCTTTTTTGTTACTAAACCTGATGCTTTTTTCTTTCTGATTTCTACCACATTGTTTCATTTCCATTTGGGGAAAGGATGGTAAGGTGGCAGAACTTGGAGAGAGGTCCTAAACTGTCATTCAGACTTGTCCACCTGGTAGGCTGGTCGGAGTCTGGTCCCCGAGCCAGAGCTGACAGAAACTGCCTGTTCTTGGAGGAGGAATGGGAGTAGAGAAAAGAGGGAATGAGGGTTGCTACTGCACTTTCTAAGGGCCTCTGAGGATTTGTACCACCCCCCAGCCCCCCAGGAAATGACTCTTGTCCCCACAGCCCCTTTGCCGCCCCTTAGTCTCTTTCCAGGCTAGAAAACCACGGTTTGTGCTGGGGCCGGGTGGGGCTTTGGGGTTTGTGCTTGAGCCGGGTGGGGCTTTGGGGACAGTTTAGGCTCCGGCCCTCCAAGGGGGAGGGGCTAGTTAAGAAGTGAGCAAAGGGTCACAGTTTAGGCTGTACCATTTGCTTGTCACCTTGAGAAGTTCCACCTTGTCTAGCAAAACCTCCTTTCAGAGGCAGCCACCACAAAGGGCTCTTATGAGAGCAGCGATCCCTGCCCCCGCCTTCACTTCCACTCCCTTTACCATTATTTTTCTTTTGGGGCAGAGCTGAGAGGCCTTCCTGCTATGACTTTGAGGGGCTGTACTAATTTCAAAAGGAGATTTAGAGCCTAGAGCCGCCCCATACCAGAGGTTCATTTTTCTGATTTTCTAGTACCATTGGAGGATACCAAGGGGTTAAGTCAGGCTTTCCTTCTCTGGAGGGCATTTTCTTTTCCCTCTATCAGCCTCTTGAGCTATTTGGAGATTTAAGAAAGAAGGTGAGAGCTAGCGAGCTAGCATCTAGTACAACTGGACCTCAGAATAGGGACCAGCCGCCTTCCGGCGGGCTGTAGGGGGCAGGGAGAAATGGACGTCTCATCGGGTGATTCCACGAGGCTTCATAGTGGAGCAGTTCAAGTGTACGCTCTAGAGTTCAGTTTCCTGGGTCTCCCACCTCTCCACTCTGCTACTTTTGGTTAAATTACTTAACCGCTTTGACCCTTTGTCTTCTCATATGCAAAATGAAAATGATTTCAGTGCCTAACTGATAGGGTTACTGTGGAGATTAATTGAGATAATGTTTTTACATGCTTAGCCTAATACCTAGTACTTTGAACGTATTCCAAAATGTTCATCTTACTAATATTATCCAAGCGTCCTGTTTAGACCTCTCTGTATATAGTCTTTCTTCCGTCTCCCTTCTCTTCTGACTGTGCAGTTCAGGGAGGTAAGTAGGCCTCAAGCAGAACCACACAAATCTGAATAATATAAGTAAGACTGGACTTTATCTCAAAACTGTTTTGAACTCCGCACCTGTCTTATCTCCAACGTTTTTCCAGCACCATGAGAAAGAGTGAGGCAGCAGAATTTCCCATTTTGAAGGATGGCTCCAAAAAAGTGAATTAAGGATTTGACTAGGTTGCATACACGCATGCTCGAGTGGCTGCAGGTATGCGTGCATCCATTCTCCCACCTCGTTTTAAGAAGGTGGAGGGGTGAGGTAGACTATTAATAATTTGCAAGATCCCGAATACAAGGTTAAGTTCAGGCCTCTCTGTGTTTGTTCCTTAGGAGCCCAGCACTGAGCGGGTGGGCGCTCAGGAGCCAGAGGCTGGTGGGAGGGCAGCAGCAGCGGGGCAGAGTGGCCAGGGCAGGCCTGGTGCCGCGCAGACCCAAACAAAGCTGAAGCAGACCAAACACCGGGGGGGTGTCCGCTGTCTCGTCAGCTTCACATACGGTCTTCAAGGGCAGTGTGCCTTGTGTATTGGGAGTACTGTGTTCTCTCCCCAGTCACCCACGTCTGTGATCAGTGGACTAAGAACACAGAGGGGTATTCTGTGAGGGATAAAACAGAGGTTGGATCTTGCCTGAAACTCAGAAACAGTGCATCCCGGTGAGATGCTGTGGAAAAATTTGAAGTGGAGAATTAGGGAGAGTGAGAGGGACATCAATCACCATCATCTCTCTCTTTATTGTCCTATTGACATTTCTTCTCTGACTCTGAAGACACTGTGAGATTAATCCCATTTAAAAAAAAAAAAAACCATTTGGCTGGTAACGATTTGGTTGACATATCTGCAAGTCATGTTTTTCTACTTTCAAATGGTTGTACTGAGTGTGTTACTTTAAGATGGAAATGCCATAGCACGAGCACATCAGGGAGCAGGAAGCGGTGGTGAGAAGGGGTTCCTGGCAGAAGCTTTGTTGGATGAGGTGAGCTGTGTAGAATGCTACTGCTCTGACTTTTTGAGGAACGAGCTGATTGTGCTTTGTGTGCTCCTGGAGGGAGTGTTTATTCTCCTCTGTTATACCCACCCCCCAAAAAGAGGGAGAATGAAAGGGAAACTTAGGCCTCTTGGGTAGCTCCTGAAAATGAGGAGACTAAAGGAGGTATTTGAGAAGCAACAAGAGCCGTGTGGGGGAAGTAAGGAGACATCATATTACTGAGCAGGCAACCTTTGCAAATGTTACCTCGAATAATCCTCTGTCAGTCTCGTACTAGTAGGTATTGGTCTCCTCATTTTTCTGGTGAGGTAACAGAGGCTAAAAGAGGTTAGCAATATAGCTGCTCACTGGCCAAGCCAGGATTTAAAATGAGGACCTTCTGATACAAAAGCCACGCGGCCTCGGTCTTTACCAGAGACTGAGGAGTGGGCTAGTGTGGCGGTGGTGGGCAATGAACCACCCACCGGTACTCCCTGCTCTGGGCTTTGCCTAGTCACTGAATTGTTAGGTCATATACTTTGGAATACAGTGGGGAAGGGTTAATAATTGTGTCAAACCCTGGCTTCTCTGTGCGCTATAGCATCAGGGCATTTCTTGAGCCTCCTTGGCACTGGACTGGGGCCAGGCAAGAAAGGTCTCAGTGTGCCTTGCAAAGGGAAGGGACACATTTCTTGAGTACTTACTCTACTCTCATTTAATCCTTTCACGAACTCTGTGGCGTAGATGTTGTTAGTCTCACCTCCATCATCTCTCTCCATCCCTCCACATCTAGGTGGTCAGTAAATAGTTGGTAAATGGATGGATTGGGGTGCGAGGGGAGCAGAGGTTCTGTTTTTTGACGAATCTTTCTCATTATAGTCCCCTCCCAAACCATTTTTCTTGTTTCTTTCTATTTACTTGGTAACCCTTTGGTAATTGGAGACCTTAAGAGGGTTTTCAGCGTGCTCTTACTCCTAAAGGGAGCTGATGATGATTTCCAAAACTGAGGCTTGGGCTCCCCGAGGAGGAAGTTAGTACCCATTGCAGCAGAGTTTACCAGATTGCAGGGGGTAGGAGAAGAGTTCTTACCTTTAGGAAGTCTTGTTTTGAGGGCCTTGCCCTGGTTGTGACATTGCGACAGTCCGTGTCAGGGACTTAGGGCTGTGCCAGCTTTGGGAACTGTCGTCAGAACCAAAGATCTACTCGAGGCTAATGCTGAGAAGCTCCGCTCTGTTCGTTTCCCCCTTCTGTGAAATCTGTATCCTCAGCCTGTGGGCCTATATTGAGTAGGGCGAGCAGTGTATTGGGGTCCAGCCTTTCCCTACCCAGGATCCTAAAGGTTTATTTTCTGAAAACAGCCCCAGAAGAAAGGAGGGATGAGATGGGGGTGGGGTAGGGTAGGATCAGACCTCTTATTTTTAGTTGAAAGTGGCAGTGGGATCTGTCCAACAGATCCATTGGGATCAGAGAGTAGGAAGGAGTCTTAGAATGTCTGGACCACTGGGAACGAATTTTAGACCTGATGAAGATGGGAGTTATTGCTAAGAAGGTAGTATGGCTCATAGGAACCAAGATGGACTGCAGTAGGGACAAGAAGGGAAATAAAATGCCCTTCAGGATTTCTGTAACTTTGGTTTTCCTAAAGCTTCTGATATGGCTACCTAGCAGAAGCCAAACTCTTAGTGGATTGGAGATGGGAGAGTAAAATAACTCTTGGAGACAGAAGAGTAACATAGCTCCTGTGGCTGTTGGCAGTACTAGGAGTAAGCAGTGAAGAAGTACTGAAAGAATTTGCATAAATGTAGCAGAAAACCTACAAAAGGGAAACCTAGAGGAAGCTTCCTGTTCCTCATTGTTGTATCAGTATTAGTTTGGAGCCAAGAAAGCCTTGGCAAACAGTAGTATAGTAGAGAAAGCCACTTTGTGGAACAAAAGGGCATTCCCATGGGCATATCCTTAATTCAGAAAATGAAGTCCTTTGCAAACTGTGGATATGAATTTAGCCTTCTGGTCTCATTTCCCATGAGATGTATCCACGTAGCCTATCTTTATGCTTCAGATACTTCCACCACCTCTGAAGCTTTTTGCTGGACTCTCAGTCAGAATTTGTCCCTTTCTTCTTCTCTGGGTTCCTTCCTATTACATTTTGTTTATAACTCTGTTATAGCATAATGCTTGAAAATATTATATTATATTATATTATATTATATTATATTTATATATAAAGTACACACACGTATGTACATACAAACTCTTTGAAGCACTGACTCTGACTTCCTTATCTCTGTACGAACTCAGTCCTGTTCTGAGGAGAGAAGGACTGGTACATCTCTGTCCCCTCCTCCAGTTCCATAGTGCCTGGAAAAGTTGAGTCGGTATCTCACTTTTTTTGCTCAGTAGAATTGATTCTGGGTTAATCAGTTCAACACATTATACAGCAGAACACATTATACAGTATTCTTTCCCTCCCCACTCTGGGCAGTGACCCGCTTTGTGACTGGTACACCTTGCTCCTGGCTCAGTTGTACTTAAAGCAGGAGGCACTGCTATTTGCTTTTCTTAGTCCTGACTTTAGCGTTCTCCCTTTGATCTCTGCCAGTAGCCTCAGCTCGCCCCCACCATTGTCCTGCACAGGGAGCTAAAGTTTCCTCTTTTCCACGCTCAGGCCTCTTCACCTCTCTACCCTAGTATATTCTGCAGACGATGCCCAAGGAATCAGGGACGACAGGGACCAGCTAGAATAGGATTAAGGGTGTAGCCTTTCAGCCCCTGAGGTATTCCAGGTAGGGCCAGCTCCTCTTTTTTTGTCTGTTCGGCTTTGTTCTTGTCACATGAGGAAGCTTGTTCCTGGGCTGGATGAGAATACAGGCAGATGATCTGCCATATAACAGATTGAGGGTAGTGATTCTGGTAAAGGCTATATTCCCCTTTTGACTAAAATCCTGATGTTCGGAGAAATAAATAGGGCACTTTTTATATCTGTGGGCCCTGAAGCCAGACTGTCTGGATTCCAGTCCTGCTCCACCACTTACTATCTGTGGCCTCCTCAGGAAAATGGGGTTGTACTATTGCCTACCATGTTCATTCATTCACAAATAGTTATTACACTCCTACTATGGGCCAGGTTATTCTAGGTGCCAGGGAAATAGCAAGCAAATAAGACAAAAATGGGTTAATACATTAAATACTTAGAACAATGTATTGCACGTAGTAAATACGCAGCAAATAAACCAGTATTCTTTTCCTAGTAGTTTTCTGAGACTGTTTACTCAAGTAGGATAACCTTTGGCAGCAACTGTAGGACCAAAGCTCTCTGAGAAGCAGGAGGACAGAGGGTGGGCTAATACATAGGCTCTAGATTTGGACTCTGGTCCAGGACAGCACCGGCTTTAGCAGCCTTTCATTTCTCGTACTTCATTTTGAGACTAAGTACCTGAGCTGGCTAAAAATCACCCTGGAAAATTTATGAGTCTGTTTAGTTCCAAAGAAGGGGCAGGAGGCAATGACCCTGGACTGCCTAATTCTGCCGAGCCCATTTATACAAACAGTACAGTGCCTACCAAGCTGTGTATGGATGACACTGAGAGAGGCCACATCTCTTGAGCAGCATGAAAGGAGATCCTGGAGACATGAGATATGAGGAAGAAGCTGTTGGCCTCTCCACTGTCAAGGCTCTCTGGCTGTGGAGCAGAGGACTTTCTGTGGGAGGAGGTCGCTTAGGAGAGCTGAACCTGGATGGAGAGTGAGGCGAGGTGGAGGTGTGTGGCCTGATAGTTTACCTTTCCTCAGGTAATGCTGCTGAAGAGTGCTGTTTTACTGCTCGTGTGCTTACTGGCTAGAAGTAAAGTTTGGACTCAGGGCTTCTGATTCATTGTCTGTGGTTTGCAGTGAAAGTCCAAGACTGGCATAACTTTTATGGGAGCTGAGTTGCAGTAAAAATGTGTATACTTCATTTCCTAAGGTTCAACAAGTTTTTCAGCTACCACCATGCTCAGAGAAAGATAACTGTATAATCTTGACTCTGGCTTAGCAACTACTTCACTGCTTCTCCTGCTTTCTCTCTTTTATAAATCTTCTCCCACAGTGGGTTTTCAGAAATGAATGCCCTAAAGCCCAGAGAAAGTGCCCTTGACAAGAGATGGGTCAATCCAAGATTCTTGGTTTAGTTCCCATATGAGCTGCTGGCACGTCTTTGTGGGAGACCTGCTAACTTGGCTGGGAAGTGTAACGATTAGCATGCACAGGGACAGATGAAGTAGTTCTGGGCCCTTTCCAGGATTCTGAAGTGCAGCCAGGTTTGGGACCACTGGATATCATACTCTTTCATCTCATTTTTCTTGCACTTCCTTCGGTCTTCAACGTTATTTCAACTCAGTTCAGCCAAAAATATGAAAGTCAAACTAGGCAAAGCATTTTGCTGTAAACATAAATAAATCTACACTTCATTCTGTATTGAAGGAAACGTAAATATAATGTGAAAAAAACAGTGTTTCTCAACCTTTTTTTCATTATCACCTCCCTAAAGAACCCTTAAGACATTTTTTCTTAATTAACCCCCTCAGGAAATTATAATATGAAAGACATACCAAAATTGTTTATATTTATGTATATCTGTACTTTATACTTTAAAAGAGTAAGATTTTTTTCACCTCCCCCCCAAGAACTAATTTTCATCCCCCTTAGGAGAAGTATCACCCCCATTGTGAGTTCATGGATTATAATAAGCACAGTAGGATTGCAACAGGGAATAGAAAATGTCAGGCAAGCCTCCGAAGCTTTGGAAACTTTATTTCTCTCACCTCCTCTGACTGAACATCACAACTTCATAATTTTTTCTTGCCCCTTAGTCTGTCATTCCCATATTTTTCTCTCTCTCCTACCCTGGATTTCATCATTGATCAGTTTCCTCTCTAGTATGGAAGTTTAGGAGCAAATTTCATTAAAATAGTAATCTGTACAGCTTAGGGACAATTTAAGGAAGGTGATTTCCTGAAACAGCCCTCTACGGGGTCGTGTCTGTGGAAGAAAGAGCCTAGAGACCTATGGGGTATTTATGAGAAAACATAATAGACTAAGTATTGGAAGAAATAAAGATACACTTTAGAGTTACCTTTTAGAGAAGAAGGTTTCCCAAGAGGTTTATATTTTGGTCCCAACAGGCTTGGATATGGGTGCCCATTTGAGATCTAACTTCTTTATATAAATTCTTTTGGGGGGTTGATGCCAATTCTGCCAGTGGAATATCAAGTCCCTTTTCTCTGGCAATACAGCGTAACAAATAACATCTCCCCTCCCCTATAGAAACTCCCAGAGGCATGCAGTGTTGGTGATGGAAGACCCTTTGTCACAAATCTACAGAATCTATATATGGCAGTTACCAGACAAGAGATCCAAGTGAGGCAGAAGCATCAAGGCCCTGGTGAGTAGCTCCAAGAGTACTTGGTCTGTTGGGGTTGGAGTTAAGATCTAGGTTTGTGGTAACTTAAGCCACTTGTGACTCTTTAAATTTACAATCATAAAAATTATATAAAATGAAAATTTTTATTTCCACATTTTCTCTAGCCACATTTCAAGAGCTCAACAGCCACCTGTCGCTAGGGGCTACCGAGCTGAGTAGTGCAGATTCAGAACATTGCCACCACCGCAGAAGGTTCTATTAAACTGGCCTAGGCACCCAGGAGGGTTAGCCAGGGAACCCAGAGAAAGAGGGCTGTCCCTGAGGCCTGTCAGGAAAAGTGCAGAGGACCAGCTGGCTATTTTGAGTCAAGGCAGCTCTTGTCTACCTGGTGAAAGTGGGCCTGGGGACTCTTCATAGTAGAAACAGGGCTTTTCAGAAATCAGCTGGAAGTTGGATTTATGGCTACTGCTGTTTATATATTAGTACCAACCCCTGGTCTTTATCTGAATACTTGGTAAACACTGATGTCTTCCTGATAAGAGGGCATTTATCACTGTCTTCACTTGATCTTTCTGATTTCAGATCCTCAGACCTCAAGTAGTACCTCCGCGAAAGGAACCAATGGTCAACTTCCGAACCAGCCAGAAGAGCCAGTTTCCTCAGCACCGCCCCTCCCGGTGCCTGAGCCCACAGTGAGTCCTGAGCAGCTTCCTGGAGGGCGTTCTGAGAGTTGGAGGCGTGAACTCCTGTTCCCCAAGCCAGCGGTCCCTGGAATCGCCACCTAGCTGATGCTGCCTTAACAATATTGTGGGATATTTGTTATCAGGCTTCCAAATTGTGGCTTTCTAGATGGAGAGCCATGGTTTGTTACATCTTCTCTTGCTATCTCCTCTCTGCAGTTCTTGTACCGAATGATGGACCTTGACTTTTTTCTACCTTATCCCACTTTCAGTGATGGCCTGTGAGGCTGTTCCTGGGAGAGAAGGGATGTATGTGTCTCTTGCATAGAGTCTCATATCACATTCACTGCCTGACGTAGACTTCAAAACACTGTGTCAGCCGCTTCAAGAAGGCCTCATTCTAACCAGGGTCATTGGAGGAAGCTCCTTTCCTAACCTAAGTGGAACTGTTCAAAACCCCTATTAATTCCAGGCTTCTTTTTTTTCCCAGGATACTTCAGGCTCTGTGCAGAGACCTCAGCTGTCAAAGGTCAAGAGGAAGAAACTAAGGGGACTCTTTGATTAACTTGTCACTGTCTCAACTGCTGAGGATGGACACGGAGAATAGTTTCCTAGTGCCACCTTGAAAGGCCCTCCAGTGACAGCACTATCTCTGACACAGTTATGCAATCAGAGGCAAGATCACTGAAGTTCACGTTGACAGGCCACTGGAATGGGTACTATTAACCGAGGGATCCTGGCCCCAGCCATCGGCCGTTGGCCTTTCCTATCCAAGTGGAAGCTAGTCTCTGGGAATCGCATACCCGCCTCCTTTTTAGTGGAGATTTTCTAGACCTAAGACACTACCGTAGACTTTAGGGGTATAGGGCAAGTCAGCAAAAGGGCACAACATGCTTAGGAAACCTTGTCTACCATTTTCAAGAGTCCTTACTAGTCCCAGGTGCTCCTCAGAGACCCACTTCTCTCTTTAGCATGGAATAAAAACCACTCATACTCCCCTGCTTTTGAGAGTACTTATTCTGGGAAATAGATAACCCGCTTCACTTTGCCGAGTTCCACCCCACTGTGGTCTCTGGACGAAGCCTAGGCCTTCAGGCCAATCCTTCGGGTTCTTCTTATGCTTCTCTGCTGTGGCCTGTGCTTAGCCTCCACGTGGGAACTTGGATCTGGAGACTTTCTCCCTGGTAGGCCTAAAGCAGAACAGATGGCTGCTGCTCTCCTTTGCCCAAATGATCTGGGGTCTTTTGTCTGTTTCCATGGCCTAGACAACAAGTTAAACTACAATATGGAATTGAAGTTACAAAGAGATCCAAGCACTAGGACCAAGGTAGTTTTTCACTGGAGTGGGAGAAAAAGGGATTTTACTTTCCTGTCCTTCACTGTACTTCAAATAACATAGTGACAAGAAGAACTAGGAAAGATAGGACAACAGAGAATAGGAAATGGCCATGGGAATTCTTAGGGACAACAGAATTGACCTGTAGAATCAATAATGCTTAATAAGAAAAAATGTAAAGGCTGTGTGAGATAGGCAGAATCTTAGACGTTTAGAAAGTTGACTTTTTGGACAAATCTGACAAGATTTAGCAGACAGAATGGGCAAAGCCCCTTGGCCTTCTTTGCTAGGTTTTCCTTCATAGGTAAGACCATCTGAAACGTCACTTTGCAGAGACAGGAAGGAAAGTAGAACTCAGATGTTAACGGGAAGCTGTTGTCCTATTGTTAGGTAGAGGAAGGAAGGGGTCAGGGGCAAAACCTACAGAGGCCTTTTCTGGTGTATTCGCATGTGATGGTCAAGGGCCTCCTCATCCTCATATCCTCTCCAGCTGGGACAAGTGTTTCTGTCCTGATGTTAAGTCACAGGAGGGTGGACAATCCAAGCAATAATAAATAATAACAATTATAAAAAGAGCAACAGGAACTTTTATTGAGCAGTTAATGCACCAGGTTAAGAAGCACCTGACATTGAATCCTCAGAGCATCATGCGAGGAAGATACTGTTAACCCACTAGGAAATGAAGTCTTGAAGAAATTAAGTGACTTATCAAATGTCACACTTAATAACAGCCAGAATTTGAACCCAGACATCTGAGTTCTTAACTGTATTATTCTGTATATTACTGAAGACATTTTCCAAGAAAGAAGTCAGGTCCTTCTTTAATAATTTCTACTGCAACATCCTTTTCTTATGACCTCCTTTTAATAGGATGTCTATTCCCCACTCACTCTTCACGGCAGGAGCGTTTGAGGAATCCAGGACTTACCCCATGCCTTTACCTGCTGGCAGAGTCCGAGAGCTCCACCGGGGCTCGTTCCTAGTGCCACTGATAACTTAATTTACCTCCAGACCACAGTGTCCCATGGTGCGTCCCATGGTCTTAACTGTCATTGAAATAAGTTGGGAACCAAGTAAAAACGATCTATAGATGGCTCGCTTTGTTCCTTAGTTTCTTTTTGGCAGAATTTAGATCACTAGATTTCAGGATCTACCAGACATGAGACCACGTGGAAAATGGAAAGATTTTCCAGCAATCTGGGAGAAAATATGGGTTATTCACCCTGGATAATCCCCATGTCCTAAGAGCACAGTCCAGAGCAGACATTGTTTAATCATAGGGGGATCAGGGGTTTGTGAATCCCCCAAAATTATAAGTAAAATCCCTGGAGCATAACTTTTTTCATGTTCTCAGAAGACTGTGTACTTTTTAAAAAGGTTAAATAAGAATATGCCTCGTGACCTCCCCGCCCACTGCCCACTCTGTCCCCAAAGGTTGCTGTCTCCATGGGGATATTGCCCAAACACATCCTTCGATAAACACTGCTTCCAGAGGCCCTTCCTCGGGCATTCTTGCCCTGAAGCTCTTATCCCCCAAAGCTAGGGGTGGTGGCTGAGAATCATCTGTCCCAGGGCAACTCCAGGGAAATCCCTGCCTTGACGAATTGGCCCGCCGGGCTGTATTCCAGCCCTGCCCCCTGGCTTGGGCCCCTCCCTAAGGCCCCCAGCCTGGCCCAACCCCCACTCCACATGCACATAAAAGGGTCGAATTCTCGTGGCTGCTCCATAAATTTTATTCCGTAAATATTAGTTTTCCCTGTGTTTAATAAAGCAGTGGCCCACCTCCCCGCCTACCCGCCCGCTCCCCGGGGCCGGGGCTGGGGCCAGGGCTGGCTGGTGGGAGAAGGGACTCTTTCAATTGCTTTGGAGTATTTTTAGAAAAAAAAATAATATAAGGTGGTTTACACGAGCAAGCCAGCAAACCAGGAGCAGGACTAGGGACCTCGAGGAAGTTCCTGCAGGAACTTCACCTAAAAAGTAGAGAAATAGCGCCACCTAGGCTGCAAGGCCTACTCGGCCTGGCCGGCGGGCTCACCCCTCCCCCACAGTCAGCCAGGACAGGCCAGCTCTTTGCTGGAAATCTTCATCCCTTAGCACTCCAGCTGGGCAGCACCTCCTTTCCTCAGGCCTCACGAAGGGCTTTCCCAGCAGCCCTTGAAGGCCGAGCCGGAGCTGGGTCCTGGAAAATCGCACTCGTGTCATTCTCTTCTCTCCTGTCACCAGTCAGCCAGCCTCCCACATCAAGAAGTGTTTCCAAAGGATAGTAAAGTTATTGAGAAGGGAGGGAGGAGCTTCTGTAGTCCCCGTCCTCGCACAGCATCCTGAGGCGCTCGCCCTGTAACTCCTAGGGTGTACTGTGACAGAGTGAAGGCTGTGCTCCTTTGCTCTGGACTGGGAAGACTCTATCCCTGTCAGATCAGGATCCTTCCTCGGGTGGATGAGGGTCCCTGACAGTGAGCACTTGAGGAAGGAGAGAGCTTTGTCTCCCGCATACTCAGCCCTCCTGCATCTTCATTTTACAGTGTGGTACATCTGAACTCTTGCCTTCCCAGTCATTCGAGCCTCCCATTTTCTGAAGCCCTTGCCTCCTCCTTCACCCTAGTCCACTGGGAGATAAAAGCAGGAGCCTCGCACGTGATCGTTTGCAAAGATGGCAGAAGGAACAGGAATGGAAAAGGCCATGACTCTTCTAGTCTTGATTTAGTCTGGATCTTGACTTTGTCACCAGGGCAGTTTCTTCTCTCCAATTATTTTGTCCCTCATTTTCTTTATTCACAAAACAGGAAGATTTGCTCCAAGAGTATAAAGGGGAAACCTAAAATCCTCTTAATAATCCTTTCTCACGATATGAGATGCTCCCTTTATCTGTTCTGCTTACCCCGTCACTAGCTGTGCTATTAATGTAATCTGTGTTTATATACACATTTCCCATGTGCTTTTTGTTTTCATCCTTACATTAGGTTATACTCCTTGAGAACATGGTCAATTTTAATCCTAACTCAGAAAATATCACTGTCGTGGCATTTACTACTAACAGATGCAACTATATCTTAACTGGGTTTTGACACAATCAAGACATGCTTTTCTAAGCTCTGCCCTGATGTTTTTCTGTCTAACTTTCCTGAAGAAGAAACGATTCAAAAGGAGTTAAGTGACATATTGCAAGGAAGACACCAAACTCAAAGATCAAGGCCCTCGGTTTCCAGTTCCCATTACTGACATCAGTAGAAATACATGGGCTCGCAAAATTGTAATAGAGTATGACAGGCACTTAGAGGCAGAGAGAAATGCCAGAGGAGAAGGGAGCCCATGCTTTTGAGGGAGGGTTTTGTCTAGCTGCTATCACCTCCTGGAAGCTGCTACTGGTTATTCTTGTCGAAGGTTCCTTATTGCTTATTTTTCTTCTATGTTTTCACAGAGAGGGGCTCAGAAGATCCCATCCTGAGAGGTTGGGTATGAGGTGCCTGTCTGTGTGTGAAGGAGAGGGAACCCAAGGGAATTCCTCTTTACTTGAGCTACAAGCCCATCTGACCTCCATCTTTCATCCCAGATCCTTCGAGGAATACTTTCTCATTTCCTGAGACTTTGCTTTACGGTGGCCCTTTATGCTTCCCCTCTATTCTGGGGTCTCACGTCTCTACCATGACACCTGGAAAGTCATTAGGTAACACCAAAGCATTCTAGCAAAGTCTGAATCGCTCTTCCAAGCTAAGTCCTACCTGCACTCACATTCTCTATCCTAGAGCCCAGGAGGTTTGGACCCTTCGAATGAGTGCTAGCGTCTCAGCACCTAAGTCTCATCGGTGCCTGAGGCTCTGGGCCAGCATAGGGGAACCCGGAAGAGGCACTGGAAGAACTTCAGGGTGTGGGGAGCACACAGCCATTGACTCACCTGGGAAGATTGTGCCCAGAATACTTGTTCCTGCTGGGCCAAAGCGCCAGGAGTTAAAGGAGCATGCAGTGCCACACTCTTCCTCTCTCTTCTCACTTTGAAGCCAAAAACTGTACATGGTTAGAACCGGGGAGTAGGGCTTGGGGGCTGCTGGGAGTCCTTCTGAAATCTGGCTGTTGTATTTACTTTTTCATATTGGCAGCTGGAAGGGGAAGCCCATCCCAGCTCGGCATTGTTGTCTAACATGGTTAATCAGATCCTATAATCCTGCTGTGGAAATATTGGGCCTCACTCAAAACAATAGAGACCAAGAATATTGTGGTTAAATTTCAACTAACTGCCTCCCTGGCCTGTTTGCCTAACCCCTACCCCCCCTTTCCCGGGCCAGAGTCCTCCTTGCTTTATGGACCCCTGATAGGATCGACAGCAGTCAGAAATCGGTGACAGGGGAAGAGAGAACAGAGTAGGGGAAGGGTAATCCTCTTGACTGACACTCTATCCTGCCTTTCTCCTCCCACCCCAGGCCTTGAGCAAGGGGTGGTGAAAGGAGTTGGAGCTGATGGGAAGCCCCTCAGGATCTGGGTCTGGGTTCAGGGGTCAAGAGCAGTTCTGCTGGGAATCCTGGTGGTACAGAGAGTCCTTATTTAAGACAGAAAAAGACTGTTGCCCGATGAGAAGGCAAGACTGCCAGTTTCATTAATTATGGCTGCCTGACGCTTTCAGGACACAAAGCAATACTAGTTGGTCCTATGTCACATGTGGGAGGAACAGGACAACACTGGTTGAGGGGAGGGGAGTTAGCAATAAGGATTTCTGCTTCAGTAGTAACCTGATAAAATAGCAACATAAACAATACTATTCTGATGATGATGTATGAAGGTAATACCGATACCCCCACTTGAGTGGTTTCTTGGTAATGATAATGTCCATTATGTTGCTCTCTTTAGCGAGTATGAATTAAATGTGGCAGGATAATTTACGCATAGAATAGCGGTACAGAGAGGATAGATAAGTCGTACAATGGTATCGTCAATCAAAAAAAGAGATGTAGTGTCCGGATTGTGCAAAAGGGAAAAATTAACCCGGTGATATGTTCACCAAAAGGAAGAGGACATGATTCTTGCAGACACTAGGGCACCCGGCTGGTGGTGTGGCCCACCTGAGTTTGTAATGGGCGGCCCTGCACCCAGCATGCGCTGGGCACAAGTTGCAGCCCACGTGTTTGGGAGGTGTCACCAGCCCACAGTGAAGCCCCGGCACCAGCACCACAGACTACTGCGTGGTCAAAGTCTATGTGCATTTTTAGGATTTGAAGACTGAAATCGCTGAACCGTGCCAAACAAAACTATATTTACTTAATCTGTTCCTATAGGGTAGGAATGGAGGAACAACAAAGAGCACTTGATGTTTCTCACCTTAAGTGCTATGTGATAATTCAGGGACTGGCACTGTTCCTGTGGGTCATTCATCGAAGCCATTTTAAAGCAGGGAGTGCTTGGTGGGAGCTGAGCTCTCCATCAGAAAGACATCTGGAAAATGGTTCCTGGGAGTGAGACTCTAAGACGTAAGTATGTTTCTGGATAGGAATCTTTAACTTAATAGGAGTCTTCAGGTAGAACTGAGGCAGGTATGCAACTGATTAGCAAAAGATGGAAAGATCTGAAGATGGAAAACATTTCGACAGTTAAGCAACTTGGATAATGAGTGGGAAGAATTCAATGGGAAGAAAGATCCCCGACCAAAGCTCCAGAGAACAAGCCATATTCCTGACCAAGGGGGGATGTAAAAAGCCAAATTGGTTAAACCTTATTCTGTACATAGACTTGCACTGCAGATGAGAAAGTCTAACAGGAAAGCCCCAGGTCACTGTGAAGGAATGCAAAAGAATGGCATGGTTTTGTAGGAAGTATGTTGGGAATGAGACAAAATCCCATATTCGACAAGAAACAGGAATAATTAAACACGCATTTACTCAAGTCCTATACATATATATTAAATGCTAACTCACTAGCATCCCTACCAATGGGCATTATGTTACGTACATTAAATAAACATGCATAGATTATATATGGTCACAAAGACATAGCTCCTGCTTTCAAGAAACCTACAATCTGATACTAAATTTTTCAAGTGTATAAAGTAGAAAGGGGGAGTTGTGACTATATCTCTTTTTTTAAATTTAAAAGTCATATGTATAAATACTATTTTGTTACCTACTTCTGCTTTTGCTTAACTATGTTGTGTCCATATTACATGTCAATACATAAATCTCTTTAAGGAGTAAATTATCTTCATTCTGAGCTTTATAAAAAGTATGAAAACACCCTCAAAATCAAGAAGTAGAAAGCCAAGCTTACTCCATTTTCTCCCCTAGCTTCATCTTAGCTCACACTAGTCTCTTTGCGATTTCTCTAATACGCAAGCATGGTAGGGCCTTTGCTCTATGCATTTCTCTCTGCCTAGAATGCTCTTCCGCTCGATAACGACTTAGTTGAAGCCCTCACCTCTTTCAGGTCTTTGCTTAAGTCACACCTTCTCAAGGAGGCTTTCATGGACCACCCCACTTAGCAGAACACTCTGCCCCTGACTTGACACCCCTCCCACAGGCCAGCTGCACTGTTTTTACCCTGTTTTATTTTTTTGCTCTCATAGTCCTTCCTTATTCCCTTCTAACACATTATGTATTTTTTTTTATTTTTAATCGTATCCCCAATGCCTCCCCACCAGAAAAAAAGCTCCATAAGGGCAAGAATCTTTGGATTTTATTATTGTTGTTCTCTCACATCCCAATCACCTCAAACTGGCACTTAGTAGGTGCTCAAAAATAGTTGTTGATTGAATAAATGAAGAAAGATGATCTCTCTCACGCAAACTTGTACGTATACACACGTCTGTTCACTAGGTGTATCTTGAAGTGGTTTTAGAAATTTGTGAATATAAATGAATGTAATCTTTTGTTTGCAGCAACTAGTTGTAAGATGAGAATGAGGGTTGGATACCATTTTGTTAGCTATGTCTATAATGAAATGAATTTGTCACTTTGCAGAAACTAAGAATGTGTTATTAAAAAGCAAGTGACCGTATGCCTTCTTTCTTTGGCTACAGGTCCCCAGCATCCTTAAGGTGCTGTTTCTACCAGGAGAGACTGGTGAGAGAGCGCGGGTAGCCTAGGACACACTCAGTTACAAAACACTGACATGTGACATCAGGAGCATCCCTTGAGTTATTAAAAGAATAGTACTCCACTGCCTTGATCGAACATTTCACTGGACTGATATTTTTCAACATTCTCTTTAAGCGACTAAGTTCTTCCCTAATAGAGACACTGGGGTGGAAGTAAAGAGCCATTAGTTTAGTAAACATGTTATTATCCATATACAGAAATATATTTATATGTATGTCTTCCTGTCTATAAGACTTTCCCACAATCTTTAGTCTCTGACTTGAGAGGAAAGCACACTCTGTAACTAATTCTGTTGCCTTTTCTTACCTTTTCAAAGTCATCAAAGCAAGGTCTTTAATGCTTGAATCTCTCTGAAGTGCCTTGTAATGAGCTTATTGTTTGGGCAAAGGTAATAGTCCCATTTCTAATCAATAGCTAACTTTCAAAGCATTCTTAGTTTTGAGTGGCTCTAATTGGATCTCCAAATGCAACCTGGGCTGATCTGAAGCTTGAAAGACAGTCATGCTTCCATTTCTGTATATGGACTAAATTAGTGGGATTGCTGACGTCTTCAAAAAATCCACAGTAAAAGTCAGAGTGATCCCAACCAGTTGGGGACGTGATCAGTCAAATAGACTGTGAGATCTTAAAAGCCCAAGATGAAGATAACAAAAGAGTCTCTAAGATACAGAGAGAAAACGAGTGACTTGAACAAGGGTCAACAACCCAGCATGCTTGGAATCACTCACCAAGAAAAAGGATTATTATTGAGTCAAACAGCCTGACTTCAACTCACAATTTCTGAACCTCAGTTCCTCATTCATAAATGAAGATAAAGGTGTCAACTTCATAAGGTTTTTGTGAAGATTACATCAGATAATATTAGGGTTTCTCCCCTTTACAAGATCATCCAACTTGGCTCTCATTATTACGAGTGCCATTATCTTTGCTTGGACCAATGTCTTCTCCTGAGGATTCTCTTCATTCTTTTCAGTTATTCATTTCCCTCCTTCAAAACTGATTTCACCTAAGAAGTCTAACCTGGCTCATTGTTTTTTATATCCATAGTCTTCTAGACCAAGTTTATCTTATATATTAACCTATCTAGTTTAAAATGCATTATTCTGTACCCATTGATGAGTGGCATCCATGGCTTGGTAACTGCCTTTTTCCCCCCATGATTTATCTTTAAGGTTAAATAGTAAATTCCTGGAGGACAAACACTGTGTCTTCTACTTTTCTGTTTGCATTCTCTATCCTTACGTGCCTATGATACTAATGTGCACGAGGTCGATACTCCCTCACAGAAAGTCGTGCCCCTGAATCCCCATTACTGTCTTGGGGCACACATACATGAGCATCGTGATAAACCCCCTGGATGGGTAACAGGAATGAGAACTGTAACTACCACTAATGAATCAGAGAATAAAAGTGAATTAAACATAAGATTTATACTTTACAGCTTATATTTTAACCCTCTCAACAACCCTATGAGGTAGGTGATATTAATTTTTACTTTACAAATGAGAAAACTAAAATTGAGAGAAGTCAAGTAACTTGCTCAAGGCCACACAGGTGGAAGGTATCGCAGACAGTGTTGAGGTACAGATCTGCCAACTCCAGGCCCAGTGTCTTGTTGCTGACCCAGAGCTGCTGTGCACTGAGTCACTGGAAGATATTTGACTAACTGATTTCCTGAAACTTGGTTGGCTGTGGCTCAGCACCCATGGATTTAGAGCAGGATGGATTTGGTCAAGTGGCAGGATTCAGAGAAAAAAAGACTATTGATTATAAAGTATAGACCTACACAATATGTGTGTACATGTGAATATATATTCACACATACATATACACACAAATATATGAATACATCACTATAAGTATGCTATATTTGTATTATGATGTTAAATTCAAGATTGAAGGTACTAACATGTTAGTTTGTTAAAGAGATGTTTAAATGATCAGGTCCTCTCTCCCTTTCCTTCCAACCAGTTTTTCCAACTTTCATTCTTATAAACAAAATAATCATATCCAAAGAAATAAACTTTACTTTGTTTTCTTCAAAACATAGATGATTGAGGGGGCACAAGAGCTCTAAAAATGAGAAAAGAAAAGTGGTTTTACTAATTGGCTCAGGACTCAGATGTAAAGTGCTCTGATCAGGTTCCGTCGCTGCTGCTCAGACCCCAGGCCTTTGGTGCCTCCAGAGTGCCACGCCTCAGTTCTCCCGTTTTCCTGCTGGCAAGAGCCTGGCAATGACCAGAAAAAGAGCCAGATTTTGTCTGATAGGTCTAATGGATTAGCCCAATTCAAAAGCTACCCGACATCTACTAAACAACTAAGAACATAGGCAGCCAAGAAGTGACCAGGGTTCTTAGGCCCCAGCCTGGATAAAAAGTGCTCCAGGGCCGCTGCTGTAGAAATTAGGATGCTTCTAATCTCTGCCCTCCTCACCCCTTCCCCCAATGAAGGAGATTGGACTGATGCTAATCTAAATTTGAGCTTCCCATCTCGAACCACCCTTGTGTCCTAAGAAAAGACTATAGCTGTGAAGTAAAAAACCTCTGGGTTCAAATCTCAACTGTGGGACCACAGGCAAGTTACTTTACTTCTAGAGTTCGAGAGTTGTAGATTTGTAAAATGAAAATAATAACTGCCGTGCACAGAGAGTTACTGTGACTGTTGACTAAGTGCTTAACGCACCTGTCATAGAGAAAAGACTTGATCAATGTTAGCCCCCACCTGATTCTCCCAGTACACACCCTAATCACTGCTCCTAAGTCAGCCAGGGTCTAGATTTAGTGGAGCACAATCTAAACCAAGGAGGTTGTGCTGCTGTAGAAGCACCCTCACCTCATACCAAGCTGCATCGGCAAGTACTGCATAAGGAATTCTTTGTCGCTGATCAGATCTTTACCAGAGACTGTATTCAAGAAGCTCCCAGACTAAGAGGACAAATAAGAGGGAGAATTGCAAAGTTAATAAACGGTTATAAATTAGAATCTCTGAGAGAATCTTAAAGAAATTGTCTTACACTTGGTGAAAAGAACATTGAAAGTGAATCTAGCAACTCTTGAAGGCCATGCATACAGATACTGAGTAGGATAGCGGCCCTAGCCACTAAGACCAGGAAAAGGGGAAAGAAGTTGAATTTGCATTAGAGAGGGAGGAGGAAAGATGAACTTAAGGCAAAACTTGTCTAGAAAATGGCTATAAAAGACTGGGATGGGTGACTGCAGAAGCCTACAGGATTTTCTCTTTTGGAATTCCATAAAAACAGGGAGACCCTGTCTGTCTGGGTTGGGGGAAGTACTGACCTGGTTGCATGGTCAGCTCAGAAGTCTGAGCAGGAGAGGGAAGAAGAGGTGGGCAATATTGCAAGGCTTGTTCTTGAATCCTGGAAAACACAAGTTAAAGCTCTTAGAAAACTCAAGGAAAGGAAGTAACAGAGTGATCTGTGACTCGGAGACCTAGAAACCAAATGCTAACTTAAGAAAGAATGGGGCATGAGGAGGAAGTATGGGCAAAGCGGAGGAAAGAAACAATCCATTTTGTTTCCAAGTGACAGAGGCCACACCACTCCTGGTGGAGCCATCCTAAACCTTCTGCTGTGGGCCTCAGTTTGCTTTTCTGTGATATGAAGTGCTTGGGTTAAGCACTCTCTTTATTCCCTTCCAATGAGGAATTTATAGTCACAAAATTGATCCGGATGAAACGTGAGCATAACTGTGAAAAGCTACCTCAACCCCAAACTCAGGCAGTACTGGATGAGTGGTGCTGCACTGAGGGCCAATGCATCTGCACTGGGGCCAGACCTCAGGGTTTAGGGGTTGAATCCTTCCCTGATCCTCAGCCAGGAGCAGGTTGCTTATCTTCGCTGAACTTCAAAATCTTCATTTGTAACATGGGGATAATAATAGCGCATTTGGGGTTGTGAGTTTAAATTAAACTCACAGAATACTTGGTATAATAATATCTATAGTTTTCATGTATCAGGCAGAAAAGTGTCAATCAAACTGTACCTGTTGTATTCATATTCTTGGAATGAGAATTTTTTAATTTTTTAAAATTAGGTTTATTGAGGTAACATTGGTTAATACAATTATATAATTTTCAGGTGTACGTCATCATTTGACATCTGTATATTCTATTGTGTTTACCACCCAAAGTCCAGTTTCCTTCAGCTATCATATATTTGATCACCTTTACCCTGTATCTGACCCCCTTTACTCCATCTACCTGCCCCTCTTCCCCCACCCCACTAGTAACCACTAGTCTATTGTCCTCTGGTAACCACTACCCTATAGTCCTTGTCCATGAGTCTCTGTTTGTCCTGCTCATTTGTTGCTTTTAGGTTTGTATCCCACATATAAGTGATATCATGTGATTTTCAACTTTTCCTGTCTGGCTTATTTCACTTAGCATGATTATTTTGAGGTCTATCCATGTTGTCACAAATGGCAGTATTTCATCTCTTCTTATGGCTGAGTAATGCATTGAGGATTTTTAAACCTTTTAATTTCTCACCCTTTTATTCCTATCCCTTTTGGCTTTGTAGAATATATTACAACCAAATCATATACGTAATTTACTGTGATGTTAGTGGTAGTGTTGTTTTTTTTTTAAAAAAAAAAAGTGCGTGCGTTTTCTTGTTTTAGCAGAATGAAAACTAATTCATTCAGCTTTCCTGAATGGCATATTAAAATACACAACCCATGTTTACTCCTATGTAGCTGCCTCTGCATATTCTCTGTCCTTGTTCATTTGTGAAGTAGAGCTAAGAGAGTAATCACTTAGCAGCTCTCGTATGCCAGAGGCGCTGAATCGTCCTTGCGTTGTTAGCAAGTCCCTGTCACTGAGATCCGTGCTGCCCTTCTAACGTGACCAGTATCTGTTGATGTCACCATTTTGGCTGCTCTTCTCTACACCTTGGCCTGTCCCTTTGCAATTTCCTCTTGCTCCTTTTAACAGTGTTTCCAACTCAAAAACCCCCTACTGAATCTTATAAGGACGGACTCCCCACTCTCAGCTTCACACCGGCGGCTCTGGGATGTGCACCGGATTGATAGAGAATTCAGCTCCACCAAGCCGAGAGGGCGCTGCGTTCTTCCGAGCCAGGGTGGGGCACCAGGTTACTAGCGGCCTCCAGCCTTTTGGGTTTACTTCCCCGCAGGGCACACCGTAGGCGGCTGTGCGGTCCGGCCACTGCCCCCCGCCCCTCGCGTCCGGCCGCGCCGTGGGTTGCGGTCGCTGTGGGGGTGGCAGCTCCTGTCCGGGAGGTTTGCGCCTGGCGGGGCACCCCGGAGCCGCGGGGAGCCCAGAGGCGAGGCCAAGGTGGGGTGGGGGCGCGTCCGGGCGGGGAGGGCAAACTCTGGCGGAGCAGGGGCCGCCGAGGGCAGCGGGCGGGCGGACGCGCGGCGGAGGAGCGAGCCGGACAAGGGCTGGCTAGTGCCGGGGCCGCCCGCCCGAGGGGGAGGAGGCTGTGCTGCCCTTGCTGCAGGTTCGCTGTCGAGCGTACAGGAGGCAGGGACATGGGTAGGGTGCGGTCTGCGCGGGGCCCGAGCCCGGATCTCTTCCATTTCCCCTCTCACTCGGCCCCGGGCTGCGCCGCAGACGGCAGCAGCTCCCGCTCCGCCCGAGCCGCCTGACCGCCGGGCCGGGGTGCTAACCGCGGGGCCCGCCAGCCCGCCGGCCCGGCCAGCCCAGCCCAGCCCGGCGGCCCGCAGCCCCGCCGCCCGCCGCCCCCCGCCGCCGCCGCGTTGCCAAAACAAACGGGCCGGCCTATTTATTGGCGGCCGGCGAGCCGGGCAGCTCAGAGTCGAGGCGCCGAGGGGGACAGCGCGCCGCCACCAGCCAGGGCCCCGGGCCCCCGCCCCGCACCTGAGTCCCACCGGCCCTGCGCTGCGCCGCGCAGCCCATGGCGCCCCCACCTGGAGCCCCCTGGAGCCACCCGGACGCCTGAGCCCCCGCAGCGCCCGGGTCGACTTGCCCACCCATCAGCCCACCAGGCGCCCTCGCCCGCCGCTCTCCCGGGCTCCCCGGCCATGTCTCCCGCCCGGCTCCGGCCTCGACTGCGGTTCTGCCTGCTCTTGCTGCTGCTGCTGCTGGTGCCGGCGGCGCGGGGCTGCGGGCCGGGCCGGGTGGTGGGCAGCCGCCGGCGCCCGCCGCGCAAGCTCGTGCCGCTCGCCTATAAGCAGTTCAGTCCCAACGTGCCGGAGAAGACCCTGGGCGCCAGCGGGCGCTATGAAGGCAAGATCGCGCGCAGTTCGGAGCGCTTCAAGGAGCTCACTCCCAACTACAACCCCGACATCATCTTCAAGGACGAGGAGAACACGGGCGCCGACCGTCTCATGACCCAGGTGAGCGCGACCCGCCCTCGCAGGGCGCCGCCGCCGAAGCACTGCCACCTGCCCGGCCCTACCCGCCCCCCTGGCACCTTTTCTCGACTGGCTGGCAACGCCCCCTGGCACCTGCCCCTCTCTCCAAGCCCAGCTGCCTCCTGCCCAAGATGGGCCGGCCAGGGGTCCCGACGCGAGCGTCTGCATCCCGGATCCCGCCGGGGCTGTGAGAGAAGAGTTCCTCACTGCCGAGCGCCACAGCCCAGCCGGCTGGCGGCGGCCCCCAGAGCGCTGGCAGCTCGGGTCAGGACGCGGCGCCGGAGGCACCTCGACCCGGCTGCCTCCTGCTCTTTCGGTACCCACACATCGGGTCCCTCCAGGCCTAACCAGGCGCACAGCTGCGCCCCTTTCATTTCGAAGCCATTCGGCACCGCGAGACGAAGAAGCTCCGGGCGCGGAGGGCCCCATGGCCTTTCCTCCACGCTCGCTCTTGGTGCGCCGCTCTGCCCTCTCCTGAAGCAGCGTCTCCGCGGGGTGTGGGGTTAAGGAGCAGCGAGGAAGGCGGAGGTGGGAAAGGGAACTCGCCGGGTGAGCCCACGTGTCTGTCCAGAGAACTGAGCGGCGCAGCTGCGGTTGAAGGGTGGGGAGCTGGAGCCTTCTGGCTCTGGGACCGAATTTGGGGGATCCCTGGGCTTGGTGACGGAATGGAGAGGCTTGGAAGAGAGGGGCTTGGGATGCCGAGGACGCAGGGAGCAGAGCTAAAGTTAGTCTCTTGCGTGCTCGGAACAGGACCTGCGCTCAGCCCAACTTCTGCGAGGGTGAGGGGTGGTCGTGGCCCCGGGGGGAAACTTTCTTCTCTGCAACTGGGTCCGCAAGGGAAGAGACCCAGGCTATGTCCCCTTTCTCAGCAGTCTCCCGGGGCTTCCCTCGCAGGCAGGAAGCCCGCGTTCTAGGTGCTTTAGGAAAAGCAGCTAGACCACGGCCCTCAGCATGCGCCCTGGCGCCGAGGCTGGCCAGTGTCGGGGCGAAGGTTGGCTGGTGGCCGGGCCGGGCCGGGCGCCGATGAATGCAGATAAGGATCCGGGCCACGGGCTGGGCAATCATTGACAGCGCGCGCCCAAGCTCTGGACCCGAGGAGGAGGGGTAGGGGGAGAGAGGGGCGGGGAGCAGGGGCTCATGGGCGGACATAGGTGGGGGGCTAGAAGCGTAGAGCTCCTGGCCGCAAGATACGTGGAGCTCCCTCCCGGGGCAGTGAGCGCCCCAGCTAGGCTGCTCGCCCGGGAAGACAGCCGGGCCTTGGGTTGTAGACGCTGTTGGCTCCTGGGAGACCGAGTCCAAGGGTCTGTGGGGCCGGGCTCTGCGGGCTGAGACATGGGCCGCGCACACCTGGCAGCACCTCGCACTTAAGAGTCAAGAACTGTGGACGGGCCCCTTCTCCCACCGGCCCCTCCCCTCAGTTAACTGCAGGGTCCCTTGGGCTGCCGGCACGCGGGGAGTCAGCATAGACAGGTGATCTCTCCCTTCTTCCCCTGGGACGTGTCTCTATTCCCACCCCATGTGAGGCGGAGCGCGGAGCCAGCTCCCTAAGATCAGAGGCTCGGTATCTCGTATCCCTTCTCAGGGGTGGCGCAGAGGTACGAAGGGCTCTGGACTAAGGGAGAATGCTGCCTGGGATTATCAACCCAACCGCGACCCTTGTCGTGGAAGGCGCTCCGCGTCGCCCTCCTTCGAGCCAGGCCTGGCGCTAGCCTTTCCACCGACTTCTGGTTCCAGGGCTGCCGAATCCCAGGAAGGGCTGCGGGCGGGTTTTGGATCGTAAGGGAGTCCCAGCAGGAATGCTTTGGGGCTCCCGAGGAATCCGGGCAGGCCAGTGATTCCCTTCCAACACCCCCCCCCCCACCCCAAGCTGTGAGGACTCCGCACCTGCTGTGCCTCCAGGGCCGGGGTTCCCGGGCCTCAGCCCTGAGGCTACGGTGACACCTACTGGGCACCGTCGGCCTTGCATGCCTAGCAGGCCAGCCGCAGGCAGTCGGCTCGTTACCACCCCCACCCTCCAGGTAGCGGGCAGTCAGTTCCTGGTCTCCGATGCCTCGGTGAGCCTAGGGACTGGGCACTGGAAGGGTGAAGCCTGATCTGTGGAATAATCAGTACCCTGAGCAGGGAAGAGCGAGCACGGGAGAAGGGGCCACTTATCAGAAAAGGGAGGCCCAAGGGTACGCGATTTGCCACACCCTCCAGATTTGTGGCGCCACTGTGCGGTTCCGGTCCCTGGGGCTGCCGGATGCTTGGGTGGAAGGAAGCGCGTTTGGGCTCTCTGTTCCCGAGAGAGGGACAGAGGACCCTCCCCAGTTTCCCAGCTCCAGTGGGTGCGGTGAGAGAGCCCAGGGCGAGGCTGCGGCTCCACCTGCGTGTGCGACGGTTCTTCTCCCTAACGCTGCGCTTTCCTCTCGCAGCGCTGCAAGGACCGCCTGAACTCCCTGGCCATCTCGGTGATGAACCAATGGCCCGGCGTGAAGCTGCGGGTGACCGAGGGCTGGGACGAAGACGGTCACCACTCGGAGGAGTCGCTGCACTATGAGGGCCGCGCAGTGGACATCACCACGTCGGACCGCGACCGCAATAAGTATGGACTGCTGGCGCGTCTGGCAGTGGAGGCCGGCTTCGACTGGGTGTATTACGAGTCCAAGGCCCACGTGCACTGCTCCGTCAAGTCCGGTGAGCCGCTGCCGGGGGACTGGGCCCGGGCCGGGGCCGCAGGGCGTGGGCAGGAGGCGCAGGGCCCGCTGGGGCCAAGAAGGTGAAGAGACCCGCCCGGGGTTGGAGGCGGGAGCCCCGGGAAAGAGGACGTCGGCGGCGCTCCCCACTTCTGCTTGTGACAGCCTGCTCCTCCCGTGCCTGGTAGTGTCAATAGCGGGAGCCTTAGGGAGATAGGGCCCTGTCCCAGCGCTGCTGGGTGCCAACCTTGAGATCCACAGTCCAGAGCCTGCTGCAGGAGGTGCCAGACAGAGCAAGCTGGACAGATGTGGAAGCCAGGCTGTGACAGAGACAGCCTCCCCACCCAGAGTGGTGCAAAACAGAGGCGGGTGGTGGGGCCAGGATGTGCCCAGACATCAGCATGCCTGACCAGGAGCCAAGAGCCCAGAGGTTCAGAACCCAACATTGGCTGCAGGTCAGGCCCTTTAGGGCACGGTGTATGCCCCTCCTAGGGGGCGCAGGCGTCCCTAGCCTCTCCCTCAGGGTCCTGATGTTGGACATTTTGGGGCAAAGCAAGCCATGAGGGCCAGAATAAACAGAGTGGACTCAATAAAGTGGATTTTCCCAGATTTGCCGCCTTGTTGATCCGAAGTGGCAGGCATTGAGGCCTCACCCCTCCCTCAAATCTTGTCAGTGTCCCTCCCACCCACACTGAACCCAGTCATGGATGCCTCAAATGGTTCCTGCCAAGCCTGACTCCACGGGGTTGCCGGCTCAGCCCTCCATGCTGGCACCATGCAGAAGTTACACCTGTAGACCTGGAACATTGAGACCAGGCCCACTTTTTACTATTCCTGATACCACCCCCGTTCCACGCTCCCCCCCCCCGCGCCTACAGTGGTGACCCTACTCCCCCTACTCTCCCCCTCAGCACTTTTTGCCAAAGGTATCTATTCCAAGTCACACTCACCCTTCACCTGCAAACACTGGCCCAGAGCCAGCTCCCAGAGTGGCAATTCCATTCGTTATTCCTGACCGCCGAACACTGTTCTCCATCCCACCAATTGATGCCACTGTGTCCTGTCCCTGCACAAAGACCCAGCACATGCACTGAAGACAGTGCCTTCACCCTTGCCACTGAGCCAGACTTCCCTGGAGTCGGTATTTGCTCCACAGCTCGTTTTCCTCTCACTTCCATATAGACTCCATGGGCCCGCTCTGGCACAGACCTTGGGGTATCTGTCTGAGAGGGCAATTTGAGGGGAGTGTCTGATGAAGGAGTGAGAAATAATGGGACATCCAGACCCCAGAGGAGCTAAGCGACTTGCCTTTTCCATGAGGCTGCAGCTTTCTGGGTGTCAAGTCATGGCTGACCACCAACCACCAGCCGCCAACCACGGCCTGGCTCAGCTGCCCTCTGGCCTCTCTGCTTCAAAGCATTGTCAGGATTTAGAGCAGATGGGGGACTTCACCTGGCCTTCAGGAGGGCCCTTTCTTTCTCACTCACTGGAGCCACAATATGTTTCTTTCATTAGCAAAGGATTAGGCTGGGAGGAGGGCAGAAGACCACATCGTGGGTTGGAGTGGGTTCAAGGCTGCATGGGAAAGGGGGGCAGGGGCCCAAATAGGGTGAGGGGGGCTCTCTGGGAGCAAGAGGAGCTCTGGCTGGGCTGGGGAGCGGGGCTGTGACTAGGAATCTGAGCTCCATAGCAGTAATACCTTCATGTCCCTTCTTCCCACAGAGCACTCGCCGCGGCCAAGACAGGTGGCTGCTTCCCTGCCGGAGCCCAGGTGCGCCTGGAGAGTGGGGCACGTGTGGCTTTGTCAGCTGTGAGGCCAGGAGACCGGGTGCTGGCCATGGGGGAGGATGGGAACCCCACCTTCAGCGACGTGCTCATTTTCTTGGATCGAGAGCCAGATAGGCTGAGGGCCTTCCAGGTCATCGAGACCCAGGACCCCCCGCGCCGCTTGGCACTCACTCCTGCCCACCTGCTCTTCACTGCCAACAACCACACAGAACCGGCGGCCCACTTCCGGGCCACATTTGCTAGTCAAGTGCAGCCCGGCCAATATGTGCTGGTGGCTGGGGTGCCAGGCCTGCAGCCTGCCCGAGTGGCGGCTGTCTCCACACACATCGCCCTGGGGGCCTATGCCCCGCTAACGAGGCACGGGACATTGGTGGTAGAGGATGTGGTGGCCTCCTGCTTCGCAGCTGTGGCTGACCACCACCTGGCTCAGCTGGTCTTCTGGCCCTTGCGACTATTTCACAACTTGGCGTGGAGCAGCTGGACCCCAGGGGAGGGTGTGCACTGGTACCCCCAGCTGCTCTACCGCCTGGGACAACTCTTGTTGGAAGAGAACAGCTTTCACTCGCTGGGCATGGCCGTGCCAGGGAGCTGAAAAGATCCTTTTACTGCCCTCCCGAGACTGCCCAACTGAATCCAAAGGCCTCCCTGCCAGGAAGCATTGGCCCTGGAAGGGACCTGAGCAGGGGGCACTGGATCCCACCATCTCTTCCACCACAGAGATATACCATTGAGACTTGACTGGGCAATGCCAGTGTCCCCCACCACCATGTTGGTGTAGTGACAGAGCTGCAAGCTGAGCTGGCAAGGGGGCGGGGTGGTCTATTTTTCTATCTTATAGACCTCGAAGCTGGCACGGTGGGTCCCAACCCAGCCAGTTCTCACTGCAGTTTTTCATACCTGCCTCCCGAATGGGGCGGGCCCATTCCATTTGTCTTAGGCCCCTCTTCGGTGGGCTTGCACCTCAGTTGATGCTGCTAGATTCCCTGGGACCCAGCAGGGAGCCAGCTGGACTCAATGTTGCCCCAAATAGAGAAGGCCACAGGGTGGCACAGCCATTCTGGCCATCCTGCAGCATGACCTTCCTCCTTGGCCACACTCCTCGAGACACACCCAGAGACTGTTGCTGTCAGTGGGCGGAGTCCTGTGTTCCAGCCAATGTGAGCACAGCCCCAGGGACCAGGGAGGTCCTCCCACTTCTGCCAGGCTATGCTCCTTCTTCTGCTGAACCATGACCCTCCCCCCCTCCTCCGGTCAGTCTCCCCACCTTATTTATTGGCGCCGAGGGGGAAGCCCATGGAGAATTTTGGGGATGTTTTGGTCTTTTCTTCCTTTTGTAATAAAAATTATTTAAGTTGTTAGAGCCATAGAGTCCAGGATGCTGAATGGGGTGCATACACAGGTAGTCTGTAGCCAGGGGTGGGCCTGTCTAGGGGTGTGCTCACCTTCCCCCGAAGGACAAAAGCTCCAGTGCTCCCATGCCCTCTGCAGTCCCTTTCTCCCCAGGAGCTCTGCAAAGCCCCAATAGAGTGCTGTGCTGTGCACCAGGCAAGGCGATAGCATGCTGATCCCACGGCCAGCCCTAACACAGTTGGAGGAGAGAAGTGAAATAACTAGTACATGGTCACTTCACTCATCTAGAACCACCTCCTGTGCTGTGGTCAAGGAGCTTCCTCCACTTACTCTGGTTATTCTAGGTGCCTGGCTTTCTGATTCTGCACTGTGGATAATGGACTGTGGTAGGAAATGATTCTGGAGACTTTACCTCTGCTTTGTGGCCCGTTCTGACTTCTTGGATAAGTCACGGGTTCCTTACCTAGCGTTTCTTGAACCTCAGAATCACCTAGGCAGCCTGTTTAAAAATGATTCTTGGACTCACGTCTAAGATTTTGCTTTAAAGATGGAGAGCAAGGCCTAGGAACTTACTTTTACAAACACCCCAAACACGGTAGATGGTCCATGGACCATCCTTTGAGAAACATTGCTTGGTCTAGAGAAGGCCCAGTTTGTTACCCAAACAGGATGACCCCCTTCTTCATTTTCTCTTAGTCTGTCTATCCCAAGGCAGGTTTTTCAGTGCTTACTGCAGATCAGCTGAGTTTCCCAGGCCCAGTGGTACAATTGTTATATTTCAGAAATTTTATAAGCTGGTTGCAATAGGCCCTGGTGAGATGATTTACACCATGGAAATTGGTCCATGCTGCTAGTTAGGGTTTCCCCTCTGTGGAGAGCCAGTTTTTGCAGTGCATTGCCACCCAGATCCTAGCCTCATACAGACAGTGCAGTGTTGGGCGTAACTGCTCAGATCCTTACCTTACGCATTTCCCATCTCCACAGAGGAAAACTCCAGAGAAAACTTTATTCCTCGGAGACCGTGTCATCTGAGGGGGAAATAGATCTCCACAGGCTGTAATGAATGATCACTGCTATCATTTAATGAAGACTCTCTGTCGCCAGGCATTGTTCTAAGTGCTTTACATGTAGATCCCATTTAATTTTCATAACAACCCTTTATGGTATATACTATAATATTACCATTTTCCTGATGAGGACACAGAAGAAGCACAGGGAGGTTAAGTAACTTGCCCAAGATAAGCAAGTGACAGACCAGGATTTGAACCCATGCATCTTTCTGGCTTTCAGGCCCGTTGCATTTTGTTTTGTTTTGTTTTTGAGGTAACATTGGTTAATAACATTATATGACTTTTACAACATCATGCTTCATTATCTGTACACACTGTGGCTCACCACCATAAGTCTAGTTTCCACCCATCACCACACATTTGACTCTCTCTTACCCATTTCTCCTTTCCTCTGCGTTTCTAAGGCCCCCTGTTTATGCCACACAGGCTTTTCCTTTGATGAACTTGGGTCCTCAATGGAAGGTACGCTTAGCAGTTCAGGCCTGGAAATCTGCTTTGTTAGTACACCTAGGTTGGGCAGACTGTCATGGACCAGGCTCACAGGAACCAGAATGTCCATGAACTCATTTATAGCGAGAAACATAAAAAGTCAAGGTCAAGGTACCCTTGTCCACTCATTTGCACATAGTCACCCTTGTAGACAGAGGCTCTCGCCTATGGAGTTGAGGGGGCTTACCTCTCCTACTGGGCCTGGGCACACTCTATCCTATAGACACGGAGCCATTTGGTGTCCCCAGACCTTTCTTAGATGGATGTCCTCAAGAAACACATTCATTCATCAGACAGAGAAGGCTGCAAAGGTTCAGAAAAAACTTTGTCTGAATTCAGCCCCTCAAAAGACCAACTTTGAAGTAGAAGTTGGACCTGCAGCTTTTCTGGGAATCCTGGGCCCAGATCTGAGGACACTGTGTGAGCAGTGAGACAAAGAGAGACAGTATGTCCTCCTCCATCTCTGCAGTGTGATTGCCCCTCCCTCTTCCACCAGAACCTAGCTCGCCCCGTCCTCTATGATGCCAAGGCCCAGAAGGTCAGCTATAGCATCTGGGGCCAGGAAGCTACGGATCCAATGCTTGCCTCTCCTCTCAGGCTCATGCTCAGCCCCCAAGCTGGCTCAATCCACAATTGTAATCTTCATTCACCTGTTCCGTCATTGTTTACTGGATACCCTTGTGTTAGGCACTGTGCCAAAACGAGGGAAAGAGGCAGTCCCTGTCCTCAATGAACTGGATGGTAGGGAACAGCTCAAGGAGATGGATGTCTACACCATGAGCTGAGTGCTGTGCCTGACACCCTCACAGGCGCTATTGGAGTGCTGCAGAGAGGCTGGGAACTAGAAAGACTTCCTGGAGACGCAGATCATGCAGGGAGGGCAAGAAGGAGTTTGCATGGCAGGTGAGTAAAGGAAGGGATCTGGACCGAGGACACAGTGAATACAAAGGCTTGCAGGCTTCAGTGAGCCTGGGATTTTGGAGGAATCACCACCAGCTCGGCACCACAAAGCTATTTGGTGTATGTGGGTTTGGAAAAGCTGAGGTAGTGAGTGGGGCAAGAGTTGGATTGCACAGAACCTTGTGTTCCATGCATTGGGACTTTATCCTGAGGGCCTGGGGAGCACCTAGAGAGTTTGAATCTGGGAGGCTCGCAACCAGATTGTTTGAGAAAGCTTCCTGGCTGCAGTGTAGAGGACAGACCAGAGAAGGCAGCCGTGGAAGCGAGGAGTCCATTTACTGGGGAGAAAAGTCGGTGACCTAGACTAAAGAGGTGGTTATGGAAGATTAAAGAAGATAATGGATTGTGGACATTTAGGCAGGAAAGTGACCAGGACTTGAAGCCTGTTTGGATGAGCAATGATGGTGAAGAAAGGGCCGAAGCCAACTTCAGGTTTTTAAGCCTGAGACCCAGCGCTCTTGACCTTGGTCTCCTCTGGCCTTCCTGCCTGCATCAGTCATGGCGATGTTTAGGGCTTTCCTATGTAGACGTCCTCCCTTCTCATTGGCCCAGGGCTGGTCTTCTTGGGTTCAAAGCACTCTTCAGACACCTACTCTCTCTGCCTTCTCCCAACATACCATAAATGCATAGGGAGGAAACATGGAGTAGCCCCTTATAGCCAAGTCCAGGCAAGGTACAAAGTACCAGAAAGACATGTGCCTGGTCTACAGTCCTCGGGGAAAGCTGGAGATAGGGAGAACTGGAATATCAGGGTACAGGAGACAAAGTGGGGGAAGCTCCTGACCGTGAGACCTCTGGACCTCTGGAGCTGCCTGGGCAGACTGCCCTCCACACAGGGGTCACTGCACCCTGGCTCCCTGACTTGCCTGTGAGGAGGCCTCTCTTCAGGCACCCATCCCCAAGTTGTGCTGGCAACCTCTTCTCTTGTTTGGAAAGGCTCGGTCACTCTGTGCATGGCCTTTCCTAAGCCACGTGAGCCTGCACTCGCCGGTCTTCCCCAACACGGCCTGAAGGTGCTGCCTGCCTGTGGGATGGCTTCTAACAGCGAGTGGTGCTGTGTGGGGAAGGGCTGAGCTGAGTGCAACATTAGGCAACCAGGCCTGCTGCTAGCATCTGCAGCCCAAGTGTGGGGACTGGAAATAGTTGCCCCTCCATTAAAAAGCTTAGCAAAACGTCCCCTGAGGAGATCTAATCAGAAGAGTTCTTCTGGCCTGGCTCCTGTAAGTCCATTTAGGAGAGACTCTTGCACAGGGGTTATGTTAGGGTATGCAGCATGTCTGGATTTCCTAGCAGGGGTTCTCAGAGGCAGCTCCCCCTACCCCGTGCCCCCTGGTTGGAACGCACCACCCGGGGCTCGGCCCCATGTCCCACCCCACAGCTTGGTTCTCAAAGCCTCTTTGTTCTACTGGGCCAAGCTGTGGCCAGCTTGAACTTGATAAGGCTGGGTAAGGCAGATAGCAGCCCCACCTTGCATGCCTTAAACCACACCCAGGCTGTTTTGCACACAGTTCGAATCCCACTCAGATGGGCAGAGAAGCAGTGGGCTGCCCTCCCAGGTTAAGGTTGAGAAGTCTTACCCTCTAGGCTGGCCCTCCTTCAGTCCATTCAAGACCTCCTCTCATTTGCATGAAGAAGTGGGATAAGGTAATTATCCCCCCTTCAGAGATAAATAAAAGTCTCCAAGAGGGGAAAATGACTTGCCCACAGTTATTTCTTCCATAATCAGAGCATCAATTGTGTTAGGTCTAATATTTACAGTATTTTTTAAATCCTAACAACTTGTGAAATGAGGTTGTTCCTAATTCCTACTCTGCAGAGAGATAAAATCCAGAGGTCCAGAGAGGTGAAGTCACTTTCTCAAAGTCACACAGTAGCAAAGTCCAGACCAGAACCCAAGTCTCCTATAGCAGCAACCGAGGAAGATGGAAACTGATGACTCATTATCCCAGGAGAAGTCACTCCCGCATCAGCCTGAAAAGTCTAATAGGGCTTAGCGTGGCCAAGAACCTGTCTGGGAAGGTGATCTTGGAGGAACAAATGTTCTAGATGCCATGAGAGGATCCCATTTTGTTGGGAGTGGCAATGGTTAAAATATGTCCACAATTATTTGACACTCCTCTCTCCTTGAATCTGGTTTAAGGCTAGAAAAGGCCATGTAGATTCTGCCAGGTTTTACCCTGAGATTGCCAAGCTGGAGCAGCTATAGATAGGTGTTCCTGTCCATAGTCTAGTAAGCACCCAGCTGACAGCCAACACCAACTGTCAGCCATGTGTGCCATCTTGGACATCCAACCTAACGGAGCTGTCAGATGGCTACAGCCCTTGCCAATGTGTAAATGCAACTCCATGAGACACTCCAAGGGGGAACTGCCTGACCAACCTCTTCCTGAATTCCTGACCCACAAATTCATATGCAAAATAGAATGATTGTTTGGGACCTTGAAGTTTGGAATAATTTCTTACGCAGCAATAGTAACCAGAACAAAAGAGAAAAAGGGAATGGGAAATGATGAGGGCATCTTCTGAGTCTTTCCAGGGTCCTTTTATGTACTTTACACAAAAGCTTTTAAAAATGGAACCTGAATGAGGCTGGAGGAGATGTGATACTCCTTTCTCTTCTAAAGGGGCAGTGTGAGAAGACACACTGACTTGGAATAAACTTGGGGTGGATAGAGATGGAGAAAAGGGAGAGGGTTGGAGAAACACACCTCTCCACACTCAGCCAACTGAAAAAATACTATGTGTCTACTCAGGTGGCAAGATCTCTGATGATAGCAAACTCTTAGAGGAGTGAAGAGCCTTCTGGAAGGAAGGAGGCTCATACATCTGGGCTAGTGGATAGAAAGCATCTGGCCAAGTGGAAGGAAATGCTATTAGAGGGTATTTAAAAAACAAATGATAGATGTTTTAAAAAAGTGCTCAGAGATCGGGGACAGACCTGGGAAAGGGCTGGACATTCCTGTGAACAGCGGCTGGCCACATTTTCCCAGAGTGCCCTTGCAAGCAGAAACTTGTAGGGCCTCAACAGGAAGGTCCACAAAAACAAACCAAAGCATTCTTTTGCATTAATAAATTCCATGTGTCTCTGCATCTGGCTTCTGCACACACCTCCAAATGCCCAGCTTAAGAATACTCAGAAGAAAGTGACCAGGCAGATAATAGGAAATGAGTGTGGCTCTGGGGAATGGTTAGTGTAGGGTTGAAATGGTTAGCGTGAAGATGGGTTTCTTGGTTTTGAACTCATTATCCTAGAGAAGCAAAAATGGGCATGATTAAAATCCAAAAAAGAGGTGAAAATAGCAATTTATAGTGAAGAATCCTGGCAGACACCACTTTAGGCAAGTGATCGAAGTTAATATCACCAATAAAACATTGACACCATATACCTTCTGATATGATGAACTAGGAAAGGCATATAACCTCTGTGCTCTGCTTCCCATATAACCTTACTCTATCATGAGAAATAAATCCAGGTTGAGAACAATTCTACAAAATAATTGACAGCACTCTTCAAAAGAGTCAAAGGCATGAAAAAATGAGGAAGTGCCCCTGTTGGAATCTTGAATTGGATACCAAAACGAGAAAAGGATTTTAGTGGACAAACTTGTGAACTCTAAATAAATAAATTCTATACTTTCATTAACAGTATTTGTTGTACCAAGGTTAATATTTTCGTTCTGATAAATAATCTATGGTCATGTAAGAGGTTAATCAGGGGTGAAGGGCTTATGAGAACTCCCTGTACTGTCTTTGTGACTCTCCTATATATCTACAATTAACTCACAATTTTAAAAATGAAAAAAAAATCTAAAAGATAGAATCTCATGGATCAGTCAAAGGTGGGCTCCCTCCCCATACATGAAATCCAAGCCAACTTCCACACTCAAAGGAAGCCAGGTACACTGAGCCCATGGCCATGTCATGACACCTTTACATGGGAGAGGACTCTGGTCAGAAATGGATTGGAAAGGGTTTGAGGAATTAGGAGGACAATCACAGAATAGTGGTATTCTTCATTTATCCAGAACATATAATGAGCCAGGTACTGTACAAAGTTCTTTAAGTTTTTTTAATCCCACTTCCATCTCACAACCTTTGAGCTATTAAAGTTTCTCTGTTTACAGATAAGGAGTCTGGGTTGTACAGGAGTGAGGGAACAAGATCATACAGCTAAAAGCTGGCACGGTTGGGATTTGGATCCATTCTGCTTTACTCCGGAGCTTGTTCTTAACCACTTCACTGTGCTTTCTTCTCAGAGATGCCCCTCATTTAGTTCATACCTTGTGGTTTCTGCGCTGGGGTGGCTGGGGAGAGAGGAGAGTGAAGGCAAGAGGAAGTGGATGGCCTAGGATAGGCTGGTCAGCCAGAGCTGTCCATGGTGCTGGACAGAGAAGCTTGGCGCTAGAGAGCCAGCAGGAGATGGTGTTGGGAAGACAGCTGGGAGAATGCACACGGAAAAGAAACACTGCTTAGAGTAGAAGTAAAAAGCCCTTAGATGTGCTGACAGTTCCTCCACCTACGAGGAGGAATTAGAGGGGAAGGGACTTCAAGTTTTGGCTTGAAATAAATAACCAAGTCTACAGTAGCTTGTGACGTAGGGTTTGTCCTCAGGTCTGATGTGCAACTAAAATTATTCAGTATAGCTATACTGATTATTGAAATCTGGTAATACTTTGGTACTTGTTGGTAAATAGCCACTGACTGAGTCTTCCACTGCTGTGGCTGCTGTCCTAGTCCCCTTCCTGTACTCCAAGGCTTCCCCATGACCCAACAACTAAAGTGTTAAGGCTTGCCACAATGTGGGCTTTTAGGACCCTGCTTTGGCTCCAAAGCCAGCTGGTGCCCATTCTCATAGTCAATACCCATGCCTTACCAATTTTAAGTATTTTGAATATTACCTCTGTTTGTTTCCATTTTACAAATGAGGAATATTTTACAGATGTTTAACAATTTGCTTAAAATTGCTCAGCTATTGAATACGAGAATCAGGACCAGAACTCAAGTCTCTGGGATCAGACCTCATGGTTTTGTCCCCTCCATCTCCCTGCTGTTGGCCTGAGTGTTTATCTATCCTTTGTAGGGATGAGGAATAAAGGGAGAAAATTATCTAGGGGGTTTGGGTTGACACCAAAGGATTAGAAAACCCTGTGGGGGTCCCAAGCAGAATGAAACTCTTTGAATTCTCTTGCCGTATAGCAGTTTACCCCGAAACCCCTGACAGTTTTATGCCATGGCAGCTGTTTCAGGCTAGAGGTACCATCAATCTGTTCACATACTCTTCCCGCACCCCAGCTACTACAGGGGATCATGGCACTCCAACGCAGAGGTACTGAGAGTGTTGCATGTGTGCTCCTTGATCTGGCCCTGAACCACTCCCAGTGGACCAATGGACTACAGGCTTTTCTCACTCTCCACTCCTCAGACTGGGCTTAGAAGACTTACTCCACTAATTTCAGAGGTCAGAAGTTTCTGTGGGAGGATGCACCTCTTCGTCTCCTTCCTATAAATTAAATACAGCTCGGAAGCAGACCTGGCTTCAGAACCAACACTCTAAATTGAGTCAGAGTTGCAGGGAAAGGAAGGTGAAAGAGGGCTTTGCAAGTGCTGAAGCTAGGTTGACTTGGCATCTGGACTGAGATCACCCTGGCATCTCCTCTTGTCTTTCTCCACCCTAGAGCAGCAAGGCGGCCACCTTCTTGCAGAAACAAGAAGCAGATGTGGAGAAAAGAGAAACTTTTTGCCTCTCCAGTGTGCAGCAGAGAGACTGGGTGGTGGTGGGAGAGGAGGGTGCACAGGTCTAGTTGTTTATTTATAGGGACCTGTTTGATTGTCTACCAGGTGTCAAGTACTTTACGTATGCCTGATAACTCAGTTCTCATACAAACCTTTTGATAATTATTCCCAGGTAGCAGATGAGGAAACTAAGGCTCACAGAGATCATGTGACTTTTCCAAGGTCACACAACCAGTAAGTGGCAGAGTCGGGATTAATCTCAAGTCTGCCTGATTTCCCAGCCTAGAGTCTACTTATTCTGTGATCGCAGGGGTGGGAGGTAGGGAGTAGTGGGTGGCGTGGGACTATGGAGGAAAGGCTTAGAAAATATATTTTTATGTGTGCTGAGGCCCAAATCATTGAGTGTGCTTTATCTTTATTACTCCCATCACCCACTTCCAAGCAGGAAGATTAAGGCCTTTCTCCTTTACATCCTCCTTCCCCTCTTTCTCCTACACCCTGGTCCTCACCAATTTCCTGAATCATCACTTACCCTTGCTCATAGCCTTAAACCAGGTACCCACCCCTATTGACTTTTTTCGGATCCTTGGAGGATACAGTCACCAGGACCCAGCACCCATTATCTTCCATGGGTTCTGGGCTCCTGAAAAGGGAGACTTCTGAAGCAAATTTAGTCACAGCTAAGGGACTAAACATGCCATGTTGTTACTAGCAGAAGCCCAATTACGTTTAGCAGGGGGAAAAAAAATGAGGGTAAGGATTAAAGTTTCGCCTTCTCTGAAACATGACTCATTCGCGCTGCCGTCGTTGCCCTGGGATACCAGGAGACGCCGTGCCCTGTGCGTCCTGTATCTATGGAGACGACAACATGGCGGCGGTGTGAGTTTTGATAGTTGATCTCCGGGACCCAGGGAGCGGCGCGAGTGGCCAGGGAAGGTATCTGCCCCGGGAGTCCGTCTTCTTCAGAAAGTGGCCAGGGGTCCCCTTCACGTCCTTCACAGAGTCAGTCCCGGGGTACTGCGACTTGGGCAAGATCAGTCTTACTGGGATGCCGAAGAGAAAGGAGGAACAGTTCTAAGTAAATTTAGACGACGCGCCATTTTTTCCACTGGTCATCTTAGACATTTTTAGGTTGGAAATTAGTCAAATAAAGGAAGCTGATAACATATTTTTTAAAATCCTCGAGATTAGAAAATTGGATTAAAAAGCACCACCTCCTTGCCCAGTGTGTTCATGATTGCAAACGTGTGAATCTTCTGGAAGAGTAGTGCAGGGTAGTGCGGAAGCTATGATTGTTAATTATAGTAATATAGGTTTGTCTAGGGCTTTTTCACATCCTCTATTCGAGTTTCACATCGACTTTGTGAAATAGCATAACCCTCGTTTTACAGGCGAGGAGACTGAGGCTGGGGGATTTGGATAAATTTGCGCATCTCAAGTGAATCTAAGCAGATGCTAAAGCCCAGCTTTCCTAACCTCAGAGCCGGTGCTCACTCCCTTAAAGCCCTGAGACCTGGCCTGGACCAGCTTTCTACCCCATCCTCTCATCTCTTCCATGCACTCCCTGGGATGTTTCAGGCGTTGACTGGAAACTTTCAGAGCCCCGAGACGGGGGCCAGTTGTAGAATCGCCTGAAGTCACCGGCATTAATGAGTCAGGGCAGGACTATAAAGCCATCCAGTAGCAGAAAAGTATTGGAACCCTCTTCTCTGTCTCCTCAGCTTGCGTTTCTTTGATTCCATTTGAACCTACACTTCACAATTAAAGGTAGGAGCCTTCCCTGTCTTGTCTCCTGCTTGACAGGCACTCAGTTAATGCTTTGTGAATGAATGAATGAATGAATGAATGGAGAAATGAGTGAATCTAAGATAATCCCCTCCAGAGGGTTCAGAGTTGTTACCAGTGAGAAAAAATTGAATCAACCGAATCTTTTGCTCTGTGTGGGTGGTGGGGAGGGCATGGGAGAGTGTCTGATGGAAGCGTGTAGATTTCTAAAGGGTGAGAAGCCTGATGTGTTACAATAACCCCAAACCTGAAAAGAAATCATTTTAGGCCAAATGAAAGGCAATTCACATCTAATCATAAACTGTTGTAAGAATTAAAGTACATGTGAAGACCTTACAACATTGCCTGGCATATGGTAAGTTCTAAGTAAATGTCAATAGAAGTTGTTATTAATGTTGAGATTGCTATTCGAAGAGATGAGAAAGGATACTGAGTAGTCTGCAAAATGTACATATGTTCCAAAAAGGTATCAAATTGATGACATCCAATATGGTAGCCATACTTGGGTGTGTGTGGTAAAGGAAGTCTGCTAAAGGAAGAAGGGATTTGAGGAGATGGGGCCAAAGCCAACTGGGACACTTGTGTGTCCCCTAGAGCAGGGTCAAACATCCTTCTGAGCATTTGGTGAAAGCTGTGGAAAAGACCACATGTCCATACACATGACATTTTGCATATACTTTGCCTGTAACATTTGCATATATATTTGCATATAACTTCTAGCTTCAGTTCATCCACAGGTCCCTGTTCAGAGGTTGAATCATTTATCCTTGAATTGAGTCATTATTTCAGTGAATGTTTAATTTAAACCTGGACTACAGATTGTGTACTGATAGAAGAAACCCTGACCAGCTCTTCAGTGTCATTTGCTTCTTCTTTGACCCTTATTCCTCTTACAGGTGGCAAGACGCATTCAAAGGAAAAATATAGAGAATAAAAGCCAGATAAAGGTAATGCATGTGCTTCAGTAACTCTCACTGGGGGCTTGCTGAGAAATGCCAAGTGTGTCCATGGAGGGCTAGGTCCCTCTTCCAAGTGCCTTTCCTGAATGGAGAGTCTCTAGGCTCCCAGGCAAAGCCCTGTATCTTGTATTCAGGCTTGTTCCTCATGGCACTACCTCACATCTATTGCCAGAGCTGGTAAGAAGTCACTCCTCTGTGATAATGATGGCCATGGCGACTCTGTTCCTCTTTTTCACATCCCTCTGTCTCTCCTCAGCTCCAAACTGGCAGGGACTCTTAGCCAGAGTGCTTCTTTTGGAATTGTGTTCCAAGCATCTGATGCTCACCCAGGCCACTTCGAGCCCTATCGCAAGGACTAGGGACATGAAGGACTGCGTCATGACCTCTGCATCATGCCTGAGTGCCAGCACAATGGCCATTCCCACCGTCACTGGCAGCAGTGCAGCCCTGAGTGCTTGCAGCAGCAGTAACTCCAGTACCTGTGTGAGGACATGTCCAGGGCGGGTGGGGCAGGGTGCAGCAGGGACAGGGTTGGGGAGGGGTAGCAAGCTAGGGGGTGGAGAGGAATCTGAAAGGAACCGCTCTCCTGTCTAAAGCCCAGCATTAGACCCTGCACAGATTGAGCACCAAGCCGACTGAAGTGGTGAGAGCAGTGAGCGCGACTAGGGTTGGTGGGGGACGGAGTGGGGGAGAGAACTCTTGGGAGAAGCAGTTGGAGCTAATAGAGTAGCCACGAGTGCTCTTTTCCCTAAGAAAGCTCTTTTTGTCGTGACCCCTGTGACTTTGTTTGACCAATATAGGGATGTTGCTTGCTTTAGCGGCGTGCGCATGTCTGTTTGTGGAGTTTTGCATCTCCTTAGACGTGATGGTGGTTGCGCTTGTCTCCATGTGGACCAGGGATCATCCCACCCCTCCATTTGTGCCATTCTCAGCCTGTTTGCCTCAGATTTCCTTACTGCCCTTCCCCGCTCTGCTCTGAGTTGGCAGGAGGAGATTGGAAGTGGAAGGAGGGGAGGAGCCAGGATATTTCTTTCCTTCTCTCTCTGCTTTTGATGGTGTCTCCATCAGCAGTTCGTGTCTCTCTGTGACTCCGATGCCCCCAGACAGGCCTCTGGGCGTTGAGAACCCTCCACCTCCCCTAACCTAGGTGTGGTAGCAGCTTCTTGATGTTGCTAACTTCAGGGTGACTTCACTATCTCCTGTTTATGCATTACGTTCTGCGAGTGGCTTCTGCTTTTCTGGTTGGACTTGACTTATACACCAACCGATATTTGTAATAAATTACCCTTGCTCACTCATGTCACCTTTTCTCCATGGGCAAATTGGGAAAGAAAATACTACACTTGCCATCTGACACTCTCTGTAAACATTGAAACTGAGAGGATAAGCTCCAAGAGAGGAGGGATTTGTTATCCTTGTTCACTATTGCAGTCCTGGCACTTTGCTCAGTGTATGATGCATAACAGGTAATAAACAAATATTTGTTGAACAGATGAATATATTCTTATGTAACAATGTAAAACCAACACTTGGCCAAAGATAAAATAAAATGGCAATGAGTTGAGCCTTCACAGCAGTGATTGGTAGGAAGAGGTACCTGGTTCATCTTCCCTCCACCTCGCACCCCAGGGGGTTTTCTATTCCCCTCCGTCCTCAAATAGATAGGAGTGAGGGATCAGCCAATGAAAGGATTTTCCATTATAGATGGGAAGCGTTGGCACATGGCACCTCTGGTGTCATCAGGAGCAGTGCTTGGAGTGGCCCTAAAGTCAGCGCGTGGGGTGGGGGTTGGTGCAGGCAAACTGGCTCCTTCCTCTGTCCACCAGCCAGTTGAGGGCTGGGAGAGGGAATGGCGGAGAATTCCTGTGGTCTGGTGAGAAGGGCCTGGCAGAGACCACTCCAGCTAGGAGAGGCTTCTGGAGCGAAGGGGTAGTATGGGGAGGAAGAGGAAGAGGAGGCAGCCTCTCAGGGCCTGTTCTGAGGCACAGAACAGGCCAGCTAAGACTGCTAAATGTGCTGAATGGAATGGCCGGATGAGGTGACCCAGGGCAGGCTTCGGGGGCAGGGTCGCAGGGAAGCCGTTCCAGTGACCTCGGAGGAGGTAATAGCTGACTCCAGAGCCTGCCTTCCCTTCACCTTCTCGCTCTGGATCATCCCCCAGGGCCGGCGGGGGCTGTGACATAATTCAGTGCTTTCTGGAAGTGGGGAGATCTTTGCCCTTTCTCTGGGTCTTCGAATCCTACTCCAATAACATCCTTCCTTCTCCCTGCCAACTGAACAGCCAGCCTGCCCCATGGACGCTCAGGTGTGCTTCTCGAAGAAGCAGAAAAAAGTGAAGAAGAGGGTCATCTGGGGCATTGAGGTGGCCGAAGAGCTTCAGTGGAAAGGCTGGGAGCTGGGGAAGGAGATCACCAAGAACCTGGTTCTGAAAAACCTATCCTTGAAAATCCAGAAGATGAAGTACAGGTACGAGTACGAGGGGTCAGAGACCCGGCTCCTGAGCCCCCGTACCCCCAAAGTAGGCACTCTTGAAAAAACTGTTTAAATGTCTTATAAAATCAGAAAGCAGAAGAGTGTATAAAACATGCAGTCTGAAGAATTTTTGGAAGTGAAACCCCTGTGATTAGATTAAATAATGTAAAAATAAGTGTCCAAAGCTCACTTCCTCCCATTCTGTGTCCCCCTTCATTGGAACACCTTCCCAACCCATAAAGGCAACCATTACCTTGATTTACATAATAATGATTTCCTCGATTTTCTCAAATGGATTTACTATTTATGTTTGCATCCTTAAATGCCATTGTTTAATTTTACCTTTTTATAAACTTTATATAAATGGAATAACACGGTAGGTATACTTTTTAACTCTTTTATTTTGCTCAATTATGTTTGTAAGACTCATTCATATGCAGCTACAGTTTATCCTTTTTCATTTCAGTATAATATTCCAATGTGTGCTTGTACAACGTATTCATCCATTTCCCTGTGAGGGCTGTTTGGGTTGTTTCTAGTTTGGGACTGTTGTCGACATTCATGTATACATCCCTCATTGCCCAAGTACAAGAGTTTTTCTAGGGTAGATATATAGAAGCAGACTTGCTGTGACTTGGAACATGTATATGTTTGCTTTTTGTAGATAAAGCCTATCAATTTTCCAAAGTTACCTGTACCATTATTATTCCCACCAGCCCATGTCCCCACATCTTTATCAACCATTGCTATTATCGGGATTAAAATTTTTTGCCAATAATGGTAATTTGTTGTGGTTTTAATTTGCATTTCCCTGATTGTTAATACAGTTGAGTGTCTTTTCATGTTACTGACCATTTCATTTATGAAATTCCTGTTCAAGACTATGCCCATTTTTCTATTAGATTCTCTTTTTCTTGTATAGTCAACGCTTTTTTGTATCTGCTTAGGAAATCCTTCTGTACCCACCTAGGTTGAGAAGATAGTCTCCTATAGTTATCTTTACGTTTTGTCTTTCATATTTGTTTTTTATCTACATGGACTTGATCTTTGTGAATGGTTTGAAATCAGGATCCAATGACATTTTTTTCCTCAACCAAATGTCCAATCATCCCAATTTCGTTTATTAAAAATTCATACTTTCCCTGATAATCTTTCCCACCACTGATGTATGTCAAGTGTCCATATATACAGATCCAGTTCTGAACTCTCTGTTTTGTTCCTTTGATCTACTTGTCTCTCTCTGGGCCAATATCATCCTGAATTAATTAGAGCTTACAGTAAATCTTGATTTCTGGAAGTATAAGTCCTCCAACGTCAGTCTTATTCAAAATTGTCTTGGCTATTCTTGGCCCTTTGAATTTTCATCGAAATCTTCAAATCAGCTTATCACACATACACCTAAAAGCTTTTTGAGATTTTGACTGCAATTTAATCGAACCTATAGATGCATTTGGGGAGAACTGACATCATTACAAAATGTATCTTTCATGGATATGGTGTATCTTTATTTAGGCCTTCTCTCATGTCTCTCAATAAAATGTAAAATTTTTTCCATAGATGTTGTACACATCTTTAGTTAGCTTTATTTCTAAGTATTTAATATTTTTGGTGATGTTGTATATAATATCTTTTAAAGTTGTTTCATTTTTTGTTCATCCCTAGTGTTTTAGAAAGTCTTTTTTTTTTTAGTATGAGTGTTTTGTGCATAACCTTGTTATGTCCAGCATCCTTAATAAATCATCTCATTAATCCCAATAAATAATTTTATTGTTAATTTTTTCCCCTATGTACACATTCACATTTTACCCGGAAATGACACAGCCCTTTCTTTGTCTTTCTTTACTGAACTGTTGGATAGCAAAGTGTTGAACAGGGGTGGGTGTAGAAGGCATCCTTGTTTACGATCTCAAAGTGAAAGAGTCCAGTGTTTCACCATTAATTTGGATGTCTCCTGCAGTTATTTTTTTCCTTCGATTTCATCAGGTTAAGGAACTTCCTTTCTATTTCTAGGTTGCTGAGGGTTTTTCTCATAAGCATATGTTGAAGTTTCATATTTTCAAAATTTATATGATCATTTGATTTTTTTTCTCTTTTAATTTGTTAATATAGTGGGCTCCATTGATTTTCTATGTTAAACCAACTGTGTATCTCTAGAGTAAGCCCAGCTTGATCATGATTGAATATTCTTCCTATACATTGCTAAATTCTCTTGGCTAATATTTTGCGGATAGGTGATATTGGCCTGTAATTTTTCATTCTTCTCCTGCCATGGTCAGATTTTGGTAACAACATTGTGATGCATTGATAGAATATGTTGGGGAATGTTTCCTTGTTTTATATTATTGGAAACATAAGGCTGGAATTATTTTTTATCAGATGCTCAGTAGGACTTTCTGTGAAGCCATATGGCTTAGCGTTTTCTTTAGGGAAGGTTTTTGAATACTTATCCAGTTTCTTTGATGATTTTAGGTAGAATGGCCATAAAATTTATTGTATAATTCTTGAGTCAGTTTCAGTAAAATATGCTTTCCTGAGAATGTGTTTACTTAACTAAACTTTAACATTTATTGGTATAAAGTTGTTGACAATATTGTCTTATTAATATTCATAACATCTACAATATTTGCAGTTTCGATCTCCCCTGGAACTCTACAGCTCTGTCAAGGTCTCTGATTCGAAAAGCATCCCTGGCATCTGTTTCAACCCTAGTTTTCTCCAGCTAAGTGATCAGGGATTTAATTAAGTCAAGGCCACCTTCTCCATCCCTGTCCCTGTGACCACCTTGAGCATCAGAGGTACAATGCTGCTCCTTTGCCCCTGTATCTTTTCGGTCGATGTGCTGACATTTTGAAGATCTGCTAGAGGAATAGTCAGACGAGGGAGACAGGTGCTCCTGTGACAGAGACCCTGTATTTTTCCCTTCATGGTCCCAAGGACTATGTTTTCCAGGGTCTTCCCTGGTTGCTCCGCTCCTTCTAGTTTTCTGAGCCCTGACCCCAAAGTGCTTGTCTCCTGATTCTCCCCTGCAGGCCCCCCAAGACCAAGTTCTTCTTCACGGTCATCCCTCAGCCCATCGTCCTGAGCCCAGGCATAACTCTCACACTTCCCATTATCTTCCGGCCTCTGGAAGAGGTAAGGTCCACCGTGGCAAGCAGAGGGCAGTGAGGGACACAGGCACAATGACCTCGGAACTGGCAGAGCCAAAAGGAGCTCCCGTACCATACACACATCCTGCCAACTGTAGCAAAAAAAAATTAGCTTGGGAAGCCCTGGAGAAGCTCAGACCCCAAACTCAATAGACAGAGGAGGTTTCCAGTGATGGGGGGAAACGCTGTGCTACTATATGGGCCATCATCAGAAGTGCCAGTTCCTTGACCTCTTCCTGCTCTCAACATGCTTCCCCTCAGAAGAGGTTCATATCCCTGGGACCAAGACAGGGGTATGTGGTTCTTGAGTACCACCCAGCTACCACTGATCGTGAACTGCCTCTGCCCCCACTCCACCCCCATGCTGCAGAAGGAGTACACGGACCAACTGTGGTTTGAGAAAGCAGAGGGGATGTTCTGTGTGGACCTGAGGGCCACCCTGCCTGGCCATAAGCTGACCTGCCCACCGTCTCTGCAGTTGCCCACGTGTGCCGTCGGGGACATGGCCGAGGCCTGCTTCTGCCTGAACAATGTAGGGTGAGGGGAGTGGCTGAGGCTGAGGTCGGGAGAGTGAGAACTGTGAGGAAGGTACCTGGGGGCAGGAGAGACTAGCTTGGCTGGTGGAGGAAGAGGGCAGAGGGAGTAAAGAGAGCTGCCCAGCATCTCTGCCTTTCTAAAGCAGGGGTAGTGATCAGAATGAGCCCAGTGGCTCTGACTTGCTCTGCTCTCCAGGGACCTGTCCACCGTCTTCACCTGGGAATTCTCCAGCCCATTCCAGATGCTGCCCACCTCGGGCTGCTGGAGCCAGGCCAGGCTTGCCGGATCAAGGTGACCTTTCAGCCTCTTACGGCTGTCATCTACAATGTTCAAGCCACATGCTCGTATGGGGAGAGAAGCAAGCAGAAGAACAGCATCCAGTTGCAGGCTGCTGGTGAGGCTTGACCTCTCACCTGTCCCCAGAGCCCATTTGCTGCACCTTCCTCGGTCTCAAAATCTTCAGTGTGTTCCCCTACCCCACCTTCCGCCCTGGTCTGGCCCCAGTGCGACCCGTGTAGTAGCACAGCTTCCAGCCCTCTCCCCAGCCCTGCAGGCTTTGCCTTTTCTTTGCCTTCCTCAGTGTTGCAGACCAGTGTTTCCCTGGGACACTTATGATCTTTGAGGGGCTGTTAGCTGGGCCACAGAGGCCCTGGCGGGTATCTCCCCAAGACCCCCATCTCTGCCCCAGCCAAATGCGCCCAGCTGCTGGTGAGCATCAGGCAGAAGCGACCAGAGGACCAGGATGTTGAGGGCTCCCAGAAAGTGCTGCACTTTGGTTCTGTGGCTGTGGGCTGCACTGCCGAGAGGCAGATCAGGCTGTACAACCCGTCGGTGGTATGTGTTTTGCGCACGTGGGGGATGGGGGCAGGACTCAGAAACACAGAACAAGGTGCTCCTGAAACCCAGCCCTGTACAGAATTCCTCCCTTTCCCTCTACTCTTGTCTCCAAGCCTCACAGAACCCATGTCTCTTGATACACACGTGTCGACAGGTGCCCCCCTCTCCTCTCAGCTGGGGACTGGACTGGGGTATTCCCTGAGCAACCCCAAGAGCAGCTCTAGGACTGTCCTGACCCCAGGACCGCAGTTAGCCTTTATGGTACACTTGAGGAAAAAAGGCACCACTCTGGTTGGTACCGGTACAGGGCACAGGCTTGGCCTCTTCTTTCCTCCTGATGGAGGGTGTCGCCCACACTCAAAGCTGACAAGTGGGACATAGGCTGGACACCGGTTGCCCTCACCTCTTGGCTGGGCACCTCATTAATGACAGACTTCCCCACCCTGTAATGTGACCCTTCCTATCCTCATCTGGCCCCCACAGGTGAGTGCCCCTTTCAGGATTGAAATGGCCTCAGACATGCTAGCCAAAGACCAGCCCTTTTCATGCCCCACGTCCTATGACATCGTGACCTCAGGAGAGAAGAAATATGTGTCTGTGTTCTTCCACCCGGAGACCTTGGACATCAGAACTATGGACTACTTGTCTATTATGCCGTCTGGCTGTGCCGCCCAAACTCTGCTCAAAGTCGTTGGTTTCTGTAGAGGTACTGGCAACCCCAGGACGCTGCACCTCCCTGGGACAAGAGCACCCCATGCTTAGGATTGGGAAATGTTCCTTGCTTGCTCCTAAGAGCCGGCTGCCCCCTTGCCCTTCAGCCTCGGTATCTGCTGCCCCCTGGTGGGCTCAGTGAGCAGTCATTTGCAAGTACCTGGAGATCATGTTCCCACCCTCACTCCTGGCGACCCAGAGGTCTGCTCAGGCTGTTGGGGCTCCTGGCCTTTCCAGCATGGCCTTCTCTCTCCAGAGGCACCACCTCCCATCAGTGGGACCCTTTCCGAGACACCCTCGGGGAGGCTGATACTCTGGCCCCACCCAGGTGGCAGGGCCCACTCACAGGGCCTCCGTCTCTGCCCAGGTCCTGATGTATCCCTGCAGCACGACTGCATCGATTTCAGCTGGGTCAACCTCAGAGAGCACTCAGAGCAGCCCCTGTGGATTGAGAACAAGTCAGACTGCACGGCCTACTTCCAGTTTGCCATTGACTGCCGGGAGAGTGTCTTTAGCATCAGACCTGCCTTCGGGACCCTGGTGGGCAAGGCCCGCATGACCCTGCACTGCACCTTCCGGCCCGCTCACCCCATCATCTATTTTCGGCGGGTGGCCTGTCTCATCCACCACCAGGTGAGTGAAGACAATGCTGGCTGCTTGCCCCCTGTATTCTGGAACTTCGGGGGCTGTCTGCTTGGATCATCTCCTCCAGGGCCCCAGAGTGGCTTTTGGCGCCACGGCATGGCCAGAGGCACATGGAGTCCACTCTGAGCCAGGCGGGTGTGCCCATCTCGTCCTGACGATTCCAGGCCCGGGATTTCTCTGCTGCTTTTACTGGGGAGAGGGGGCTGGGACCTCACCCCACGTTGCACGTGCAGGGCCAAGAGCCTTGAAGTGAGCATCTTAACCCAGGGTCCCGGGCAAGGCTGTACGAATTGTGCCCTGACCAACTGGCACCTGGCCAGGGTAGCAAGTGGGGGCTGAAATCGAGCCTCACACGGACACATGTCATAGGACCCACTGTTCCTGGACCTGATCGGGACCTGCCACTCGGAGAGCACCAAGCCAGCCATCCTGAGGCCACAGCACCTGGCTTGGTATCGCACACACCTGGTGCGGGGCCTGACGCTATACCCCCCTGACATCCTGGGCCTCATGCTGAGTGAGAAGAAGCTGGAGCAGGATGAGAACGGGGCCCTCATGATTGCCATGCAGGTTCGATAGGCCCCGCTGGGCCCCCGTGGACAGGTTAACCCCCAGGTTCATGCCCCTTTTCTCTAGCAATTCTTGGGCTGTCCTGTGTCCCCAGAGCCCTGTGGGGTGACCCGTGTGGAACTCGTAGCCTTTTCCAGAAAGGAACATGCAGATAAGGGGCATGCAGGAGGAATGGCGGCTGGGCCCCACGCACCTGGCTCTCCCCACACAGGACCTGGAGGCTATGCCAGCCCTGCAGTACCCCTCATCCCCCCCATGACTGAGTACTTCTTCGACGGCACCAGCGACTTGGCCATCTTCCCCCCACCTGTCAGCATAGAGCCTGTGGAGGTGGACTTCGGTGCCTGCCTCAGTCCTGAGGACCCTAACCCTGCTCCCGTGTGCCTGGTAAACCACACCAAGGGCAAGATCACCGTGGTCTGGACACGCAGGTCTGGCTGCCCCTTCTGGGTGACGCCAGAAACCTGCGATGTGCCCCCGCTCAAGTCCATGGCCATGCGCCTGCACTTCCGGCCTCCTCACGCCAACTGCCTTTACGCCGTGGAGCTGGAAGCCTTTGCTGTGTATAAGGTGTGTGTGTGAGGCCGGAAGGGATGGGGAAGGTGGATTCTCTGCCCCGAGCCTGAATGGCAAGGTGGGGGAAGAGGGGTGCCAGAGGGATGCCATAGGGCTCACCCTTTCCCTCCGGAGGGAGGGCTCAGCTAGGGTCAGCCCTTAGGGAAAGTTTGGTGTATGAGGAGTAGCTCCCCGGGGCTCTTGGCTCCTCTACTAGTCCTTGAAGACGTTGTTCCTCTAAAAGAGCTATGGACAGGAGCCAGGAACAGGCAGAGGCACCAGGTAATTAGGCGGTGTGGGGAGGGGCTTCTAGCACAGCCTCCTCTGCCTGGGAAACTTGGAGCACAGGCCGTCCTCAGCCCAGCCTCAGTCCCAGACGTGTGTCATTCATCTCCAGTCAGCCCTGCCCTTTCCGTCCCTTCTCAGCTCGGCCCACCCTGCTATTCTTTCCTCGTGGCCTGGGTGCTGGGTCTGAGGGAAGAGCAGAATGATGCGGCTGAGATCAGAGTCCCTTACCATGTGACCTTCAGCAAGTCCCTTAATGTCTTGAGCCTTGTTTTTGTTTTTGTTTTTGTTTTTAACCTATAAACAGGGTTGTATCTAAACTTTTGAGAAGTCTTTCCAAAGCCAAGTCTTTTGCCTCCTAATATCTTGTCGATAGGAGAATGTAGAGGTTTGTAGGAAAGAGGCTGTTGACACTTGCCTTGGCTGAGGCCAGGCTTGAGCCTGTCAGATGTTTAAGTTACATGCTCTAGCCCTCTGCTGTCTGTTACGGCGGCCTGCACGTGACCACTGAGCACTTGAAATGTGGCCAGTCCAGGTTGAGATGTGCTGTAAGGGTGAGAGACACTCTGGATTTTGAAGACTTAACACAAAAGGAGTGTAAAATATCTCACAAATCTCTTATATATCAATTATATGTTGAAATAAGATTGTAGATCTACTGGGTTAAATAAAACATGTTATTAAAATTAATTTTACATGTTTCACTTTGTCAATGTGGCTCCTAGAACATTTAAAATTACGTTTGCAGCTCGCCTTTATGGCCTGCATTCGATTTCTCCTGGTCAGTGATGCTCCAGTCACGTTCCTGCACGATGCCCTGTCTTAGGGCTGCTGTGAGGATTAAGGAGCGTGTTTGCTGGGTGCTCAGTGTGGGGCCCGGCGTACAGCGAGAGGGGCTGTTACAACTGTTGTTTTCTCCACTGTCTTCCCAGGGAGCCCCTCCCTTCTGTGCCCAACGTAGGACTCCTGTAATACAAGGGGGCACATGGGGGTGCCCCACGGGATTGAGCTTGTCCATGGGTCTGGCCCTCCTGCAGGTCCAGCAGAGCTTCAATAACATTGAGGAGGACTGCACCCTGTGCCCGTCCTGGTGCCTGACGCTCCGAGCACAAGGCCACAGCTATCAGGCCAACCTGGAGCACCACATCCCCCAATATTCCCTGGACACCCCCAAGGTGAGCGTGGCCCCAGCCGCAGTGGAAAGTGGGACAGGGGAGCCTGGCTTCTGCCGTGGTGTGCAGATACCTCTTTCCTCTCTGATGGCCTCATAAACGAATCGCAGCAACCTCCCTGGCCATTCCGATCTCCCCACCACCAGCCCCCGGGGCTCTAAGCCAAGTGAGGGTGCTCTCCCGGGCCACGTCACTGGGACTGCGGAGAGTCTGGGGCTAGGACCACTGGCTCCTGCCTGCTCCATCCGAATACTCTCTGACCTTCTCAGGTTTTAAATTCTCCATCTCCTTCACTTGTCTGTCCCCTGTTTACTGAGTACCTGTTAGAGGTACCACCCCCACACCTTGAGCCCCTGCCCTTGGGGACCACCCAGGCCTGGGTGGGAAGGGTCACAGAGCCGACCCCTTGGATGGGCCCCTTCGTCAGGGAGTCCCAACCCCCAGGCCTCTCCTCTCTGAGCAGCAGTGTGACATAGGGCTTGAAAGCACGGGCTCTGGAGCTAGACAGCCACGTGCCGAGTCTGGTTTCTGCGTCAGTGATGTTATCAGTCTTTTCACTTGTCTTCGCCACCTTCATGCCTCATACTGCTGGAAAGGCACCACTTCTGGAGAATGTACTTGGAGGCGATCTTGCCCTCCTCGACCAGCTCCACTTCTGCTCAAGGGCGCCCCTTCCCAAAGCCCCCCCTGACTGCTGAGTTCTCACTGACTCCCCCTTCCCTTTCCTTTGGCCAGTCCCTCCCAGTGATCTGGGGCCTTTACTGCTGTCTAGCACCCTGCGGGCCTGTGTTGCTGTCCTGCTGCCTCACCTGGTGTGCTTGTTGCCCAGCTGGATGGGGCGCCCTAGCCAGCGACTTTGGGCCTTGTGTTCTGTGGCCTGCTCACATCTTAGCCCGGTGCTGGGCACACCTTAGATGCTTAAAGAATGTTGGAAGCTGGGATTGCTGGGGCTTTCCTTTTTCAAAGTGGATTCCCCTCAGCCACCTGCAGGAGAATCACCTAGGAGGGACAGCTTACCCAGAGCTTCTGGAGCAGGGTCTCTGAGAGTGGGTTCTCCAAAGGATGGTATGAGGGCACCCGAAATGAAAGAACTCTTACCTAACCTTGAAGAGGGTCTTGGAGGCCTGAGTTTCCTGGGGCCAGTTCCTGTGTTCACTCCATCTTCCTTTCTGTAGGTCCCTGGAAAACAGAAGCATTTTTTGGTGCCAAGCTGTGGCCTCCCGCCATTCCTTGCTTCTGGGCATTGACTGGGTTGTGTGACCCGCCCCTGCCCGCATATACTTCCCCGAGTGTGTGTGTCACGGTGTGAGCGCATGTAGCTCTGAGCATGAGTCTCTCTTCTCTTGCACTACAGCTATTTCCTGCAGTGCCTCCCAGCGAACCCTCCTACCGCAGCCTGCTCCTGATCAACAAAGGCTCCATGCTGATGACCTTCAACTTGGACTCCAAAAGCAGCTCGGACATCTCCCTGAGGCCCACCTCAGGCCTTGTGGCCCCTGGGGCCCACCAGATATTCCTCATCTGTACCTACCCCAAGGGCAACTCTTGGAAGCAGCACACTTTCTACTTGCAGTTCAACTTTTGCCCCCAGTATCTCAAGGTAGGAGGGAGGCAGGCCCCTTGGGAGTGGGCCATTATTGGCAGTTGGCCATTAAAGCTCACTTAAAGTAGTTAAGGGGTTGCTCCGCCTCCAGGAAGTGGTGTGGCAGCGCAAGGACCCCCCACAACATCTATGAACAGTGCTCCCAACCCTCAGGGCCCTGCCCGTTCACCTCTTGGGGTCTGTGACAAGAAAAGGGGTACAGAAGTCCCACGGGAAGGAACAGGGGCAATACAAGACTCTTATCTGCAGGTGGTAGAGGGGTGTTTGGGACCAGGCCAGGGAAAGGGTCCAGGGTGTGGACCCATGTCTGGCCCATGAAATGGTCTGCACAACCTCTCTCAGTCCTTGAGTTCAGGAACCATCTCCTCAGTCAGTCCCAACCTGCTCTGCCTTTGATACAAGCTGCCCGTGCCCAGGCTGGTGTTGGGTGTTTTAGGGCCTTCTCCAAGGTGGAAAATCTGCCCACTGTGGCTTTCTGGACATCTGGGGGCCACTGCCCTTCCTCCTCTGGCCCCAGGAGGTGAGCATGCAGAGCCGGGAGGAGCCGCTGCAGCTGAAGCTGGACACCTATAAAAGTGTCTTCTTCAAACCCACCCGGGTAGGCTGCTCCTCCACCAGCCTCTTCACCTTCCGCAACCCCACGCGTCTGCCTCTGGAGTTTGAGTGGAAGATCTCCCAGCAGTACCGGAAGACGCTGGGCGTCCAGCCTGCCAGGGGACTTATCCAACCCAACGAGATCCTCGTGAGTGCCCTGCCCCGGGTACCCGCCGTCCTCACCCACACCATCATCTCTTACTCATGCCTAATCAGGCCAGGCTTATTGTGTGCACCTTCCATTCGATCCAGAGTCACCTCCCCCAGCCTCAGGAGGAAGTGTGATTACCATGATCAGTGCTTTTCATTTTGCACTGAAGAATTGAGACTTAGAGAAGAAAAATCCATTTGCTAAGATTATGAATCAGGAGGCGCAGAGCTAGGACTTGAACCAGGGTTTCTGATACCACTGCCCAGGGGCAAGTCCACTCTCCCTCCATGGTCCCCAAACTGCAAGGTCACTAGGAGGTTGTTCGGAGCAGGTAGATTTGGGGCCTAATGGACAGCTGTCATTAAAGAATGCGGAAAGGAACTCCTAGAGGTCACAGTGGCAGTCTGAAGGGGGGGCGGGTCACAGGCTAGGACACAAACTAGCAAACCCTCATCCTGGTCTAGGGCCTTATAGACGAGCTGGAAGGCCCAACTTGGGCCACAAACCACCAACACATGGTGTCTGTAAGAATCCAGGGGTAGTAATCAGCAAGGTGAGAGACCATACCAACTCTGGAGTTAGCCTTGAGAGTTCACATCCCAGCTCCCTGGTGGGAATTAAGGATTGAGAGGCTTAGGGAGGTCATACACAATGTACATAAAGTGCCTGGCCTGAGGTAAATACTCAGAAAGGGTTCCCATAGCTTGATATCCTGCAGTGGGACTTCAGCCAGCCAGGAGGCTGGGGGGGGGTTCCGGAAGACCCCCACACAGGGATCATCTTTGTGCCCCTAGGTGCTGACGTGGATCTTTAGCCCTCTGGAGGAGACCAAGTACTTGTTCCGAGGGGGTGTGGGTCTGGGAAGCCGGCCTGCCCCAAAACGTTAAGCCCTCCACGACCACCCACTACATGATACGGCTGGTGGGCGTGGGCATCACCAGCAGGCTTTCTGTGAGTGAGAGAATCTTAATGGGTTGGCGTGGGGAGCTGAGAGCTAGGGGCACAAGCCAGGGTACTCCAGGGGTCCGAGTCCAAGAGAGCAGGGGATAGGAGCCCTCTGGCCCATGGCCCACCCCTATACCTGCCCTTCCTGGGGGATTCTCTAAAGCCAGGGGTGGGAAAGCCAGGGCAGTGGGCCAGAAGGAGCCCCGCTCCCCTGCCCCTTCCTGCCCCACACACACTGGCTGACTCTGGCCCTCAGGCAAAGGAGAAGGAGCTGGATTTCGGGAATGTGATGGTGAACAGCAAACAGTCCAGGTGGCTTGTGCTCCTGAACGAAGGCCACTGTACCCTCTATTATCACCTGGCCCTGGAGCAGTGCAGCCCTGAGAGCACCAACAACGAACCCCTCGGTAGGCCTGGCTGGGGCTGGGGCTGGGCTGGGGAGGTGGGCAGTGAGGGGCACCGGTTAAAACCGTTAATCAGACCACGGTTTGCGGAACACAGAGCAGGGATGAAAATTTGGTGCTTCCACTTTCTAAATGTGTGGCATCGGGCTGGCCCTCTCTGAGCCTCAGTTTCCTCAACTGTAAACTGGTGGCACTTACCGCACAGGCTGCAGGGGCCAATGACACAAAGATAGATCCCCTCCATCTTGGTCTCGGAGGAGGGATTCTGCTTCCTAGTTTCTGGCTCAGAGCCTGCTCTGTAGCCAGTGCTCTGCTGGCCCTGGGGAGGGTATCTGGGAAGGAGCAGGATGAGAGGCAGGGCCTCTCCAGCCTACACCGAAGGCCTCTGTGCCCTTGACTGCACCTGGCTCATCCCTGAGCAGCTCTTCAGCTGGATCGCACAGAGGGGAGCATGCCGCCCCGGTCCCAGGACACCATCTGCTTGACTGCCTGCCCCAACCACCGGTCCCAGTACTCCTGGACCATCAGCTACTCTCTCCTCTCCCACAGAGGTACCTGGGTCACCTGGCACGGAGAGCCAGTGCCTGAAGGGAAGGGGAAGAACTGTGTGAGCAGGACCTGGGTGGGGGAATTGGGAGGTTCCAGACAGCTAGCAGAGTGCATGTGAGTGTGCTAGGGTGCACATTGGGGTGTTGTGTGCGCGCTTCACACCAACCACCTCTGTCTGTGTGGGTATCCATGTATGTGGTGCTGAGCTGTAGAACACTCAACATGAAGAGTTGGGAGCTGTGCTGATTTACTGTGAGATCTTAGACAAATCCCCAGCCTCCCTGGGCCTCCGCTTTCTTCTGTATAGAATGGAGTCATTCCCAGCCTGCCCTGGGGCCACTGGGAGGCACCCAGCGCAGCACAGAAGAGGGGCTCAGAGTGTGGCTTCGAGCCAGGCGGCTGGGGAGTGGATCCTGCGCCCCGCGCCCATTAGCCATGTAATCTTAGCAAATTGTGTAACCTCCCTATGCCTCAATTGCCACATCTGTAAAATGAGGATAATGCACACAAGCAAGGAAAAGGTTACCACATGGATGAACCTGGAAAATATGCCAAGTAAAGAAGCTGGTCACAAAAAGCCACACAGTATATGATTCCATTTATATGGAACATCCATAATGTGCACATCTATAGAGACAGAAAGTAGATTAGGGGTTTCCAAGGGTGGGGGTGGGGAGTGGAGAATGGGAAGTGACAGCTACTTGGTACTGGGTTATTTTTTGTGGTGATAAAAATGTTCTAGGATTAAATGGAGGTGGGGGTTGCACAACTCTGACTATACAAAGAACACTGAATTAACCCGTTTAATGCATTAAAAGGGTTAATTTTACGGTACACAGATAATGTTTCAACAAAGCTGTTTGTAAGAATTGGTTCGAATACAAGTCATGTTTCACATTAAATTCAGTGGTGCGTGCAGAGCTTAGGGCTGTGCCTGATACATGGACGTGTGAGACAAGGGTGGGCTGTTGCTGGAAACACCCAAAGCCTGGGAGACACCTGCTGCCCCTGACAAGGGTCCGGGGGTAGGTTTCCAGGGGTCCAGTGCACCCCAGGGGCTGGGAGGTGAGCTCACTTCTCTCTTCCACATCCCTTTCCCCCAGATAACAAGGTTGGGGAGAAGCAGGAGCTGTGTCGGGTTTTCCTGACGGCCGTGTACCCCTTACTCTCCATCCTGGATGCCTGCTCCATGGGCAGCGCCGCGGGCATCACCCGGCAGCACCTGTGGCTCCTCTTCTCCTTGGAAACACTCAACAGTTACTTGACGCGTGACCCCACCCCCTGGGAACTCACCTACAAGGTGCCCACCCGGCATAGGTAAGCCGGGCCTGGGGGAGGGGCAAGGCCTATCTGGAGATGTTTTTGGAGCTTTCTGTCCACACACCCAGCACCAGGCCCTGTCCAAGAAGTGGCGTTCTATCTCTCCCCAATTTTTGCCCATCCCTGGAGGGCCTGGACGAAGCAGGGATTGTCTAGAAGTCTGAAGTGCTAGCCCACTCTACTCCTGGGTCCCAGAGTCTTTAATTCCCACTTGTAGGGAGATGAGTGGCAAGCCAGCCACGCTGGGAGGGAGTGCCCCACCCTGTCCCCATCTCTGTCTCTGAGCCTATTTCTCTGCTCCACACAGCACAAGCCAGATCCCCCCATCTTCACCCCTCTGAAGCTTGACTTCAATTTTGGGGCAGCGCCAGTAGAGGCCCCCCCCTCTGTGGTGCTCCTGGCCCTGAAGAACAGTGGAGTCGTGCCCCTGGACTGGTATGGCTGGCACGGAGTGGGTGGCGGGGGCCTGGGGGGCAGGTGCTGGAGGCCTTCTCTTGCTGGTGGTAGACCTGGCTGCCTGGCGTCCGTGAAGAGCCGGTTCCCCATTGATGGGCTGTGGAGGCCAGGAGGGAACTGGGGTTGCCAAACAGGATGCAGGGCCTCTATCACTGGCTGAGATGTGTCAATAGTCTCAGAAGTGGTGATTCCAGTAGAATCACCTGCTGGAGACTGGCACAGTTATCTCAACACTTAACGAAGGAGAAGTGTCCATTGAGCATCCGCTACATGCCAGGCACTGTGCTTTACAAGACTTTTTTTCCCTCCAAGCCTCATACCAATCCTGTGGAAACAATCATCCTCTGCTGATTCATTCACAGACAGGAGGCTTAGGACTCAGCCAAGACCACTCAGCCATTAGTAGGCAGAGCCAGGTTCAAACCTAGATTTGTCCAACTCCAAAGCCCCCACCTACGCCAGTGAGTCAGCAAGGCTTTGGACTGCTCTCATGCACCAGCCGCTGTGCTGGGTGCTGGGGGACCCCTGGCAGAGCCCCAGTCCAGTGGGAGCCAAGCAAGCCTGCACTGGGGTGAGTCGAGGGTCTCCAGCAGGGACGGACAGGGGTCAGCTGCCACAGAACGGTGTCAGGGAGGATCCTGGGATTGAGTAAAGCTGCTCGGAGCCGCAGAAGGAGTCAAGGCTGGCCACAGGGCAGACAATGCTTCTCCTGAGCCCTCCACGCTTGGCCCTTCCCGTGCTTGGCTTTCCTCCCACTGGGCCCCGAACTTGTGCCCAGTAAACTTCCCGTTTCCATGTCAGGACTTTGTCTTGTCTTCCTCCCTGCTTCTGCCACGCGCCTTAATATCCTAGTAAACTTCCTTTTGATGACTTCCAACTTCGTTTGGCTAAGTAGAGGTGAGAGAGACATGCCCCCATCTGGGGTCAGACTTAGAGAGAGAATCAGGAGGCCAGCCTGGGTGTGGCCGTGAGTAGAGGAGAGAGAAAATATGCAGGCAGGGGCACTGAGGTCTCAGGAACCTTCCTACCTAAGCAGAGAGTCTTGGGAAGGGGGCTGCATCATTAGGGGTATGATGGCTGCCCCTTACTCTCTGGATTGTCCCACTCCTCCCTGAGCTGGGGAAGCTATGTGCCTCCTGTCTGAAAAGGGTCGGTACTTCACGTAACTGAGGATTCCTGGCCCTGAATCACTGAGGAAGCTTGGCAGGCAGGGCTGCTGGCCCGATGGGGAAGGCCCAGGGTCCGCTTTGAGCTCCGGATCTGCTATTCACTGGGCTCGTTAAGTGGCCAGGAGCCAGGTCCTACGGGGCTCTGGGGTGGGGGCAGGAAAAGCGGTGTCGGCCTGTCCTGGAATGGAACAAGGTATTTAGGGGATTGTGTGTGTGTGTGAATGTTTGTGCAGGGGCAAGCCTGCTCGCACTCTCCATGGAGAGGGTCCAGGTCGCTGGAAACCGAGGCGGGAGGAAGCCCAGGCAGAGTGCCCATCAAGCTGGGCCCATCCATCAGGAGAGCATTTGAGGTTTAGGAAAGGCCGTCTGTGCTTCTTCCAGGATTCCAGGCACAGGGAACCTTCCTTGGATGGCGTGACTCTCCTAGGCTTTTTTGTGTTGTGTTTCCTTTCCATTCCTCAGAAGGCTATTTTTGAAAATTCTAGTTGGTCTTTGCTGAGCTTATGAAGAACAAACTGAAGGTCTTATTCCTGCCAAGACCAGCAAGAAACAGGGAGTGTGGACTTGGCCTGGAGGTGGCAGGCAGCAGGACAGACAGAGTAGGAACCCCAAGGATGAGGAGAGCCTGGGGGAAACGAAGCCGCTTTGCTGTCTACACCCTCCAAGCCTTCTCCTCTGCTGCCTCTGCCCTTGGGCCTTGCGTTTAAGGGAGATTTCCCTACAGAGGTTGGTTAATGGCATCTTCTCCCTCATGCACGCATTAAGTCATTGGCTAAAGCTTTACTGGGGCTTCCTAGGTGCAGGCTCCAGGTTGCCCATCAAAATAGAAATGCAGACAAGCCCAGGCCCTGCCTTCCAGGTGCGGCAGGGCTGTCGGGGCAGACCAGCCCTTTGGTGCAGGGTGATGTGTGCTGTGAAAGAGGTGTGTGCAGCACTGGAGGCTACTTTACACTATTTTGGATGTGGGGGCGGTGGCACATCAGACAGGCTTCCAGAAGAAAGCTACAGCCAAGCTGGACCCGCAGCCCTGGCAGGGAGGCAGAGGCTGCAAAGAGCCTTCCAACAGAGTGCCTGACATGTAGGCGGGTGAGAGGAAAGGACACCGCTTAACAGGAGTGTCGATATGGAGGGAGAGACGGCCTCGGATGCAGCTGGGGAGGCTGGCAGTGGCCAAGTCTAGGCCTTGGGATACTCCTTCGGAGAGTTTAGACTTCTTCCTAGAGCATCAGCGGGGTGTAAGCTGAGATGGGGGGGCAAAGACATGATCTACTTTCAAGACCCGGCACTCTGGTCTGGGGTGTGAGGAGAGAAGCAGATTAGCAGCCTGAGGCAGGGGACAGGTGGGAATACTGCTGCGGTGCCCAGATGGGGAGCCACACTAGAGGACTAGCAGGGGAAGGGAGCTCGGGAGTGTCTGGAGGGAGACTGGGGGAGGGCAGTGAGGGAGATGGAGGTGTTTAAACTATCTGGTTGACCCCAAAATGGCAAGATCTCCACTTTTGCTGCTGATTAAGATCCCTAGATAAAACAACAAAAGCATTTTATCCACCTGTAACAAGTCAAACAACAAAAAGGTGATGAAAAAAATAAACAAAACACTTCCCAGCTCCCTCTCCAAGTCCACCCTGCTAGGGTGATGAGGGTTTGGAGTGTGCCTCCGCTCTTAGCATTTGTACAACATATAGACCTGCAGACAGGGTTATAGGGTTATTCTGTTTCTCTTTTATTTATTTTTTTATAGTAATGATACAATACTATACATATTACTTTCTGCTCAGGGTTAGTTACATCAGTAACATTTTTCACTCAGCATTAAACCAATAACGTTTCCTTCAGATCAACACATTATACACAGTTTCAACTCATGCTAATTGTTGCATGATATTTCATAAAACGAATGGCCCATAAGTTATTAAATCGCTTCTTTATTGGATGACGTTCGTTGTTCCCAGTGTTTTGTGTTTTGTTTTGTTTTGTTTTGTTTTGTTCTGCCACTGCAAAGAAAGTCGTAGTAAACATCCGTGTGTGTGTACATGTGTATGCGCACACATGCATGCATTGATTCCTGCAGGTTACTTTCCCAAAAGAGAATTTCTGAGTCAAAGTGCGTATACATTTTTTTATACTAAATTCATACACCAAAAGGTGGTAGCAGTTCCTTCTCTCCCTACCTATGTTTGAGGGTGTCTCTTCTTTATAAACTTACCAGCAGGAGAGGTAATTTTTCTTACACCCATCAGTAGTATATAAGTAGGCCATTGTCCACGTATTTGCTAACTTTTGATGTCACTGTGTTTTGTTTGTATTGGCTGTCAAGTTGAGTTGTCTAGACACAAGTGAGGATTAGTATTTATTATATTTGTTATGGAATAGTTATTTTCTCTTTTACATAGTGCCTGCTCAGTAATTGTGGTAATTTTTAAAATCAGGTTGTTGGGGGTTTTTTGCTTAATGATTTAGAACAGTTTTTCTAGGTGTTTTTTCTTCTTTTATGTAAAAACTACTGAACCAGTTATTTGTGTTGCAAATATCACCTATGATATGTAACTTCTGCTTATTTTCCTAATAGCAAATTTTGCTAAGCAAGTCTTTAAATGTAAATTATAATTTATCTGTTTCTCTTTACCTACTCTGAAAGCACAAATATATCCTACTAATTGTTTTCTACAAGTTTTTCTTTCAGTTAATTATTTAACCTACCTAGAATTGTAGACTTACTTTCTGCTGTGCAACAGAGGAGAATTTTATTTATTTGTTTGTTTGTTTGTTTATTGACTGATTTACTACATGTTTAGCAAATTATGCAGGCAATATTTATTGAAAAGCCATTTCGTTTTGCTAATACCATTGCTGTCATACATTAGGTATCCACATATACTTTTTTCCCCCCTGGTATCTCTGTTCTGTCTTTTTCACATTTTCAATGTGAAAATATTTAAGATTGATTCAAAGGAGTTTTGATTTGCTTTTTCTAACTCCCATTGAGCCTTTTTAGATGTGTTGGCCATTTTCCCCCCCTCTGACTGCTCCCTGTTCATAGCCTCTGCCCCATTTGGGGCCATGTCTGTGCCAGCTCTCCGAGAGTGAAAGGGTCTTCCTTTTTCAGATTGTGGCCTTGGGACCCCTTTATCACCCATTTGGTCAGCTACTTAGAGCGCAGTGTCTACTTTGCTACATCACAAGGCATTTCAGGGGCATTGATCTACACCCAGCTATGCTTCCAATTCCAGAGCACCAGCCCTGCCGGGGCACGTGTTCACCTTGTGCCCAAGAGGACCTGCAACTCTTTCTCTCAGGGCCCTAGCTGATGCTGCTGGCATTCCTAGGTGCCTCATATGTTTTGTCAAAGAAACCTCTCCAGAGTTCATGGCCAGCTCCAAGTGACCCACATATATAAGTGACTCCCACTTCCTGTTTAGTCACCACAGCCCTGGCTCTGTTCCTGGGATTAGGGGCTACTGTGAAATGAGAATCCACAACAGTCATGTTTGCTCAGCCATTCATGGACAGTTTGTCAAATGGGGAGATGAAATGGAGAGGCACGGAGGTTTCCATCTGTCCCTCCTGGGGCTCAGAGCTCCTGCCTCCCTGTTCTGACTGAGAGACTTCACTCCTCCTGCTTTTCACCCTTTCCCAGGGCCTTCCTCTTTCCAAGTGACCAGCAGATCGACCTGGAGCTGTGGGCAGAGCAAGCAGAATTTGACTGCACTGAGCTGCACCAAATGCGTGTGCAGGACAATTGCATATTCTCCATCAGCCCCAAGGCCGGGAGCCTGAGCCCTGGGCAGGAGCAGGCGGTGGAGTTCAAATACAGGTGCTCCTCCACCCCACCCGCCCTGCACTTCCAGTTCTAGAGATTCCCCCTTTCCCATGGCTCCTGGAGGAGCCTGGCCGTGCACTGTGTGACTCCATGTCACCCTGAGTGGATACCACCTTGGGTAGACCTGCAGGGGAAATTTAATTCGCCTCATGCTGTCCCAACTCAGGGGCTTCCACATACTCTTAGGGGCTAGCGGGCTCAAAACCACAGGTCTGACCATTTGTTCTCCCACTTGTACTGGGGTTCTGTAACTCATCTCAGACTTGTCTCCTCCCTTCCAGCCACCTGTTCGTTGGCACTGATCGCCTCCCTGTGCTCTTCAAGGTGTCCCACGGGCGGGAGATCCTGGTAAGGCCCCAGCGCTGGTCTTGCCATGGACAACTGAGAGAAGAGTGGAGAACTGTGTCTCCCAGGCAGCTGGGGGCCGGATCTCTCTCCTAGGTGCTTCATTTCCTCCCAGGGGAGGATGCTACTCATGAGCTCTCTATTTCCAGCTAAATTTCATAGGTGTGACAGTGAAGCTGGAGCAGAAGTACGTGCACTTCATGTCCACAAGCCACCAGTTCATCCCTGTCCCCATCGGTAACCCACTGCCCCCACGGCAGGTCAGTGGTCTACATCGTCCTGGTCACAAGAGGCTTAACTGTTGATCTTTATATATCTGCATCAGCCCTTGACAGGGTGACAAAGACCTTGCCCACCAGAAGCCTTCACTCTAAGAGGCTCAACTCTGAGAGACCCAAGGCAAGGGGCTTCGACTTTCTGGTTCGAGGCCGCCTTCCCATGCAGAAGAAGGGATTTTCTTCTCCTCTAGCATAGGGCTCTTCAGACTTCTTTGACCATGAATCACACTAATGTATTTTGGATAATAACTCAGTACATACATACGCATACAACTGAAACGAAAGTATCACGGATCAATACATACACTACTGTATGCAAAGTACTCTACTCTGTTTTCTTTTTATTTTGCTCTGTTCCATTTTTTTTTTTTATTCTGGACATGACCCATTAAATTGGTTTCATGACCTGTTTCCTAATAGGTGTCAGCCACAATGAAATTCATTGGTCCAAGAAGGATACCTTTCTTGAATGTGAAAAACTGGAATGTGAATTCTCATGAAGCTATAGAATTTTCTTTATTACTTGGAGGAAATCAGGTTCCTTTACTCTGAAATATGTACATTGGAAATCTCCAGGAGGGGAACATAGTATTCTCCCAAACAGTTCACAGCTCTGAAATGTTTAGCCTTTTAGAAGCCCTTGTTGTTTCTGGGCAGGCATTCAGCCTCGAGGCAGAGGAATGGGCTTCTGGGACCTGAGATGGGGACCCCTAGCCCTGAGCTCTGTTCACTTCCCTACACCACCCTCTCCCCCACTGGCTTCCCAGAAGCCCCACCCAGGGCTGGGCATGCCCAAGCCTGCAGAGGCCCGGATATTCAAAAAGGATGGCAAAGACTCGTGTGCTTCCAGGAGAGCTTTCCAGTGAGACCAGACTGCTCCCTTGTAGCCCTGAACAAATACAGTGGAAAATGCCCCCAGATTTAGAGCCAAGAGACCCAGCTGTGCCTCCAACCAAACTCCACAACTGTGGCCACACTTCCTCCTTTGTTCATGTGTCAGTGACAGATGGTAATCTGGACCTGCAAGAGGGCAGTGGAAATAGAGAGAAGGAACAGATTTAGTTTACATTTTGGAGGCAGAATCATTATGATTTGGTGGGGATTGGATCTGGGAAGTAGGAGAAAGGGAGAGACTGAGGATATTATTGGACTCCTAGTTCGAGCTCATGAGAATTTGTAGTGCCATTTGCTGAAAGGAGATAAACTGAGGTGAGGAACACGTTTTAAAGTGAAGAGTTTAGTTTTGGCCAAATTTGAGGTGCCTATGAGACAACCAAGAGGGGTTATCAAATAGACGTTGGTTCCAGGTCTGGAGCTCAGGTGGTCCAGGCTACAGAAATAAAGTCAGCATATTTAGGAGTGGGTACTGAACAAGGTGAGGGGGCCACACCTCAATACAGATGAACTCTTTATTCTCTCTGGCTTTCATTTTCTTATCTCTGAAATGAAAGATTGGACCAGAAAATCTCTGGGGTTTTTTCCAGGATGGTCTGTGATTCCCATACTTTGGAGTTAGTCTTGAGGGACCTCACACCTTCCTTGTGCTCCCTTATCTGCCTTTAAGCAGTACTGCCCCTAATGGCAAATGTGGAAAAGTGGCAGCCTTACAGGTGGTTAGAACCAGAGCCTAGAAAATGCTGACGGGTCTCGATGGTGCATGCATGGACATTTCCCTAAATCCTAACACTAAGGATATGAGCATTAGTGTCCCCTTACACCTCGACAAAGGTAAGTTGAGAGCAAATAAAATAAGGCTTACAGATTACCCTGAAATGTCCCAGATAGAAAGTACAGTTATGGACTTTGTGGGTGATGAAGCCGTAGGGAACCCAGAGGTATTCGGGGGAGCTCTGGGCCTGCAGGCATGGCATCATGGAGGCCAACAGAACCCCAGGCTCTCTGCGCCGCAGCCATGAGCCGGTTTGGAGCTTTCTCTGTTCACACTCTCTGCAGATTTATGAGCTGTATAACGGTGGTTCGGTGCCCGTGACATATGAGATCCAGACCAACGTCCTGTCACAGGTTCGGGAAAAAAATTTCGATCACCCTATCTTCTTCTGCCTCAACCCTCAAGGGGAGATCCAGCCAGGCACAACTGCTCAGGTCTTGTGGATCTTCTCACCTATTGAGGCCAAGACCTACACGGTGAGCGGCAGCCTGGGCTAGCATGAGTGGGGGGTTGCAGCGGGCCTCCGCGGCAGATCTTGCTCTGACCAGTCCCTTCCCCCCTCCTCCAAATTTCCCAGGTCGACGTACCAATACACATCCTGGGATGGAACTCAGCCATCATCCACTTCCAGGGAGTGGGTTATGACCCCCATGTCATGGGGGACACAGCCCCTTTCCACAACATCTCATGGGACAACAGCACACGCTCAAGACTAATGATCTCTGGACAGGTAGGGCTAAAGAAGCTGGAAAGACCTGAGGCCTAGGAGGAGTCTCGAGGGCCCAGGGTGGCCAGTACAAAGGGAAGGGGAGGCTGGGAAGGAAACGAGATGATGTTGAGACAGGAGGAACACAGAGATGAAGCCCGGAACCAGCCCTTCAGATTTGGGACACACCACCAGCTTCACAAGAGGCTTACCCTGCCACCTAGTGCCCACAGGTGTTCCTGCTCAAGCCACTCCACCTGTTGCAGGGCCCTCCATCCCACCTTCTTCTCTGGACATTGGGATGGGGTTATTAGAAAGGATAGAAGAAAGCTTTCCGATTCCAGGGCCGTAAGGTATTATCTTCAAACAGAAAAGTCCCTCTCCTGGACCTAGATAGATTTTGCTGAAAGAAATCTAAGGTCAATAACACTACCTCTGTGCTCCTCACTGTTGGGAGGTCTGGCCCGTTCATCCATCCACCCATCCATCCATCTCCCCATTGACCCACATGCCCATTTGCTCATCCACGTATCCGCCCATCCACCCAGTTCTCCATTAATCCTTCCACACACCCGTTCAGTCACTATCACCTCATACATCTGCCTGTCCATCCTGCTGCTCCTACTCCTTTTGGACTCTTACTGCAGGATGAGCACTGTTGAAGCCCTAGGAACACAGAGAAGAATCAGACATAGTCCCAGCCCTGGAGGCAGTTGGTCTGGACGGAGAGAAAGTGCCCCTTTCACGTGGCCTCAGTCTTTCCCGACACTCCTACAACATAGCTCCTATTCTGTGCCCAGTGATGATAGCAACAGCTGATCACCCATTAATGTCACAGCCATCCTTCCGGGACTTCCATTATGTTGAGTTCTGTCTTCTCTAAGCAAATTGTGATTTCCCAGCCCTTCCATGCCTATTTTAGTGGTCAAAATCATAGGTTTCAGAGTGATATTGTCTGGGTTTATCCGAGCAGAACCTGAGTGAGAACTTTGGAGAAAATAGTTATGCTCTCTAAACCTTAGCAGCACATCTGTAAAAGGGGGATAATTGTAGCATTTATACCATAGAGCTTTGGGAGAATTGAATGCGTGTAAATTGCCTACCATGGTACCTGGCCTGTCGAAAGCACTCGGTAACTGGCAGTGGTTGCTATGATTAATTCTTCACCTCCCAAAGTTGCTGCTGTATTGTCTCCACCAACAGAGTGTCTTCCTGTCCCAGTCTCACATCTCCCTGGGAAACATTCCTGTGCAGAGCAAGTGCAGGCGCCTGCTGTATTTCAACAACATCTCCAAGAATGAGACAATCATCTTCGTCTGGCAGCTGAAGCCTCTAGACTTAGGGGAGGTAAGAGTTTCCTGTGTCCACAGAACCGTTAGCAGGGCTCCAGTACTATCCCATCCCATCCCATCCCATCCTGTCCTCTCCCATCCCGGTGAAGCTCCAGAGACTCTCTCCCCGAATCAACAGGTGTCCGTGAGTCCCGTGAGAGGGAAGGTAGGTCCTGAAGAGATGGTCCCATTTGTGGTGACTCTGAAGGCTTCAGTGCATGCCAGTTTCTACAGCATAGACCTGGTGTGCAAGGTAAGACCAACCCCAAAGGGAAGCGGGATGGAGCACAGCTCCCAGTCCTGGGTGGTGGGGGCAGGGGGGGCTATGAAATCCCCAGACTCCCAGAGAGCCAGTCCCCGAAAGAGTGGGGAGCCCACAGCACAGGTCTAGGGCAAGGCCTGGCTATAAGCCCCCTGACTTTGGTCTTCTCTCTCCTGTCCCGGCTGACAGATATACAGGCAGGAACTGCTGAAGCAGTACTATAAGGAACTGCAGGAGTGGAAGGACGAGAAGGTGCGGCAGGAAGTGGAGTTCACCATCACAGATAGGAAATCAGTGAAGGTGAGGAGGGCTGAGTGGGCCTTGAACACCACAGATCTTTCTGACTGGCCTTAGCAGAGGGAATGGAGGGAGTGGTCCGAGGGGGTCCTACAGGCGAACCTAAAAGATTAGGTTTCTTTCATCATGCTAAGCACGGCATCTCCGCAAGACACTCTCCGGATATAGAAGGCTGGCGGACCATTCCCTGCTTCATGTAGCGAGTGTTTAACAAGTGCCTTCTTCGTGCTGGGTACTGAAGACCCAGGGGAAACAAGATAGAGCTCACCTTCTGATGGAGTACAGTTCCACATGTTGGTTTGGTGTGCATTCTCTGAGAACAAGTTGCCCAGTTTTGATTGATTCCTGGCTTTGGCGTTCTCCAGCTCTGTAATTTTGGTCAAGTTATTTAACTTCTCGGTGCCTTCAACTGTAAAATGTGATACCTGGGATTGGCTTCAAGATAATCCAAAGGTGGGGTGTAGCTGAGATAAGATTGGCATGAGTTGCTAATCGTTGAAGCTAGGTAGTGGGTAACGGAAGATTCTTTGTAGCATTCTCTCAACTTTTGTTTAAGTTTGAAATTTCCCAAGGTTAAAAGTTTTAAAAACATTTTTAAATGTGAGTAAAACATTATCTGCATTATAACTCTTTTGGAGAATTAAATGAATTAATACATGCAAAGTGCCTAGCCTCCCAGGAAGCATTCATTAAACATGGGCTATGAGCATTTGTTGGGGGAGACTGATAATAAATGAGACAAAACATTTGTCTTGGTTCCTCCTACAATCTCTTAGCTTCCACCATTCTTGTACCTGAATCACTCTTGTGCCTACCACACTGAACCCCCAGGGAGTGATTGCTCCCCTCTGAAGCTCTGGCCCAACTGTGAATGGAAATCATGTCTTGAGGGAATGGAAGAAAGGATTTCTGAATTAAGTCTTAATAAGGGAGGCTGTCACCTGTCATACCAAACCACAAATCTCCAGGGCATGAGGACAAGCTCCCTTGGGGCATCCTGCATGTGTTTGATGGCATCTCCTCTTTCCTTCAGTTGGATGACCATATTTACTTGTTTGCAGGCCACATTTCCCTAAGGAAGGTTCTGGAAGAGGGTGTGGTGAGGAGTTGGGCAGGACCAAGAGGGCAGCAGGTCCTGGCATTGGCCTTAGAACTCCCGTGGATTAGCAGGAAGGGTAGGGAGAGGGGAGTCCCTCTAAGCCTCTTGTACTCTAAGCTGGGATCTTTTTGCTTCCACAGAGAAGGGCATATTGTACAGCTTGTGAACCTATGAGGAGGTACAAGGTAAGGCCATAAACCCCAGGCCCATCTCCTTGGGATAATTTGAGAGGATCCTTGCTCACTCTCAGAAATACCTCTAACCCCTGGTCCAGCCTCCTAGAAGGGAAGGATGAAAGTGCTAGTGGGTGGAGTCAAACCCCTATGTGACCCCAAAGGCCTGGTTGCGGGGCTAGAGACCTATCGGTGATGGGAGTGCAGTCTCCAAACCCCTGCCATCCATGCCTCCCCTTCCCTTCTCAAAGACGCTGCCCCCTATCAAGAAACAGCAGCCTCTCAGCCGGCCCACCAGCTGGAATCTTAAGATCCCAAAGGAGGAGACATCCTGGCCATGCCCCCAGCTACCCTCGCCAGGCATGCTCTACTTGGGCCTCACTGCCAGGACCCATGCCACTGACTTCCTGGCTAACTTCTTCTCCGACTTTCCCCGACACTTCTTGGACCGGTGAACTCTCAGGGAGGGAGGGGTCCCCCTCTGCTCTCAGCCGCCTCTCCCACTCTGGGACAGGGGCTGCCCAGACCCAACCCTTTCTGAGGCTTAGAGCAAGTGCCATGCAGTGGGGGTAAAGGGGCATTGCTGGGCCCAGGATGTCCCCATTACTGCTTAGGCCCTTAGCAGGAGAGGGATAAAGAGCCAGAGCCCCTGAGGAAGCTTCTCTAGGTCCTATGCTGACTCTGAGGGTCGGGCTTAATTCCCCAAATGTAGTAGCACCATGTTTGAGTTAAAGCTGGGGCCACCTGAAACTCATCTATGTCTTCATGACTATGTGGCCACCACCACTGTTCATGCTCCCAACCCCAGGATAGTGGCTTGCCCAGGCCACTCAATGTCATGGCCCACCCAGGGAGCTGCCAAAGAGGAAGTATACCACGGAGGAGTTGAAGGATTCTAAGAAAATATCCCCTGACAAACCGGCCCCTGTCTCAAAGCAGAAGAAGCAGCTACTAATTGACTGTCTCAACACAATCATCAGGTGACCACCTGGACCCTCATTCCCCTATTCATTCAACTCTGGGTTTGCCCACAGCCCCTAAAGTACCAGCCCTTCCTTTCCTGAAAAATAGAACTTCCTTATAAGATCCTTCCACAAGTGGCGACAGGCCCTCCAGAATGGTGCAAGTTCTGATGGAGCTGGCTAGAGGGATCCTAGGCTGGGTCCTGAGTTCTGCCCTGTCCACAGCTAGTAGATGCGGTCTGGAGCCAGCTAACATTCTCCCCAGGTTCCTGCCCCTCATCTTTGTAACTCTGACCTCCTGGCTCTGCTTCCACCATATAATGTTCCCTTCTAAGACTCCATAGGGCCTTAAGATGCCTTCCTCTAAAGAAAGATGGGAGGGGCAATGGACCAAGGGCTCCCCTCCCCCACCTAACACCTGTTTGTGGACACAGTAGGCAAGAACCACCCACCCCCCTTAGGGAACCTTGAAACCAGAGCCCCACAGAGCGCTGCAAGGCCTTTTAGCAAGGACCCTGTCTCCCTTCCTGCCACCCAGGGGTCTGCTGGAAGACAAGACCTTCCATGAGGCCATAGACCAAAGCCTGGTGGAGCCAGTGCCTTACTTTTGCCAGTTCTGGAATGAGCAGTCTGCCAGGTTCATGGCCCAGAACAGCAACCCGCAAGTAGTGCCAGACCTGCCTCCACCCTCTGACAGATGGGAGAACAGGGAAGGAGGGAAGTTGCTGGAGGAGGACAAATGGCGGCTGGAGAAAAAGGAAGAGGGGGAAGAAGAAGAGGAGGAGCTGGAGGAGAGAGAGGAGGAGGAAGAGGAGATAAAAGAGGAAGAGGAGATGGGCAAGGAGGAGCTGGAAGCAGAGGAAGTGATGGAGGAGAAGGAAGAGAAGTTGATCTGGACAGGGATAGAGCCCACGCTGCAGCCCACGTCCCAGGAGTCCCAGGAGAAATGGCAGTGGCAACAGCAGCTAAAGGTCATGATGGAGGAGGAGGAAGAGCGAAATGAAAAGGAGGCCATCAGCCGGTGAGCAGCCAGACCCAGCTGTGGGTTTGGAGGAGAGCTGTGTGCCGAAGGTTCCTGTGAGGCCCCTGTTTCACAGGGTGGCCTCTACTGAGCATGTCTCTTCTCAACTCAGTGTGCACTGACATTACATTGGTAGTGTAAGGCCTGGGTGGGAGTATTTACAGAATGGAGATCTAAGCTTTAATAATTTTCTCCGAAACTCAGCCGTTAACATTCACCATCACACCACTTCGAGTAGGGTATAGTCTTCAAAGTCTCTTAAATGGTTTTCTAGAACCAGGAGAGAAGTACCACCTCTTGCACCACCTTCCCCTGGGACTGCTCTGTGGCCACTTTCTGTCGGGGTGGGGATTCCGGAGCCCCAGTCCCTCTGCAACCTCTCATCGCTAGATGCCTTTCCCCAAAGCTGGCCCCGAGATGGGGACGACCAATCCCTGGATTCGAATCCCACCACTGTACCAGCAGCATGACGTTTGGCAAACTTGGGCCTTTTAAGCGACAGTTTGAGTGTCTGTAAAACTGGAACAAAGATGCCTCGTCATGTTGGGAGGGTGAGGAGATCAATGGGAATCCACGCAGAGCACGCGGCGCACGGTGCAGCACAGAGGAGGCCCGCGGACAACGCGGAGCGTGGCGGGTGGCGGCGCTGACACCCGCGCCCGCGTCCCCGCAGGCTCCCGTCTTTCGCCAACCTGCAGGAGGCGCTGCTGGAGAACATTATCCAGAACATCCTGGTGGAGGCGAGCCGCGGGGAGGTGGTGCTTACCTCGCGGCCCCGCGTCATCGCCCTGCCTCCGCTCAGCGTTCCCAGGTGGGGCGCCCGGGCCCGCGGCCGCGCGACAGCGCTGGAGGGCCGCGAGGGGAGGCAGAAGCCGGCAGGCTTGGCCCAAAACCTCGCCTTCAGCCCTACCCGAAGCTTTCTGTCTTCCAGGATTCCGACTCCGGACCTGCTGCCGGCGGCGCCCCTCGGACCACAGCAAATCGAGGTGTCCGGGTTGGTGGTGCCGCATCCTACTGACTCTTCGCCGTATCCAGAGGCCAGCCCCTCCGACATCCTTCCCTAGCTTCTGCCCAGCCCCCTCTCCACCGCCCCACCAGTAAAGCATCTATCCTTTTTTCCGTATCTGCCTTGACTTTATTTCCCCGACGCGGGAGCAACTCGCGCGCGAGCTCTGAGAGACAGGTGGTAGGAGCAGCCGAAGCAGACCGCAGTGACTCATTGCAGACTTAGGGGCTGGGAGATTGCGCCTCTCTATTCAGCTAGGCGAGAATTGTCGCGGCTCGCTGCCAGGCGCTGGACCTGGTCTGGCCAGTGGAGGGCGCTTCCGGGAGGGGCCTGGCTGGCCTTAGCCTCAGCATAGCCTTGTGGGCAGGAATGGAGCGCCAGGCGCGGTCAGTGCAGCAGGTGGCCGCGGGACGAGGCCCTTTCCTTTCCCGGACACTCCTGCTCCAAGGCTCAGCCATTCACCACCAGCCCTTTTCAGCAGCTTCTGGGCTTCCGGCACTCTGCTAAGAAGATGGGAAGGAAGGGAAACCAACTCACGTCCCAGAGGGCCAAGAACTAGAGGCTGCTGGGACGCGGGTGGAAAGCGGGCCACCGATCCACAGATCCTGCAGAGATTCCCATCGTGAAGCTGAATTCCCAGACCAGGAGATGTCCTGCCTTCCCTAAGACACCCACCTCCACTCCCCCTAACCTCAGCCAGGCTGCCTCTGTCCTCTGCTCCTCAGCTCCTCCCACCCTCTCCCCCCCCCCGCCAGAGGCAGGTGGGTGGAAAAGTGACATCTGGTGTTGTTCCAGAGGCGCCCAGGTCCCCGACAACTCCCCCACCCCCTCCCCACACACACCCGCCGCCAAGGCCTCCGAGCGGCTTAGGCCCCAGAGCCCCGGCGGGGGCGGGGAGGGGGGTGGAGGGCGCTCCGCCTTCTCTGAGTCAATATTTGCCCCGAGCAAACGGGCGCTCGGACAGGTGTGAGTGTGCGTGTGTGTCTGTGTGTCTAGGGGCGGGACTGAACAGGCCGTATAAGAGCACGCTGAGCCGGGGCATCGACACAAGCTCCGGGGCGTGTGCAGGGCCCTGTCAGGTGGAGGGTGGCCAGAAAGGGAGGGGCGGGCCAGGTGCGTACCTGTATTGGCCACTCTGGCCGCCGCCGCCGACGTGTCAGCCGCAGACGTGCTCAGGTGAGGGCGGCGGCTGGCGGAGCGCTATCCGGCACTGCGCTCTCGGAAGACGGGACCACCAGATCGAGGGCCACAGCCAGGCCCCGGGCCCTCCGCTCCCGCCCCGCGACGAGCCCCTCGCACAAACCGGACCTGAGCGTTTTGTTCGTTCGGCTCGCGTGAGGCAGGGGCGGCCTCTCAGCACCCGCCCGGGGGCCCAGCCGGATCGCCACGCAGGCACCTGCCGCCGCCGCCGCCGCCGCCGCGCCAAACGAGTCGGAGAGGCTGTGCGGCGCTTCCAGGGGAGATCCGGCTCCCATCCGGCCCCGCCCGACTTGCCTTGAACTGCCCAGGCTCGCAACACCCGGCCGCCCGCTCCATTCTGGTTAATGCGGACCGCCGGGCAGGCTCCACCGGGGGGCACAGGGAGCTGTGGCCCGGAACAGGAGCCCTGACCGAGGTGGACACCCGGCTTCTGGTCCGGCTCTGTCCCAGCGATCTCTGTGGCTTGGGCAAGTCGTTTCCCGGCCTACCCTTGGGCTTTCTCATTTTGCACAACGAGGAGGTTGGTCTGGCCTCCAGAGAGGGCCTCACCAGTCCCATCACCTGGTTTCTGGGCTTCTAGCTGACCCGAGGAGTTGGAGGCCTTAGGCGTTGGGGCACTAGCGGTGAGGTGTGGAGCGCTAGAATCATGACGGAGATCTAATTCCTCCTCCAGATGTCTTTGGTGGAGTCATCTGAGGGTTCCTGCCATCTCCCTAGCCCCTCTCTCAGTCTTCTTACATCTGAAAAAACAGCCAGATTGACTGGGAAAGACGAACACAGGGTCTTGTAGCTCTTGCCTGATGGGATCCCCAGGCACAGCCCCTCACCACCTTTCCTAGACTGCACAATCCCGGGGCCTCTTGCCCCAGTCTGCTGGGTGTTAGGGTGAGTCTAAGTGGCCCTCAGCTTAGGCAGGTAATTAGCCTCAACCCAAACCTGAGGCAGACCATCCTCCTGTCCGGGGACTCTAAGTGCTAAAAGCTGACATGGAGGAGGAGGACGGAGATGGCCCTAGACCCTGGGCCTCCTGCAGGACAGCCTAGAACTGAGGGCTCCACGCAAGGCCTGAGATCCGTCTGAGTCCCCAGCTGAGTCTATGTCCTGTGACTCCAGATGTCCTCCATTTCCCTTCCCCAAATTAACGGTAGTGCTGAGCCAGCCCCAGAGAAAGGGGCCAGTTGTAGGTTGGGGCTAGAAGGAAAAAGCGTTTCCCCTTTGGGTGAGGAAGCATCATTGGGGGGGCCGTACCCCTGCACACGCAGGCAGAGGCAGCCCCCAGGGAGAGGGAAATGAAGGTCAGCAGTCGCTGGTCCCTTCCGGCCCCAACTTGAATATTGCCAGAGGGGCTGGCTTGTCCCCTGCATCACCACCACCCTCATTCCCCTGCCACCCCTCACCAGACTCCCTTCAGGCCCCCATGGGATTTGCTGAGTCTTCGGAGCAGAGAGAAAGGAAGGGGGTGGGGATGAGAGGGCTCTGAAGATCCCAGGCAGGTGTGGGGAGAGGAGGGGACTGCAGGTGGGATCTTAGTGCAGCAGCCCTGGTGAAGGGGAGAGATGCCTGGGTCCCAGGCTAGTGTGTATACAGCTCCCATCCTGGTCTCCTTGACCAGGCCCCTGTTCTGGGCCCAGCTTTCTGCTCCTTGCCTGGCACTGAATGATGTTCCGTTAAGGGCCTGGCCTGGCACTGGCACATCTGCCTTGTGCCTGAGGTCTTCCTCTCCCCTGCCCCAATCATAGAAGAGGGCTAGAGCTTCCCCCCAAATGGGATTCCGTATCTTGAAGCTGCACAATAGAGTTCTCCCCCTGGGATGACCTCCAACACACACACAGAGAAACAGCAGTCCTTGGGAGGGGGCAGTGAGAAGATAAGGTCACCAGTGCGCTGGTGTCCACCCTTATAACAGCGAGCCACTGCTCCTCGCCCCCACTTCCAGTCTCGTTTCCCTGGACCTCCACACCCCACCATCACCAAGACCATATTTCCTGGCCCTGGCCAGGGATCAGGCCTCTCATCCAGGTCTCTCCTCCCCTGCCTGGCCAGGGGTGGAGTCTCCAGGCACCAGGCAGGCCTGCAGGTGCTGGGCTGGGGGTGGGTGGGGGTGTTGTGCTCAGCAGCTGGTGTTCGAGAGGCCCCCTCCCCCCTCCCCTGTAAGCTCCCAGCCGAGCCTGTTTCCTGTCATCCCCGTCAGCACCCTGGGCGGGGAGGGAGCAGGGAGTGAAGGAAGCGGAAAAGAGGCTGGGCTTGGAGTGCAGGCAGTGGTGGGACTGGGAAATAGCCAGCTGGAAATGGGAGAGGGGAGAAGGATGAGGGGAAAGTGGAAACTACAAGCAGAAAGACAGGACGGACAGAGGGTGCAGCTCAGAGGGGTATGAGAACCACAGAAGAACTTTCTGGGCCCAGAGAAACTGCAGACACCCTGTTCCCCAACCCTCCCCCACCCCACCCCACCCCCAACACACCAACACAGTGAAAGCAAGAGCTAGAGAGAGACCAGAGACAGAGGCAGAGACAACCCTAGAGAAACCTGGGATAGAGACATGCACTTTGGAAAGATGGAGGGATTTAAAGATAGAAGGTCAGGGGTCGGGGTAACCAGAGGTGGAAGGCACAGTGTGTATGGAGGAAGAGGGAGGCTATGTGGAAAGGGCCTCCACCCCACCTCACACTGGTAAGGGGAAATTACCCCCGACAGGTGACAGAGGGGCTTTCATATGGGCTGCAAATGGGACAGCCCAGACTGAAGCTAGAGGTGACACACTATCTTGGGAGACCCACCTCTGCCCACTAAAGAGCAGACGGTGAAGAAGGGCAAGATTCCAGCCTCTAGACCACGATCTGACTGTGTCTCTCCCCCTTTCTCTCGTGGCCACACATGGACAGACAGACAGCTGCGGCGGCTGTCCTGCCCCACTACCCACCTATTTATCACTCTGGACCAGCCTTGGAACTTCTGGGTGTGGAAGCTGCCCAGGGTCTATGTGAGAGTGGGGCGACGTGGGTGTGGAGGCACTGGGTGGGGGCTCATACCCAGGTGCTAATCCCCATCCAGCCAAGGCAGAACCAGAGGCTCACTGACCTTCTTGGAGATTAGTCCCCATGGCAACGTCAGGGCAACTTGCCCCCTCACTCTGCCTAGGCCTGGGGGTGGGAGGAGCAGAGGCTGGGCAAGGAGGGTAGGCAACTTTTTTGAGGCATCACAGGATCACAGAAGTCAGGACTGGGAGGCCCCTCCAGAACCAGCAGTTAGTTTACAGATACTACACTGAGGCCCCAAGAGAGAGAGTGACCTGCCAAAGACCACCCATGGAGCCAGGAGAAGCCCTGGGACCAAAAGTCCCATTTCCACTCTCAAGCGTTCTTTCCAGGATAGCGGAGGCCTGAGCAGGAACAGGACTTGGGGATACTGCTCTCGGACCCTCCCAACCCTCCTAAGCTGAGATCCTGAGCGGAGTGGCTGGATTAGGGTGAGACAGGAAGCCTGGCCATACTGAGTGGAGGCTGGCTTCCTTATGCAAGGTTGGGAAGGGGGAGGCAGATCCCAGAGTTATGCTGGCTGCCCTGACTCCTCCCCTGACCCCAGCCCCAGCGGGTGGCCAGGGCCATGCAGCAAAGCCAGTTATAACCACAACCATACAACAGTAATGGCTAAAATTTATTGGGAGTGTAGAGCCGAACAGTTCTGTATTTTACATTCGAATCTTCACAACAGTCTTAAGACTATTATTCCCATTTTACAGAAGGAAAAACTTAGAAGTAGAGTGCAAGTTCACCTAACTTGCAAGCAGTAGAGCTTGGATTTGAACTCAAGCAGCAGTGTGACTCCAGAGCCCTCACTCTTCAGCATCTGTATGATCCTGGGTGGGCGACGAAGACAGTCTTCTCTAGGTGACCGTGGAGTGGGATGTGTGCATGCGAAAGCACAGACTCATGTGTCACTCCAACACCCAGCACAGTGTCTGGCACATAATACATCTTATTAAATATTTGAGGAGTAAGTGAGTGAATCAATGTCTACCCATCGATGAGTGAGACTTTAAAGTGCCTGTTGCATCCTAAGAGACTGTTCGCATGTGATGCACGGGGGACCCGTCTGTGTGCCTGCGGTGAACATGTGTATGCATGTGCCCTCTCTCTCCCTGTCGCTCTGTGTGAGCCAGTGGCTTTGTGTGAGCCGGTGTGGTGAAAGCTGCCTCCCTTCTCCTTGGATGGTGGCCAGTTCTCCATTCCCGCTGAGGGGCAGAGAAGAGGGGCTCTGTTTATAGTGGATAGGACAATGCATCTGTGTGGGCAGTGCTCCCACCCCCTCAGGACCTACCTCTTTGGGGCCCAGCTGTCCCACCCTGCCTGAGCTGAGCTGGTATCTCACCCGTGTTATCTCTGTCTCCCAGGAGACCAGACCTCACAGCCCCAGGGAAAGTGCTCATCTGCCTGTTTCTGGCTCCAGACCTGGAGTGGGGGCGGGGAGTGGAGGAGCAGGGAGCCAGGCTGCAAAGCAGGGGCTGGTGATGGCACCAGGGTGCAGGAGAGCACCATTCACAGAATTTGCATCTTCAGTCACCAAAGCCCTGGCTGATTTCCCAGTGAAATGAGGGGTAAGGGGTGGAGTAGGACAACTTGAAGAGAGGTCATGAGCCACCGGGCACCTCCTGCCCAGCCATACTAATGAGTCAGGCCTTTCATGGGATGGGGCTCTACAGGAGGGATATGTCACTTCTCTGAGGATACTCAGGGCCTTTACCTGGGATTGGGACCTGGACGAGAGCCCAGGATTGGGTTTGAGGTTTTATCAGATTTACATGTCCCCATATGAGATGGGGGTCTGAATGGGATCTATAGGAAACAGAGGGTTTCTCCGTGGGATCTTAGGGTGCCTTATGGGATGGACGTTTTGGTAAAATCGTGGGGGAGGGGAAGTGGTCCTGAGGATTTCTCTGGGTGGGGTGGGGTGATGAGTGATGAGATCCCTATGAGATCTTAAGGTCTCTTGGAAGTGTAGATCTAGGAACAGTGTTTTTTGTTTGTTTGTTTTTTGTCTACCCAATTCCCCCCTCCACATCTTGCCGAAGGCTGAGGCTATGGATGTGGAGGAGGTAGGGGTGAGGGTGCTGAGCTGGCAAACAAAGCCACCTGTGCATCCATCCTTCAGGAAGCTCAGAGCAGCAACTGATCTAGGAAAACAAACAGGACCAGCTGCTGGGGGGTGGGAGAGGGCTAGGAGGAGGTCGGGTGAAGGGAGGCTACGGGGCTGGAGCTGGACCAGCATGGTGGAGAAACTAAGCTGGGGGTAGGTCCATAGTACAGGAAAAGGACGGAAGCCCAGAGTCCCATTCTGGCGTACCAGGTACCCCCCCCCCCTGACAGCCTCTTCCTTGTCCCTTCCCCTCAGTGGCCCATTCTTCCCTTTCTTGTGACTTTGAGGCCCAGAACCAGGGAGGGATCTGGGGGGATGGGGGAAAGCCTGAGAGAAGTCTGAAGTCTTCTGGGCAAGTGGCTATTGGGGTTGCTGGGGCACCCATTTCCGAAAGAGCTGGTGCCACCGCTAAAACTAAAAGCCATGAACCGCAGGGTGGGGGCGGCGGGACCTAGACATCATTTTCCTGACGAGGGAACTGAGATACAGGGGAGGGGCGTGGCTGGCCAGGGCCACACGGCTGCGGAGTGCGGAGCCCAGATCAGAACTTCGGGGCACTGGCCCTTCTTACACATTGGGCCTCCACCCCAAATCCCAGCCCGACTCCTAATTCTAACTCGGATCTCAGCTGTACCTCCCCCGACTCCCCCACTCAGCTTTTGAAAACAGTCTCTCTCTCTCTCTCTCTCTGTCTCTGTCTCTCTCTCTCTCTCCACCCCCCTCCCCGCCCCCACCCCTGCGGAATACAGTCTTCTGACCCACACCTGGCCTTGAAACAGCCCTTCCAGGTGGAGCCCCGACCTCAGGAGCATGCCGAGCCCATGCCCTGAGCTCCCGCAAACACTGCGTCCAACTTCTGACAGACACGCTACACTGCCTCGGGCTTACTCGCGTGCTCGGGACTAACTCCGGCCACGCACGGACCAGCGCAGACGCAAGCCTGACGCACTCGCCCCGGAGCCCGCCGCTCCTCCCGACCTCAGCCTCGCATCAACTCCGGTTTCCACCCGCCACACCGCGCCATCTTTCTACCCAGCGCGGCCCGCCCGCGCCTCCTGGTGGCCGAACCCAGAATGCCCGACAGAGATGGGGAAGGGCGTGAAGAAAAGATTGGGTTCCTCACCTCCCCTACCACGCCATAGCCCCGACTGGAGAAACCAAGGCCAAGGGCCGGGACACAAAGAGTCCAGGACCGGCTCTTGCCTCCCTCGATAGTATGTATTTAGTTTTTGGTGTCTCTCTAAACCTCCTCTAGGATAGGGATCAGGGGACTGGGTATGGTTCTAAACTCATTCTCAGTCAAACCTGTTTGTGGTTGTCCCTGCTCTGATTCAAAATTCTCCTAACTTGGACTTTACTCCCGTGTTTACGGCCCTGTATTCTTGCATTCACCTTGACAACATTGTGATCCTCAAGAGCATTCCTCGCCAGCAAAAGAGAGAGTCAAGGGAGACTCTGGCTGCCCTGCCCCCCCCACCACCTGTTCTGGGCACCCCAGAACTTCAGAGGTGGGCAGGTTGGTAGGATGGGCAAACCATTAACCCTGCACACTCATTGTAGAATTCCTATATAGCCCTTCCCCTATGGACATCTGACCCAACCTGACCCTTGTTGCTCACTTATGCAAGTCTTATTGAGCACCTGTTATGTGTAACCACTGTGCTAGTTTTGAGGATAACGAAACTGACACAGACCCACCCCTTTAATGGAGCTTACATCTAGTATAAAAGGAGACACTCAGCACACCAAAAACATAAGGTGAAAAAGGTAAGTTTATAGAGTGATAAACACTATAAAGAAGTGAAGGCAGGAACAGGGTCCCCCAGGAAGTAACAAAGGCCAGCCACAACAAGATCTTGTAACTAAAAGACTCCAGGTAATGAGAACATCATATGCAAATGCTCAGAGGTAGGAGTGAACTTGGCAGTGGGAGAAAGAATTGAAGGCCAGCAAGGCTAGACTTCTGGGAGTGGGGGTGCCTGATCTGGCCTGTGAGCCTGTTTAGTCACAGGAGTTCAGGTGGCAAGAGCACTGGATTTGGAACCAAAAGGTCTAAATTTTAATCTTGCTCTGACACTGACTACCAATGTAAATTTGGATATGACCTTGTACCTCCTTGAGCCTCAGTTTCCATGCCTGTGAACCCAAACTTACCTCACTGGACTGTCATCGGGTCTGTGAGGAAAGCACTTGGCTCATGGGAACAGCAAAATATTAGCGCCCTTTCATTCACAGCTCAACTTCAGCTGGAATACTTACCTCTTCCATTAAGGAAAACTCGCAATGTTGCCAGAAGCCTTTGTGTCTCATTGACAGCTGTGTAGTTAGGAAATTCTGCTGCAAATTGTGAGGAAATGTCCTCCGTGGAACTTCCCTTGGGTTCCTAAATCTTTACTCTCCTGTCCTCCTCCCCTTCTCCAGACACTTCCCCCACCACATGGCCCTGGGATTGATTGGGGGAGGGCCTAGGACCTATGGTCAAAACAGAAGCCAGGTTCAGGTTCACATCTCAGCTGGGCCACCTCCTCGAACACGTTCCACACGTCCGGAACCCATCGGGCCGCCGCTTGCTCTGTGAAATGCAGTAACACCGCCTACCTCACCGAGTTGGGGCGAGAATTAGCTGAGATCACGCGCGGGTAAAAGCTCTGAGCATTGTGCCTGGCCTGAGCTAGGCGCTCAGTGATCATCTGCTAGCTCTCAGATAGAGGTCGAGACCGGATCCCCCAGACCTGGGCCTCTGTCTGGCTGCTGGCAGCGTCGCAGTTCCGACAGCTCTAAGGCTGAAACATTCTTCCTACCTACCCCAGTAAACCACTTCCTTAGTTACTATTATTCCTAAACGCTTTGTAAATCTGCGCCCTCCCTTGGGCAGTTCATATTTCCCACGCTCAGCGCCGCCTTGCGGCGAATCCTGGTCATTGCCTCTTCTTGGCCCCAGCGCACAGAAAACTCCGGGAACGCGGTGCGGGATCTGGGAACTCGAGTTTGGAAGGAAAAGGGCTGCAATGGATCCTCCAAGGAAGAGTACTGAAGGATGTGAGAAAAGTCGCTTGAAGGAGCCTTGTCTATGTCTGCCCTAGCGTCGCCCAAAAGAGAGGCCTCAACCTAGGGCTGAAGAAGAGGTAAAATTTAGATGTTGCAAAGAACTTCCATGCCTGGAGTCCCAAACGCGCAGTTTTAGCAGGGGACGCAAAGTAGCTCTGTCCCTGAGGATCTGGGCCAGGGAGGGCACGCTCTGCTGTGAGGTCGGTTGCGCCTTGCCTGGCTCAGGTCCCCCCAAAAAGAAAACGCAGAGTCAGCTTCGGCGGCAGCGGGAGCGGAACTTGTGCCTCAGCACTTTCTATTGTGATCCCCGAGGGCTGGGGCCAGAGCCGCGGCTTCGCGAAAAGCCTCGGCTCCCCAGGGGACACCGAGCTGACCGCAGACTGCCCGCTGACTCAGCTCTCCTCACCTCCCCACCTCGGCGGGAGAGGGTGCGGGGAGGGAGGGGAGGCTGGGTATAAAGCCCTGCACGCCTGGCCCGCGCGCAGCCTCTCCATTTTCCGTCAGTACCGCGCTCACCCACCCGGTGAATACTCGGTGCTGGGGCAGGGTCTTTTCTGGGCAGGGAGGGCGAGATGAGGGAGAGCCACTAGCAGCCCGGACCCAAGCCAGCCCAGGCCCAGCCCCGGGTTCATCCCCTACCCGGGTTGGGCGGGCCTGGGCCGGGGAGGGGCTCGCGAGACGCTGAGCACTCGGTCCCGTCCTTCTTGCCGCAGCGGCATGAGCAGCGCCCCCGCGCCGGGCCCGGCGCCCGCCTGCCTCACTCTCTGGGACGAAGAGGACTTCCAGGGCCGTCGCTGCCGGCTGCTGAGTGACTGCGCCAACATCTGCGAGCGCGGAGGCCTGCGCAGGGTGCGCTCTGTCAAGGTGGAAAACGGCGCGTGAGTGAGCGCCTGGGCGCGGCCGGGCTGAGTTGGGGTCTCGGGGTACCCTGGCCCAAACTCCGAGTCTGGGACCTCAGCTCTCAGCAGCCCTCCCCTTCCCAACTGTAAGCCCTGCCTGAGAGAGACCCACCAGCATGGGAAACCCCTTGGCCTCCCCGAAACTCCCCACCCGTCGCAAGACAAATCATAAGAATGTATCCTCGTGTGAGCTACAGGAATAAAGGCAGGAAGCTGCCCTTTGCGGCGATGGGGGAAGGGCTGTGGGCCCAGCTTGAACCCTGCGGGGTTCCCACTAGAGTTAGGTCTTCTCCAAAGTTTTGCTCTTACGAAGTTAAATGGCTCTGAGCTTTGTGCAACAAAAGAAACCAACATCTCCTCGGTTAGCCCCACCCTAGTCTTCTAGAGCCTGCGGCCCCTGCAATCACAGGTTACCAACGCAGGTTGGGGGGTTCCTATTTTTGCAGGCATCTAAATCCTTGATGTAGGAGCACTTCGTCAGGCGATCTTTGTAAGCTGGAAAATTCCATCCAACCAAGGGGCACTGGGCTGGAAGCCTGGACCCCTCAAACAGCAGCTTGTTTAGGGTCTTTAGCCTCTAGAAGGGCAGGATTGTAATATGATGGGTATGTCAGGAAAAGGGCCTGATGTTAGAGAAAATGATTGGTTTCTCAGTCTTTTCAATCACAGCAAGAAAGGGGGATGAGGAGAAAGGAATGCGGTTGGGGCAGATGCCTCCCATCTTCACTTATCTTTCCCCAGTTGGGTGGCCTATGAGTACCCCGACTTCCAGGGACAGCAGTTCATTCTGGAGAAGGGTGATTATCCTCGCTGGAGCGCCTGGAGCGGCAGTGGCGGCCACCACAGTGACCAGCTGCTCTCCTTCCGGCCAGTGCTCTGCGCGGTGAGCACTCCACCCACCCCCCCCCCTTTGCTTCCTAGTTCCAGGCCCTGGCCTCACCGTGACTCCTCGGAAAGGCCATCTACTCACTGTATGGGGGTGTGTAAACAACTCTTAGGTGGGTGGTAGTGGCATTACTTCCCAGAACCAGGATCTCCATAAGTTTGGAATGTGGACCTAAGCCAGGCGCCGGAAATCAGCACCACGGACAGCCTGAGATCCTGCCAGCCTTGCGCAGGCATGGGGTTCCTCACATCCAGTTGTTGGCAAGTGTGAGCAAGTGCCTCTGTCATACACATCCTTGTGAGGTCTGGGCGACTGCTGCTAACCTCATACACTGCTTGGAAATGGGGCTCAAGGGGCAAAGCGACTTGTCCCAGGTCACAAGGGTTAACATGAATGAGATTAGAACTCAATCCAGGGATCAAGGCTGAAAAGGTGTCAGTCTCTGTGTGTTGAGATAGTGATAGTTATAAATCAAATACACAAAGGGGAGCATCTTACTTCCATTTGTGTTGACTTAGGGACCGCTTAGATAGCACTGGTGAGGCCGGGTGCTGACTCAGCCCAGCTTCTCCATTCCAGGAGGCAAGGAGTCAGTCCTACAGGGAGAAGGACTTGGACTATCGATACCAGAAACAACCAACACTGATCCCTGTCCTGTCTGTTCTAACTCTGCCATCCAACACCTGTTAGCTGGGCCCTACCCTGTGAGATGCTGCTCATGGTGCTGGACAGGGGATTGGGTAGTTAAAAGCCCTTAGGGAAACTGTGTTGGTTAGTGGACCATATTTCTCTTAAGACCTCTGATTTTCCTCCCGAAAAACAGGTTAATGTCACAAGAGGCTTCTTATCAATGACCTGGAAGTGTCTCTGGGACACCCCTCTCCAGTCTCACCACCTCAACCCAAAGCCATAGAAGGGACCAGGCTAGGGATCTCTGTGCGTCTCAGCTTCCTAGAATGCCAGGAAGCTAATGGAATAAACTCTGAGAGTGCTTGTGGAGCCTAACACCTGCACAACTTGTGTTGGGCAGCAGAGTAGGAAGAGTGGGGCTGAGAATGTATTCATTAATACCGCTTTGGAGGGCCTGACCCCTATCTTCCTGTGTCTCAGAACCACAGTGACAGCCGTGTGACACTGTTTGAGGGGGACAACTTCCAGGGCTGCAAGTTTGAACTCAGCGATGACTACCCATCCCTGCCCTCCATGGGTTGGACCAGCAAGGATGTGGGTTCCCTCAAAGTCAGCTCTGGAGCGTGAGTCCTGGACCTGGGACAAGGGAGATGAAAAGAACGAGGAGGCAATGGGACCAGGGAGGAGGGTGGGGAAAGGTGATTGGAGTGCTAAGAAGCATGGCAGAGAGTGGTGTGGGACTGGCGGAGAGAGGAAAGCGAGATGGCGGAGACAGACTGGGAGAGAGGGGGAAGGTCATAGGAGACCAGGAGTCAGGGAAACAATATGGGGATAGAGGAAGGGATTGAAAACATGGATGAGGAGGCAGTGGGAGGTGGGAATAGGAGACAAGGTGAGAAAAGCATGGAACAGTGGGCAGGGCAGGGAGAGAAACCGTAGCAATGGTTTTGGAGCTGGGGCTTGGGGCTATGAAAGAAGAAGAGGACTGCTAATGGAAGCCATCATTGGGGGTAGAGCCTCCTTACCACCCCTGTGCCCTCACTTGTCTAGGTGGGTGGCCTACCAGTACCCAGGTTACCGGGGCTACCAGTACATATTGGAGCACGACCGACATGGAGGAGAGTTCCGTACCTACAGTGATTATGGCACGCAGGCCCACACCGGGCAACTGCAGTCCATTCGGAGAGTCCAGCAATAAACCCCATGGCCCCAGCACCTCCCAGGAGGACCCTCAATAAAGGCTCCTGAACCTGTCTGCCCTTCTTGCCTCTTTCATGGTGTCTTGTTTTGTGATCTCCCTTCTCATTTTCCTGAGGGTCCTTCTCTGCCAACCTGACCCTCCCCTCAGGCTCCAAGACCTGTGATTATGGAGCATAAACTGGCTTAGGATGTGTATGACTAACAGGACTGACAAGAAACTGACAAGGTCTTGGACATCCTGTAATTACAATCAGTCCCACACCGCTCTTTGGTAAAGGCCCATCAGATGGGGCTAGGGATGCTGCTGGCTCAGATGGCACTTTTGCTATTCTCTGGTTGGGGTGCACACAGCCACACAACAGGGCTCAAAGTTGAATATCAATCTGCACACACCCCCTGGGCCAGGCACCATCATGCAGGCTAGGGCCTCCTTAGCTCAGTGCAGATCTGTTGTGTTCCTTTCTAGCCTCTAGGGTATTTCCAGCCTTTATTGTCACCCTGGGTCCCTCTCTTTGGAAAACGGCACCCCTTTCTGAGCCTTATACAATCTCTGCTTTACAGAAGAGCAAATGTGTGAGAGGAGGAATTAGTGGAGGTTCCTCTATCTCCTAGGGCCTTCTAAGGGGGAAGACTTCCTCTCTCTGAGCAGAGCCTCCAGACCCTTCGTCTGAATAATAACAATCCCTTACATGGTTTGGGCTCCAGCATCTACAAAGCATTCTCATACCCCTCCTCTTAGCTATTCCAAACAACCCTCTCTTCATCCGTCCTCTCCCTCCCCACTCTTTAGAGAACTCATGAGCTGGAGAAGCCACCTCTTGGCCATGGACCACAATGAGCCTGGGTTCTGTGGCAGGTGACAGAAGCCTACAGATTTGGTGGTGCTCAGTGTGACAGCAGCCATCAGAGTCTCTGTCACCAATGTAATATCTTTCCAGTTCCCTCTTTTGCCCAGTTAATGATACCCTCAGTTCCACATAGGCAGGGACTCCAAGGTCCTGGGGACTCCCCTTATCTTGTCTCTCAGGGATGCTTGTGGTTTAAGCCCCTAGTGGACCTATCGATAGTAAGGAGTGGCCTAGATCATTGCCCCAGCTCAGGGGAGGCAGAGTAATGTTGGAGGACAGTCAGACTTGGATCTGGAAGTCACCAGGGGTGCAAAGCCGGGCATCTGCTCCAGAAAATAGCCCTGGACAAGAAGTCAGAACACCTGAGACCCTATCACATAGTGCCTTTGAGCCTCAATTCCTTCTCTTGTGAATGGGGGTTACTGATCCCTGACTTGTCTGTGTCACAGAGATGTTGTGCGAATTCAATGAAAAACCCCTGAAAAGGCTCGTGGTGTTACGGAAAAGCACTGGGGCAGTCATCTAGGATGCTCCTTCCTCTGCCTCCCCCTATGGATCCCAGGGCTCAGTTGGGAAACCAAGAGACAGAGCTTTAGGTGGGGGATGAATTCTGCTTTGTACCGAGGTGGGGTCTAGAGCCCATGGCTACTGTTGCAGCTGATCCTCTTAACACATTCCATGCTTCATCTATTTCAACAGTGAAGAAACTGGAGCTCTTTTGAGAGGGAGAAGCCTCAATAAAGTTATCCACTTAATCGGTGACAAGCTAGGACTTGAACACAGGACTCCTGACCCCCAATCCAGGCTGTTAAGTGGAGGCTGACCTAAGGTGTCAGCAGAGCCCCAAATCTTTTTGGGCCCCAGAGAAGCCTGGGGTGCTTGCCTGGTCACAGGATCCTAATTTTCTCTTTGGGGGTTGGTAATAATAACAGCTAAATGTATACCTTGTCCGATCAGTCAGCATATGTTATATCAGCTTTATCATTCTATATGATAAATACTGTAAACCTCACTTTACAGATGAAGAGACAGAGATTATGTAACTTCCACACAAGCCACACAACTAGTAAGTGGGGGACCCAGAGTTGAATCCAGACAAACTGGCCTCAGAACCCAGCGGCCCCTCTCTCCACTCCCTGTTCTGGGGGGCAGGCAATGGGTGAAGAGAAGCTCATCTCCACCTCTAAGAGGGTCTGTGGCTGCTGGAAAAAATCAGCAAGATGGCTTCAGACACTGGCAGTGTGACCCTGAACAGGGCACTCTCCTGTCTCTAGGTATTAGTGTCCTCACCTGTACAACCAGGGATTTGGTGGAGCTTTGCAGGCATGGACCTTCTAGGTTTTCTCAGATCCAGGGGTCCCACTCTGCTCCCCACACTGGCAACTAAAAGGGAGGGAGTGCACGGAGGTCCTGCTGGGACTGAGTGTTTTCACCTTCCTAGCTTCTTCCCATGCCAGGCAGGGTGGTGGTCTGCAGAGCCCTGGGGTACCTGAGGGACTTGCCGACTGGCTGCACTCCACCAAAGACGAAGGGAATGGACGAAGGCGATTCCTTTCTAGTGCAGTCAAGACCCAGGTGTTGGGGAACAACTCTTCCTGGAACCCACATAAGTCTTTAGCACCTGAGTTCTCGGGAAGGCATGGGTTCAGAGCCTGAGATGTTGATCCTTCACCAGTTCAAAGCTGGGATGTCTGGATAGACCCCCACTCTGAGCGCCTCTCTTTTCTGCCTCAGCCTTCCATTAAGAACATTAAATGGGTGAACCTTGCTGCCTTCCCACTCTCCCAGATCTGCCCTGCTTCTTGTTTTCTATCTGAGGAAGTGATAAGAAGGCAGGGAAGAGAGAGAATGGAACCTGTCATACCCTCAAGGCCCTCCTCGCCTGTGAAGCTCTGAATTTGGTCGCCAAGGGGCATCACAACCTCTCATTTTTGCTCCTACCATAGTCCATGTCCACATCTTGCCCCTTGAGAATCCCCTAAGGTCCTGGGATTCCCCATTTTTCCCTAGGCTCTGCCTCCCACACTCCTCCATGGCTCCCTCAGACCTTTGCACCCTCCTCCAATAAAGACAAACACTCCAGCAGCTACAACAAATGAGGAAGAGTTGAGAGACCTGTAAAATCCTCGGAGTGAGACTTTCCAGCCATCCTCAGGCAGGCACTCCTCGACCAGGGGTCCTGCAGTAAACTTGCTAGCTCTACTCTATGTCCCGGAGTCCCAGGTCTCCTCACTTCCTGGGCTCCAGCAGTAGGAGAGAAAGGCCTTGAGATGATCAATTCTGACAGTAGCCACCTGGTGCTACATGGCTGCAGGTGGGCTCCTGGCCCAGAGCTAGTCTTTAGCTAGCATCCCTCCTTAGCCGCCTTTCCGGAGTCGGGAAACCCCACAGGTACTGAGAGACTCCAGGCCACCTGGGAACTACATCAGCTTTGCTAATACACAATCAGCATCTTTGCCCCCTTTTTGGAGTGGATTTCGGCTTCCACTCCCCCTGGGTTGAGGGCCTTGTACAGTACCCAATCCTGTTTTATTGTCTCTACTGCTATTAGAGCAAGGTGCCAATTGCAGCCAGGTTCAAGGATAACCAGGATGGGAGTATTCGTGGAGGAAATGGAAGGGGGGTCATGAGCTTACTGTACACCACAAATTAGTGGGAACAGAAGAATGAGGAAAGGAGGCGAAGTAAAGTGATAGGACAGAGGGAGAGGGGAGGCAGGAGGGAAGGTGGAGGTAGGAGAGACTTAGAAAGGGGGACAAAGGACACCCCTAGAAGTTGTGGAGAAGACGCACTGCTCCAGAGGGCCGGGGGCCTGAGAAAGGCTGGAAGTGGGTGAAAGCAAGAGGCAGACAGGGAAGGAGATCGGGTCTCAGGGAAGAGCAGAGAGTGGGAGAGGAGGAGGAGGGAGAGGGCTCCGGGGAGAGGGGGGCGGAGATGAAGGGAGCAACGGCTGCCCGGCCCGGGAGCGCAGCGACAGGCGAGAGGGAGGGAAGCGGAAATTTAAAAGTGAAGATGCAGATAACGCAGCCTGGAGACGGGAACCCGGGTGGGGGTGGGGGAAGGAAGGGGGAGGAAAGTGGAGCAGTGAGGGGGGCGAGAATGGGCGGCAAGAAGGGGCTGTGGCCCGGGGGGTCGGAGGTGGGGCCGGGTACTCCGCCCCAACGATGTTTGCTGAAGAGTCAGGGAGGCGGAAAAGAAACGCGCTCCCGACCCCTATCACAGCGCGAGGCGCAAGCCCATCCCCCGCTCGTCTCCCGGCTGCGGGGCGCGGGGGGCTGCCGGGTGCGCCTGGCTGCGGCGCCGCGCGTTGGAGACTTTATTGCGATGGGGCGATAAGAGGGGCGGGGGCGGGGTCCGGGGGGCTGAGGCGGCTGCGCTTTAATTAAAACGGAAATTGCGGCCCCTGCCCGCGCGGGGGGCCGGAGGGTTCCACGCAGCCTGGTAGCTGGGAGCTTTGCTCCAGGACCCCCTCCATCCCCCGCCATACCCGGGCAGCCCCCTCCCGCCAGGCCCTGCTGGACCTCGCGCCTCTTCTTCTCCCTGTCACCCGCGGTCGCCTCGGGCGGGGATCGGGTGCCCTGGAGCGCAAAGCCTGACGCGTCCCCCCTCTCGTACCCCCCCACCTCCCACCTCCCAGCCTCTTGGCGGCGATGAGACAGAGCGGAGCCTCCCAGCCCCTGCTGATCAACATGTACCTGCCAGGTACCAGGGACCAGCTGGGGGCTGGAGGCACAGGACCAGGGCGGGAAGTCTGGGCTAAGACATCGCAAACGGACACTGGGGGCCGAGGGAAGGGGCGCGGTCCAGAGACTCGGATTCCTGGAAGGACTGATCAATCTAGGGCATTGGAGGACGTTAAAGGCAGATGGAGAGCTTTGGGGCTTTAGTCTGAGGTCTAGAGGACTCGAAGTGACCAGAGCAGGAGCCTGGGAGGCATAGGGCGCCGGCTCACCGGCCGGAAGAGCCTGGACGGGGTACAGGGGTCTTCGGAGCAGTGGGGGACTTGGTACGCGTGCAGCGTTGGGAGGCTGTGGTCCGCCGGGCGTCGCCCCTGCGCCCTCGTGGCTGCTCACCTCCATGCTCCGATCGTCCCCACCGCCCAGCCTTCCAGGCGCCGTCGTCTCTTCTCGGTGGGGCTCCCTGCGCTCCGGCTCGGCTGACGCAGTCCCGGCTCGGCTTTATAAGGCTCCCGCCGGCCCGTTCGGAAAGCGGATTTCCTTTTTCCTGGACGCGTTTCCTGACTTGGGCGTTATGGAGGGGCTCCACGCGGCGCGCGCCGGGGCCAGGCTTCTGGAGGAGGAGCCGGGCAGCTCGGGCCCCCAGCCTAGCACCAGGAACCAAGGCACCCTTTCTCAAGCCTTGGCCCGGGGTCCTTTGGGTCAACCCTACAACCCCGCCTGAGACCGCCTGACTGTTTGCTTCTGCTTCCACAGATCCCGTCGGAGACGGTCTCTTCAAGGAAGGGAAGAGCCCGGGGTGGGGGCCGTTGAGCCCTGCGGTACAAAAAGGTGAGCTGGCTGGCGGCCTGGGTGGGCAGGGGTGAGGACAGTGGGTGGGAGCCAGAGCACCCATCCAAGAAGGATGGGGGCCACCGCACCCAGAACAGAGGGTGCGTTGCCCACTACCAGGCTCTAGGAAGCAAAGGATCCCGACCTGATTGTGGAAAGGGTGGGAGGGGGCATTCACTGGCTTCGGCTCCTGAATCTTTGGAGTCCCAGCTCCGACCTTGTAGGCCAGGGCAGAGGGAGAAGATCCCCCCCCCACTCACTCTTTTCTCACCATGGGGACAGAACTGAGGCGCTTGGCATCCTTTCCCTTCTGGGAGCAGGAGTAAAAGGCCCTGGCACCACTGGGAAAGGGGGCCCAGAGATTTCCTGCCTGGCCACTCCAGGCCCTGTCACCACTAGTATTGGGGGCAGTGCCTACCCGTCTCACTGACCCACAGTAGCCAGGCTCTGCGGGTCAAGTCCGTAGGGTCATTGCAGCTGATTCCCAGGTTCACAGCCAGCTCTCTGCTGGTGGCTAGATTACCCTTGGCTTCGCCTTGGTAACAGAGCCTGGCTAGCCTTCCAGGCAAAGCCCCACCACAGTCCACCCCCATCACACACACACACACACACACACACACACACACACACACGCTGTACCCTATTGTCACCAAGTTATAGTAACTGTGAAAACAAGATTGGCAACTGCTTTATTCCAAAGGGACTACAGCTCCCAATAGGAATACATTTCCAAGCCTCTGATGTCGTTATGTATCAGTGCCAGTTGCACATTTTTACTCAAACCTTCCCTTCCTTCTGACCCTAAAGCTCAACTCTCCCTGCCTGCAGCCAGGTATCTCCTTGCTGGGCTTGTACAGAGGGATGAGGGTCGAAATTGTGAAGGGCAGCATATAGGAACTGAGCAAGTCATTGAAAAGCAAGAGAGGTTCACCAGATTTGATTTGAAGGAATAACCAGACAACTTCTAGGAAAATCCATTTTATTCTAAAAGAGGGGGTGGATTGTATAAAAAAATGTTTTTCCATTTGTCTGATCGAGGCTCCAAGACAGGGGAGCAGGAGTTCTGGGGCGTCTTACTCTCTCATCATGCATATTTGGGAAAAACCTCCTTGCCGCTTCCAACAACCCCAGACTCTGGAGAGGGCAGAAGAGCCTGGAGATGGACCAAAGATGGGAGAAGGCAGGGAGCCAAGCACAGCAGCTTCCCGGCCTCAGCCCCTCTCCTCAGAGCTGTGCATCTCCCCCTGGGGAAGTATGACATCTTCGCATGCCGGGAATCCCGCCTGTTCCGAAAAAGGCCGAACACACGTAGTGCCCGCACAGCGCTCTGAGCGCCAGCCCTGGCGGAGGGGGAGCCTTCGGCGGCTGCCCCTCCTCTCACGCCTAGGGGGCCACTGTCCTCACTCCTGTCGGTGTGGTACCACGAGGGTGCCGGCCCTCACCTCTTCCCCACCTCGAGTGCCGAGCAGCTGTGTGCCTTTGGGGGGCTAGGCCTTGTGCCGTGGTGGTGGGGGGGGGGTCCTGTTGCAAGCCTGGCTTCTCTCTGGCTCTCTGGACGTGGTCCAGCTGGGATGTGGCAGTCCCACCACCTGGGCAGTCCACCCCCTGCGGTTGTGCAGGCTCTGCCCTGAATTAGGACTCCCGGCGGAGGTGACAGGAGGGGCCGATATCGGGTCCTTGCTCACCTCCGAGAGCCAATGTGTGCTGCCGCGCTACCGCCTCCGCTCAGAGGGGGGATGCTCCGCTCTGCGCCCCCCACCCCCGCGTTCTGACAAAGCCGCGCGCCCGCCGGGCTGCGTCCTCCTAAGGGAGCCAGCCGTGTTTTCATTGTGGGAAAGCGAGGTAACGGCTAGGGCGGCTTTGCCCGTCAGCCCCTCTCTGGCCAGACGCTCCAGCTGCGCCCAGCTGCACAGCTGGATTTATCCTTTCCCGCCCGAACACCGTTTTCCGCGGGCCGGACCTGTCTCCCGCCTCGCCTCTTCCCCCACCTCGGGCCTCCCCCATCGAGCCGGTGGCTGACTGCCCCCTCCCCACAGGCAGTGGGCAGATCCAGCTGTGGCAGTTCCTGCTGGAGCTGCTGGCGGACCGTGCCAACGTCGGCTGCATCGCGTGGGAGGGGGGCCACGGCGAGTTCAAGCTCACGGACCCGGACGAAGTGGCGCGGCGCTGGGGAGAGCGCAAGAGCAAGCCCAACATGAACTACGACAAGCTGAGCCGGGCGCTGCGCTACTACTACGACAAGAACATCATGAGCAAGGTGCACGGCAAGCGCTACGCCTACCGCTTCGACTTCCAGGGCCTAGCGCAGGCCTGCCAGCCGCCCCCCGCGCACGCCCACGCCGCGGCCGCCGCCGCCGCCGCGGCCGCGCGCCCAGGACGGCGCGCTCTACAAGCTGCCGGCCGGCCTCGCTCCGCTGCCCTTCCCCGGCCTCTCCAAACTCAACCTCATGGCCGCCTCCGCCGGCGTCGCGCCCGCCGGTTTCTCGTACTGGCCGGGCCCAGGCCCCGCCGCCACCGCGGCCGCCACCGCTGCGCTCTACCCTAGCCCGGGCTTGCAGCCCCCCCGGGCCCTTTGGCGCGGTGGCCGCTGCCTCGCACTTGGGGGGCCATTACCACTAGACGAGGCGGCTGGGTGCCGTGCACCCTCTCCCCGATGCCCGAGCATCGCTCAGTCCCTCCCATCCACGTCCTGGGGAGCGGGCCTGACGCCTCCCCACTGTTCATTTGACCTCAGATTTGACTCCATCCCCTGCACCGAGCCCTGGGGGAGGGGACCTGAAGCCTTCTCAATCTTCCTTTACTGGATTTTCCCCGCCTCACCTCGACCCCCAAGGAAGGGTGACTGTGCCCCCCTCGCCTCCCCTCCCCCACCACTTCCTCTCACTCCCATCTCCTTTTAGACTCCAGATCCCTGAAGGGGGTGCCCAGGCTTTCCTGGTCTTTCTTTCCCCTCCACCTGTACTTCGGGCCTTGCTCCTACAAGTCGCGCCCCGCCCCCATTATGTCCTTTCTCTTTTTGAATCACAAAGCTTTTCTCAATTTTTCTCTTCCCCACGGAGCTGCCCTGATCTCAGTATGGTGGAGACCTCGCCCAATCCATCTTCTCCTCCTGGGCACCTCAACGGGCTTGGTAAGGGCCGCTGTCCCCCATGACTCGCCTCGGTAGCGTCTGGGACCCTGCCATCCACTCCCACTCTCTTGCAGGACCGCTCAGTGTGCTTCTGTTCCCTTCCAGACCCATTAAAGCTCCCAAAGCTCCCCGCTGCCTCCTCTCTCAGTTCTTTGCTGCACCAGAACCTTGCTTCAGGGGGGAAAGAAGTGAGATGCCCAGCTCAGGTCTGAGCAGAAAGGCCTGCTGAGGAAGAGCTGGAGAGAATGAGGGCAGAGCAGGCTGGGGTGCTCACTGGAGGGGAGCGAGACGCCCTGGGTGGGTGGGCCCCACCTAAGAGAGACCCCCCTGATGCAGCCCCTGCCCCCCACCCTGCAGTCGACCTCAGCCTGCCTTACCCTGCCTTCCACCGCCCTTCACTCCGCTGCATCCCAATTTCGTCCCAACACGCACCGCCAGTCCACCTTCCCGCGTCGCAGCCACACTTCAACCTACCTCTCAGCTCATCCCAACCTCCATCCCACCTAGTCTCATCTTCCACAATCACAGCCTTTCCTCCGTCACTCCCATTCATCCCCTTCCCTACCTCTGCCCCCCTCCGCATTTTCCCTCACCTCTCCTCCCCTCCTCATCCTACCCGCATCCTACCCTCACTCAGACTTTCTCATCTTCACTCACAATCTCTACCCCGCATATCTCCATAGCTATCTTTTCTGGATCTGCCTCATTTTCAAGAGGGAACCCTCCCCGGCTTCCACGCCTGCTGCTCCCAGCGGCAGCGTGCTGTGGCACCCGCCTTCTCCCACTGGTGGCGCGCGCCCTCTGCTGGTCAGAGGAAGATAAGCCCAGGTCAGATTTTGCAGCTAAGCCTGGGGAGGCTTTGCACGCGGCGCAGTGGAACCAGGTGTCTCCCCGACAGAGGGCGCAGGACCTGACTCTTCCAGGCTACCCCTGGCCTTCAGAAAGTGGGGCGAAAGGAGCGAACCGCAGTTCTTCATCCCAGGTCCGGCCTCGGGAAGTCCGAGAAGTGGATCATTCTTCTGGCCTGGCCGTTTTCCTCACCACCTGGAGGCCCTGCTGAATTCTATTGGCAGGAAAATTGCCTTAGACAGAAAAAACACCGGGGAAGATATCTGAAATGAAAGCCTGGACTTCAAGCTGCACAACTAGGCACGTCCCTAAGCCCTCCTCCCTATGGTCCTGGTGTTTCTTTCTCAGGGGCATATCTCTTCCTAGACCAAAGGTTCCTCACTGGTTGGTGGGAGGGAATGCCTGGGATCCCACAGGGCAATTCGATTTCCCTGTGCCCTGTGAGCAGGAAGAGGACATGCTGGTGGAAGTCAGGACAATTAAGTGCAGCGAGGACCTGAATGCCCCTTCCCAAACAGTGATGAAACCATCCGGGTCCACCTAAGAAAGTCTTAATTTTTTTTCATTTTATTTTCACTTTTTTCCCCTGGTTTTCCAAATAACACATACTCAGCATAGACAATTTTGAAAATACACATATAAGGCCTCCATTAAATATTATTTGGATGAAGAGTATAATGAAATACGGGGAAAAGTCACCTTTAGTCCCATTATACCGAGGTTACTAGTCATAACTCTTTGTCATAATCTCCTTCCTTTTCTCTATGCCTTTTATAATTTAATGGCTTCCTGCTCTAGTTGTCTGACATTCTGGCATCGGCATGCTTCATGTTATTATGCCCTATAGACCTTGTGGGGGGAGGGGGAGGGGGAGCTCATGTATTCCAGGGAACAGATGAGCCAGAGGAGTCTTCAGTCACTTGGAAGAAGAAGCAAAGGACCTTTTTGCAGGGGGCAGGAAGCTGAGAGGGAGAAGGAAAGCACAGAACCAGGTTCCAGAGAAATCTGGACTGCTCAGAATTATGGGTCAAATGTAACAAGATGAAATTTCCTGGCACAGAGTGTGAGGCTCTTAGTTCTTTAAAAAAAAAAAAAGTGATAGGAGACCAGAGTGTGAGGTGTGGCAAGGGTAGGGTTCAATAAAGCCTGGGTAAATTTGTGGTGTCTTAGTCAACACAACATTAAATAGGAGCCTGCAGGGTGAATGCAGGAAAATAATTGTGATCTGAGGATGCATTGGTGCAGCGATGGCACCCAGGATGGAGGAGATGATCCCCCTGCTCTAATAATTGTACCCCAGTATATTGTACACGATCTTAGATAACACTTTCAGGAGAAGACTAAATGGGGAACATACAAGAGGACCCAGGAAGAGGAGAGGAAGAAGGCTGGAGAACCAACAATGGGAGCTGTAATCTAGAAAATCAAAGGGGGAGGGGCACAGGGCTGTCCTCAGTTACTCAGAAAGCTGTCCTGTGGCAGAGGACCAGGAAGTATTGACTAAGGGCAGTGTGACTGGGACACATGGTAGGACGCTACAGTAAGACAAAGACGTTAGCTTGATTTAATGAAGAACTTTCTGCCAGGGAACACGTCAGATGAGGAGTGCTCCATTACTAGAGTGTTCAGTAGACCCTTCCTTGGGAGATCATGAGGGGAAGGTGGACTTAGCAACTTCTCCAACCTTAAGACTTTTGAAGTGCTGTGAGTGAGGCAGTAAAAGAGGGGTTTCAGGCTCGCAGGGCAGCTGGGGGAAGGTGTTATTAGATTAGGAGGCCTAACCTATGAAATCACATTCTCAAGCTCAACCTGCCTCCCCTCTGTTCTGTCCTACACAGAGAGACAGTTTGGGAAGCTATAAGATATGGAAGTGGGAACCAGAAAACCTGAATTCTAGTCCCAGCTTGGCAACTAACTTGCTATATGACCTTCAATAATCACATCTTTTCTGGGATTCCATTTACTGTGGTTTTGGGATGACTACTACTCCGCCCAGGTCAAGTTCCAAAGAAGCCACACTCTTACCATACGCAGCTTCCTGACATTCAGGCCAGTCTTCATTGACCTTTCACTCCTTGGTCCTTGGATCTCCAAGGTATTGATCCCATCATTGTGTCTCTCTCCCAATCCAGGCAAGGTCCAGTCCCTCTCTCATTCCTTGAAGTTTTGAGCCTTTTATCTCCTCATTCATGACCTTAGTGGAAATATGGCTCACTCCCCCGATATGTTTGCACTACAGAGTTTACAAAAAGCTTCCACATCCTTTATTTTATTAATCCATTGTTTTCTTAATCCCCTCCAGGGTCAGGGAAGAAGACAGAACAGGGATTGCTTTATCTACTGAGTATAAGTAAACCAAGGACCAAGATGTTAAGAGAATTAACCAAAGTCCTAGGGCTTGCTCTAGGGCTGTGTCTTCTGATTCCTCTGCCAGGCCTTTTCCTAGTGCACCGAGTGGTTAGTTTCTCCATGGTCCCAAATGGCCTTTGATCATCTCATTTGTAAGATCAGCCCACCCCCACCCCACCCCCGGGTTACACTGACCACGTCCCCTCCAGCAATGCATGCTCTGTGCTACCAAGCTCTACTTGCCTTCACATGTGGATAGAATCAAAAGCATGACTAGCATGCAGTGTGTAGACATCCACGTCCCCACTGCCTCAGACTTGCATAATCACAGGGCAATGATGCCACCTAGGGCGCCGAGGCTTCCAGAGTACTTTTTCACATGTTAGTTCATGTAACCATAAGCAAATATCAAAACGGGCTGCTTGGGGCTTCTGCTTCTCTGGCCTTCATCTCTTCTTCAGCATGTCTTTCAAATGAACTCAACTTCAGCTTGTTCCCCAATCTGATTATAAACCATATCAAGTAGACCTGCTGATAATAAAAATGTGCCCTACGGTTCATTGAACCTGAGTTTGTGCCGGGCTCTGCCTATGCTAATGCTTCCTACGTGGCATCTCCTTTGCTTGGCCACAAGCTTGCCAGGTGGGGGTAGTTGCCTCCGTTTTCAGACGAGGAAACCGAAGCCTGAAGACCTTACGTGACTGGCCCAGGCTGTCATCCCAGAGCTCGAGTCCTCACTAGCACACCAGATCCTCTCCTGCTAGGTCTTCCTGGAGAGCTTCTTTCTCGTGTAAATGTGGCCTGCTGCTTGCCCATTCAGGTACACTTAGTCTAACTGTCTAATCATAGAAGAAGATGATTGATTATAATGGACAAAGCGAAGGCTTGTCTTACAAGTGTTCTTGGTTAGGGCCCCAACTGACAAAGAACAAAGCAAGAACTGTTTTGTTGTCCCATTGTCTTTCTTAATTGTGTTCCCACGAGCTTGGAGTAGATCACTGTACTCGGGGGTGAGGCTAGGGGTCTGAATACCCTTGACTTTGGTGGCGATTCCTATCCAGTTTGGTCAGTGGGACTTCTCTCTGACTGTCCTCTGTCCTGGAATGGGATCGCATGTCTAGAAGAAAATGGCCCAGTGTCCCCTTGACTGTGACTTTTTCTGAGAATTCTCTTCGACTAAATCTGGTTGCTATTTCCTCCTTTCAATTCTTTGTAAATAAAAGGCAACTTGACATGATGGTTAAGAGCAAGGGGCTGGACTTCCTGGGTTCTAGTGCTGGCTCTGTCACTTACTAGCTGTGTGACCTTGAGTTACTTCTTTGTGCTTTAATTACCCCATTTGTAAAAGGAATATAATAACAAAACCTACCTCATGGGGTTGAAAGATTAAATGGTTATGTAAGCGCTGATATATATATATATATATATATATATATATATATGTATTATACATATTTTATATATATATATATATCAGTTTTATATTATTAGACAAACAAACAAAAATACCCATACAAAGCAAGAACCTACCTCTTCCTTTCTAGTCCCAATCAAATGTCTGCCACGTATCCTGGAAAGGAGCTTGAGCGGCTATGCCTATGTTTCCAGGCCAATCCAGACCTTGTCCTGGGCCCACCAAGTCTCTTTACTGGTTATGGGGCCACAACCACATGGCATAGGTCAGCCTTCTATACTCAGAGCATCCTCCATTTCTTTATGGGGTAACAAGAGAATGTATCAAATTTAGAATTATAGGATTTCAGCTAGTTAACGGCTGTGTGTCTTTGGGAATATGTCTACTTCGTTGGGGACTTAGTTTTTTCCTACAAAATGTGGATAATACATCCCATGGTTATTGTGTGCATTAAATAAAAATACTGCTAGCAATAACACTTAACATACTTCTCACACTTAATAATACCTAAATAATTTCCTAAATTATTTCTCTCAGTGTGCAGACACACTAGCTCTCCCCCAAGTTGCATGCTCCTTATTTTATGCAGTAGAATTGCACTGGGATTATCCAGACAGAATCCAGACAGAGTCTAATTTCCCAGCCTTCCTTGCTTTTACTAATGGAATATGAATGGAAATGACAATATGTGTTGTTCCCAGGCCAAAGCACTTAGAAGTGGATGTGCCTTCTCTCCCTGCCACTTGGATTCAGAGGAGGACTAGTTCTTAAGAGATGGCAGAACTATGATATGGAAGGATCTTGGTCCTTAGAACATCATATGGAGAAAAGTTACCCATCAGCATGTATTGGACTATGACATGAAATTTGGAGGTTTTCTTCTGATAGCAACTAATATTACAATAACTAACATCCAAATCACATTTAATCTTGTAACAATACTCTGAAGTAAATATTATGACTTTTCTCTATTTTATAGATGAGAAAATTGAGGCATGGAGAGGTTAAGTCTAAAGTCACACAGCAAGAAAGGGTAGAATAGAATCCAATTTCATATTTCAGGGCAGTGAGTTCTTTTAACCACTAAGAATGTAAAAGAGCTTTAGAAGTAATAATAATAAGGGCTAATACTTATTGAACATGTATGTACCAGGCATTATTTAAAGAGCTTTACGTTCATTTCATCTCTATAACCCTCTGGAGTTGGCTCTGGTCTTATTCTCATTGTATATATAAGGAAAACTGAGGCACAAAATGTTAAATAACTTGTTCGAAATCACAGTATTACTAAATGATAGAGATGTAATTCAAACCCTAAGAGCCTAGCTGTCATTCCCTTCCTTACCCCTCATTCTACTGATAATCTCTTATGGGGAAATAAGCAGATTCTGAGAGGCCCAGAAGTGGCAGGACTATATGCCCAACCCAAGACAGGTTCCCAGTTCCAGCACCATGGGTTCCAGACAAATATCAAAGCAAGAAACACATTTTAGAAGTCACCGACTGTGATCCTTGTATTTATCTTAAATGGTAGGGTAGGTAGAAGGAGCCCACTCCCTGTGAGACTGAGAAAGCTACTTTCTCTCTTTGAGCCTCAGTGGCCTCATCTGTAAAATGGAGATGCTGACTATACCCAATTCATTTGGTTTGGTTTGCTGCAAGGGCAGAGCATGTGCTAAAAGAATCCAGCATGGAGAGCTGCTTTATAACTGTCATTCCCCCAGCATTGACCAGCCCAGAATAGAGAGATCTACCCTATAAACTTAAACTTCCAAGTCTAATCCTCCAACTCTGCACTCCAGTTCTCCTCCCATTAGTCAGAGAAGCTTCTTCTTTGAGTTTCTGTGAGGTTGGTGGAGGAAGAAGTATCTAAAGGAGGCTAGAATGCCAGACCTTGAACACTGGGTTCCTTTTTCTGGAAGAAAAGGCCAAGTTGCTTAGCAACACAGCAGGAAGTTGTCAGGGAGGCTTCAGGCAGTGCTTTCCTTTTTCATCCTGCAGCATGGAGAGATCTGGGTGATGCTACATGAGGAGATGAATGGGAAAAGTGAGGAAGGGTCCCAGGCTCTGATATTAACCTCTAGGCCTCATCCTCCTTTCCTGTGATCATCTTCCCAACCCGCCCCCCTCCCCACACACTTTTTCTCCTTGGTTTTCTACCCTTGACACACAGAGGCAGAGAGACAAGTTCTAAGGTTCATCTTGCACACACATCTGTTCAATAGTCATGTCTGTGACCATGTACCTAAGGACCAGACTCAGGACCACATTATATGTGTACTGTGCTTCACAACTGATGAAGCACATCCATAGGTACGATTTCACCTGATATTATACCTCTTTAATTCTTATATGACATATGAGGGGAAAATATCTCAAGATCTCACAGTGAGAAAATAGCAGGGCTCAAATTTGCCACAAATCCCAGCATATTTCCACTACATGTTGTAGCATGAATCTTAGTTCAGGCTTTGGCACACACATGTGCTCTCATTTTGAAGTTTCTTCATGCCAAGCATCCCAAGATGCCCTAAGATTCCCCTCTTCATCTCCCCTCTCCACTCACAAAGCAGGCGAGTTGTGGAGGCAGGTTTCAGCTGTTCTTCCCTTCTGTCCTCAACCAGCCTGGGGCAGGGAGATCCCTGGAGTGAGGAATCCCAAGAGGGCCTGGCTTGCTGGCCCAAAGGCCTAGACTCAAGAATGCTGCTGTGGTAGGCCAGGCTGACACAAGTATCTATACACCAGCAGCTGAAGCAAGTCCCCTGGCTGGCATTCCAGAGAGAGGCACGTGGGTCCCTTGGGCCATGTCCTAACAGCAAGGAGTAAACACATGTCACCCAGGTCACAGATAGCTCATGGGAGGCCCAGGCCTCCAGGGCTCCACACTACTTCAGGAGCCAGCAGAGCTCATCAGAGCAGCTCCAGGCCCCATTCTGGACTCTGTCATGGTCCCTTAATCCCTTTGTCAATCTTTATTAATAGTACTGACTACCATAGCAATGGTTGTTACCCCCAAATAGTCATATTGTCATTCCTATCATAGCCATTTGACAGATAGAACAAATCTGATGGATGAGAAAATTTGATGGATGAGAGAAATGAAATTCAGAGAGCCTGAATAACTAACTGTCTTAGATCAATAGCTAGTAAATGAAAGAGTGGGGACTCAAAACGCTGACTCCTAGTCTTTTGTTCTGTACGTCACACCACATTGCCTTTAAATGTCAGGGGGGAAAAAGGAGTCCCAGGAGGACATTCAGCCACCCTGTCCTTTATCCCCAAATTGCACATGCCCAGGACTGTGTAGACCAACATGGCTCAGTTGGTGTTCCACACAGAATGAGCAATCCGGATAACTATTTTGATCAAAATTTTATCAACTTCCAAAGGATGGCTTGAGATGACTTACTATGATCCAAATATAATCAAAATGGGATAATCAGTTTTAAAAGCAGTTAGTGAAATATGAGAAGTATTCCCATAAGTCAGGGACAAGGCAAGGATATCTTTTTTATCCCTTCTAGCCTTGTCATCATTTCTACCTCTGAACACTCTACTGGAGGTCCTAGTCAATGTAATAAGGTAAGAAAAAATATATGCTATATGAAAATATTGGAAAGGAAGATATTAAAATGCCTTTTTTTTGCATACAATATTATTGCATACTTAGAAAATCCAAGAGGTTCAACTGGGAAACAATTAAGAACTAATGAAATTAGTATATTTAGTAAGATGTAAGATTAATATACAAAAACTTAAGGTTCTCCTATAACTACGTAAAAACAAGAAGAATAATTATGAATAACAGACTCACAACAACAATAAAAGATATGCTCCCATGTAAACCTAATGTAAAAGATGGGAAACATCTAAATGAAGAATGCTATAAATCTTCACTAAATAACTTAAAAGGAGACATGAATAAATGGAACACTTAGTGTGTTCTTGGGTGAAATGACTCAATATTGCAAAATGTCAAATATATCCAAATGAATATATAAAAGTGATACGGTCCCAATAAGTCCCAAAGGAATTTTATGGAAGCTGACAGACTTGATCTAAAGTTTTTCTGGACTATGTTCAAGAATAGCCAAGGCAATTTTAGTAAAAGAACAATAAGCATACTGCAAAGCTACAGTTACTAAAAGTGTGGTTTGGCAGAAATAGTCAAGTAGACCAATGGAATTAAGCAATGTCTTGAAACAGACCCATGTATATGTGGAAATTTCATTAAAAAATGAATATATTATTCACTAGGGGAAAAGGAATACTGTCCCAATGGATTTGAAGTCATGTCTTTATCATATACTACATTTCCATGTATGCCAGGGTTTAACTTAGGATAATCTATTTTGTTCTATTTATATGTCTATTCCTGTATTAGTGCCATATATATTAATTATTTAGTCTATAAAACGTTTTTATATCTGGTAGGACAAACTCTATCATTATACTTCCTTTTTAGGCTTTTCTTGATATTCTGTGTTTTCTGGGATAAAATATACAATATTTTTTAAATGAGTAAAATGTAGAAAGATTGTCAATAAATACCTCTTTTCTTATGTATATTGTTTACCATCATTCCTCCTTCCTTTTAGGTTGTCATATATAAAAATGCACACACAAAAAAGCTAATTTTATGATTTATGAGCTTAAGCTAAATATTAATCCCAGGAGACTACGACCAAGGAGTGTAAAGAAATGGGAAAAGTCTAAGAAAGGAAAGTAACTACTGTGGGTGATAGCTCCAAGTAAAAAAGGACCTTGGGAGCAGGTAATTGCTTTAAAAAAAAAGTGCAAAGAATCCAGGTTAAAAAAAAAAAAAAGTCCAAAGTAGATTGGAGGCATTCTAAGCCAGAAGCTACAGGTTAACCCTGAAGACTGAGAAAAAGGAGGGGACTGTGCCTGGGGTGAAAGTCAGCCAGCTTAGTCTGCAAACCCCAGAGAAACCACCTCTAAAAACCTCATCGGTGCATTAAACAAACTCAAAGAAACATGAAGCCTGAGGCTGTGCCCTGTGGTTTATCTATCTTGTACCTGATCTTTTATCATGGAACTAAAACTAAATTTCTATTGCTCATTTACATATCTAGCCGGTGTGGGTATAGATGACCTTCTTAGGGTGTCTGGCAAGGTGCTGAGAGGAAAGGGAATGGTCTTAAAAAAAGGTCTTTAAAATGATAACTCCTGCCGTTTGGAGGCCACTCTTTGTAAATGTTGTTTATGATATATAAAGGGGTTGGAAGTACCACTTAAAGGGGGCACATGAAGGTCAGGCCCCCACAGCTAGCTGCCAGTTGTCCTTGGTCATGGTGGCCTGGTTGGAGGGGTTTGCTTTGGCAGTCTCTGTTGTATAAATCTCCCAGAGATGCCCATCTGAGTGCCTGAGGCAGAGTCCTGGTGGGTAGAGGCCACAGGATATCCCCTTGGATACTGCCAGATGCTCTGGTTGCTGGGCATCCTGCCTGGCAGGCAAAACAGTTTCCATGACAACCCCCCCTCACACACGTCTGCAATTTTTTGCATTTCTCCTTTCCCATTAATACCAAGGTATTCCAGGGACAGACAAACATAACTCTCAGGACAGTGCGTCCTCTGCTCCAAAAGGGGGGCAGGGAATGGGGGGGAGTAGATATACATATGTAATGGTTGAAAAGATCTTCATCAGCAGAATACACCTGCTTCTGGGTTAAAATGTGTGCCTTTTGTTGTATATCAATGTGTGTATCATGCAAGCTTTGGGATCACTGTTTATGCGGCCCATTTGCTTTCCTGCTCCCCTGTCCTCTCCGCTGTCTCTCTGCTGGGAGTGCTGAGTCATGGTTCCAGCTCAGTTTCTCTCTCCTATTCTCCATCTCCATATTTCCTCAGTTCACGCCTCACCCCTGCTAGGCTCTCTCTAGAGCTCTGGGTCCTCTTTACCACCTCCCTCCTGAGTCTGAGCTCATTTTTCTCGAGATTCACTTCTTTCTAAGCTTTCTTGTGTTTCACCTGGCCTTGTCAGAAGACCGTTCTGAGCCTTTCTCCTTACAACTGCCTTCTCTCCCAGAAAACAGAAGTCTGACCACGTTTGACCCAGGAGGCTAATTCTTCCATGTATTCATGCTGATCCTCCTCCAGTCCCTCACCCCTAATCGGATTATGGCAGTGTCTCATGCCTTGGGGCATGGCAAGAAAGTGAGATTTAATTTGACAGGCTTTTTTCTCACTCTAGGTCTCCGAGTGCCAGACCACAAGTTCCTGGAGGGATGTGGGATATGTGTGTGTCTGTGTGTGTGTGTTGCAAGGAGGGTGCTGTGCCTATGGGCTCAGGGGAAGAATCTACAGGCCCCCTCCCAAGGGCAGGATGTTTGGGGGTCTCTGTGGCTCTCTGGTCTCTTTCCCATTCGCTTTAGGCTCTTCTGATGTAGAAATTCCAATCAAGTAGTCTCACAAACTAGTTCCACATAAGGCGGACCAGGATTGTTTCCCCTGCTAGAGGTGGGAGAGAGGTGGCCCCGCCCGCCGGCTAAGTCTGGTTACTATGGCGACAGCCGCGGGGTGACCCAAGTGCTCCTCCCTCCCTCCTTCCAAATCGAGAGAGATGACGGCACCGCGCTGACTGCGCCAAATTCCAGCCAATGGGTGGCTGCTCCCGCCTTCCCTTCCGCCAGTTCTCTCCCCCACTCCCTCTTCCCCTCCCCCCGGGAACTCGATTCACAAATCTGGACTGGGGATTTCCGGCTCCAGGCCGGGTGCAAAGGAGCTGCGCCGAGGGGAGAGTCGAAGTCTGTCCTCCAAGGAGGGCAAGTGGAAGCCAGCATTACTGGGTTCTCGGGCTAGACTCCTGTAACTCACCACCAGAATGGATCACATCCCAATCCCAAATTATTCAGAAGGTTTAGCTGAGGCCAAATCCGAAACTCCTCCTGTTCCTACAAGCCCCCACCCTGCCCACCCTGCCCACCCTGCCCGAGCGCTCCGGTCAGCACCACGGACAGCGAGCTCAGGTTTTGTCTTTGCTAGACTCGCTGGGTCTCTGTCAAGTTCTTCTTCATGTCTCCAAGGCGACCAGGGTCAGAGACGCCAGGCCTCCTTGGGCAGTGAAACAGTGAACAGAGCGCTTAGCCATGTGTCTAAGAAGGCAAGGGGGACCACACAGGGATCTCAGGTTAAATAACTTCTTTCTCTTCTTTCAAACCCAAAGAATGGCTCCTATCTCCTGGGCTGCCTGTGTCCTAGCATTCTTGGGAATAAAGGGCCAGGTATGAATCTCAAGCAGAGATGGCCTTCCAAAGGCTCTGCTCTGGGTGAGCATGTGACTGAAGAAGCCTCGAAGCAGCCCAGTGGGTGGGGGAAAGCATTTAGGGCTGAGTGTGGCAGTCATACCCCACCTGAGAGTGAACACAGACTTAGGTCTGACTGGATTTGTAACCGCATATATGGTGGGGAGCGATGGAGGAAGAAGAAAAAAGCAGCAATAAGAACTAGCTAGTTCTGCCTCAATGGATGGCTCTGTAAAAGGGGAACAACTTCTGCTATCTTCGCCATTTAATCCAGAAATGGACTGGGCATTTGAGGAGCTAGGTCAGACAAGATGGAGGCGGAGGTAAAGCGGTGGAATTCAGCGTTATCATTAGGCCTTAACCTTTAACTACTTCATTTTACTCTTTGTAAAATGGAAGCCAATGGCGGGGGTGCGGAACGGGGCGGAAAGAGCAGAGTAGCAGCTTTCTGGGACTCGACATGACCCACTAGGCCCACGGGGGCCCTCCTCGCCATGCCTGTGATGGTTCCAGCGTCGCTCCTGCTCCCTCCCGCCCAGGACCCAAAGAAAGGCCGGTGCAAAACCATCTGCAGGCGCTTCCAGCGCTTTATAGTTGTCTCCCGGACAGGCGGACAGACAGACATTGTGGCCCGCGCCGTCGGCCCGCATCATTGGCACCTTGGACACGGCACCAGGCCCAACCCAGTCCCTGGTACCCTCCCGGGAGGATTCGGTCCGGCATCATATCAGCACCTCAGACAGCTACCAACCCCACCCCACCCCGCCCCCTCCTCCAGAAACAACCAAATAAATTAAAAGGGGGAGGAAAACAAAAACACCTAAGGATAAGGAAGAGGGTGCCCTCCCCTTCAGCAAAAAGAGTTTTCAATCTCTTCCTATCCTTCCGTCGAGGCGCCGCTGCCCTCGGGGTGGCCTCTCAGGTTGAATTTGCTCCTAAACCCCAGCCTCCAGAAGCCGGCATCACCCTCCTCCCAACTCCCGGCATGCAACACGTTGGAAAGGTAGGGAGAGGCGGTGGGGGTGGGGCGAGGGACCATCCCGGTGGTTGTCTGAGCTCCTGGGGCTGCAGTTTCTTCCCGCACTTCAGTCGATCCGAATTAAGAACTAATGTTTCTTTCGGTCTGGGCAGGGGGATATGGGGGCTCAGTCGGAGGAAGAAATGCAGGCTGACATAGGCGGGGTGGGGTGCAGGTAGACAAGAGGGAAGGTGGTGACACACGCCAAGAGAGAGAGGGAAAAGAACACGAAGGGAAGATGGGGTCGCAGGTGTAGACAGCGAAACGGGGGCAAAAGGAGACAGGTTGGGGCTAAGATGGAGGCGGAAGTACACACCCAAGGAACGGAAAGTGGAAAGGCAGACGGGACGGAAGATAACGCTACGGGAAGGGAGGAAATGGACAACGCCAAGGGAGAGGGACTTACAGACATAGTGAGAAGGGAGCGGGGAGACCTGGGCAGAACTGGAGAGATGGGCGTGCAGGCAGACAGAAGGGGTGAGGTCGGGGGTCCCGCGCGAATCCTCCACTCCCACCCTACGCCCAGCAAATCCAGACGCCGTGGCCTCTGGCTTCCGCTTTCCCCTGCAGGGTAGGGGCGGCTCCGACTCCGGCCAGGGCGCGGAGCGGCGGTAACAGCGACGGCAGCTGGATGGTCCCGGGAGCTCCGAGTACGTATCGGGGAGTGGGGCAGGGGGCGGGCGCGGCCCTCGGGTATCCCTAGCGGTCCAGGTTCATAGTCCAGTGCTTGGCTCCGGTCGCGCAGCTGTCCCTGGCGGCCGAGGAGGAGGCAGGGCCGCGGGCGCGCCCCCGCTGGGTGGACCCCCGGCGCCGGCGGTGGCCTCACCCTCGTTCTTGAGGTCTTGAAAGACCTGCGTGAAGAAGTGGGGGTCGGCGTTGAGCCGCAGCATCTGCGGGCTGAGCCGCTGGATGAGGCGCAGGCAGCGCTGCCAGAAGCGCTCCTTGTCGGGCTCCACGAGGAAGGGCTTGAGCGGGTAGGAGATCTCGTTGCCCATGTAGGAGTAGGCGAGGTAGAGGCAGGTGAGGAAGGCGGCCTGCAGCTCGGCGGCGGATGCCAGCTCATCCCCGCGCAGTGACTCGCGGCACAGCAGGTACACGAACACCAGGTTGGCGGGCGTAATGAAGGCCTGGTCTTGCCAGCCCTGCAGGAGCAGCGAGCGGTCCACTCCGCGGAACCAGCCCACCAGCTCGCCGGGGCTCAGCTCCTTGAGGCGGTAGCAGCGTCGGCACACGAAGTCGCCCAGGCAGCGCAGCAGCTCGCCGGTGGACGCCTGCACGATGACCCGTCGCGGCGAGCCGCCAGGCACCGGCGGTGCTGCCTGCGGGGCCGGGGGCGGCGGCGGCGGCGGCTTTCCCCCGCCCGAGCCTGGCGGCGGGGCGGCCGCGCTGCCCCCCGACGGCGGCTCGCAGGTGGCGGCGGCCGCGGGCACCGTGGGCACCGGCACCGCCAGGGGCTTGGTGGCGCCGCCGCCGTCGGGGGGGTCGCGGCCCTTGCGGAGAAGGTTCTCGCGGTTGCGTTGCTGGACCAGGGGGTCAGGACCCGAGGACGCCGGCTTGGGCGTCACCTTCTTGCTGCCTTTCTTCTTCTTGGCAGATGCGGCCACCAGGCGCTTCCAGGTGAGCGCCGAGATGAGGACGGATGGCCGCTTGAGCCGGCTCTCACCTTTGCCGCCCTTGCCTACTGGTGGCGCCCCGTAGCCCCCCAGCGCCTCGTCCCCCGCGGGCGGCGCCTTCTTCTTCTCCTCCGGCAGCCCGCCGGGCCTCCGGCCCTTGGCCGAGGAGGCGGGGGAAAGAGACAGCACCGTGCCCATCCTGCAGAGCGGGGCCGGCGCCCGGGCCCCGGCGGGAACCGCGGGCGGCGCCGCTGCCGCCGCCGCCGCCGCCGCTGCTGCTGCAGCCCCCGGGGACCTGGCGGTGGGGGGCCTAGCCCCGGCCGGGGCGCGGGAACCAGCGGGAGAAGCTGGCTGCTTAGCGGCTCCGCGGCTGTTGCTCAGTCTGAGCTGCGCCAGCTGCAGCGTCAGCCCCACCCTTGGGCCCCTTCTTTCGCGGCGCCGCGCCCCGCCTCACGCAGCCAATCCTCGCCCTAGGTCTCCGCCTAACCAGCAGCTCCTCTACTCAATCGAATCTCGCATGCCCATTCCAAGTCCCGCCCACTCCCTCCCTCTGTCTCTGGTTCTTTCCCTTCACCAGAAAGGGGAAAGGAAGAGGAGGTGGCGGTCGTTGGAAGTCTCCCCTAGGGTCAGAGCTGGGAGGCGGGTAGCTGCTCTCCCCTCCCCATGCAGGTCCTAGGGCCCTGGTCAGCTTGTTTTGAGGCACTGGATCGCGGTACCAGAGAAGCCATGGAAACAGGCTCTCCCCGCTTTAGATTTTTCGTTGAGGGGCAGCATGGGCAGTGAGTGCTCTTATCAGGGCGCCCTGGCCCCAGCTGGGTCGCACTGCACTGGTTCTCTAATCTGGCCATCTGATCTATTCCCTCTTAGATCTCCACCCCCCCCCCCCACCATCAGGGTCCTGCAGGAGGCCCATTTTTGCTCTGCCCATAATGGGGTGCTGACAGGGCCTGGGCCTGCCTGCAGGTAACAATCCACCTCCTTGGGCCCTTGCTCTGAGGATAAGACCCTCAGATATGTCCCCGAGGCCCCTGTTTTGCCAGCCTGATTCTCTGCAGTTCAGTCTGTGGGGAGAGGTCCTGGTTTCTGGTCCCTGGGCAGCTCCTCTTGTGCTCTTTATCATTACCAACACAGTCTGATCCCATATTTGGGTGGGTGATGGATGGTTGGCCTCTGGAGAAATGCTGGAAATTCTATGGGTTGGTCTCTCCAGGCTCAGACAGCAGACAGGGCACCTTGAGTGGAGGAAGATCTAAGAGGGTTGGCCTGATCTCCAGCCCAGTCCTGGGTCTCGGTTGAGGTAGATTTTCATCATTAAATGCTTCCTGCCACTCAGTTCCCAGCTGTCCCCACTCCCAGCTGCAAGCTAGGCTGGATCCTGCCCACTTCTCTCTGGGCCTGTTTTCTCCTCAGTGTCCACAAAGCATTTGTCCTGTATTTGAGAACGTCCAGGCCTTACCTTCAGGTCCTGAGCCCAGCTGGTTCTGGGCTATTTTATCAGCCTGGTAAGGTGGTGTCCACCCTTCTGCAGGCCTGCTCTCTGGGTCCCCAACACAGGGTCTCTGGCTTCTTAAGTGGGCCTTGGAGATGAGTATGCAGGGGAGAGAAGCCCCTGCCTATGGATTCAGCAAAATCCCAGGAATAGTCCCTGGAGTCACCCTCATGCTCCTCACAAACAACTAACAGGGCTCCAAGGACCCACTGCTGTCAGGCTTGGTACGTACGCACACACGTGTGTGGTTCATTCTGGAAAAGCTGTTCCAGAATCCCCTTGGGCTGCAGCCCCTGCCACCAGAGACACCAGCTTTTTTCAGCTGTCCCATAGCCCCTGCTTACTCACACCCTCCTGGAGGCCTGTGGTCTGCCTGTCTTGCTTCCCTATCTCTTTGCCACTGTGTGCACAGACTTGTACCCTTCCCTGACTCAGCGCCCACATGCACTGCCTCAGCAGGGTCTCTCCTGCTCCCTCAGAGCTGCTCTTTATTCTCTCACAGCCCAAGCTGACCTGCTCAACCTCCCCATTCTTCCTTTTTTGAGCTTCTGTAATTGGGCCCACTTCTTCCTACAAGGCCTTCTGAGTCAGCCTTTATCTGACACTCAAGGACTAGTTGGTTCACAGGTAGTTAAGGACAGGCCCCATAGAGACTGAGTTGCACTGGCAGAAACACTGGGCACGTGGATCTGAATGGCACGTGGATCCTTCCAGCTCTGCTCCTGGGAGTCCCTCATTGACATAAGGCTAGTGACATTTAGGACAAGATCTTCTATGCAGCACCCATAGATGTCCCCATCATGGCATCCGCACTCCAGGCCCAGCTGTGACCTCCTGTTGTCCTCTGGGTCAGAATCAAGAATTTCCCCCTCCCCCCAAATAAATTAATTAATAAAAAAAAAAAAAATAGTTTTCCTTCTGCTTCAGGGTCCCCAGAATGTGTACCTTAAAAGGTATCACTCCTCCTCATTCTTCACCTTGTCCTCCCTCAGACCCTCTCTCTGGCTTACCTACTATCCACCTCCTAGTGTGATTATCCCTTTGACTCTTTGAGCTCCTACCACTGGGCCAGATCCTGCCCCCCTCAAACCACTACCTTGCCTTCTTCTCTCAAGCTCTTGAAATTCCACTTCTTCCAAGAAGCCTTTTTGGACTGATTGGAAGGTATCTAATTCTCTTTCTAATCTCTTTCTCCCAGCAGCAGCTGCTATATAACAACTTGGTTAAGGGCTGGCCTCTAAGTCCCTGGTCCAAGATGTGCAAGATGGATATAGATGGAATTTTAAAGGACAAAATAATCAAATCCATAAAGAATGACAGGGTTTCTGTTATTTAAAAAGCTGAAAGCATTAATATAGGAGAGAGGGAGGTTATATTTCTACAGGGTGGAGGCCAAGGGGTATAAGTGTAGTAAAAGCAGAAAGACTTGATGAGAAGGTGGGCTTGATGGAAGGACAGTCCTCGTTTCCGGTTAGGTTGTATTTAGGGTCTATATTCTGTGACTGATTCATTTATCTGTGTTAGTATCTGTATGTGACTTCTTATCTGTTCATTTCCCTTGGATGTACATGCTCCTTTGTATTAGATTCCTTTAGATGAACCCCCCCCCCCCCCGCCGAGGCCAGGCTCCTTGTCTGTCTCCATCACTCTGGAGGTTACCTAGAACAGTGCCCTGTCCAGATAAGTAGTTATTCCTAAAGGCCTAGACCAAGAACTTCAAGGACTAGATCAATATCTTAGTGTTTGTAGGAACATGGCCTTATTGATGAAGATCACAATTTTACCTTAGAGATGAGCCTTTTGTTGATCCCCCAGGAAAATGAGCCTCACCTTTCAGGTAATGCTGCTCAGACTCTTCTTTTGGCTGTTTTCATCCCCCTCTTTGAGAGGCCATAGTCTAGAAGGCAGGAGTTCTAGTTCATGGCTTATAAACTGTATGACTTGGGGAAGTCATTTTGGCTTTCTGGGCCTCCCTCTGTTCATATTAAAATGTACGAATTCTATATATTTTTATTATCAGACAAAAAATAAACCCTAAAGGAATAGATATCTTGGGAATTGAATTTTAAAATGTTTCCTAAAGCCTCTTTGAGTTACACAATTCTGATTCTAAATAAAATCTGTCCTGTGAATCTGTTTCATTCCTTAGCTGCAGCCCTGTTTGGTTCTCTCTGATCTGTTTCTGCCTGGTAGGCTCAGTCTCTGTGTGCACAGCATCAGTGAAGCCTTTACTCCTGCAGTTCATCCCAGGAGAGGTAGGGGAGAGGTGCTCAGACTCTCAGCGATGTAAATCTTCCTAGGTCCCTCCAAGCTTTAGAAGAGCCCCCGAGACAAATGACAGGATGCTAAGATGGCCGAAGTCCAGGGTCTACCCAGTATTCATCAAGGCCAGAGGTCCAGAACCCAAGGTCATTGCACCCCCATGTCTCCAAGGGGCCCCTACAAAAGAGGATGATGACAATGCAGGTTTTTTCAACAGGCAGGTTGGAAACTCAGGCTGGGCATCTAAATGACTGCATTCTGCTGTCCTCCTACCTCTGTTGATCCACTACTCCACCCCAAGGTCTCAGCTCCTGAGGTGTGCAAAGGGAGAACATGTGCACCAGCCCAGCCCTCCCTTCCTCCCCTGAAGACCATACCCAGGAGAGCTGGGGTGAGGAGGAATAGGCCCTGGGAAGGCAATGGAGGGAGCAGAACCTCTCCCCATGCAATAAGGGGTGAGCAGAGAGAAGCGATGCACCTGACTAAGGAGGTGCTACTATAGGCCAGGAGGGAGATCCTGCCTTCTCAACGTCTTTCACATCCCAGCAAGCCCCTTGCTAGAAGAGCTTAATTGAGGAGCCCAGATATAGGGGGTTTTTTAGAACAGAAAATACAGTTGATAAACACAGATGAGGAAGAGGTGCCTTGGGGCAGGGAGAGAAAGGGCTAGTGCTGAGATGCTGGAGGACGCAAGGTTAAGGGTAAGGGGAAGACAAGGGTGAGCTGAGGACTCCTTTTTCTCACCATAAGCTCTGCTTCTTTCCTTAATAAAGCCTTGGTCTCCCTCCTAGGTCACCGATGCCAGCCCTCCCTCATCTTCACCCCTGGGTCTCCTCTCCCAATCCCCTGGCTCCTGCCTTCACCTCCTTTTGTTGCCCCTGAGAATAGTTCTCCCTGCTCAGTCCTTCCAGCACTCTCCAGTAGCTTGATTTGTCAGTTCACCTCTTGCCTCCACAAGCCCCTTTTTTTTGCCTCCTCCCTTCCACCCAACCCCCACCCCCAGCAAGCATCTCTCTGCCGCCGCAGCCACCACCACCACCGTCACTCCGTCTCTTCCCTGCCTCTCTTCCCTGCCCTCGCTGGCGCCCAGCATAGCACTCCAGATGTAGGAGCAGATCAAGAAGGGCGGGGGTGGTGGCTGTTGCTTTTCTGGGATATTCTTAGCCTGTCTGGGGGCTGGAGCTGGAATCAGCGTTTCCATCTCAACCAGGCAGGTGGCTGCAGGGAAGCTGCTGTTGTGACTGGATCCTCATCTAGTTCCCTGTCCCTTTCCCTGTTCCTGTCTTCGTCTGCCTCAGTTCCACTCTGTGAACATAGACCCTCCATGAGTCCTGCCTTCCCCATGCTTGTGTCCAAGCATAGGGGGCACCCTCTGCTCTGGCCTAGTCCCAGGTGAGGTCTGAAAACCTTGCTCTTGGAGATTCTTCGGGAAAGAGAAGGGCCTTTGAGAACTCTAGCTGGGATGTTCCCTGGATCCACACACAGCCTTTGACTCTGTGCCCCAAGGCTAACTTTCATTTGGCCCCCATCGATCCCTGCATGGTACCTGGAACCTAGACTCTAGCCATGACCATGAGATCCTTTCTTATTTTGACTTACAGGAATCACTCAGGGCCCCTGAGTTCCAGGAGCTGCCTCCTGAGAGAGACTGAACCCTGGGGTCCAGTCCTCCTTTGTGATTGAACAAGGAACTCACTGGCCCAGATTCTGTGCTAACAGAGGGAGGGGCCAGAAAGAGACCTGCCTCATTCACAAATAGCACAGAAAACATTTGTCTCCTTAAAGGAGACAGTTTGGGGGTTCCTATGTGGGTTCTGGAGTCATAAAGACCTGGTTTCAGATCCAGCCCGTCCACTTATAAGCTGGGAGACTTGAGATAAGTTTTAAATTCTTTTGAGGTCTATAAAAGTGAACCATAATAGGGCTGTTGTAAGATTTTGTTTAACCTTGCAATGCTCCACAATGCTTGTATATTACATGCACACAATACTTAGTGCTCAAAAAATGTTAGTTATCACAAATTATATTGTCATCATTATCTTTAAAGGAAAAGTTTACTTGATTTGCACCGTTAGCATTTCTTTTTTCCTTATTAGAATACTCTTCCTTAATGGGCCAGGGTAGTAGTATCATTTCTTATTGTTTGTTTTTCAAGACCTGAATTTATTGCTGTCCTTTCTTCTTCGTTACTGTGCTGGCAGCTATTGCTACTCAGACTATTCTTGAAGTCACCAAGAACTGACAGCTTGTCAGGCACTGGTCTTCTTCTCTGGTCCATTGCAGGCATCATTCGTTTTTTGAACCTCTGTGTATGTGCTATGTATGTGCCAGTCACCATGCTGGCCCCTCATTCTTAACTGTTTTTCAGGGGCGTGCTCTGGCTACTCATCCCACACCTGCTGTCTCTCCAAAGCTCCAGAGACTCCGTGTAGGGTTAGTTCTACTTTTCAAGGGCTTTAAGAAAATGTTCTGCAAAAATTTTTAAATCTATTTTAGCAAGTACGACTTGAGAAACTGTAGCCTACAAGGTAGTGGCCTAGGTGCTGGAAACATGAAAAGGTGTGAGGTAGGGCTTCAGAGATGATAGAGATACGAAAAATAATAATAAATAGTAGTAACTTGACCAATGACCTGTGATCAGTTACAGAGGATGGAATTGGACCATTTAGCGAATGCTGTCCATCCCCTTCCACCTTCCATGTTTGCAACTAATCCATCTCCGGCTTGTCCTGAGCACTCATAGGTAAGTAACCATTAGGAGGGAGTTAAAATCAATTTTTAAATGAGGTCCAGTTCTTCTGCCTGGTATTGCATTCTCTCCAGTCCATGGCGTTCCCTGTCTGACTCCAAGCTGTGATGATGATAAGCACCTTTTCCAAGGCAGAGCCAGGCCTCAGCAACTCCCTGTTGGCAGTGACAGATTCCTGCCCTCTGAGTATAAGGGTTAATGAGTAACTGCTTGTGTGAAGAGTCCTGGTGGGTCTGCTTACTGGCCCAGCATCTTAGTTGGATAGGAGCCACTTCTATTTATTTGCTATTTGTCCAGGTTTAGGGGTGGGTGAGGGATGGACTTTGAAGCAAACTCAACAATTTACACTTTCCTCTTCCCGATCTCAAAATATAGACAATCCTTTATTTTTACTTCCTTTGAGTAAAAAGGCAATTCTAATTTTATAAGCTAGAGGCCCACGTATACTCTCTTTTGATTCTGAGTAGGGAGCAGAAAAGAATAAGAAAGTTGTCCATTACATTAATTAGTAGCTACTAAACTACTAAACTGCTCTGCCCAGCAGAACCATCTGGAGAACTTCATAAAAATACCATTTCTGAGCTCTACTTCAGAGCTATAGCATAATAATTTCTTCAGGTGGGTTCAAGGTGGCATCGCTATCAGGAAATATTAAGAGAGAGAAGAAAACTCTGGGAGATGGCTAGATACCACTTATCTTCCTGTTGAACACCAAAGTTGTTGCTGCCAGTCAAACACCCAGCCTCCCTGAGGTAAGAATACCCTAATTTGCCTTTGGGAAACCACTTCTCCCACACTCCAAATTTATGTGGTCTACATGGGGCTAACCTCTCCCTAGATCCCCAGGATTCAAGACATGGACTGACTACTCACCATTCTGGTTACAATGAATCAGGGCTGGACTGGGACTTAAACCAGTCCAAAGAGACTCAATTCTTGGAGTTTTGCTAGAGCTACTGGAAAAGAGATGCTTTTCTTTCTCTGAGGTTGCTAAGCTGGTAGGACGAAAGCCTTGACATGCTGGTGACTCTCTTGTCCCCACTTGGACAGAGGTCATCTGAACTAATACACAGGAAAAAAGAGTCAACAGATGGAAGGAGAGATTCCTGATATAATTTTAGCTCCTGGATCCAGCTCAGTCTGATGCAGGTCCATGAGCCAATGAGCACCCCTCCTCCCCACTTTTTTCCTAATCTTAAGGTAATTTGAGTTACAAATCTAGTATTTGCAAGCAAAAAAATATCTGACTAATAGAACTTCCTCCCTGGAAATTGTCAGTAATGTTATAAAGAGATACATATTTGGTTTTAGTGACTGAGGAGGGTGGTCTCTCACATCTAATTGTCAGTGAAAGACTGATTCTGGAAGAGACATTACTGACCACAACCTGGGTTCTAACCCAAGGCATGTTTCCTGTTGGATTCCTCACACCTCCCTGTCCAAACCATAGCTGGTGATTGGAGTTCTTTATCAGGTCCCAGTGACTGTTCCTCAAAATAAAAGCCTTTGGACAGGAAAGCTATTTCTCTACAGCCTGCACAATTGTCAAGTCTTCTTTCTGGGCTACTGCCAGGTTACATTCCTTAGATATCAGCTTTCTGCTCAGATAAGAAATTTGACGCTTCACCTTCCATTATGCTTCTGAATCAAGTTTGCCCCCAACTGGTGTAAGAGGCAGCTGTGGTCATACAGAACCATTTGTTATCATCAGGGCCATTAGTGCGGTGTCTCTGGGGGGCAAGGGATGGAGGCAGGTTTGAGCTTTAAGATGCCCCAGAGTTCTTGTCTAGAACTTCAGAACTCTTTGTCTGGCCTGTCTTTGGGGAGCTCTCTAAAGAAAGGGGCTGGGGCTCCAACCAAAACAAAATTTTCAATTACAACATAGTTCATATCTTTTTTTTTTTTTAATTCCAAGACTGTTTACTTTCAAGTACTTTGTGGATTATTCTGCAATGGAACAATATTTTCCTATCACACTGCTGTCCAAATACACAATCTTGATGGTGATTCTATGGGTACTTGGGCATTCATTCATAATTCATCTTTCCATTCATTCATTCACTCCACAAACTTGAGTGTACAAGAAATTTTCTTTTCTTTCTTTTCCTCGCTCCCTCCCTCCCTCTTTTCCTTTCCTTCCTTCCTTTCTTCCTTCCTTCCTTCCTTTCTTCCTTCCTTCCTTCCTTCCTTCCTTCCTTCCTTCCAGTTAAATTAAACCCAACTCTAGCCCCATCCTATTGGGGTGGAAGGAAATTCAATCTTAGTTTTTATGGAGACTCCATCCTCCTTCCAAAGGTTACATGATATTTTCAGAAAATGAAAAAAGGTCTGTAGCACAGTCCTTTGGGAGAACTTATTGTCCAGGACCAAAGGGCCCCTCAAAGTCTGGCATCTCTGCTGTTTCTAGGCTGTGACTGAGGATCAGGAATCTTTAAAATTGTTATGCAATATGTGAGACATATAAAAAGGGACAGAAAATAAAACAACATACCTACCACCTAGTTTAAACAATAAAATATTGCCTTATACACTTTAATCCTCTTTTCTTCTCTTCCCCAATAGTCTCCTCTTCCTATCACCAAATCCCCAACAGAATAATCAGTATTCTAAATTTGGTGTTTATCCTTTCCACATATTTCTTTATTCTCTTACTACATACAAAGATCTTGATTAAGCAAATATGTGTGTTATTGTTAAATAACAGTTACCACAAACTTACTCATTTAGAAGCTTAAACCACACCCATTTGTTAGCGTGCTTGGGTAGATAGAAGTCCAGGTAGGCTTGGCTTGGTTCTCTGCTTAGAATTTCATAAGACCAAAATCAAGCCTCTTATCTTGAGGCTCTGGGTAAGGGTCTGCTTCCAGGCTCATTTAGGTTGTCAGGAGCTCCTTGTGGTATAGGACTGAGGTTCTCCTTTCCTTGCAGACTGTTAACCAAGGGCTGCTCTTACCTCCTGGAGGCCACAAGTCAGTAATTGTTCACAGAATCCTCATACTAAAAATGTGAGGTCACTTCTGTGACCAGCTGGAGAAAACTTGCTGCTTTTTAAGGGTTCATATTATTAAGTTACTTAGGCTCGCTCAGATAATCTCCCTATTTTAAAGTCAACTGATGAGTAACTTCAATTACATCTGCAAAAATCCCCTTTGTCACATAATATAACATAATCATGGGAGTAACATGGGTAGGGGGACCAAGGAGGCCATCTTAGAATCCTATCTATTTATCTATCTATCTATCCACCTATCTATCCATCCATCCATCCATCCATCCATCATCTGTCTGTCTGTCAGATTATTTCTATGTGTCTATCTATTGAGACACAGCTGTTCATGTTTTAACTTCATATAAGTAAAACTATAATATATTAATCTGAAACTTTTTTTTTGCTTTACATTAAGTTGTAAGGTTCATCCTGTTGATGCTCTGGGGCCAGGCCAGAATTATAAAAAAATAAATCAATGAATCAGAGAAAGACGGACAACTCAATTTTTAAAATAGGTAAAAGACTTGAGGAAGTATTTTATAAATGGAAATGTCTCAATGGACATGAAGCTTTTGAAAAGGTGCTAAACTTCCTTAGACACCACAAAAATATGTAAATTTAAAACAACAGTGAGATTTCACCACAAACCATTGAAACGGCTAAAATGAAAAAGACAGAAATATCAAGTGTCAGTAAGAATAAAAGCAACAAGAAATCTTATACATTGCTGGTGAGAGTGTATAACGAAGCACTGTGGAAAACACTTTTGCAGTATCTATTAAAGCTGAACATATGTGTATCCCTGTGACTCAGCTTTTTCACTTCTAAGTTTATACCCAACAGAAATGAACATATATTCGCCATAAGAAATGTGTTAGAATGTACTTAGCAGGGACATTTGAAATAACCCTCTAGTGGAAGCTACCCTAATGCCCATTATATTAGTTACCTATTGCTGCACTAAAAAATGACTGAAACTTAGTGACTTAAAATGATGAACATTTATTATTTCATGACCTCTGAGATTAGGAATTTGGGAGCAGTTTGGTTGGATGGTTCTGGTTCAGGGTCTTTTATGAGGTTACAATGAGGGTTACAAAGAGAGGACTGCAGTCATTTAGAGACTTGACTGTGGCTGGGAGACCCACACCCAAGCTCACGCTCATAGGTGTTGGCAGGAGGCTCAAGTTCCTTGCAGAGGTTTGGTCTGAGGGTTTAGATCTGCACTGTGTGGGCCTTCGCATTATATTCATTCTGTTCCCTTGCCTTGATTTTTTTTCCTCAAAGATTTCTATTTACTGTGTGTTGAGTCTTATTTGCCTATCTTCAATATTTATAATTTTCTTTCTTTGAATTCTTTTCACCTCTTTTTAAATTTCATTTTAATTTCTAATATATTTTTCTTTTTCATCTTCTATTTCTCTTAAGGCATAATCTACTGTATTAATTCACTCTAGTGTTTTTCCAATTTAGCCTTCCCTTCTGAAATTAGTTTTCCTTTCATTTCTAATTCTTTTCTGAGTTCTGTTACCTCACTTCAGAATTTCTCTCACTTTGATTTATGTTGTTCTTTTATGTCTTGTATTATTTTTAACGTCTTTTATCTTCTTTCTAAATAGCTCAGGTTACAGTTTTTATCTGCTTTGTGGGCATGTCTTTCTGACATGCTTTCTTTGCCTGTACATATGATTGTGGTTCTGCTTCTTATTTTCTTATAACTCTGTAATTGCTTTGGCCTCAATACTTTTCTTTTGCTTATTTACACATGAAATTAATTTTCTGAAGGTTTAGAGGGAAATGTCAGTTAGGGTAGTTCTTCTAACTTCACAGGGTTCCCATTTCTGTTATTTTCATGTAGTAATAAAAAAGATGGCATCGTGCTCTCTAAGATCTCTTTGCTCTTCTCATCTTCCTATTTTTATCTGGGACTACTCTTGTCTTTATCTTTGTCATCCCTATCCTGTTCTATTTTGCTTCTTCTAGTAGTTTCTTCTTCATGTGGGATCCTGTCCTGACAGGGAGCCCTGATGGCTGGTCTTGACAATTTACAAGGGCTAGAGCACTCCATTTATTTCAGACCTTGCCACAGGCTGCTTGCACTCACCTACTATTGAATTGGGCACAACCTCTCTCGATTTCTGCTGCTTTCTCAAATAGATCCATGAACACCTACTGGTTATTATGGTGTCATCTCATTCTTAGCTCTGTCAGAAGCACTCTACTTCTCTCTGCTTTCTTCTGCACTGATGTCAATTCCATGCAAGTGGTGTTGCCTTGTCCTTGCACACTTGTATTTTGGGGTTCATGGAAATCCCTTGCCGCCTGGTATTGCTGTAAATGTTACCCATGAGTTTTTAGTTTTTTAAAACATAAGGATAATTAACTAATATAACTAACATTATATTAGTTTCAGGTATATGACATAATTATTTGATACTTATATACATGGAAAAATGATCACAATAAGTATAGTTACCTACTGCCCATCATCACATATAGTTACAAAGAAGTAACTACATATTTTTGTTGTGAAGAGAACTTTTAAGCTTTATTCCCTTAGCAACTTTCAAATATGCAATGCCCTATTATTAACTATAGTCACCATGCTGTATATTATATCACCAAGACTAATTTATTTTATAACTGGAAGTTTGTACCTTTTGACCCCTACGGCCATTTCACCAATCTTTCATCCCCCTCCCCTCTGGCAACCACCAATTTGTTCTCTGTATCAATGAGATTTTGTTTTGTTTTGATTTGTTTTTCTTTTTTAGATTCTACATATGTGACATTATATGATATTTTTCTTTCTCTGACTTATTTCACTTAGCATAATGTCCTCAAGATCCATCCATATTGTCACAAATGGCAAGATTCCATTTACTTATGGCTGAATAGTATTCCACTGTATATGTATATACCACATTTTCTTTATTCATACGTTAATCCATGAATGGCTCTTGTAAACAAGGTTGCAATAAACATGGGGTGCAGATATCTTTTTGAATTTGTGTTTTCATTTTCTTCGAGTAATACCCAGAGTAGAATTGCTGGATCATATATATGTTAGTTCTATTTTTAATTTTTTGAGGAAACTCCACACTGTTTTCCACAGTGGCTGCACCAATTCACATTCCTACCAGCAGTGCACAAGGACTGCCTTTTCTCCACATCCTCACCAACACTTGTTATTTCTTGTCTTGTTGAGATTAGCCATTCTAACAGGTGTGAGGTGATATCTCATCTGGGTTTTGATTTGCATTTCCCTGATGACTCATGGCGTTAAGCATCTTTCCATGTGCCTGTTGCCCATCTGTATGTCTTCCTTGGGAAAATATCTATTCAGACCCTCTGTTCATGGGGGTTATTTTAATTGATTTATGAGTTCTTTATATATTTTGGATATTAACTCTTTAGTAGATATGATTTGCAAATACTTTCTTCCATTCAATAGGTTTTCTTTTCATTTTGTTGATGACTTCCTTTGCTGGGGAGAAAGAAGCTTCTTAGTTTTCTGTAGTCCCACTTTTTTATTTTTGCTTTTGTTGCCTTTGCTTTTGGGGGTCAAATCCAAAAAAAAAAAAGAAATATTATTGCCATGACAAGACCATTGTCAAAGAGGTTACTGCCTATGGTTTCTTCTAGGAATTTTATGATTTCAGGTCTTACATTCAAGTTTTTGATCCATTTTGAGTTAATATTTGTGTATGGTGTATGATAGCAGTCTAGTTTCATTCTTTTGCATGTGGCTATCTAGCTTTCCATGGGTTTTTAGTTTTGCTATCTGATTGTTCTATTTTTATATAAAGGTTTACAGCAAAATACTATGGCTCTGACACGGCTATCCTCACAGAATTCCAGTATCTTCTTGTGGATGGTGGTGGGTGTGTTCGTATTGTAAAATTCATTAAGCTGTGCCCTCCATACTTGTGTACTTTGCTGTGAATATTATATACATATTTGTGTGCATATTATAAATTGATAGAAAGTTTACCCCTGTATTAGAGTTCTCCAGAGAAACAAAGCCAATAGAATGTGTGTGTATATGTGTGTGAGTGTGTGTATGGAAAGAGAGGGAGAATTGGTTTATGTGATTATGTAGACTGGAAAGTCCAAAAAAAAATCTCCAGGGTAGACCAGCAGACTGGAGACCCAGGGAACAGATAATATTGCAGTTCAAGTCTGAAGGCTGTCTTAAAATTTGCCATATCTACCCCTCTAAAAAGAACCTTAATTTAAATTTATAGATGAGAATCAGAGATTCTAAGCAACTTACCCAAGGTCACAGCTACAGAGTAGTGCATCCTGGAGTAGAATTTAACTGATGCCAGAGTCTCTGCTCTTTCCACTGCATCAGGCAAAAGGTATTCTAACGGGGTCTGGCCTCATCTTCATAGCTCCTTTGCAGATTCAAAATATCATTCTCTTCAATGGGGGCTTGTGATGGTTTCTGACTGTGCTCACTGCTTTTACCTTCCACACACAGCAACCAGAGTGATAATTTCAAGATGGAAATCTTATTCCATCACTAGAACATTCAATGGTGTGTCACACTGTCTTAGTCTGTTCAGCCGCTATAATAAAAATACCATAGATTGGTGACTTAAATAACAAACACTTATCTCACAGTTCTGAAAGAAGTCCAAGATCAAGGTGCTGGCAGATTCTATGTCTGGTGAGAGTCTACTTCGTAGTTTATAGACAACCATCTTCTCATTGTGCCCTCACATGGTAGAGGGGTAAGAAAGCTCTCTGGAGTCTCTTTTATAAGGGCACTAATCCCACTCATGGGGCTCCATCCTCAATACGATCGCCTCCTAAAGGCCCCATCTCCTAATGCTATTGAGGGTTAGGATTTTAACATATGAATTTTGGGGTGACAGAAACATTCAGTCCATAATAGTCACTATGAATATGGGTGACTTTTGTGATTTAAAGAAAAAACCAACAATAACAGTAGTTTAAACAAGTGAGAAGTTTGTCAATTTGTCACATATAGTGTGAGTTTAACAGTGTGAGGCTACTATGGCTGCTCCATGGTGATGGGGATCCAGTTTTCCTCTATCTTATTGCTTTGCCAACCTCAATACATGGCTTACATCTCACGGTCTGGGATGGTTCCTCCAGCCTGAACCATCATGTCTGCATGTGAGGAGAAAATAGGAGACAATGGAAGCCTGCCCTTCTGCTCACAACCTATTGGTCAGAACTTGGTCACATGGGCATGCCTATGTGCAAAGGAGTCTGAGAAATGGTCTTTAATTGGGTAGCCAGATGCTGAGCCAAAACTCGGGTTTGAATACCAAGGAATAGAGGGGAAATGAATACTGGTGAAAACGAACACTTTGTGTCATACGTGTTTTCCGTTGCTCTTACAAAAGGCTTTCCATGTCTCTTGGCTTTGCCTTGCCAGGCTCCAGCATAATTCCCTTACCCTCTATCCTCCAATCACATTCTCCTTCCTGTTCCTCGAATGTTTCATGCTCCCCTACACCCACCCCAGGACCTTTGCAGGAACTATTCTTTTCGCCTGGAATGCTCTTCACCCACAATCATCCAGTTAACTCCCACTCGTGCTTCATACATCAGCTCAAATGTCATTTTCTCAAGCAGATTTTCCTGATTCCATTTTACATAGGCATTTTAAAACTACTCTTTTCCACCAGGAACCCCTCCACTATAACACTTAACTCGGTTATATAATTGTACACCTATTTTATAATTATTCAACTAATTGCCATCTCTTCCCCTAGACTGTAAGTCAATAAAGGCAAAGCCATTTCAGTTCTGCTCACTGTCGTATTCCTAGAATCTCACAAAGTGCAAGGGACAAATATTTGTTTTTCTTTAATGAATGGACAAGTGAGTCACATAAGTCCTTTAAAATGTCTAGATGATACTGACAGGACAGACAATTTTAGTTGTGTGGACAAGTTCTCAGACCACATGGCTTGGTCTGGAGAGTTCTCAGCTTTGCAGTCACTACTAGCAAGTCTGGATAATCTGGGTCCTCCTGAGGGCAGAAAGTGGGTTGTTGAAATTCCACATTATATCTTCATTCTAGCATCCACTGCATTGCCCTTTTGCTCCCCGATTGCAAATAGATTCTACCAGTCTTTCATCTTTTTGCTGTGATGAGGTTGTATTAAAAAAGAAGACAGGCAGGTTGAATCGTGGCAGGTTGCATCTCTGCACAGAAACTCCCACAGCTGCATCATGTAAATGACTGGCTGCTCTCAGGTCCAGAGCTTAGAATATCAGGAGAGCAGAAGCACTTGGGAATGCCCAATATAGTTTAAAGGAGGTAAAATGGAGACTTTCTGCAAATCAAAGATTTAACTCCCTCTTCTGCATATTCCTGGTTCAAATACAAAGACCTCCGCACACTTCAGAGTTACGTACCTGGATGCTTTTGGCTGCAAGTCACAAAAGACTCATTCCCAGCTAGCTTAAACAATAAGGAGTTTCTTGTCACACATCAAGAGGAGTGTGGAGACAGGATAGCCCAGAGTTCTTTAATTCAGCCATTGGAACACTCCATAGAGGACCTGAATTCTTTTCATCCCCCATTTTACATGAATGGTCTACCCCTTGCTCTTTTCACTTGACAATGTATCATTCCAAACAGGACCCAAAGAGCTACCTTATTCTTTGTTTTCTTTTTAGACTGATTAGTGTCCCATTTTAAAGAGATATCATAATTTATTGAACCAACCCCCTTTTGATGAACATTTAATTTGTTTTCAGTCTTTCGGTATTATAAACAATAAGGTGATGAATACTTGTGCGTAAGTTATTTCACATGTGAATGCATCTGAGGATAAATTCCTAGAATGAAATTGCAGGGTTGCAAGATGTATGCAGCATTTATAATTTTGATAGATGCTGCCAATCTGCCTTCCTTACAGGTTGTACCAATTTATACCCTCCTCCCCAAATGTGTACAATAGTACATTAAATCTTTTTGACTCCTTAACTTAAACATAGACTAGAAAAACTATGGTGGATGTCTGAATGGTTTCTGTTTAGAGAAACAGTAGCTGGGTTGCTTATCAACTGGTAGTAACACAAGCCTCAATCCTTTTCGATAAATCATTAATCTCTGTGGACTTCCCACCCCACCATTGTCTGAGGGTGCCAGGCTGCCATAAGCAGTCCATATTCCAAAACGTAGACAGCATCTGTAACTTGGTCATTCTGTCCACAAATGACTAGATGTCTTTTCTCCCCCGTTCTGCCTAGCCATTAAAGAACTCTAGGCCTCCCTCAGGCCCATTTGAAATGTCCCCTCCTCCATCAAACATTATCAGATACTCGCAAGCAGAATTAGTCACTCTTCTCTGCTCTACAGAATTTTGTTCACACCTCCATCATATCACAGATCACCCATAATATAATTATCCACTTACCTGTCTGTCTCCCTTGCTGTGCTCCTCATCATCTTTATCTTTGGGCCAGCACCTCCACATGTGGTATCTGGTACATAAATGGTTCACAGTAAAGGCTTGCTGAAATGAAATTAGGCCCGGGCACAGTTTCAGAGTATCCGGTGACAAATATTAACAGTACTTCTCTTTTTCCTTTTCTGGTAGTGTTGATCAGAGGTCAAAACTAAAGACCCTTCTGAATATTTCTTTATTTCTTTATGTTTCTAGACTTTCTCCTTCTCCTGGAATCTGTTCTATTTTATGCTATGTCCTCAGTGCCTAGAACAGTGCCTAGAAGACCACATGCATTTCATAAATAAATTTCAAATGAATGGCTATCTCTGATCAGAAGGAACATTCACAGTGCAGCTGGGATTTTTTTTGCCTGTTTGATGTGAAGATGAGTAACATTATTAACCAACTTAACCTAACTGACATTTATAGAACACTCCTCTCAACAAAAACAACATATACAATCTTTTCAGTCAGATATGCAGGAATGCAGCTCTTAGGAGAGTCATCTAAGTAGGAAACAGACTTGAGAGTCATTAGCTTTCAAATGGTAATTAAAGCCTTGGGAGTCCAGGTAAATGGCGTGTGGAGGATGAGAAAAGAGTGTTGGTCCACGGGATGATAAAGGAAGAAGAACCAGCAGAGCAGCCTGAGGAACAGCCAGAGAAGTAGAAGAGAGAGTGTGAATGATATCAAGCCATATGAATAGTGTTTCATGCAGAGAATGGTCCATAGAGTCAAGTCCACGTTTATTCACTCAACAACTCTGAGCACCTTCTACGTAGCAGGCACTATGCAGGGGCTGGAGACACAAGAGAAAGAGGAAAAGCAGACTCGGACCCTACTCTCCTGGAGTTTACAGTCTAGAGAGAAGACAATCAAATCTCCCCAATAAATTTGTAATTACAAACATGGTTTTATGAGAGTATTTACCTACCTTCCCTGAGGAAGTGACATTTGAGCTAAATCAAGATGGAAGGGCACTAGATAAAATACCAAAAGCACAAGCAATAAAAGATAAAACAGATAAACTGGACTTCATCAAAATTAAAGACTTTTGTGCTTCAAATGACACCATTAAAAAAGTGAGAAAGCTCGAGCACAGAAAATATTTGGAAAACATCTGATAAGAGACATCTACCTAGAATAGATTAAGAATTTGTAAAAGTCAATAATAAAAAAAACAAATAACCCAATTTAAAAATGAACAGAGGATTTGAATAGATACTTATCCAAAGAAAATGTACAAAATGGCAAATAAGCATGTGAAAGTATGCTCAAAATCATTTGCGTTAAGAAAATGCAAATCGAAACCATAATGAGGTACCACTTCACACTGTAAAGGATGGCTATGATGAATACTTTTAAAATGGAAAATAATAAGCTTTTGTGAGTGTATTAGTTTGTTCAAGCTGCCACAACAAAATACCATAAACCAAGTGGCTAAAACAACAGAAATTTATTGTCTCTTAGTTTTGGAGGTGTTTAAAGATAAACTGTGGCATATTAAAATTTTTGAGAGTTCATTTGAGCAAACATTGATTCAAATTGGGCAGCACCCAATCTAGCAGGTAGAAAAGAACTCCAAGGAGCTATACAAAATCAAGCACCTTTATAAGCAGAGGGGAGCAGGGACTAGGAAGTTACACTAGGCAAAAAGCAGGCTGATTATTACAAGGTTACTTTCCTTTTGGGGATGGCAGGGACGTATCAGGCAGATTACCTCACTAGTGCTGATCAAGTGATTCCTGATAGACTGATTTAAGATTCTATTTCTGGGAGAGCTAAACCGGTAATTAAGTTAAGTCTGGAATCTGTGACATGGGGCTTAGCATAAGTGACTCCATTTTGGGCCTGTCGTCTTGTTTTTTAACAGAGTCTGGAAGTCCGAGATCAAAGCATAAACAGGCCATGCTCCCTCCAAAGGCGCTGGGGAAAAATCTGTTCCAAGAATCTCTCCTAACTTCTTGTAGTTCCTTGGCTTGTGGCAGCAGCTAACTCCAATCTTCACAAGATGCTGTCCCTGTGTGTAAGTCTCTGTGTCTAGATTTCCCCTTTTTAAAAGGACATAGTCATATTGGATTAAGAGCCCAACCTACTCCAATATGACCTCAACTTATTATATCTGCAAAGACTTGATTTCCAAATAAGTTCACATTATAAGGCAGGTGGGGTCAGAACATCACCATGAATTTTGGAGGAACACAATTCAAGCATAACATCAAGGATGTACAGAAACTGGGACCTTCATGCAGTGCTGGTGGGGATGGAAAACGGTGCAGTCACATTGAAAAGTCTGGCAGTTTCTCAAAATGTAAAATGTAGAGTTACCATATGATCTAGCAACTCCACTCCTAGGTATATACCCAAGAAAATGTTCATACGAAAAATTACACACAAAATTCACAGCAACATTATTCATAATAGTCAAAAGGTGAAAACAATCCAAATGTTCTTCAATTGATAAATGAATAAACAAAATGTGATATATCATACCATGGAATATTATTACTATTTGGCAATAAAAAAATGAAGTACTTCAACTTATACAATGTTATATGTTAATTATATCTCAATTAAAAAATAAAGTACTGATATGTGCCTTAGCATGGCACCATATATGAAACTTGAAAACATTATGCTAAATGGAAGAAGCCAATCAGAAAAGACCACATAATGCATAATTCTATTTATGAGATCTCAAGAATTGGCAAATTTATAGAAACAGAAAGTAGATTGGGGAGATTTGCAGGGAGTAGTGGGGAGTGACTACTAGTGGGCACAGGGTTTCCAGGGTAATAAAAATGTTCTAATATTGATTGCAGTGATGGTTGCCTAACTCTGAATATACTAAATTGAATTGTACATTTTAAATGGGCATATTTTATGGCATGTGAATTGCATTTCAATAAAGCTGTCTTTTTAAAAAAATAATAAATAAGTAGCAGTAAATAAACTCTCCTTACCATGAAAACAAAAGAGGAAAGGGTAGAACATTCCAGCAAGAAACAATCACCAGAACGTGATCTCCAGGATAGCAACAATTTTTGCCTGTTTTGTTTGCTGTTGTATCTCCAGCACCAAAACAATTTCTGGAAAATAGTAGGTATAAATAAAATAGTATATATATATAAATAGGTATCAATAAAATAGTATACATATAAGTTGGTATAAATAAAAGTGTGTGTGTGTGTGTATACTGGTGCCAACATGATACACACACACACACACACATATAAACATGTTGGTATATGTTGGTATAAATAAAATAGCATATTTATATAATAAGTAAAATAGCATATTTATATAAATAAATAATAAAGTAGTATAGATATATTTCATATGTATTTATGTGAAATGTGAGAAGGACCATGTGCAAAAGCTCTGTAATCAGGAAAAGAGTATGGCTCACTGGAGAAGCAAAAGAGAGTGTGTGTGACTGGGATGACCTGGAGAGGACTGGGTCTGACCGTGCTGGTTAGATTTGAATCTCAATCCTAAAAGGAACTGAAGGATTTTAAGTGGTGGTGGATCGGATTTACATTTAAAAAGAATACTGGTGGCAGGGTACAGTCAATTAAGATGAGGGTTGAAAAAGCTGCATCTAGCAACAAAGAAATTAGTGACCTTGGACAAAATTAGTCCAGGTGGAGAGATTGAGGTGACTAATTTTGAGAATTGGAAAGGAAGCAGAGCTGGAAAAATTATACTACACTTGGTAAGGCCTCTCCATATTCCCAAGTCTCCAGGGAAACCAACCAAAAATATACTTGGCTTGAGAAATAACAAAAGACATGTTCACATGCATATTCACACACAGCCGGTTCACCAGTTGATTCAAGGGCTCCCCACTTACCCTGACACAGAAGGGGAACCCAAGGCCGCGGTTCTTCTGCAGTTCTCTCCCACCAGATGCCGGCCTTCTTTCATCTCCAGGAGGGGTGGGTGGGAGGACACAGAGAAGGCTGCCATCTTCAGAGATTAAGGGGCATTTCAGAAACAACTTATTCCCTTTTAGCTTCACTGGGCCTCTCATCTGGACTATTTACAATTCAGAACCTAAAGGCAAACCAAACAGACACAGTCAAGTCCTAGTCACTGCAGGCTGAAGGCGAAAGGTTTTGGAATAAGGCGCTCGTCTCTGGGGTGACCAGATATCTGAAGCGAGAACCTAAAGAGCTGGGTTCTAGTTCTACTTCTGCTAGTCACAGTAGCAAAGGCTTGGGCAAGTGACTTAACCTCTCTGGGCTTCCATCTCATCTCAAAAATTAAGAGAATAAACACATGCCCTGCCCTGCCAACAACTATGTAAGGGCAGCTCTAGATTTTGTGGTGCCTTGAAGTTTATATAATTTAATGAGACCCCTGTAAGAAAGAGAATATAAAATTGTAAATACAAAATTAGGTACAAATATGCATATATATTTATAATGAGAAATTACATTAAACTACAAACTTTTTTAAGTTAATAAATACCAAAACAGTCAAGAAAAATTTTAAATAACATATTTGTTAAATCAACTGCCTGGCATATATTTTTTTTATTACGTTTTCTGGCTGCATATTCTCTAATGACCTCCTGAAAGCCAGAAATTTTTAATGTGTTCTATGGAGAGAACAGGAAGATAATTCAGTTTTTCTCTCTCACATGGTTCAAAATTTGTTCTTTATTATTGCTAGTTTAGAAAAGATTCTTACAGCTTCTCAATTCATTATTTTAGAATGGTTGTCAAATTTGAGGAACTCTCTATCAAGCTTCTTCTCTTTACAAGCTATAAGATTTCAAGGAATTTCACACTCTTTTGTGCAGTAATTAAGCTTTTATATCTCCTCATTCTTTTGGTGCTGAACATCCTAGGACCAAAGGACCTCCGGCACTTTCAGGTCACCACGCTTGCAATTCAGCACAGTGGGGTATGGAGTATTCCTAAAAGCCACTCCTACACCAGGAAGCACGGTAATAACTTAAGTATATACATGAACTATAGAGACCACCAACCCAGCCCTCTCCTCCGCAGGCCTGAGTCTCGGGTTTCAAAAGGGGCGCGCTCCCCCCCCCCCCGCCCCACGGCTCGCCCCTCACTTCCGGCCTTGTAAACCCGTTGATCCCGCCAGGTCTCGCGAGATCACGGCTTCTCGGCTGCCGGAGCGGACCCGGGAGAGCTGCGCTGGGTGGTTTTATTACTGGTCCTCATTGCTCTGTGTGGTGTTCGGCACCCGGGCTCCTCGCCTGGCCCATTTCCTAGCAGCACGATTGGGGCTCTTCAGGCCCACCAGCTCATTTAAGTCCACCAGTCCCTAATAGTTCAGATAAGGAGCCGAAGGGCAGGGAACCGCCTTCGATCCAATGTTCATGCCAGACCACAGCCTTAGCGGAGCTCTGCTGCGAGTGGATTTTTGCCGTGTGTGGGTGATAAGAACTCAGATATTAATGACTGCGTGTTCCAGGTGCTCCCAGGGTGCTGGATACCGAGCTCTACATACGTTGTCGCATTTAGTAACCCAGGAAAAGACGTAGTTTTGGGACCCTTATATACAGACGGAGAAACTGAGGCTCAAAAGCGAAGGATTCTGCGGAGGGCCTCAGAAAGGATGAGACCAAAATGAACCCAGACAGTCTAACTCCAGCTCGAAGGCCTCATTACGGTTGTAGAGCAATTTGTTAAATCCCACCGACCCCTAGAATCCTAAAGGACACTGCAGCTCAGTGAAAAGTGTCCCGGCTTTGGGTTCACACAGACTCAGATTCATATGAAAATCCAGACATTTTCTGTGTTGTATGACTGAGCAACTTAACCTTTCTGAGACTCTTCAACAGATGGGGAGAATAATACTTCATGGGATCACTGTAGGCATTGGATGTGTGTTCAGTGCCTGCTCCAAAATAAGTGCCCAATATATGGAAGCTATTGCTATTTTTTAAATCCCCTTACATGTTGTACAGTGTTCAATGTGTAGGAGGTGCTATTATAAACCATGAATGAATGAATGGATGAATGAATGGAAAAAGGGAGGGAGAAATGAAATAAGTCTGGCCAGACACTAGGTAGTCCTTGCCTCTAGCCCTCTAATCTCCTACCCCTTCCCTGATGTGGTGACATTTCACAGGGCTTGCAGTGGGAAATGACTATTCATCCTCCATTTCCCAAACTGTTTTTTTGTGTGTGTGTTTTAACTTGTTATTGAAGTAACATATAGACACATGCGCAACTCTTAAGTGCACTAATGGTTTTATAAAATGAACACACTGGGATAACTGGTCCCCTTATAAAGAAGCAAAACATTGCCAGCCCCAGAATCCTCCTTATGTTTCCTTCTAGTCATTATTTCCCCTGCAGGTATCCTGCCTTCTAACATCATAAAATAGTTTTTACCTGTTTTTGCACAGGATTCAACTGGAATCACACAGCATTCTGTAACTTCCTGGATCTCCATGTCTCCTAACTTTCAGTGGGAATCCAAGAAGCCCATTGGGGTTGTCTCTCATATGGTGAGGTCTAATTGATCAATGCCATTCATCTTACCACCATGGTGGGCCTCTATGCCTGTCCACTAGCCCATGGACTTCAGTGTCCATTGGCCCCTGGCACACTATCTCTGAAGTAGGAAAGCATCTTCTGCTTCTTTTTCTCAGCTCTTTCATAAGGGTTTCCATGTTAGAGATATGTGTACCCTGATTGATCCCTGTCCATGCCATTATACCCTAGACCTTTCCTGAGCCACAAGATGGTCATGCCTAGCTTCACACCATTCCCTATAACCTTACTTCAGTCCCTTTCTGTCTCTCCCTTTTCCTCCCATTAAAAACTCTCACTCAGAGTGACAGGTTCTCAAGGCCTCTGCTGTTCCTCCCTGCACTTTGGCATCCACCACAGTCCCCTGGCCCATTAGACATGTCTGTTCATGCCCAGACCCCAGTTGTGGGCATGTAACATCCTCTTCCAAAGGATTCCTGATGCCACACATGTTTAAAGGTTCTGGGCATTCTGCCTCGAGGGGCAGTGTTGCCTAACACCATGAGATTGCCCAACTCCTAATCCAGTAAAGATGCCCCATTACACAGATATCATGAAACTCATGTTACGCATAAAGATGGTAAGGCTCAGAAGTTTAACGGCTTTCTCCAAAACCATATACCTCATAAGTGATGAGAAGTAGACCTTGGGAGTGCCATTTGATGCAGGTCTAGAAGGCTGAGTATCTCCAAAAGGCCACCACTCAATGAGACTAAATTGGACCAGATGCATAGATAGTTTACATATTTTATATCAACCCCTCAAAACAACTCCAGAAGATAGGTGTTTTATTTACATATGGCAGATGCAGAAACTGAGGTCCAGAGAAATTGTTTGCCCACAGGGATACTAAAAGACTAAGCTAGGATTCAACCCCTCCCATCCCACAGCCTGATCCCAAAGCCCGTCTCTTTCCTCTGCTCTGTGTCACACTAAGCAGGGGTTTTTTGACAAGTGCAGATATGAGTGGGTACATGAATAGGATAGGAGAGTGGGGGGACATTCCAGTGAGAGCAAAACATGTATCACAAAGGAGCTGTTTCAGTTCTCTATTACTGTATAACAAACCACTCCGAAATTTAGTAGTTTAAAATAACAATTTATTATTATCTCTCACATCCTTATTTGATTGACTACTCTCAGCCTGGAAGTTCTCACTTGAAGTCTCTTATGTGGTTGTAGTCAGATGGAGTCTGGGGCTGGAGTCACCTGAAGGCCGACTGAGCTTGATGTCCAAGACTGCTTTTTAAAAATCACATGTCAGGCACCTCATGTGAGTTGGCTGGAACAGTCAAGAACTGGCCAGGCACTTCTCTCTATATACAATTTTTCCATGTGGCTTGCTTAGGTTGCTCATAGCACAATAGTCTCAGGGGAGAGAGACCCGATACATGGTGGCCAACCTCCCCCAGGGTGAACTTTCCAAAAGGCTGAGGCAGAAGCTGCAAGACTTTTTATGACCTCTCTTTGGAAGTCATGCGGTGTCACTTCCACAGCATGCTATGAGTGAAAATGAACCACAGGGTCATCCCAGATTCAAGGTGAGGAGACAATACATAGGTATGAATATCAGAAAGCATGATTCAATGGAGACCATCTTTGGAGATCAGCTGTGAGGGACTGAGGCAGGAAGGACCAGCTCAGGGAAGTCTATATAGTCCTATTTCAATAGAACACAGTGTGCAAGGAAGAAATCTGGAAATGTTCATTTGTGGCAGGAAGGGTTTCAATGACACACTCAGGAACCTGTATGAAGGTCTATTCTGGGGTCATCAGCTGCCCAATAACTAAGCCTACTTTTTGTGGTGGAAGATCCCCTCCAGTGGGAAATCAGATACTTGCTCCCTTGACCCCTGGCAGGAAAGTCACAGAACTGCAACCTCAGAAGTGTGTCAAATCAATGATCCCACTCAGGACTATGAATCTTTAGTAAGTGACCCAAGGAAGCAGAGGACTGTTTGTAATTCATCCTAGAAGCAGCAATAGCTAGATCTCAGGATCAGTGGTTGTGCAAGAGACAGCCCCTAGAGCCCAGGGGTAGTAGCCCCCTTATCAGGCTGCTCCTGGAGAAAGACCTGGCTGAGGTTCTGGCTGCTCACCTTCTCCTGGTTCCTATTTCCCAAGCCTGTCAATTCTGTATCTGTCTGATGTCATTCCACTAAATTCCTCTTCTACTTAAGTGAACCAGACTCTATATTATTTGCAATTAAGAATCCTAATTGGTTCAAAGACCCATTGAAAGCTTCAGCCAGAGGAAACAACATGATCAGAGCACTTTATGGAAGAGGAAAATAGAAAAATCTGATAGAGATGGATTGAAGAGGGAGAAACAGGAATGAGGGGTCAGTTGGGAGGCTGTTGTGACATTTGAGGTGTGTGATGAACTACAATATTGACAGTGCTAATGAAGACGGTGAATGGGCAAGTTTTGGCCACTGATTGAATATGGAAAAGAGAAGAGAGGGGAAAGTTTAAGTTGGCAGGAGTTTTGAGCCTTGGTAACTAGGAAAAATGATGATGGTACAAAGAGAAACAAGCAAATCAGGGAGAACAAGTTTGGAGGGCTACATCATTCATTTATTCAACAAATATTAAATGTCTGCTCTATGCCAGCTACTATTTTAGGCATTTAGAAGACAATAATGAAAAAAACAAAGTCTCAGTCCTTAAATTAACAAATACATACATAAGATAATGAAACTGTCTTAATAAAGCTTTAGTTTATGGTCCAACAGAAACCCAGAAAAATGGGTCTCACTGGCAGCCAGAATTTCAAGAAAGATCCTAGGAAGGAAGACTGGGCCTAAAGACAGATTAGTAGTTATTCCCCAAAACATACATTCATTCATTCACTTATATTTATTGAGTATTTACTCTGTACTCAGTGCCTTTCTTGCCATAGAAATACAACACCACCACCACCACCAAAAAGAATCTTGGCTTTCATGAAGTTTTCATTATAGAGTGCACAGGCAGACAGTAATCAAGTACACAAATATGTGATGTGTATGATGAAGAAAAATAAAGCAAGGAAAAAGTAAGAGATGGTTTGCTATTTTAGACAAGATATTCTGTGAAGCCCTCTCTTACAAGGAGATATTTGAATGAAGTCCTGAATGAAGAGAGGAAACATCTACATGTCTAACACAGTTAAAGTGTTAGACATGTAGATGTTAGACATGTGGCTGCTGTGTATAGACTAGACTGGGGGTGAAGGCAGAAGCAGAGACCAACTAGGAGACAATTGCAGTTGCTCAAGGCAAGAGACCATGGAGGTGTGGACCAGGATGGTAATGATGGAGGAGGTGACATGTGACCAGACTCTAGGTATAAACTGAAGGAGAACCAACAGAGTCTGCTGATGGATTGAATGTGAAGTGTCAGAAAAATAAAGGAGTCCAATGACTCCAGAGTTTTCAACAAGAATAGCTGAAAGAGCAGTTGCCATTTTCTGAATAGAGATGATTGTGAACTATATCTAAAGCTTCAAGAGAGAGTAAAACTGTCTCCAGCCTTCCTGCCTGCCTTCCTTTCTGAATGATTTAATTCAAAAATCATGATGTGGGGCCAAGCAAAGTGAAGCATCCATGTGGGGCCAGAGGGTTACATTGGACTGGTATAGGTTATCAAGGCCAAGATGAGAGATGATGTCTGCAAGGGGAGTGAAGTGGGCAGCAGCAGCCATGGGGAATAGGTTACTTACAAAAGGATTAATCCAACAAGAAGGGAGAATGAAGTTACATGAACAGAAAGGAGAAAATTAGAATATCTCTTGTGGTGTTGGATTAGAACACCATAATGTTTACCCATAATTTTCTATACAGGAAGATTAATAGATGATGGATGGATGGACGGATGAATGGATGGATGGATGGATGGATAGACAGATGATAGATAGATAGATAGATAGATAGATAGATAGATAGATAGATATGTGTGTGTGTGATCATACATCTATTTCCCAGCACTGTCCTCTGAGAGACCTGGAAGGAGTGATACCCCAAGAACACACTTAATACCCAAATCTTGACTCTAAATATCATTCTCTCTTAAAAGAAAAGAAGTTCCCTTGAAGAAGTGGCTGATTGCAGGGCTCGAGCAAAGGAAGCACAAGATGAGCCAGAATATCTTGTGCCAGAAAGTAAGGAAGCACTCAAAGAATTATGGTGACAGGAGCCAGTTTTGCAGTTGGCCAAATCTGGGAGATTTTGAGCATCAAAATAAATAATAAGGCAATGAGTAAAACACATTTATAATATTGCTGCCAAAGATGTATCACCCGAATTGAATATTGAGGAAACAACAGATAAACCCAAATTGAGAGACATTCTACAATATGATAGGTCTGTAGTCTTCTAAACTGTCTTGGTCATAAAAGTAAAGGAAGTCTTAGGAACTTTCTCAGACTGAAGGAGCCTAGAGAGACATGATAACGAAATGCAATGAATAATTCTGGACTGGATCCTTTTATCATTAGGCCGATTAATGAAAAGTCCAATAGGTCTGGAGGTTAGATAGTGTTAATGAATCAATGTTTATTTCCTGTTTGTGAGTATTGTAGTAGGTTATGTAGGAAAATGTCCTTAAGGAATACAATATTAGGGGTGATGGGACATTATGTAGGTAACTATCAAGTGATTCCTGGAAGGGGAAAGTTATTTGTACTATTGCAACTTTTCTTTTACAGCAAAAGAAAGAAAAAAAAAAAGACAAGGAAAGTGTGGATGAAATCCCTGAGGCAGTGGAGACTGAGAAGAGAACCAGGAAGTGCATCACCAAAGGGCTGAATATGATTGAGGAGAGGACAGTTAATGCTGTGTAGTGTTGCAAAGACATTGAAGATGATCAAGACTGAGCAAAAAGTATTTAAATTAATTTTTTTTCTATATTGGTAATTACGGCAGCATCTTTGAAAATAAATGGAAAATTTATTTATGGAAAATAAATCAGCTTTTTCATTCACAATACTGGATGTATATATGGATTTGAGGACAACTCCTAAGACTCCCCAGGCCCTGAAATTCGGAGGTTGAAAACCTGCTTTCACGACAAATCATTACAATTTCAAGAAGAAAATCATGATGACATAATTGTATTAGCTCTTGTCACGTCAGGTCTCTCTAATTCCTAGTTTTAAAAGGGTTCTTTTTTAAAATTGAGTGTATTCTAATGATATAATTCAATGATCACATTTTGCGCAAAAACAAAAAATATGGATGTGGAATTACTATCGTGCCCAAGTAATGCATGTTCATGATAGAGAAATGAAAGATGGAGATTAAAAAGACAAGTTTTAAATCACTATCCTATCGTCCAGAAATAATTTCTGTTAGCATTTTGCTGCCTATTTTAGACTTTTTAAATGTAAATCACATCTATAATTTTTGTTGCAATAAAGGAGGGATCCTGCCCGGTGCTATCTTATATCTTGCACCCCCACCGCCATATAGAGCAAACACTGTCTCACTCACTAAATATACTTCAACCATCTCATTTTTAAGGACGCTGCGAGGCAGTCCATTGAGCAGATGGGTGATGATTTATGTAATCACGTTCCTATTTGCGGACTTTTATCTTGGGCGCCAAGAGATCGCGCCGCACCACTTTTCCTAGAAGCCGGGAAGACTGGTGAAGATGAGAGGTTGGGGAATGGCTAGATCGTCGAACAAGGTTTTAAGCACGCGGGTGCCGAGGAAAGAGGGTCAGCGAGGTCGCGGCTGGCGGAATGCAAAGGGCCACAAAGAGTCGGATTTGTAAGTGACGCGAGGGATAAGGCGAGTTGTACCCAGTGACAAAGGGTGCGGACCCGAAACGCACGAAAATGGAGCGAAACTCCAAGTTGGCGGCGGCGGCGGCGGCGGCGGCGGCGGCAGCGGGCGGTCCAGGCCCAAAAGCTGGTGCGCCGTCACCAACAGAGGGCGCTGAGTCTGCAGCCGATTGCAGTGGGCGGGTCCCAGCTGCTGGCCAGATGTGGACAGCTGGACCGCGGGAGACGCAAGCTCTACCCCAGGCTCTGCAGACCCGCAGGCGGGGGCGGAGGGAGAAGTGAAGAAAAGATGGCAAGGGGCAAGGGTAGAGACAGAACACCCCACCTTCGCTGCTCTGCAGGCTCCAGATTTGCCTTCTCTGGGCAGAGGGGGCCGTGCCCCGTTCCTAGAGGGGGCGCCGTTTTCTGATTCCCACAAAAGTGTGGCACGGGCTGGCAGAGTCCCTGGGGCTGGCAAGACAGAGCCCAGTCGACAGGGCGGGGCCCCGGGCCATGGGAGACCCACACGACCGTCAGCGGTAGAAAAGCGAACCGGCCTTGAGGACTTTGAGCTACTTGAGGACCCAGCCCTTGACTTCAGAAGCTCCAACACAGAGATACACACAGACACACACAGACACAGACACAGACACACACACACACACACACACACACACACACACACATCCTCCCTGCGCTCTTTCTGCCCTGGGTGCGGTGTGCATTCCAGGAGATCAAAATTGAGGAGCAGGGATGGAGCACTCAGTAGAGCCGTCCTCCGCATGTTGTCTGGAGCGGAGAAGTTGGGCTAGAGGCCCTCAGCCCAAAGCTCCAATTAAGGACCTCGGGCCGGGGACAACCCCTTGACCTGCCTGCTATCCCCTCCCTCAGTCGCTTCCTGGACTCTGGAGTAATCAGCTGCTGCGCGCTCCAGTAATTGGCGGTGCAGGCCCTGCCTGGCAGAGGACCCGCGGGCGGCGCAGGGGCAGCCGAGGGGCTTAATTGCAGGGCTTCGGGTCGCAGTCTGGGCTGCAGATCCGCTCGGGGGGGAAGGGTACGGACACTTAGCTCTAGAACCTTGCCTTGGAGAAAGCCGAAAGACCTTCGGGTCGGTAATTGGGAATCCTTTCTCCAGAAACCGAGGGTTGGGGGACTTGAACCCAGCGCGAGTGCGAGAGCAGAGGAACGTCCCCAGAGGGCTAGGCTGGGGGAGGGGGGCAGATTCCAAACTCCTCACCCCAACCTCAGAAGCCCTGGTTAGTCTTGATCGAGTTTCCTTCCTCGTCCTGACAACCCCCCTTCTCTTTCCGCCGCCCCCATCACCCGCCCCCCCTTCTCGTGTCCCTAGGGCGCTCCCACCCTGGGGAAGAATGTGCCCTACTAGCGCACCCTTGCCATGGTAACGGCACACCCCCACCCCCGCGTACGGCAGCGGCCCAGCCTGGCCCCGAGGGCTGCGAGAAAAGGGTGGGTGGGCGCCTCCCAGCCCCGCGGACACACCTCGACTGCCCTAGTTGCCATAGCAACCAAGGGCGTTTCGAAGTGCGCAGCCGCGAAGTGGCAAAGGGCTCTCAAGATCCCTTACCCTTCTAATCCACCAGCGGAGGACCCTGGCATCAGGGAGAGACTGCCCCCCATCGACTTCAAGAATGAAGTCCAGAGCGGGATCATGGGACGTCCCAGCTTCCACGCACTGCAAGCCTAGGGAGCAAAGGCAGCCGAAGGCCCCAGTGAGACTGGAACCTGAAAAGGAATCCCCACTGTCACCAGCCCGTCCCCCTCCCCCGACAGTGCCCGAGGGGGGCGCTGACAGCAGGAAGCCTGGGAAGGGCCCGGAGGCGCGCAGGCCCCACAGCGGAGCGGTGATTACAGGGACCTGTCCCTCCCGCCCCCGGCTCCCACTCATTAAGTCATTTTTTCCCCTGTTGGAAAGTCCCCGTGCCTTGAGCGCAGGGGTTGGGGCGACCGCAGGCAGCTGCCGGCAACCACATGAGAAGTGGGGGTGGGAGGAGGAGGATCGCGACTAGGGCCTGGCCAAACTCCAACGTGGAAGGCCCCCTGCTGGGGGCTAGCTGAGGGCGCCTGGATTCTGGATGGGGAGCTGGGAGAGGGGGAGAGCCCAGATGCCCCTGACCTTGCTTCTCACCCACTGAGAGCCTCCGACATCTCCCAAGGCCTCTCTACCTTTGCCTCTTTCCTCCTCTTCTTCCAACCCTGGAACCTAGGGTGAATGAAAAGCAGAATGCCTGGGTTCTCATCCCCAATTGTCTGGCTGCTTCTCCCTGACCCTTAATCCTGCCACTGCCGCTGCTCTGTCCACTACCCTCATTCTCTCCCTTCCTCTCTGTTCGGACAATCCAGGCTCCATTACACCATACTATTTTTTCCTCCTGCAAGATGGCTCGGTGTCCATCAAGGTGAAAGGTATTGGGAGTGAAGATGTCTCCTTGTCCTCTGAATGATCTCTGGTCCACCTGTTCTCATTTCCAAATCTCAATCCTGGTCTTCTCTCAGCTGCTGGCAAGTTCTTCCTCCCATCTCCACTGTTACACTTTGTTTCAGCTCATTTCTCCTGTTTAGAATGAGCACATTGATTCCTGCCTCAACCTTCAGCCAGTATGCATAAGCCCAGTGCCTCTTAGGCCCCATTTTCCCTCCCTTTATCACCTCCATATTTCCCTCAGGGCTCTTACCAAGTCCCTATACACCTCTGTTCAATTGTGGGGTCCAGCTTTGGACCCAGGACTCTAGTCAGCTTCTGGCCAAGAGGGAGGATGGGGGGCAGGCAGCGCCCTATTTGTACCTCCCCCAACTTTTTCTCTCTTCCTCTACAGGTCAGATGAGCACATGTCAGATCACTATGACTTGATAAGACTGGAGTTCAGCCCCGCTGCCCCACCCCACAGCCCACCCCTCCCTCTAGGGGCAGCATGCTCTGCAGTGTTACAGGTCCTGGCTCAATATCCCAACCCTGATCCTACCCTGATCCTATATCCCCCATCTTCAGTCTCTTCTCCCCCAGCTCTGTCCTTCTTAAGCCTGGAAGGCAGAAGAGGGTGAGGCCAAAGGTGATGCTATAGTGGACACTGCTGGGGGTGGATGTGCCCTCCCCAAGCCACCCATTCCCCCCTTCCCTCCTCCTCCCTGGGATGGGAGGGAAGAAGGGGCCAGAGAACCCAGCCCCCACAGCTCTCTCCTGGGTGAACAAGAGGAAAGGAATGAGGCAGGTGTGTCTGGCTGTTCCTGCCTACCCCTCCTCCCTAGGGACTCTTGCCCGCCCCGCCTGCCTGCCTATGGGGCTGTCTTTTGGGGGATGGGGAGAGAAACTCTGTATTCCACAGAGGCAGTAGAGCTGAGCATGTGAATGGAAGGCCATGCTGCCTTAGGCACATCTGGGAACTGCTGGGGTGCAGGCAGTGAAGGGGAGGGAGCTGAAGACAAGCTAGTGGGGCCAAATCTCCCAGCTGGTGAGCCTACAGGGGGGTATCTTTTCCTTCTTACCCTTCCTCAGGGGTAGGAAGACACGGGACAGAGGTCGGGAAAGATGGGGAATTTGCAGGTTGGCAGTCGGGGAGAGGAATAAGACTTCATCTTTGTGTGATTCATCAAGAAGGGCGCCATTCTGAGGTGAACTGAGGCAGGCAGCTGGATCCCCAACTGCCAGCAGCAGGAGGCCTGGATGAAGTAGGTGAACTAATCTTTCCCAGAGATCCTGATCCCACCTTCCTCTCACTGCCCTCTTCCATGAGGGTCTGTTCCAGAAACACATCAGATCTGAGAGCGGAAGAGAGTGCAACACTGGACCAGTTCAGCAGTGTTCTCATGAGTATATGGAGGCGGCAGCTTGCTGACCTGCCAAGGGCACCCTGAGATGGGCATCTGGGGCCACAAGAGGCCCAGGAAGCATGTCCTGCAACCCCACCCCCAGCCTTCTATACCCTGCCTCCCCTGCCTGGTCTAAGAGAGACCAGAATCCAGACAGTGAGTCTCCTGGCCCTCCCCCGCCACCCTCCTCTCAGCCGCACCTCCTCGCCCCACCTGCTCCCCGGGGCTCTGGGCTGGGTTGAGCTGGGTCTTGCCCAGGATTACTCCTCTCAGAGTGCCTCCTGTCTCTGCAGATGGGTGCTGCTGGGCACTGCCACTCGTCCTGGCTTGTGGCAGAGGTGCAGGCACAAGGCGGACTGCTAGAGCTCTGGCATCAAGAGCTCCCAATCCAAGCCCCTCTCAAGGCCCCCTGCCTCCATCCAGTCCAGGCTGCATTTCTGGTTTGGAAGATGTCTGTCAATTTGTCCCCCTTTAGCCAGCTGCCCATACAGCAGCAACCCATGTGGGAATCAGACCACGACACTCACCTGCTGAAGGTCCTGTACAGGTTCCCATCCTTCTTAAATAAAATCCCAACTCCTTCCCCTTCCCTGGCCCGCCCGCCCGCCGCCGGCTCCTACCCTGCCACTTGATTTCTTCACCCCAGTCACACGAGGCTCTTCTCTTCCTCAGAGCTTTTGCATTCATGGCCTCTGCCTGGAAAGCCCTCCCCCCTATCTGTGCATGGTTCTCATCATGCAGGTTTCAGCACCAGTACCACAACTCTGAGAGGCTTTCCCAGACCAATGGCTTTATCTAAAGGAGTCCCACTCCCCCCAAATCTCTCTACATCCAGTACCCTGCTTCGTGTCCTTCATTGCACATAGCATTGTCTGAAAAGTCCTTGTGCATTACTTGTTTATTGTCCATCTCCCCCAGCCAGAATGTAAACTCCAAGAGGGCAGATGCTGTGTCTCTCCCATTCACATCTGTATCCCCAGCGCCCTTCGTTCCCTGCAGAGTGCCAGGCCGCAAAGAGTGCAAAATAAATATCTGTTAATTGAACAATGAAGGGCAGAGGCCTGTGGGGGAGGGTGTCTGGGGCCTCTCTAGAATCACTGCAGCTCAATTATGTCCATTTCTGCTTTTTAATTCTCCTCCATCTGCCCATCAGCTGCCATTCATTCCCTCCCACTTCAGGGAAAGAGGTAAAGGAATGAAAGCAGACAGGCCTGGGGCTGCCTGGCTAACAATTGACCCAGGGTGTGGGGCAATCCCCAGCTCAACTGAGCAGTCTGAACTTGGGGTAGGAAACAAACAGGGAGGCAAACCAGTCCTCTAGCTCACGGAAGTGAGTGGTGGGGCCTGGGCTGCCCCGTATTGCAAGCTTGACGACCCTCAGAACTGGGCGTTTCCTATGACGTCATGTGGTCCAGCATCCTCTCCCAGGAGCCAAAGCACACCGTCAGGCCAAGATCATAAGCAAGGGGCAGAGCGCCGGTGTCAGCGAGGGAAGCCTTCCGCTCACTTGCAGACGCTGACCCATTCGGTGATGCGGCACTCCTCGCAGACCACGAAACAGCACCAGTGGAAGCGGCAGTGGCAGCGCTCACTGCGCGTCTGGCGCAGGATGTTGTGGCCGCGACCACAGCACATGCTACCACAGCCGTCGGGGCCTGAGCTGCTCTTGTTGCACAGGCGGCCCACGGTGCCCGCAGAGTCCAGGCGCGGCTCGTGCTCGCAGAAGTCGGGCGACTTCTCGAAGTAGACCAGGTCGGCGGAGTTTGCCCGGCGGCGCGGCCCGGGAACGCCAGGGGCCGGAGACGGTGCCCCCGCGGGGCCCGGCTCCAGCTGGCCGCCGTTGCGGTTGTGCGGCCGGATGAGCGTGGCGCGGTGAAAGCGGCTGCGCAGCAGCGCCCCCACGACGCGGAACTCCGGCGTCACCTGCCAGCACGTCTTGAGCTGGCAGCTGCCTGACGTGCCGTGGCACTTGCACTTTCGCCGCATGTTCTCCATCACTGCCTGCAGAGGGAGGCACCGTGAGGGGTGACGCCAGTGGCCAGCCACACCGCCCTCCTTCTAACACTAGACATTGGCCTGTGAGAATCAGAGGCTTTTGAAACCAATTCCCATTGAACAGAGGCAAAAAGCGGAGACCTGAAGCAGGCTTGGGAGTCGGGGGGGGGGGTGGCGCAGCTCCTGAGCCAGGCAGTCAGGAGAAGGACTCTGCCTGCTCTTCTGCTCGCCGCCACCTCCAGTCAGGCCAGGCCCCGGGGGAATTCCCTCCTTCCTGCTCCCCTCCTCTCCTGACCCACTTTCCCCAGCACCTGCAGGGGGCCCTTGGGGCTTGAGGCTCTTGCTTCCTGAGGGGGGATCCCAGATCCTCAGGGAAATTCCCTCTCCTTCCACCCCTCAGGTGGGAGCCAGGAGCAGGGGTGTGCTGGCCCCACTACACCTCAGCCTCAAAGCCTCTGGCCTTGCTCCAGGCTGTGAGTAGGGGATGCAGGGAGTTTGAGAAAGCCCCTTTCCTCCCCTATGCCCTGCAACCCTTTGCAGGGAGCCTAAGGAGGGGGCAGGCAGGAGTTGGGGAGACATTCCTTCCCCCATTACACTAGCTGGGGCTTATTCTGCCCAATGCTGAGTGCCACATCTCCTCCTGGGAAATAGTGAACACCAACAGGGTCCAAAGGCTCTACATGAATACGGAATGGGAACAGAACCCAGACGACCAGACCCCCAACCCAACAAAAGTTGTGAGAGAGGTTCCCAGGCCTCCAAAAGAGGTAGTTCCTGGAACACAACCTACCATGCCCCGCCCAGTTCTCAACCTGCTCTGGAGTCTCCTCCCAAAGAAGCCCTGAGCATTATCCTCACCAGAGGCCCCAGAGGAAGCTGACCACATCCTCCTCTCGCCCTGCTCCGCTCCAAAACTACACCCTCAAACAGGGAGAGCAATGATCCAGGGCCCTCAAACCTGTAGTAGGGCTGTATGAGAGGAACCCTGCCTCTCTGAGCCTTAAAGGACTCCAAAGCTTGTCTACACAGCCTGTGGTGTCAGCACCACATGGGAACTAGCCCAATGCCTCCGCTGGCCAACAGCTCCAGAACATCTGCTTCCCACAGGCAGCAGCCATTAATTAACCAGTTTAATGAGGAGGAGGAGTCAGTTGGGCTGGGATAGTATCGAAGCTTGGGAAAAGAGCTGCATGGACAGGGCAGGGCTGGGTGGAAGGTGGACATGACCTGAGGGTGGATATGCCTCAGTTTACCTCACCTCTAAGTTAGAATGGGAAGAGCTGAATCAGCTTGGCATCTTCGTGGAAGAAGAAGTTGAATCAGCCCGAGCTGAGAGGCCAGGAGAAAGGAGAGTGAAATGAAGGTGCCAGCCAGAGCAAGGAGAAGCCAGGACCAAGGCCTGAGCAGGCCCAGCTGAGAGAAGGCATCAGAGCCAAAGAGCCAGGAAAGGAGGATGCTGAGCTACCATGAGGGTTAAGGAGGATCATCATAGCGTAGGCGTGCAAATAGTGTAGACTACACTCTAAGCAAAAGAGCATGGCCTCAGAGCTCAACTGCCTGGAGATAAACCCTGACTCTCCCACTTCCTCACTAGTTACATCACCTTGGGCACCTCATTTTCCATATCTTAACCCGAGGATCAAAATAGTAGCCTCATAGGTATTTGGTGGATTAAATAGGCTAATACGCAGGAAGGTGTTCCAGATAGTCTAACACATGGTAAACACTCAATAAATGCAGGTTATTATTACTTTCTTTTCTTTCTTCTTCTCCTTCCCCCACCCCAAATAATGACCTTTGAGGTAGTATGAGCACGTGAGGGTAGGGGAGAAAGGCGAAGGTGACTAGAACACAGTTCCACAGTGGCCCCGAGGAACCTCGCTTTGAGGAACTCCCCACTGTGCACAGAAAGGTTGTGAGAAGAGGCGAGTCGCAGCAGAGGACATCACAGAATCAGGGAACCCGAGAGCGAGCGTATGGGGCCTTCTGGACGATCCAGTTCGACCTATCCGCTTTAGAGGAGAGGAGACAGGGTGTCAGCGCCAGTCCTCAACCCCAGAGGTCTGACTGCAACCCAGTCTCTCCACTGCTCCGGGAGGAAATGGGCAGAGCAGTATGCTCAGCAGAGGGTGAGCTCAGGAGGGCAGGGGATGTTTCTGCCCTCTATCCCTAGGCCTAGTCCAGTGCCTGGCACGCAGCAGAAATTCAATGCATTTGTGTTGACTGAATTAGGAGGGGGCAATAGGAAAGCTGTTAAGGGAAAAGGAGCGGTGTGATCCCCAGAGAAACAGGCTGGGCCAGGGGAGGGGCTCTAGGCAGAGGGATTTGGAGCAAGGGTAGGGGGTAGGGGATGACTCTCACCTGCCTCCCCACTCGGTTGTTGTGGAGCCTCATGCGTGCGTGGATGTCTCTATGAGGCTCCCGGGAGTCCAGAAAGTCCTTAGAGAAGCGCTCCCCGAAGCCCACGTCAGGACTGCAGCCGCCCCACTCCCAGGAGTCCTGCAGGCCAGGGCTGATAGGGGGCAGGGCTGGGTGCTCGGGAACCCCGTGGCTCAGGCCCTTACCACGCTGCAGCGCGTCCAGCTGCAGGCGGTGCAGCTTCCGACGGAACGCCTCCTCGTCGCCCCGCCTGGATGCGTCGCAGCCGCATGCCCTCAGTTTTCCCAAGGCGCAGGCATTGGATACCGCGTGAACTACTCCCGCAGCTGCTATCGCATAAGCGAAGGCGCTCTCTCGGAAACCTGCAAGTAGAGATCCAGGAAACAGGGGCTCTGAGCAGCCTTGCCATCCCATCCTTCTGCCTTCTCTGTGCAACCTTCTTTTCACAGGGAGGGAAACTGAGGCCTGGTGTTGGAGGGAGGTCTGGTACAGAGAGCACAGACAGAGTCAAAGTGGGGCAGAAATCACACCAGAAGTTCTGCACAGAGGATGGGGTGGCAGAAGTCTCCTCTATAACCCCCTCCCCCACCTTTTTGTACTACCTTCCGGTTTCATTAACATCACCCTTAGCAAGTTCAGAACATCACCTTTAGCAAGCCTATACCTCTTCTGTTGGACAGGAAGTATCTGGAAAACATTCTTTTAAGGTCAGGAACTTAATCTATTACCTCTCACATGATATTTGCATTTTTGAAATGAGCCTTCAGAAAGAAGGCAAAATGTAACCTCAAAAATAAATCAGCAGTAATGGAATCCCAGACCCCAGGAAATGTTAACAGACAGGAGGAGCTGGTGTACTTCTAAAGCTCCTGGGCCCCAGATCACCTGCCTGGTGCCTCCCCCTCAGGTCCACCATAGAACCCTCTCTGAGGGCCAGATTTGAGAGGCAGAGAAATAAGCCAGCAGAGTTTTATTTTCCTTGTCCACAGGACATCCCTGAAGTCTGCTCAGAAAAGTACACTACCCAGCTACCTGTAGTCAGTCTAGGTCAACTGAAGATTATTTGAAGGTTGCTGGAGGTGAGCCCATGCCCTGCACAGAGTCAAACATACAGTTGAAAATAGAGGAGGGTGAGCTAAGGCAGACACTTTCCCTGATGAGCCACTGGAAGGGGGCCTGGGTTGGGCCAGCCTGGCCACTGACTTGTCTACACTGCTTTCCTCCTTGGTGTTCTCAGCCTGAGCTATCCTCAGGGAAGGCCCTAGTAGGTCTGGGCCTGTGGCAGGGGAAGGCCTGCTTGCAGAAGAGTGTTTAGCTCCCAGACCCACGAGCTTCTTCTTGCTTAATCTGTGTCTGAGAAAGAACTAGTTAGGACCAGGTTCTGGTACAAGACTCTGACCAGCCTCTGAACCCGAAAGAGTGTAGGCAATGGGAGATGCCAAGAACAATGCTAGGCCCCATATGGAAGAGAATCCACCTGTGCCATGAGCCTCTATTAGGGAAACCCAAACCTGGCCAGAGGCTAATGGCCTTGGGAGAGGCCAGAGATTCAGGGGGAAATCTCTGGGTCCTTCTATCCTAGCATCAGACTGGGAGGACATGCTCTTGGAGGCCTCACAGACCACCAGAGAGCCAACCAGGACTGGACAGAGACCCTAACCTAATCCTACCCCTCATACTTACTATCTGCATTACAGGGCCCTGTCCTCCTCTCCCTGCCCAGCCAAAACAAACAAACAAACAAACAAACAAACACCCCAAGGTGTATAGTAGTAGTTACGAATATGAACTCTAAAGCCAGATTGCCTGGGTTCAAACTTGGCTCTTCCACTTACTAGATGTTAATAGCTATGTGACCTTGGCCAAATGGCTTGACTTCTCTGTGCCTGTTTTCTCATCTGTAAAACAGGGTTGTTATTATTATCTGCCTTATTGTCATTCCAAGAATTAAATGAATTAAAAGTAAATTTAAAGTGCTTAGAATAATACTACATAGACACTAGCTACCATTGAGAAGTTCTTCCTGCTGTCTGACCTCACTCACTACTGTTTCAGATTCAGGCCAATGCTTCCTGTTTCCTCAATCAGGGACAGAGCCCAGCAGCTCATGACACACTCTAGCATAAATCATCTGGGCCATCAGAACCATGTAAAGCACACTGTCCCTCTCTAACTTCTCTTTCCAGCTCATGGAATCTCGGGACCTTTCCATAAGAAGCCTAACGATGAGCAGACAGGAAGGGCTGGGGATTGGGCTGGAACCTTCAAGGGGGTGCTGGGAATTGGTGGAGGCTGCAGAAGAGTAGACGCTGCTGTGGGAGGTGGGGCCCAAGGAGGGCAGACTCAAGCTGGGGAGCACACCCTGTGTTTATCCCTTGCCTTTTATCTGTGGAACTCTGAATATTTCTCTTATTGCTAAGGAGTCATCAGCATACTCCTAGGACAAATGGTAATACTCAGACCTCCAGAGGCACCCCAGGCCTCAGAAAAACCCCATGGAACATACACACACACACACACACACACACACACACACACACACACACACACACAGCAAAAGGGGGATGCCCAAGGTCACAGGGTCACAGAGCTGGACCCAGACCCAGCTCTCTCAGCTCCCAGGTCTGACAACTTTTTGCAGAAGAATATTTAACTCTAGGGAAGACCTGCAGAGTAAGAAATCCAGGTAGCCCAGTTCACAGTTCCTACACTCCTTTCCACCAGGAAAGAGCAAGAGGCTAGTCTGCATGGATGTTCTGAGCTAACCATCACCTTCCGGGCTCTGTTACATTCAAGGACAGAGCTGAAGGAATATGGAGAAATGTAGCCACAGCCTGCAGAGAACACCCCTACCTATCCCAGGCAGCTAAAAATTCCATCTCATGGCCTCTGGTAGCTGTCACAGCCTCTTGGAGGTGTGACCAGGGAGTGTTTATGTGGCCACCCTCTGTTCCAAGCATCCAGGCCTTGGAGATGTCCAGCCTACTGGGTCTGCCTCCAGCTCCCATTCAGGGCCCCAGTTTCGGTCCTGGCCCCAACTGTCTGGGGCAGACGCAGGCACTGTGCCATCTGGCCAGCTGGAGGGGGAGAGGGGTGGGGCCATGGCCAGCTGGGCTGCCCGGAGCATTGAGGGGGACTCGTTAAGATGCACAATTAGCCGCCCTGCCTTTGATCTGGGACAGGGACTGCCAGCATCTAAGTGGAGTCAGCTGCTGCTACAGGCTGAAGCCAACGGCTAGGAAGGGGGCTGGGGGAGGAGGTTTGAATGGCAGGGGAGTGTAGAAGAGAGAGGATTCAGGAGCCAGTGGGAACCCCTCGAGTGCTTAGAGAAGCTTGAGCCCCGCCATTTGAATCAAAGAAGGAAGGAAGGGGAAAGGTCTGGTCTCCATTCTCTCTGTGCAAATAACCTGTGCGTGCTCATGCTCGTGTGCCCAGGCTGCGAGAGAGGGAGAGAGTTGTGTGCATGTGCGAGCACTTAGGGATGACACTGAATGTGGCTACATGTTTGCCAAACATGGGTAGCTGTTTGTGTGTCTGTGTGCATGTCAGTTTCATTTCCTGGACTACTCTTCCATTGCACCAGTTCACTTCTGGGCGCACCATGAGAAATCATGGTGGCCTTGTAGCTTGGGAGGCAGTATGGCAGGAAGTTGAGCACAATCTCTAAAGTCAGCTGGCCTGCATTTCAGTCCTGGTTCTACAGCTCACTTACAAGCTGTGTGACTAATGGCAAGTTACCCAAATTCTCTTAGTTTCGTTTGTAAAATGAGGATAATAATAGGACCTACCACACGGGGATTGATTAACGACCCTAAAGTATAGATAAAGTGCTTTTAGAATAGTGCTTGACTCACAGCAAGTACTTAATATGTGTTAGGTGCCATAATGAGACCTTAGATGATCCTGGGATATGATTGCCTGTCCTCTGTGTCCCCATCTGAGTGCCACCACATATTCCAAGCCTGGAGACCTAGGCATAAAGACTACCTGAGGATGAATGTAAAAGGGAGATGGGAGAAGAGCGAGCCAGGGCCTTGGAGAGCAGAGGCTGGACTATCAGACTGATGGCTTTCTCTGTGCTGGGAGCATTGCTCACAGCAGGACCTCATGCCCCATCTTTCCATGTATTCTGAATGGGACTGGGCCTTAGGAAGCACAGTACCCCAGGACCTGCTGTGTGACTCTCCTACACACCCTTTCCATCAAGCCTCTCCCTGTCCTCTCATCCCCTCTCACTCCGGGGCCCAAGTCTAGCCCAAAGCAGCCCCTTCCTCAAATCTCCCTTGGGTCCCTGCATCCTGAGTGGGAGATGGATGGGTTCTCTAGTCCTCATAATGAAAAGCTCTCCTCTAGCAGATGTTTTGCCCAACACCCCACCTGCCCAGGCACCAACCATCTGGGTCCTAGAACAAAAAGCTGGGGATATCAGTGCCCTTGGCACTTAGGTCACAGCTGCCCCTGGGCTTGGTAAAGCAGCTGGCCTGGACTGGGAGCACTCCTACAGTTTTTTTCTGACCCTTTCTAGGCCTCTAGATGCCCTTCTCCCTGTCCCTCAACCCCCCCCCAACCCCAGGCTCCAGGACCACCCCCTATGCCCTCTCTTTGGCTGGGTAAAGCCCTATTAGATGTCCTGCCTTTCTAATCACCCACTCCAGGTGCTCCTTCTCCTTCTCGCTTTCTCCTCCATTAGAAGCCCAGCCCATCTCAGGGAAGGTGTCAGGACAATTAGATGACAGCATTAAGCTGGAAGGCCCAAGGGACCACCTCTTCCCAGCAGTCTCTGAATTTTAAACATGGCAGAATGCACCTTTAAGAAACCCCATTGGCAGCCAGAAGAAAGCTCAGCACTCTGATATTCCACTTAGGTGAAACTGAGGTCACCCACCATGGACAGCCCACAGCTTAAGAAGAGGAGAGTCTTGGGGAAGGGCCCAGACGGGGGCTGGCTGCCATCAGGATTGGTTCCCTGGGGTTTAAATTTAGCTAGTCTTTGAGATCATGAGCCTAGATGGACCAGGAAATGACCCCAATGAGGGTGCACCTGGATGTGGAGTAAGGAAAGGACACAATAGTGGCCCTTGAAGGGGAAAGTGGCATTTCTTTCCAGAACCCCAGAGTTCCCTCCTCAGAGAGAGGTAAAAATGAGGTGTCTGAATGCGGGGAGCAGGAGCTGCAGAGGTACAACAGTGTTCTGTATTCTGAGGCGGTGGAATGAGCCCTGGTCAACTGGTGGAGGCCGGATCAGCTCTCCCATCCCCTCCCCAGCTGGGTGCCAACCCTCCCCACTAGCCCTGGCAAGTCTTCCCCTCCATCCCTAACCTCAACCCTGACAGTCCCCCCAGCTCACCTCAGGCTTATTAAACTGCAGGTGAACCCAGGAGCGCCTGGCACCATGCCAACCGCCGGGCATGAGAGGTTGCTCAGAACTCGCCCCTAGTATCGAAGACCCTATGTCCTCCACCAGGCCTCATGGGCCCTCATGGGCACAGAACACCTAGGTTCACTCACTCTAGAAGGGACAGGAGGACCAGAGGGGAAGAGGGGACACCGAGGCCTGGGAGAGGGGTGAAGAGCTCCCTTTACCTCACTCATGCCTCCCAAAGTGGCAGGGGTGAGAACCTCAGTGCCAGCCCGAGCCCCCAGGGAGCTGAACCTGAAGTTACTGTGTCCTCGCCACTGGCCTGGACGAGCTCTGAAGGGAGATCAGGGCTTTGGGGAGCGCGGGTGACCTCGAAATCCCCTCAGTGGGAGCGGTGAGCGCCGGCCAAGCCCAGCCAGGGCGTTATAGATGCAGAGCCCTGTCACTTCGTGTAGGCCAGCGCAGCAGGCAGGGAGCAGTGGGGCGAGACTCCCGCCCAGGATGGGATGGTCAGCCAGGGTCCGGGCTGCTGCTCTCAGACTGCTGAGAGGCTTGGGGCTGCAGGGAGGCCGGGGCCAGAGCGTGGGCCCAGGTCGGGGATGGGCAGGGGCGCCCTTTCGAGAGCTGCGAGGCTGGGCCCGGGAGCCGTCTGCCGCGGCCCGCGGGGATTAATTCGCGGCTGCATGCCGCCACACGCGTCGGGCTGGGCTCTGCCGGGGAGAAACAGCGCCTCGGGCGCGCGGGGGAGGCAGAAGGTAGAACCGCGGGGGCGGGGGCGGGGCCGGCGACCTGGGGCTGGGCTGGCGCAGGCGGAGTGGCCCCTGACTTGGGGGCCCAGGGAGTGCTTGGAAGGATCCTGGTGAAAAGGGAAAGGGCCTGGCTTCCTAAGTTCTCTCTGAAGTTGAGGGTCCATTTGGGTGTGACTCTCCCGAAGCCTTGGTCCCCAAAGCCAAAGGGTATAGGGGTATCCCTCCCTCTTCCTCCTCTACTATCAACAGAGAATTGGACAAGTCCCAAGGAGCCAGGTTCCCCAGTGCCCCACACAGGGTCTCCACACAGTCTCACCCAAGCAACTGAGAGGAGGGACAGATACTCAACTTGGCCCATGCAGAAGGCAGGACCCTCATCTTTCCCAGAAGACCCAAGTCAAGACCTAAGGTACTAACACAGGATGTGAATGGAAATGAGTGACAAAACCTCCCACTATCTCCAGCCCAAGCCACTCTAGGGGTTGCCTGGGTGGACTCTGGGTCACCCAGCAGTAGCAGAGGAAAGACAGGGGTGAGCTGTGGTTTCTCTGAGCTGTGAGGGGAAGAGGAATTGTCAGGGCCGCCTGGCCTCCTGGGCATGAGGCATGCACACACCTAGTACCTCTGATTCAGAGAGGGTTTTCCGGCGTGGCGAGGATGACACAGAGGCTGGTAGTGCACCCCGCCAGGAAGAGCTCCTGCAGAAGCACAGAGCTTTTACCTGCCCAGGCTCTCCTCATTAATGCCATTTGGCAAAGTCCCCGACCCCTCTTCATGCCGATTCTGTGTACTTTATTACAGGGTCTCCAACCTCAAGGCTGTTTGCGAGGTAGAGAGTAAACTAAGGTCACAGATGTAAATATTTCCTGGGCCTGAGATATGCAGTATCAATGACAGGGCAGGATAACCCAGGAGTCCAATTCTCAGGCATGGAACTTGCCACCCTCAGCCCACACAGCTCAGTCTGGAACTACATCTGCCCCATTTGTCTTCCCTCCCCCCACCCCACCACTGGGCCTTTCTGAGACCAGATAGAGGCAGAAGAGCAGGATATTGGCACATGTGCACCTGGGGAGGTCGCCAGCTTGAGGAATTGGGTTGCGGGTGGCTGGCAGATAAGTCCTGAGGTGGAGGTCCTGTATGGGTCAAGAGGGGCAAGGTGAGGGGCAGCTACCTCGGCTGAAGATGGGACTCTCATAGGGGATCTTGTTTCGAGTCTCGAGACTAGAGCAGTTCCAGCGCTGGTCCCGGAACTGGTGCTGGCACTCGTGGATCGCAATCTGGATGCCCTGGATGGCTGAGGCAGCCACATCAGGGTGGCGCACACACACCTCCATCTGACGCCTGCTCAGGCCCGGCAGTGTCAGGCACACTGTGTTGGCGTTGAGCACAGGCTCCGGGGGAAGGCGGAGGCCCAGAATGTCGTTTGGTGCAGACCTGCAGACGCGTGGGGTGGGGGTGGGTGAGTGTTTGGGGGGCTAGGAGGACCCCGTCTAACAATACACTATCTGTCCTAAAAGTCATAATTCTCCCTTCCAACCTTTGCCTTTGAAGTTTGGGCCCATTAGTATACCCTTAAAGCATTCTCCTTTCCTTGACCTTCTCACCATTATCCCCCCAACAAGACCCACCCAGCTGCACACCTGCACACATTAATATGTGCAAATGCACACACATCCAAAGTGCTTGTGCACACAGTATTTATAAGTACATCCCCAGGCATAGATGCTCCCATATGCTGCCTTCCCCAGGAGACCCCTCCCAAAGGCAGGTTTCAGACAGTCATATTCTCACAGACATACTTCTGCACATCAAGGGAGACACACAGGCTCAGAAACACACATGTGCACACTTCATTAAACAGCCACACACACATACACAAAGACACTAGCAAGTACACACACATGTTCATCTTAATATACATTGACCCATGAGCTCTCCCATTCACACACATATGTACACACAGACTGCTGTTTACAACACAGCTTGCTGGGCTCACTGGAACACACACACACACACACACATGCACACACACAGCGCCTTTCCAGCTGAAGTCTCCCATTGACCCCTCCTCCTGGGCTATACCCTTCCAGCCCCCAACCCCTGCCCCTGTCTGGGGGCCATCTCCAAGGTGGAGCAAAGCAGTTTGAGCTTACTCCTGGGGTGGGGGTGCATTCCCCCAGCACAGCAGACTCCAGGATAGGATTTGCCCCTACCTATCCCTATACCCTCCCTTCTAGTAGCCATCATTCTCCTGGGCACTGCCCTGTCTCTCTGGACTGCCCATATTCTGTCACCATTCAACCCCCTCCTATGAGGGCACTGTCTTTCATTGTGCACCAGGCCTTTCCTGCCATACTGATCCTCCCTCTTTCCGGGGTCCTCTGCCCCAGTAGGAGCACCAGAGACCCCTGTGGCTGGGGGTCCCAGCTCTCCAGGAGGGCGGAGCATAAGGTGAGGTCTCACCTGGGCACAGCGGCAGCGAGCAGCAGTAGAAAGAACAGGAGCGCGCAGAGCGCAGGCCGTGGCTGGGGCCGAGGTTGGAGCCGAGGCCAGGGGCAAGGGTGGGTGCTGCCCATGGCGCGCGCCCGGTGGCGGGCGGGGATGGGGGGCTCACAGCCTGGTGGGATCGATGAGTCAGGGGCGACGGCGCATGATCCGCGGGGGTCGGGGCGGCTGCGACACACAGCTCCGACTTGGGTCACGGCTCCAGGAGCAGACGGCGCCTCCCCGCTCCATGGGGCAGCGCCCCCGGGCACCGCCCTCGGGGGGGGGGGTTGGCGGGCGGGCGCACCGGGCACCTCCTGGCACAGGGGTCCGGGGAATTTCCCGAGGCCCCCCTGCGACAACTCCCGGTGCCTCTCGAGGGTAAGGGGGGCCCGGAGGTGCTGTGAGCCGGGAACGAGAGGCTGGGGTACTGTGGAGCCCCCCAGCAGCGCTGCGAGCCTGTGCTTCCAAGGGCGTGTGAGGCGGGCCGGGGTGGGGAGGTGGGGGGGGGCGGCGCTGTCTGTGGCCGGCCCCACAGCCCAGAGAGTAAGTGACTGTCCCAGCTTCAGGAGCTCCGCCGCCTCCCCTCCCCCCACCCCAGTAAAGAGTCTCAGGGCTCTACCCCATGTGACGTCACGACGCGGGGGGGGGGTGTTGTGGAGGCGTGTACGCTTCTAGAGACCACTGCGTCCGCTCAGGACTTTGAGTGGAAGCGACTGGCCGCGGGGAGGGCAGGGGAAGTGTTGGGGTCTGTGCGAGCCCGCACAGGGTAGGTGTCAGTGCGCAGGGCGTGCTGCTTTGCGTCTGAAGGTGTGTTATTGGGAGTTGTGGGTGCCTGGCTGAGACGCAGCTGCTGGAGAGCGTCCTCCCCCACCCCCGCGCCAGTATACACACCTGCAGGGGCTCAAGGCGAGGGGTGGCCCCTCTGCTCGCCTCCCCCCTCCTCAGGAGGGAATTCCCAGGCCTGGCTGGTGAGACAGGTGTGGGGTCCTGCAAGGGGGTTTGGCAGCCTCAGGATCTTATTTTCCTTTGCTGTGGGACCTTAAACAGGTGCCTGCTGTTCACGGAGCCACACTCTGTTCCTTAGGGAAATGAGGTTAATGAGGCCCACCTCATCTAGTCACCTCACCTAGCCAAGGTAGAAATGCTGTGACTCCAACAGTAAATGCTTGTCTGGGAGCAGATCACCATGGAGTGGCACACCCTGGGTGGAGGAATTAGAGAGCTTTTTAATCTTAAAAGTGTGTTTCTAGGCCATTTTATTTCATCCCCTCCTATTAAAAAAAAAATTGAGGCTCAGAGAGGGTTGTGACTTGCTCAAGGTCACACAGCAAGTAGGCGGAAGAGCTGCAACAAAATCCAGTTCGCCTGAAACCCGAGCCCAGCAGGAGAGGCGTTAACACTGAGTACTGCTTGCCTAGGTACTTCCTGCAGATGCTCCAGGTCTTGCCCTGGCCCTGCCACTTGTTCTTGGTCCTCTGGGAGCTCTCCAACACCACCCTCCTGACTCAGGTCCGCTCCTCTCTGGGACCCCTTCCTGTCCTCCCACGGTAGCTGAATTCTGAGCTCAGCTCATTATGGGGTGAGTGTACTGGACCCAGGCCAGGGCCTGAGAGCCAGGGGTTGAGGATAGAGGCTCCACCTTCTGTTTCTGGTTCTTGCCCAGTCCCTGATAGTGAATCCTGCTCCCACTTGTGGCCTTAGCTTCCTCTATAAAATGGGCACAAGCCTCCCACTCTATAAACCTCCCTCCCTCCCAACCTCACTGTCCTGCCTGTCTGAAGAGAACACCTCCTGGTTTAAGGACAAACTACCCAAGCCTCTGGGCTCTGAGACAAAGGGGGCCCTTTCCTGGAATTGGCCATCCCTGGGGAATTGGAAGAGAGGGGTGGGGCCTTCCATGTCCTCAGTCTGTCAGGTGGTGGGGCTGCCTGAGCAACAGCAGGCTGACGGCATACTCCCCCCTTCATTCCCCCATCTCTGCCAGCAGCCACCGCAGCTGTCAGGAATTAAGGGCTTGAGGCTGCTGGGGGTGGGGGTGGGGCAGTGGGGGAGCAGTCTGGCTGGACAGCAGGAAAACAGCCCCGGGCAGGAAGCAGTCTGCTTTAGCCAGAGCCTTGTTTGACCCCAGCCTCCCCCTGCCCTCCCCACTCTCCCCTTCCATGCCACAGGGACAGGGACAACAAGAGACTAGAGTTTAGGAAGAGTATGGGGAGGGACAGGGCAGGACCAGACTCAACAAAGAAGGAGGCATGAGCCCAGGGTAGGGGAGGGCACCAGCAGGGACAAGCCAGGCTGGAGAGTCTAACTCCCATTGGCTGTTGGGGAAACTGAGGCCCAGAAAGGATTAGGAACACACCCCATTGGGAACATGACGCCCAGAATGGGTTCCTAATTCTTCTTATTCCCTATCTAGGGCCCGCACTAGCATTTCCAATGATCCATGCATCATAGCTCTCCCCTGGGGTGGGCCACTGTGGGAAATACTGATTTCAGCCCCAAGCAGCTGAATCAGCTATTCCAGGGGCAAGGCCTGAGATGCTGCATTTCTAACTGGTATCTCAGGTGGTTTTTGTAAGGACCATATTTGGAAAAAGCTGCTGACCTGCTTAAAAAACTGAATTTTTTACTTTGGCCTCCTGTAATGAGGGAGGGTCTCTTTGTTCCCCCACCCTCCACTGTTCATGAATTATAGAACTGTACAGGAGAGAGAGGACACTTTCTTTGAAAACCCCAGAAGGCAAATAATGATGCCCAAACATTGCTTACACTCAGGTGTACTTCTGGCCTGATGTCATGAGTGTCTAAAGGCACCCAAGCCTGGGACACCTCTGTACAGTCTAGGGAGGAGAGGGCATATGCAGGAATAGGGTCTTGGTGTATGTGGAAATGAGGACCAGAAAATGTGTCTGAGCCCCAGGCCCATATGACCCATGGCCATGGGCAAGCCCCTATCAACAGCCACCAGGCCCCACCCTAGACCTGCCCTGGGTTCTGGCCCTCAGCCCAGCCCCGGCCCCACAGCTGCTGCCTGAGACCACAATTACAGGACCCACTGGGTTGAGGGGAGCACCAGGGATGAAAGGCAGCTTGGAGAATGGTTCCAGCTGTGGTGACTCTGGAGAAATTAGCAGGGAAGGGAGGGCTGGAGAGTCACCAGAGTTAGAACAGGTGGGACTCTCACAGCCCCAGCCCAGAGCAGGCCAACTCAGTCCAGATGCTCTGCCACACAAGTTTGTCTTGGTGAAAAACAGAGAAAGGAGTTCTAGACTGCTTAAGGAGCTCTTTGCCCTTTTATCTGAGTCTTAGGGACCACCACTCATCAAGGTAACAGGCCATAGCTTGCTGCTTTAGTCTCCCAAACTCCTAATATGTTTAGTCATCAAAGGGAAGGGGAAATGTTCCTTGAGCCCTCAGCCTCAGGCTGATCCTGGGCCTTCCATCTGGCCTCCCCACCCATCTGCTCCTACTCCGGCTGTTCCTGATGTGATCATGCACACATCTGGGGCATCTCTGTGCTCTTCTCCCAACTTTCCAGCTCCACATGTCCCACACCAGTCAGTGAGCAGGAAACCTTGATGGCTCAGACTGTGCCTGGGGCTGAGCAACTGGGTGAGCAAGGGGTTGATGTCCTGGGGCATTTCTGAGTTCTGCTTCCAGCCACCTTCCCAAGTGGCAGTGCAAGAGCACAGAGCCATCTCTTAGCAAAGAAGACCAGGAAAATTGTCAAAATGGTACCTCTTGAGCCATTACTCTCACCCGCCACAGAAGACAGTTCCTAGATTCCTGGGCTTGGTCACAGGAGATGGACAACTAATATGCGACTAGCAGTTTGAAGATTTCAGTGTACTCTTACAATGTACTAAAATGCTACCAGGCACCCACATTTCAGATTAACTGACTTGATCAAAGTCGAGGTAGCAAATTAGGCTTTCTATTTTTTTCTTCACTGTATCATACTACTTTCCCTAAATTACTTTTAACCTGCTTGAGTTGGTGTCAATTCATTCCACACCCTCAGTTTCCCTCTCTGGCATCATGGAGAAGGAAGTCCAGCATCACCCACCCCATTCCACTCCCCTGCCAGGATCTGGAAGCAGAGAGTGGGAGGTGAGCAGCCCAGCCCTAGGTCTGGGCCAGCCCAGAGGTCGCAGACAGTCTGCAACCCTAGTAGCTTGACCCAAGCTATCTGTGGATTTCCTTGCTTCCTTTCATCCTACCCTCTCCTGCCCACTACTCTGAGTTCCCCAGACGTCTTGCAAGTTCTATTGGTCCTTTTAATAGGGAAACTGGGCTCTGTGCACCCCCTGGTGGTCTCTGAGAGAAGTACAGGAAATTTTTGTAAAAGTACCTAGCGCAGACCTCTGGGGAAGGCAGAGCTGTGCATGTGAACTCTATCAGCTGGGAGCCTTATTTGGCCTCCATGTGGCCCACGATGCCAGTTCCACTCTTCCAACTTGGTAAGTCACCCAAGCCCGCTTGAGTTGAGAGTTTCTGAGTCCAACTAGTCAGGCATTTGACCTGAGGGAGCCAGGAGTAAACAGGAAGGGAACCCCAGATGCTTCTTTCTCCCCACAGCAGCCTGATACACCCCTCCACCCCATGCAAGTTACACACTGGGGCCTCAATCTGATCCTTGAGGGTTGAACCAGGCTAGGGTATGTAGGAGCATTGTGCTAGAGTGAACAGATGCACTGGAATCCATGATTAGGGTCTGTCACATCCAGAATGAGGTCCCCTTCCTTCTGTTTCATTTGAAGAGTACTGCTCTTCTCCCTGGCCCCCGTTCCCTGTGGCCTTAGGGGGGCTGCCAATCCCAGTCATAGTAGCACATCTCCCTGGACACTCCTTTTGGTTCAGGAATAGGCAAGGGAATCAGCTGACTCAATCAGGGTCTTCCTCAGGACTTCTGCTGGGAAGGCCATTCTTTTTAAGATCACCAGCTCTACAAATGTAGGCATAGGGCTGCCTGTATTTAGAAAAAGTCTATCTGCAGCAGGAGAGAATGAAGATGGCATGACAAGAGAGGCAGAGATAAGCAGAAACAATAGATATATGGGTAGGGGTGGGAGAAGAGACGTATAACATTGGGCCCCTGGGTTCAGCTGTGCCTGAATTCGGTCTTACCCCTGGACTTCCCAGATAGAAGACCTATTATTTAATTTTGTTTGGCCCAAGCTAGTTTGAGTTAGGTAACTTCATTTGCAACCAAAACCTGCCTAATAGCTGCAAACCATGCTTTCTAGCCCCATTCTCACAGTAACTACCGCTGATTAAACAGGAATTTGACATAAATTATTGTCTCAAACGCTGTGTTAAGTGTTTTTCATAGTTCGAAATATCTTCTCCACAATTCTATGAGAACATGGGATGGATTATGATGGCTGCAAGTTCTCTGCCACTCTCCCACTGAGAGGCGGAGTCTGTTTCCCCTTTCTTTGAATTTTGGCTTGGAGTGCCAGCAATACTGCGCCGCTTCTGAGGCTGGACCTTAAGAGGAGACGTGCAACTTCTACCTTTGAGTTTGGTACAGCTTATGTTGAAAGCCAGCTTTATGTAAGACGTCCAATTACACTGAGGCCACAAGGCTGTGAGGACGCCCAAGCTAGGCACCTGAAGAGGAGGAGACCACGGGAGAAGCTTCCGGGACTGTCTAGCCCAGCCCAGCCACCATCAGAATGCAGCCAAATGAATGACTACAGCCACTGGTTCTTCCATAAGAGGCAGAACCACCACGCTGAGTTTTGCCAATTTCCTGACCTAGAGGGTCGTGAGGAGTAACGTCGGGGTTGTGTGTTATGCAGCAATGGATAACCGAAACAGATGATATCCCCATTATCTAGGGAAAGAAACTGAGACTAGCATGGCCTGTGCTGTAAACTTCTAAGCAGGAGCACCAGCTTCAAACCTAGAGGCCCTGAGTCCAAAGGTCTTGCTTTGCCCTACATACCTTGATGGGAGAGTCATTCCCCCACTGCAGTATTTGGACTGTGGGGAAATTGGGGGCTCTGAATCCCAGCCATTGGGCCATACGCTCACGCATTCTCTCTGGAGGAAGGTGGGGGTATGACGGTTAGCTCTGGAGAACCCAGAACCCCAAAGCCTTCCTGTCTTCCTTTCCTAATCACCATCAGCTTCCCAAGAAAGAACTAGAAGGAAGAAAATGTGATTGGGTGCCAAGCAAAACCTGGGACAGCTTTTCTGCATCTCCCTCTCAGTATAATTAGAAATGCTGTTCTGGACAGTCTATTCAATGTAAATGGGGTTGAAGTTAGTTTCCACGGTAAGTCTTATGTTACTGATAACATATTTCATCACAGTCTACAGTTCATAAAGTGCTTTAATCCTATGGGCTTGGGTGCCCCTAAAAGTCTACCCACAGATTCCCCAGGGGTCACAGAAACTGAAGGGCAGATAAAAGTGTCACACACTGCTAGAATTAAGATGAGGGCTGAACTGAGAGCTCAGTACACCATCAGAAGCTTCCGGTCCTTTCCCCAGGTCCTCTCAGTCTGCTCTTTCAAAAAGGGGTGTCTACTTCTTTCCCAGCTTGCAGATCCAGGCCCTAGCTTTGTGACAAGAGTGAACAAGAAGAATGCTAAGGGAAGATTTGGCACTCTTCAGGGCAGTTGCCAGGAGAACCCGGTCCCATAGAGCGAAGATAGGGACCCAGGTTGATGAGTTCTGAATGGCTAGTTCTATCAAAACTGGCTCCCTTTATACAGTTCTAGGACCTGCCCTATGACAACCCGCAGGAGACCCGTCCCCCTCCCAAACTGTGGGCCCAGTACTATTGGTTTAAATATCTTTATTGCTACTAAACTCACCCACCCAACCCGTGGCCAGCAGTTCTGAGGTGCCCCGCATCCAGAGGCCTAGTAAAGGGCTCTTTGGTTTCCATCTGGGGGCCAAGGAGAGAGAGGGCCTGTATAGTCTCCCCCAGAAACTCCCAGAGTGCTTCTCGAGGCTCCCTCGGGTGCCTGGGCCTTCCTGGGCGGTCGTGTATCTCAAGCCTCTCCACCTCACAGTTTCCAGAGGCTTGGGAGATGGACTTCCACTCGGGGAAGCCGGGCTAGGACAGCGCCCCCTGCTGGAGGCCAGAGGTCGCGCGGGTACCGAGAAGCGACGCTGCGCGTAGTTTGGAGAGGCTGGCGGAGGGTCAAAGGCAGAGACTGAGCTCCTTGCGCACGTGGCAGCGGTGGCACTGCACTACGCAGCACCAGTGGAAGCGGCACAGGCAGTTCTCCTCGAGCTGCACGCTCTCCTGGCGGTGCCCGCGGCCGCAGCACAGCAGGTCGCAGCCGCTGAGGTCCGGGGCACTGCTGTTGCAGGCGCGGCCGCGCGTGCCGGGGGAGCCCGTGCGCCGGTTGGGGGCGCAGAAGTCAGGCGAGTCGGCGGCGTAGAGTAGGTCAGCGCGGCCCGGCGGCTTAAGACTGAGGACGGCGGGCAGCAGAGCTTTGCCGTCGTTGGTGCCCATGACGCGCGAGGCGCCGTGGAAGCGCTCGAGCAGCCGCGCGCCCACCTCGCGGAACGGGGGCAGCTTCTGCCAGCAGGTGCGCAACGCGCACGAGCCCGACAGTCCGTGGCACTTGCACTCGGTGCGCATATGGCTCCGCACGGCCTGCAGGGAACAGAGGAGAGGGAAATGCGGACATATGGGGAGTGCGGGGTGCGAAAAGGCCCAGAGGACTGACGTAAAATAAGATGGGGGCAGTGGGCAGAAGAGAGGAAAGAGCAGGGGGGGGGGAAGGAAATCAGGGGAGCGACAGCTCCGAGAGGAGGAAGAATGAAACCTGTGCAGGAGTAGGAGAAGCGGGGCGTGGGGGACAGAATGCCACGCAGAGATTCCAAGATCCAAAGCCAGGGAATCGGGGGAGAAAGCAGAATGGACAGTAGGGGTGAGATTCTCCCTGGAGGAGGTAGGGAGGTGGTAGCTGTCCCATCTTCCTCCTGCTGACCCTCTGGGCCCCAGGCAGGGCTCAGCAGAGACGGAGAGCTGGCTCCACCACCCCTCCCCAATCCTCTCTCACAGGTATGTGGGCCTGTCGGGACATTCTTCTCTGGGCCCTCTTTTACCCCCCTGCTCAATGCCTCATGCCCAAATCCCAGAGGACACAGGATGTGTGGGGGTGACCCTAGAGCTAGAACCTAGACATAGGGTGCAGGGTGGATGCACTACTGAGAACTGGAACCCAGGAGTCCTGCCCTTTATTTGTTATTTGTGTCTAAGAGTGTCGACCCCACTAGAGATTTATGGGATCCAATGACCCAGGAAGATCATCTCCGAAGCTCAGAGTCCAGGGGCTGATCTCATCTACAGATACGTGTGTCCTCCTCCTGCTCCCAGGCCTTCTTCTTCCCCCTGGAAACATGTGACCCAGACAGCTTTCTTGTCCCTAAACAGGACCTCCTGGGCCCCCCTTTGTGGAGGGAAGGGGAGGCTGCTAAGGCCCTGTGCAGGGCCTGGTCTGGGGTTGCTGGGCAGCCAGTCGACAACAGCCCAGATTCAGTCACAGTTTTCCTGGCCTCTACCTGGCCCCCCAGCCCCCACCTCCACCAGGATCTACTCCTTTCCAAGCCTGTTTCCCCTGGGGCCTGTTTTAGCCCCTTTGCCTCCTGTCTCCCAGCTCCCCTACCTCTAGACCCCATACTTTTGCCCCAGCTTCTGCCCTTTCTTTCATTCCCAACCTTTGTCTCCATCGTCCGTCCTTGTCCTGGCAGCCATATCTCTACCTACCCCAAGCTTTACCCCACTTGTCCTGTCTTAGAAGTATGTCCCCCAAATGACTCCATCTTCTAGGCTGGCCACCTCGCATCCCACATGCCCATCCAGGCTCCTAACCAAAGTTCCCAAGTGCCCCCACCGCTCTACTGGCTCCCACACACATGAACACACTCCTACACATACACACCCTTATTCCCTCACACACTTCCACAAATGCGCTCCCATACACACACACCACACTCTCCCACATCTGCCCACCTACATTCACACACTCCCGCATCCACTGACACACCCACACATTCTCACACGCACACTCTTACACATCCACTCACACATTTCTACATGCACACACATATCTCCACACTCACACGCACACACGAGCTCTTATATGTCCCTGCCCCTACTTACCAGCCGGCCCGCCTCGTTGTTGTGAAGTTGCACCAACACACGGATGTCTCCACGTCCCCGCTTGTGCTGCGCGTCCATAAAGAGCCTCGACTTCTCGTCCCCGAAGTCCACGTCATCGCCACAGCCTCCCCACTCCCAGGCAGCACTGCCATCTTGGGATCCTGTGAGGCCAGGGGGCCCAGGGGTGCCTGGCAGGCCCAGGGGCCGAGGCGGGGCCTTCCCACGGGGTGCCTTGCAGCCACACTGCAGCAGCTCGCCCATGGAGCAGGCCTGTGTGACCGCGTGGCTGGCACCGGCGGCAGTAATAGCAAACACGAAGGCAGTCTCGCGGATGTCTGTGGAGGCAGGGGGGCAGTCAGCTGGCAGCACCAAAGCTGCGTCCTGGAGGACTATGGTGGGTGAGGCAGTAAGGCGTGGGGCTGGGAGGGCCTGGGAGACAGGGTCAGGGCAGGGTGCCCAGAGATTCACGGAAAAATGGGGCCAGGCAGGCTCCCCCAACCTCCACCCTCTCCCTCGGTTCCCCTGGTCCCCCCCCACACTGACCCTGCTGCAAGATGCGCCCGAAGGCCTTGCTGTGGCTGGAGCAGTTCCAGCGGCGGAATCGGAACTGGAACTGGCACTCTCGAACCCCCAGCCGGGCGCCCCGTGCCAGCTCGGCCACCACTTCCGGCTCTGTTTGGCACAACTCAGCCTGCCGCCCTGCCAACCTCCGTGCCTTCCTGCAGATGCTGGTAGGGTCCATGACCAAGGGGCTGCCCACTGCCCTGGGAGTCAAAACACAGCAGGTCAAGGGCATAACTCAAAGGGCTGGGGGTAAGGGAGACCAGACCCTTCAGCCCCTAGCCAGGAGCTGGGACATGCCTCTGCCCTACCCCACCCTCCCAGCTGAGGTGGAGGTCCTCCTATCTGGTTCTCTTACCATGTCATCCATGTCTGTGTCACCTCTTAACTAGATTCTAGACTGAAACTGCTATAGAGCAAGGATTCAGTCTTATCCTTCTGTGCACATCTTCGTAAATAAATCCTGATAGGAATTTGACTCAAGGTGAAGGCAGCTGGCACCAGGTAGACCAAGACTAAAATTCAACAGGCCTGGCCCAAAAGGGAGACAAGGAAGAAATTAACAGAAGGAAGATCAAGAAGGCTGTCAAAGAAAAGAAAGTATGTATAGATATTAAAGAAAAGTAGGCAGTATCAGAAAACAATCTGGTCTTAGTGGACCACAAGCTAAATATGCGTCAGCTGAACGGCCCTGATGCTAAAAAGGCAGAGGCAATCTCAGGGGTTTAGAAAGCCACGGAATGTCAGAATGGCAAGGGAATGGAGCCTCTGAGGAAAGTCACACTCCATCTCTAGACCACGTTTCTCCTTCTGTAAAATGGGAAGGTTGGGCTTTGATCTCTAAGGTGGGACCTACCGCCCTGATAGCCTCTGTTCCCCTGAACTGGAGAGCAGGAGTGAGAGCTGGAGGCTGAGTCTCTGAAGTGCCATGAAGTAGGTGATACTCACCCTTCTCCTGCTTCAAGCTCTGTAGCCTTTCCGCAGCAGGATGGCAGCAAGCCAACCCCGGTTCACTGGAGTGACATAACTGATTGGAGACAGGGGATGCTAGCTGGGTGGGTATCACATACTTTCAGAAATCCCTCCATTCCCAGCCTTCATGCCACCTGACAAGAGAGCTACCACTTGGTTTCCACCTACCAGACCCCTGAAGGTTAAGTCAGCTGGGTATTCACACTTGGATGGAAGAAGGGCTTCCCTCAGACTGCTCTTATTTGAATGCTTAATCGGGATTCCTTTCTTGTAGGAATGAGTGGGTTGAGCACTTGGAAGCTGAAAGTAACTTGAGACCACTCAAAAACCCTTCAGCAGAGGGTAGAAAGAGACTCTGGGTAGGGAGAGAGAAGAGGCACCAGGAGTTATAAAATGTAGAGAAAAATGGTGGTAGATATGTGTCAAAGGTCAAGGTGGCCTCTTTTCAGTTTAGTGTTAGTGCACATCCACCTCCACTGTCCCCATTTGCTCCACAGTGCAGGCTGCCCAGGCATGTTCTGGCCCCACAACAATGAGATGTAATGGGCTTAAATAGCAGCAAGAGGAATTTAGGTCTTAAGGTGGAACTTCTCAACATTGTGGAGTGAGATGCTTGAAGCGGTGGTTGCCGGAAGATGTGTAAAGCACAGTCCTTTAAGGTCTCCTACCCGCACCCCGCCTCCGCCCCGCCACTATTCTACAGGTCACTGTCATCATCCCTACCCAAGTAACTGAGGCTAAGGTTCTCTCCTCAGTGGAGGGACTTACAGTTCAGACATTCCCTCCTCCATGCTTAGGACCTGCCCATCACTGCACTCCAACTGTAGCCTGGGAAGGTCCAGCCCCAACTCTTACCCAACCCTAGAGAAGTGATGAATGGAGTGGTGAGCAGGCAGCCAAGCTGGGTCCCAAAGGTCTAGTGACCTTCAAGAGTTGATCGGTCCCTCTATCTACTATCTATCTATTTATCTATCATCTATTCCTCCTCTCCATCCACTTATTCCACCTCATTACAAAAAGAATTTGAGGCAGCTTCCAGCATGCTCATACAGGGTCAGTAGATAAGACTATAAGCAACTTGAGAGTTAGGACTATCATTTTTCTTTGTCTCCTAGGCAGAACTTTAGAGGCTCACTGCATATTTACGCCCCTCCCCAATTTTTATGAAAATTTACATTTTATAAACAATTACTATAATATTACAGTGAATACTATTTAATACTTGTTTTTGATTGAATGGATGAGCCACCGAAGGAGGTCTTCACTTGAGCCGAGCACCTGTCCACATGTCATTTCATGACTCCTAATTAGTTTCCGTCAACATTTTATCTCCCCCACTGGATTCAGAGGCAGGGAAGCAGGCCTTCCTAGGCTGTCCAGTGCCTTTCCTGCCACCCGCATGCCCAGGACTCCGCCTAGGAGTCTGGAGCTCTGCAAACTTATCCTCCTCCCGTGCTGCTAAGTTCCGCAGTTCTGCTCCCCAACTCTGTCCTTTGCTAACTCCCTAATTTCCCAAGGTTGACAGGCCTTATCTTCCCAAGGTTGCTGCGTCCCCATCCCTCTCCTCTCCCTCCTCCTACCCCTAAGAAAGCAGGAGGAGGGGATATGCAGGGGAGAAAGGCAAAAATCTTCTGACCTTGTCTGCTTTCCAGGGGCTAGAGATAAAGGAATCAGGAGGAGCATGAAGGGCAGGGCCCTTCAGGAGGTGGGGCTGGCCCTTCTTGGAGTTGAGGGGCTGCCCCAGAGTCAGTTCCTGGTCTGGGTCTGGCTCCCCAGGCTGGCTGGCTGCCTGGGAACTAGACTTGTTTACAAGCTGGTCAGGAGAAGGGATGGGCAATAGTAGCAGCCAGAATCCCAAGGGACCAACTTGCTCCCTGCCCTCCTGTCCTCGCTCCCATCCCCAAGTCACAGAAAAGGAAACTCCAGAAAAGGAGTGGCAGGGGGACGCTGGGCAAAACACTGAGCCTTGCTTTAGTAGCCTGGTCTCTTGCAGCTCTGGGTGGGCTGTGAGCCTCTCTGGGCTAGTCAGTTAGTTCCCTCTCTGGGCTTCAGAAAAAGGAGGAGTTAGCATGAAAGGCTCGCACACCCCCCTCTAACTTTAACACTTGACTCGACATCAAGAAATAACTCCCCCATCTCTCCTCTTCCTTTACCCATCTTCCTTCCCTTCTGCTTCCTTAGGAAATGAACTCTGCTATTGGTGCCTCTGAGTCAGCATTGTTCTGGGATCAGCCCAGAGAAGATATGCCCTTTTGGAAACATCTGTGTGTTTGAGGGGCTGAAGCACAGTGGGAGTAAGAAATATATAATACAGAATATGTAGGGTCTGAGATCCTGAACAAATAGACATTCCTGGGCATAGAAACAATGAGGCTAGCCCTAAAAGAAATCAGAATGCAGACAAGAAGGGACAAGCCTAGGGTTAGCCACTCTAACTGGCTTGGCCTGCGCCAAGATCTCCCCACCAGGGGCCTGGTTAATAGAATCGATAGCTGAGTGAGGTGGCATCAGGGGCCAGCCAGTTCCTACTGACAGCATCCGTAGATCTAAGGAGGCCCCAGGTTCTGGCCTAACCTACCTTTTCTGGATTCAGAGGGCCAAAGAGAATGCTGGAGATCATGGAGTCCAGCTCCACCAACCTCACCCCATTATATAGATGAACAATCTGAGAAGGGAGGTGACTGACCCTGGTCACTCAGTGGAGGGATCCCCATTGCAAGAATCTTAGGTGACTATTTTGAAACCCAAGAGGCTGTAGGGAAATGGCCACCAGAGGTATCGGAAGACCGCACGTGGCCTTGCATGCTCTCCCCCACACAGCCCTTACTCCTGGCAGGGTTGGAGCAAGCAGCCAGCTGCAGGCATCTCAGATGATACCACTACATTTCTGGACTCAGGATCACCCCTCTACACCCCTAAGTCATCAAAATCTTACCCAGCATCTATCTAAGCTCACCTCAGATCCCACTTACCCTAAGCCTCCTCCTCTGGGATCCAGCCCTCACTGGCTTCCTGGCTGCCCCCCGCCCCCCCATCATGCCACCTGTCACTCATTTGGGAGTGCTTGTTATTCCGCCAGTGGCATATTTGTCATGTTTTCTTGTCTTATCTCTCCAATTAGATAGAAAACTCCTTAAAGACAAAGATCTCATGAGGAAGCAAAATGTCAGTAGCAGAACACACTCAGGGCTTTGGGGATCCAGGGGACCTGTGTTCAGATCTGGGCTCTGCCATTCGCTTGTTCCATGATGTTGAGCAAGTCCCTAGCATGTGAAGTTGGCACTTAGTATTTGTTGAAAGGATGATGAGACTTAACCTTCTGAGCCTTTTTCTGCAACTGTAAAATGGGAACAAAAATAAACACCTGCCTAATTCCCAGGTGACATATAGAAAGAGCCTGTGGGCTACCACGTGTTTTTCTTTGTTCTTTTTTTTTGTCTTCCCATTCACATCCTTATTCATCTTTTGGCCAGCACAGTGCAGGACAAACAGTAGGAGTGCAGGTGACGTTTGTGGGTTCCTGAGAACACTCTTTTCTCCAACTTTCTTCCCTTATTTCTCAGTGTGTCTCCTCTACCCTATGGACCAGAAGCACCCTCTAGGACCCCTCCTATTCCCCAGCAAGCACTTCTGCGTGGATCATTGAGGCCAAAGGGATCACAGACCCTTTTTGATGCAGTCTCCTCTGAAGGGTCTCACAGCCAGCTCCTCTCTATTTCCCCACACTCACCCCCAGGGTCTCTCATCTGACCCCCACCTCCCAGAAGCCAGCAGAGGGAGCCCTGAACCCTGGGGCTGTGGGTGAGGGCTGCACAGGGGTGGGGGAGGTGGGTGGCGGAGAAGGGGCAGAAAAATGTTGCCTGACGGCTGGCTGCCGAGGCGGCTGAGCCCGGGCCTGTGCCCGCCAGCCTGTCCTGTCCTGCTCTGTCTAACTCAGTAATTACTGCTCCCCCTCCCCCAGCCCCTACCCCCACCCCAACCACCACATCAAAGCCAGTGATGCCCCAGCTCCATTAACCCCTGCCTCCCCACCGCCCACCCCATGCCACCCCTCTCCCATCCCACCCCCAACTACTTTCCTCTGCCCAGACCTGGACATTGGCCTTTCCACCTCCTCACGCTTTTCTCCTTCCCAACGCTCTCGGGAGAGGCCAGGTCTTTCCCTTCCCTGACAGACTTCAACATACAAGAGACTTCCTATTGATCAAGGCTATAGGAGGCCAAAGAGTGGATGCACTGACCTTCTGGATACCCTGAGGAGAACCTGTCACATGCCTTCTGCCCTCACATGGGGAGCACCCATGTGAGAGTGGGGGTAGGACCAGAAGGGGACCGTGGAAGGCCCTGAACCCCTTCCCTCACACCCACCCCATGGCAACCAGGGTGAGATGCTCAGCAGGAGGTAGACTCCTAGCTTCAGCGCTCAGCCACCTGCATTCTGTGTGCCTCAGGCCACCTCTTGTCCCTGGATTTTGTTGGACTTCTCACTGTGAGTGAGAAGATTAGACCAGATGATCTCGAAGTCCTTTCCGGTCTCATTTTTGGATTAAATGGGGCTCAGAGCTGGAGGATACAGCCAAAGAGGTCAGGTAGAAAACAGGAGAAGAACCCTTCCAGTGACCTTACCTGCCCCCCAGCTCTTCCTCAGGCCTTCCAGGGGAAGTACCCACGGTCTCCCTCCCATCCCCCTCCAGGCAAGAAGGAGGACACAGGCTAGAGGCACTTTCCCCAGTCCCCAGGGACAGGCTTCTGTGTTCCCTGAGTGCCTCCTCCTCTGGCTGGCTGGGTGCCCTGACCATGGCCCGCCTGCCCACCATGGCTGCCAGCCTGACCATGGCCCGCCTGCCCACCCCGCCCTCGCCTCATCTCCTCACAGCTGCATTTCTCTATCAAAGTACACATTCTGGAATCCCCCTCGCTGGGCCCTGGTGATGAAGCCTCTCACTGACTGCCCTCCCGCCTCATGCCTGGCTCCGGATGAGAACAGGGCAGGAGGGGGCTACCCCCCTCCCCAGGAAGTGTCACAGTGCCAGGACACTAGTGGGCTCAGGGCATGCTCTGGCCCAGATCAAGCCAGCCTCCTTTGCCCCTGCCCTTTTCTGCTGACAGCCCCATTGTCTCCCACCAGGGGAAGCTGCCAAGGCAAGAGGCCTGGAGGGTGGGACTGGATGGCTACCCCACCCCCAACTCCACCCCACACTGAGCTTGGCAGGGGCCAACAACACGACTGCCCACGGAAGGGTTCAGGGGCCCCAGATAAAAATGGGATGGGAAAGGTGGCCAGGCCCAGCCTGGGGTTGAGGTCACAGCTGGAAAACCTGGGTGTCAGGAAGAAGTCTGGTCCCTTCCCTGCCTCCCTGTGAGACCAGAGATGGGGCTGTCCTAGGCCTCCAGTTTCTGTTTCTATAAGGGAAGGTTGGGGTGGGGGGCAAAAGGCAAAATGAGATGGGGGAAGGAAGTGAGACTGGGTGGTGTTTTTCCCAGTGGAACAAGGGGAGGGTTAGTTTCTTTCACCGAAAATATAAAACAGAAAGAGGAAAGAGGAAGAGAGAAGAAGGGAAATTGATTCGGCTATTCTGTGAGAGTGAGCTATTTTCTACATCCACTGATTGAAGGTACATAAAAATAGGTCAGACATTGAGAACTTCCTGGAGGGGGACAGAAAGTGGGTGGAAGGGTGGGGGGAGCTGGTGACCAGAAAGCTATAGCCTCATCCTCTGCCTCATTCTCAAGATGAGATCTGTCAGGGCCAGAGTATAAGCTGGATGGCCCAGAAGTAGTGGGCTAGACAAGATGGCCTCAGGACAGCTTGGCCAATGTCCTGGAATCTGGGATTCTGTGATTCACAAAGATAGGTTACACATGGGAGAGAGACAGAGGCTGGAGGCAGAGTTTAGAAAAGATACATTTCTTCAGGGGGAAAAGGGAAAGAGGGAAAGGAGTGGAAGGGAAATCTCTGCAACCTGGAGCCAGGTCTCTGAGCCTATTCCTGGGCCATAGCCTCCAGGACCCTCCTTTCTTAAACAGGATAGTCCTGTCTCTCAGAGTTCCTGGTGTCCTCTCTGCTCCCAGTCTGGCTACTGCCAGAATGTAAGAGTGGACTGCAGTGAGCTGCTGAGGGTCCAGCTGCTTTCTTGTCCATCACTGGCACCCTGACCTAGCTAGCATTCTCAGAAAAAGAGGAAGAAGAAGGCCAGCAAGCAGCTCCTCGACATCAAGAAACAGCTTGGAAGTTCCTGGTCTAACAAAGCTCCTAGCCTAAGTGAAGTTGGAGGGTGAGCATGAGACAGAGTGGCAGGAGCCTCAGGCCACCCGGGATGCTGGGTCCGGCCCACTAGCCCAAACCTTATCTTAAAGGGCAATGATGGGGTGTGGTGAGGACAGGAGTGTAAGCAAGCAGAGTCAAAGATCCTGAGAAAGGAAATCTGGGCTGGACCAAAGGAATGAAGTATCAGAAACAGAGGAGAGTGAGGGGGCCAAGGCAGGCAGGAGAGATAGGTTCTCTGAGAAGCATCTGAGTGAGGCAGTCTCCAGACACCTTATCACCCCAGCCCCTCACTCTTCACCCTGCTCGCCCTGCAGCTGTGGCCATGAAGGCCTCTGTGTTCTCCCACACCTGCCCTCCTCACCTCCTCCCCCACTTTCTGCTTCCCAGCTTCAGGGTCAGTCTCCAAGGGACCAGATCTCCCTCCCTCTGGTGTTGGCTCTCACCCAGCAGCCCTTCCTGAACAAAAGAACCCCCACAGACACAAACCCTAGAAAGGTGAATCAGCCAATTCAGCAACACTCCACAAAACAGCACCTCTAGCCTCCAGGGTCCCAAAGACCAAGGCTCTGTCTTCTAGGAGCCGGGAAGAGACCCAAGAGGAGATAGATGGTTGTCAGTGAAATGCAGTAACTGACATAGTTGCCCAATGTATGGGTGCATTTGGAGCACAGGGAAGACAAGGGAGGGAAGACAAAATGACAGTTTCATGGAGAAAGTGTTATTTTAACTGGAAGGATGAGTACAATTTGGAGAAAATGGAGAGGGAGGAGAGAGAAGGCAAGACATCAAGGAGAAGACCCTGTCCCCAAACCTTGAGAGAGGACAAACTTAGAAAAGGTATGTTTGCGGAGCAAGAGAAAGATCCCTTTACCTTGGATTTTAAATTTAAATGAATGCCCTTTGCACCTATGAGGTCTCTGGCCAGGAGAACCCGGGATGCAGAGAAGGAGACATACATTTATGGAGTACTTCCCAGTGTCAGATCATTTTGTAAATCATCCCACCTAATCCTATCAGGTCTGCCAGATAAGGGGATTGTTTCCTTATTTTACAGTTGAGACGTCGGGAGGCAGTGATAAGTGACTTGCCCAAGGTCACAGATTTAACAAATGGCGGAGATTAGATCTTAAGTCTATTTCAAAGCTGCTACTCCATTATGCTAAACCAGGATCAAAGGACACAGGTTCCCTAGCCGGGACCTGGGTCGTCTTCGATCTGCCCCCCTTACTGACACCTCCGAGGGACGTCTCCCCCTCTTCACGGAGGAGGGATCTCAGCGAGCAGCTCTCTGTGTGGGCATCCTGCTATCTCCCTAGAAGAGAGGGATCTGCCTGCTCCACCCTCCCTTCCAAATCCGGGTGTGGGGGAGGAGTGGAGTGTGAAGTCCAGCCAATTACATGGTGATATGCAAATAGGCAAGACTGTCTTCTTAGGATTGGCTGTTCCATCAGCGGTATTGTCCAAGTCCCTCCTCCCTCAACACTGAGCTATTCCGGGCGGGTCTTTGCAGCTCAGAAGACTGGGAAGGAAAAAGTCTGCGGGGTCCAGACAACCCAGTGGTCCGACTCCGCACCCACCTTCCAAGCCCCTCCCAGCCCCTCAAACTCAAAGTTCCTGCAACCTTCGCTGCCTAGCTGTCTGTTCTAGCTAGGGCCAGTTCTGGAAAGACGTCCTCATCCCTTAACTGGTCAGGCCTCCCTCACTTCTATCAGTACCCTGCCGGGTTCCCACTACCTCCTGAGCTGTACATTCACTTTATCCTTGACCTCACATCTGGAACGCCCAGGCGTCTGGGTCCCTTTCTTGTCTTTCCTCCTCTTCTTTGCTTGGGGAGGAAGAAATAGAGAAAGCCAAGGCCCTGACTCAGTTTCCCCTTTCATCTCTTTCCCACCACTTCCGCCCATTCTGAAGAAGCCCAGAGAGAAGCCAGTGGATTGGTGGGCAAAGCGAGGCGGGGAAGAGGCAGCCTTTTGACCCTACCTGCCTGTGGCTTCCCACCTTATTCGTCTCTTCTCCTCAAATCCAGCTCCCCTCCCCTAAAGCTACAGCCCTCCTTACACACGCTTTTCTTCGCATCTCTGACTATAGATCTTTCCCCGGTCTCCTCAGTTCTTTCCTACCCACCCGTCAATTCCTTGGTGACCTGGATTAAGCGCATAACCTGGGAGAGAGGTGGCGTGTAGGAGGAAATACAATAGAATGTGCGGGGTGGGGGTAGGTTAGAGCCGCCTGAGTGGCAGTTCCGAAGTCCCCTGGCGGAGGCCGGCCCGAGAGCGCTACGCACCTCCCCCGCACCACCCCAGCGCGCAGGTAGAGCCCGGAGGCAGCGGGACCGTGGTTCCGAGCTACTAGTCACGAGGTCCCCACCCTCAAGCGTCAGGAGCCGCACCGGGACCGCCCAATGCAGCAGCACTCACCACCACAGTCCGCCGACGTGCGCGGGACACAGAAGCAGCAGCAGCAGCAGCCCGAGGCGGGAGGGCACAGGCGGCAGCATCGTGACCGCTCTACCGCCAGCCAGTGCGGGCAGGGGGCGAGGCTGCGGAGCCAGCTGGTGCGCGCGGCGGCCCGGGCTTCAGCGCCAGCGCGGCGACGGCTGCGGCGGCCGGGAGGCGATGGCTCTGGCGGCGGCGGGGGGCCCATCCCGGGCGAGGAGGGCGCGGCGGAGGCGGAGAGCGGACGGGGCAGCCAGCGCCTGTGTCTCCTGCCGAGCTCGCTCGGGAGAAGAAATCAGAGCCGGGCGGGGGTGGGAGGGGAGCGGGGCCGGGGCGGGGGCGGGGGGCAGGGAGGCCGTGGGGGTGGTAGTTGCGACAGTCGGGCGGCGGGACGCTGGGGAGGGAGCCGTGCGCCCCGGGGCGGCAGGCGCGGAGTTCGGCGGAGGGCGGGAGCGAGGGCCCGGGGCGGGGCCCGAGCGCGCTCGTGGCTGCGGGACCCGCCTGCCTCGCCCCCTCACCTCGCCTCTCACGGAATGGGAGCCCCCAGCCGCCGCGCGGAGTCGGGCGCAGGAGGGGCGGGGAAGTAGGGTGGAGCGGGGTGGGGGGGGAAAGGAAGAGTAGCTGAGGAATGGGGGACGGGCTGGAAGGGAGACGTTTGACAGGTTTGTTGACTGTAAAGAGAGAAAACTTCCCAGGAATGAGGGAGTTTGGTGGGGAGGCCGGGGGGAGCGGTGCGGGGGGCGATGCTGGAGCGGTGGCCAGGAGAGGAAGTCCGCCTGGGGCGCTGGGTGCTCCCGGGAGGGGTGTCTGTCGAACTCGATGCTCGGAAGGGTGGGCTCTGGAGGGGGTCACCTCTTACCGAGCCCCGCCTCCGCGCCGCACGCCTCTTTCTCAGCCATTCCTTGAGCAAAAGAGGAAGCCTTAGGCCTCCAGTCTCGCCCCCCGGCCGCCCCGCCTCTTCAAGCCCGTTTTGGGGGGCGGTGCAGAGGGGAGATTAGACAGCAAAGAGGAACCTCTTGATAGCTTGCGCCCAAGCACTCGTACGTGTAAGCGAGCGATATAGAGCTGAGGTTCATACTTGCAAGAGATTGAGGGGTCAGAATTCGCTACAGCCCAGCCTTGCTTATCCGCGGGTCCCTGCCTCGCGTTGCTTCCCCAACCTGGCCGGGCCGGAAGGGGATAGAGAGCCAATTGCAGGTGATACGGGGTTTATCTGATTCTCTAAAGGCACAAAAATGTCTTTGAAGCCCCTGGCGCCCTCCCCACGGTGGTGGTGGGGGGTGCGGATCAAAGGCTTCGTGTGAAGGAGGGACAGCTCCATTCATCAGGGCAAGCAGGCTGGCAGCGGCTGCAGTCCTTGCTCCTCCCCTCCAGCCCCACGTGCCCCAGGAGTGCTGAGGGACAGGTGGTGCGGGACATTCCACAGCAAAGGCCAGTCTCCGTGCCACCATCATCCAGAGTAGTCATCAACCCTTTCGATGGGTGAGGAGGACAGATCTAGGATTTTGAGCTTGTGGCTCAGGTACCTCAGGTTCCCAGAGAAAAGCTCCTGGTGGTTTGAGTTGGGGGGGGCGCTTAACTTGGGGAGTGAGGCCACTTGCAAGAAAGATAAACACCTCTGGTGAGCAGAGAGAAGGCAAGGTTTTGAGTCCCCCAGAGAGCAGGGACAAGTGGATTAAGATGAGACAGAGGACCAAGGGGATGTGACAAAAACAAAAACAAACAAAAACCCTAGAGGTGTCTACCCCATGGGAGGATGCAGATCTGGGCAAAGAAGGGTAAGCACGTGGAGAAGAAAAGAGAAATGGAGAAATGTTAGCCCAGGCACTTAGGGGAGATCCTGGGTTTGCTGGGAGCCCCACCCCAGGTCCCTGACGTCCAAGCCCTGTCAGTCTAACCCCTGGGTGGTAAGTTCTGGTGAGTGGCTAGGGCACTCTAGAGTAGGGGAAGAGACCCTGGGTGTGTATGGGGCGGGGGGGGGTGACTGAAAGATATGGTGAGGAGGTCACGGCCCAAGTGCCACCCCTTCCCATGCTAACCCTTCATAGCGTCCAGAGGCCACCTACAGCCCCTGCACCCATTAATGTGGTACACAGTTGCTGTTTGCAGAGCGATGCCTCCTTTGGGCACGGCGCACTCACAGGTTGGGCACATACTCAGGCCAGATGGTGCTGAACAGACGGCTGGGGGCCCTGTGGGGGTCCCTGGAGGCTGCAGGTGGCCAATAACCAGCCACCCCCCCCCAGCCACTGCCTAGGTTTCGAACCCCCTGCCCCCACCCTGCTACTGTTATTGCAGATTATGAAATGCTCTCCCGATCCTGCATTCTTCTCCAAGGCAAGAATTTTAATGTATTTGTCTTTGTCATCAGGGGACCAAGGCTCTGGGACCGCCCTGCGTCTGTCTGAGGAGGGAGCGCCCCAATTCTAGTCCCGGCTGCCTCCAGACCCCAGCCTCTCTCCGTTACCACCCCTCATGCCCTAGTTCTGCCCCTTGCCTCCCCCTCCTAAGATACAGTCTCTCTGTGGGGTGGATAAAAATGATGTTATTGAAACAACAGAATTGGGAGCAGTGGCAGGGAGCAGGGATCAGCTCAGGAAACTGGGGTGTTTGCCAAGAAGCCTTCTCCCCCGCAGGCAGCCTTTCTGCCCCCACCCCCCACCTTTCCTACAAACACACACAGATGGCCCCACCCCTCCTGCTGTACTCTCTCTGGCTAGATCTAGTGGAATATTTGGCCATTCGTGGACTCCCCGATTCCTTGTCTTCTCTCGCCCCAGAGTCCCATTCCAGAATCAGCTGGCCCAGTGGTGCCTGCAGAAGCACTGGGAGCGGAGGTGTGGGCTCTCGTCTGTGATGGATAGGCCTCCCGCAGCCCCAGTTCCCTGGGCCTGGGTTCCAAAGGCAACCTTGTCTCTACTCACTCCATTCTGCCTTTTCTTCATCTCCGTTGAGGAGGTGGCTGGCATCTGGGCAGCGCCAGAACAATGACTTCTGCTCTCTGCCCTCCAACTCTTCCAAGAGATGAGCTCAGAAGTTACCGGGGCTTCGAACCACCCCTATCCACCTTAGAAGACTTTCTAGGGAGCAGGGTGGGGAGTGAGGGGCGTGCAGGAGATAAGAGACAGAGGCACACAAAGACAGATCAAGATGCATGTGCACACCTGCACACGCACAACCCCCCACCCACCAGCTTGGCACACAGGCTTCTAGGTGACTCCACAGAAACCACAAGACACTCTCACCTCCTTCCGACAGTTCTGGATAACTTTCACCCACAGGTATGGATGGACAACACCAACGGGCTGGCTCAGAAGCAGACTCATGCCTGCCTCCGGAGAGATCAAACGCACACGCACACACACATGCACACACACACCACCTCTGCACAGGCATGCATGTAGAGGAACAGTCACAAGAGATTGACATGGGAACACAGCGGCCCAGATACGAGCAACTCGAACGGCGTGATGCCACTTTGATCCCCCTCTCTCTGTCCTCTGGGCACTGGGTCCCCTCCACTCTTTCCCCATCACTCTGCCTTAAGTCCTGAGAGTCGGTTAACTCCACTTCTAGGCCCTGACTCATAAGCGAGATGAGAAAGAGAGACATGGGTGTCTGGCTGTGGGGTTGGAGAGGAAGGAGGGGCAGAGGTGGGGACTGCAGGAGGGGGAGAGAGGCAGCTGGAGAAAGATAACATCAGAATGGCTGCAGGCGCAAGCAGAGCCCTCTGTCTCTGTCGGATTCTCTCTCTGTCTTTCTGTGGATTCTCTGTCTTTCTGTGCGTCTCTCCCCTGTCTTTTCACGTCTCTCCCATCTCCATAGTTTGGCCTCTATGTCTGTCTCTGAATCAGCTTTTTCTGTTTCTTTGTTTCTCAGAGTGACTGAAGCTGCAGGAGCCCAGGAATTTGGGCCTGTGACCCTTCCCCTCCCAATAACCTTCCTCCCTCCCTCCCCACTGCCCTCCTCTCTCCTTCCCCAGCAAAGGGACCTAACTCTGAGTCCTTCAGGGTAGTGACAGGACTTGACAATTTCTAAGGACCCTGGGTCTCTGAGCAGAACAGAGGGAGGACAAGCCGACCCTTTAGAGAGATGGAGGGAAGGAAAAAGAAAAAAAGTCACTTTCCTCTCCCTTCTGTATCCCAGACCCCCCTGCTTTAACTCTTCCCAGTCCACCTGAAGTCTCAAGAATGTGCTTTCCCAGCTGAGAGGATGGGAACTCTAAGGTCCCGGCTTTAACCAGCCTTGTCCCTGCCTTGCAGGTCAAGTTTCCGGAGACTCCCTCTGGGCCTTGGTGTAAGGGAACCCCTACCCCAGGTCCTGGTTCCTCACAGAGCCCACCTGCCATTTTCCGCATCACTCAAACCTATCCATGCCCCCAACCTTCCAATCACCCCATCAGTCAAAGGGAGAAAGAACAGGGATGAGGAGTGCAGGGAGAGCTCAAATGAGGGGGCAGGAAGAGAAGGGAGCAGTGGGAGGGGCTGCTGGCCCACCAGGACTGGACTGGGAAAAGCCAGGGAACATTTGTTTCCACTTAGCTCAGCCCCAGTCCCTAAGTGGGAGTGGTAGGACCCAGGAGCCTCTCTAGCCATCCCAGTCCAGGCCTGGCTCCCACCTTGCAGATGGCCAGATGGCGGGGTAGGCGGAAGGACCTGGCATGGCCTCAGGTGTTCTGGGGTAGCCTCTACCCTCTTCTCCTGCTCCATTCTTCTCTAGAGGAGATCACCTGTCCCCCAGGGTGTCATCTCTCACCTCTGAGGGAATTCGGGCTCCCTCCATCCACTTCTCCCAATCATGGTGGTATCTGCCGGTTCTCTCTCCCTGAGCAGCAGTCAACACGTTTTTCATCGAACACCTACTATATACCGGGCACCTTGCACATAAATAGTGGAGAAACAATGGTGACCATCATGGAGCTGATGGTCATTGATCTTGTCATCTCACAAACAAATGGGAAAACAGCACCTTGACCCGTGCTGTGGAGAAGGGAGGGGGCTGTGAGAGGCTCTGGTGGGGTGGAACTGGCCAAGTCGTGGAGAAAGAAGGCTTCTCTGAGAAGGGAACACTCCAACTGAGATATAAAAATAAGCTGGGGGTAGCTGGGAGCCACAGGGAAGGAAAAGCATTTCAGACAGAGGGAACAGTCTTTGTAAAAGCCCTGTGGGGATGTGGACAAGGCTTGTGGGCACTGAATCAAGGTCAGCATGGGGTTGAAAAGAGAGTTACAAGCAGCAGCATGGGAGATGTGCCTGGAGGTATTTGGGTGATCGGACCATGTAAAGCCTTACAGGCATGGCTGGGAATTTTTTCTTCTTCTTATTTTGAAAGCAATGGGAATTTTACAAGACAAATACATTGCAAGAGGGAAGAAAAAGAGATGGGGGGGGGGGGACTTCTAGATTCAAGGAGAACTAACAGACCTAGAAAGGAAAAGCCACAACAGGCAAAGGTAAACTATAGTATTTAGAGACGCATGTTTGGATGACAAGAATCAGTAGATGTTTATCATAACAGTTAGGATAGCACTTGCCCTGGGGGTGGCAGGGGAGGCAGTTCTGTCTTGAGGGGCACACGGAATGGGATGGCTAGCAAGGTTCTGTGTCCTTTCCTGGCAGTTGGTTTCAAGGCTCTTCAGTTGCACATCTGTTCTGTGCTCTTTTCTGTATTATCTTAATCAAAGGGTTGTGTGTGTGTGTGTGTTTTGTTTTTTGTGTTTTTTTTTTGTTTTGTTTTGTTTTTAAGCAATTGGAAGCCAGCGTGGAGATTTTACTGGGACGATGAGTGACGCGGTCAGTTCTACATTTGGAAAAAATAGTTCTGGCCACAGTGTGTAGAGGGAATTGGAGGGGAGCCAGAGTGGGAGCAGGAAGACCAGTTAGGAGGCTCCACAATGGCCCAGGTGAAAAGCCACCGTAGCTTCAGCCTGGGTGAATGGGAGAGGAAATGAAAAGCAGCAGACAGTTCTGGCTGGTGTGGAGGAAGTATGGTTGGGTGGACTTGGGGAGGGGTTGGAAATGGGGGTCAGGAAGAGGGAGGTGGCCTCTGAGATTTTTTAACTGACCTAAAAGGATGAATGGTGTGTCTACTCAGCTGAGGAACACTGGAAGAGGGCCAGCATTAGGCAAGGTTGGGACGTGAATTAAAGATGCTGTTGAAACACTAACAAGAGCTGTCAAATAGGCAGTTGGCTATATGGGTCTAGAGCTCAGAAGGGAGCTCATCTCGGTGTAGGGTGTAATTTAGCCAAGACCCTGGTCAAGACTGCTCGGCGGAGAGTGCACCATTTCTTGCTTTAAGACTTCAATTGACGCATCTTTATTTACAAAATCGAGTTCATCCCACCACAGTTTGTCTCTTTGTCATCTCAGCCTCATCTTTTGTTTTGTCTTCACCTGAGCTCCAGGCTCACAGTGGCTCTTGGTCAGGTCCCCAAAACCTGGTTCCCACTCTGCCCTTAACACTCTGCTCACCTGACTCCATTCCCCAGCCGGCCCACCCAGCTCAGCTCCCACTTTCTCCAAGATCCCGCATACCTAGAGTTGGTGGCAATCTCTCCAATTCCCGGTAAACCATAGAATTTTGAATGTGTTTTATAGGAAGTACAGCCTTTAGAGTTGATTTGTATATTCCCCCCCCCACCCCACTTTCTTATGAGTTTTTTGGAGGGTGCGAACTATGTCTGGCCTGCAGCGGACACTTCAAAGTTCTGTTGAACTTTGAGAGAGTGAAAGATATGCTGCCAGGCAGGGCAAGACAAACTCAGCAGGTGTGGGCACCCCCTCAGGTCTTTTGAATTCAGGTGGAAAATTGGGGTCCCTAGATTTCGTAACATCTCTCCTGGTGAATACACACAACGCACAGTGGCTCCTTCTAGGGTAGCCAAAGCACAGAGTCACAGCGCCATCTCCTGGCAAGATGGGACACTGTTCCTTAAGAGAAAATACTTTCTGAAAGGTTGTCTCCATAAGAGAAATGCAAATTAAAAATGAGAACAAGGAAGAACACCAACCTGTTAAATTAACAACCACATTTCAGCAGATGTAAAACTCAAAACTGGCAGAGGTGGGGATAAACACTTGTGTATTGCTAGTGGCACTATGAATTTGACTACATTTTCTGGAGGATTTGGTCATATACTTTGTGTGATTTTCCTTTGGGAGCGATACACAGTGTAAGTTACTTAAGAGAAACAAAACAACATACTCTATGCATGCAAATATGACTATAAATGCATTTTATATATTAGTGAAGAGCTAGAAATTTATACAATGCTTAGCTGGCAATAGGGTGTAGTCAAATCAGGTATGATTTGACCACACAACAGAATATTGTGCCACTATTAAAATGACAAAAATGTTCATTATATTCAAACAGAAAACAGTCTCTATAAAACAGTGCCAAGTGATGAAAAGAGCACCCAAAATGTTATTTTTATTATACAGACTATGAAATAGAAACAGTGCACGCAGCAATAAGGAGCTGAATAAGATTTTAAAATCTTAGATGTAGTTGATATTCTTCAATGAGAAAGAAGCATTTTGAGGGTTTTTTTGCTTATTTTTTTGCTCTTTGGTTGAAACTTGTTTTTATTAGCAAAGTTTCAGTTATTTAATAAAAGGAAATAAAATAAATAGGGAACTGAGTGGGAAAATGTCCCAAACCCATAGAACTGAAGAATGTCCCTTCGGGACAATCAGCGTCCGAGATCTTCCCTGAGGCTTTTCTCCAAAACTGTCTCCTAGCACTAGGTCTCGCACATAACACTCGTTCACTACATGTTGTGGAGCCCCTAAATGAAAATGGGGCAGCGCCTGGGATACCGGCCATCATCCTCGGTGCCATTCTTCTCTCTCCGCACCCCTTTCAACCGTCCCTTGGCTCTTATGTCTTCAAGATGTTCTCTGAGGGCCAGATCATGCAGTGAGGCTGTCACTGAAGCCCACAGCCTGACCTTCCTACTGCCTTCAGTACCTCCACCAAAAATGAATCTAGGACTGGCCAGAAAGTAAGTCCGACGAGCTGGCTAATTCTCACGTTTTGGATTTGTACCCAGCATCTTTTCATCAAAACTGGTGGCGTGCTTCTTTTGCACCTAAAATGGGGATGCCACAGATTGGGTTCTCCAGAAGCAGATGCTGAGAAGGAGTTTGGGGTCCAAGGGGTATGTTTGGAATCAACAGTCTGAAAGAAGGGGATCATAGCAGGATTGGCAGGAGAGAAGTGAAACAGTGATGCAGGTTCAGCAAAGCTTCCATTGACACAGGATCCTTGAGCTCTGCAGAGAGCTTTGCCCACCAATGTCCCTTTCCGGGTTGAAGTGGCTGGGCCTTTACACCCCTACTTCACTTTGTCACCAGATATGCGGGCAGCCCCAAGAAGAGCAGAATGTGTCTCTGATGCTGACCCTGAAGGAGCTGACAGCTGACCACTGTCTGCCGACCCTACTCTCTATGGTGGGCAGCAAATCCTTCCATGAAGGGAGCCTGGACGGTGCATCTCCATGTTGACTATGGGATATTTTGCAGATGGGGGAACTGAAGCCAAGATGAGAGGCATCAAGTGGTAGAACATCAGTTTACTCCCTTACTCCCATCCTCCTCCTCTCCATCTCAGTGGCCCAGCTCCACCCCAGGAGAAAGCCCCAGGGAGAACCACCCCACCAAGAAGAAAAATGTTATGGGATGGCATGTAAATGATCAGGACACAGGGCACACATTAGGGCCAATGAGATTCCCCAGTGTATCAGAGAGGCAGGACTTGAAATTCCCCTCTTATTTACGCCATCTTTTCCTCAGTCCGCTGGACTTATGGCCCACACGTTCTCTGATCTTTCTTTATTCCCATATGCTGGAATATCTCATCTTGTTCATGCCTGTATCACGACACGGTCTGCCTGACTATACTCACATGTCCACTGTCTGTCTTTCTCCTGCACAATGAGTCCCTCCATAGCACAGGTGCTGCCCCATGCATTATCTCTTAACCAATGCTTTCCATTATTTTACTTTTAATTTTGAAAGACAAGCAAAGCCACATAATTTGACTTTGGATATAGAGTGAGATTAAATTCTGCTCAACCATTTACCAACCATGGGACCTCAGGCAAGTAACTAGCCTGTCGATGCTTCAGTTTCCCATGAGGATAAGAATACTTATCTCAAAGAGCTATAATGAGGATTGAATAATATCATGAAGACATACAAAATCAGTACCTGAAAGCTATCAGGTTTCATTTCTTAGTGACGGTTGTTTTTCTAAGTGCGGAATTCACGGTGAAGATCAAGTCTTTCTGCACTAAACGAAGACAACAAGGACTCCAAGACAATTCCTAGGGAAGCAGATGTGTCTATACCAGAGGAAGGTGATGCATTTCCTTGGTACTTCAAGTTTAAAATAAGACAATCTAAAGAAAATAATTAGGTAAATTACAGGCTGGGTGGTACATGAAAATGGCAAAATCCATGCAAGGGCCTGCAAATGACAGCTTTTGGGGAAGCCTGGCCTATGCCAAGAGCATTATTAAACCCATCCATGCCCTAAGGAGAGAAATGGAGCATGGGAGAGGGCAGTAGGGCCATTGCCACAAAGCACAGCAGAGGACAAGTTCAGCTAAGCACTCATTGCTTCTAATCCAGGAATCGCCCGCTTGATAGGGAGCTCCAGAGAACTCCTGGGGGACGTGTGTGGAAGGCAAACCCTGCCCTGCCCCCCCTTCCCCCGCTGCCCTGGATTCCTGTCTGACAACTCCTATGTCTTCCTCATTCCTTCCAACCACGGCGTGCTGGAAACAGTGCTGGAAGAAGGGCCTAAGTTCTGGTCCGAGCCACGGATTTGCTTCGTGTTCTTAAGTAAGTCACGGCCCCATTTGCTGCTTCAGTTTCCCCACAGGACAGTGGGGGTGGGAATGGATGAGTACTAAGGAGAGTGCCAGTGGGGCAGTCCTTTATCGATTGTGGTGAATCCTCAAGGCCAGCAGAGGGCGCCAGACCCTAAGGAGCAGATTCAACGCAACCTTCCCACCATCCAGAAAGAGCTACAGAGAGACAGGAAAAGTGACAACTTCAGGCATGAGATAATCTAATCTTAGGGACTGACTGGAGGTACAGGACTGTTCAGGAGAATGAGCTCTATGTAAGGTCAGGGAGAGCTGTGTCTCAGCCTGGCTCTGGGCAAGGCATTTTCTATCTCTGGGTTAATAGCAATTAGAGACCAACTGGCTGGCATTCGAAAGCTGCGTTTAATTCCAGCATAACATGCCCTTGGGGGCCTCCATCATTGGGTGGGGGCTGAAGATTAGATTCATTAATATTCTCTTCTCCATCTCTCTTCTTCTTAAAAAGATGTTTTTAAATACTTGCAGGGGAAATGTAGCATCATGGAAAAATATCATGTTCTATAGAAGACTCAAATGTCTCATTTTTACCTCATCTAAGTTCAGAATGGATTTGTCTTTTCAAGATATTTGAAAAAGACAGCTCATTAGCATATTACTGGTAATAGTTAAACGAACAAACAGAACAAATGAAAAAACTAGAAAGAACCTAAATGTCCATTAATAACGATTACTTACCATAAAATATAAACTCTACATATACTGATGAAGTCAAGACATACTGTTCATGAAGTAAACAAGAACAGTGTGGCACAGTAAATCCTATAAATGGCAAGTTTCTGAAAGGAAACACAAACTGTTAACAGGAGCTACCTTTGGGACAATGGGAAAGGAAGAATGAACTTGAAAAGTTCATTCTTCCGTATACCACTTTGGAATTTTTTTAACAATGTGCATGTATTGCTATTTTCAATGTCAACAGGGATTATCGGGTGGGAAGATTCTGCGTCATTTTTGTTTGTTTTTGTTTTTATACTTAACATTTCTAAACACGAACACTGTTTTGTTATTTTGAATGAGTAGCACATTTACGAAGAAATCAGGGCGATATAACAAAATATGCACAGAAATCTTACTTTGTGCCAATCTACCCCATTCTCTGACCTCCCCACCCCCCAGCCTATCTTCTGCCAATCCGTTACTAATGCGTCTGACGCTTCAAAAGGCCAAAACTCAAAATGTCCGAGTGTGGAGTGAGGAAAGGCTTACTGATTCAGAAAGGGCCAGCTGAGATGATGGAGGCCCTAGTGGTACCTCGCATCTATTTTATGCAAGTGCAGAGTTCAGGCTTCCTTTATGTCAAGGGAAGGGGAGATGGCAGGGCCAAGAGGTGACTGGCCACCGCAGACATCTAGCGCCATCAGCAAGATTGTGCTAGTTGATGTGAGTCCGGCCACAAGGTTCCTACAAATCTGTGATGCATACTTCCCTTATTTCTTTTAAGCTGCAACCAGAAGTCTCCTCATGTCTATACTCAAGCCAGCAGAGCGATTTTAAGCGCCTGGAGGCCATGGGAAGAAAGCAGGCTTGAAGGAGATGAAGTCAGAGAGGCCCAGCACTTTCTTCTGTCAGGAATCTTTTGGGTAACCGTTTCTACTGTTTTATTTACCCTGCCAGTGTTTCTTTGTATAGCATCCAGCCATACAAATGCATATTCTAATTCCCTTTTCTTATATATATAATAAAAAAGGTGACATACTATGTCCACTGCTCTGCATCTTCTTTTTGCTATTTAACAATGTGTCCTGGATATCTTTCTATATTACTAAAAAAAGAAAAAAAAATTTTTATCTTCCTTTTCGTCCTTTTTCTAATGTACGTATTTAGTGCTATAGATTTCCCTCTCGGGTGCCATTTTAGAGATGTGGAACTCAAGGCTCACAGACAGCAAATGATTTGCTGAAAGCCACATAGCTAGTGTGGCAACACCTCTTGGCTGGCAGAGCGAGAGCTCTGTTGAGGCCCAGACTTTTCTCAAAGGTCCCCTGTAGCCTGTAGGTAAACTAGGACTTCTTAGGACAAATGTCTCCCTGAATTGTAATGTTCTTAGGGGCTCTGAAGGAGTAAACTTGAATCTGGCTTAGTATTGTCTTTTAAACAGGTGGAGCTGGTAAACAGGGATTTTCTGAAAAAGGTAGACGGGGGGAGAGGGAGGAGGGAGAGCATTAACACCAGCAGCGCCCTGATGGGCCTATAATGGGCCTTTGCGTGCGAAAGAATCTGGTGGAGGCCGCTGTACTGGACAGCAGGGCCAGGACTTTGGAGGATGCTGTGAGTCCAGTGAGAGGTGAGGCTCCTCTCAACGATCATCCAGTCCCCGTGCCACACCTGGAGACTCTGGAAAGAAGTCTCTTTGATACAAGGGAAGGAAGGGTATGACTAGGGGCTGGTAGCTTGACTGTGGGAACGGCTTTTGAAATAGCTGATCTGAAGAAGTGGATGGAAAGTTTCTGTTGGGCGATGCGGGGATGCAGAAGCCACAGAAGTCTGTGATCAGAGGAGTGAGGAAATGGCACAAGCAGTGGTGTGGGTAGTAGGGTGGCCTTAGCCAATGGAGAGAAAGATGGCAAGTACAGAGCAGAGCAAGGCAATGGGACTGCAGCCCAGCATGATAGCTATGACAGCTATGTATGGAACATACTCAAAGTCCTAGAAGGAACTGGAGGGAGGAGGTCAGTCCCAGGGGAAAATTGCAGGTCTTTTCGCTAATCAAAGGGTATCACTTTGAGCTCCTGCGTTTTGGCATATGGCTGCAAATGTGGCACATTTATTAGGATCAGCAGGTGAGGTGTGAATATACACAGCTCACATTGGTTTATTTTTGTCATTTTTTATTTTAAATCAGTATCACAATTCTGCATAGAAGACATCATTTAATACACGAGGACACTCAGGCTCTGAGTTTTCTAAGATCACATAATAAGAAACAAGCACCTCATTTCTCTATCTGATTTCTTCTAAGTCCAGGTGCACGTAACTGACTTGATGGAGGAGCCTCTACAGCTCCCAGAGATCCTGGGTTTGCACCTGGATACAGAACTGGATGATGTTTGAGTGGTACCTTTTAAAGAAGAGTCCGAGTGCATTTTATTAGGCATGGGCATTTCTAAAGTTGTGTGTAATGTAGTGTGGAGGTTACACATGGACACTGGGCAGCTAAAGGGGAGGGCTCTCTTTGTGGTTGTTCTGCAATACCCACTCCGTTTCTCCTAGTTTTGTAGAAGCCATGCAATTGGGAGAACTGACCTCAGTGAAGGATGAGCTCTGATTAGTCTAAGCCAAACATATTCTCCCAACATGTGGCTCTGTTTGGGCTAATGAGATACGAAGACAAATTTGCCACGGGCGTTTGAAAGATGTTTCCTTTTCTTGGAAGAAAGTACAGAAAGGTGGCCTTTCTTCTTCTGGGTATCTTTGGGCATCAGTCAGGAGCTCAGAATTGCTGCTGCCACCTCAGTACTTGAAGCGGGCACCGGAGGAAAGCCAAGCCAAGAGAATCAAAGGAAAACATATCAAGTTACTGGATTAAATCAACTGGAAGCCTAGCCTGGCCCTGGATGCCCTGCTACAGTGAATCAATGAATTTCCGTCTTGTTTAAACCCATTGGAGTTGTTTTCTATTTCTTTTACTTGAAATCCTCCTGACTGATATAGCCTGCCCACTGAGAAATCCAATCTCAGTGAATTCACAATCTCCTCAGCTCTGCTGGGGTTGTGTCAAAGTTCCCAAGTATTTACATAAGGCTGAGATTCAGGGCATGAGTGTAGGTATTTGGTCCTGCTGTCTTTTCTGCTGGCTCTTGCTCATGATTCCTAGTGTCCTTGTGTATCTGATCATTTTTAACCCTGTGCTGTATCTTGTTAGAATGATTTGTGGATTTGGAAGAGGTAACTTTCTCCGGAGAACATTTATGTTTGCTTCAGCCGGGCACCTGTGGTCATTACTGATTTAGGACCACCTTAAGCCAAATGCAAGGTTTGACACACTCTGAACCACTCAGACGAGGAAAACCTTGACTGTAAATCGATATAAGAGGTAGTTTCCTTATGGATTGCTTACAGGGTAAGTTTACTTACTCTGAGGGTGTCACCCTTTGAGATCCTAGCTTTTTCTAGATGGGACTTTCTATTGTGCTCCCAACTCGGGTGGGTCCTGGACCCCATCACTTCACGGCTCTTGTTAGAATTGGCAAGCACTCTAGAGCAAAGCCACTCTTTTCTCACTCCCTTCGCTATGTGCTCACTTCTCTTTCAGTTGGGCTAAGTAAGTCATTACTATCTTGTCTTTTCAATGCTTTTAAAAAGGTGCTCTTTCTATTTTATTCAGGATGTTTAGTGGACCGTGGTTTCTGAATAACCTAGCCTGCCAAAACATCCAAATCTCTTGTGTAGGCCAGTTCTTTCTTTTCCTCCCAGAAGACCTCACTTTTGAAACTCAAAACCAGAAGATGCTTTTCATTCTTTGCATGTATCATTTCTTCCCTGAGGCGATAAACAAGGAAACTCTAAACTTGAGTGAGAAAAGGGCTGTATGGTAGAAGAAAGCACCTCTCAATTTGGTTAGTATTTCAAAATATTATCCTACCACATATGTGCACTGCTTAACCCAGTGCCCATGCCATTGTTATGATTATTATTTCTCTATCCAAACTCACCTTCTTTCGGATGCTTTCCGTCATTAATCTTGTCCCATTCCAACTCATCTTCTACTGTATTTTCTCCAAGGACCTTTTTACCCCCATTGACACTCCCTTGATTTATTCTAATTGCTTTTTCAAACACGCGCTTTTTCTTGGGAAAGTGCAGTGACTGAACACCACCCCCAGAAGCCTTCGAAGGTGTCTACGTCTTGTTTCTTTAACTCTGGTATCAGAGCTCTTTGAACTGCAGGTGTCAGAAGACTCGTTTCAAACTGCGTTGAACAAAAACAGATTCCATTGGTTAAGGCACCTGGAAAACTCAGGGGTAGGCCTTCAGATTTGATCTGGAGCTCGGTGACTGTCATGAGGACCTGGTCTTCCTCATCATATTGCGGTCTTTAGCCCTCTTTAGCCTTCATTCTCAGGCAGCTCCACGCTGATGGTAGCAGAATATTCACACCTCATCACAGCTCCAAATCCGATGAGAAAGGATTCCCAACGGCCCTCAGAAAAGTCCCAATATTCACTACCATGGGACCAAATAGGTCAATGCCCTCCTTACATAGTCAGGGGACTATGATATGCTGATTGGCTAAGTCTGAATCAGAAGTATACTCCCTAAAATCCACAGTTAAGCCCCTTTGAAAACCATGTGATCTGAGATTAGAGGAATTGTCGTTCCCTGAAGGAAAACTTGGGGTGGCCGAAAGGGGGTAAAATGGATTCTGGGTAGACAAAAGTACCGTCTGTCCACTTCGGTCTCCCATGGTGCACAGAAACGGCTCAGCAACGTGGGGCAGACAAAATGACATTAACGAGTGGCTGGGTCTGCCCAGCTCCTGGGGACACTGGCATTGATGCTGCTTGGTTTCAGCCACACACAGACAGGATGGAGCTGGGGTGTGCGAGTGACCAACACGAAGGCTGCCTTCACTGCCTCCCAACCGCTCTGGCACAGGGGACCTCATTTGTGACCTATCAGCAATGGGCCTCCTCGAGCTGTTTTTCTTTCTCTAACATAAAAATAACATTTAGACAGAATCTCAACCCCACATCCTAGACAAATAAGCTATCCAGAGATGGCAGCTGAATTCACCCTAGGGTCAGGGTGCAGTGCCCTTATTACACCCAGTTTTGAGAGCAAGGCAAGAAATAGGGTTGCAAGAAATATAACACCATGACCAGAGACTAAAACTAAACACCCACGGAACGTTTGTTTCCCAACCAAAGCTGGTACCTTCTGTGCATTTGCCCTTCCAAAATGGGTGGGTGGGGTTGGATGGCAGCAAGAGCAGGTGCGGGAGCTCTGAGAGGCAGTGGGCTGGGAGAGGGTAGAGAGCTCATTTTTTACGACTGGAAAATTGCTGATTTTAGTGTTGAGCAGTGCTGGTGTCTGCTCCCAGTTGGAGCACAGCTCTCTCTGACCCTTGATGCCTCCTTGAAATGACCAGTGACACGCACCTTCCTCCCCACGCCTGCCTGCCTGCAGAGAGTCTCGTAACTTGAAGTCTAAGGGGACTAGAAGCAGATGGTGAGGTAATAACTTTAGTAACCACTTACTGAGCATGTATTATATGTCAGGCTTGAGCTTTATTTTCATTAAGCTTAGTGGTTAAGAGTGTGACGTTGGAGTCCAGATACACTGGGTTTGCCTTGGCTCCATCTCATTAGCTTTGAGATTTTAATCAAGTTACCTAATCTTTTTGTGACCTGATTTTCTCATTGGTAAAATTATAATAATAAAAGTGTTTACTACATAGGACTGTGAGGGATTACATGGGATTACTGTACACAGCATGTTTTACAGCGCCTGGGAGATATTAAGCACTGAATAAATGTGAAGCTTCATCAGACACATTTGTAATTTCTAACCTATCTCCTATCCTGCAGTGTAAATGCATTAGTTAGAGAGAGGCTCGGCTGCTGTAACAAACGTTCCATTTGTCAGTGGCTTAAACAAGAAAGTTTATTTTTCCTTATAACATAACTGTCCAGAGGGGAGCAGGCCAACACGGGAGTGGAGAGAGTCTTTCGTGTTCAACCTACGTCTTCCACCATTAGGTTCAAACAGCTGCTCCAGTTCCCACCATCATATCATAATTCTATTCAGTAGGAAAGGAGAAATCAAGCCTTTCTTTCTAAGTGCACCCTTAAATGTTGCATATAACATTGCTGCTCAGACCCCATTGGCCAAGCTGAGTCACGTGGCCATCGTACCTCCTAAATAAGCTGGGAAATATAATCTTGCTTTTAGCTAAAATTGTGGGGATTTACTAGCAGCAGAAGAAGATATTGCTCTGCCAAAGCCCAACGTCTGGTCATCCCCTTACACAGAGCACATTCAGCACCCCTCAAAGGGAGGCAAGCAAGGCAGTGTTCCAACCAGACACAGCACCAGTGCAGAGCCCAGGATCTCTGAAGGGACCAGGCATGGATGAGGTCCTCATGGCCTAGTGACTTGTAAACTAAAAGGCAGATAATCTGGCTCTCTCATTCCCCATAGACAACAGTGGAGGAAGAACAGGATAAACTTAATTAAAACATCTACTCAGAACAGGAAAGAATGGCAAACAACCAGCAGTCACTAAATCTTAACAGATACTAAATCCAGTTGGGCCAGAATTGCAAAGCTGCTTCCCCACAGGGGGGTAAGTTCTTGGGCATCTGGTCGCCCCTGTTTCTGCTCCCTGGGAGGGTCTCCTCTTTCTACTCTCTTCTGCAACCTCATGTTTTTTCTTACCCAGTGTCCTCTGTGGCTGCATTGGAGAACATGCCCACCTTCTGGTAGACCTTACGACTTTCACAGCCCTCTTCCTGCTGGTGCAGATTTAGGAGAATGAGACTAGCTGAGGGTGGGGGATAGGGCATCAAACTAGGCTTTGCTGACCAGGTTTATGGTTTCTTTGCCAATACAATACAATACAATACAATACAATACAATACAATACAGTACAGTACAGTACAGTACAATACAATACAATACAATACAATACCCTCAAAATCTTAGAAGTCTTCTGACTGGTTCTCCACTAGAGTAACCACAGCCAGTGGTCTCATACAGTCAAACAGTTATGCCTGAATACTCTGGAGTTGACGTGGAGTATTCTTATTTTTTCTCTAACTGGCGTTAGCTCTTTGAGACCATCTGGAAAAAACAACTGTGGCTGTGAAGGGAACTAACTCCCTTATTCTGCCCGCTGGGCTGACTCCCACCCTTTGCCGAACAGGGTGGGCTTGAGAAAGGTTTGGGACCAACAGGTTCACCTCCCGCTATGCCCACTTCTTCCAAACTACCTCTTGTGAATTAGCCTGAGCGCGTCTTTCTTGCTGGATTCTGCTAATAGCAGCGAGCCACAGCCAGGACGCACCAACAATCTGAGTGTTTCCATCCAGTTTCCTCGAGTGTTTATAGGTTCTGTGAGCATATGCTTTACTTTTCAAGGCATCGTAGATGACAGGCATGTCATATATTTCGCTGATATATAACAACGGTCGCCAGCTTACCAGTATACGGTATTTTTTTTTGCTATCTGCTGTCCGGTGTCTAAACCAATGCCACGTGTTTTAGGCTTTTAAAGCCATGGCACTTCCAGGTACCATTTTCTGTGTTAGTTAGGATACATGTTGGTTGTTGTAACAAAGACCCAGTTTAGGAATGACTTAAACAAGAAAGTTTCTCTCTCTCTCTTAAAGAAGTCTATAGACAGTCCAAATCTAGTAAGGTGACTCTGAAACCCTTAACCAGCTTCTTTCATCTTGATGGCAAGAGAGCTGCTCTATCCTTGCCATCACACTAGCATTCCAGTCAACAGAAGGGGAAAGAAGAGAGGCACTTACGATGTTTTTTCTTTTAAGGCCTGACCTGGAAGCTGCTCATATCACTTCTACTCACATTCATTGGCCAAATTTAGTCACAAGTCCATATTTAGCTGCAAGGAAGGTTGGGGAATTTGTCTTTCTGACAGGCAGCCACTCCAGCTACAATTCAAGTGACTTCATTACTAAAGGAAGAAGAGAAAAAATAGATATCGAGAGACAAGTGGCAGTCCCTGCCACCGAATGTTTTATCCTCATTTTACATTCCTGTAAACAGGCTCTGAAAAAAACAATGTTTGCCGAGGTTATATAGCAAGCAAACAGCAGAACATAAATTCTGATAGGTCCATCTGACACCAAAACAGGGTTTCATCACATCTAGTCAACAGATTTGATCAAGGAGCCCGCTGTTTACTTAGAAGATAGAATTCATATGTGAACAGTTAGAGAATGCCAGGCTAGGGTCCACTGAGATGTGCGCACACAAACACTCGCTATCAGACCAGTGCAGTGAGGGTGATGTAATCAGGGGTGACTTTCTGAAAAGGTGCCCCCTGCTACTGGCTGTTTAGGTGGGCCATGTAGAGGGGAGAATCGAGTTTTGCAGGAGAAAACAATCGTGTGAGCTGAGTCTATTCTGCCTCTGGCTTGGCTGTGAAGGTGGCCCAGAGCATTCGGGGTGGGGATTTTCCAGGTCCGATACATCACACACCTCCACTCGATCTTACCACCATTTGAGGTGTCCCATTAGCTGTGCCTTAGAAGTTTCATCATCTGAGACCAGACAGGAACAGGCCACACGGATTCCTGTGGAAAGAGAGCTGCATTTCCCCCCTGTACTATCCAAGACACACATGGATAGGCAAAGCTCTCTCCTGCTCGGTTCTCCCCCACCCCTTCCCCCATGCAGGGCAGGGGCTTTGCGGGATGACCCGAAATCCATTCAATAAATTCAGCGAGAAATCCAGTAATCCATTACCGAGTGTCCACCCCAGGGCTGGAGGCCGAAATGGAAGAGGCTGCAAGGAAGAGGGGAAGGGAGGGGCAGAGAGGAACCAGAGCAGCTGGGTCAGCATGCCTGACTGGGACACTGACTCAGGCTCCAGGAATGCCAAGGAAGGGGGATGGGCAGCCACCAGAACAGGACTGGGATCCTGTGGCGCACCGGAAGATGTAGGATCAGCACACCCAGCAGGATGGGGGGACTGCGGCTCCTGCAAACCTGGACACACCTCAAAACCACAAGTAGAAACAGCACAGCCCATCCTGCGGACAAGTGTAGGCCTGGTACCCTCTAGCTCATCACACGACTTCGAGGTGATCATCATAGCTCCCCATCTGCCCAAATCACCCACTCCCCCATCAGAGAGAGGGACAGGCTCTTGGAACTCAAACAGGGACATATATTGGTCACTCTCCTGGGACCACCCACAAACCCCTTGCCCCCAGCCTCCTAGATAGCTGCAACTTGCCCTTTCTAACTCCAGCACCACCCACAACTGAAGTTTGTACAAAGAAGAAAGCGAAGCTCAACCCACCCCCATTTTCCCTTCTTTAGTACCTGACATGGATGAGAGAGGCCCTTGGAGGAGGAACCAGGGCTCAGAGACCCACCCTCTCCTAGTCTTTGTGCCCCACAATACTCCAAGCCACCTCCCCCACAGCAGGGTCCTTCCTGCTAGTCCTCAGGGACCCAGGAGGCAGCCCAGGACCAAACATTAAGATTCCAGGTTGCTCCTCTCCTCCCCACCCTGCCCCCAGGCTGCTGCAGCCGGAGCAGCTGAGCGGGTGGGCCCCGCCCTCTCAGCTGCCTGACACCCAGAGAGTAACTGATCCAGGGGAGCAGGGTGCCAAGGGCTGGGCCCAGAATAGTGCTGCCCAGCCACAGTGTCGCACACTTGCTCTCTGCTGGTCTGCGCTGGCCACATGGAGCCCGAGCTGGAGCATGCACTGCGCAGGGTACAAGGGTTTGGGGGAGGCCGTGAGCTGAGGCAGCTGAGCCCAGAAGATGGAAAACACACGACACTGTGTGCCCGTGTCTGTGTGTGCGCGTGTGTGTTTGGCCTGGCTTCTCTCTGTGCATATGATTATGTGGGTGTCTATGTGTATATTCCCTGTGTGAGTGTGCATGGCTCTGTGTCTGAGAATGGTTGAGTACGTGCTTCTCAGTGTGCACAGGTGTTTGTGTACGGGTGTGTACGTTTACGCGTGTGTGTGGGGGGGTGTGTGTGCGCACACGCTCGTGTGTTAGTGGTGGGAAGGGAAGGACCTGTGTTTCAGAACATAGGGCATTTTCTCCTTCAGATGTTCTTCTCCCCACAGACCCCAAGGTGGAGCAGTCTTGTGGGGCCTAAGCATCAAGGTAGGTGGGCCGGCCCCTCCTGGTGGGCCCACCCTCTTTTCTCACTTCCTTCTACCCCTACCTCTCTGGGCCCTCAATCTCACTCCCTCTACTAGCCTGTCCTTTGTCTTCCTCTCCTTCTCTTTCTTTGTTCCTCTTTATTTCTTCTTCCTTTTTCTTCTCCTCCTCTTTTCTCTTTCAAAAGAAGAGGAGGGGGACTTAGAGTCTGAAGACTTAGACTCCGGTTCTGACTTTACCACTTACTAGCTGTGTGATTTGTGGCACATTGCTTAACCTCTCTGATCTCAGGTCTTTCATCAGTAAACGAGGAATGGTAATGGTATTCTTCCTTATAAGATTGCTATGAGGTTTGAATGAGAAAAATGTTGGAGAAAAGGCCTTTGGAAGCTGGCAAATATTAGATATTATTATGAACTACATTTTAATTGATTTCATTATGTTACTCCCTATTAACCAAACAGGCCCCATTCCTTCTTTCAGAGATGAGCTTCCTAGAGCAAGGAGATAGCACTTCATGGCCATCACTGGCCATGACCACCAGCTCAGAAAGAAGCCACGGGAAACGGGGAGCCAAGGCCTCAAGATGGACAAGGCAGGAGGCTGTGGAAGAAGAGGAGGTGCCAGACCTGAGAGAAGGCCAAGGCCAGTTTTGGGGAGATGGGAATGAGGGGCTGTGGGAAGTCCCAGAGCCAGGGGCTGGGCCTCTGCCCCTGAGGCCTCTATCACATAGAGTTGGACATAATCCTCATCTTGTAACCTCAGTCTCCCAACATGGGAGAAGATGACTATGTCACAGAGCCAGGGACCCAACGTGGGTTACTCAAGGCAGAGCTACTATCTTGTGTGACTCCCTGAAACCCAGCTTTCTCATACGCAAAATGGGGCCCACAACATCCAGGCTTCCCAAGGCTGCTGTGAGGATAAACTGAGACAGCAGATGGTAAAGTGTCTTGGAAGATGGAATTACTGTCCTCTCATCCCAAACAGGTCTTCAATCCAGGCCAGCTGCTGAGTCCATTGGGCTGGAGGCCACATTCCCCAAGGCCATACCTTTGGCCCAGTCTGCTACTTGGGCTGGGGGGACACCCCACTAACAAAGTGGGACATCCTCTCCCCTGAGTGTACAGACTCAGCTGCTGGCTCCAGCATGGACAGTGTGGAGCTGGGCAAAGAGTTCCCAGCTCCAGCAACCTGTTGGTATGAGCTCGGCCTGGTGGAAGAGAGGCCTGCTCTGTGCCCGTCTCCGCAGGCCCCGTTACCCAAGGAGGGCTGGGATGATGAGCTGCAGAAGCCAGGGGCCCAGGTCTACATGCACTTCATGCAGAAGCACACCTGCTACGATGCCATGGCGACCAGCTCCAAGCTGGTCATCTTCGACACCACGCTGGAGGTGAGGCCACGGCTCTGTATACCTCCAACCTCATGGGGCTGCAAGCACTGCTCACCCTCCAGGACGCCCGGCAGGCCAGGCCCCCCTGCAAAGTCCCCTTCCAGAACTTCTTCTTAGCACCATGGAGACCAGTGTGGGGAGGGCTGCTACTCTCTGTGAGCACCCCTAATTGTTATCGCAGCTCTGCCACTTAGTATCTGCAGGATCTTGGGTCTGTCACTTTACTTCTGTCATCTCTAAAATAGGGATAAGAATGCTTGCTTTGCCCGACAAGTTTCAGAGGACTCTTGAGACAACCTAGGATAGGTGGGAGCACTTTTTGAACCCCAAATTATGTGAAAGACATTGCAGAATGGCTTAGGAAAAGCACAGGAGGCTCTCGGTACCAGATAAACAGAATGAGCTCTGGTCCCCGTTCTGCTATTTAGGCTGAGCTAAAATGCCTATGATTCCATTCTTATCATCATGTATTTTTGAACAGTGTTTTCCAAAGCATGATATGTGTGCTGTCCACAGTTCACAGTTTGATACTAGTGACATATTAGTAGCTCTGTATTTCTTTTCATTATATTAGAAAAATACAGCCAGCACGTTTAGACAGCATTGCTAAGGATGAGGTCAAAATGAGTCGATGTAAAATTTATTCGGAGAAAAATATTTTGTAAATGTTATGTAAATAATTATACCTCTAGTACTTAAATTAGCAAAATTATACTGTGTATGTCTGTACACATATGACTTCCTAGTAGAAACACCGAGTTTTCACACGCCGGTGTGCCTGGTGAGGATGTCACCTTCAGTGAGCGCCTTTGGCCACCAGCAGCCTTATCTCTGTAGCAAATGTCACAGATAAGGATCATGTCCGGTGTGCCACGGTGTGAGAAAGGCAGGCTAGCTCCAGTGAAGATCTCATGGAAGGACACTGGTCTGGGCAGGGTACCACTGAGAGGCAGTGAGAGACTCACCCTTCAACTGTTCTCCCTGGCCCTCAGATCAAAAAGGCTTTCTTGGCCTTGGTGGCCAATGGTGTCCGGGCGGCACCTCTGTGGGACAACAAGAAGCAGAGCTTTGTGGGTAAGGAGGGACTGGGGAGGCAGCGGTGGTGGGGAAAGGGAAGGAGGGACCTAGTGAGGTGGGTCTGTTTCGATTTCCCCATCTTGGAAGAGATGTGACCAGCCGACCCTTCCTGCTTTACTGCCCCATGATCCCAGGTCATAGATGCCAGGTAGGAGAAGAGGAAAGGGAAGCGGAAGAGATTGGGAAAATAGAAACAGCTGCGTAAGGGGAGGAGCGAAATTAGAGAAAAAGAGAGAGCCCCACTCGGCCACGGCGCGCGGGCTGTCCTGCTCCTGCCTCCCACAATTCCCGCTGTGGTCTCAGTGCTAGGACAGTGGCCGGGCGGGGAAGGGGAGTCTAACCCTACCACCTGCCTCCTCCCACAAGGCCCCAGGCTGAACCCCTGTCCCCCTCCAACACCGCAGGGATGCTGACCATCACAGACTTCATCTTGGTGCTGCAGCGCTATTACAAGTCCCCCCTGGTGAGGAGTGGGCTGGGAGTCCTGAGGGCACCCATCTGGGTTGGGCAGAGGGGAGTTCAGGGATCCTGGTGCCCGAGATATGCACTCTGACTTCTGGTGTCCTGTCCATGCCTCTAGGTCCAGATCTATGAGATTGAAGAACATAAGATTGAGACCTGGAGGGGTGAGTGGACAGAGAGGACCTGGAAAGGGGCTGAGGATGCAGAGGCCAAGACCTGAAGGAGAGAATAGGCAGTGGGAATTTCCTGGCGGAGGAGGAGAGGAAGGGTGACAGGGAGGCTGGGGCGCCTGACGGGGGACAGTCTGGGAGGCTGCGGGTGAGGCAGGGTGGCCAGCTCCCTTGGCCTGACTCCAGCTTTTCCTACAGAGATCTACCTTCAAGGCTGCTTCAAGCCTCTGGTGTCCATCTCTCCTAATGGACAGGTTAAGCGTCCTCACAAACCTACCTGAGCTTCCTTGTTCTGCACAGTCCCCTTCCCTAGCCCTTTAGTTCTGAACTCACCAGCATACCCTGGGAGGCCCACAGGCAGCCTTGGCACCCTATCCTCCTTTCTAGGGGGCTGGGATGGAAGGTGTCTCTCCCCAGCGGCCTCAGGCTCACTGCTTCCACCTCTGCAGCCTGTTTGAAGCTGTCTACACCCTTATCAAGAACAGGATCCACCGCCTGCCTGTCCTGGATCCGGTCTCAGGCAACGTGCTCTACATCATCACACACAAACGGCTACTCAAGTTCCTGCACATCTTTGTGAGTCTAGGACAGCCGGGCTGGGGGACGCGTGAGTGTATCCCAAGGGCTAAGAAGTCTCGGACCCTGGGAATTGAGGAAGGAGGAGCTGAAGCCTGGCGCTGCTCCGTCCTGGTGATACTACCTGTCTCAAACCCAACCAGGGTGCCCTGCTGCCCCGGCCATCCTTCATCTCCCGAACCATCCAAGATTTGGGCATTGGCACATTCCGAGACTTGGCTGTGGTGCTGGAAACGGCGTCCGTCCTGACCGCACTGGACATCTTTGTGGACCGGCGTGTGTCTGCTTTGCCCGTGATCAACGAAACTGGTACCCGTACCTAGAATAGAGCTTGTGCTAGTGAAGGGCAAGGGTCTATGTGGCATCAGCTCAGGGCCCAGGATGGAGACACAGTTAGAAGTCTCTGCCTTGGAGAATTAGCCTCTCTGTGCCTCAGTTTCCCCAGGTGTAAAGCGGGAATCTTAGCAACACCTTTCCTTTGACGCCCCAGGATGATTTAAAAGGATTATGTGCAATAAAATGAGCATAGTGAGAGGAAATAGTAGATGAGGTTTTTGACTTTAAGTTTACCTGAAACGGGCCATGGGACCCAGCTGGACCTCAATTTCTTGCTCTAAAAAGGGGCAATAGGTAATAGAAACTAAAAGATCAATTATTTGGTAAATTATGGTTGTAAGTGGTTTCAAAGTTAAAATCCATTGCCTGTTTAACTATTGTTAACATATTTTCTTTTTTGTTTTCTTTATTTTTTGCTAAAGTAATTTAAAGTAAATTATAGACATCATGTCATTTCACCCCTAAACACCTCAGTATGCATCTTTCAAAATAAGTATATTTCCTATATCACCCAACAAAGCTATATTTTATTAATATTATCTAATGTCCAGTCTTAATTCTCATTTCCCCATTTTCCTCAAGAATATCTATTTTTACAGTTGATTTGTTAAAACCAGGATCAATTGAGGTCTGTACTTTGCATTTGCTTCTTTTGTCCCTAAGTCTCTTTTAATGTTGATCATTAAGTGGGGAGTTCCCTCCCCACTTAATTTTCATGACATTGATGTTGAAAAGCCTGGGCCAGTTGTCCTATAGAAGGTCCCACGTCCAAATTTGTTTGTTTGCTTTCTGCTGGTGACTTTTACCTAGTTTCCTGTTTCCTGTAAACCAGAAATTAGATTTAAGGCTTGATTGGATTCAGCCTACACCTGTGAGGCTAGAATATTTCACAGGTGATACCGTGTACTCACATTGTATCCCATCAGGAGGCAGGATGTCAGGTTGTGTTTCTCTCTGTGATGCTTTGCTCTGTGGGTTCAGAGAGTGGCAGCCTGAAGCTTCATTATAAAGCCAGTAGTCTGGAGGTGGGGTGGGGAACATCAAGCAGTTCATTCCGAAAGTGCTCCCCAGGTCCTTGCACAGCACCCTGCTTCTGATTTGAACCTCTTCCCTGCCTTTTTCTCACCGCCCCCCCCCCCGCAGGTCAGGTCGTAGGCCTCTACTCCCGCTTCGATGTAATCGTAAGTGTCTGTGGGGCACGGAGGGGAGATGCGGGTGCTGAAGGGAGGCTGCGGGTGTGAGAATCAGAGGCATCTGGGCACCAGGGAGCCTTTCCCAGTGCGTAGGGGATGATATTAGTGGGACTGGAGCCTGGCTGAAGAGATGATGAAGACCGGTACTTCCCTCCCCGCCCAGCACTTGGCTGCCCAGCAAACCTACAACCACCTAGACATCAGTGTGGCAGAGGCGCTGAGGCAGAGGACACTGTGCATGGAGGGGGTCCTTTCTTGCCAGCCCGAAGAGAGCCTGGAGGAAGTCATCAACCGGATCGTCCGGGAGCAGGTACCCCACACCCCTCATACGTGCTCCCAACACGTGTGGTCCAATCCTTCTCACAAGCAGCTCCAGTTCTCCCTATGCATCAGGCACCTGTCCGATCTTCCCAGTTTGTGGAAAAGCTCTTGGTGTCCACACCAACCTCCTGTCTGTGTGGCCACTTGTGCCATAGGCGACAGCCAGCTAATCACCCCAGAGAGGTCAGAACCACCCCTAACTGGTCTCTAGGAGACACGCTCTTGCTCCCTCAGTTATGTCAAGTTGTTGCCCCTGATTCCTGGTGCCAACCTTGTTGTCTGCCATAGCCACATGGCTCTGCCTCCTTACTGAACCTCTGTGGACCTACAGGTACACCGTTTGGTGCTAGTGGATAAGACCCAGCATCTCCTGGGCGTGGTATCCCTCTCCGACATCCTTCAGGCACTGGTGCTCAGCCCTGCTGGCCTGGATACCCTCAATGCCTGAGAATATCTGAATCTTCACTCCCAGGCCACCTTCTACACCCAAAGCCAATGAGGGAAGCCAGTGGACTTGGCCTTCATCTTTCCCCACCCCCATTAGCTGGTTCAGCTCTGGTTCAGGTAGGCTCTGCCCTGGGCCATTGGCCTCAGCACCAGACCCTAGGTCTTACTGGGCTCCCAGATCTCAGATTGGGGCACCCTGATGATGGGAGTGGCCCAGCTCATAGTTGAACAGCTCCATGAAAACTACAAGTATCAGGACACACCGTGGGGCCATCTTTTTGTTCCATTCTCAAATGGGGTCATGCAGGCCCCCATAAGAGGGGTGCACAGGGGCCAGGATAAAGGCAAGGCAGTGTGATGTGACTTCAGGTGCTCTAGGGAGATTGACCTGCCTTCTCACAATTCATGTGGCACCTACTTGGAATTCTCCTATTGGAAGGAAGGAAGTTAATAAACCTTTGTTGAATGGAATTTCCCCGTTCAGTAAGAACTAAGACTAAAACGAGTGAGACTCTATCTAAGTACTCATCTCAGTATATCTGACATGATCTCAGACTTTTTCCTGGTAGTGTGCTTGGTAGGGGGGTACAGAAGGGTGGGGGCATAGGTTCCACCTCCTTGGCAGTGGGTGACAAGACTGAGGTTCTCCTATTGGAAAGGCAATCTTCCCTCCCCCTTTAGTCACCGTCTTCCCTTCTCTTTTCCTCACAGGCTTCTCCAGCCCTACCTAATTGCCCTTGCCCTGTGTATGCTCCCAGAAACCCTCGGGAATGCCCTGTGCACTATGGGATGATGAAATTAAGGAGAACAGCTGAGTCGAGCCTAGAGGTCCCTGAACCAGAGGCACTGGGATTACCCCAGGGCCAACTGCTCCATGTCCACCCACATCCCTTTCCCCTACCTGGGTGGTGACTGGCCCCAGTGGTGCAGTGAGCCCTCGGCCCATGGGTTTAGTCAGGGGCTCTGGATTCCTCGGCGTCTAGACTACCTGCCACTGGTGTCCCAGCTCTTGGGAGTCCCAGCTCCTGGGAGCCAACTTGGCCACTGCCCTCCTCCTCTCAGCAGTGTCATTTCAGGGCTGCGGGGGGCACCATGGAGCAGTAGTTATTTGTAGGGCGGCCTGTAGGAGTGGGGTTCCTCCCTCCTTTCTCTTTAGCTCTCACCAGCAAACACTGTTCTCACTCCCCAGTGATAGCCTTGTCCTCAGATCCTGAGGGTGAACAATCAAGAAAACAAAAAGAACAAGGATAACCCATGAACTTAGATTTTATCAGTTTCCCTCAGAAAATGCTACAATCATTTGACCTGAACTTGTGGCAAGATCCCTGTACTATCTGAATTTAAAGACACAAAGGAAAATCTGTCATTGGAGAACCACCGCAAGTGGCATTTCTTTTGTGCGCAGTGTTATTCCACTGAAATTTCTTTCATCTTTGATTCATAACAAAATCATAAAGAGAACATGAGCTACTTACATAGTAGGTACAATTCACTCCACAAACTCTAATTTGCAGGAAACATAATTTTTCTAATACTGAATGTAATTTCTATTATGAAGCCCATTTTACCAGGTAGTAGAAATTAATCTCAATCCGTTCGAGATTCCTCTCCCATCTTTTTCTGGGGTTAAGTTCAGCGAGGAGGCGAAAGCTTTCAGTAATGGAAGGCTTTGTTCCTCCCTCAGTCATCATTACCCATCCATGCTAGCACCTGCTAAAACATCCCCGTTCCATCTGGTTGTCACTTGGTTGGTCACTGGTGAGCATAGCCCCTGCTAGGCGGTCCCTCACTCCTTACCACAAAGCCTCTTAGGGCCTGCCTTCTCTTGGGGCATGAGGACATTCTAGCTCCTGGCCCTTAACCCCTCTGGCCTTCAGGAAGTTCTGTGGGGCTGTCTCAAGTCCCTTTGCTGAGATGGACATCAAGTGGCCTGTTCTGCTCTGGAACTTGTAGTTTTCCCAGACTCTACCCAAGAAACATGGACTCTACTATCCTTATGACCTCCAAACCTCTGTGGGGTACTTGTCATTCTCCCCGCATTCCTTCAGACATAGCTTTTTCTCGGGGACTCAAAAAATGTCTACGCTTTGCTTCCCCAGCCCCTACCAGCCTGTGGAATCTCTACCTAGCGGAGATAGAGGTTTTTTTTTTTTTTCTATATATTCTTCCAAATCCATTGTGTGTGTCTTGAGTTCTTACCACCTACCTTAAGGGTCAGGCTTGTGAAATTCCAAAGCCAAGACAGCTTCTGTTCTGTCACCCCTCCCCTGTGGCAATGGGTACTGCAGGTCTAGCTATCCAGTGGGGAAAGGGAGGCTAATATTTCTAAAGGATGCTCCTATTCCATTTACCTCCCAGAGCAACAGAGTGGAGACACTTGTGCTTGATGAGTCAGGCAGGAAATGAAGGTATTTTCTCATAGCGTCTTAGCTTCCATTTCCGGCTTTGCTTTAACCCATGGGTCAGGAGCCGGCTTGCTCTGGCCCTGCCTGGGAATGTCCCGGGTCTTGGGCTCAAGTGGGAAGCTGGAATGGGAGTGTTTGCTCGCTCAAGTGACAGTGTCCTTGAGGAGCCTGGGGCAGGCTGCCTCTAGCTGTGATGGCTCTAGGGTAAGTACAACAGGGTCATCTTCTGGGGTGGTGCCTTGGGTTGCTCTGCATGAGCAGACCATCAAAGGTCACAGCACAGGGTTTAGGGGAAAAGGGCAGCCCAAGGAAGGTGCTCTTTCCACCTCCTTCTGCCCTCGAGAGCACATAGGTCTCTACCCTCCTGGGTCCACCATCCTAAAGAAGGTATATCTGCTGTGCTGAATTAATGTTTACTCTTCTGCAGTTTTTCTAAATCCTATTATTCTTCTTTCCTTATAGAGTCAGATCAGGGTGGGTTATATGGGAGCCTCACTGTGACTTCTGGAGACCCCAGACCCCGGAAGCGTGGCCCTTCACTTGCCACTGATGGGCTTTGGGCCAACCCTCAAACCAGAGCTTATGTTTTCCACCCTGCAGAGATAAAGTTGCAAGGGAAAGAGCCCAAACGATTACAGCACATTCATCCTATAACTATCATATGTGTTGGAATGAATCACTGTAAAGAAGTAATTTTTTCATTTACATTCAGTAAGTCTTGTCCAGGCATTATGATGGGATATAAACTGACAGAGGCCATTTTCAACCCCCAAGATAAGCAAAAGAATTTCGTGTACATTTCTAGCATATCCATTTTTCTGCAGGTATATTGTATTTCAATAAAAACCTTTTAAAATTAAAAAAAATAATAATAACCTGTATTATAAAGATAAAACCTCTTTGGCCGTGCTATATTTTGTTTTTCTCTGTTTAGGGTAGAAGTCTTTGATTCTCTTCCCAGAGCTGTGTCTGTGGGCAAGATTTCATAGTTGTGTTAATAGCTCTGCAGCTCCTATATCTTGTAGAATACAGTCTTCACTTGCCATTGATGGCAAAAATTTGGGGAAGGGGGGAGGAGCCTCTGAAGGTGTGTCTGCACTTCATCAAGATGTCAGGAAATATAGCCTGCTCTTTAATTAATGCTCACAAGGATACCATTATTTCACCAACTGCTTAGCTGTTGTTTTGGCTCTGCATTTCTGATCTGATTGGAGGCTGGATTTTCAGCCCTGTGGGTGCACGGCAGTAAGGTGCTGCCTCAGAGTCTCCTGCAGTGCCTCTGAGGTATTGCTTACATTGGAACTATTTCTACAAACTCATCTTCATAGACTTTTTTTTCAACTGAGATAATTCACTTATTACTTAAATTCACCTTTTCAAAGTGTGCTACTCAATGGTACTTAAGATATTCACAGTTGCGCAATTACCATCAGGATCTAATTCTAGAACATATTCATCATTCAAAAGAAACTCCTTATCTGTAAACAATCACTCCCCATTCCCCTTACCACCAGCTTCCGGCAACCACTAATCTACTTTCTGTCCCTACAGATTTGCCTATTCTAGACATTTCATGTCAATGGAATCATACAAGATGTGGTCTTTTTGTGTCTGGTTTCCTTCATTAGCATAATGTTTTCAAGGTTCATCCACGATGCAGCATGAATCAGTACTTTATTCCTTTTTTATAGCTGAATGATATTTTATCCTGTGGATATACATAATCTTCGTAGAGTTTAATGAGAAATTAGCCTACACGTTCATACACTGAGCTGCAGATTATGAATGACGACTCCCTTGGACAGATGCTACAAAACCACAATCCTAAACCACATGACATCGACTTCCCTCCACCCAAGCATCAGCCCTGAAGGGTTCACATGGCTTGGACAGCTCACCCTGGTGATCTGAAGGGCAGCACACACTGGGAAAGGCAGAAGTCTGCTTTGGTGGACATTGTGACAGAGATCCTGGTACCCTCCAAGCCCAGCCCCCATCCTCTGCATTTATAAGGGGCTCTCACAGGTGAACCCCCCCCCCACACACACAGGTGGGATTGAGATACACACCCTTATAATCAGGAACTCCTTCCAATTCTCTCCAGGTTTCTCTTCTCAGTATGGAAAGCTCAGTATCCTCCCTCTTTCCCTCCCTCCCCTTCCTCTAATCCCATTCTTTTCTCATTTGACAAACATTATATAATCACCTCCTAGGCGTTAGACACAGAGTTGAACCCTGGGATCCAAATGGAAAAGAGTTTGATTTGTGCCTCCAGGGGTTCACAGCGGGTTGGGGAGGCAGTCAGGGTTATAATAAGGTGAACACACCTAGTGCTCAGTCCAGAGAGGCTAGGGAAGGCTTTGCCGAAGCAGTGTGTCCTAAGGAAAAGTAAATTCTCTGGGATGACATGGCAGGTGGGGAAGAGGATGTTCCAAGGAGAAGGGACATTAAGTACAAAGAATTGAGCCTGGAGAGAGCATTATGTACTCAGGGAAATACAAAGAATTTGGGCTCAGCTGTGGAAGGAGTATCTGGGTGGGAGGGTGATGGGGAAGAGTCGAGGGCAAGGTAGCAGAATACGAGTCTTCTAAGCCACAGTAAGGACTTTGGATTTTGCCTGGGTGCTAAGGGAAGCCACTGAAGGATTTTAATCAGGGCAATTACGTGCCTTTTAAAATGGGCTCAAACTCAAATCCCCACAGATACAAGAAACTTGACTTTCGTTTTCTATGACTCAGCAGAAATTTACAGCCGAGACTGGGACTCTAGGAAGTGGGGACTTACTGACCTCTCGGGCCTGTGACATGATCTATTGGCTCTCGGTGTCAACCTACCCACTTTCCTTCTAGTTGGTTTTCTGTACCAAATAGGCTTGGAAGCTACAAACTACAGGCCCCAGATTCCCTCCCAGCTGGAGTTCTAGGAGGAACTTACGTTCCAGCTCTCAGAGGTACGTGAGAGAGATTTGGAAAGTGGTAGTGTGACAAATGCCACGTTTCTGCTGCTCCTGCTCTTTCTGGCAGGGGCAGTCGGGAGGCATTAGCAGAGGTTCAAGTTCAATGACTACTGGTTTCATGGGTATTAATAGGTAGGAGCAAGGAGGGGATCTTTTTTTTTCTCTCTCTGCTAGCATAGACCTGAGAGACATGGAATCGCTCCAGGGCTAAGAGTTGTATCAAGAGCTTTGCCAACTCTCGTTCTCCTGAGTGTGCTCCCCAGGGTAGTCAGTGCCCTAGTGATGTCCTAGGGTCATTCCTGTAGGCCCAGCCTAGAGCTCTTTCAACAATTTGTGTAGCTCCTCACCTCCTATATCTAAGTCCTTTCGGTTCAAAATAGGGTCCTGCTCTCAGTGCTGGGGGGGGGGGGGGGGCCTGCTGCAGCTCCTGCTCAGACAGGCCCTCAGCCAATGCCAGATGAAGCTAAGGCCTCTCTGTGAGGTCTGGGAGAGCATACGGCATTCTCAGTGTCCACGGAGGGCGGTGATTCTGCCTCCCACCAAGAGTCCTAAGTAGGGGGAGGGCATTCCCCAAACAGAAAGGATTTCGGAAGGGGGTCATCAAAAAGAATGACAAAGGTCTCCAATTATCAATAAAAAAAGTCCCTTTATTCTATATTTTCCCCCAAGGATAGTAATGTGACAAGGGTATAGCTTTGTATCTAAGAGGGAACTGCACAGAACGATACAAGTGGCAAAATCTCAGCAATGCACTGAGTTTCTTCAGCTTTTGGACCCTGGCAGCTGCCTTTGTTCCCTCTTCATCTGAGACGAAGCCATGGCCAGGAATTCCTGTGCCAGGGCCGGGGCCTCTAGGACCAGCCCTGAGATGCCAGGGGTCCCGCTCGGCACTATCTCTGCAGGAAACACAGGTCCACCTTCTTATGAACCAGGACAATGCGGGCCACACTCTTCACCTCCCCTGTCTCAGGGGTCAGGGTCACCTTGTACTGCTGGATCAGCTGGGAGACAAAAATGCACACAGGGCTTTTAAAGTCTGTGATCTCCAGCCACTGTCCCCCTCTGCATACACCCACCCTATGCCTCCCCAAGGCCAGCCTCCCCCACCCCCTGACGCACACACCTGCCTCTTCCCACTCACCCTTGCCAGCAGCAGCTGCATCTCCAGCTCTGCAATCCTGCGGCCCAGGCAACCCCGGATCCCATAGCCGAAAGGTATAGAGCCAAATGGGTGTTGGGCCCTGAGGTTATCAGGCTCGCTCTTCAGCCAACGGTGGGGATAGAAGCTCTCCGGCTCAGGGAAGATGCTAGGGTCCCGAGACAAAGCATAGTGGCAGAATACGAACTGAGTCTGCACAGGAAGAATGGGTAACACATCAGCTGAGGGCTGTGGGGCACCCTAGGAACCCTGGCCTTCTAGCCCCACTCACGTTCTTGGGGAAGAAGAAACCACCAACTTCAATGTCTTTTTCCGTGATTACCCGAGAGTTGTTGGGGACCACAGGGTAGAGACTACAAGGAAAAGAAAGTACAGGCCTGTCTCTGGATTCAAGGAGGGGCAGAGTGCCCACCGCTTTGACCCCACCTCTCCGGTCCCTGAAGCCCCTCTTCCCATCTCACCCTTGACCCTAACCTCAGCCCACCAGCTCCCACTTCCCACTCCTGTCTCTGAGTCCTCCCCACATACAGACCCTGTGCTCCAGGGAACAGCACTTACCGCAGCGTCTCCTTAAGCACAGCTTTGAGTAGAGGCATGTGGGCCAAGTCCTTGTGCTGGGGTACCTGTCCAGCTGGCACCACGCCCACTACTTCCTCATGCAAGGCCTCCTGGATCTTTAGGCTCTTCGAAAGATGGTACAGGGCCCATGTCAGTGTGTTGGATGTCTAGGAGGTAGAATGAAAGATGAAGTGAGGAGGGATTTCCAGGAAAGAGCCAGCTAGGTAGTGGGAGGGTATGTGAGTGGGTCAAGGCAAAATGTGGGAGAGAAACTAATTTGCCATGAGTATGGCAGAATAAGATGGAGGTTCATGGGGGCCCACCACATTAAATGTGCCTCCACTGCGGTATGAGCATTAATGATGGAAAATCGCATTCTAACAACAGAGGAAACTGTAACAGAGAGAAAGCCAACATGACAGAGGACTGGAAAGAGATCCTACAATGAAGGTGCTGGTGGAAAACTTGTTAAACTCTCCACTTAAATTATAGTACAGGAGAATTGGATTAGATGTGAGATGAAACTTTCTAGCTGTTTGAGAGGCTCTAGGAGGTGATGGATGAATCCCTCTTACAAAAGGACAATCCCCTGCCCTCCTCCTAGTTTTATATCCATGTTACAGAAAAAGAAGCAGGTACCTGGAGGGACGAAGGTCAGGTTCAAGTGGGGGATAATGGGGAATTTGTTCAGGATGGGAGCTGGGAGCCCCTGGTCTCCTCGTCGGCCCCCCACACGCACCGTGTCTACCCCAGCCATGAGCAGCTCAGAGAGGCTGCCCACAGCCTCATGAGGACTGAGCTGTCTTCCACTCAGTAGGAAGTGCAGGTAGCCAGTTATCTGGACCCCATCTGGCCCTGCTGTCTGCAGTTGGGCCGCTATGTCCTTGAGTTTCTGGTCGATCAGCTTCTTTCCTACAGGGACAATGAAGAACAGGGGAGTATAAGATCAAAAGTCATGATCATCAAGGACCAAGAGCCACACCAACAGGTGGTAGCATGAGGGCAAAGATGTTGGGAGACACTGCTAATGCACAGAACCCCCTAACCCCTAACTTCTGTCCCTGAATTCCTCACCAAATGAGAAGATAGTATTCCAGCCATCCAGGTATCTCTTCCAGAAGGGCAACAGGGGACGGGTCCACTTGGGGAGGAAGGTGGCATACAGTGAGTTGCGGAACATGAGCCCGACAGAATTGATGAAGTCCTTGGTGTCCTGTGGGGGGACCGCTCCAGGCAGCCGATACGTTTCTCAAACAGGATGTAGCAAATTGCTGGCAGTGCACAAAGGCCATCACAGGAGGCAGTGTCATGGCACACAGAACCCAGAAAGCTTTGAGGAAGGTAAGCACAACCTACCCCAACCCATGCCCACCCAGTCCCTCTCCCAACAAAGGTACCTTCCAAGGAAAAGTGATAGAACTGGTGAGCTATGTCGGGCACCTGGTCCCCAGAGGCACTCTCCGCCCGCAGCTGTTTCAGCCGAGCCATGAAGCTGTCAATCACCTCGTTCAGAACATCTGTGTAGAGTGCCGCCTCATCTGGCTTCAGCATCCGCTGATTCAGAACCTGGCGCAGCTCGTACCAGTGCTGCCCTTGCCTGCAGGGAATGGAGGAGCAGCACAAATGTCAGGATCTGGGAGGAGTTAGCGGAGAGGGCCTCTCCCCACCCTGAGACCCCTGCAATCTAGGAACATGTCAGACTCCGAGACGGTAAAGTACAGAGTCACCAAACTTCGAAATGACAGCATCTTCGAAGCACAAAACTTCAGAATCTCACCACAGCAGGGCGGAAGTGGTTAAGGTGGGCGTCTAGAACCAGGCTGTGTGGGGGACAAATCACAAGTATGATGATTACTGGCGACTGAACGCCTCTATGCCTCAGTTTCCCTTTCTGTAAAATGGGAATGAGAGTGCCTCTCTTGGAGTAGTGTTGTTCAGATCTATTCCACTACTTGCTAGTTGTGTCCACTCAGGCAAGTGATGCGAAAACCCCTCTGGGTCTCAGTTTCTTCATCTACGAAGTGGGAATAAAACTACTCTCTCTCTCATAGGCATGTTGTGACGATAAAATGAAAGAATGAATAAAAAGAGACTAGCCCAATGTCTGGCATGCCATGAACACATAGTTACTTATTATCTTCGTTGCTGCTACTATTACCACCACTAGGATCAACTTTAATCCTTTAAGAAATGACTAAAACATGGGTGTCAAGCAACTAGAAAAATAAAATGCCATTCATTGTTTTTGGAGCTCTGTTAACGTACTATAGCCAAAAATAAAAACAAAACAAAACAAAACAAAACAAAGCACCTGTAATAGATCCAATTACAACCTGTGCCATTGGCAATGGTTTATCACCAGTGACTCTCAATTATTTACCTCAATTGGCATATGGGTGTACAATGTACTCAGCCCATCCTTCAGCCCATCCTTCAATTTGTCACTGCCAAAATAATAATACCTTTTCTAGGTATAACTTCAAGACAAGACTAAGACTTACATCTATGTGTGTGGAGAGCACCATGAAACTTACATCTAACAAGAAGCATGCAATACATGATTTGGGGACTATTTTAAAAAATTAAACTGAGCTCTCCCAACAAACATGGTGATGATATTTTGTCAACTATAAACAGATATGTTTTATTATGATTTGAGTTGGTATGTTTTTAACCATAATGTAGGACAATGGAGCTGGAAAGGTCCTAGAGTTACCTTGGAGATACTCTAGTTGAAAATTCCCATTTTACATATGGGAAACATAAAACCAAGGAAGGGGAAATAATTCATTTGTTCAAAGTCATACAAGATATTAGTGGAAAAGACAATAAATGGTCCCTGGGCTTCAGCCCATCCCAACCACTGCTTTTTAGACGGGGTGTCAGGTTCAGAGGATGCAAGGACATCCTACTCTGCCCATTATCTACTGGCTGCCCAGTGCCACTAACTGTCCTTGGGCCTGGCCCTCTGGGGCCCTGTCCAAGTCCATGTAGGCCCCAGCTCACGTGGTGAAGGGGCCGTACGCCAGGCCCTGTTGATCCCGGTGGTCCCTCCATAGATCCATGTCGTCCCGTTTTGGGTACTTGCCCTCTTGCCGCATCACTTGCTCCAGGAGTGGGGCACTGGCCAGGTGAACGTAGGTCTGAGACCCTGTGCGGGTTATCCACATCGGGCCATACCTGGCCTTGTTCAGCATCTGTGGGATTCAACCAAAGCGAAATAACCATGGCCCAGCCAGACAGGCACTCCCTGGAGAGAAGATGGGAGGGAGGAGTTCTGAGGGCTACACCACAGCAAGTGGGCTGGGCAAAACCACATTGTGCAGGAGGTAGGCCCCGGGATGGCCTATAGCTCCAAAAGAAGAACACTGAAAAAAATAGGCACACAGGTGCTCGAATATTGAGAGCAATGAGTATCTGGTGTGATGGGAGGAACTCGGGGAGCTGAGGCCCTTGAGAAAAAGAGATTTCAGAAAACTAGGGGATGTAGCTATAGTATTAACTCAGAACATAGCCCCTCCACGCACTCAAAAGACAGATGGCTTCTTGGCCTACAGCCATGAGGAAGGCAGGGCACAAAGAGTTCTAGACAGTGCCTACTCCTGAGGACGTTTTCTGCTGTCCCGTGGACATTACCTGCTTGCTCTGCTCAAGAAGGTGGCAGGTCCGCATTCTCATGAACACTATCTGCTTCTGTAACTAAGCAGCACATTTTGCTCCAAACCATCGGAGAAGGTGGCTGCTCCCCCGGTGAGATGACCCCTCTCTCTGCTCGTGGGCATAAACACTCTGTTTGCACTTGGTCAGAAGGAGCCTCTCCTGCTGAAGCTTCCCTCCCTCACCCCTCTGGTTCTACTGGTGGTTTTCTTGGAATATACAAACCCAGGTGCAAGTTCCAGGCCAGGGAGGACTCCTGTGTTACAGTGGCAAACTGAGGTATGTTGAGGTGTAAATACTTAGGGTCTAGGCTTTTTAAAAAACTAAGCCCTTCAGTGAGATATAATAGAAGCATTTAAATCTAGTGCAGCTTGTTGTTAATAAGATGAAGATAACTATGTCATACAACCAACAAGAAAAAAGAAACACATTTATGAACTCCAGGGAAAAATAAGAAGCTGAATGAGAAAGTCAGAATCCAGATAGGAAGTAAACTATGTGGTTTGAATTAAAATAAAAAAAAAATTATTTGTTGTGTTAAGTAATGTAATTCTTAAATATTTTATCTTAGAATTTCTAAAGCATTTGAAAATTGATACTCATAGCATTTATGAAATTGCTATAATGTTTTTATATTTGCCAAAAATGAGGGAGAAAACATTTTGGTTTGGTGGCCGGAGGTGGAGCTAAAACTTAAAAAAAATCCACAAATATTGAGACTAAATTTACTGGCTAATTTATACCCACAAACTGAAAGAAAATGAAACATAATGGTTTCCCAGGAACTTTATCTCTCACAATCTGTTACTAAGAGGTTTTAAGAGGCTCAGAATCTGCTCCAGTGTAGGAACTGGGCGGAAGGGCTTCTGTAAAAGAGCCATCAAAATTGTAGAGATCTTTCATTCAAATTATAGATGTAAACTTCGCCCAACTCATTGTCTAAAAAAACACCAGTCTTACAGGGTTTTCACTATTGGCACCTTAAAAGAGAATAAATCAGCTCCTTGTGTACTAATATGAAATGATAGATTGTAAAATGGAAAAACAGGTAGCCAAGATACAGTGTTAAATGGGGAAGTATGACATCTTTTGTCTAAGAAAGAGGGGCTAAATAAGAATACAGAATATTTGCATTTGCTTGTATGGAAAAAAGTGGATGGATACATCAGAAACTAATTAAAGTGATTACCTATAGGAGGGAAGAGGGGACGTTGGTGGGGGTAAGACCGTGCAATGCAGATCTTGCTTTATTGTTTTGAGTTTTGGACTATGAGAATGCATTCAAATTTTTTAAATCTAAAGGGGAAAAAAAAGAAAGTGTTTGGGAAACAATAAGCCATCTGCCGTTGATCAGGTAACTCTAGAAAACAGGAAAGCCTTGCTGAACCTCTGAATTCATGTATACCCTTCTTAGATTTAGAAGTGGGCCCTAGATATTCATTTATTTTTCTTAACGTTTCCATTAAAAAAACACTTAACGTGTCTATTTTTTCTACTAAATTCCTTAGAAGAATTATCCTAAAAGTAAGTTTAATTTGTGTATTCCATTTGGTTCAAGATATTAATAACAAATACTATTAATCATCATTGCAAATATTTTCATGGGACCGTACGTAGTACATGCCAGACACTGTTCCAAGCATTTTAATTACATTACCTCATTCAGTCTTCACTACAGTGGTATGAGGTAGGTTAACATCACTACAATTTTGTAGATGAGGACAGAGACCCAAAGGGGTTACTCAAGGTCACTTCACTGGTTAAGGGGCAAGAGTCAGAGGTCAGACTCAGACCCCACGATTGGTGGCTGTGCTTTCAACCACTTACCCTGCTGATCCCTGAGGAAACTGTCTTCCTGACTGGAATCAAACTTTCGCCCTTTAAAACTGTGCTATTTAAAACCCCCACAACTCACAACTATGCAACAACCCGTGGTTTCTCACAGCACAGTTGACATTTTTTTTAATTTTATTTTTATTTTATTTAATTAATTAATTTATTTCAGGTGAGGCAATCCTTGGTTGACCTCACAGATTGCAAGGACCTTGTCAGTTTACAATCCCTTATTTATTTATTTATTTATTTTTTTAACTTCTACAGCACCTGGTCTTCCTAGGTGGTCTCCCATCCAAGGTACTAACCAGGCCCGACCTTGTTTAGCTTCTGAGATCAGCCGGGATCAGGCTCATTCAGGGTGGCATGGCCGTAGACGCACTGTTGACAATTGAGGCTGGATAATTCTTTGCTGTGGGGACTGTCCTGTGCATAGTAGGATATTTAGCAGCATCCCTGGTCTTTACCCACCAGCATCCCCTCTCCCTCAAGTTGTGATGACCAAAAATGTCTCCAGACACTCCCATGGGGGTAAAGATATCCAGGCTGAGAACCTCTGCTTGTGTCTCTTCACTATGTGATTTTAGAGGACTCTTTTAAAAACTATCTCATTTTGAAAAAATATTTATCAGAAGTTTGGTTTCTTTTCCTTTTGTTAAGGTCAAGGAAAATTACATGTCACAATTTTTATAAAAATGCAAATAGCGGTTATCTCTGAGTTACCGTTTATAGACAGTTTACTTTCTTCTTTATACTGTGATCTGTTTTTCAAAACCTCTATCATATCTTGGAATCAGAAAAAAAAAATGTCATGCTTCAAAACACTAAATCAATAACCATTTTCTCAGGAGCCAGCTTCTTCCCTGGAATCCAAAGTGTGTGGCACCACTTCCTGGCTTTCAGTTTGGGGGTTTCTGGGACGTTTCCCCCTTCCCCTAAGTCGTGCTTTCTTAGCTCTTTTGTATTCCTCCTCCCAGTTAGTTTACTCAGTGGAACTTAACCAGGATCTATTTACATAAGAACTTATTTTAGAAAGACAACAGAATACTTGGTGAGAGACGGTGTGCTCTGTCTGGCTGTAACCTGAGCCAGCTAGAAAGCGCCAAGGTTCTCAGAAAGTTCTAAGTACCACTTCTCAGAACAGAGTTCCCCAGGGATCCTTTCCAGGATGAATG